>JAQSUU010000443.1:17309736-18564604 GCA_038087645.1 Saccharum hybrid cultivar R570
AGACACCTAGAGGGTTTACTCGTGTTCCATATGAGTACTCTTCTTTTAGCAAATCCAATACACACTTGCCAACCATCAACCCCGGTAAACCACCTCAATTTGATGGAGTTAGATATACCGATTGGGCTCATAGAATGAAGATGCATCTTATTGCCGCAAGATGTTGGGAGATTGTGGAAGTGGGTGTTAAAGCTTTGGAAGAAGATGGTGAGTTGACAACCGAAGATTACCTTGACATACAACAAAATGCTACAGCTGCTTCCTTGATTCTATCATGCCTAAATCAAGAAGATTACAACAAGGTAAACGGCATAGAAAGTGCAAAGCAAATTTGGGATACCTTGAAGGTGTCATTTGAAGGTGATAAAAGTGTGAGAAAGGGAAACATTGAGCTACTTCAAGGCAAGATTGAGAACTTTGGAATGATTGAAGGTGAAACTACCCAAGCTATGTTTGATAGATTCATGACCTTGATCAATAGAATAAGAGCTCTTGGTGACACGTATTGGGATGACAACTCGGCGGCTAGAAAGTTGTGTAGAGTGTATAGACAAAAGAACAACATTCTTGCTTCGGTCATCATGGAAAGACCTAACTATGACACAATGACACCTCAAGAAATGCTTGCCAAGTTGAAACACCATGAGTGTTTAGAAGATGAAGCAAAAGAAGCATCAAGTCAAAAGAAGAATATTGCTCTCAAGGCATCTCATGGTAGAAGCAAGAAGAATGATATTTATGATCCGTCAAGTGATGAAGAACAAGATGAAGATTCCGATGAGGAAGAAGCTCTATTAGTTGCAAACTATAAAAAATACTTGAAAAAGAAGAAGGAAAGGAAGAGGAGTGGAGCCAAGCCATACAAGAAAAGATTTTGCTATGGTTGTGGAGATATTGGTCATTTCATTGCCGATTGTCCAAAAGAGAAGATGAAGTACAAGCACAACAAAAATGATGACAAGAAGCATAAAGGCAAGAAGAGAGGTGAAGCACATCTTGGTGAAGAATGGGAATCAAACGATGAAAGTGATGATTCAAATGACAAAGACAAGGAGAAGAAGAAGGGTGTTGCAACTATTGCTATTCAAGAGACTTCTTCTTCTCAACCCAAGCACATCGTCAACCATTCTTCGTCACCATCATTGTTCACCGACTTATCTCTATCACCTACGCTCTTCGAAAACCTCATCGACAACGACTACTACACTCCTACTTGCCTTATGGGAAAGGGAGAGAAGGTACCACACAACTCTCCGACTCACTCTAGTAATGAATATAGTAGTTGTGATGAAAGTGATGATGAACTTGCAAACAACATGATAAAGAAATTCGGCAAGTCGGCCGGCTCTCAAATAATAAAGCTGATCCATGAGCTAGAAAAGCGGGAAGAATGCATCGAGTCGCAAGGGGAATTGCTCCTAGTGGAAAGGGAGAAGAACCTTGAACTTGAAGCACGCTTTTCCAAGGAAGTTGAGAAACTAAACAAAGAATTATCTTTAGCCAAAGATCTATATGAACATTTGACTAAGGAACATTCTTTGGTTAATGACTCTTTAGCTAATTTAAGGAGTCAACATAACTTGGTTCAAGAAAGCCTCACAAGCTTCAAAGATAAATATCATACTCTTGAACTTAGCTATGAAACTCTTTGGAATAGCACTTCCATCCATCCTAAGGAATCCGGTGATTCCAATGCTTCAACTAGTGAAGGGTGTAAAAGATGTTATAATCATGATATAAGTGCTTGTGGTACTAACCTTGTTGAGCTAGAAAAGAAAGATAAAGAGATTCAAAGATTGAACATGGTTATCAAGAATGGTTGCAAGGAGAAGCAATCAACAACCATGTACAAGTCATCAAGACACCCCCTCATCAAGGATGGACTTGGCTACAATAGGTATGATGGTAAAGCAAATGGAAGGAACATGATCAATGGAGTGCCTTGTGTAAGATTCAACAAGGGTGTGGCACTAGACGATCTTATCAACAAGGTCAACAACGTTGCCACTCCTTCAAGCACATTTGTTAAGACCAAGGCTAACAACAAAAAGAAGCAAGTGCTTACCTCCGAGCAACAAGTACCCATTTCACGAAGCTATGCTAGTGATTATATGTGTTGTTGGGGCAAGGATGGTAAGATTGTTGTGAAGTATGTTGGTGCACTCAAGAAGAAGCAAATCATAAGGAGTGTTTGGGTGCCCAAGACCTATGTGACTAACCCCTTAGGACCCAATTCAATTTGGGTACCTAAAACCAAGGCTTAATTTGTTTTTGTAGGAATACTCCTCCGGTAGAACAAGTTGGGTGCTAGATAGTGGATGCACTAATCATATGACCGGAGAGAAGAATATGTTCACCTCCTTTCAACCAAATCAAAGTACAAGTGAACGCATTGTGTTTGGTGATAATGGTAAAGGAGACGTCCTTGGTTTGGGTAAAATTGCTATCTCAAATGATAATTCTATTTCAAATGTATTACTTGTGGAAGGGTTAGGATACAATTTGTTATCCGTTTCACAACTTTGTGAGATGGGCTACAATTGTCTCTTTACCAATGTGGGTGTGGAAGTCTCTAAAAGGAAGGATTCCTCCATTGCTTTCACGGGTTGTTTGAAAGGCAAACTTTATCTAGTTGACTTCACATCTAGTAAAGTGAAGCCCGAGACTTGTTTAGTGGCAAAATCTAGCATGGGTTGGCTATGGCATCGCCGACTAGCCCATGTTGGAATGAGGAACTTGGCCGACCTTCAAAGAGGCGAACACATCCTTGGACTAACAAATGTCTCTTTTGAGAAAGACAGGATTTGCAGCGCATGTCAAGCGGGCAAACAAGTTGGAGCCAAGCATCCCATCAAAAATATTGTATCAACAATGAGACCACTTGAGCTACTTCACATGGACTTATTTGGTCCCAATGCTTACATAAGCATTGGAGGTAACAAATATGGTTTCGTTATTGTTGATGATTATTCCCGCTTCACTTGGGTATTCTTTTTGCAAGATAAAAGTGATACTCAAGTAATCTTCAAGAAGTTTGCAAGAAGAGCTCAAAATGAATTTGAAGTGAAGATCAAGAAAGTGAGAAGTGACAACGGGACGGAGTTTAGGAACACCAATATTGAAGAGTTCCTCAATGAAGAGGGAATCAAGCATGAGTTTTCGGTTCCCTATACTCCTCAACAAAATGGTGTAGTGGAGAGAAAGAACCGAACACTCATAGGAGCGGCAAGAGCAATGTTGGATGAATACAAGACTCCGGACAAGTATTGGGCGGAAGCGGTCAACACGGCATGTCATGCAATCAACCGCTTGTATCTTCATAAAATCATGAAAAAGACCGCCTACGAGCTTCTTACCGGTAACAAACCTAAGGTGCATTACTTTCGAGTTTTTGGATGCAAGTGTTTCATACTTAACAAGAAATCCAAAAGCTCAAAGTTTGCACCAAAGGTTGATGAAGGTTTCTTGCTTGGTTATGGTACTAACGAACATGGCTATCGTGTTTTCAACAAGACAACCTGTCAAGTTGAAATAGCGATTGACGTGACATTTGATGAAACCGACGGCTCTCAGAAGGAGCAAGTCAATGTTGACATTATAGGTAAAGAAGAACCATCCTCTCAAGTGATCAAGAAGCTTGCTACCGGTGAAGTAAAGCCAGTTGAAGAAGATGATGAATATGAACAAGAGCAAACCATTCATGATCCACATATGCATCATGAGTCAATAGATGTCCATGGTGATGGTTCTACATCAAGAGATGGACATGATTCAAGTGTTCAAGTCATTCAAAATTCACCACAAGTCGAAGATAGCAACCAAGTTGATGATCAAAATAGAAATAAAGACAACTTCACACAAGATCTTAATCTTGACCTTTCAATCAACCAAGACAAGGAAGATGAAGATGAAGGTCCAATCCAAAGGAGAACTCAAGTGCCTCACCCAAGAGTACATCATACCATTCAACGAGATCATCCCGTTGATAACATCTTGGGAAGCATTCAAAGAGGAGTCGTCACAAGGTCAAGGCTTGCAAGCTTTTGTGAACACTTCTCGTTTGTGTCTCCAAAAGAGCCTAAAAAGGTTGAAGAAGCCATTGATGATGAGGATTGGATGATTGCAATGCAAGAAGAGTTGAATAACTTCACTCGTAATGAAGTTTGGATATTGGTGGAAAGACCTAAACAAAATGTGATTGGAACCAAATGGGTTTTCCGCAACAAGCAAGATGAGCATGGTGTGGTCACAAGAAACAAGGCGAGGTTGGTAGCTCAAGGATTCACTCAAATTGAAGGTTTGGATTTTGGGGAAACTTATGCACCGGTGGCAAGGCTTGAGTCAATACGGATCTTACTTGCCTATGCCGTCCATCACAACTTCAAGCTATATCAAATGGATGTGAAGAGTGCATTCCTCAACGGCCCCCTCTCCGAAGTAGTATATGTAGAGCAACCACCGGGTTTTGAAGATCCCAAGAATCCTGATCATGTCTATAAGCTCAACAAAGCACTCTATGGGCTTAAGCAAGCCCCTAGAGCTTGGTATGATTGTCTTAAGGACTTCCTACTCAAACAAGGGTTTGAGATAGGCAAGGCCGATCTAACTTTATTTACTCGCAAAGTCAATAATGATATCTTTATTTGCCAAATATATGTCGATGACATAATATTTGGTAGTACTAATGTGGCTTTCTGTGAGGAGTTTAGTAGGATTATGACGAATAGATTCGAGATGTCTATGATGGGAGAGTTGAAGTTCTTTCTTGGTTTTCAAATCAAGCAACTCAAGGAAGGAACCTTTATTTGTCAAACGAAGTATACTCTTGACATGTTGAAGAAGTTTGACATGGAGAAAGCAAAACCCATCAAGACACCGATGCCAACCAATGGGCATCTTGATCTCGACAAGGATGGAAAGGCCGTCGATCAAAAGGTATATCGTTCCATGATTGGATCCTTACTTTACCTTTGTGCATCTAGGCCCGATATTATGCTTAGTGTGTGCATGTGTGCAAGATTTCAAGCTAATCCGAAAGAATGTCACTTAGTGGCTGTTAAGAGAATCTTGAGATATTTAGTGCTCACTCCTAATCTTGGCTTGTGGTATCCTAAGGGCTCCACTTTTGATTTACTTGGCTACTCCGATTCGGATTATGCCGGTTGCAGGGTAAATCGAAAGAGCACTACCGGGACTTGCCAATTTCTTGGTAGGTCTTTGGTGTCTTGGAGCTCTAAAAAGCAAAATAGTGTTGCCTTGTCTACTGCCGAAGCCGAGTATGTGGCTGCCGGTGCTTGCTGTGCCCAGCTACTTTGGATGAAGCAGACCCTGAAAGACTTTGGTTGTGAGCTAACCAAGATTCCCCTCTTGTGTGACAATGAGAGTGCCATTAAATTGGCCAATAATCCCGTAAACCATTCTCGTACAAAGCACATAGACATCCGGCATCATTTCTTGAGAGACCATGAAGCCAAAGGAGATATCGCTTTACATCATGTGAGCACCGAAAAGCAACTAGCCGATATCTTCACAAAGCCTCTAGATGAGTCAAGATTTTGTGCTTTAAGGAGTGAACTAAATATCATTGATTCTCGTAACGTGGCTTGATTTCTTGGACATATTTTGTTTGATACTAGCTAGGCGAAAACTCTTTTAAAAATTTTGGGTGAGATTTCAAAATCTATTTTCACTTCTCAAGCATGTTCATAGTTTTGTGTTGTTTCTATGAAATCTGGTCATGCTTGAGTTGGTTCTAGTTCATCATATATGTTCACCATCTCTCACTCATTTCTTCCTGCACTGGAACCACCGGTGGTACCGCCGGGTGACCGGTAGTACCGGTCTATGACCGGTAGTACCGACTAAACATCGGTACAACCGGTAGTTCGTTTTCTCGCATCGCCTGTCTGCCGTTGTCGACCTGACCGGTAGTACCGGTGCTTCTCCACCGGTAGTACCGGTAGTGTAAGTTACGGCCGGGTATAAATACGGGCTGTGACCTTTCTTCCCTCATTCTTCTTCCCCGTGCCCGCATCCTCCACCACCGACGGCGCCGCCTCTTCCTACCCCCCACTCGATCTCCCTCCTCACTCCACCACTCTTACCGATCTTTGAGGAGAAGTTTCCCCTTGTCGTGGGGATCGCGTGGAGGTGCTTTGGAGTTGCCCAAATCTCTTCCTTTGTTGTGATTCGATCTTCTTTCATCTTCAAGCATGCAAAGGAAGAATCCCAAAAGGGCCGCTCGTCCCAGTGGTGGTGATGGTGGTAGTGCTTCCCGGCCTGTCCGTGGAAGGACTACCGCTCGTTCTAGCGGCCGTGGAGGTGGTGGCGGCCGTGGAGATGAAGATGATGTAGAGTCCCAAAGTGTGCCTGCTCCTCTCTCGAGTATGGGACGCCCCAATCCTCCACGTCGTCATAGCGAGCAAGTGCAGGGTCAGCGTCCGGCAGGTGAGAATCCACAGCTTGCCGCTATGCAAATTGAGGGACGCTCTATTGACCCTAACATTGTGGCTCAATCCCCTATTCATATTGGTCTTGCCACTGCCAACCGGATGCTTTTATTTCATCAAAATGCAAATCCTTGTATGTCCGGTCCTCAGAGTCAAGGTGGTTATCAACCCTCTCTTCCTGTTGATTATTCTAAGAGAGCGGGTGACTTAAGGGTGCAGCGCAGTGAGAATCCATATCAATTCATCCGCAATCCTAGTGTGGATGTTCGTTTTTGGAGCCGCATGCATTCCGATTATTATTACAAGGTTCTCTTCAAGAGTGGGCAGCGTGGCTCTTCTCCGCCGATATTCCAGCACAAGTGGGTGCAGCGCGCCTCTCTTGATAATCTGAACAATCCTGACATTCTCCGCTTGGTTGCTGATCTTGATGCTTGTCATCTGCTTCCTCTTATGACGTTCCAGCATAATTGGAATGATGAGATTATCTGTCAATTTTATGCAACTCTGTGGATTGATTCTCAGAATCTTGTACTACATTGGCTTACCCAAGGCGTCCATTACAGATGTGATTATCGGACTTTTTCACGCCTTCTTGGGTTTACTGCTGAGGACAGGGGTGCTTCTAGTCTTTTTGACATTTTTCCAGACTCTGTCTCTCATGATGACTTAGAGGCTGCTGAGGTATACAAACCTGGTGCGACTGTTGATTTCACTACCACTCATTTGAAGCCGTACTTTTATGTCCTCAACAATCTCATTCGCCTTACCTTGGACCCGAAGATTGGAGATTCTATTCATCTCATGCTAGATGCTCCTAAGGTCCTTTGCCGCTTTGGAACTGGTGGTGATCGTTTTTCCATCACTGACTTCATGTGGCGCAAGATTGAGCAGGCTGCAAATGATCCCCACAAGTCTGTGCCATATGCTCCTTATCTCATGTATATCATTGAGCAAGTGGTGGGTCGTTCATTCCATCACAATACTGTGCACAAGTCCTACTCCGTGCGTCATTTGGGCCCCAGAGGTGTTGGTGGTGGTTCCGCTCCTTCTTCCACTCGTGGTCCGGCCACTCGTACTTCCTCACGCGGTGCTTACTGTGGTGGTACTGCTACTGCTCCTACTCGCTCCTCCTCTGAGCGTCGTCGGCGTGGTGGCGGTGTCATCAAGTATGCTTTGGGGAAGCTTTGGGAGGCCTTCTGTTACAAGGCTGAGAAGGATGATCGTCGCCTAAGGCGTATTGAGCAGCACCTATAGATTGATCCTCCTGAAAGTCCTCTCCGTGAGTTTCGGGATCCCTTTGTTGAGTACAATGCGTCGTATGGTGCTCCCGTCTCTGGTCCTAGTGAGGAGGCTGGCCCGTCCGATGACCCTCGTGGTAAGAAGACGGTCCCTCCATCGCCAGGGTTGGTTGACTACTCGACCGACGACGACGACGACGGCGACGACAGTGACGATGACCGCGAGTTCTCGGAGCCTTATTAGTTTTTGCTACCTTGGTTGTTTCCGTGCCTACCCTTTTTGGCATTTGATGCCAAAGGGGGAGTGTTAGGCTTATCATCTTTGTAATAGGTAGTTTATGCTCGTGTTATTATTCCAAACCCTGTGGTGAACTATGTATGGTGGACTAAGAACTATTGGTGTGATGATGGATGATTGTAGGCAATTCACTTATGCTTATTTGTTATGTTTGCCTAATTGTTTTTTTTCCTGTGTTGTTTGTTGGCTTCTTGTTTTTGTGTGATAAGTCATGTCTCATGCATCACGATATAATTCTTGTCACACACTTTTAGGCACCCCACGAATTGCAAAATTTAGGGGGAGCTTCCCTTATGTATGCATATTGATCATGATCAATGTTGAGATTCAAGTTCAATGCATACACTGAGGGGGAGCCTCTCGTAAAGTTTGAAATTCAAAAATCTTCAATTCTCTACTTCTTATGTAAGCCTAAGTTGGTTGTCATCAATTACCAAAAAGGGGGAGTTTGTAAGTGCATTCGCCCCCGTTGTGGGTTTTGGTTAATTAATGACAATCAAATTAGGGACTAACATGTCCATTTAAGTGAATATGCAGGTGTTAGTTCAATGAAAGAATTTGTATGGTCACATTTGGTGATGTCAGCACCCTCAATTCCATTGTTTGAAAAGCGTTCCGTCTCAAGTGGATAGATTAGACTTTATCCCTTGACTTGAGTTATAGGAAACGCCGCACTATCAAGAGGGATACAAATTAGGTTATCTAGAGGGAAAACTTGTGCTCAATTTGTATTGGTTTAAGCATTTGAGAGACACCTTTGCACTCACGGACACTTAGAGAAGTGTTTTATGCCTGGGAGTACCGGTAGTATCGGTGAACCACCGGTAGTACCGGTAGGCATAAATCCCGCAGGTGTCAGCGCCTGAGTTCTGCGAGTTTTTGTTCTAGCGGTAGTATCGGTGGTGGACCGGTAGTACCGGTCTTGGACCGGTGGTACCGGTGAAAGCCCGGTAGTACCGGTAAGTCTTTTTCCCGCAAAACTTGTCTTCGCCAAAATCTGTACTACCGGTAGTACCGGTCGTTGACCGGTAGTACCGGTAGGCTATTTTCTCGTAAAAGTCTCCAATAGGTTGGTTGTAACGGTCGAAACCCTTAGGATCGGTAGTACCGGTGGGTTCACCGGTAGTACCGGTACCGCTTCGGAGATAAGAGTATAAATAGCTCTCCCCTTCATTTCTAACCGTTGCCCACGCCATTTACTCCTACCAACCTTCAGACAAACAGCTCTCAAGCATTGACTCACCCACTCTCTCTTCCTCCTTGCTCTCAAATCCAATCCCTTGCAAGATCTGACTAGAGAGGAGAGATTTAAGAGTGGAAAGCTTCGATTCACATCTTGAGCACTTGTTCCCCTCCTAGTTGGCTTGGTTTGTATTTGTTACTCTTGGGTTCTTGGAACCCTAGCCGGCTAGGTGTTCTTCGTGGTTGCCCGTGTTGTTATATTTGTGAGGGCACCCCGAAGAGTTTGTATTACCCTTGTTTTCTTAGTGGAAATCTTGGGCTAACCTTTGTGGTTGCTTGAGGGAGGCAAGGAGGTGGAATAGACTCCGACCTTAGTGGTCACCTCAACAACGAGGACGTAGGAACTCCTTTGTGGGGTTGCCGAACCTCGGATTAAATCGTGTGTCCCGCGTGCTTATTGTTGTTGTTATTTGTGTTCGCTTGAGATATTACTTGTTCTTTGTGTTCTTCCTCTTTCATATCTCTTTCATAGGTTGTGGGTGCTCGATCTACTCTTGGTGAAGGAACAAGAAAGAAGAGTTCATAAACTTCATCAACATCATCTTCGGTAGTGGGGTAAAACTCAGATCTGAAATCACAACTCGTAAATCTCTGATTTCTTAGTTTCAGTAGGGTACCGGTAGTACCGGTGGTCAGCGTCGGTAGTACCGGTGATCCCTCACCGGTAGTACCGGTCCAAACCAACCGGTGGTACCGGTCAGTGTTTTAACTTCCGCGTTGAGTTTTGAGTTTCAGGTTTTTAGATCCGCCTATTCACCCCCCCTCTAGGCCTATTAGATCCTTTCACATGTGCTCACATAGAATGCAGGATAATGAATAAAACATGGATGCTAATAATCTAAGGACACACTCTTCGTATTGCTTTCCGCAAACAAGAAATCCACAAGCTATAAAGCCTATCATATTCCTTAAGAGTCGGGAAATATATCCCCTAGTCGGGTGAGTCTTGCGAGTACATTGTGTACTCAGGGTTTATTTTACCCTTATTGTAGGTGCACCTTGAGAAGTTAGGCTTTGTGTGGAGAATTCTTCTAGTGGGCACAGGCGGATCCTTATATCGTACTGCTAGATGTTTATTTTATTTTCGCTGTTTAAATTATCGCACTCTGAACTCTGGTATTGTAATAAATGATTTCTGAAACTCTATGTTGTATGAAATGGGCTAAGTATTAAAAGCTTGTACTCATTATTGGATCCTGGATATGAAATATAGATTGTTTGAGTTCTCCTGTTGGGTGTGCTCGACGAAACTACTCGATTTAGCTCCCTTTCGGGGTACTTAGTGTCTAGTGGAAGACAAGTGCCTCCAAAAGCATGTTAAATCAGTTGGTTCTGCCACATATTGTTGCTCCATGTAGCCCATGGCAGCACATGTGGAGTTGTAGTTGGTAGGTTATTACCACCATGGACGTTTAGGAGGGTGAGAGTCACCTTATAATCCTTGTCATTCTAAACGTAGCACCTCTGGGTTAACCTTTTTACACGAAGCGAGGACAAAAGTGTAAGAGAGGTGCTACGCGTATGCAGACTTGTTATGTGTGCGAAGCTTGGCCATATAAATAGATTTTGGACGGATGGTGTTACAGGATGCCCCTGAAAGAATTTGTGGGTTTGGTTTTAGTAATTGAGTGGCAACCTTAGGTGGACTAATATTTTTTATGTGAGATGAACAGGTACTTAGTCCACACACACTAGGTTGAGCAAGTCATAAAAAGCCATGGTGGAGAGGTGTATGTAGACAAGCCATTAGAATTTGACTGGTTTGGTTTTAGTAATTGAGTGACAACCTTAGGTGGACTAATGTTTTTCATGTGAGATGAACATGTACTTAGTCTACACACACTAGGTTGAGCAAGTCATAAAAGCCATGGTGGAGAGATGTATGTAGACAAACCATTAGAATTTAACTGTTGGATCTGTTGACCGTTGGAATCCTCCTATGACTCCTTGATGCTCTCTGGATTCTTTCTAGAAAACACAAGAGCTCCATCCTTTCTCAAGTGCCTCACCAGGGCCTTAATTCTTCTCTCCCCGATGCACTCTCCGATGCTTGGCATCAATTCACCACCAAAGCTTTTCGATGGGTGCCTGAAGATTGACTGTAGGCCCTTTTGACTTGCATTCTCTAGTGCCATTGTGGGGGTAACTTATTTTTCTTCATGCTTCAACATGTCTTTGTTGATGCTTTGATCACTTGATGTCTTGGACTTCTTGCAAGTCTTGTATAATTTTCTAAGCTACTCCATGGTCTTCTTTGTGGTGTTGATCACTTGGTCTTCACATTGCATAAGTCCAATCCATACTTGAATCCAAATAAACTAAACCTTGTATACTAGCAAACTTTATTAGTCCATTTGATCATGTT
This sequence comes from Saccharum hybrid cultivar R570, assembly GCA_038087645.1. Classification (NCBI taxonomy): domain Eukaryota; kingdom Viridiplantae; phylum Streptophyta; class Magnoliopsida; order Poales; family Poaceae; genus Saccharum; species Saccharum hybrid cultivar. Next base: position 17,321,329 of record JAQSUU010000443.1, read on the forward strand.
GTCAATCAACCACCCAAATCAAACATGGCCCATATTAGGTGTCATTTTCGTTACAACTTAAAATGGATGGAGCTTGAGAGATACTACTTGAAATGTGAGGATCACTGAAGTATACCACTTGAAGAATATATGATCTATTTGCATATTGTTGTATTCTTATTGAACAAGATTGTCTCCATGAGCTTTGTAACAGAACCGACTAATTATACGAAATTAAGTAAGAAAATCACCCGCCGAAGCAGATAATTTAGCAAACTTAAGCCCGTATAACCCGGTAGTCCGTGAAACCACGAAAGATTTCAAACCAACCAACATACAAACCAAGATTATATGAGTTTAGCAGCCACAGTCACATATTACATAAAGTTCGCAACAACACTGAGATACATCGGAGTTTAAAACATAAAGTTATTACAAACCAAGTTCATAATAAAGTAACGAAAGTAAATAGTTTTAAAACCACACACATATTTAGTTCAGATACAGTGCCAGGAGATAGTAATTTCCAACAAAAGCATCAGATAAGACATACAGAGCAACCATGCACTTAGTCCTAGTTGTCGCCCATCGCAAGGTACAGACAGTTGATGCAATAACCGTAGTACATCTGACCATCTGAACAACAATGGGAACAACGCCCTGAGTACGAGAAAGTACTCAGCTAGACTTACCCGTCTTAAACCAAAATAAAGTGACACCAAGAAGTATGCAATGTTTTCTTTTAGTGGACTAGCTGACTCATTTGTGAAAGAGCAATAAGTTAACAAAATGAAACATTTAATTACTTTGCATCATCTTTATTATAACATATCAATCTAGGTAAGCACCTATACTATAGTAATCACTTGATTAACCAATAACATCCGGTTACCACTTGGGTTTAGCATTTCCAACCTCATCCATATAACCATCAGTGTTCCATCATCATTACTATGATGCCGTAACTCAAGTCAAGTGCTCACTATACAGGAGCGATGATGATTCAAATCGATTCCTAACCAGCTGGTGATTTATTCCTCACACAAACCACACTCACCCGCTAAAGTGAGCTACAGATCACCAATGACACTGTCTAGGTAAACGTCATAGGACAAACTAGAGCCGCAGTACCCAAGGACCGTCCGACAGCCAGGACGCACCTTGGGCTTACTCTTTGCGTCCCCGTCATACCCTCTTCAGCACCAGTACGCGCACCCGTATCGATCCCGGCCCGAATAATGCCACTAGCTTAGCGGTCGAAAGATACTTTATTCGGCCAGCTAAATATGAGACATGCGTTCAACATGACAAGAGGGACGAGCAACGATTAGTCCTTAACCGACACAGACGGAAAACTAATAGCACCCCAGAACCCTGTCTGGTTGCCTCCAACTTCTCCGTTCGGTCTCCAATTATCCATCAACACATGATTATTTTTAGGATATCATCCATTTCATAGCTAAAGTATTCTAGTAACCACCTATAATTGCAGGTGACCGGAAATCACCGATCGCTGCCGGTCTAAGCAGGGCTAAGTAGTTATTCGATCATAAACCTAACAGGGTAAGAATATAAGAAGGTAGGCAAGGATAGTAATAAATGCATCAATTGTTCCACTCAACTCCTATAACTTAATGCTATAATATATACAACTCATATATAAAAGATTACTTTTATAAAGTAGGAGACTTAGGATGCTCCGAGGCTTGCCTCGCTCAAAGGAACTAGGTTGATGATCCACGTACTCGGGCAGGGCCTCTTCTTGCTCCTTTACCTCTAGCACCTTCTGTGCCTAGATTTCCTATGGGTCGGCCTCGGCCTGCTCCTCTTGCACTGCTACCGACACTTCCTCCTGTGATCATGTATGATACAATTGTATAAGTAAATATGCAAGCGGTGTATCGGATGCGATGACATATGATGATCATGATGGTATGCAATGGAGATGAACACACTTAGATTCATTGGATAGAATAGCGGTAAAACTTTTCTACTAGGTAGTCAACATCATCCAAAGAAATATACTACAAGTACATGTCATCTACTGCATTCTCTTCTACTACTAACTCCCGTTACTTTTTCGCTAACTAACATATAGCCCTAACATAAGTGCTACTACACTTCATCAACACAGCCATACTGACATGTCAAGTGACATCAGCAAAAGATTTGATGCTTCAAAGATACACCAATGCTACACCACTAAACCAATCATGCATAAAGAATATTATTTTTATTTCACTTTTAAACTAGGGTTACAACAACAACATATATTTCTATTGCATAGAAAAATCTAGAAAAATTACAGTAGCATAGTCATACCATAAGTAGCCTACCATAAAATTTTTATAGCAATTGGATAAGTAAACTGCCTACACAAAAATGACAAGCTAGGGTGTATAAATGAGCATGAAAATACTTTGTACTATGAAAAGTGTCAAACAACAGATTTAATATTTTTCCCATGTTCTACACAGTAAACAAACACTGTACAAAAATTATCATGCCCATGTTTTATACTTGAGAATTTTTACAATGGTTGGAGAGGCGTCAGGAAGTATTAGATGTGTCTATGATTAGTGGGCCCATACGATGGAAGGCGTTGAGAGGCGTATATGGGGGAGGCATTAGGAAGTGTTAGATGTGCCTATGGTCGGTGGGCCCATATGCACCATAACGCCTTCCGACGCCTCCATAATTGAGGGGATTAGGACTCTAAACAAAGAAGTGGTAATTTCTTTTTCGTAGTTATTTTATTTAATGAAGGGTAAAACGGTAAACTTATAATAAAATCATAATGTTTTGAGTAGTATAGTTTGGGTGTATGATTCAAGGTATAGTTAAATGAATATTTTCTGTTAGGGTTCATTGAGTTCATTCTGTTCATCTCTGTGCCATTGTCGTCCGCCGCCGTTGATCCGTCGGTGGGAGGACCTCGACGCGCTGCACCGCTCCTGCATCGTCTCCAGTGAGATCCGGGCACGACCCCTCCTCACCAGCCCTCAGCTCCCCAACCGAGCACATGGAGGCCACGGCGGCAACTGCGCTCCATTTCGCGGCGGCAGCGGCCATTCCCGCTGCCGGGAGGGTGCGGGTGGCGAGGTGTGTGCGTCCACGGATGCTGCGGTTCGTGGTGACGAAGCTGGAGGGCGGGATCGGCAAGCCGGTGCCCACCACCAACTGCGTGGTGTCGCTCGACAAGGTCACCGAGATGACTCGCCCGCTCGTCGAGATCCTGCGGGACCTCAACAAGCGCGTCCCGGATAAGATCATCAACCCTGACACCAACACGGTCCACTGGTGAGTGCTGGCTCCTAGCGACGGCCCCCGTCTCGTGCGCAGCCTGCTCGCGTTTGGTTTCACTTTCAGCTGTCTGGCCGCCCCAATCATCAGTTGCTCATTTTAGAGAAGAATGGGTCATCTGTTTGCTCTATGTGCTGCCAAGAGCCAAGACCTGTTTCTCACTCTCTCTCTCTCTCTCTCTCTCTCTCTCTCTCTCTCTCTCTCTCTCTCTCTCAATGTGCAAATATCAAGGCTATTATTAGCTGCTAGTATTATCATCACCAGAATTTTGGGCTTTACCTGCAGTTTTATATGTTTCTATGAACTGCATAGACAACTGAATATGACTACACCATCCAGGTCCACCTGTTTGTATAGTGTTCGAAGCTTATAATCATGCTCTCTCTCTCTGAATGTGCAAAGAGCAAGGTTATTATTAGCTGCTAGTATTATCATCACCAGAATTTTGGGCTTTACCTGCAGTTTTATATGTTTCTATGAACTGCATAGACAACTGAATATGACTACTCCATCCAGGTCCACCTGTTTGTATAGTGTTCGAAGCTTATAATCATGCTCTCTTATTTTATTGTTAAAATCTTCAGCGGCTGATCCCTGATTTCACCTATATGAACCCTCTCACTGGGCTACTGTATATGTCTAATAAGCACTGGCAGTCTGCTATCATGTCCAGTTTTCTAATTAGCCTTGTCGATTATCAAATAGCCAAATTAGTAATGGTTTTTTCCAGTGGTGAAGTAACTGAAGTTGGTGCACCATGTGTCAGCTGTTAGTTTCAGTGTTTCATGATCTATTGTTCATTTCTCAGATTCATGCATCTCAGATTGCTTACCAGTTACCACCACCATATTTTACTTATAATGGAACTGTCTTAACTTATGTACAGTGAACTTACCTATACTGCATTATCAGTATAAGTGCTACTTTATTGCATTTTATTTTACCGAAGCAAAGCTGTAGGTCGATCAACCTGGTGGATTCCATTTCTCTCAAAATGTAAACATCTTGTGAAGATAAACCTGGTGGATCTACAGCTCCCAACTAGATAGAGAAAAATCAAGGATTTATGAAGATAAATCTCTTGTCATTTTTGTACTTATAGTTGCTAAGGATGATTCATCATTAAGCTGGAGCTGGAGATAAATCCATTGATGATTCATCATTAAGGTGCAGTCAATGTCTGACAAGAAGCTGAACTTTTTATTCATGCAGACAATCTGGAGATAAGGGACAACGACCTGGAGCTGGAGGCAACCCTTGAGGCAGACCTAAAGGCGAGCGAGAGCTTCCTGAACTAGAGCACACTGCAACCGGAGAGGAGCAGCATGTTATTTTTAACTAATGGATGGAGAAACGTGGATCCGGCGACATGTTATTTTTAAGAGCTTATTTACCATTTTTTTAAATCAAATCAACATAATTTGGTTGATCACGGCCTTGAGCTGGTACTGTGATTAAGGTCACACTTTGTTACTTTAAGATCATAGAATTTTCTCTCTTTATGTATGGACTATATCTTACTGAGTTTGAGTTGCTGAATTGCACAAGGGAGATAGATATGGTTGTACTCTGTAGATCAGCGACAAGGATGCCTTGCATGGTCGGCCGCGAAGCGCTGGTGCAAAAGTCAGTTCAAAGTTCAAACCCGAAGTCATCCGATCCCTCTGAATTTCGATGTGGTATGATGGAATGCAGCTACTAGTAAGTAGCAGTAGTGGTACCATTTCAGGTAGCCCGGCGCACAGTGTACTCGCCACGAACGACGAACCTGTACAAAATTCCCACCTGGCTGCAAGAGCAAGAGACGGCAGAGAATACCGGGACATCGATCCTACTATTTCCTACCCGGCCGTCTGGACTGGACCAGCGTCTTTTCACTGCAAGAACCCAGCGCGCGAGCGCAAACAAACGAACCTCACGAGCCGGTGCAACCGCATGTGATTTCGGCCGTTTTGGCGCCTTGCCCGCCGGGACTTCCTACCGATCGGCCGGGTTGACTTGCCCCGGGCAAGCACCGTTTTTTATTAGCTCGCCGAGTCGAAGAGGCTCCTCCATTGCAGGAGTAAAAATCATCACGGGCCGTGATATGGTCGCATCTACTGTCAGAAGAAGAACCTTGCCGTTTTTTACATGATAGTTTCATAATTTGGCACCGTGCACATACCTGGTCCATACATTTACATTTCGACAAGGGAAGAACCGTCCGTGGGCGCGATCATTACCACCAGACAATGGATCCGTGCATTGCGTAAAAATCGCACAGAAACCTTCGGAGAATCTAGATCGATCGCATTCTACCGACCAGTGTCGTCTCGACGCCACGGTGACCGGTGAATATAAGGTTGAGCGCCCATCGACGCCAGTGCCAGTTCGTTGGACGAGCCATAGGCAGGTACAAGCGTACCAATACCAACAAGCAGCTGCTGTTCCATTACCATACCACGTAGGTTCCTCTGCGTGCACTGCAGCCGCAGGGAAAAGGAAAACAGCGCAGTAGATTGGGAGAGTTTCTACTTCTACGCTAATTCCTTGTGCACCCCTTGTAGCAAAGCTATATCTGTACGCTCGTCGGCTCGTCGCCTCCCTTATCTCTCTGTTCACGCGCTGTGTCTCCACTACCGTGTCCTGTCCTGGCTACGTACCGACCCGGCCATCCTCGAAGGCCGGCCGGAATGGAGGACGCGTTCTCCCCGCCTTCGCCGCCGCCGGCACCGGCACCATCCCCTATCGCCGCGGACGACCTCGCGGACGCGCGTCTCGCGCCGTGGACGTCGTTCTCCCCGTGGCCGGCGCCGCCCCGAGACGACCGTGTCAGCGGCGGCGGTCGGGCGAATCCGCTCTTCACCATACTGCCAGTCTCGGCCCTGGCCATAGGCCTCGTGCTGCTCGTCGCCGTGGCCGTCATCCTGGCAGTGACCCGCCGGGCGAGGCCGCGCCAGGCGGACGCCGGCGGCAGCAGCTGCAACGGCGACGGCAAGCCGGGCGCACCGCCGTCCAGTTGCGGCAGCCATAACACCAGGTGCGGCTACGCCGCCGCCGGTAAGTGCTACAAAGTTCGCCGTGCCCGTACGTCGCATTGGTTCGATCTTTCTCATGCATGACTGGTTTTCTTATGCTGGCCACGCGCGGCAGGCACAGGATGCATATACGCCGGTCGTCTGGGGTTCTCGGCTGCGCAGCTGCCGCGGAGCCGTGGCGCGCAGGTGTTGACGTACCGGGAGCTGGAGCGCGCGACGGACGGGTTCAGCGAGTGCAACGTGGTGGGGCGGGGCGCCTCCGGCGCGGTCTTCCGCGGCCGGCTCGCCGACGGCACCACCGCCGCCATCAAGCGGCTGCAGCTGGACCAACGGCGGCAGGGCGAGCGCGAGTTCCGCATCGAGGTAAGCCCAGCAAGCCAAGCAACTCCACACGCACACACGTCGCCTTCAGCTCACGCCATCGTCCATGTGCACGTCCACGTACGTCGCGCTCCGCTTCGCGTACGCTCGTACCAACCTTACCTGTTGCCGCAGCGAGCACCGAGCAGAGCAGCCGGGGTAGTTCGAGTTCCAGCTTCTCCAGCGGTTGGTGTGCCTGGCCTGAGATCGGCCGTTGGGCCGGGACGTAACCTGGAAGGCAGGCTGCCCGCCCGCCTGCCTGCCTGCCTGCTGCGCGCGCGTGCGTGCGAACGTGACTGCGAGCCGCCTTCTGTGACAGACTGTTCCATCTTGTCTTTGGCCTGGTGGGCGTCGTGAGTCGTGACGCAGCGCGCCCGGCTGATGGCGTCGGGCTCGTCCGTTGCGCGCGGTGCCTTGGGCGATTGGCGGACGCGGCGCGCGGGACCAAACCTGCCGCGGCACGGGAAAAGTTTGCGTTTCGCGGTGGGTGAGCCCGAGCCCGGCGCCGGTTGGTTGCGGCCGTTTGGCGGGCAGGACGCGGCGGACGCGTGAGCCTTGTCGATCCGGTCCTCTTCGGCTGCCGCTGCACCCGCATGCCGTCCTCCCGCGGGCCGGGGAAAATGTATGGGTTCTCTGGTACGGCGGCTGGTCCGGCAGCCCCTTCTGGTAGGGCGTGTCACGCACAGCGTGTGCTAACGGATAGTGTAATAGTGTTCATTGTGCGGCCTGATGACTCGGCCATCCATTAGGCTTCACACTGTGGGTTCGAGCTTCGCATGGGGACAAAAGACAAACGTCACGAGCATAATCTAGGCTTGGGTCTAGATTTTGGAAGCTCACACAAGGGCAATCATTCGTGTCATGGGCCAACCTTTCTTTGTCACTGCATTGTAGGCTTCTTAAGCCGGTATCCACGAATGCCTATCAGCTTCACTCGTACGCTACAATTTAGGGGTCGTTCGGTTATCCTGGAATGGAGCCGAAAACCATTCAAGCTGATCGATTGTTTTTTTTTGAACTAAAACCGGGTGGGGGGGGGGGGGGGGGGGGGGGGGGGCTTCCCCACCAGAACTTCATTAGATCCGAAAACTTCCCCACCTGAACTTCATTAGATCCGAAAAGACTACAACTAGCCGGAGTTAGTAGCAGTGTTACAGGAGAGGAGATAAAGACGCCAGTCATTTAGACTGTTTACAAGAATTCTGTTCCTGAGGCGTTTGCGCCATGTTATAAGATCATCAGAGATGCACGAGATGATAAGTCGGCTGTTGCTTCTTTCGCTCCTAAAGATTTCTCGGTTCCTAGCATCCCACAATCTCCAAAGCGTGGTGAGAAGGATAAATAGCCACAGGCTTGCATTTAGGTGAGAGGGAGTGGCAAAACTACAGATGTCTTCGTCAGTTAGATATGCAGCACCGCGAAAACCAAGCGCTCGCCACACACCGGAGCTAGCTGTGCATGTGAAAAAGTGTGGCGCCTGTCTTCTATGCCGTGAACGCATCGCTGGCACTGGTCATCGTCCAGAACGTGTTTGGCGTATAGATTGGCCCTTGTGCTCAATCTGTCTTTGAAATAGAGCCAATCAAAAACCTTCACCTTGTTTGGAACGTGAGTCTCCCGGATTCGTCGGCCATGGAAATCTGGGGCGGCATGGTCTTGAGTCAGTGCAGCATAGGCGCCCCTTGTAGTGAACGACTTCCCAGATGCCTTCAGCAGCCGAATGTCCCCACCATCACTGAGCCTGAAATCCTGCAAGGTAGAGAGAAGACTAGCAAGCTGGGAGCTAGCAGCGTTAGTCAGCCTTGGCCGGAGGCACAATTCAAACCTGTTCTGAAAAACTTTTTGCACAGAAGCGTTAGGCCGAGTAGTGTGCGAAAAGAGAGCAGCATGGGTAGAACAAATGGGGCCATCGGGTAGCCAGTGATCGAGCCAAAAAGACGTCGAGGACCCATCGCGTATGTCAACGTAAGTGATAGACCGGTACGTGTTGAGTTCATCATTAATGATCCTCCAGAGATAGCTGCTAGTACTGGTGGTGGGAGCATCAAAAACAGAAATATCCCGAAGGATCCACTCTTTCCAGGCTGCCTGATCACTGGAGAGCAGTTTGTCGACGAATTTCATGAGCAGGCAGTGGTTTTGGGAGTGCAGATCCTTCACACCAAGGCCACCAGCTTCTTTCGGGGTTTGAACATTTTCCCAGGCAACTAAACACTTGGAACCGTGACAAGTGTCCTCGCCGGTCCAGAAGAAAGCACGTCGTCTTCTATCAATGGCTTTGACGACAGTTTTCGGGATGTTGATGGTAGACATGTAGTGAAGGGGGACAGCACTGAGTACAGTAGTGGTAAGAATTAGCCTGCCAGCACGGTTGAGAAGAGAAGATTGCCATCCCAAAAGATATTTGTCAACAGAGGAAATCAAAGGCAGGCAGTCAGCAACTGAAATCTTGTGAGGTGATAAAGGAAGGCCAAGGTAGGTTTGGGGAAAGAGGAGACGGTGGTGCCGAAGGAATTAGCGAGGGAGGAAGCAATTTCAGGGGACACACCAAGCTGATCAATTGTTATACAAATTAGTCAATCAATCCAACTGTAAATCATTCCAGGGAATTTATCTTGCAAAACCGAACGAGCCCTTAGCGTGTTTTTGTTCCTTGTGTTCCAATGGGCACAAGACTTCTCAAGTAGACTCGTTCAGAGATGGATGCAAAGCTGCAAACATATCGTCCACAGAGATGCTTGGTACTCTGCTGCCAGCGAGTGTGGGACTGCAGGGATGTAATCCTACCTGGCAAAGTGGCAATGCATTTACGCATGCTATTTCTTGACCCGCAGGTGTCGCAGGGCTTAGGTGGGCACGGACCGCTGCTGGCCCTCTTGCCCGGTCATTTCGACCCAATACCTTCACGACTGCACTGCACACACATCAATCTGGCCGTCTGATTGCCTGACATGGTCCCGTATCTCGATCGACCGCCACTGCTCAAGTCCGGTGGGCACGGTGTCTGTGACGCTGATGTATTGGCACGTAACTGGTACAACGAGTCGTGGTCGTGTTACTCGTGTACTGGTGTGCAGTTGCACAGGACGCAGTGCTGCTAATGCTACCAGTAGAGCAGCTTCACTCTGGGCACAAAACCCGATACCCGAACCCCGAACCCGAAATACCCGGACCCGGATCCGAAGTACCCGAACCCGCACTACCCGATCTCTTGTTCGGATGTTAAATCTTATTACCCGAATTTATATCGGGTAATTCGGGTAGTTACACCCGGTACCCGAAAAACCCGAATTGGAATACGTATTAGGCTGCCAGCGATTAAGTGCAGTAGCAAACTAGTCAAATTTCCCGTGGCCCTCCTCGGCTTTGCTTCCTAATTAACTCACCTCTTTACTTCCGTCTTCGTCTCCTTGACTCCCCGAGACTCCGAGTTACCGTGTGAAGCACAAGCATTGTTGTGATGGCAAGCAGCAGGCTTAACTTTGCTCTTGTATCTTGTCAGTAGTAATAAAGTAGTCAGGACCTCAATACCTGTGTCATGGTTTGGACCTGCGGTTAAAAACTTGAATGCGTCGTTTATCTGTTATGTTAATGAGTTATCATCTATTATGTGCAAAATTCTATGATGTTATCACTTTTGCTATGATTTTATATATTTCGGGTATATTGGGTATACCCGAACCCGAACCCGAATTTGCGGGTACCCGAACCTGCGGATAGTGGTTATTTGAGGCTGTTATCGGGTAACAATTCTCATTACCCGAACTTTTGTAAACCCGAACTACCCGACCCGAACTTTGCGGGTTACCCGAACGCCTAGAGTGAGAGCGGCTTACCGGCATACTTCATGTTTTAGGACGGTGGAGATATGATTTGAAACTAGGGTAATCCCACTTTCATATCATAAACAAAATCAAAACAATAGGCCTATAATATTTGGGAAGCGAGGCCGAAAGGCCTTTTTTTTTGGCTGTTTTGGGCTAAATTGAGTGAAAATGTTGCAGAATGTTGTATTATACATATATATACATATAAATATATACTCATATATACATAAATATGTCTCAAAATAGTTAAGTATTCCCGAGAATACGAAAGAACATGAGCATCGAGATCTAGCCAGTGAGTTGCATCGAGGAAATTTACCTGAGCATGTGCCATTGCTTAGGTTTCACATTTCTATGCTGTAAGTAGCGAGTACAGTACTTGGACGTGTACCCTGCACTGCAAAGCTGAACTTGACTTTTTGATCGCATTGCTGGGGTGGCAGTAGCCGAAAGCAATGTAAGGCTGTGTTTAGTTGAGAAAATTTGGGTGAAAAGTTAATGTAGCACTTTTCGTTGTTATTTGGTAAAATTTGTCCAACCATGGATTAATTAGACTCAAAAGATTCGTTTCGAACTTTACAGACAAACTATACAATTAGTTTTTTTTACTTACATTTAATGCTTCATGCATGCGTCTAAAGATTCGATGTGACGGGTGGAAGAGGAAATATTTTGGGTACGCATGGCAAGTGAACGCGGCCTTGTTGAATGCAGGTGGACCTGCTGAGCCGGATGGACTCGCCGTACCTGGTGGGGCTGCTGGGCTACTGCGCCGACCAGAGCCACCGGCTGCTGGTGTTCGAGTACATGCCCAACGGCAGCCTCAAGAGCCACCTCCACCCGCCCCGGCCGGCGGCGCCCGCGGCCGCAGAAGGCCAAGACCTCCTCCAGCTGAGGCCGCCGCCGCCGCCGCCGCTGGACTGGCAGACGCGGCTGGGCATCGCACTGGACTGCGCGCGCGCGCTCGAGTTCCTGCACGAGCACAGCAGCCCCGCCGTGATCCACCGCGACTTCAACTGCAGCAACGTCCTGCTGGACCACAACTACCGCGCCCGCGTCTCCGACTTCGGCATGGCCAAGGTCGGCTCCAACAAGGCCGACGGGCAGGTCGTCACCCGCGTGCTCGGCACCACCGGCTACCTCGCGCCAGAGTACGACGAGCACGCCGCCGCCATTTCCGATCAGCTTCTTGTCATGCTTCCCTTTTTCTTTTTTGTGGTAGCGTCGATTGATCGCAGGCTGTTTGCAGGTACGCGTCGACGGGGAAGCTGACGACCAAGTCGGACGTGTACAGCTACGGGGTTGTGCTCCTGGAGCTGCTCACCGGCCGGGTACCCGTGGACACGCAGCGCCCGCCCGGAGAGCATGTCCTGGTTTCCTGGGTCAGTACGTTATGTCCGATCACTCATTAATCAGTACCGCATGCCATGGTGACTGAATAGGCACTCGTCTTGTTTCCACAGGCCCTTCCGCGACTCACGAACCGCCAGAAACTCGTGCAGATGGTTGACCCTGCCCTAAAAGGCCAGTTTGCCCTGAAGGATCTGATCCAGGTCTTCTTCCTTTCTAACGTCCCTGCTGCTCTGACGGCGCTACTTTCCCATTTATTACTCATTTACTCTGCAATTATGCCGCTCATTATTAGCCGTTCAATGACACCAAGACGTACGACATCTTTAACTGACATGACACGACTACAACTGGGAGCAGGTCGCCGCCATCGCCGCGATGTGCGTCCAGACGAAGGCGGAGTACCGGCCGCTGATGACGGACGTGGTGCAGTCGCTGATCCCCATCGCCAAGACCACCCCGGCCATGCCCTGCTCCTCCACGTCCTGCTCCTCCACGCCGCTCAGACCGACCTTGCAGCATGTCATCTTCATGGGCCCGCAGTGCGGCGGCAACAAGACGTCCTCCTAGCTTAGTACTGGCAATCTGGTATAGAGTTATCCACCACTGGATCGAGTCGGCCATCAACTAAAGCGAATTCTCATTCCCTGTTCTCCTTGATGTATAGAGCTCCCCTCTTCTCCAGGATCTGCAAATGCATCATTGCAGTAGTACACATCGTAATTGTATTCGGGCGAAAGCGTACGGCGTATCATTTATTGGTACGAACTACTTTAAAGATAACATGAAAAATAGAAATAAATATTCCTTTCTTCTTCTTCCTTTTCTCATGAGCTTGCTGTGCCTTTGAACAATGTTTGTGTTGTGTTTATATGGGCCTATCTCTACTTTTCTACCACTGTGAAGAAGAGCAAAGGACCTGCTTTGGTTTCTTCGCCGAGGAATGTTACACCTTTCTGAGCGAGCGTAGCACGCTCAATGTCTGTTTGGTTCTTTTATTTGGGCGCTTTGAAAGACCGTGCGAGTAAGATTTGGCTTGCTCGCATGGGAGAGCCAAACTGGCTCGGCTGCTTGGGCGAGCGCCTCGTTGCTTACGCCGGTGCAGCAGGTGAGGTTACACCAGAAACCTAGCAGCCCCGAAGTGTCCGCGTCCTCCGCCACACTGCAGTTTTCGTCTGACCTCTTGGTCCGCTCACTGCTAAGAGCATCAGCAGTGGTGCATCGACTCATTGAGGAGAGAGGCAGCGAGATGTCAGAAAAACGAGAGTCGACTCCCATGCAAAAAGCAGCCTGGGCTCCACAGAAACATAAAAAACACACACCTCTCTCTCCCAGCGAGAACGGCCTCACAGCTGAGCAAGACATTTGGTGCTTCTCTCACTCCTCCAAAACCATTTCTTATTCTGAAGAGTCGACTCCAGATTCTGAGTCGATTCATTTTCTCTCCCCTTCGTGAGTCGTATTCTCCACTGGTTGCATCGACTCGTACCTGTGCCAGCTCAGATGATAAGTCGCTTTTCTTCTCCCACTGCGGATGCCCTAGTTTTGATCTTTTGTGCTACTAGGTTTATGCTCATGCGTTGCTACGGGACAGCTAAACTTTTTATACTAAAAACACACGAATTGTACAATAAGATTACAATACTGTAAAATTAGATATCGACGTTAAAGTGACATTTAATAAAAAAAAACAAAGTCCATGAAATTAACACAATCGCGGAAAGCGCGGCGTCGCCGGCTCACAAACTCTACTGTATATACCTTTCCGTGATGCGGCTAAGACCATGTTTAGATCCAAAAACACCCAAAATTTTTTGCATAGTACCCGTCACATCGAATCTTTGGACGCATGCATGGAACATTAAATGTAGATAAAAAAATAACTAATTACACAGTTTGTCTGTAAATATCGAGACGAATCTTTTGAGCCTAGTTAGTCCATGGTCGGATAAATTTTGCCAAATAACAACGAAAGTGCTACATGAATTTTACCCAAAAAATTTTGGGATCTGAACACGCCATAAGATAATGTTTTATAGCGGCAAGAAGAAAGCTCCAATATCCATTTCTTTCGTGTGCTAATAAATCAACGAATAATTTTCACCGCATCTCTATGCCATCCTGTACATAGGTTCGAATATATATGTAATATTAGTGCCTGTCACATGGGTAATATTGCGTGTATTGAAAAATCTCTCATAAAACCTTAAAACAAAGTATGTTATACTCACCATATAAATAGCTCCTAAGTATATGAGACAAGTCATCTAAATTCCCTTGTACGAGACAGTATGCAAAATGCCATACATTGAATTTTAATTTATTCTCATGCAAATCAAAATCAGCTTAATACCGATGAGATAACAAGTCTGAATTCCCTTGTACTCCATATGAGACAGTAGGCAAAATGGCATACATTGAATTTTAATTTATTCTCATGCAAATCAAATTCAACTTAATACCACCATTATTAGCCCTACGACCGCTTCTACCTTAAAAGCCCTACACTGCATTTGCATCGGCCAATAAACGTGCGTGTACCAAGTCATGTCAACTAATAAACCAAACTCAAGTAAACTCTGGGCTGCTGTAGACTGACACACTGAAAATGACATCCAGGCGCTAATCAATTAGTTGATTCCTCATAGGTTACACCCGACAATGACACTAAAAATGAAGGTAATCAATATCTTTGTCAGCTAGAATCTTCAAGCATTGACCATAAACATATAAAAGAATGAGTGACATCTCGTAAAGCATGAAAATATCATGAATCAATACCTGAGCTCACCAAATGGTTTAAATCTTCATCCTCTGTAGTATGTAGACACTGTAGGAAAAAAATCAGATGCATAAACCTCTCGCATTCCATCACAGGCCTGTTAGCAAATACAAAAACTAGGCTTAGTTTTTTTTTCCCTTCTTAGCGAACCAGCACGACAAATGCTTATCATTGTATTAAGAAGAAGGGGTCTAGTGCACACATAAATACAACATAATTTTGTAACCTGGTTGGACAGTGAGACTACCTGCAAGTTGGATTTGATTTCTATCTCCCTAATCAACAAATAAAAAGAAAATGCAAGCAACAAAATCAGATATACCTCTCGCAGACCAACTCTTCCTCATTTCCGTGTGAACCCAGCTTTGGTCCCTGGCCACCAGGTTGCTCGAGGCAGACTTCCCAGGCCAGCCGCCGATGTGGCAGCAGGATGTAGCGGTGCTGGGTATGTGGCGTTGTTGGAGGACGCGTTGGAGGACGGGGGCAGCAAGATGACCTTGCGGAAGACAGACCCCTGCCATGGCGCACAGGTCAGCGGGGGCAGGTGGGTGCCGCGAGCGAGGTTGTGAGCGGCAGCGCGAGGCCCGAAGCCGATGGAAAGCGGCCTTGGCGGTGAAGCAGTCAGCGGAGGTGGTGGGTGCCGCGAGAGAGGGGACGCGGCCTGGTCCTTGATGGACACCATCGGATTCCAATCGCCGCCACCGCCGCCCCGCGCAAACCCTAGCCCCACGGCCAGCGCCTGGCCGTCCGGCCGCCGGCGGCCTGGCGGCGTGGTGAGAGGACAGAGGAGGAGTCGCACCGCTGGGCTAGCGCAAGCGTGATCTAGGTCGGGGACGGGATTGTGGCTGGGCGTGGAGGAGTGCAGCGCCGGTCACGACGGGGACGGCTCCTCGCGATGGGACGGAGACGCACGCCGGCCGCTGGGCGGGATCGCGGCGGGATCTCGAGAAGGGCAGCGCCAGGCGCCAGGGTGAAGCAGCAATGGCGTGGAGGCGGCACCGTGTCCGGCGTCGTCATGGCAGGAGCGTCGTGGAGGCCGCGAGTTTTCTTTTGGGAAAATTGGTCTCGTAGCGCTGAAAGATCATTATATCCAGAAAATACTATCAAAACTTTATCGTTCCGTAAAATACCATCGAAACATCGAAACAATGCAACGTCACCTCGTCACGTTAGGAGCAAACGTCGTCGCCTCGGTCAAGCTCCTCCCCTTCTCCTTGACGCGGCTTGTCCGTGCAGCCCAACGGCGCCGCAGCGACCCGCAAGGCGCAAGCGGAGAGGGATGCGAAGGCTGGAGGAAAAGGGAGGAATACTGGAATAGCGCCCGCCGCCCCTGTTGTGGGCGCCGCAGGAGTATCATCATCGGCGCTGCTCGACCACGACGAGCTCGTTGCACCGCTTGGTCCAGGGTGGGGCGATCCGTGCGCGGCCGATGTGGGCTTGTCGTGGAGGAGCATGCGGGAGAGCGGCAGGTAGTGATTCCGGCTCCGCGCCGGGGAGAGGAAGAGGAATGCGCGGAGCCTGAGGGCGAGGGTGCGATTGGTTCTGGTGTGCTGTCGATAGAAGCGGCGCCATGGACGAGACGAGATGCAGCGCCGCTCTTTGCTTCCACTGTCCATGTGCAAGCAGTCAGGCTCAGGCACGCACACGTAAAAGCTATTGCCAGAGGACACTCGCGGGCTGCCACAAACACCCGCAAAAGCAAGGCAGCGTTATGCGGGCCGCCGCATGTGCCTGCGAGCTCTGCGTGGTGAAGTACGGCGAAGCGCTCCAGCTCCAGGAGCGTCTCGTCGCGGACCGCAAGGCCGGCCACGTCGGCGACCTCGTTCTGTC
Source organism: Saccharum hybrid cultivar R570 (assembly GCA_038087645.1). Lineage (NCBI taxonomy): Eukaryota > Viridiplantae > Streptophyta > Magnoliopsida > Poales > Poaceae > Saccharum > Saccharum hybrid cultivar. The sequence goes on from JAQSUU010000443.1 coordinate 17,337,777, forward strand.
GCTGCAGCATCCTGCATCCGCCGACCTACACCCTGGGCAAGCGGCGCGAGAAGGCGAAGTGAGACCTGCAAGCGGCACGGAGCGGGGCGGCGATGTCACGTTCCACGAGCCGCGGCAGACCGTGCTGTAGCTGGTCCTCTCGCTCCGCGCCCTGGGGCTCGGCGCACGGAGGTACGTCGAGGGGCTCGAGTCCTCGATGATCCAGGTGGCGGCGCTCCACGGCGTCTCCGTGCGGCCCGGGGACCCCAGCGAGACCCGGGTGTGGGTCGGGGACCGCAAGATCGTCGCCATCGGGGTCAGGATCTCCTCCGGGTTCACGTGGCACGGCCTGGCATTCAACATCGACCCCGACATGGGGAACTTCGAGCACATCGTGCCATGCGGCATCGCTGGCAAGCAGAGGCAGCGGCCACACTCACCTCAAGAACAAAGAAGGGGAGGAGCTTGACGGAGGCGACGCCGTTTGCTCCAAACGTGACGGAATGCTACATGCAGGTGACGCTGCATCGTTTGGGCGGTATTTTGCGGTGCTGCAAAGTTTCGATGGTATTTTCCGGATACGGTGAATTCGTGATCTTTCAATGCTATGAGACTAATTTTCCCTTCCCTTTTCGCACACGAGGGTAGAGCGTGGAGGCAGGGGAGTCGCGATCTTGGAGGCGGACCGAGGGGAGTCGCGATCGTGTCGTTGCGGTCCCACCTGCCGGCGCGAGGGGAGTCGCAATTGATGGAGCGCGTCAGGTGTGGGGGAGGGAGGAGCGAGGTTTCTTTCCTTATTTTGACACAAGGAATGGATGAGAGGTGCGGGATCGCAGCAGGCAGAACCATGGATCCATGTTGAAATGTCGCACCAAAACGGTGTCCACTCTTTAGTCTTTTTATTTGTGGGAGATTAGAGCAACTCCAGGAGACTCTCTATATCCTTCCTAAATGTTAGGAATAGAGAAAAAATACCCTCCAATAGCTTCTCTAAGAGCAACTCTAACAACTTAGATATTTTTGTTGTGAAGACTATTTTAGAATTTGTATAGCAAAAACTATGCTCCAACATATGTGTTATCTGACTTTGTAAAATAGGAAGCTGTCTATCCCTTAATTTTCGGTGACCATATATAGCCAACCACGGACACTCGCTATGTGACCTGGGACCTCTTCTCTTTTGAGAAGTATTCTATTTTACAAAATGGCTAAACAATGGGATTTGGCTAATAATTTTAGCCAAGCCTTTGGAGTTGCTCTAAATGGTTATCTAAATATAGCAATCTTCTATTCCGGATTTTTCGCTAGCCAAAAATAGAATATGAGAATAGCTCTCTAGAGTGCTCACGAGATATAGAAAAACTGTTGGAGGATGAAAAGGTAGAAAGCGATTCTTATGTAAATGACTCTCTGAATGATGATCTAGAAAGAAAGATTTAAAAAACCTCTCGGAGATGCTCTTATAAACTTGTTTAGTTGTTCTGGAAGGCTGGAACCGATTATTGTTTATTTGAGTAGTAGGAAACATTTATAACATGTCTAATTTCCCTCTTTTATTTGAAAATTACACAGAAGTTGCTGTTGGAAATCTTTGCTAAAGTGTCAGTAGATAAGATTGCTAGCTATTGCACAAAAGTTGTTTCTGATGGTGCAGTGTTAAGTATTAACCAATCAAAATGATTCTTCAGTTGGACCTATGCAAGTTTTTTTTTAAAAAAAATTGGAAATCTTCTAAGTCATATCTGAAAATTTTAATTTTTTTTAGCTTTGCCAATTTATTAAAAACTAGCAAACGTGCCCGTGTGTTGCAACGGAGCCCGAAACATCTTGAGATCGGACTATGTATCAGCTAGATACAAGTTATTCGAACTCGAGTTACAATCATATAAAGACGAAGGACACGAGAACACTTGCAATATACGTCTGAAATAGGTGAAACATACATTTGGAACATACGTGTATAGTCACTGCAACATATGCAACATCCAGATGAAAACATGCAACGTCCAGATGAAACAGCTGAAACATTTGGAAAACACACTTGCAACATACGTGTATAGCCACGACAACATATGCAACATCTAGATGAAACACTTGCAACATACGTTTGAAACAGCTGAAACATTTGAAACATATACTTGCAACACACATGTATAGTCATTACAACGTATACAACACCAGATCTGCTTTTGCAACATCCAGATGAAACATATGCAACATACATCTGAAACGCATGAAACATACGGTTACAACATGTGCTCATCTACTTGTTGTCGCCCAATGAAGGCTTATTGACACGGGCGCAGGGGAGTGTAGCTCGAGGCGTGGGCGGGGTGCGTGTCACGAGGTGGGTCCGGCGTGAGGCGTGTGGCGCGAAGCGGGTCCGTCGCGAGGCGCAGGGCACGTGGCACGAGGCAGTTCCAGCCCGGTGGAAGCGTTCAGTTTTTTTAACAATGAGCCAGTCAGACCTGGTCCGCAGACCCAGGGAAGGCGCGCGTCCGGCTAGCCGGACGCTTGATAGAGAGCATTACCGAGAAAACAAACAGCGGGATTTCCCCTCCCGGTCCTCCCGGATCCATACGAGTGTACGGAAAAAAGAATATAGAAAAAACAGAATAAATAGAAAAAGGACCAAAACTATTTGTGATTTAATATTGGAAGTAAGATTTTGCCAAATTTATACTTCTATATATTTTTCATATTTCTAACTACTACGCGTAATGATATCATCACTATCCTACTGCTTCTTCTGTAAGACTCGCTTATGTCTCTTTTCCTAGCTATTCGTGGATTAGAGTCCCCTAGCTATTTGAGAGTATCTCTACAAATAAAGTCTGATATGCATCGCTGCTGCAATTCTTGTCCGTGTATTCTTCTGCCTATACTACTTGTCGGACTCTCTCCAAGCCTAATCCTTCTTGGACTCTCCTGGTTCAAGACCACGCCTCCTCTCCCTCTCTCTTTGTTCGGATTCTTCTCTGTTTTTTCCGTTTGCTCCTATGTTCCGATTTCATACCGTATTAGTCTTCTTTTCATTTTTTTTTGGTAAATTTGTCTTTTTTCAACTCCCGTTCTATTTTTTCTTCTGTTTTTTCTCAAATAATTGCAGTTCTTTTTCTTCTATTTCTCTCATAACCATAAAAATCTTTTTCTTCGGGTGTCCAAGTCTTTTTTCTATTTCTATTTCAATTAGGATTAGGATTCCTATTAGGATCAAAGAAACAAATTGAATTAGGATTTGTGTCTATTCGGATGTCCAAGTCTTTAACTCGTATGAGCACGGGTTATATATATAAGTCCGGACAGAAGTAACTCTCCATTGTCCGATAGTCAGAGAGAGACAGACAAAAAAAAAGATGGACCAAAAAAATAGGTTGAAATTTTGCCTCTTTATTATTAGGTATAGATATACCGAAAACCTTTCCTCACCAAGTTATTGTGGCTATGCTGCTACTTCTTTTCATACATGAACTAACATATAGACCATGATAATGCAGCCAATGATTTTTTTTTTGTTCTGGTAAGTAGTGAGAGGACAATTCTTATTGTAGAAAGGAATTAAACTAGTCATCTTAGCTCTCTCTGACCTTCATTGGACGACAACTCAGTGTCTTACAATGGTTTTACAATGTCTGATCTTAAAAACATGTTGTCTTAATACCGAAGCAGTAGGTTTACTAAAGTAGTGGAATTACAATTACTGATGCATTTTCCTCACTGAAACAATAACTGTTGAAGTTAATTTGGGTAAGTTCTAGATGTATAGCTATTTGGTAGTATTTCAGATTCAGTTAAACACATACTGCATTTATTCTCTAAACTGGTAAAGATTTTCTAACACATACAGTTTTCTGAACGCGTGGCATCTTTAGAGAGAGAAGACACGGTCACGCTAACCATTGGAGTGGTAGTGTGTCAAGCTAAAAATCCTTTGCACCTTGGCAACATAGCACCTGGGCTAAAAGGTTAAAATACTATTTCTTGCACATGTAAACCTGCTTGCAAATACAAGAGGGTGTGGTGAAAAGCTAAGTAGAGGAGTATTTTATCCTCTTGGTCCCACAACAGATTGCTAGACTTAATAGTATGACTGTATGAGCTAGTTAGTACAAGCTCTAAGACAACTTCTCTGATGGTATTACCTATTAGCTAGTATATGAATATTTCTTTGTGAGTTATGACACTCTCACATAATCTTAGAATGTATGCATGAGACTAGCTTTTGATCAACAAATATATTTTCTCTCTCTTATATTAAAATATAAAATAATATGTTTAGAACTAGCTTATAAGTGACCTTTGGAGCTGCTCAAGGGGGTGTTTGCTTCCGACCCTAGAAATCGTTCCCGGACCAATGCCACGCACTTGATGTCTAAGGTCAGATGCACTTGCTTAGCTGCGGCTACCAAGTGAGGCTGCGAACCAAATACCCCCTGTATACTGAGCAAAATGTAATGAGTTAGCACCACCTGACGTGATAAAATATAGCTTATCCTCTTAAACAATAACAAAGTTGCACTAAGAAGTTGTTACCCCCTTCGATTTTTGTTCACTTTCTCTCAAAGCATGCCTACATCTTTTAGGATGTTAGTGTTGCCGATCCTCAGGGAGCGACGGGGGTGCTTTAATTAATAGGCTAGGCCGTTAGGGGAGCTCTGCTCTTGTGTAAAAGCTTCTTTCTAGTCTTCTAGAGCGTGAATGGTGTTCAAACCTACCATTGGTTGCAAAAGGTTACAGAATATATACTCCCTTTGTGTAAAAAAATAAGTGTCATTCTCGTGGGAAGTCAAATACTTTTAACTTTAACCAAATATATATAAGAAATCATTCATAATTATGGTGCATGATAAGTATCATTAGATCAATTGTTAAATATATTTTTATAGTAAACTTATTTAGAGATAAAAATATGGCTAATATTTTCTATAAATCTAATTAAACTTAATAAAGTTAAACCTGCACAAACTTAAAATAACACTTATTTTAGAACGGAGGGAGCATGCACACTTGATCAAAACACATTGAGGCAATGTATTTTTCTAGAGCGTGAATGTTGTTGGTGACTGTGAAACATACATTTGCTTAATTACTAAAGGCTATAGAATGTATATACACATTTGATCATAGCATCATGGTGCAAAGCAATGTTGTAGCCATGTAGGTATACTCCATCCGTCCTAAAATAGAAGTCGTTATAGGATGCGCGCAAGTTAAACTTTATCAACTTTGATTATGTTTGTAGGAAATGCGTGCAACATTTATATCTTCAAATAAGTTTATTATGAAAGTCTATACAACAGTCTACCCAATGATATTAATTATGTGTTATAAATATTAATATTTTTTTATATATTTGGTCAAAGTTAAAAGTAGTTAACTTCTAGGAAAATGAGAATGACATCTATTTTTGGGACGGAGGAGGTAGCCTACAAAATGGTAATATTAAATTGTGCATTGTGAAGAATTGTTTCGTTCCTCTTTTGTTTTGCTTGCTCTCTCAGCCGAGACACGACGCGTACACGCTCACAGCCACGTGAACCAGATCCGCAAGAAATGGAATTAAAATCCGTTGCTCAGGAGTGGTTTGACAAAGGTTTTTGCATGACGCTAACCAGGCCAAAGTTATTAGGATCGGACCGGAGATCGAACCGGCGAGACCGTCGGTTCACTGATCCAACCGTTTAGAATCGGTTGAACCGCCGGTTCAATTGTTTTGGACCGGACGAATTGAACCGGCCACAAAAAGTTTGAACCGGTATATATATATGCTATAATTAACAATTGATAGATGATAAACAACACAAATTTAATTGCACAACTATAAGATTCATACATATGTATATATGGAACGACATGTGCTTAATTCAAATTAGCAACATATTATTGAGCATATATACAAATAAGCTAATAAAGCATAGTTATATAACTATCTTTGAAATAATCTAGCCACAAGTCCACAACATGTGCTCCAAAATCAACATTTGTCTGTTGACGGTTCTTAACTCAAATAATCTAATTGTTAATTAAAAGATAAGAAATGACAACATTTCATAATGCATCATAGCAAGATAGACCAGATTTAAATATTAATTCAAATATTCAATGTTGGAAAATAATCTCAATGCTGAGATAAATTGTACCATTGTGGAGAGCTCGTCGAGATAATAAAAATAGATATATTATTTATATATTTTAGAGCTAGAATGAAAAAGTTATTAAATTTTGAAATTAAAAAGAATCCAAAGTCAACAACAAAAACATGAAGCACGGAGCCTGGCAGGCAAGTACTATACGGACGCACACATCACGCTCAAACACAGGCCGACAGGCGGCAGTAGCACTCTAGCAGACAAGCCTGGGCCCAGCGCCAGTTGCTCACGCGGAATACCAGGAGGCAGCGTCACGGGCACCACCAGACGAGATTCCCAGACCGGGACGGTTCAGATGGAACCGGCCGGTTCACTGGTTCCGTAAAAAACCGGCCGGTTCAACCGGTTTTTACAGGTTCCAATAACATAGACGGTTTTTTAAGTGAATTGGACCGCTATACTCTCTGGTTCGGTCTTTTACCGGTCGAACCGCCGGTCCGGTTCGGTCCTAATAACTAGGAACCAGGCTCTAGTGGCCGTCCATGGATCCAAATGCGAAGCTCCAGCACCCCACGCCCCACCCCACGATCCAGGTCCAGGTCCGGCTGGAAGTAGGTAAGCAAACATGCTCGTAAGGGACGGCCTTAGACCACAAATTCACAATGAACCACAACTACAAGTCTACAACATCTTTTTTGAAATACAGAAATTTTTCAGGTTGTTTTTTTGAAAATAATTATTTTTTAGACTGTTTTTATCAAAGGTGTGATTCTTTCCTCTTACAATACCTGTGAGAATGCCAGCGCCCAACTATTCTATCTTAATCTTAAATTATCTAGCCGGTGCCGAAGCTGAGAACACAACTCTTGCAAAAACCCGGATTTGAGTAGTAAGCGGCATCCCCTCTGAGTTGTGAGTAAGCGGAATCATTCTGTTTTTGTTCTTCTCCAGATTCTGACCGGTAGGAATTTGCCTATGATTTTTCCAACTGATATGTCGATATACAAAGATCTCCTTATTTCTTCACCGCGGGTTCTCGCATCATTTTCTTTAAAAGATATTAGATCACCTTGGGAAACTTTAAAATGAGTAATGGTTACCGGTCCATTATTCAAACAAACCCTTCAATGACTTATCGTCTGCCTTGCTTGAGGAAGAGTGTCACCAAAACGGAGATGAACCGGAATCACGTCTGATCTTGTTTCTTGACTGAGTAAAAAAGGGATATATGAAGTTCGTTCTCTTCCTCTGTGCATCTCCCTTATGGGTAAATCCTCATAATAAAGGGACAACTTTCATGTAGTTTGTGATTTGATGTTATTGTTTAGATTTTCTCTGCGAGAAAGATTTCTTTTAATGGTATGCGCTAGCGCCCTTGACAGGCACTCTAGGACCTGCCTGCGCTCGTGAAAACCCAGGTCAGTCCTCCGACCAGATGTGTAGATAACGAGGCCACCTTCACAACCTTCTCCCTTCTATCTTTATCCAAAGACCTGAATCAATCTGTATGTTCCTATCTTTAATAGAATTCCGGCTAAAACCATGATCGTCGTATCCTGCATGCTAGATCCTCTACTATTCTATATTCTTTCCGAAAGCGTGCCAATCCCTATGTTGTGCAGAGCTAAGCATCTTCTATTCGCTGGGATCAAGCTTTTCCTCTGTAGGGGCCTTGTGCAGTAAACCCCCTATGGGCGGTCCCCTGTCATCGTAAAGTAGTAAAGGTCCCCGCGAAGCTTTTGGGAAGAGGGGTAGTGATGAGGACATCGCCACGCTAGACACACCGACGTTATGGTCTTTCCCAAGTTGCAATTCGTCCCCAACTCAGCTGCCACGTCACCCTCGGATTCAGCAAACACGTCGTCACTGTTTTGGTCATAACTCTCTCATACGACATCAAAACGGGGCGTTCTTGGATGCGTTGGAAAGGGGACGACGACGCCGTCGTTTTGGATCTGGTCCTAGCTCCAGAAGGTCCATGGATCATTCTGTGTGACCACGTCAAGGTGTTGTGTCACCTATTTAGGCCAACTTGGCCATGTATCGTGTCGGGCCTTAAGCCCAAGTTGTGGGCGCCCAACCCCTGGCCGTTCCCAACCCTAGGTCGAGTCTTAGACTATAAATATAGCCGCCGCCGCTGTTAGACAATTGGGTTTTGTTTAGAGTTTAGTTTTCCATCGAGAAACTGAATCGTTCATTGTAACTATGGTGACAAATCCTTTTACAGTGATCCAGGGCCCCTGTTCTTGATCTTCTCTACTGTGTCGATTAGTCCTTTGGAACCGAGTTCTTGAACCCTCTATTGTTATTCGCATCTTGATATTTGCAATTTCAGATTGCGTGTTTTTACCTTCTTGCTTGTGCGCTTCGATTCGCTTGCAGGAAAAGCCTTCTTCGCGAGGTCAATCAAGTTGTGCTTGGTTGATAACCAACGGAGCAGTGGTGTAACGGTTGCAGGGTTCGAATCGTGTCTGATTTGAAGCCGGATCGCCAACGTCGAGATCTCCACAAGTCGAACTTACCGGTTACCTCTCGGAAGATCGGGCCAGTATTCATCAGGTAGTCTTGTGCGTAAGCATAGCATTTCTGGTCGAACCAGCGAACCACACATCTTTTTTTGGTGGGAGGGTACTCCGAGTAGTGGGTACCTCGTAGGACCTCTACCCGCCTACTCAGATCTTGTATGGATATGCAGGAAGGGGTGCTCCTAGGTGTGTGTAGGGGGTGTGTTTGTTCGCGAGAATGGATTCCTCGTCAAGTCAGGGGGTGTGGACACACTTGCGCGAATTCGGATAACAGCTACAAGGGATAAAAATAAAGGAAACTGTACCCGACCAGGGATGGACGTAAACTCGTAAGCTACCGAGGGTAGGGATAATCATCCAGGTCTTATTGTTGTTTAAAGCCGCCCCGCCACAGCTGGCTGGTTAGTTCCTCTATCGTTGCCGGAGAGTTCTTGGCGAAGAGACCTTAGGATAAGTTGCTAAAACAAACGGAGGGGAGGATTGACCTGTTCAGTAGAATTCCGAGGAAAGATTATTGGCAGCAGGTGGAGACATTTCTTTGGCCCCCCTTCCAAATAAATGCAGGCAGGGTAGAGCTCGGCAGAGGGTTCGAGAATAGGGTAGGGTTCTGTCCTAATAAAGAAAATCAAGATAAATAAAAGGGCGGGTCCCTTTATGAATGCATCTTCGTACAAGTGGAGGCCGGAAAGATCAAACCAATAGAACCGCTCACATCATAGTAGTCGTAGTTGTGTAAAGGCCGTCAGTCACGGAGCAACCATAACATAAGGCAATGACTTTCACAGATCTCTCTCTATCTATAGATATAACAAACGGGCGGGTTCGAAAGGTAGGGTTTTTTACGGTCGGGTCCCCTACCACTAGTATGGCTAGCCTTCTTCGGGCAGGAAGTAGGCCGGGTCCAACGGGCTGGCATCTCCTGCAACACAAGCTGCATTGTTCGCCACCACCTGAGAAGCAAAAGATTCGAGAGTCAAGGCGGAAAAGACAAGCATAGTGGTCTAATGACAAGGGCCGACGACGGAAGCTCGGGATGGAGCCGTATGATGCGGAAATCTCACATACGGTTCCCTGAGAAGGGAGTGGCTACCCACTGGAGCTTCGATCAACCACCACCGATCAATTCCGCTTTGGGGCCACCCCTTACTCTACCATCATTATAGGGGTATGGGGTTCGAGACAAAGAAAGATCAAGGCATCATGCCAGCATATCAATTTTTCCTATATACTTGGATCCTAGCAGGGCTCAGTCCTTTAGTGAAGACCATACGTATGTAACTCTACAATGAGGCCTACTACTCTATTGACGTCTAAACTCCTCACCCCATGTTCAACTTAGAACTGGCACAAGCGTTGGTTAGATGCGTGGGACAGGGAGCTTGTAGCAACCCTTTCTCTCGATCTCCAGTTCCCAAGGTTGCCCCTTCTCCTTAGTCGTTGGCATGGACGTCATTCTTCCTAGTGAACTCGACGGTTCCTTCCCTGCGCCGTTCTGCTCGACGACGATATGACTGATAATCAGAAGTGAGAGGCTCTGCTCTCGAAACTTGACCTCCTCGATTCGATGGGAGAAAAAAAGGTTACGAGCGGCAGAGCACGCACAAGTCTATCAACGTCAACTCAGTCGCACTTATTAAAAAAAATCATATACAGGGTAACGATCTTGAAGCGATTTGTGTAAGGATGTAGACAAGCAAAGCATAAACAACCTATAACCTTCAAAAAAGGTATAATCAGGAGGTCGAGAAGTGCTCGCATAATCAGTCCCGAATAGAATGGCCCTGGCTCCTTCCTATATTGTCCCCAATGAAGATCCTCTTTCTTTGAACTTGGTTTCGAAATCAAAAGCACTATACTATAAAGAAAGTCAATTTCTTGCTTATTGGAACTAATAAGGGATTGTTTTTAAGGAAGATAGCCTTAGCAAGTCAGTGAGACCGACAATGCTCCATGGACCAATCTTCTTATGACTTAGCTTGTTATATTCACCAGCATAATATCTCTATTGGGCGGGGTAACACCACCCACCAAAAATCCCCTTCATGGGTTGCTAGTGGTGAAAACGGGCGAGGTGAACTTGATCTCAGGAAATCGAGCATTGGAGGACGAATGTTACTCACCATTCACATACATAGTGCCTTCTAGGATTAGGATTCGAAATGTTGTTTCTGTAGAGGATTTTGCAGTGCCTGATATTAAGGTCATATACGCAACAGTTGGATCCGAGGAGCAATTTATCGAAGAAAGAGATCAGCCTGCTAAACAACAACATCTCATTTCCCATGATGAACACATTGAATCTGTTCAAGTAGATAATTCTGATTCACATGAGGTTGATCGTCTAATCGGTTGTCAGTAATGGGAGTAATCGTCCCTACCGATGTAAAATAAGAGCACCTGGCTTTGCCCATTCACAAGGACTCGATTCTATGTCCAAACATCATATGCCAGATTTTCTAGGCAGAGGTATAGCCTTTGGCCCTGTTCATCTGGCTTATAATCCGTCTTATTCGGCTTGTTTTTTCAGCCGGAACAGTATTTTTCTCTCACAAAAAATCAGCCAACAGTGTTTTTCAGCCGGCTTATAATTCCAGCCGAACGGCCCCTTTATTTAACACACTTGAGGGAAGATTCCCCGCTCCTTCCTATGACACAGCAATCCAGTTTTGCTTGGTCCCGAAACAGAATTTTATGATCCTATCGATCTTGTTTTGATTTTCCCAGTCATCCTCTCCCTCCTTTTTATCTGGTGAAAGGACTGGCAGCAGGGAGAGCATCACAGTTGACATGGTCGGAGCTACAGTCCCATATCCGTCTCTACTCTTTCTGTAATGTTATACATAGATCCTTTGATCTCCACGGCAATCTCTGACTATACCACCCGCAGCAGCTCTAACTTAAATATAAGTGATTGACTTGTTAACTTGAGAAATAGCTAGGGTGGTGCAAATCCTACCTGTATCGGTACTCGTTTAAAGTATGCGATACACTTTCTGGTTGTTTTTTTGAAAATAACTATCTTTTATAAAATATTTGTATTATCTGTATGAAATTTCTGCGTCCAAAAGGACGTTACCGTGCAAAGAAAGCCACCGCAGCAGAATAACCGATTTTTTTATATAAGATATACAAGATCAACCGAGTTGTATCAGCAGTGACGTTGCTATGCTAGACAACAGACGTTGACTGTGTTTAGTTCCTCAAAAAAAAAGCACTATACAAAAAAAAAGATTTCTCATCACATCAAACTTGCGATACATGCATGGACTACTAAATGTAGATGAAATTTAAAACTAATTATACAGCTTGGTTGTACTTTGCGTGACGAACGTTTTGAACCTAATTAGTCAATGGTTGAACACTATTTACCAAATAAAACCAAAACATGCTACGATACAATTTTCACCATTTTTCACGAAACTAGGTGTTGCCGGTTCCCAATCACGTCCCCATCGGCTCAGGAGACAGGACGACTCTTTGACTGGCCACTTGTAAGTTGGCCCGCGACCCAAATCTGCTAGAGTCGAACCGTCTCCGGTCCGCGTCGTGTGCCGGCCCGCCGTCGCTCTCCGTCCGCCGTCCGCTCCACGCAGCTTTGGAATAACGAATCGCCGCTCGCTATCCCTCGGACTTCGGTAGAAACGAAAGTTCCAAACGGACCACGGCATCCTCTGGCTCTCCCACTGCCGTTCCCTATTTGTATCGTCCTTCTTCCGCTGCATCCTTCTCGTCTCTTCTGCTCGCATCTAGCCTTCAGCCCTGAGCTCACCACCACAACCCGAGGCCGAGGGAGAGAAGGAAGGAAAAGGACGAATGGCGAGCTCTCAGTGCTGCGACAACCCGCCAGCCCTGAACCCGGCCAGCGGGGAGGGCAAGGTCGTCGACAGCTTCGGCGGGCTCAAGGCCTACGTCGCCGGGCCCGAGGACTCCAAGGCCGCCGTCGTCCTCGTCGCCGACGTCTTCGGTACTTGCTTCGTTTTCCTTCGAATCTGCTTCCCCTCGAGATCTTTCGCTTGGGGTATGACACGTTACAAGTACTAAAAGCCTTTCTCATCTTGCAGGATTCGAAGCGCCGATTCTGAGGTATCACTCCTTGTCACAGACTTCCCTCCTGTGTTCTTTATTAAAGTATTATATTGTTTTTTGCAAACCCCCTTGCATACAGAGATCTGAATCACTAGGGTTGATGGAGATGAACTGTGGTAGATTTTTAGGGGATATGTGATACCAATGATAGGTGATTATGACATTATGTGCTGCTAGTACTAGTACAGTCTAGGCTGCTAGTAAAAACTGTTGATTATTTTGCTCGACTTCTAGTTGACACTGAATAGTGCTGAAACTTGTATCCTGTTGCTTGGTTGCCGTATCTAATTCAGAGTCTATGCCAGTGGGTGTTAAGTCACCATCTCCTGCTGGTTCTGGGAGTTTGTTGCGACAAGATGGAAAAAAAAATCCTGTAAATCAGATCACAGTACAGCTAACTATTCACCGTTCACTATTAGTAAATAGGCCTACCTATGGGCTAAATAGCTTATTGCTTCATATATTACACGTGCATTCTTCATGTTTGTTTTTGCAAATGGATCATTGGATTGTTATTCAGAAACTTTGGAACCGGACGACGTGTGTTCTTACTGTGTTGTATTTTTAGAATGGTTCCCAAAGTCCAATACTGAAGTTTAATGATGACCTCTTGTTGTGTCCTATTTTAAATGCTACCAAATTTTATCATAATCACTGAGTGCCACCTGCAAACAGATTTTGATTGTATTTTCTTGTCTTATCTCATGAAGGAAGATAGCCGACAAGGTTGCTTCGTCAGGGTACTTTGTTGTGGTACCAGATTTCTTTCATGGGGATCCTTATGTACCTGAGAATGGGAAGCCCTTCCCTGAGTGGCTAAAGTCACATACTCCGGTTCGTTGTCCCCTGCCCGTTCCCTGAACCATTCCTGTAAATATTTGGCTGTACCTTGTTTCTATTTACGATGATTCAGATCAGATGAGAACATAGTTTTGCTAGGCGCTAGGTGAAAATCTAGGCGACGACCCTTAGCCTAGAGACTAGTCAAGCCTAGGCGATGCTAGGCGTTTTGCTAGGCGATGGCTAATACATGTATATATACATTTTTTTGAACAGAATACATGTATATTTACTTAAAAGAAAAGAAAAAAAATAGAATAGAAGTGGTCATGGAATGGGGAGAAAGAGAAAAAAGGCCCATTAACGGCCCAACTCACCCACCGCAACTCACCCACCACGGCCCAACTCCCCTTATCCTCTCCCCTGCTCCTCTCTCTCCCTCCCGAACGCATCTCTACGCCCGCTCGCCCGCGCCGCCGCTCCCCTTCGCCGCGCGCCCGCTCCTCCTCCCCCACCAGCGACCTCCGCCAGGCGGGGAGGAGGATGACCCGCGTCACCGGCGGAGAGGAGCAGGGGAGGCGTCGCCGGCAGGGAGGAGCACGAGCCGCGTCGCCGGCGGGTCTTGCCAGGCGGGCAAGAGGCTCGCCAGCGGGATCTGCTTCCAGGCGAGTCGCGAGCAGCGCAGCCGGCGGGACCTGCTTCCCGGCGGAGGTCGAGGCGAGTACGCACACGACTTTCTCTCCCCCTTCTCCCCCTTTATCCTTCTCCGCTCGACTTGAGGCCCGACTACACCCCTAGTCCAGGCGCCAGGCCAAAGCCTAGCGACTAGTTGCGACTAGGCGCGTCGTAATCGTCGATTTTCAAAACCGGGGATGAGAAATAAAAACCAAGAGATAATGAAGAAGTTATTAGTTGGCTAAAGAATGTTTAAACTCCTAACTGTCTGGATTATTAGGTGGTTAAAGAATGTTTTAGACTCCTAACTGTCAATATCCAGATGACGCTTAACATGATCTAACAGCATCCATTATATTGGCATTCAAATTGCTGTCTGTAATGTTACTGCCGAGTACCAATATATCTGATGAGTACGATCCTTCTCATGTAAATTGAACTAAAGTAGAATTTCCGACCTGCATACATACTGTTCACTGACAGTATGTTCTTTATGGTGCCATGAGATTTACATCTCTGGTTCCAAATCTGAGTTTCTTATATTTAGTGTGTGTGTGTGAATGATGATACGACACAAGTTATATTGCAATAGTTAAAAAGGCTATTCTAAGCACCTTTGTACTTTGGTATCTTTATTTTCTCTTAACCCGTTTCTTGTAAAAGCATGGATTGGGTTGGAATTGACACCATGGTTCTAAAAAAACCTAATTACACTTACATTTACTGTCCACTAAACCTCAAATGGACCCCTAGCGTCTCATTTAGGGCCTGGGCATCCAGTAAAACTCTGGACACGTCTAGGCGGTGCACGCAGGCATGAGGTAGTGCTTAAGCGGCGCAGAAATGCGAAAAGCGGCTGGCTGGCTGACTTGGTGGGCTATGTGTGACCGCCCAGGCTTGGCGGGCAGGAAAAAAGCACCTGGAACTGGAAGAGCCAGCGAAATATGACGTGCGGGGATCAAAATTGCAAGTCTCTTCACCACTTCTTTGCAAGTTTGTAAGAATTGGAATCAAAATTGCTTGAATGTGTTATCAATTCTTCTGAGATCGAAGTTGGGCATCTAATCTGAGCCATTTGTGTTGCCAGAAAAAAATTAAAACAAATAAAAAAACACAAATGCTTAATCACGTTTAATCTAACTTTAATCCATCTAGGCGCTAGGAACTGGCCAAGCGCCTTCCTAGCTCCTAGCGTCTTTTGGAACCTTGATTGTCACATATTGTTTCCTTCCTTTCTTTTGCCGAACAAATTTCATCAACAGAAAAAGGTATTTATTTGCTAGGAAAAAAGGTTTGAAGAGGCAAAACCAGTTATTGTGGCTCTAAAGGAGAAGGGAGTGTCTGCTGTTGGAGCTGCAGGGTATTGCTGGGGTGGTAAGTAACATTTTTCATTTTACCTGTGGTTCTGTAACCGTCATCTTATCATCTGAAGTTTTGGTCCGCTGAGCATTTGCTTTCCTCTCAACATTCTCAGCAAAGGTTGTTGTGGAGTTGGCAAAAGCTCATGAGATCCAAGCTGCTGTACTGTTGCACCCTTCTTTTGTTACCGTTGATGATATCAAAGGTCAAACTTCTTTCTTGCGAATTCTGGAGATGCACAAACATTGTTCTATTACAAATGATTCATTTGTTAACTCTACTATCTTCCAATATAACATCAGAGGTCAAATGCCCAATTTCTATACTCGGAGCTGAGATTGACAAAATGTCCCCACCAGAGTTAGTCAAGCAATTTGATCAGGTCCTTTCTGTGAACTCAGGGGTAAGTTCTCATTTTCAACAACTTAAACCTCAAGCTAGATCATTTTCTTGAGTTACAGAATCAGCCAAAATAGTATTCCTATAGTGCCAAATGTGTCATTCGAGTATATGCACTACCATCGCTAACTCCTTCCAAATCATGCTGGATGCTGCTTTGTCAATTTTCATTGAATACGTGCATGCCCTGTTTTGTGGAACTTCTGATGTTGAACTGTTTTTTCTCCTGGTCCACAGGTTGGTCACTTCGTCAAGATCTTCCCTGGTGTGGCGCATGGATGGAGCGTGAGATACAGCCACGATGATGCAGCTGCCGTGAAGAGTGCTGAGGAAGCCTTTGCGGACATGCTCGACTGGTTCAACAAGAACTTGAAATGAACTCTGCAATTGCATCATGTCTTGTAATAATGCATATTCACTGTCCTGGGATTGGATCTGCTGTGTTAGGGCTGCCATTCAGAGTTCTCTGGTCTTAGTTGTATGAGTAGACTGGTTGTGCTAAATACATAATAAACGAGGTAAACTAAGACGATGATAATGTGTCCATTTGCATTTTATATGGATTTTGTTCAAAAATATGTTTCATGCTTCTTTTTTTCTCAAAGAGTTGCACATCTTTTATACTAGAGAGAAACAAAGGGTAAGAGCCCCAAAAGAAGGGTGCAAAAAAAAAACAGGGCATTAGGAGGCCAAATAAGGGTGCAAAATAAATAAAAAAATCAAATAAGGGTACAAAATAAATAAAAAATACCAGGACTAATGCCCTTATGCACATATTTTGTCGACCTCGACCTAGGTTCTTGGATTCATTTTCGATTCAAAGTATAAAGATCTCTTTCCAAGTAGCGTACCGTGTATCTTACCTTGTCGACCTGGAAACTTTGTGACTATGGTTTAGGTGTTAATTGGCCCGTTTCGTGTGGTTTACTGTCTTGTCTGGTGCGGAGGTTTCTTGCTGATCCTAGTATTCTTTCCCTTTCTGGAAGTAGAAACATTGTTTTGTGGTGTGGTCTACTACTCCGCCGCAGAAGAGACAATACAGTGGCTTTGTATTCTTTGCGGGTGCTCTGCCTCCGCGGCTAGTTTTGTTACCACCTCGACCTCCTCTTGGTGTAGGTGGTCAGGGTATTTATTTGGGGCCTGTTTAGATACCAAATTTTATCCTAAATTCCACTATGCAAAAAGAAGATTCCCTGTCACATCAAAATACCGGTACATGCATGGAGTACTAAATATAGATGAAATAAAAACTAATTGCACAGTTTTGTTGTACTTTACGAGACGAACATTTTGAGTCTAATTAATCAATGTTTGGACAAAAATTTACAAATTACAAACGAAATGCTACAGTGCAGAATCTTGCACTGTGCTGATTTGGCGGCTCCCAATTCAGCCGAACTAAACACGGCCTTGGTTCTTTTTGCTGCTCTTATTGTTCTACTCCCTCCATCCTAAATTATAAGGCATTCCAAGAATTTTAGAGAGTCAAAGCATCTCAAGTTTAACCAAATTTATATAATAAGATAATAATATTTATGATACCAACTAAGTATCATTAGGTTCTTCATTAATTATATTTTCATAGTATATCTATTTGATCTTATAAATCTTTCTAATTCTTCCTATAATTTTGGTCAAACTTAAGATGGTTTGACTCTCCAAGATTCTTGGAATGACTTATAATTTGAGATGGAGGGAGTACGTCGTTAATATTGGGCTGCCTGTCTCCGGCTCTTGCACCTTTGTCCCTGCTTGTCTGCGTGTTCTTTGAGCTTTGCCTTTTGCTCTAAAGTTGGCATCTGCCCTGCATAATTTTTCCATCGTTTCGTACAGCTATGCTATGAATTTGGCATGATTGCGGGCGAATTTCGATGAGCACGGTCCTGATCGCGTAGCCCGCTGACTACTGCTAGCATAATTAATAACCTAAGGACATGGGTTTCTTATTTACACACAAACTAAACACACATTCTCAAAAGAAATTCGAAGTTGACACATCTCTATTGAGATGGTTATGCATACAATTCAAACCAAGCTGGTTGGCACAAAGAATTTAGAGTTCCAAACTTTGTCAATACTGGTACATGTCTACATAAAGATAATCTTTACGTGCACAGCATTGCAGCCTGTGATAATTCACTGCCAATATGATCGACACTAAATAATTACACGTCCATGAGATACGATCGATGCTGAGTTGGAGTGGCGCGACTCTTTGGAAGTACACAGCAAATTTGACAAGACCAAACTTCAAACTTGACTCAACATTAATAAAATCCCTGCATAGTAAACAAAGCCAACACCTTTGATAGATGAAAGTTGTTGTTCAATAAGAGAAACAAGACAGAAAACAGAGCAGAGCATATACCTTCTCTATTATGTGCGCGAGCTTCATCCTGTTCTCCTCTAATCCGCACCACTGTGATAATTTAGGCCAGTTGAAAATTCATGGTTCTTCAAGCCTGGTGAGTCTGTTCATGCTGTCCGGCAAAGACTCGATGCCATCACAATCTGTTATAAATATTTCCTTGAGAGAGGCAAGATCACCAACCATTCTGGGAGTGCTTGAATGCTATCACAACAGTTCACTACCAACTTCTGAAGGGAGGTGAGGTGTCGTATGCTTTGCCAACCATTCAGTTCTGGCCATTTCGTGATATGCAACTCCTGGAGACAGATCAGTTCTCCTAACCACTGTGGTAGTGTTGACATGCTTTTGCAATGACATAACTCAATAGAATATAGGGATGTGAGCTGCTTTATCTTCTCTAGTGGTGCTTCTATAGCTGCTGGTACCCAAATATCAGCAGCACCTGAAGAGATGTGATCTCTCCCAACCATGTTGGCAATTCTTGTTGATCAATATCTTCTAGGGACAGTGATTGGAGGCCGGAGAGCTCTTGGATGATCTCTGCTGAGCTGGTTAGATCACTGCAATACTCAATGCTTAATGCAGTGAGGTCATCAGAGAGGTGGTGAAGCAACCTCCACTGGTGAAGAGGTACCTTGCATGATTTGACCATTAGCTTAGTGACCTGAGAAGAGGACGAGGAGCCAACGGTGTGCTGCACATTTTCTTCCACATTATCACTGTGCCATATTGTCGGTGACGGATCTAGGATGAAAGTTTAGGGGAGGCTGCTGCAGCCTCTCCTTCTCAAAGCAACCATGGCAAAAATTCTTGGAGCGGCTCTAAAGGGCCTCCACCCCCCTCCCCCCACGCCCACCCTGCTAGATCAGTTTCTGCATATCATCCAATCATGAGCTCTAGGAGGATGTGGTTTCATCCTCAACTTGAGGCAATCCCGTATTGTCAACCTCTCGAGGTTGGGAAACATGAGTTCATTTGCACTATCCTTGCCATAGGAGTACACTATGATCCACTCTTCTAAGTTTTCCATACAATCTAGTACAAATTCTTTAAGTTTAAGAAATGCTCTTTCTCCACCATACAAACCTTCATAACGTTTAGTTATGCTATCCATTTCTCCAATAAGGCAATAACTAGCTCTTGCAATCTTGGTAGTTGACCAATCTTGGTAGTTGACCGAACGGTGGTAGTCTGTTACGTTTGGGCATGTCCGTAAATATTACTGTGACAAGATAGGGGAGATCAGAAGTGATTCCCATCAGCCAGGCTAGAAAACCAACACTATTGTAGCCTTGTATGTCAAACTTCTTTAAGCTACTTGGTGGCACTAGCTCTTCCAACACTTCTATGTCCTCAACAAATGTATTGGTATCTTTAGTCCATTGAAATTTCAGCTTTTCTATCCATATTTTGTCCATCAGTTTTATTGCCCGTGCCTCTTTTGTGGACTTCACATTTCCAAGCCTACTTATCGCTAACTCATTAGGATTTGCATCTTGAAGCAGAAGGAGGCTACTGCTTGATTCATCATCAACAACTTGGACCACAAAGTATGGCAACAATGCCGCATTGTCGTTGAAATTCAATTGATGTAGGAGAGACTGCAATTCTACACAATTATAATCTTCAGATTCATACTGTCAATTTCACCTATACTTTTTGGAAGCTGATCCAGTAGCACGCAATGCGTCAATTCTAGTGTGTGCAGCTTTTTGAACCAACCAAAACTTTCTAGTACACTATAGAGACTGATATTCTCAGACAAGTCCAGGTGCTCTAAATTGGAAAAGGTACTGATACACTCAGTGAAGTTTTTTTTTAAAAGTTAGGGGGGGTTTGGCCCCCACCTGAATCTCAATGAAGTTGCAGATTTGATTTTCATTTGGACATTGAAGGCAGTTTGATAAATTTAAATACTCCTTGAGGTTTCCCATGAAACCTATTCCCCTGAGATGTAGCTAGGCATCATCGACGAAGCAACAATGTCTTAGATTCAAAAACTGGAGTTTTGTGAGGCAACCCAGTGATTCTGATATATCTTGAACACGGAAGCACTATGATAAATCCAGGTGTACCAAAATTTGTAGGTTCCCAAATGTTTTCGGCAATTCTTCTATCCAACCGCAACCTGACAGGTTTAAATATTTTTGTTTGGTGAAACTGCCCAATGCTTCGAGCAGCGTTTTTAGGCGAAGATCTAGAAGATAAGTTCAAATATTCCATTTTGGTGAGGGTGCACAAAACTTCTCCTTCTGGCCTCCCTTCGAGATATTAAAGCTCGTGCCCAATGCCCGTGAGAGCTCACCAATATTTAGGCAATATGACAAATTCAAATATTGCAGTGTTGTGAGATTCCCCAGTAATCTAGTTACACCTCTAGCCTCTCCTCCTCAAATCAACCATAGCAAAAATTATTGGAGGGGCTCTAGGGGCTCCATGTGATCAGCGGCGGTAGGCGCCCCCCCACCCCCTCCCCGCGCTAGATCCGTTCCTGTATTTCTCCAAAATTCTAAATCTTCACTAACACAGACCAGATCCAAAATTGTAGATTCTAGGAGTAAAAATTGGTGTGTATTTCAAATCATAATATCATTTTCAGAAGTCCCTAGATAACAGCATCACGGTCCAGGAGCTCAAAGCCCAAAAAAAGAAAATAGTTTCTTGGCATTAAAAAAAGTTGTGTTTAGCTTTTAGTTTCTTGGTCCTTTTTCTTTTGAACTTGCCTATTTGGCCCCAAAATGAATTTGGTTTAGTTTCTTGGCCCTTCCGTCCAATCCGTCAGGTTCAATCGTCAACCAGTCCTTTGGAGCATTGCGAAAAGACGAAAATAACCTTACATGTTGATTCCGTGTTCTGGTCACCCAAAGCTCTGCCGCATCGTGCAGAAGGAGAAGGGTGCGAGCACAGGCGGCCAAACCCCAGACGCCGTGATGGAGAAGGGCGCCGAGGAGGAGGGGCCGCTGGCGGTCGGGCCAGCTCTGGATCTACATCGGCGGCCCGGTTGGTCGCAGGCGTCCGAGCCGACCGCATGGTCCTGGACGCCGCCACGAGCATAATGAGTTATTAATCTCAAGTTATAGCAATTGTTGATGCACAAATCCTTATACAAACCCAAAACTACAAAAGCAATGTGTCTGAAAAGAGAGTGTATCAAATAGGAGGTAACACGACAATCTGTCTAAATACTGTTAGATGTTTAAGTAATTTCCAATTTAATCCAGAAAAATAACACCATACAGATGATGACATATATAAAAATTAGCATAATAATTATAACATCATATATACTTATATGAACCATAAAATCATGATTCAAAACATGTAAGCATGGTATATTTGTCATATAAAGCATACCAGCAAGATCATGTAGCATATGAACAACAATGACATGATCCAAAGCATCAAAACATGGCATACCAGAGAGAACATATATAAATATAAAAACAAGAGTGTGTTTGCGGATATACCCAGAGGAGGGTCCCATGCCGAAGGCATCGGAGGCTCCACTCGCACCAGCACCTCCAGTCATGGTGTGCAGATTAGTGCGTTGCTCGAAGTAGTGGACCACAGTCGTTGCAGAAAAGGCGTTCGCAGTGCCGACTCCGATGCACCAGAGGAAGAAGACGATGGCGTGCGTGGATCAGGGAAGAAGACGTCGACCGATGACGTGGAGAGGAGCAGTCGCGTAGTCGCTCCTCAAAAACCTAATCGCCCGCACACCTCGGGCAGGGTTCCAGACGAGCGATGGTTCTGGAGGCACCTGCTCTCCCGCAACCTCGTGCACGCGAAGTCACGGGACGGAGATCGCCATCTAGCAGTGGAGTGGTGGTGTATGTGCTTCTGTTGTCTCTCTCGGAAGAAGGAGGATAGGAGCGAGGACTCTTATTCCCACAGCGGGGAGGAGAAGGGGCCAGCCGGAGAGATCAGGAGACGATAACTCATGAGATTAATGCTAACTTACATTCACCATAATGCAAAAGAGTTGAAACTCCCGCAATTATGAGAGGTGAGTGGAAAAACCGAGCCACGCCACGCCACGGCCCGGCCCGACCGCCAGCGGCGGCGGCGCATGTGTGTGGCACGCCTTTATCCTTTCCTCATCCTCTCAATATAGACAGATAAAATCCAACCATATAAGTTGAGTCAACGTTTAGTTAAACTCCCATACGGTACAAATTATACACCACATAATGTTATGGATAATAGAGTTTATTGATTTATTAAATGTATTATGGGCCAAGCCTACAATAAATCCAACAATCCCTACCAAACTCTAGGGTTTGTAACAATATAATTTTAGAACCACAACTCTTTTATATACCAGTATTTTGATAGAGACTGTTAAGTTAAACATCCATCTAGAACAATAGTTTCACTCAGTCACAACTGAACAATGGACTATGCCTTAAATTGACAGTTTTTCGTGAGGTGAGATTCACTAAAGTCCATTACTGATACTAGGCTGCAATAGGCATTCCCTCTGTTTTGAAGCGTATAAGTCATACTTAGAGGTTACCCAACCCTCATAGACTATGATCAGTAGTCTGACTCATATAGGTGCGTTCCTCAAAAGATGTTCTGTAGGACAACATCTTTTCTTAATTAAGATACTTGGAACACATTAAGGTGAACACCAACATGCCTTATAGAAGGAAATATGTGCATCAGAAATAAGCCTTTATGAGGGATCTTTTCTCACAATCTACTACTAGCTTGTTTCACCATCTTACTTCACGGGATCTCCGATCACATAGGACAGGTTACCACCATAGTAGATTTCAAGTGGGTCTCATACCCATCTCTCTCGATGCACTCTCTGTTATATTTCGTGACAGACCCTTTGTAAACTGATATGCCAGATTATTGGACGTATGAACATAGTCCAACGCAACAACTCCGGAGTTTCTCAATTTTCTGACAGATTTTAATCATCTCTTAACATGCCTCGTGGACTTCATGTTATCCTTAGAACTGTTAACCTTGATAATCATAGTCTGGTTATCACAGTTCATAGAAATAACCGGTATCGGGTTTTCAACAACCGGTAAATCCATAAGGAGGTCACGCAGCCACTCGGTCTCAGACCCAACAGTGTCTAATGCTGTGAGTTCTGCTTTCATTGTAGACTTCGTTAAGACAATCTGCTTGCAAGACTTCCAGAAAACAGCGCCACCTCCAAGCAGAAACACATATCCGCTCGTGGCATAAAGCTCATCAGCATCAGAGATCCAGTTGGCATCACGATAGCCTTCCAGCACCTTTGGATGTCCGGTATAACGAATACCATAGCTCATAGTGCCATTTAGATAGCGCATCACTCTCTAAAGAGCACGCCAGTGATCATCTCCCGGGTTTGACATAAACTAGCTCAGATTGCACACAACAAATGAGATGTCAGGCCTTGTTGCACTAGCAAGATACATGAGCGAATCAATGATTTGGGAATATCTCAATTGATCCCTTGCTATTCTCCGATTTTTCCTCAATAGCACGCTAGGGTCATAAGGTGTAGGAGCAGGATGACAATCACTAAATCCAAAGTGACTCAGCACCTTTTTCACATAGTGAGATTGTAACAAAGTTACCCCACCATCACCTTCTCTTAAAAGCTTGATATTAAGAATAACATCAGCTTCTCCCAAATCTTTTATTTCAAAATTACTTGATAAAAATTTCTTCACTTCCTCAATCACTTTGAGGCTTGATCCAAAGATCAATATGTCATCAACATACATGCACAAAATATCTCCTTCACCCCCACCAATCCGATAATACACACATGAGTCAGCTTCATTCATAACAAAGCTAGCAGATGTCAAAGTTTTTGTTAAACTTCTCGTGCCATTGCTTAAGGGCTTGTTTTAGGCCATACAATGACTTTAATAGCTTACACACGTTGCCCTCTTGACCATTTTCTATAAACCCATCTAGCTGATCCATATAGATCTCCTCCTCCAACTCTCCATTTAAAAAAGTTGTATTAACATCCATTTGATGAATGGTAAGACCAAAGGAAGCTGCCAGAGAAAACAACACTCGAATTGTAGTCAATCGGGCAACTGGTGAATAAGTATCAAAGAAGTCTTCACCCTCTTTTTGAGTATAACCTTTGGCCACAAGCTTTGTCTTGTACCTCTCGATAGTACCATCAGGCCTAAGCATTTTTTTGAACACCCATTTGCAGCCAATAGGCTTGCATCCATATGGTGGATCAACTACCTCCCAAGTTTCATTAGACATGATAGAATCCATCTCACTCCGTACTGCTTTCTTCCACAAGTCAGCATCAGGAGAGGAATATGCCTGTTTAATGGTCGTTGGTGTGTCATCCACAAGGTATACAATATAGTCATCCATAAAAGATTTTGCAACTCTCTGTCACTTGTTCTTTATGGTGACTACAATGTCATCCTCCTTAGGATTCTGTGTAAGAGGCTCTTCAATTTGTTCTATCGGAATAAAATTTTTATGCTCATAGGGAATTACAGATTCATGACTAGTCGTGCTAGGTGCAATTTTTATAGGAAATTTATTCTCAAAAAATATAGCATCTTTAGACTCTATTATTGTACCAACATGCAAGTTAGATACCTCAGAATTTATAATTAAGAACCTATATCCAACACTATGAATAGCATAACCAAGGAATATACAGTCTACAGTTTTAGGTCCAAGTTTGCACTTCTTATTGATCGGCACATTCACTTTAGCCAAGCAACCCCAAGTGCGCATATATGAGAGATTTAATCTTTTCTTTTTCTATTCCCCAAATGGTGTGATTTCTTTATTCTTTGTAGAAACTCTATTTAGGATATGACACGCAGTCAAAATCGTCTCGCCCCACCATTCCTTAGATAGTCCCGCAGTGTCTAACATGATATTTACCAACTCAGTTAGAGTACGATTATTTTTTTCATCAATTCCATTAGATTGTGGTGAGTATGGCGATGTCTTCTCATGAATAATATTATGTTCCACGCAGAATTCAGAAAATTCACTAGAGAAATATTCTCCACCTCGATCAGACCTTAAGCGTTTAATTTTCCTCTCAAGTTGATTTTCTACTTCAGCTTTATAGGCCTTTAAATAATTCAACGCTTCATCTTTTGTTTTAAGTAGATACACGTAGCAAAATCTACTGCAATCATCTATAAAAGTCATGAGGTATCGTTTACCGCCCTTAGTCAAATCGCCATTCATTTCACGTAAATCAGAATAAACGAGTTCTAGCGGTACCAATTTCCTTGCCTCAGCAGCCTTGTGAGGCTTGCGCGGTTGTTTGATTGTACACACACATGGCACTTAGAACCTTTGACCACGTTAAATTTCGGGATTAAATTCATATTCGCTAATCACATGAGATAGCCAAAATTAACATGACAAAGACGTGAATGTCATAAATCCGACTCATTCAAGATATCAACGGTGTTCACAACCTTATTACACACATCAAGCAACGATAAACGAAACAGACCTCCGCAGTCATAACCTTTACCAACAAATGTACCATGTCTCGATACGACACACTTATTAGACTTGAGCACAATCTTGTAGCCGTCACGACACAATATAGAACCACTAACAAGATTCTTCCTGATAGAGGAGACATGCTGCACGTGCTTTAATAGCACCGTCTTTTCCAAAGTAAACTTCAGAACGACCGTGCCAACACCAAGAACACGCGCATGCGAGCCGTTTCTCATCAGCAAGGCTTTAGTCCCGCCGACCTGGTATGAGGTAAACAAAGAAACATCAGCACATACATGAATATTAGCATCGCTATCCATCCACCACTTAGGTGAATGACAAACTGAAAGAACAAAAGGTAAATGATTACCATACCCAGATGTTCCTCCTCCAGTCTCGCTAATTACCATGTTGGTTGCTTTCTTCTCTTGCTTAAATTTGCGGTCTGGACAAGCACTTGCCCAATGATCATCCTTATCGAAAACAAAGTAACCTTCACCTTTCTTATTGTTTTTCTTCTTGTATTCAGTTATTTGCTTAGGCTTGTTTTGATTGTTCTCTTGTTGGTTCTTTTTCTTGTTATTACGGAATGCAAATGAGTTTTTCTTTTGCACCATGTTTGCAGCAGAGGTCTCAACCCCTTTTTCACGCCCGTCCTTTGCTCTCGCCCTCTCCTCAACATAAAGAGTACCAATAAGCTCAGACACACTGAATTCTTGTCTCTTATGTTTTAGAGAAGTAGCAAAATCCCTCTAAGAAGGTGGCAGTTTAGCGATTATACGGCCGGCCACAAACTTGTCAGGTAACGGACATAAAAAAGCTCAAGTTCCTTAGAAAGTGCCTAAATCTCATGAGTCTGTTCCACCACAGAACGGTTTTCAACCATCTTGTAGTTATACAGCTGCTCCATGAGATACAGCTCACTTCCAGCATCAAAAACTCCAAACTTTGCCTCAAGAGCATCCCATAACTCTTTGCCAGGATATATAGCTTTTCTCATACTTGCTGTGAAGAGCACTAATCACAGCGCCTCGGAACAGGTTATCGGTAACCCGAAACTTAGGCTCATCCTCAGGAGCTAAGTTCTCAGGCTTCCCCCGTGCGACGTGATAGCAACTCATAGTAGTTATCCATAACTCCATCCTAGCACGCGTATCATGAAATTTTTCCCATCAAAAGGATTTGGCTTCAAAGCGACAACAAAACCACTGAGAGAAAATTGCCTAATATTAGGTTTTTGGATGGTTAGATGTTTAAGCAATTTCCATGTCAATTTAATCCAAAAAAATAACACCATAAAGATGATGACATATATAAAAATTAGCATAGTAATTATAACATCATATATACTTATATGAACCATAAAACCATGATTCAAAACATGTAAGCATGGTATATTTGTCATATAAAGCATACCAGTAAGATCACGTAGCATATGAATAACAATAACATGATCCAAAGCATCAAAACATGACATACCAGAGAGAACATATATAAATATAAAAACAAGAGTGTGTTTGCGGATATACCCCGAGGAGGGTCCCATGCCGAAGGCATCGGAGGCTCCACTCGCACCAGCACCTCCAGTAATGGTATGCAGATTAGTGCGTTGCTTGAAGTAGTGGACCACAGTCATTGCAGGAAGGCATTCGCAGTGCTGAGTCCGACGCACCAGAGGAAGAAGAGGAAGAAGACGATGGCGTGCACGGATCAGGGAAGAAGACGTCGACCGATGACGTGGAAAGGAGCAGTCGCGTAGTCGCTCCCCAAAAACCTAATCGCCCGCACACCACGAGCAGGGTTCCAGACGAGCGGTGGTTCTGAAGGCACCTGGTCTCCCGCAACCTCGTGCACGCGAAGTCACGGGACGGAGATTGCCATCTAGCAGCGGAGTGGTGGTGTCCGTGCTTCTGTTGTCTCTCTCGAAAGGAGGATAGGAGCGAGGATTCTTATTCCCGCAGCGGGGAGGAGAAGGGGCCAGCCAGGGAGATCAAGAGACGGTAACTCACGAGATTATTGCCAACTCACATTCACCATAATGCAAAAGAGTTGAAACTCTCGCAATTACGAGAGTTGAGTGGCAAAACCGAGCCTTGCCCCGCCCCGCCCCGGCCGCCGGCGGCGGCGCGCGTGTGTGGCACGTCTTTATCCTTTCCTCATCCTCTCAATATAGACAGATAAAATCCAATCATATAAGTTGAGTCAATATTTAGTCAAACTCCCATACGGTACAAATCATATACCACATAATATTATGGACCATAGAGTTTATTGATTTATTAAACGTATTATGGGCCAAGCCCACAATAAATCCAACAAATACAGACCTATGTCATGGACGTGGCAGCTGCGAGCCAAAGTATTTTTTTTAGATTTATTAAAGAAAAAATTAAGTTTTACAAATAAGAGCTGCGAGCCAAAGTTGTTCAGGCTGTGTTCAGATCCGAAATATTTGGGGAAAATATTCCTGTAGCATTGTCGTTGTTATTTGGCAAAATTTATCCAACCATGAATTAATTAGGCTCAAAAGATTCGTCTCGATCTTTACAGACAAACTGTACAATTAGTTATTTTTTATCTACATTTAATGCTCCATGCATGCGTCCAAAGATTTGATGTGACGAGTGACAGAGGAAATATTTTAGGAAGTGAACAGGACCTCAGAACATAAAAATTTATAGACATGTAAGATATCAGAAGCAGTCATCAGGCCCCAGGACATAGCAGGTACTACAGTCACTTACAATAAAACTGCAAAAGATTCTATATCTATACTATAAAAGAGCGAAGGAATTGAAAATAGTCTCTCACCCCGATATTTCTACCCATCTTAAATCTTGTCCCTCAGATCTACATCAAAATAAGATCCAACGCATCTAAATCATTCACCATGATTTGATGAGCAGACCCAGCCATGTAAACGTTTAGATTTAAGGATCCACTGTGTATAAACAAAAAAGAAGACTACTCACCTTTATTGGGACCTGCAGCTATAAAGATATTAGATATTAGTACAAGATAACTAGACGCTCCAATTGACTAAATTGCACTGATGTAAAACTGGTTCACTCATATAATTGATGCGATGAATTATTATTTATTTGCTGATGCAGTATGCAAAGCTCCTGCCTTTTGGCTTTGATCCACATGCTTGGAAATGTTTACAGCAAGAAAATTCTCGCTTATAAAGAGGTGAGCTTTTTGCTCTTATAATGTTCCCTAACTGTCTTGTCAAAAAAAATGTTCCCTAAGGGCTTCCACAACGCAGTGAGCTGGCGTGCTACCCCAAGTTCCACGGATGCTGGGCTGCCCCAAGTTCCACGGATGCATCAACCAGACATGTCATCGCAGGTGGTGGTCTCGCAGGGTCTGATGGGATCCTGCAGAAGCACCAGTTGCTCCATCTGACCAACCGCAGAAGCAGCAGCTGGAGAGTGCGTTGTGGCGAGAAATTGCTCTGACATGACGTAATTCCTCTGAAAAGCAAACATGGGAGACTGGGAAAGGAGAGAATTAAGGGACCGAGACAAGGCGAAAGCTACTGCCTGCGTTGGGTTGATATTCTCCTCAGTTTATTCTGCTCCTACATGGATTGCAACTTTTTATTGAGACCAACGTTTGGTGCTGCATGCGTTGCTGCTGCCCTAACTTTAGATTCACAACAGTTCAGCATGATATATGTTGTGCACACTGCACTCCGTTACAAAACTTGTTCTTATTACAGGACAATTTGGATGACATAAATCTCGTCTCGATAATGACTGTTTGCATTCTTGTTATCTGCTCCGCTGATGTTATCTGTAGAAGGCATCAAGTTTAGCCCGTCATATCTACAGAGTGATGTGAGTGTAGCCAGCTTGGAAAACAAGAAATTTTGGAATATTTTAATTCTTCACTGATTTGAAATTGCTGAATACTAAATTTACTGCGTTTGCAGGGAGTTAATATTAAAGAATTATGTGTAAGAGCGGCACTTGCTGGCACATATTTCCATTTTTACCAACAAGTGAGGCCAGTCTTCAATAGAAAACATTTTTTGTGGTCTCTCGGAGGTTGCTACTGCAGTTGGCTACTTAGATCCAAATAAACTACTCACTATTGTTAGCCGATAATATATATGTGGTCCATTTTTGTCCATTGTTTTACTTCTAGGATCAGGCTCTTCCAGTTAAATATGATATTATCTTCAGCTATCAGCTATGTTGAATAATTTTTCAGGCAATTTTTTGTTTGTACAGTTTTTTTTGTGCATCGCTAGAATTGCATGGTGAACATGAGATAACTCATTATGTTGTTCTTTTGTCCATATAAGCTGATTTGAGCTCATTTCCCCTGCTTAGCTTTATACGGGGTTAGTTCTTGTGTATTCCCAGCGCCTGTCCTGAGTTTTTCTAGGCCTAGGTCAAGAACTAATATGGAGGCCTATAGTCCACTTTCTAAAAGAAATTATATATATTTCTCTCTCTATATATAGTCTCACAAATACACATCTATTTAGATAATATTCGATGCACTAAAAAAACTTATATATAATATCTCAAAGTTTATAAAATGGACAGATGTAATAATAAATTACTTCCTTGGCACTTGACATTATCTTAAACAATTTCTTCTAACATTTCGAGATGCAAAATCATCAGGATTCGTCGAAGCAGCCGTACTGAAGAGATCCTCTCTGTGATTCTATCAATGCATCCATACGTCTTTTCCTTTTGTCATTACCAGATTCGAACTTTCTAGGTGACATTATATCCCACTATCCTGAAATTTAAATAAACACACAATTTAAATTTATCACGATGAGGCCACGGATCACAAATCACTGATGACTGATAGGATCAAGGTATCGTCAGATGGAATCATGGAATAGAATAGTCAGGGGCCCTGAGAAGTGTAGAATTGCTCAATTACCTCCTGATGCGTTGCGTCCGGCGGCCGCGGTGCCGTGCGTTCGTAGTTGCCGATTCGCTTCGTCTTCGGTCTTCTGAGCAGAATAGGGCGACACCACACGAGAGGTCCAGAGTTGAACTGTCGAAGCCTACAACAGACCTACGCTGCTTGCTGTGTTGGGCCATAGGACTATTGGAGCCCAGATATACGTATACATATACTAGTACTAATCTACTATATGGGGTGAGGCCTATCTAAACCTGAGGCCTGGGTCGACCGCACACCCTGCCCACCCCCAGGGCCGGCCCTGTGTATTCCGGTAGGATATATGGATAATAGATTCATGTTTCATGTACTGTGTAGTGCCTTCCATCAAAAGAAGCAGCAGAAACACCCTTTTTTTATTCATTAATTCTGGTACCTTTGTCCAAAGCAAAGCTCTAATTTTTTTGTTTCATGAATTGCTTTGCAGGAACAATCCATGGCAGATTAGTGCTTCATGTCACTCCTTTTTTGCTGTCCTGTGCTAAAAGAGCTGATATGCAGGTATTAATTCGATTCTTTGGACGACGGCAGCGGCGGTGGCACTAGGAGCCCTCACGTCCTCACTCTTTTCTGGCATGTTTATGCTAGGTAGCCAGGTAGGAACTGCATATATGCATCGAAGCTGAAACCCTACAAACTGAGATGATTTAGTTACTTGCTGCTACTCTCTATACCTAGGAACTGCATCTGCGCTTTTCTTGACTACTGATTAGATTTTGAAGTCACTGAAGAATCTTGGGTTTTTAGATGGTTGTCTAGCCACTTTCTTCTGAAGGTATGCGAGGATAATATTTTGGCTATCGCAGCCGGTTTATCACATTGTGCTTGTCGCCGGCTCCGGTCCAACCAGAGATGCCGTCGCAGACAATGTCAAGGGCATTATCACCGTGCAGCTCTCCGCCACCATTGCTGCAATTTCTTCAATAAGCAGGCAATGTCCTTCCTGATTCTCCCTCTCTTGAGTAGTTCCTTGCGTGACGAGTGTTTGACATGTGTGTGCAGTAGCCTGAACATAGTAGAGCTGCAGCCTTTTATTTCCAGCAAATTACTTTGAATTGACCTCTTGTGGCACCTGAGATGTCTTAGAATAGGATTGACGACTATTGAATGCTTAGCGACAATACAGACACACTCCGAACTGGTAAATTAGTGACAAATTAAAGTTAGTGACAATAAAATGGGTAGTGCTCAGTAGCCTCCTTTCAGTGTCAGCAATAAACAACGGAACTTGTCAATATAAATCAACCTACATTTCCGGTACTATAAAGATCATACATCTAACCTATTTGTTGAGTGTGCACTACATAATAGCTAATATGGCCTATATTGTTAACACAGCATAATGTGATGATGTAGGCTCGCTCCAAATAAATCTGGTTATTGTTGCTTACAAGATTTCTCTTTTGTCATGTGGATCCTTTAGCTGGGTGTTCCTGAGATTTTGAGGCCTCTCGTAGGAGACATGTACTCAGAAGTGCAAGTTGCCCTCATGGATGGTGGAATGGATGTATCTCAGAATCAAAATGCAGGGTTCGCTGCACTTGCAAGTTCTGTAAGGAGAGAAATTGGGAACAAGCATGTATGCAACCCTTGGTGTGGTTTGTTCCTTTTTCACCAAGAATTCCGTTGTTGACCTCACCATAAACACTGATCTTCTCCATCTGGAAGAAAATGTCAAGTGCAAGTGCTTCAGTTCATGTTTAATATACACTACATATTTTGTTTATTGAGTTTTGCAAGAAGCTTCTTTCTCTCCTGGTTCGTTGTGTTTTCATTAATTCTGTAGTTTTGTTTACTATACGTCCATACACATATATTGTTTGTAATAATATAATAATGCAATAAATCATTGAATCATGTTTTGAATTTAGTTCACTCGGGCTACGGTAGGATGGGTCCCTCTCCCTCCCCCTCCCCCCTCCGTCTCCGCCCCCAACCCCAGCCTGCCGGCGACCACCCCGGCGCCGCCAGCCACCTCCCAAGCCCCCGCTCCTCCGATGAGTTCCCCACCTCCTCCCTCTCCCCAGACGCTCAACCCTTCTTCCCTGGTCAGCGGTCTACTGGGCGGGGGAAGGCGCTGCGCTGGGAGGAGGCCTCCTACGGCAGCGACTCGGACCTCGAATCCGACTCGCAGGGCGCCTCCCCGTCGTACCTGGACGTCACCCGCCGG
This sequence comes from Saccharum hybrid cultivar R570, assembly GCA_038087645.1. NCBI lineage: Eukaryota > Viridiplantae > Streptophyta > Magnoliopsida > Poales > Poaceae > Saccharum > Saccharum hybrid cultivar. Next base: position 17,370,612 of record JAQSUU010000443.1, read on the forward strand.
GGCATGGAGTCTCCGCGGCTGGCGACTGCTGAATCGCTTGGCGGCGGACGAGATCCGGGGGAGCCCGCGGCAGAGGCACATCGCGCCACCAAGACCCAGCGCCGCCGTCATCGCAGGGTCAAGGCTGCTGTCCGGCGGGTGGCCGGGGCGGCGCCTCCGGGCAGTAGGATGCCTGCACGCCAACGAATCGGCCCGCGGGGAGACCCGTCCAAGCGGCAGCGGATTCCCGCCCACCAACGGCTCGGCCCGCGGGCGACGGCGCATGTACCTGTGCACCAGCGTCTCGGCCCCCAGAGGCGCGCGACCATGCCCGACGCCAACGGGTGGCAGACGGTGCTCTCCCGCGACGAGGGTCGTAAGGCTCCGAGGGCGCTGGTGGCGACGGCGACGGCGTCGGCTCCGCGCCGCATCCCACTGGAGTTCGATGGCCGCTGCCTCAACTGCCTCTCTTACAACCACCGCGTCGCCACTTGCTGCCTGCCCCGACGGTGTATCCGCTGCCACAGCCTCCACCACCTAGCCAAGGACTGCAATCGGCCGAGGAGCGACAACGCCGGCTACGGTCAATGGCCGGCCTGGAGGAGGATTGTCCGGGCGCGCCGCGGCGGCTCCACCACACCGCAGGGACCTGCCAGCGAAGGAGCGACACCGCCGACCCACCTCGAGGAGTCCGCCGATGACCCATTGTCTGACTACATTGATGGAGCACTGCCCGGCCACCCAGCCGCAGGAGGCCCAGTGCATCATCCAGCGCGACGCCGCCATCGACGCAGCCGAGGCCGCTCTGCGGTTCGCATTGGTGGCACAGCCCAGCGGCAACACCGAAGGCCGGTCAACGTCCGAGGTGCTGCTGGCGATTGTCTCTGCCACGGGCGTCGCGCCGGACGACCTCCGTGTCAAGCTGTTCTACCCGGAGAAGTTCATCGTCGTGTGTGGGTCACAGGCCGTCCGGGACTGGGTGCTCGGTGCCTCGCCCGTCCCGTTCGGCAACAGCCCGCTGGTGCTCCTGCCATGGACGCGGGTGGCGCGCGCCGACCTTTCATCGCCCTTGTACAAGGTGACCTTGGAGATCGAGGGCGTCCCGCCGCACGTGTGGCGTGAGGACACCGTGGCCAAGATGCTCGCCCCGGCCTGCTGGATCCAGAGTGTAGAACCGGCGACGGCGGTGTCCGACGACCTCTCATCTTACCGCCTCACAGCGTGGGCCAAGAACCCCAGTGATATACCGAAGGTCATCCGTTTGGGCGTGACGGAGCCTGAGACGGCGGCGTTGAGCGGGGGGGGGGGGGGGCGATTCGCCGGTGCCCAACCGTTCCTACGGAAGAAAAAACTGCTGACATACACTTGCCTCATTCATTTGAGGTGCGTCTATGGCTACTCGCCGCAGCCGAGCCTCCGGAATGGAGACTCATCGTCCGACGCCGACAGCAGACATGACGGCAACCCCGATCGACATCAGTTCCACCAGGGGATGGTACGGAGATCTACCCCTACCGGTGCCATCGAGGAGTTCCTGACGGTTCCGGCAATGCTGGCGGGAGCGGCGGTGGCCGCGCCCACACGAGGACGGGCGCCCCGACGGGTCCGGCCAACGGCCACCTCGGGCGCCAACAATGCGATGCAAGGCGCCCCAAGCGAAAGGTGTGGTGCCCAAAGCAACGAATGGGCCACGAGGCTGTGCCACACGTCGACTGCCTGAAGGACGGGCCTGCCGCGGCCCCCACGCAGCCTCCGCTCAACGCTTAGGGAGGCCAGCTGGCCACCTGCTTCGAACGCGAAATTGGGGAAGGTAGCAGCCAAGACCAGCAGACGAGTACGGTGCTGGAGGTCCAGACTGCAGTTACACCACCTTTTGACCATCTGCTGCAGGTTACCCCAACCCGTGACTCTCACCATGAAGAATTCAAATCCGATTCACATGAAGACAACCCTGTCGGGCGGGAGGCGGATCCGATGCTGGAGGAGGCCTCTCCCTCCCCCCGCAGCCTGAGCCTGATTCAAGCGACAACGCCGGTCCTGTGGGCCGCAATGTGGGTGATGTCGACTGCAGGCCCATCAGGGAGGCCATGGTTACTGCCCCTGGCGCGCCCAGTCACCTACGGTCACCCACGACCGCAATGATGACGTTACGTCACCGGAGCGCTCTCACCACGCCACGGAAGACGCCCTCGACCCAGAAGCAGAGCTCGCCCAGGTAACGCCGCCGCCCGTCGAAGAACAACGCACGCTGGCGTCTGCCACCACGCAGCGGGCGCAGATTTTGACGCCGCCACCGCCGAGTGGCCCAGATGTAGAGCTCGTCCTGGCAGCGTCACCGCCGGCCGGTGAGCGCCGCACGCTGGTATTCGTCGCCACGCAGCTGACGCAAAATGCGACGCCGCCACCTCCAAGTGACTCCGCGTCAGCCAGGCGCCGTTTGCAGCGGTTCGCAGACAAAGTCAAGCCCCGGGCAGCGCCTATCCTACCGCTGCCTTTCATCACCAGGAACTCCACACTGTAAACCAGTGGCTCGTAGCATCGATGCTAGGAATGAACTTTGTTGATTATGCTTACTTGCCGGCCGTGAATACCAGGGGAGGGATCATTACGGCTGCGAGGGGGCCAGCAGTCAGGCTCCAGGATGTGCATATCGGCTGCTACTCGCTAACTGTGGCGGTGCACACTAATTCTCAGGGGGGAACACCGACGGATGGTACTGATCTGTGGTGGCTAACTGTTGTGTATGGCCCCCTCAGGATGAAGGGCAGAAAAGCCTGTTCCTGGAAGAGTTGGCCGCGGTCAGAGACCAGTGCCCTGGACCATGGGCGGCAGCGACTTCAACCTCATCCTTGATGAGGCTGATAAGAACAACAGCCGCATTAACCGCCGCACGATGCGTAAATTCAGGCAAACCGTAGCAGAGCTGCAATTGCTAGACATTCATCTCCACGGGCACAGATACACCTGGAGCAATGAAAGAGACGACCCCACTCTGGTCAGGCTAGACAGGGCTCTGGCCTCTCTGGACTGGGAAGAGAGGTTCCCCTCGTGTCACCTGCAGGCACTGTCATCCGATGCTTCGGACCACTTCCCCCTGCTCTTACAAACCAATCTGATGCTATCTGCAAAGCCGCGATTCCACTTCGAGATCTTCTGGACGAAGTTCTCCGATTACCAGGAAGCACTCAAGAGGGGTTGGACATGTCCGGACACAGTCGCCGACCCGATCAGGCGGCTGGACGTCATGTTCAAGAACCTGGCCAGCGAACTGAAGAGCTGGGCAGCGCGGAGGATCGGTATCATCAGGGAGCAGCTGCTCATGGCGAGGGCGATCATTCTAAAACTTGATCAGACCGCCGACATTCGCCCTCTCACTCAGCAGGAACGCGCGATGCGTTCTGACCTCAAGCAAAAGTGCCCGGGGCTCTCCTCACTTGATCGCACGATCGCACGGCAGCGGTCAAGGGTGCGCTACTTGGCCGAAGGGGACGCCAATACCAAGTACTTCCACATGCTGGCGAGAGGAAGAAAGCGGAAAAACCTCATTACACGGCTCAAAGTGGGCGGGCTATTTGTCACAGACCATGATGAAATGGAAAAGGCACTCCATGACCACTTCTCTAGGGTCTTTGGTGCAACAGTCCAGCTCAATGGAGACATCGACCTTCAAGAATTGGGAATCACATACCACGACCTATCTGCGCTGGACCAACCGGTCTCGGAAGAAGAGGTCTGGGCTGCTATAAGAGAGCTGCCTTCGGACAGGGCGCCCGGCCCAGATGGCTTTACCGGCGCATTCTACAAAACCTCATGGCCAATAGTCAAGAAGGACATCATGGCCGCGGTCAACGCAGTGCTGTTCGGGGACAGCCGGGCTCTGGGTCGTCTCAACGGCGCGCTCATCGTCCTGCTATCGAAACGACCAGACGCGGCGGAGCCAGGCGACTATAGGCCAATCACCATGATCCACAACTTCGCCAAGTTGCTATCCAAGGTCCTTGCTCTGCGCCTGGCACCCAGGATGCAGGATCTGATCTCCCCCAACCAGAACGCCTTCATCCGTGGCCGATCGATACACGACAACTTCAAATACATCCAGCGGGCGGCGGTGATGATCAGGAAGAGGAGAATACCCAAGCTGCTGCTAAAGCTCGACATCGCAAAGGCGTTCGACACAGTGGCATGGTCCTTCTTGCTGGACGTCATGCACACCATGGGGTTCGGCACATGTTGGCGAAGATGGATGGCCAACCTGTTTTCCATGGCATCGTCCAGCATACTGCTCAATGGTCAGCCTGGGCCAATGATCAAGCACCGGCGCGGCGTAAGACAGGGAGACTCCCTCTCCCCAATGCTGTTCATCATTGCAATGGAGGTGCTCGGCCGCCTCTTCACCAAAGCCCGCCAGCACGGTGTACTCTGGAGCTTGAGCGGCGACGGAATCAAGTTCCAGTGCAGCATCTATGCGGATGACATGATCCTTTTCACGCACTCGGACGCACACGAGGTGACTGCAATTAAAGAAATTTTGCAAATTTTTGCGGACTCATCAGGCCTCTGGACCAACATGGCCAAATGCTCTATCACTGACATCTACGGATCAGAAGCAACATTAGGAGACGTGCAGCAAATTCTGGGATGTCAAGTTACTGTATTCCCCATTCGCTACTTGGGTTTGCCACTGAGCACGAGCAAGATCCCAAGAGCAGAGATACGTCGCACAGTGGAGGCGGTAGCCAGACGACTACCTGCTTGCCATGGTCCCCTCATGGCCAAGAGCGGAAGGCTAATCTGGGTGAAATCGGTTCTGTCCGCAGTGCCAGTTTATGCCATGATTGCAGACGGGCTACCTCCATGGGCCAAGAAGGAGATCGATAGCATCTGCAGACGGTTCTTGTGGGCTGGCAAAGATGGTGACGCCTATGGGAAGTGCATGGTCGCGTGGAAGACATGCACTCGTCCGCAAGATTTTGGAGGATTGGGAATCACCGACCTGAAATTGGCGGCAACGGGCATTTGAGGCCAAATGGATGTGGTTACAGAAGAACGACCATGAAAGAGCCTGGGCAGCTCTGCCACTGAGGCTCACTGACGAAGCCAAAGCATTCTTCCGCGCCTCAACATACACGGTCATAGGAAATGGGAGGAACACGCTGTTCTGGCTAGACAGCTGGATCAATGGAGTCTCAGTTAGAGCGATAGCACCGACACTGCTGAGCTTTGTGTCTAAGCAAGCAATCAATAGGTAGACGGTGGCTCAAGCTTTACCAGGCAGAAACTGGGTGCGCCAAATACGAGGAGGCATGTCAGTCCATGCCATGGGCGAATACCTTCAGCTGTGGCGCGCAGTCAGGGATATGGTGCTCACTGATGCCCCAGACCAACTCATTTGGCGCTGGGCGTCCGACGGAAAATTCTCTGTGCGCTCGGCATACCTGGCACTCCAACTGGGATCCCACTCAGTGGCGGGATGCACAAGGATTTGGGATTCCTGGGCATCTCTACGGGTCAAACTCTTTCTTTGGTTCGCAATCCGTCGTTGCCACTGGACAGCTGACCGGAGGAGAAGGCATGGCCTGGACGCACGTGATGACTGTTGGTTGTGCGATCAAGAACCTGAATCCATCGATCACATTGTCGTCAGCTGCTCCTTCTCAAGATAGATTTGGTTCACAGCCAGCGCAGCGCTCGGAACGCCACTGCAGCAACCACCGTCTGGAACAATCGCTGAATGGTGGGATACTTGGCGTTCGCAATGGACTGGAACCTACATGATGGGCGCCGACACGCTCTTCGCACTCATCACCTGGGAAATTTGGAAGGAACGGAATGCTCGGTGCTTCCGTGGGGCAAACACTGAAGTGCAGGCCTTGATGGCAATAATTAGATTCAATGCCGAGCAATGGGTGGCATCTTGGTTGTCTCTTGCAGCGAGTAATAGGCTAGTGTTGCTTGCTTCCTTTCGGGGTGACCATGAGTGGATTGAAAATGTTGCTGGCACCCATTTGTATTTGAACAATCCATTCTTAATATAAAAACGCGCAAATCTTATGCGTGATTGAAAAAAAATAGTTCACTCCAGTACTGATACATGTGACAAGATATCTCTATCATCTTGGAATTTGGATTTGCCAAAGTCTGGCCATGAATTAGATGATAAAATTAATAATTAATGGTAAGACTAAAATAATAGCATGTCATATATCATAATCATAAAACACGTACGTGCCGCACGTGCATTGCTGCTAGTACAATATAATAAGGCTAAAACTGCAAGAAGTGAGTGAACGAAGTGGTTTTGCACGAGCGCCCTGCCACGCCACCACCCTGCTGCCCGTCGGCCGTCGCCGAGTCACAAGCGTTTTTCTACGAGGGCCCGGGCCAACGCGGATCAACGGTTTCGGTCAGGGTGGGTACGCGGATCAGCTGTCCTAACATTTGCCACCCTGCAGTCCTAACATTTGCCGATAGCCACCGCTGTATCGCTGGTGTGAAATTTAACGGTGCCATACAAAGGGAAACCTGAGTGAGGGAGATGGCGATCGATCAGATCGACTTGGGTTGGAGAAGCCGTGCGTGGAGCAACGCCGCCGGTTGCCACCGCACGAGGAACTGAGGAAGAGAAGTTAGGAGCAGAATTTGAACAAAACGAATTGAGGATCCAGAGAGAAGAGTTCGGCTTGGTTCTAGCTAGGCAGGGGGCTGGGTTTGGACGGCTGTGCCCATACGAGATCCAGTGGAGAATAACTGAAAGAATATTTAATTAGTTAGCGTGCAATTTTTTTAAAACAAGAGTATCGGAGCCGTTCTCTGTATTTTTATAATAAATTTTAACAAACCTAGTCAAGCTTCGCATTCTATAGTAATATTCTTTTAAGACATATAACTACGGAATGCGAAGTTTGACTAGGTTTGTTTTGGATCGGTACCATTATATTTTTTCAATCTTTGAGATACGCTACTGTAATTCACCTATTTGGAGATGCGTCATTATAATTTAGATGGTCTCTCAAATCCATTTTATACATCTTTTATGACCTCAGGCCCACCTGCAGCACTAGATAATTTTGTACAGACCAAAATACCATTGTCTCCTTTTTTTTCTCCCTTCTTCCTCCTTCAGCACATCTCTAGCATGAACGCCATAGAGTCGAGCTTCATCACCACCACCCCTCCCCCGTCCCTCCTGCAGCACGTTGGCGCGGCGGTCACAAAGGGTGTGCTTCCAGCTCGTGCGGCAGGACGTCACCTTGATCCCCCGGCCAGTTCTCGTCCTGATTTAGTCATCGGCGACCTCTGCTCCACCTCTGGAAGATGGAGAACCTGCTGTGTCCAGCCACTGCGCGACCTGCCGTGCATCTAAGGCGGGGTGCTCGGCCCCTGCATTGGTGCCCTGCCATGTGCGCCGCGTGAAGCCATCGAAGTCCGCGTGGCCGAATGCGCACGGGGAGACAACGGTCGTGGTCCGCCGCGGAATCCACTCGCCGGCCGCTCTCGACGCCGAGCTTGCTAGGCGAGCGACCCAACCCGCCCCCGCCAGGTGGAGACAGGGAGGAGGCCGTCGGGGAGTCGCTGGGGTCGAGGACAGCGACGCGACCCTACGAAAGGAGAAAATGGGAATTTTGCCCTCATCACACGCTGAAATGCCATCAAAATTGTGGACTTCGTCAAAATGCCTTTATAAAACGGGTACTTCACGCTATTTTGCCATTTCATGATTTTAGCCGACTTGAATAATATTTCAGCCAAACATTTCACCTGTTCGGACTGTTTTACCCCTCTGTCAATCTCTCTCGGTTTCTCACGGAAAAACAGGGTTGTCCGGTGGAGCCAGTGCCACCGTCGCCGTCCACAGGTGGCGCACGCCGACCTGCCTAAGCACCACAGCCCCAAGCCGTGCCTCTCCCGCCGCGCGCCCCATCCCGAGGTGGTGGATACCCCTGCGCAGGGCGCCCCACGAACGCTACGCTGCTCGTATGGCTCACCTTCGTCGCCGCGGGCGTCACGCTCGACTCTGCTATGCCCAACACGCCCCGGTGGCGGTGGGCCGAGGTCGCCAACCAGGTGCTCAATGCGCTCTTCACCGTCCTGTGCGTGTACTGCCCCAAGCCGGGAGCGCCGCGGCCGCCCCAAGCGGGGAGCTCCTCTGCTGCGGTGGCATGAGGCCGACGCCGCCGAGCTCCACGGCTTCGCCGCGGCAGCCCCAAGCCGGGAGCTCCTCTGCTCCGGTGACGCGAGGTCGACGCCGTCGAGCTCCACGGCGCCGCTGCGGCCGCCCAAGCTGGGAGCTCCTATGCTGCGGTGGCACGAGGCCGACGCCGCCGAGCTCCACGGCGCCGTCGCGGCCGCCCCAAGCCGGTAGCTCCTCTGCTCCGGTGACGCGAGGCCGACGCCGCCGCGGCCGCCCCAAGCCGGGAGCTCCTTTGCTCCGGTGGCGCGTGGCCGACACCGCCGAGCTCTGTGGTCGCCCAAGCCGGGAGCTCCTCCACGTCACCGTCGTGCTGGTGCTCCACATCGCGCTCCTGCTCCGGTGGCGCGAGGATGACGCCGCCGTGGCCGCCCCAAGGCTGGAGCTCCTCCACGTCGCCGTCGTGCTGGTGCTTCACGTCACTGGGACCGGGGGCAGCGCGGCTAGGCCTAGGGGCGATGCTTGGCCGGCGCGGCCTGGCTGGGGCGTCGCGGGAGGGAGCGGCCTGAGGCTGCGGCGAGGTCTTGGGGCCACGGCGCCTGCACCATCACTGGCGGCGCTCGGTCTTCTTCGTGAACAGAGAGAGAAGAGTTCGTGGGGGAGAACAGGAGACAAAGGGCTAAGGTAAATGGATCCAAGGGTAAGACAGTCACAAAATGTGAAATGCTGAGCTGAATTTTTGTTTTAATCAGCTAAAATCATGAAATGGCAAAATAGCATGGCGTACTCATTTCATAATAGTATTTTGGCGAAACCCATAATTTTAATGGCATTATAGCGAAGCCCATATGTGAAGAGGGCAAAATTCCCTTTTTCTCCTACGAAAGGAGACGGGCGTGCGTGACGGGGAAGAGAAGATGAAGGACCTGGCCTATTCCCCACATGTCATTGATAGGCATTGAGAGGAAGATAGAGGAGGCATTCTGCTCAATACGAAAATACTTTGTCCTGTAAATGGGCCTAATGTTTCTAAAACGTAGATGATGGTATATTTGTGGGAGCGGAAGAATTATAGCGGCACATCTCTAAATGGGTGAACTGTAGTGGCGTATCTCAAAAGTTAAAAAATGGTAATGGCACCGATCCAAATAACCCATGTTAAAAAGAATACTAATACTTAGGCCTTAAGCCTGCCAAAGTCGTCGACGACCTCGGTCCCTCCGCTGACCAGGTTCACCGCCGGCGGGCTCCCAGCAGTGCGAGCTCGCCATCCTCTCAATTTGTAACATCCCGGCCCAGGGCTTAATAGGATTAATAGGATACTCATACAAACAAAGTTGCAACTTCTTTTCCGGAAGCCCATCTCGAAAGAACTCCAAAGTTAAGCGTGCTTGGCCTGGAGCGATGGGTGATCGACCGGGAAGTTCTTCCCGGGTGCGCACGAGTGAGGACAAAGTACACAGAAAAGACTTGTGCTGCCCTGTGAGGGCAGTCTATGTCATAGAAAGTAGCCAGATGTAAGCGGGCCCGGCCTCGGAGAGGTGGGACGTTACAGAATGGTATCAGAGCCGACTCTCGCGGTTTCACGGGCGCGTGTGTCGCAGTTGCGCAGGCATGGTGCACATGACTGGTGTGGATCCGTCGTGCCTCGGAGAGGTGGGACGTTACAGAATGGTATCAGAGCCGACTCTCGCGGTTTCACGGGCGCGTGTGTCGCAGTTGCGCAGGCATGGTGCGCATGGCTGGTGTGGATCCGTCGTGGTCACACAGCATGGCACATGCGCTGGCTCTGGACATACGGACGTGGCCAAGAGAGGACGCTCCTGGCTTGGGATTGATCGACGAGGACGTCGATCTCTTAAGGGGGTGAGGATGTAACATCCCGGTCCAGGGCTTAATAGGATTAATAGGATACTCATACAAACAAAGTTGCAACTTCTTTTCCGGAAGCTCATCTCGAAAGAACTCCAAAGTTAAGCGTGCTTGGCCTGGAGCGATGGGTGACCGACCGGGAAGTTCTTCCCGGGTGCGCACGAGGGCTTTCTATGTCCTAGAAAGTAGCCAGATGTAAGCGGACCCGGCCTTGGAGAGGTGGGACGTTACACAATTCTTTAGTTTTTCTTCTTTGTTTGAACTTATCAGCCATGAAACAATGTTTTTTCTCTCACAACAAATCAGCTTGAGCCGACTTATCAGCTGCAGAATCCATCAGCCGAACAGAAGTCTGACAAGTAATGGCATCAAGTAAAGCAGACGGTGAGAGTAGGCGAATGTTCACGCCAAAGTCGCCCTTGGACTCGGAATTTTTGTAGAAAAAGTACCTTCCAAGTAGATTTATTAGGTAAACTATCTTCCATTAGATCTAACATGCGTGATGGTCTGATGGATGATCCTAGCACGTTGTCTTAGTCGTAACGTTTCTTTAATAAAGTGATATATATAGGGCTGGTTCGGCGGGTGGAAAAGCCGGCTGGTTTCGGCTGATTAAATAGTGTTCTGTGAGAGAGAATAAGCTGAAACAAGCTGAAACAAGCCGAAACATGACTTGCAGAACATGGCCATACTTGAATGATTCAACGTCAGTCTTAGTTGCAATGTTTTTTTTTAACGTGACTTACGTGACTAGCTCCAACATGAATCATCGTTGCAATGTTTTTTTGAGGTACACGAAATTGACACGTCCAAGTTTTTGACTAAGTGATATTTAAACTATGTATGTATGTTACGGTTTGGAATGCAAATACAAGAAACATGTTAACTAGATTAGATCCAATCAAAATAAGAGACGTGACATGCTTGTGGTCTACTCGTGATCAAATCAGTGCTCCGAACATACAGTTCACCGATGACAATTTCTAGAAAAATGATTGAGCGAATAAAATTAGTTAAAATAATTTAGAGTAAAGTTCATGACCGGTCCTCGAACTTATGGGCGTGTATCATCTCAGTCCTCTAACGTTTTAGATGATGAATCAGAATCACTTCGTGAGATTGTTTGGCTGGTAGGTTAGATTCTGATTCACTTATAAAATCATATACATAAAAATATGCTCTAAAAAATCTTAACTGTTTTTGTGGGTGAAGAAAAACTTAAATACAACACATTTTAATTTGTTACAACAAAAAAGAACTATAAACGAATAAGATGCAATATTGTTAGAAGAGAAGGAAGGTGAAACAAACGGTAGTAGAATCGCTGCAAAACCAGCGTGTAGGTGATTCCAGTTCTTATGCTAAGAAGGAGAAACGTTTCAACATCTGGTCGTTTGGCACAGATTCTTGGGTTCCACGTAAGAATCCAAAATGATTCTCCAATCCAAACGGACCCTAAGTTGTGAAGAAATCATATTGATATCAGCCCTAGCTATTTGATACTAAGAAGCAGTGATTGACGTGCCTTGAAACATTAAATTTATAACGGCATGATTATTATTAACCTAGACTCAAATCCCCGCATTATCTCTAGAAGGACCTTGCGTCAGTAGTGAGATCACAGCACTCAGTATTTTCTACCACCCAATCTCGTCTGCGCGCGCCGCCGGCCAGCTTAAACTTTCTCTATAGACGAAAGCTCTTCACGGTTCAAATCCATCTATCTATATACAGGAGTGTACTATGTAAATAAACTACCGTATATCCCATCGTCCCGACTCCCGAGACAGCATCCACAAACAAAACTATAGAACGAACTGTGTGAGAGTCTCAGAGAGCATGGCAAGCTCGCACTGCTTTGAGAACCCGCCAGCGCTGGAGCCGGCCAGCGGAGGAGGCGAGGTTGTCGACGACTTCGGCGGGCAGAAGCTACGTCACCGGCTCCGCCGGGTCCAAAGCCGCCGTCGTCCTCATCTCCGACGCCTTCGGTAATATCATAATACGGAGTATTCCGTTTCCGTGCCTCGAGTCACATGCCTCAAACGTCTTGTGTTTTTATTTGCTAGCATTGAAATCCGTTCTTCTTTTGTAGGGTTCGAAGCGCCAAACCTGAGGTACGCTATGAATATGATGATCTATTTACCTTTACTTTTCTTTCGTTAAAATAAATCCTACTTTTAGGTTGAGTTGTTGGCAGCGGGGGGGGGGGGGGGGGGGGGGGGGGGGGGGGGGGGGGGGGGGGGAAATCAGTAAAGCGCATAAATAAAATGAGCACCTGCTAGTCTCACTCTGACCATGTAGTCTGAGCTGCGTAGTTGCTATAAACCATAGAGTTAATCGCTATGCTCAGCCTGGCCGCCAGGGCCCTGTGGCGTTTACAATTTGTCCAATAGGAGTTTTAAAGTTTGAATTGCATTAGCTTTAGTTATGAATTACATTAGTAACTGATGTTACACGTTTATCTCACGAAGGAAGATAGCCGACAAAGTTGCTTCGTCCGGTTACTTTGTTGTGGTGCCCGATTTCCTGCATGGGGATCCATATGACCCCAGCAATCACAACAGTCCTGGAATGTGGATGCAGGCGCATGATCCGGTTTGTCTTCTCTTCAACCTTATTCAAATATTTTTTATTACAGTAGTAAATTGATTGTATGGGAGTGTGCAATTAGTTCATAGCTAGTGAGTACTTTGTTTTGGGGTTCATAGTGTCAGCCCAGTACAAATCATGACAAAACTGAAAACTCCCAAGTAGGGATGAAACACAGATACAATACTGGTATTTGTTTGTTTCTGAGATCCAGAGTTGGATGTGTTGTATCTTGATACGCACCCATATAGACATCAAAAATATCACTTCGAGTATCACTATTACTAAAAGTATTTTCTGAGGCGGGCAAAGGCATCCGTCTCCGGCAAAATGCCTCTGTTAATTAGGCTTTTCGGAGGCGAATGCCTTAAGTCGTCTGCCTCCGTTGATGGTTTCTAGAAAGCCCAAAAAGACCAAAAAAAATGGTCTAACTCGAGACCTACCACAATCAACAATAACATCACGCTATCACTGCACCGCACACTTACTTGTGAGTATATATAGATTCTATATTTTTATATAAATAATATTTTGTAATCTTGTATGAAGTTTTAAATCCTATGAAGCACTACAACTATGGTGAAGGATGTTAAGAATTTCAAAAGTATGGATCTCAAAATATATGAATATAAAATAAATATTTTAGATCCAAAAATACTTTAAATAAAAACTTATCAATAGCAAATATGTAGACCAGGTTGGCCACTACAACTTTGATATTAACCATGTGAACATTCAAGGTCATTTAAGAATTCTAAATTTTGAATTTCAAAATTTATGAACTTATGACACATATTTGGGACTCAAAACGACTTTGAATAAAAAACTTTTAAACTTCAAAGTTGTAGATTGTATTGATAGCTACAATTTTTTTTATAGATTATGTCAACATCTGAGGTTGTTTGAAAATTTTAAATTTCAAACTTTAAAATCTATGAACTTAGAAACATTTTTTTGGGACTCTAAACAGTTTTCAAAACAAAAACTTTTCAATTTCAGTTATAGATAGCATTGAGAGCTACAATTTTTGAAATAAAGTTTGTCTTCATCCAAGTTCATATGAAAAAGTTATGAATTAATTTTTGTTGAAACTATTTATAGAGGAGGCCTTTGAAAATCAATTTTTAGAGATGGACGCCTAAGATGATCACCTCTGTTGATAGAGATTTTCGAAGATAGATATCTTAATATGCCCGCCTATGAAAATTGAGTGAAACTTAGATCAAGTTAAATACCCAGCTTCATGTAGTGTAGTCTTCCTTTACCACCAAGTCCCTGCAGCTGAAACACATATATAAGTAGATCTGGTGAAAACCCTAGAAATGCAATTCAAACAAGAGAGCCACAAACTCAACAACAAGAGAGGAGACAAGCAATTTACCCCGAGGTTCAGCTGAGCCACAAAAGCTTGCCAAAGTCCTCGTTGTTGAGGGAGCCACAGAGGCTTGGAGCCTCTTTGAACTCCTACCTCTTCTGAAGCAAAACACCAATCTTGAGGTTTCCACTAAATTTCACAATGGCAATACAAACTTCTCGGTGCTCAAACCACAACCAATTGGGAGCTCCCGGGCAACCACTAGCCACCTAGGAGCCCAATCTCAATAACGAACACAAAGCGCAAGCTAGAGGGAGAACCAAGTCTCTCAAGGTGATGCTTTTGCTCAAGGGATCTCTAATCCACTCCCAATCCCAATCCCACAAGTGGAAATCACTAAGAACTCAAAGGGCAGTTAGGTGGCCTTCAATGAAGGAGAGAAAGCTTGTCTTCAGGTTGGTTGTGTCTGTAATGCATAGGCAACCGTTGGGGAAGAAGAGAGGAGAGTATAAATACCCCCTCATTCCCATTCTAATGGTATAGTTAAGTCGTGAAACTTCCGCGCACGGGCGTGGAACTTCCATGGTCGGACATGGAACTTCCGCGGTCAGACACGGATCTTCTGGGCAGGCCAGAAATAATAGGCATTAGGTTTTGCTGGCTTTCTTTTGGCTTTGGGGTTTAGGTTTGAAGTGAGAGCACATGATTCCCCTTAAGCTTGCATTTTATGTCCCCTTTATAGTATGACGCTTCCTTTACTCAATTTCAAAATATAAAATAAAAAGTGTGCCTTGATGGATCCAAACGCCGCTTAGAAAGAATTGGGGGTTCTCACGTGTTGTCATACACCTCTGCATATTTGTTACTTGTCCATACTTGACAAATCTCATTAGTTCCTTAATTACATTGTCATCAATATGCCAAATCCACTTAGGGGCTTAGATGTACTTTCAGTTAATCAGAGAGCCATGTCCCCTAAAATCATTTTTTCTAGTTGTGTATTCGAATTCAGATTCAAATATGATGAGGATATTAGATGCGCAGATTTATGTATGAATGCCTATTTAGTATTTGAACCTCTTTATGAACCGAGGTTGGAAAATATTCGTCCTGTTTTCATTCCTACCCCATGGTCGGATTCTAAAGAATGTTTCAGCATGAAAGATCATTTTATAAATAAATAAAACTCCATTTTACATCTCTCATCTATGGGCTGAGAACACTTTTCAACCTTCACCCACAAAATGTTCACTTTAACCCTTAAATATCAAAATCTTCACTTTTCAACCTTAGCAAAAATTTGAGGTACTTTTGAGTGGCACGTCATTGACATGATGTCACTGTTCACCTAAATGACCTCTATAGCCCGTGTAAACACTATATGGTGGTAGGGCATTTCCATTCAGTTGTTTATTTATTCCACTTAGTTGTCCATTTAGCTCAAGAATGGCTAAACGTTAAGTGATTGATAGTTTAGTGTTTATCGTTTAGGGTGAATAATTTCACGATGTTGTTCAAGCATAAATATTTATTTTTATTTAATAAATTAGTAGAGTATATTGGAGAACTTTATTTTTTCCCCACTTGTACTACAGAATAGCAATCTAAGTTTATTGGAAAATTAAAAAAAAAAGTTTGTGTGTTAACTAAATTTAAAACTCTCCAAAGCAACCTGGTTTCTAATACACATGTACGAATTGCATATATATACTTTATTATTCAAAAGCAATATACTAATCTTATTATTACTAAATAGAGGCCACCAACGGAGCCTCTATATTAATGCTCACAAGGCACGCTAGAAAAAATAAATCAGAAATAGTTCTCAGAAACATTTAGCCATTAGTTTGCAACTCTAGTAATCATTTAATATTAATATTCATCGGATCTATTATGTTTTCTAAAACCATTATTCACCTCTGTGATTATGAAAACCAATATAAAGTAACCCACATGAAGTAATCATATAAATATGCATTTGAATTACCCACCTCTGTCATTATTAAACATAATCTAGAATAACCTGTAAATTTACATCTAAATTACCCACCATGCTATTATGGTATAATCGAGTAATGCATCAAATTTGCATCCAAATTGCGCACTTTTTCATTATTAAGATTAAATTAAAAAAAATTTAACTCAAATCTAGGCCTTAATTACAGATATGTTGTGCAATCATGCAAACCAAGTATTTGTAAGCATACATGTTGTGGAATGATGCAGATCAAGTATATATCATATAAACTTTGTTCATACACAATAATTGGCTAGGAATTTTTCTGCAGCGGATTTTTCGCGTCTCTTTTTATAAAATGTTTATGGATAATGGAAAAAGATATGTATCTTCTGCTAGAAAAAAGGGTTTGAAGAGGCAAAACCAGTTATTGCTGCTCTAAAGGAGAATGGAGTGTCTTCTGTTGGGGCTGCAGGTTACTGCTGGGGGGGTAAATACCATATTTTCTCTTCCCCGTGCTTCTTTAGTTGTGAACTTAAAATTTGAATGTTTAGCCTGCTGAGCATTGTGTCTTCTCTGACATCTAGGAGTTGTTGCTGTGGAACTGGCAAAAGCTCATGACATTCAGGCTGTCGTCGTATTGCACCCTGGGCCTATTACTGTTGATGATATCAAAGGTCATCTTATTTCTCTTTAACTTTGGAGACACTCTTAACACTTCTCCATAATTTTATTGCAAATGAGTCAAAACCTAACTATAATAGTTGCCAATTAACATCAGAGGTCAAGTGCCCTATTTCGATACTTGGAGCCGAGATTGACCATACATCTCCACCAGAATTAGTCAAGCAATTTGAGCAGGTCCTTTCAGCAAACTCAGGAGTAAGTCATCACTTTCAGCAATTCAGCAACGTAATCCAAAAGCTAGAGCATTGGATCGAGTAATGTAACCAGCTAAAATTGAATCATTCTAGTGCTAAACTGTGTCAATCACATATGTGCACTGGCATCACGGGCTCCTTACAAATCATGGCAACCATGCCTTAAGTCCTGAATGGGTTTGTGCTCTTTCAGTCTACAGGTTGCTCATTTTGTCAAGATTTTCCCTGGTGTTGCACATGGATGGAGTGTGAGGTACAGCGATGATGATGAAGATGCTGTCAAGAGTGCTGAGGTGGCGATGGGGGACACGATCCACTGGTTTAACAAGAACCTGAAATGAACTCTGAAGTCGCAGCTTTAAATGCAATAAGCCCTTGCTACTCCTGTCATGGTTGCAAATACTCTCGGTTATCTGTTGTTCAGATCCTCATCTTCAGTTGATTTGGTGTCTCACGCTGTTTTCTGGTTGTATACCTTAGAGACAGATTGGTTATGTTGAATGTGAAGGAAATGGAATCAACAAGTCATTACAAGTATACGTATCTGTAACAAATGGGCTTTGTTTCGGTCCAATCGCAGTATGCCTGTATCTGGTTTGATCTAAGAGGGATCATGTAACGGAACCGACCAAACTATAAGAATGTAAGCATAAAAACAATCACCGAAGTGATTAAATTCATGTACTTAAGCTCCCATAACCCCGGTAGTCCGGAAATCTCGAAGGATTTCAACCAACATTTCGACATACAAGCCAAGATCGTAGTGATTCAACACAATATATCATCTGTTACAACAGTTCACAAGTAGTATACGGATTACATCCATCGAAGTTCAAAAATAAAATATTACAAACCGAGTTTGTTTTGCGGAAGCAACATAGTTCGATACATAACTTTATAAGTTTAAATACATTGCCAGGTAGTTGTCATGTCAACAAAAGCAACTTAGATAAGATAACTAGTAGAGATCGCGCCCAACGATCTAGTCCTCATCTCCGGCTGGGCGGAGACCGTACTTGCAGCACCCAGAATAGAACAGGTCATCTGCAACAGGTGAAAAATAAACTCTGAGTACGAGAAGGTACTCAGCTAGACTTACTCGTCAAAAACTATAAATAAAGTGACACCAAGGATCATGCAAAGCTGATATAAGTGGTGCTGGCTTGACAACAATTTGCATAAAAGCTTAATACAGGTAAGTAATCATTAATGCTGAAGCGTCAAGTTAATAATCATTAACCTGTCATCTATATCAGCACCTGTACTAGAGCACTCACTTGATTAGAAGCAAACAATATTAACCATAGCAGGTATAATAAGACCATCATCATATCATCATTCCTAAACTATAATTATTATTTAGTGCATCTACTTTGGAGATACTCCCGTCAAGTACTCACTAACCGGTGAGAGACGGCGACTCAAATCGAATTACAGCTTAGCTGAGGGGGTATTCCTAACTCTCACTCTGACATACCTTGCAAGAGTAGCCGTGGGTCACCTTTGGTACAATTCAGGAACCAACTTCGCGGGTTCGGTCAGCGCCGCACTCTCAGGGATTACCCTTCTGTCAGGACGATCAGGATTTTTAAATCACCTGTCCTTGGACTCACGCCTACGGCTCCCTTTCGAGGCGAACTTTATGCTTACTGACTCTTGACCTGAGTTGAGCTACTCGGATCTGCGGTAAGAGACACTCGAGTCTGGCCAGCTAAGGGAGAGGCATGCGTTTAACATGACAAAGAAAGGCTCCAAGAATCAGTTCTTAAGCGACACAGATGGAGTTACAAGCCCCCGCCCAGCATTCATTCAAATTATACTAGGTTTTTTTCACGATAGCAAATATAGCCAACTGTGTCATATTGTAACACCCTAAATTTTGCTTTATTACAAAATAGTTAAATGTGATTTAATTATGAATTTATGTGTGCATGCAAATATAAGAATATAATATTTTTTTATGAAAGTAAAATGAATTATAAGGTTAGCTACATGTCGATGCACTCATGCTGCTGCATTATATTTTATGTGATGTTTGGTTTTATTCAAATGCCAAAAGAATTTAAAAATCTTTTAAAAATGCAATTGGAAAATCGAATTGGAAAAAAGGGAATTCTCCTTCTCCCTCTTCCCTCCCTTCTATTTCGGCCCGCTGGCCCAACTTTTCCCGCCGGCCTGCTCGCCCCCTCCCTCTCTTCCCCTTCCTGGGCTGGCCCATCCCGGCCAAGCCGTTGCCGCCCTCCCTGTCTCTATCACTGGCAGCCACGGTCCACCTGTCGGCACCCTCTCCTACCTCCAACTGCCCGTGTTGCACGGCGTTCAGGTGGAACCGCCGCTACCCCGCGCCCATGTCCTGCATCGTGGGAGCGTCCCTTGGCTCGAACTCCATTTAGAAGAGCGTGGATCTCTCTCCACTTCCCCCTGCTGCTATTCACGCCCGAGCCGTAGCACTGAAGCCGCAACGCAGAGCTCCGCCGAAATCCGCCACGCCCTGTCTCGCCATTCTAGCGCTCCACCGTGGGAATTGGACCTCCGTCGAGCCCCTCCGAGTCGTAAGGGAGTTCTTTGTGAGTTCAAATAGTTGATTTCATCGCCGGTTTCTCACAAATTCCGCTCCGAACCGTGCAGTGCTCCGCCGTTCGCCACTCTCCACGATTCACCGTCTCCGCTCCGTTTCCGTCCTCCTTCTTGCCGTGGTGAGCACCCCCGCATTCCCCTCTATCTCCCCATGCCTTTGGTCTCTTGAATGGTGGCCTCTAGGGCCCTAATCACTTACGCCGGCGAGGTCCTTCCGCCGCCGGTCATGGAGGGTGCCGCACGGGACCTTCCCCGTCCATGCAAATGGCATGGTCGCGATCGCCATCACCTCCTCTTCACTCCGGTGCTTCCCTTTTTGAAAATAAGGCAATGTAGCGCCCGTTCACATCACGCCGGCGAGCTTCTCGCCGCCACCAATGGCGGCGCCGCCACGGTCGTCTCCCCCTCCGGTGTCGCACCCTTTCTCTCCCTCTTCCATCTAATCCTGGTTGTCCGCCTCAAGATCAACGGCCAGAAGCACCCCATACCCCTTCGGGGCAATTTTGTTAATGAGACCCCCAAGTTCTTGCATATCTAACCCGCCGTCCTTGGCGTACTCCTGGAAAACACATTCTCATTTTGAAAATGTAGTTTCTTCGGTTTGCTTGAAAAATACGTTTTCAGTAATTACAGAATTGCCACTGCAGCAAAACACTTATAAAATCGTTGTTTTAGCTCCGATTCGACCCGTTCAACTTGCGTTAGGTTTGTAATTACGTAATCTACGCATTAGTGCTACTGTTAGACCTATTAGAAGCTTTTGAATTTCTCGATTAAGTCTAGTTTAATAGCTTGCTTTTGGAACCTTAAATAGCTCATAACTTTTGCGTTGTAGCTCTGAATTTCGTGAATTTCGCATCGACGTGATCGTAGCGAGACGTAGAATATTTTCATAAACTTTTTATCTTGTTTTTATACTGCTAGTGTACTGTTCTAATTATAGGTTTGTTTGCTATGCATGAATGCTCCTGAAATATGTATGTTGCCGTGTTGGTCGAGTTTAGACGGTGAGGAGTACGTTGAGAACCAGGAGAACTTCAAAGACTAGCAGGACCAGCAGGAGTGTGCAAACCAAGGCAAGATAGCATGGGCCTACCTTGATGTCCTATTCATTATATAATCTACTCATTATGCATGTGTCTAATATTGCTCGACTATAAGGACATCCTAGCCATTGATGACTTGTACCTTGATCCCTATGGGTTTTATTGCACATGGGTAGAATGCTAGTGCTCTATTTGAACATGATCAATACTATGACTAATGGAACAAACGGATAAACATGATGGTGACTATTGAACTATAGGGTGAAGGTGCAAATGATGTTGATCATGTTGCCCTAAACCCTCCGTAAGGACTTATCTGTAGGGCAAAAGCTGGGACATACAGTGCAACCGTGAGAGTTACATGGCTCTGACTTTAGCTCAGTAATAGAATCTTTTCTAGCTTGTTAGAGGTTACCCAAAAGGGCGCAAGAGGGGCTTGCCACTTTGAGTATAGAACTGCCTCTGTTCTGGTGTGTATAGCCTGTAGGAATTATGCCACAGAAAGGGGGTTCTCTATATCTGTCTGCCAAGGAATCCTCGCGGCCCTAACTTGTTAGACGAGACCTATGGAAGGCTTCATAGTGTACCCTACCCGCTCACCTTGGAAGTGTTATGGGAGTAATTAACCCGGGCATATGGGAAACACGACTCATGGGTAAAGATGCACAACCTCTGCAGAGTGTAAAACTGTTATTACAGCCGTGCTCACGGTCACGAGCGGCCCAAAAAACTCACAGAATAACTGGTTACTTATGATGTTGTTGTTCATGGTGAACTATGATGGTATTATGATGATGATGACGATGATGATATAATATTGATCAATAACTCTGTTTAATTCTAGTATATGATCATGTGGGTTAATTTGGGGAGCCTAAGCCTAATTTGATGTTAACCAATGATAAAATGTTGACTTACTAAAATGCTAAATGCAGTAAACCGTGTCTGCCTTTTGAGCCTCATAAATCCCCATGTTATGTTTGTGGAGTATAAAATGTACTCACGCTTGTTTATTTTTAATACTTTGGAAAAATCCCGGATGGATACCAGATTGCCAGAGATTGGAGCAGTTAGGCTTGTGATCAACCAGTCAGTTGTCCCTGTGGAGTGGAGTCTTCACTTAAAGACCGGAGTTGTCTTTTCGCTGTTTGCTATCTAAGGTTATATCTTTTATACTAAGTATGTTATATATTAAGCATTGTCTTTTGATATTACCTTTATTTATTGCTATATGTGAGATTTGACTTCCTGGGCTCACATATGGTGTGTATCTGGTTTTGTTCTTAAAACCGGATGCTACACATATGTATAGTCCTATAGTTCGCAGGTGACAGAAAATCACCCGACTTCTACCGCTTAAAGCAAGGCTAAGCAATATACTCAAGCCTGAGCTACATAGGATTCATGGTAATAATATTTGGACAAGGATTAGATATCAATGCAACAATTATTTTCATCCAACACCTAAAACTTAATGCAACAATATATATATATATATATATATATATATATATATATATATAAACATAATATTTAATTGCATTTCATAAATTAGGAGACTCATAATGCTCCGAGGCTTGCCTTTAACAAAGTTGCACGAGATATGGTCCGAACAGTCAACGACGACCTCGTCTGGCACTTCTCATGCGGCCTGCCTGAACTCCAGGTTCGGGCTGCTGCACTTCTGGAGCTTCCTGGCTCGTCCCATTGAATTCCAGCAAAATCACGCCCTTCGATACACTTATTGCATGTATATGCACAAGATGAATATCATGGATGCATAAGGAATGACATGATGCTCATGATGGATGAATAACAACAAGTAAGAAAATAGCAAGACATTACTGAACACTCGTTTATCGAGTAAGAATAACTCTACTCAAATCACTTCAAGAGTATGTATCTATCTTTCCTCTAAAGAACAAGATTAACTCACCTAACTTGCACAACCTAAAATAAAGATGTTCATCTTCGGTTAAGGGCCTAACACCTGCACCTAAACTCACTTTAATCAAATTTAAGCACCTAATACATCACCAACATGCTTAAGTATAGTAAAGACACACTTAAATCAGAAAGATCAGGTTTCACATACACGGAGCAGTTCAGTAAATCAATCACAACAGGAATTCTACAAATCTAATTAATGTGCAAGAGGACATTCTGAAAAGCTTATGAAATTCTCTACAAATCATTTATAACCATCAAAACATAATTCCAAAGTTTACTAGATCGAATTGAAGCAAACACAGAATCTGCTCTGCGCAAATAGAGAGCACCCAAAGCTGAGAGCCAACTTTGAACAGCACAACTCCTAAACTATATAGCCAAATGCCACTAAAATTTAACAGCAACTAGATCATGGAATTCACAGCAACTGTTTTATAGACCACAAGACATGAAACCATCATTTACATAGAGTAATTAACAACATCTTGAAATCTGTCCAGAATTGACAGATTCACTAAATTAAATATTTAGTGATATAGCAAAAACACACTTAAGCTAAAACAAGTTTACCAACTTATTACACATATAAAAAGAACACCAAAAAATATGGTGCCAACATCTAACTAATTTCTTTAATGCCCTTTATTAATTTATTTAGATAATTAGGTGAATAAAGTAACCTATATTAAAACTCTACAAATAAATTTATAAAAATTACAGTGGCTACCACATACATCTAGGAGGCTACCATAAAATTTTCATAATATTTGAGCAAGTATATTTTACTACACCAAAAATAAGAGACAGAAAAGCTGATTTTGGCATAAATGAGAAACCCTATTAAAAAGTATCAAACTATAGATTTCATATTTTTCTGAGGTCCTTACTAACATTGGAATAACACTCACCAAATTTCACATTTACTGGATCTATAGATAAATTATGAAAATTCACATAAGACCCACCCAAGCAAACAAGATAAATATATAACTCCACCATACAGTATCCAAAATTGATAAAATTTAAACTACAAGCTACCCATGACATAAACAACACCCCATAAAAATTTCAAGTCATCTAGAGCTGTATACAAAGAGATATGATTTTCCTCTTTTCATGCATGCATAAAAGGCATAAATAAAAACTCTATTTTTCATAACAGAACATAGCATATTTTATATTTGTAATAAAAATTGACTTCCCAAGGAGCACTACAAAATTTGAATCACTAAAAAAAAGAAAAACAAAATCACTAAACCTACTCAGCTACTGGGCCGGCCCGAAGACGCAGCGCGGCCCATGACCGGCTCCCGCCTGCACGCTGACAGCGGGGCTCGCGGTCCAGAGGAACAGAGACAGGGGAGGAAGGAGGCGCCGGCGAGTCGGCGGTTGGCGGCGAGGGCACCATCGTGCTCCTCTCGACGAGACGCGTCGACTGGTGTACAAAACGTACCCCCTACCTACCCTAACCACGGTGGCGACGAGAGCAGCGGCCGGTGAGCACGGCATAGAGGCGCTCCGACGATGGCGGGCCTGCATTACCCCAACCGAGCTCGGTATGAGCTTCCTAGGGTCGCGGTGAAACTTCCTAGGTAGAAGATGGGGAATAGGAAGAGCCCTAGCTAGGCCAACCACAGCGAGCTTGAGCTCCGGCGAGGTCAAGTCCATGGTGACGGCGGTGGAAACTATGAATGTGGCCTCACCTCCGGTTGATAAGCTTGGCTAGTAGGTGGAGGTGCTAGAGGAGAATGCGTCGGTGCTTTGAGTGGGAGGAATTGAGCAAAGGAGCAGCGATGGCGGCGCACGAGCTCCGCGAGCTCCCGGCGGTGGTGATGGCGTCGGTCTTCGCCTCGGCGAGCACGGAGGAGGAGAAGAGAGGGCGCAAGGGGAAGGAAATGAGCTGGGGGTTCGGTGTGGCGCTCTTGAGGACGTTGTGGCCCGACCGGTGGGTCCCACGCCGGCGTACGGCTGCCACGGCACCTCCACGCTGCGTCGACGGCCTGAGGCCGATTGTCACAGAACCTCCTAAATTATATGGCCCACATGCACCTGTCATTGTCTCTAAGACCTCTGATAGCTATGCATGTACACCAGATAACCTAAGAAGATCTGTCGGGTGCCTTCATAGGACCCCGATTTAACTACGTTTGACAACTCATACCAGGATCAACAAAGGAGTAACTGCAACATTACAACATTTGTAACAAAACTTTACATCAGAGTGTGGAAGAATAACAACAATAAATTTATAAATCATGATTAAGTTAACTTTTTACAAACTTAACTTGTATTGCGGAAGTCGAGTAGAACTACAGAAGACAACTTAGGTAGAGCACCTAAGTCAGGAGAGGACAACCAGATCATATCGAGCCCACCGACATGACCTCGGTTAACAGTACCCATCAGTACCTGCAACAGGGGTTAACAAACCCCGAGTACTCAATTGTACTCTACAAGACTTACCCGATGAAAAGAAAAGACTCCAAGGATATGCTGGCTTAAGGGAAGTAGTGAAGCTAGAAAAGAGAAGTTTTGCAGAAAATCTTACTACCAGTGCATCCTTACTTTCAAACTTTTAATTAGGTTTTGGCTCCAGTTTTAGTATAGCCTAATTATAGCTAACTTTTGCACATGTTTCTATCTCAATCATACATATAATCATCACACTTGTTATTCATTTCTTTTCCATCTCAAGTCCAACAGTAATCATATTCCAGTTGTTGCTACGATGTTGGTGCAAGGTCAAGACTCCTTTCTCGTGGAGCAACGACGATTCAAACCGCTTGATCTACCTAGCTGGGGCTTCCTAACCACACGACATATGCAAGTCCTTGACCTGCATATATCAACTCTTACTTGGGTCGCCTAAAACCAGAACGTGTCCATCGCCACCCGAGAGCACAGTACTCCTCAAACCCGGCCCAATTCTAGCCCCGAGGGTACACACTACTCTCGCCATCTCTCCACTCCCAGTGCGAGGTTAGACGTTCTCGTAATGGAATAGCCAAAGTAAGGCTTACCTAACATGAGTACATGACTAGTACTATTAAAAACTCCTTGACTCGAGGGCCAACAACGAATGGTCCTTAACCGACACAGACGGGACCAACCACCAAAGACAATTCCCATGCCCCGTCCGATCTCAAGTTCATTCTCATATTCATTTTCACATGCTCTCATGACCTGTCATTAGGTCAGGAGAAGCAAGTAATAAACCTGTTCTAGTGATCAAAGAAATATTAGTCGACTCCTACCGAAGTCTAAGCATTACTAAGCATAAGAGATCGACCTACATATACTTGTGGGATATCATCTGGATATAAATGTAGATCAAGGTAATCATGCAGCAACGGTATCAGCCAACTCCTACTAACTTAATGCACATTACACTAGACTCTAAGTGTAATAAAGCATTTATAAAATAGAAGAGTGGTTATATGTCCGGGGCTTGTCTGCGTTGCAGCGGTGGTTAGTTCTCGTAGAAGTCAAGTTTGACGCCAACATCACGGTTGGATGACACCTTTCCGAAGATTGATCAACACCAACCTCGTCATCACTTGTTCACCACGAATCTTCTCACTCTCGTAGGCACTACACGTATATAAATGATGCGATGCTTAACATGATGGAATGCATGCCATGATGCATGATAATGAACAAAGCATAGCATAAAAGGGACATTTAGAAAGGATAAACATTAGTTATCTACTTGAGTACAACTTTCTTTCGCGGTACAGTTGCAAGCTAACAAGATTAATTTAAAGGTTAACTAACCGTAACTTTGTTTTTACCCAAGAGGTTGCATCTAATAACAAGTAATTCTACCACAAGACCACTAAGTATTAACATAAGTAAGTTATTAACTACTAATGACATATGCTAATTACATTAATCACATATCAATAATTCTTTAATTAACAAGTTAATCATGAACTCAAATAATTAATTAAAATGTCAAGGGTCTTTACATGTTAATGACCCAAGGTCATCACTCAATCCCAAAATCACACCAACCCTAAATTATGATTTATTCTAATCATATAAACATTTATTAAATAATAAATAAAAGTTATGAAATAAAGTATATAATTAAAAGTTATCAAAATAGTACCAATATTTTTGTGAAGGTATATCTTACCATGCAAAGCATACTCACAAAATTTCAAGTTTTTTGGATACTTATTTGACTCACTAAAATTCATGGAATAAGCATTTATTAATTAAAAGAGCTAATTAAATAACTTGCAAAAAGTAATCAAAATTAACATTTAATATTTTTCCTAATTATTTTATACCTTGGAAAGCTTACACAAAAATTTTCACTATTTTTGGAGCTCCACAGAAATTCTAATGAAATAAACAAATACTCTTACTATTCACATTTTTGAAAAAGAAAACAAAAAATGCCGATCGGGCCGCTTCCTCCTTTCTCCCTCCGGCTCGGCCCAACTGCGCGGCCCAGCTGCATCGCATCCGCGCCCGCGCTGGCTCGCGCCCGTGCGGCCCAGCAACGCGCGGCCCATCCGCGCGCGCGCGTTCTCCCTCTCTCTTTCGCTGACATGCTGTCCCCACCTGTCATCACCTTCCTCCGTCTCTCTCGCTCTCTCCCACGACCCGGCCATGTCCGCACGGCCGCCGGCCGGCGATTACAGTGTCGGTCGCCCAACCAAGCTGCTCAACACCAACTACACCTCACCGCGAATCGATTTCAACACAACACGGCCACGCTTGAACCCCGGGAGAACCTCCCCGACGGCCATGGCGGAACGGTGGCCACGGTGATTGGCGTCCCGACGATCCACGACGGTAGCGTCTAAAACGAAAGTACGAGGAGCAACAGGAGCTCACAGCGGTTGCAGCGAAGCACACGGGAAGCTCGGAGCGGCGGTGGAGAGAGCTGGCCACGTGAGGCGGCTCGGTCGCCGGAGTTGGGAACGGGAACGGGTGACGCGGCGATTTAGGCGAGAAAAAGGCTAGTTCAGGTGGACCCCTAGATGCGCGAGGACAAGGCGAACATGTTGAGGCGATTTGCGTGGCTAGTGGCGGCTCAGCGGCGGCAGCAGCGAGCGGCGGAGCTAAGCGGCGGCGGTGGCAAAAACAGAGAAGCAAAACAGCCACGGTGAGCTCGGGCTATATGTAGGCAACGGTCCCCAATTTTTGCAATTTCAAATTGTTTTATCAAATTACTCCTGAATTCATGTAACAACTTGAAAAATTACCAAGATATGAAATCTTAAGAATTTCAAGCTCTACAAGTTTTGTATTGAACACTTTTTCAAATTCTAACTGGATTTTGAAATTTGAGTTTAAAATCAAAAGGGGACACTTTTCGGAAATTTGGTAATTTAGAAATTACTTTGGATTTTGTATTGAAACTTCAAAAAATCCAAACACCAAAGTTGTACATCTAGCGAAGACCTACAACTTTTCTATTCAAACCATTTTCAAATTATGCCTCCATTTTGAAATTTGGGTTTGGTGATAAAAAGGGGTCAAATTTGAAATTTGCTTCTTTTCAAAATTGCTCCACATTTTACACTAAAACTTTGAAAACTCAAAACACCAAAGTTGTAGCCCTTGAAAAGTTTTACAAACTTGGTTTTAAACTTTTTCCCAAATTTTGCTTAGATTTTGAATTATTTCAAAAGAGGTAAAATCAGGGTTTTGGAATTTAGGGTTTTGAATTCAATTGATGATTCTTTTTAACTAAAACATGATTAATCCTTTAACACTAATAAAATATTATTTCATGTGACAAGCAACATGGCATTATTAACGTATTAAGCATACTAATAAAAATAACATATCCCCTCACTATTGAAACATGTGAAACATTTCAAGTACTTTATTTGAAACATAAACAACATTAAAAACTTACCATGCTATGCATGAAACATGTGCAACATTGACACGTAATAGCGTGACATGAAATGCTTGTTTGATATGATAACTGATGCTTATGCTCTAATTATGCATATGATTAATTTTTTAATTGTTTTTAACATCCGGGATGTTATAGCCTACCCCCCTTAAAGAAATCTCGTCCCGAGATTTTGGGAACGACATAACATGTGGGGTTAAATAATGGAAAAGGAAATGTGTCAAGCACATTAATCTTGAGAAAGTTCACAAAGTAACAAGGATTGGTTCAAGAATTACAACCGATTTCAAAATAATGGTTGTAATTAACAAGGTATTTAGAGAAATCTTGGAGACATGGATTACTCCAAAAAGAAATTCCAAGAGAATCATAAGTACGTCAACTGCGGACTATAATGAATCATGGTCATAGACCTTGCTATAGCAAATACCCCGTGTTCCCGTATAGTGATCAGCCATAGGGATTTCTGGGATACTTGTTGTACCATTGTTACTGACCATGGTACCACTATAGGGCACAATTGTTGCAACTTTCAAGAAAGTAGGATCTTCTTGTTGAAACGAAAATATTCACAGAAGAGATCAAGATTACAACCGTGATTTACTAATGGTTTCAACATCAAGGATTGAGATAATTCAAAAGAAGTATGGGCATGAATTCCCAAGACATATTACAAATAGTGAGGGCATATTAGTCGTGGGACTATAATGGATCACGACCACATACCTCGATACCTGTGCGCACCTAGCAGAAACCTGTGTGACCCGGGCACACAAGAGACTCTAGGTTCCGACGCGGCACTGTTGAAAGGTCCTTGTTTGGTTTTGGTAATTGAGTGACAACCTTAGGTGGACTAATTGTGTTTAATGTGAGATACACAGGGATTAGTCCACAGGTAATGGTGTCATGAAGGAGCTCATTGCATATGAGACATGACATGGAGTCATGTGACCAAGGTGGCAAAGATCAAGATGAGGCTTGACTCGACAGACCGGTTGTAAGTGTGAAGGGCAAGTCGGAGGCTTTGGAGCGATGGACCGTGAGGTGGTGAAGCTTGAGCAAGACTTGGCGCCGATGGACCGACGCAACGGTGAAGAGCAAGTGAGGTCAAGATCGATGGACCAAGGTCACATGATGATATGAAGTGGATCATATCATTTGTGATATGGTTGGTGCATGTGTTGCATCAATGTCGGAGGAGATGGAGTGGAATGCGCAAGGCAAAGGTATAACCTAGGGCATTTCTATTTCACCGGTCATAGGTGTGTAGAGAAGTTGATGACCGAGTTTAGGATAGATGGCCGTACTATCAAGAGGGGCAAACTTGTTTGCATATCGGTCATCTAGTGTCACTTGAGCGATCTAACTTTGCATACGTGCTAGGATCGAGTGGCAAGGCAAGTTGAGAGCCTAACTTCTTTGAGAAAATGATTGTGAAAATGCTAACACACGTACACAAGGTAGTGATCACTTGTTGGTGTTGGCACATTTGCGAAGGAGGTTGAGTTTGAGCGGTAGAGAGGGTTTGGGGTCCTCTCTCCCTCCCGTCGAGCGTGCGAGGCGGGATTCGGCGCTTTTTAGAGGAGTGAAACGCCTATTTTCTACTGCACCGAAAGTTGGAAAAGAAACGGAGGCGAACGGCGGTCACTGTGTTGACCGGACGCTGCACCGGACGCGGTCTCGGTTTGACCGGACGCGTCCGGTCAGTTCATCTCGGCGCAGCACATCTAGGGTTTGTGACCGGACGCTGGTCTGGCCCGACCAGCGCGTCCGGTCAGTTCCCTATGTGCAGAAGGAGGGCGCGCGACCGGCGCGTCCGGTCCCTCACAGAACCGGAGCGTCCGGTCAGGCGTCCAGAGGGGCAGAGTGAAGCGGAGTGCTGCATCGGACGCGCGGCGCGTCCGGTCACACATGATCAGACGCGTCCGGTCATCGAAGGAGCTTACTGGACTCCGACCGGACGCTGGCACTGTCGCGTCCGGTCATTGCGTAGAGCGCGTTCGGTCGTTGCTTCGAGGGCGCGCGGTACTGTGCGACCGGCGTGTCCGGTCGATTGAAGCAGCGCGTCCGGTCATTGCGTTTGACCGTTGGCGCGCAGTGACCGTTGGAGGATCTAACGGTCGTGTTTGAATTCGAGGGACACGTGGACGGCGCAGGGCGACCGGACGCGGTTGAGCGCGTCCGGTCAGTTTCGACCGGCGCGTCCGGTCGTCCCGATTTTTGCCCAGTGAAGGGGTAACGGCTCTATTTGACTGTGGGGTTATAAATAGACATTGTGGCCGGCCATGGCCGGTAGCTGAGCACACTTTGGCCTTGGTGGCTTATGTGGTAGTGCTTGGAAGCCCTCTAACTCACTCATGCTTGATAGTGTTCATCGGATCGAGTGAGAGAGCGATTCTAGTGCGATTGCATCGTGAGGTTGCATCAAGTGGCACTAGGTGTTCATGTTGCAAGACGGTGGTGCTTGTTACTCTTGGAGGTTGTCACCTCCTAGACGGCTTGGTGGCTTGTGGCTCCGTCGAAGCTCACAAGAAGATTGTGCGAGGCTCCAGAGAGGATTTGTGAGGGGGATTGTGCTCACCCCGTGGGGATCGCGAAGAGCAACTCTAGTAAAGCTCGTGGCTTGAAGGATCCCCATGTTGAGAGTGGATGTGTGGCACCCGCTGAGGGTTTGACTCTTGATAGTCAATTAGCTCATGATCATCAAGTGGGTGTATCGCCACAACGGGGACTAGCTTGGTGGCAACCAAGTGAACCTCGGTGAAAAACCGCCGTGTCAACATTGTGTACATCTTCTCGGTGGTTTGCTTTCGATACACAAGCTTGTATTACTTTCACATATATATTGTGCTTGTGTTGTTGCTCTCATAACTAGTTTGCTCGTGTAGCTAGCTAGTTACCTTCTTGCTTGTGTAGCATAGAAGTAGCGCCCGTTGCGTGGCTAATTTGGTTTGTGTAACCTTGTTAGTCACATTGCTTAGTTTGTGTAGCTAAGTAATTTGCGCTCTCTAGTTTGGCATTAGTTGCCTTGCTATTGAGCATTGCTAGTGAGCATATGTGGCTTTGTGCTTTTGCTTACTAGAATTGTGTAGGAGCTCCCCGGCTTTGCTAAAGTACTAGTGCATAGGTTTATGTGACCTTGCTCTAGAATTGTTTAGGAGAGCTCTTACTAAGGAAAGCACCTTAGTTATATAATTAGGATCTTTGAGAGGTGCTTGTGAACTTAGATAGAGGGGTATAGTCTTGGCTAGACCGATAGTTTCAATTCCGCATTTGTTTCGGTTTGCCGACGTGATTAATTTTAGAAAGGACTATTCACCCCCCTCTAGTCCGCCATCTCGACCCTTTAATTGGTATCGAAGCCGGGTCTCTCTTTTGTGGTCTTCACCGACCCGAGAGGATGGCGGAATATGGACTAGATGTTGAGTGTCCACACATGTTTGATGGCACACACTTTGCGCGATGGAAAAAATTGGATGATATGCAATTTTAAGTTTATTTGCCCTCAAATGTGGTGGATGGTAGATATAGGCTTTTCTCATGTGTTGGATGAAGGTAATCTAACTCGAGCACAAGAGAAATACCTAGATCTTGACATCCAAGCTACTAACATCATGTATAGATCTTTGGATGATAGCATCTTTGGTAAGATCATGAACTTCAAATCCACTCATGAGATATGGGCCTATCTCAATGAAAAGTATGGAGCTATCACCGATAATGACGATGATGTCAAGCCCAAGGAGGTTGCACATGATGATGTTGAGTATGACCACAACACGGTGGTTGTGGAGGATTGCTCCACCTCATGGTCAAGTGATGATGATGCTACTATAAGCCCATCCATTACATCACATTGCTTCATGTCACAAGGTGACACTAAGGTGGTTGATCATGTTGATTCATATGATGAGGTTGTTAGTAGACTTGCTAGCATGACCACGTCTTTAGAAAATAAGAAAGCTAAAACCATGAAATTGGAAAATGAAAACTCTTTTCTAAAAACCACATGTGAACAACAAAAGCATCTACTTTATGTTACTACTTGTTCACATGAGGAGCTAAAATTGGCTCATGAGGAACTTAGTGTTGCTCATGATAATTTGGCACAAGAACATGCTTTACTCACTAAGAAGTTTTCTAATGAAGAAACCAAAACTAGTGAGAGCTCATCATTTGGGTCAAATGATCAATCACATATTACTAACCCTTGTGATGTAGGCAAGAAGCATGTATCCACCTCTTGTGATGATTTGCTAGATATGCCATATTCTTCACACATAGATACTAGTTCTACTTCTATGTCTTGTGAGACTAACCTTTTGAAGGAGAACAATGAGCTCAAAAAGGAAGTGAAGAATTTGAGCAACTAGTTAGAGAGGTGCTACAACTCAAAAGTCACCTTTGAGCACATGTTGAACAACAAAAGAAGTTACGGTGACTTGAGCGGCATTGGCTTCAACAAGAGCAATATCAAAGGCAAAAGATGGGGGAAGAGAAGATATGAAAGAGAGATGAAGAAACAAGAACAAGAGAAGCTCTCTCATTTTATGTGCTTTAAATGCCATAAAATGGGACACCTTGCAAATGGTTGCCCTAACGAAGAAAAGCTCAAGTTGAAGAAAGAAGAAGAGAGGCTCAAGCATGTCAAGTGCTTCAAGTGTCGCACTTGGGGTCATCTCACCTCAATGTGCCCAACCAAGAAACTAGTGAAGCAATAAAAAGAGCCTCAACCAAAGCCACAAGTTGAGCAAGAAACCACACCCCAAGCTCAAATTAAGATCAACCATGAAGATGGTGGTGACTTGATAATAAAGAAGAAGAAAATAAGAAGGGGTGGAAGAGGAAGGCATCCAATGCAAATCCAAGATGCCAAGATGATGAGCAAGATTCAAGATAAGAAGAGAGATTTGGCTCACATCAAGTGCTTCAAGTGTGAAGATATGTGACACTTTGCCTCGGGGTGTCCTACCAAGCTTGAGAAGAAGGCTCAAGCAACTCATGAGAGGCAAGGCAACGAAGAGCATCACATGAGCAAGGAAGAAAAGGCTCAACCAAAGAGAAGATGCTATTCATGTCGGGAAAGGGGACACATGGCTCATTCATGTCCCCTAGGTAATAATTCTAAGCCTAGTTCAATTAATGATACTAACATGCTTAGAAAGGATGGCAATGGTACCTCATTGGTTGGAATTGCAAAACATCCCGCTACCCATACTAAGGCTTTGCCTAAGTATGTTGCTCCTAACTTGAGAGGACCCAAATTTGTTTGGGTACCATCAAAAAGTGGATGATTGTTTGTAGGTACCATCGGCATTGGAGGCTTGATTCATTTAGGATTCATATTGGTCATCATATGGTGAATCAAGTTTTAAAGCTTAGTGCATATTCTATCCCAATGCCAAGTCAAAATAAGTGGAGTCCACATGCTACAACATACAAGTGCAACATTCAAGATTGTGGTGATTTATTGAATATAATTGATGGCTTGCAAATATTTGAGTTAGAGCTTGCTAAGTGGATGATCATGTGATAACCAAGGTATATCTCTAGTTGATCATTTTATTTGGATGCATATGAGTTGATTGAATTGGATATATATGCAATGTTGCTTGCTATAAGATGATTGAATGGATTAAATGCCTAGCAATCAAATTTGGATTGATTTGTGTTGGATAAATTCATAAGATGACATTTAGTAAGTGGATTGAATGGATATATGTCTTATGAAAGTGTTCAAACAAGTTAAGTTTCAAGTTTGATTCAATTTGGTGAAGTATAGGTCAATGTATTGAAATCTGTCCATTATTGAAAATCTGAGCTAGCTGAGATCAATTCTGAGTTTGAGTGACCAAATCATATTATATTAGCTTGAATTTTGGTATACATGCTCTAGACTTATGGTATAAGATGCTGTACAAATTTCATAAGAATTGGACAAGAGATGCTTCTGTTTTAGAGCACATCTTGTCAGCTATAGTGCAGTAGTTTTCAGCATGTAGCAGTGGTGGAAGATTTGAAATCTAGTAGCAATCTAGAAGTCAAATGAAGCTCAAATTTTTACAGTTGCTAGATGACTTAGTGAATCACATCTCCACCAAATTTCATGGCATTTGGATATGTACATTGGGAGATATAAATTATTCTTTGAAGGGTACAGAATCTGCCAGAAAAGTGACAATTATTGGATTGATCTAGAGTCACTTTAAGTGAAAGGTCCTCAAGTTGGAAACATATTTATAAGTGTTTGAGGTACCTAAGTTTGGTTTTGAATTGATCTAGAAGCATGACAAGAAATGAGTACAAAGGCATTGATTATGGAATGTACTTAGTGTACAAATTTGATACTCAAATTTGAAAATGAAGATCAAACTCAAGATGAAGATGAGGTTCAAGTTCTAGTAATGATTGGAGATCATTTGGTAGAAAGAAAAGGACTTAAAGAATAATTCAAGGTTACTCATCATGTTAAGTCCATAGATCAATCAATCAAAGGCAATTCAAGCAAGTGTCAAGGATGGTTCTTTGGAGAGAGGTCACTTCTCCCTGCTGAGGGGGCTTGCCGCCCATGGGTGGGTAAACCGAGCACCGGCTTGGAAGGCTAACATGGAAGTGATGAATTCAAGGGACATTTGAGATGCTTAATTGAAGCAATCAATAGGGTTGATCAAGAAAAGCAAGCAACACCCAAAAGAGAGCTAGTCATGGTTATAAAATTGGTATCATAAGTACTTCTCTCATGCAAGCATTGATCAAAGAGAAAAAGCAAGCCAACCACAACAAGAGATAATGCACTTGATTATTAGTGGTTCTCATTTCATATGGGTGAAGAATGGATTTCTCTATAATGATTGGTCTTCACTAAGCTTATAAATTGGACTTCACATTGCTATTGGAGTAATGAATTGGAATCTATGTGACTATCCTCTACTCCAACATAACAAAGGTATCATTGCAATGTGCATGATCATTTCATCCTTTACTAGTATACGATTAGTGCATATAATACATGCTTACTAGGATCATGCATAACAAATGAAATATTTAAATTCATAGCCTACCACTATTGTGTGAATTGTTTAAATGATCTAGTGGTATGTGTATGAATTTATTCATGAGCTAGTGAACCCAAGTACTTGATCTAGTTTGGATTGCTAACAAGTGACAAGTATAACATTGGCAAGATAACCCTTAATATGAGGAGTGAAGAAGCTTGTCATTGGATCAAACCGGACTTAGAATCTTAGGCAAATCAACTTAGTTCAAGTCATACTAGAAGCTCATGACAATGATATGGGTACAAGCACAAGATAACAATGCAAATGGATATCCAGGGTGTTTCAAATGGTATCTAGACTCAAAGTATTTCTTCAATTGGTATTTACAAGTGGTGTCTAGATCATGATCTACAAGTGATATCCTACAAGTGGTACTCATAAAGATAGCAAATGTTCAAGAAAAGATCATATTGACAAATCCTACAAGTGGTTCCATGATAGAGGATTCTTCAAATTGGTATCACAACCTTATTTGTGGTATTTCTACACATGATATCATTTATACAAGATGGTGGTTCCACAAGTGATCCTCAACTTTAAGTGATCATCAAATGAAGAAAGTTCCCTCACACACAAGAGCTCAAGATTATCAAGTGAATGACCCATGCTATGACATAGGGGGAGGAGCCCCACCTAATGGTATCAAGGTCAAAGATCCTAAGTGGTATCTCAAGAGCAACATACAAGTAATGTCATTCCAACATGTGTGGTGATGTCCATAAAAATACAATATTCAAGTCTCAACCATCTACCCCAATGCAAGCCTTTGCATTAATGAGAAGTACACCCTTTATGGAAATTGATGACAAAGGGGGAGAAGTTGGAACAAAGATATGTCAATGCACCAAGAGAGAGAGGTTTGGGAAGAGATTGAACAAAGATATCATGAGAAGATGAGTTTGGACATGGAGATGGACAAAGAGAGAGCAACATTGAAGAAATGAGAAGGATCAAAATTCTTGGACAAAAGAAGCACACAAGTAGGGGGAGCAAGCTCATGAACATTGTTTGGTTGCATTTGATATGTGCATGTTCATGTGCTTGCTTGCATTGCATAAGTTTTATATTTAATATGCATGCTTGTGTGTTGTATGCTAGTTATAGAACTTGAATGATGATATGATAACTAGCATGCATAGGATGTTAGATAGACTTGTGATTATCATGCAAAAACTAGAACCATGCTTATAATGTTGATCTCACGGGGTTTCTAGTGTTTTTGATGTCTAGCTACTCATGATGCTTAGGATGATGGCAAACTTGTGATTTTCAAATGGTATCAAGCTACAAAGGTTTATTCTATACACCTTAGCATCACTTAGTAGTGCTAACCCTCCCACAAATTTCATATTTATGCATATGTGCAAGCTTGAAACCAAACCATTTGAGCACATATGTAGGGGGAGTTATCACTACCAAGTCAAATTTTATGGTGCTTATCCAAATCTTGACATAGAGCTTAAAAGTTGGATAAGTAACATTAAATCCAAAACAAGTTAGCAATTTACACTTGTGTGAAGTGCTAGCTTGAAAAAGCTTAATTTCCATATCTTTGTAGAGTTGTCATCAATTACCAAAAAGGGAGAGATTGAAAGGTCCTTGTTTGGTGAAACGCCTATTTTCTACTGCACCGAAAGTTGGAAAAGAAACGGAGGCGAACGGCGGTCACTGTGTTGACCGGACGCTGCACCGGACGCGGTCTCGGTTTGAACGGACGCGTCCGGTCAGTTCATCTCGGCGCAGCGCATCTAGGGTTTGTGACCAGACGCTGGTCTGGCCTGACCAGCGCGTCCGGTCAGTTCCCTGTGTGCAGAAGGAGAGCGCGCGACCGGCGCGTCCGGTCCCTCATGGAACCGGAGCGTCCGGCCAGGCGTCCAGAGGGGCAGAGTGAAGCGGAGTGCTGCATCGGACGCGCGACGCGTCCGGTCACACACGATCGGACGTGTCCGATCATCGAAGGAGCTTACTGGACTCCGACCGAACGCTAGCACTGTCGCGTCCGGTCATTGCGTAGAGCGCGTCCGGTCGTTGCTTCGCGGGCGCGCGGTACTGTGCGACCGGCGCGTCCGGTCGGTTGAAGCAGCGCGTCCGGTCATTGAGTTTGACCGTTGGCGCACAGTGACCGTTGGAGGATCTAATGGTCGCGTTTGAATTCGAGGGACACGTGGATGGCGCAGGGCGACCGGACGCGGTTGAGCGCGTCCGGTCAGTTTCGACCGGCGCGTCCGGTCGTCCCGATTTTTGCCCAGTGAAGGGGTAACGACTCTATTTGACCGTGGGGTTATAAATAGACGTTGTGGCCGGCCATGGCCGGCAGCTGAGCACACTTTGGCCTTGGTGGCTTATGTGGTAGTGCTTGGAAGCCCTCTAACTCACTCATGCTTGATAGTGTTCATCGGATCAAGTGAGAGAGCGATTCTAGTGCGATTGCATCGTGAGGTTGCATCAAGTGGCACTAGGTGTTCGTGTTGCAAGCTGGTGGTGCTTGTTACTCTTGGAGGTTGCCACCTCCTAGACGGCTTGGTGGCTTGTGGCTCCGTCGAAGCTCGCAAGAAGATTGTGCGAGGCTCTGGAGAGGATTTGTGAGGGGGATTGTGCTCACCCCGCGGGGATCGCGAAGAGCAACTCTAGTAAAGCTCGTGGCTTGGAGGATCCCCATCTTGAGAGTGGATGTGTGGCACCCGCTGAGGGTTTGACTATTGATAGTCAATTAGCTCGTGATCCATCAAGTGGGTGTATCACCACAATGGGGACTAGCTTGGTGGCAACCAAGTGAACCTCGGTGAAAAACCGACGTGTCAACATTGTGTACATCTTCTCGGTGGTTTGCTTTCGATACACAAGCTTGT
This sequence comes from Saccharum hybrid cultivar R570, assembly GCA_038087645.1. Classification (NCBI taxonomy): domain Eukaryota; kingdom Viridiplantae; phylum Streptophyta; class Magnoliopsida; order Poales; family Poaceae; genus Saccharum; species Saccharum hybrid cultivar. Next base: position 17,408,694 of record JAQSUU010000443.1, read on the forward strand.
ATTACTTTCACATATATATTGTGCTTGTGTTGTTGCTCTCATAACTAGTTTGCTCGTGTAGCTAGCTAGTTACCTTCTTGCTTGTGTAGCATAGAAGTAGCGCCCGTTGCGTGGCTAATTTGGTTTGTGTAACCTGTTAGTCACATTGCTTAGTTTGTGTAGCTAAGTAATTTGCGCTCTCTAGTTTGGCATTAGTTGCCTTGCTATTGAGCATTGCTAGTGAGCATATGTGGCTTTGTGCTTTTGCTTACTAGAATTGTGTAGGAGCTCCCCGGCTTTGCTAAAGTACTAGTGCATAGGTTTGTGTGACCTTGCTCTAGAATTGTTTAGGAGAGCTCTTACTAAGGAAAGCACCTTAGTTATATAATTAGGATCTTTGAGAGGTGCTTGTGAACTTAGATAGAGGGGTATAGTCTTGGCTAGACCGATAGTTTCAATTCCGCATTTGTTTCGATTTGTCGACGTAATTAATTTTAGAAAGGACTATTCACACCCCCTCTAGTCCGCCATCTCGACCCTTCAACTGTGGTCATGGGACGTGGCACCACTATAGGGCACAACAACGATAACCCTCGTCTCACAATATTGAGAATGTAACCGAGATCAGAAGTCGGTCACAATCACAAGGCGTCTAGGGAACTCAAAATGACAACTTTGAATCCCTAAGAAGTGTCTAGAGAATGAAAGCACCCTAATTGTGGACTATAAAGAATCATGATCATAGACCTTGATAACAGCGAGTGACCCGTATTTCCTTATGGTAGCAAGTCACAAGAAACTCTAGGATACAACGCTGTTCCATTGTCACTGATCATGGTACCAGCATAGGGCACAACTGCAGTAACTCATTTGACAATGTCAGTATTATAACCAAGATTAGAGATTGGTTATAATAACAAATGATCTGGAGAGGTTAGAATTCTCCGACGAATGTCCAACGAGTGAAAACACATTAATTGTGAGCTATAATGGTTCAGGAGCACCGACTACGGTACTAGTGCATGTTCTGGTGGAACTCGTGTGGTCGCGAATCATAGAGTATTCCAGGTTTGACACAGCACCATAGTCACGGGTCGAGGCACCACTATATAGCACAACTAAAGTAACTCTCGTCCAACACATGTTGGTTATCAATATCAATGTAACAGCACGTGTCAGAATAGAAGAAATCAAGACGTGACACATGCATACATTGAGAAGTCAATGCAAGGAGTAGTCCCAGGTTTTACATTGAGTCGACATGGTAAATAAAATGCATCCAGAAGTCCCCCAAAGATTAGGAACTTATGGAGCAGGGATCATCAAAGGACTAATAAAACCTGGTACAGGACGAGATTCATCAATAGAACAGCTATAACGAATAATAACTGTTTTTCCAAACATAAGGAGGGAATTTTAAGTATCATTATATTAGCATGTTATGCATGATATGAGATATGCTTGTCCTATATGTCTTCTCAACGTTAGGAGTACTTCATCTTCACCACGTTAGTAGATACCAATTAGTATATAGGGCAAAACTTTATATACTATCTTCACTGTACAAGACGGATTATCGAGAGGTACTTTAGTAGAGCTTTATCGGTGAAGTTGACTCTCCTCTTGACCTTCTAAGGAAGAATTGAAGGACTTCTTGAAGTCTTTGTACTTGAGCCATCGAAAAATCTTCATGAAGTCTTCCGGCAAGCAAGAAGATAGATAGAAGTACATTTTTAACTTGTTATCCTCAAAAACTTTTATATTGTAAATTCATTTTGAAGTTTTCAAATGTAATGTTATAGCTGATTCATTGTATGAGCTCTGATACCACTTATCACAGAACCTCCTAAATTATATGGCCCACATGCACCTGTCATTGTCTCTAAGACCTCTGACGACTATGCATGTACACCAGATAACCTAAGAAGATCTGTTGGGTGCCTTCGCAGGACCCCGATTCAACTATGTTTGACAACTCATACTAGGATCAACAAAGGAGTAACTGCAACATTACAATATTTGTAACAAAACTTTACATCAGAGTGCGGAAGAATAACAACAATGAATTTATAAATCATGATTAAGTTAACTTTTTACAAACTTAACTTGTATTGTAGAAGTCGAGTAGAACTACAGAAGACAACTTAGGTAGAGCACCTAAGTCAAGAGAGGACAACCAGATCATATCGATCCCACCGACATGACCTCGGTTAACAGTACCCGTCAGTACCTGCAATAGGGGTTAACAAACCCTGAGTACTCAATTGTACTCCGTAAGACTTACCCAACGAAAAGAAAAGACTCCAAGAATATGCTGGCTTAAGGGAAGTAGTGAAGCTAGAAAAGAGAAGTTTTGCAGAAAAGCTTACTACCAGTGCATCCTTGCTTTAAAACTTTTAATTAGATTTTGGCTCCAGTTTTAGTATAGCCTAATTATAGCTAACTTTTGCACCTGTTTCTATCTCAATCATACATATAATCATCACACTTGTTATTCATTTCTTTTTCATCTCAAGTCCAATAGTAATCATGTTCCAGTTGTTGCTACGATGTTGGTGCAAGGTCAAGACTCCTTTCTCGTGGAGCAACGACGATTCAAACCGCTTGATCTACCCAGCTGGGGCTTCCTAACCACACGACATATGCAAGTCCTTGACCTGCATATATCAACTCTTACTTGGGTCATCCAAAACCATAACGTGTCTATCGTCACCCGAGAGCATAGTACTCCTCGAACCCGGCCTAATTCTAGCCCCGAGGGTACACACTACTCTCGCCATCTCTCCACTCCCAGTGCGAGGTTAGACGTTCTCGTAATGGAATAGCCGAAATAAGGCTTACCCAACACAGGTACATGGCTAGTACTATTTAAAACTCCTTGACTCGAGGGCCAACAACGAACGGTCCTGAACCGACACAGACGGGACCAACCACCAAAGACAATTCCCATGCCCCGTTCGGTCTTAAGTTCATTCTCATATTCATTTTTTACATGCTCTCATGACCTGTCATTAGGTCAGGAGAAGCAAGTAATAAACCTGTTCTGGTGATCAAAGAAATATTATTTGACTCCTACCGATGTCTAAGCATTACTAAGCATAAGAGATTGACCTACATATACTTGTGGGATATCATCTGGATATAAATGTAAATTAAGGTAATCATGCAGCAACGGTATCAACCAACTCCTACTAACTTAATGCACATTACACTAGACTCTAAGTGTAATAAAGCATTTATAAAATAGAAGAGTGGTTATATGTTCGGAGCTTGCCTGCGTTGCAGCGGTGGTTAGTTCTCGTAGAAGTCAAGTTTGACACCAACATCACGGTTGGATGACACCTTTCCGAAGATTGATCAACACCAACCTCGTCATCACTTGTTCACCACGAATCTTCTCACTCTCGTAGGCACTACACATATATAAATGATGCGATGCTTAACATGATGGAATGCATGCCATGATGCATGATAATGAACAAAGCATAGCATAAAAGGGACATTTAGAAAGGATAAACATTAGTTATCTACTTGAGTACAACTTTCCTTCGTGGTACAGTTGCAAGCTAACAAGGTTAATTTAAAGGTTAACTAACCGTAACTTTATTTTTACCCAAGAGGTTGCATCTAATAACAAGTAATTCTACCATAAGACCACTAAGTATTAACATAAGTAAGTTATTAACTACTCATGACATATGCTAATTACATTAATCACATATCAATAATTCTTTAATTAACAAGTTAATCATGAATTCAAATAATTAATTAAAGTGTCAAGGGTCTTTACATGTTAATGACCCAAGGTCATCACTCAATCCCAAAATCACACCAACCCTAAATTATGATTTATTCTAATCATATAAGCATTTATTAAATAATAAATAAAAGGCATGAAATAAAGTATATAATTAAAAGTTATCAAAATAGTACCAATATTTTTGTGAAAGTATATCTTACCATGCAAAGCATACTCACAAAATTTCAAGATTTTTGGATAATTATTTGACTCACTAAAATTCATGGAATAAACATTTATTAATTAAAAGAGCTAATTAAATAACTTGCAAAAAGTAATCAAAATTAAAATTTAATATTTTTCCTAATTAGTTTATACCTTGAAAAGCTTACACAAAAATTTTCACTATTTTTGGACCTCCATAGAAATTCTAATGAAATAAACAAATACTCTTACTATTCACATTTTTGAAAAAGAAAACCAAAAACGCCGATCGGGCCGCTTCCTCCTTTCTCCCTCCGGCTCGGCCCAACCACGCGGCCCAGCTGCATCGCACCCGCGCCCGCGCTCGCTCGTGCCCGTGCGGCCCAGCAACGCGCGGCCCATCCGCGCGCGCGCGCGTTCTCCCTCTCTCTTTCGCTGACATGCTGTCCCCACCTGTCATCACCTTCCTCCATCTCTCTCGCTCTCTCCCGCGACCCGACCATGTCCGCACGGCCGCCGGCCGGCGATTACAGCGTCGGTCACCCAACCAAGCTGCTCAACACCAACTACACCTCACCGCGAATCGATTTCAACACAACACGGCCACGCTTGAACCCCGGGAGAACCTCCCCAATGGCCATGGCGGAACGGTGGCCACGGTGATTGGCGTCCCGGTGATCCACAACGGTAGCGTCTAAAACGAAAGCACGAGGAGCAACAGGAGCTCATAGCGGTTGCAGCGAAGCACACGGGAAGCTCGGAGCGACGGTGGAGAGAGCTGGCCACGTGAGGCGGCTCGGTCGCCGGAGTTGGGAACGGGAACGGGTGGCGCGGCGATTTGGGCGAGAAAAAGGCTAGTTCAGGTGGACCACTAGACGCGCGAGGACGAGGCAAACATGTTGAGGCGATTTGCGTGGCTGGTGGCGGCTCAGCGGCGGCAGCGGTGAAAGCCCAAGTTTGGTTTTGGTAATCAATGACACCAAGTTGCTAATGCCATGTGTTAAGTGTTTTGAGTTAGGCATAAGCAACACATGTGATGAAGGTGTATGTGGCAAGGAGTGGTGGCCACAAGATCACAAAGAGATGGTGCATGGACATGAAATAATGATCATGGTGGAGATGCACATAAAATAAAGGACATGATGATCAAGTGAAAGAGAAGGATCTAAGAGCGCAAGGCAAAGGTATAACCATAGGGTTTTCCTTTTGCCGGTCTAAGATGAGTAGAGAAGTGATTGACCGGGTTTAGGATACATAGCCGACTATCAAGAGGGGCAATCACGGTTAGCTCAGAAATCAAGTGCCACTAGATCAATGTCTTGAGCATATGCATTAGGATCTAGTAAAGAGCTAACATAACGCCTTGGAAAATAATTGTGAAATGCTAACACACATGCACATAGTGGTGTACACTCGGTGGTGTTAGCACATTTGCGAAGGCGGTGGAGTTCAAGCGGTAGAGAGGGGTTTGGGTTCCTCTCTCCCTCCCGCCGAGCTTGCGAGGCGGGATTCGGCGCTTTTTGGAGAAGTGAAATGCCTATTTTCTTTTGCGCCGGAAGTCGGAAAAGAAACGGAGGCGAACGGAGGTCACTGTGGTGACCGGACGCTCACCGGACGCGGTCACGGTATGACCGGACGCGTCCGGTCAGTGTTCAGCGTCTGCGTGGTTTTTAGTTCGATGATCGGACGCGCAGCGCGTCCGGTCACTGACGACCGGACGCGTCCGATCATCCAGGGAGCTTACTGGACTCTAACCGGACGCTGGCACTATGGCGTCCGGTCAGTTCAACAGCGCGTCCGGTCAGTTCTCCTGAGCGAATTAGAGCACGCGACCGGCGCGTCCGGTCCCTCACGTAGCCGGAGCGTCCGGTCAGGCGTCCAGAGGGGCAGAGCGAAGCGGAGTGACGATCAGACGCGCGGTGCGTCCGGTCACGTGCGATCGGACGCGTCCGGTCTCAACGGGAGCATACTGGAACGCGACCGGACGCGGGCACTATCGCGTCCGGTCAATCGGTTCAGCGCATCCGATCACGGCAACGGCTAGTTCTGACTCGCACTGTTTCTTGCTGTCATGTAGTGACCGAACGCGTCCGGTCACCCTGACCGGAGCGTCCGGTCACCGCGTTTTTCGCTGCGTCGTCTGTAACGGCTAGCTGCGTACCCCTTCGTTATAAATAGACGTTGGCCGGGGTTTGAGGGTAACTCTTGCACATTTCGAGATATAGAGACATACTTTGAGCTAGAGAACAACCCCTCCACTCATCTCTTTGCATAGTTGCACATCTTGAGTGAGATTGAGTGAGATTCAAGTGCATTGCTTGAGAGTTGCATTCTAGAGGCACTTGATCTTCGAGTTGCTGCGGATTTCTTGTTACTCTTCCGTGTTTCCCGACACGGTAGACGGCTTGGAGCAGCAGAGGTGATTGAGCTCGCAATTGGAGATTGTTGGAGCCTTCACCAAGTGTTGTAAGGGGTTCTTGATCCTTCCCCGCGGGAGTTCGCAAATTGGATACTCTAGTGGAGCTCGTGGCTTGGAGGATCCCCATCTTGTGTGCGGTTGTGCGTTGCCCGCCGAGGGCTCGACTCTTGATAGTCGATTAGCTCGTGAACCGACAAGTGGGTGTATCGCCACAACGGGGAGTAGCTTGCCGGGAAGCAAGTGAACCTCGGGATAAATTCTTGTGTCATTCTCTTCCCGAGGATTTCTCTTGTATGATTGATTGATTGGTATTTCTCTTCTCTTCACGGCGGTATAATCACTCGAAGCTCTTCTCTCGTATTACTTCTCGTTTCTAGCTTGTAGTTGTTGTTGTGTTTAGTGAATAGCCTTGTACTAGACTTGTGTAGGTGGCTTGCTTAATTAGTTAGAGCTAGTGCTTTTGCTTCGCCACCTTTCGTACTAACTCGTGGTTAAGTAATTCTTGTAGAAGTTTTAATTAGGCTATTCACCCCCCTCTAGCCTATTTGGACCTTACAAGTGGTATCGGAGCCGAGGCACCGTTTATTTGAGGCTTAACAACCTACGGTGAAAAAGAAATGGCTCAATTAAGCTTGTACATCAACAACACCAAGAAGGCACCTCACTTTGATGGCACAAATTATGCATATTGGAAGGTTAAGATGACCGCACACCTAAAGTCAATCAATAGAGAAGTGTGGAAGGTCACCGAAACAAAATTTGAGGTTGCTAATCCGGAAGCACCTACACCGGTAGAGGAGAAGAAGCTCCAATGCAATGATATTGCCATTAGTGCTCTTCATGAGGCACTAGATGACAAGACATTTGAGCAAGTAAAGAACATAGAGATTGCTCATGATGCTTGGGCCAAGCTAGAAGAAACATTTGAGGGCACCGAAGGTACAAAGACCGCTAAAGCATATATCTTGCAAGAAAAATTTTCAAGCTTCAAGATGCAAGATGATGAGAGTGTACTGGAGATGTTTCATAGGTTGCAAGTCATTGTCAATGAGCTCAAGGCACTTGGTGAGGAGGTCAAGGACAATCAATTCTCTATGAAGTTCTTGAGAAGTCTACCCAAGAGATTTGATACATTGATCACCGTGCTAGTGAGGACTACATTGAAGGATTCAACTCCTCAACAAATATTTCAAGAAGTGATGACTGATGATTCATATAGAGAAGATGATGAGAAGGATGAGTTGGTCAAGAAGAAGAAGAAGGAAAATGAGAAGAAAGATGATGAAAAGAAGAAGAGTGTGGCATTCAAAGCCACCACATCCAAGAGCAAATCTAAGATTGAATCATCAAGTGATGAAGATTCAAGCTCTTGTGATAGTGATGACATTGATGAGAAGATGGCTCTCTTTGTCAAGCAATTTGGCAAATTCATGAAGAAGAAAGGCTATCGTGCAAGAAGGAGGAAGAACTCATCCAAGAAGAATGAGCATACCATGAGATGCTTTAGATGCCATAGCAAGGACCATCTCATTGCAAAGTGTCCTTATGATAGTGATGATGAAGATGCTATCAAGAAGGAGAAGAAGAAGCAAGAAAAGAAGAAAAGCTCTTATAAGAAGAAGAATGATTCTCATGTTGCTACATGGGATAGTGATGATTCCTCAAGTGATGATGAGGATGACAACAAGAGCAAGAAGAAGGGACATGCTAGCATTGCCATCCAAGAGAAGGTCTCCCTCTTCGACACTCCATCGTGCTTCATGGCTAAGGCCGCTAAGGTATCATCCGACGATGAGAGTGATCATGATAATGCTAGTGATAGTGATAGTGATGAAGAAGAATTCACTAAAGATGAACTAATCACTATGCTAGAAGATTGCACTCAACATTTTAAAGAATCTAGAAAGGAGTGCAAGGGCTTGCTTAAGGAAAAGAAAAACCTTATGCAAGAACTTGATGAGCTTAGGGCATCTTATGAGAGTCTAAAGGTAGACCATAAGAAGCTTCAAAAGTCTCACACTAAGCTTGAAGAAGCTCATTCCTCTCTAGTTGAAAAATGTGAAAACATGCCAACTAATGTTGAGAAAGCTAAAACTTGTAACATAGGCATATCATGTGATATAATTGATGAAACTTTTCATAAGCCTATTATTGTTGCTCTCACTAATCCTTCATGTAGCTCATCTACATCATCCTCATCTAGTAGTGATGGTTTCACTTGTGACTCCACACTTATAGTTGAGAATGAACATCTCAAGAAGGAGGTAAAAGAGCTCAATCACACCTTAGCTAAGGCTTATGGTAGTGAGGACCGCTTGCTTATGTGCTTGGGTAGCCAAAGAGCGTCTCTCTACAAAGAGGGATTGGGCTATAACCCCAAGAAAGGCAAGGCCGCTTTTGCTCCTCACAAGACTCGTTTTGTGAAGAACAATGGTAGCTATTGCAAAAGTTGCAAGCAAGTTGGTCACATAGAGCAACAATGCATGAACAAGAAATCAAATGCTAATGTATCCTCAATTAAGTTTAATTCTTTCTATATGCTTACCAAGGGTACAAATGGTGTTCATGCTAAGTTCATTGGTGCACCATGGATGAGCTCAAAGAAGAAAGTCATTTGGGTACCAAAGAGCTTAGTCTCTAACCTTGGAGGACCCAAACAAGTTTGGGTACCTAAAAAGAATTGATCTTGTCTTGTAGGTCAATTACAAAGCCGGAGGAAGGCATTGGGTGCTTGATAGTGGGTGCACTCAACATATGACCGGGGATTCTTGTATGTTCAAATCTATTGATAGAAGTCAAAATGGTGGTTTTGGTGCTATCACTTTCGGCAACAACAAGAAAGGCAAGGTCAAGGGGCTTGGTAAAATTGCTATCTCAAATGACATGAGCATTTCTAATGTGTTGCTAGTTGAGAGTTTAGACTTTAATCTTTTATCAGTGGCACAACTTTGTGATCTTGGCTTCAAGTGCATATTTGGTAGTGATGATGTTGAAGTCATAAGTGTTGATGGATCAAATTTGATATTCAAAGGATTTAGACATGGTAGCTTATACTTGGTTGACTTTAATGATAGTGAGACACAATTGACATCATGCTTGCTTAGTAAATCTAGTATGGGATGGTTGTGGCATAGAAGGCTTGGTCATGTTGGAATGAAACAATTGAACAAACTTTTAAAGCATGACTTAGTTAGAGGCTTGAAAGATGTCACTTTTGAAAAGGATAAACCATGTAGTGCTTGTCAAGCCGACAAACAAGTTGGAAATACACATCCTAGTAAGAGTGAAATGAGCACATCAAAGACATTTGAGTTATTGCACATGGACTTGTTTGGGCCAACAACATACACTAGCATTGGTGGGAACAAGTATGGCTTTGTGATAGTGGATGACTACACTAGATACACTTGGGTGTTCTTTCTCTATGACAAGAGTGATGTTTTTGATCTATTCAAGTCTTTTGTCAAGAGGGTGCAAAATGAGTTTGAGACTACCATCAAGAAGATTAGAAGTGACAATGGTAGTGAGTTCAAGAACACAAGAATTGAAGATTTGTGTGATGATCTTGGTATTGGACATCAATTCTCACCAACATACACTCCTCAATCCAATGGTGTAGTTGAAAGGAAAAATAGAACCTTGATTGATATGGCTAGATCAATGCTTAGTGAATACAATGTTAGTCATTCATTTTGGAGTGAAGCCATCAATACAGCTTGCTATTGTAGCAACTGTCTCTATTGCCATGGGAAGCTTGGGAAGACACCATACGAGCTATTGAATGGAAGAAAGCCCAATATTGCATACTTTAGAGTGTTTGGTTGCAAATGCTATATTCTTAAGAAAGGCACTAGGTTGAGCAAGTTTGAAAAGAAATGTGATGAAGGGTTCTTACTTGGTTATTCTACCACAAGCAAGGCATATAGAGTTTGGAATCTCACAAATGGCACCTTGGAAGAAGTTCATGATGTTGAATTTGATGAAACCCAAGGGTCTCAAAATGAAGCTCAAAACCTTGATGATGTGAGAGGAGATCAATTGTCAAATGCAATGAAGAACATGGACATTGGTGATATAAGGCCGATGCAAGTTGATGATGATGATATTCATGTGATCAACCAAAGTGTGCAAATTGATACAAATCAAGCAAGCTCTAGTGGTTCTCATGATGAAGCTCAAGTTCAAGGTCAAACAAGTGGAAGCAATCAACTCCCAATACTCCAACCTACTAGTATTGCAAGAGATCATCCATTGGACCAAATCATTGGTGGAATTCAAAGTGGTGTTCAAACTAGATCAAGATTAGCATCATTTTGTGAGCATTACTCATTTGTCTCATTAGAAGAACCAAAGAAGATAGAAGATGCATTGAAAGATTCCGAGTGGGTAAATACCATGCATGAAGAACTAAACAACTTTGCTAGAAATCAAGTTTGGAAACTTGTTGAGAGGCCAAAGAACTACAATGTGATTGGCACTAAGTGGGTCTTTAGAAACAAGCAAGATCAAGATGGCATGGTTGTGAGGAACAAAGCAAGATTAGTAGCACAAGGATACACTCAAGTTGAGAGTCTTGACTTTGGAGAGACATATGCACCGGTTGCAAGATTGGAAGCAATTAGAATCTTATTAGCATATGCTTGTGCACACAACATCAAGCTCTATCAAATGGATGTCAAGAGTGCATTTCTCAATGGCTACATCAATGAAGAAGTTTATGTTGAGCAACCTCCCGGTTTTGAAGATGACAAGAAGCCCGACCATGTTTACAAGCTAAAGAAGGCATTGTATGGTTTAAAGCAAGCACCTAGAGCATAGTATGAGAGATTGAGGGATTTTCTTCTCTCTAAAGGGTTCAAGATGGGAAAGGTTGACACCACTCTCTTCACCAAGAAGCTTGGAAATGACTTGTTTGTGTTGCAAATCTATGTGGATGATATCATTTTTGGATCAACAAATCAAGATTTTTGTGAAGAGTTTGGAAATATGATGGCTAATGAGTTTGAGATGTCTATGATTGGAGAGCTTAGTTACTTCCTTGGACTTCAAATCAAGCAAATGAAGAATGACACTTTTGTAAGTCAAGGCAAGTACATCAAGGACATGATCAAGAAGTTTGGATTGCAAGATGCTAAGCCAATGAGTACACCAATGGGCACAAATGATCAATTGGGTATTGATGATAGTGGAAACATGGTAGATCAAAAGCAATACCGGTCTATGATTGGAAGTTTGCTCTATGTCACCGCTTCTAGGCCGGATGTGATGTTTAGTGTGTGCAAGTGTGCAAGATATCAAGCTTCACCTAGAGAAAGTCACTTGAAAGCAACCAAGAGAATATTGAGATATCTCAAGGGCACTCATGATGTTGGATTATGGTTTCCAAAGGGGTCTAATTTTGAGTTGATTGGATATTCGGACTCCGACTATGGAGGATGCAAGATTAATAGAATGAGCACAAGTGGCACTTGTCAATTGCTTGGAAGGTCTCTTGTTTCATGGTCATCAAAGAAATAAAATAGTGTTGCACTATCTACTGTCGAGGCCGAATACATTAGTGCCGGTAGTTGTTGTGCACAACTGCTTTGGATGAAAGCCACCTTGAATGACTTTGGAATAAACTTCAAGAATGTGCCATTGTTGTGTGACAATGAAAGTGCTATCAAGATGACTCAAAATCCCGTACAACATTCAAGAACCAAGCACATTGACATAAGGCATCACTTCATAAGAGACCATCAACAAAAGGGTGATATTAGCATTGAGAGCATTGGCACCGAAGATCAACTAGCCGACATTTTTACAAAGCCACTTGATGAAAAGAGATTTTACAAGTTGAAGAATGAATTGAACATACTTGACTTCTCCAACTTGAAATGAGTGTACCCCCACATTCTTATATGACATGCCTCTCCTCCAACATAGCAAGGTAAAGTTGTTTGGCATATCATTCATACTTTGCTAAGGACATGGTTAGAACATATAGACATATTTGCATGACAAATAGGCTCATTCATAAAAATCAAATGATTTTGATGTATATATGGTACCACTATTGCTTCTATGTTTGATTGATCTAGTGGTAGCATATGACATGTTTATGGGCTTGCAAACCTAGTGTTGAATCTAGAAAATGATCTCATGATGTGTAACTCAATATGCTCAAGACAACTCTTATACTTTATGAGGTGTGAAGAAGCTTGTGCTTGGATCAAACCGAATTACATATTCTAGGCAAGTAATCTAGATTGAACCATAATTTGGACTCCCTCATAATTGATTGACTTATCTCTCACTAAAATTGGCACCTTTTTGGTGATTGTTGACAAAGGGGGAGAGAAAAGTCACAAAGATATTGCAAAGAGCAAGAAAGATATAAAAAGGGAGAGAGAAAGCACAAAGATAGAAAAGTCACAAAGTGAGAGAAAAGATATAGTGAGGAGGAGAGAAATTAAATTTAAGCACATAAGTAGGGGGAGCAAGCTCATGGATTATTTGTTGCATTTGTATGTGCATTAACATGATGAAATGTTGCATTGCAAAGTTTAATTTCGATATTCATGATTGAATGGTGTATGCTAGATATAGAACTTAAATGATGTTTTGTTAAGAGTAGCTTTACATGTGGTATCTAGACACCTTTGCTTTTAATGTTGATCTCACGAAGTACTTTAGTGTTTGTGATCTTTACAAGTGATGTATTACAAGTGGTGTCTAGCTACTTCGATGCTAAGGATGGTATATAAAGGCAACTCCGATTGGTATCACGCTTCAAAGGTCCATTCTATATACCTTAGCATCAATTTGATAGTAGTAACTCTCCCAAAATTCAAATCCATACATATGTGCACAATTGAACCAAACTCATGGAAGCACATATGTAGGGGGAGCTAATACTATCGAAATTGAAAATTGATTTCATTTCATATCTTTGTGATGGTTGTCATCAATTACCAAAAAGGGGGAGATTGAAAGCCCAAGTTTGGTTTTGGTAATCAATGACACCAAGTTGCTAATGCCATGTGTTAAGTGTTTTGAGTTAGGCATAAGCAACACATGTGATGAAGGTGTATGTGGCAAGGAGTGGTAGCCACAAGATCACAAAGAGATGGTGCATGGACATGAAATAATGATCATGGTGGAGATGCACATAAAATGAAGGACATGATGATCAAGTGAAAGAGAAGGATCTAAGAGCGCAAGGCAAAGGTATAACCATAGGGTTTTTCTTTTGCCGGTCTAAGATGAGTAGAGAAGTGATTGACCGGGTTTAGGATATATAGCCGACTATCAAGAGGGGCAATCACGGTTAGCTCGGAAATCAAGTGCCACTAGATCAATGTCTTGAGCATATGCATTAGGATCTAGTAAAGAGCTAACATAACGCCTTGGAAAATGATTGTGAAATGCTAACACACATGCACATGGTGGTGTACACTTGGTGGTGTTAGCACATTTGCGAAGGCGGTGGAGTTCAAGCGGTAGAGAGGGGTTTGGGTTCCTCTCTCCCTCCCGCCGAGCTTGCGAGGCGGGATTCGGCGCTTTTTGGAGAAGTGAAATGCCTATTTTCTTTTGCACCGGAAGTCAGAAAAGAAACGGAGGCGAACGGAGGTCACTGTGGTGACCGGACGCTGCACCGGACGCGGTCACGGTATGACTGGACGCGTCCGGTTAGTGTTCAGCGTCTGCGCGGTTTTTAGTTCGATGATCGGACGCGCAGCGCGTCCGGTCACTGACGACCGGACGCGTCCGATCATCCAGGGAGCTTACTGGACTCTAACCGGACGCTGGCACTATGGCGTCCGGTCAGTTCAACAGCGCGTCCGGTCAGTTCTCCTGAGCGAATTAGAGCACGCGACCGGCGCGTCCGGTCCCTCACGTAGCCGGAGCGTCCGGTCAGGCGTCCAGAGGGGCAGAGCGAAGCGGAGTGACGATCAGACGCGCGGTGCGTCCGGTCACGTGCGATCGGACGCGTCCGGTCTCAACGGGAGCATACTGGAACGCGACCAGACGCGGGCACTGTCGCGTCCGGTCAATCGGTTCAGCGCGTCCGATCACGGCAACGGCTAGTTCTGACTCGCACTGTTTCTTGCTGTCGTGTAGTGACCGGACGCGTCCGGTCACCCTGACCGGAGCGTCCGGTCAGCGCGTTTTTCGCTGCGTCGTCTGTAACGGCTAGCTGCGTACCCCTTCGTTATAAATAGACGTTGGCCGGGGTTTGAGGGTAACTCTTGCACATTTTGAGATATAGAGACATACTTTGAGCTAGAGAACAACCCCTCCACTCATCTCTTTGCATAGTTACACATCTTGAGTGAGATTGAGTGAGATTCAAGTGCATTGCTTGAGAGTTGCATTCTAGAGGCACTTGATCTTCGAGTTGCTGCGGATTTCTTGTTACTCTTCCGTGTTTCCTGACACGGTAGACGGCTTGGAGCAGTGGAGGTGATTGAGCTCGCAATTGGAGATTGTTGGAGCCTTCACCAAGTGTTGTAAGGGGTTCTTGATCCTTCCCCGCGGGAGTTCGCAAATTGGATACTCTAGTGGAGCTCGTGGCTTGGAGGATCCCCATCTTGTGTGCGGTTGTGCGGTGCCCGCCGAGGGCTCGACTCTTGATAGTCGATTAGCTCGAGAACCGACAAGTGGGTGTATCGCCACAACGGGGAGTAGCTTGCCGGGAAGCAAGTGAACCTCGGGATAAATTCTTGTGTCATTCTCTTCCCGAAGATTTCTCTTGTATGATTGATTGATTGGTATTTCTCTTCTCTTCACGGCGGTATAATCACTCGAAGCTCTTCTCTCGTATTACTTCTCGTTTCTAGCTTGTAGTTGTTGTTGTGTTTAGTGAATAGCCTTGTACTAGACTTGTGTAGGTGGCTTGCTTAATTAGTTAGAGCTAGTGCTTTTGCTTCGCCACCTTTCATACTAACTCGTGGTTAAGTAATTCTTGTAGAAGTTTTAATTAGGCTATTCACCCCCCCTCTAGCCTATTTGGACCTTACAAGCGGTGAGCGGCGGAGCTAAGCGGCGGCGGTGGCAAAAACAGAGAAGCAAAACGGCCACGGTGAGCTCGGGCTATATGTAGGCAACGGTCCTGGCGACAGCCCTGGAAGACGCGCGACGTCGCGCTGGCAGTCCTGGCGCGCGCGAGAAGAGCCCAGACGGCCACGGTGGCACGTCGGCGCCCATACCGGCCGGTGGCCGGCCGCCATTGGTCGTGCTACTGTAGCATGCCCTCCCCAATTTTTGCAATTTCAAACTGTTTTATCAAATTACTCCCGAATTCATGTAACAACTTGAAAAATTCCCAAGATATGAAATCTTCAGAATTTTAAGCTCTACAAGTTTTGGATTGAACACTTTTTCAAATTCTAAATGGATTTTGAAATTTGAGTTTAAAATCAAAAGGGGACACTTTTCGGAAATTTGGTAATTTAGAAATTACTTTGGATTTTGTATTGAAACTTCAAAAAATCCAAACACCAAAGTTGTACATCTAGCGAAGACCTACAACTTTGCTATTCAAACCATTTTCAAATTCTGCCTCCATTTTGAAATTTGGGTTTGGGGATAAAAAGGGGTCAAATTTGAAATTTGCTTCTTTTTAAAATTGCTCCACATTTTACACTAAAACTTTGAAAACTCAAAACACCAAAGTTGTAGCCCTTGAAAAGTTCTACAAACTTGGTTTTAAACTTTTTCCCAAATTTTGCTTAGATTTTTAATTATTTCAAAAGAGGTAAAATCAGGGTTTTGGAATTTAGGGTTTTGAATTCAATTGATTATTCTTTTTAACTAAAACATGATTAATCCTTTAACACTAATAAAACATTATTTCATGTGACAAGCAACATGGCATTATTAACGTATTAAGCATACTAATAAAAACAACATATCCCCTCACTATTGAAACATGTGAAACATTTCAAGTACTTTATTTGAAACATAAACAACATTAAAAACTTACCATACTATGCATGAAACATGTGCAACATTGACACGTAATAATGTGACATGAAATGCTTGTTTGATATGATAAATGATGCTTATGCTCTAATTATGCATATGATTAATTTTTTAATTGTTTTTAACATCCGGGATGTTATACCGGTCGGCCATCCCCTCCCCGATTTCAGTTTGAACTGCAACATGTGAAACATCGTTTTGAAACATTTGCAACATCTCAAGCCAGAAACAGCAGCTACTTCCTTGACCTATATCTCATGATCCAGGCTGAATCTCGAGGTGAGCAAATTGACAAAGTTGGAGCTTGACAAATTCTCTACAACTTTGTTTTAATGAGTCAAGTCCAGATCGGTACAGTTTGAGAGATACAAGGCAAAGAACAGGAACTGTTTTGAGGAGACAACAGAAATCCAGCAGAGCAGAAAAGCTGAATTTTGAAGGGGTTAGAGAGTGATTCATGAGATGACCCAAAAATAAAGTTTGTAGCTGATAAAAGTTTCCACAACTTTGTTATAAATGACTTTGGAATATTTGGAGTCTAAGATGGACATTTTCGACAGTTCAGCAGATGTACTTCTCAAGTCAACTAGGGAGACAACACTCCAACTGACTACTGGGCCCTATTTGAGCATGTTAGGGTCATTTCCAAGAGATGACCATATTACAACTTTTGTTCCTTAATAAATTGGCTACAACTTTGCTTAAGGTTGCACAAACATTCATAAACATCTGGTCACACTTTTTAAGCAAGGGAGCAAAAGAGGTCTCTAGGTCAACATAGGTCAAACTAATGCTTAGGAGCATAATTAGTCAACATGGGCAAAATGAACATTGTTCCATTAGGTGTCCTAAGCATAGTTAAGGTATTAGTGAGCATGTTTGACTACCCCTTGCATTATCTACACATGATCATAAGCAACACCTAAAAGAAACATAGAATAACAAGCATTGTTTCACATGTTTCACTAGTTGCAAGCAAATAACACACACATAGGGATGATGCATGAATGAATGATGCTTATGCTCATGTAGTGCAAATGCAAGATGAGGCAAGATAACACCTGGGGTGTTACAAATCAGAACTATTTATTTCAATGAATGTGAAGTAAAATATATTGAAGTTTCAAAAGGAAAATTAAACTGGGATGTCAGAAAGTTGAGGAGCCAAAGGTGGATGCAAGTTGAGGACTCAATGCTCAACCTGTTGATAGCATTTTGTTTTTTCAACGACTAGCCGACCTGAAGAAGTTCTAGCAAGCCGAGCCCGACGTGGACCTCACACGACGCCAATCACATTGGTTTTCGAAAGGCTTCTCATCCCAATGCGCTGGGCAGAGCTGTAAATCAGGTATTCTATCTATTAAACAATCATAATATGCAGAACCATGGTATTTTTTTCTCTATTAGCATAGGAAAAATAAATCAATATCAAAATGGCTGTTTCAATCTCCATTAATCGGTTTCAGTCTACAAAGATGATGCAATCAGCGCATGATAACCACCCAAACAAACGTGAAACTGTGCACTGTAGCTAAATATTGCATTTTGGTGCTTACTTTTTTGTGAACAAATTTCTTCATTTCCTACATATTTGCAAACACTATTTACCAATATGGTTTCACATATGAAAATGAAAATGATTGGAGGTGCCAAGAGCCACAGCCTAAACTCAACCAGTTTTGGATGAACCGAAGGTATCATCTTTGCTGAGCGTGTAAGCTTGGAATTTTCGAACACAACAATGACAGGCATCGTACACACACCAAAATAGTTCATCTATGTTTGAATGAAATGCGATACTGGAGCACAAGACTAAATTCAAAGCCTCATCATTTCTATACAATGTTTTTGAGGCGTCGCCTAGGCGACAAGGCGTGCTCGAGGGCCTGGGCGTCGGGGTCGCCACGACCTCAGCCTGTATGGCGTCCGCCTAATCGGATTAGGCATCGTGTAGGCGTAGATAGGCGTCGGGCGGACGCCTACAGCTGCGCCGCGGACGCCGGGTGCTAATTCGCAGGGGAAGGGCGCCAAAAGGACCGCAGCCCCGCGGGAAATCGACCGCGCGCCCGCGAAAAGCAAGAGGCGCGGGAAATCGACCGCTCGTCCGCGCTTTTCGCGCGGGGAATCGACCGCGCAAGGCATTTACCACGAGTGCGGGCGAGGGGAGAGGAAGAGAGAAGGTGGCGGGCGAACCTCGAGCTCCGCTTGCGGCTTGGCTGCTCGTCTGCTCGAGTCCACCGGCCTGCCGCCCCTGCCGCGGAGCCTGGCATCTCCGCACGTCCGCACCTGCCGTGGAGCCGCTCCAGCATCGTCGCACGTCGCTGCTACAGCCATCGACCGTCCGCACCTGCTCTGCCTCGAGTCTGCGCCTACATCGGCCGTCGGCAGCTGCTCGCCCGCCTGTTGTCTGCGCCTCCGTCGGGTACTTCCCCTTCCGCCTGGTATGCCTCCCACCTCCTCTGCTTTCCCTCCCGCCTCTTCTGCTTTCCCAAATCTTTGAGGCGTGTACTCCGCTGTCTGCTTTCCCTCCCCTCCTCTGCAACCCTGCTTCCCTCCTCTTCCTCTGTTTCTTTCCCTCTTCCTCTGTTTCTTTCCCTCTCTCTCGTGCTTTGTTATATAGAGGTGACTGGAAGTGCTCGAGTTCTTTGTTTTTACAGCTGATAGCACTAGTCATTAAGTTATATTATGTTATTAGAGACTAATTTGTTGCTATTGAGTGATGAGAGATTTCAGATTTGCTATTTTGCTACTTTATGTTGTGCACTAGCACTCTGGTAGCATTATTTATTATGGTATTACATGCTAAGACTTGCAATATTAAGGTATGATTTGCTTCTGAATTTTAGTAGCATTATATATTAAGATGATCATATGGCGCCTAATCAATGTGTGTATGGCGTCGCCTAGGCGTTGTGAAGGGGGTCGGGCGCCGCGCCTCGCCGCAGCGCCTCAAAAACATTGTTTCTATATACTGTTTCACTCTGTTTAGGTATGAAAAAAGGTTGTCATGATCGATTTAAATCACTTATCAAACATATATAGGTTGTATATTGGACCATGAGCTAACCTGATTTCGACTTTGTTTCACTGGAGAAAGCGGGTCTCCCTTTGCTGTAGTCCACCGTCCACGGCAATGGTGGATCACCTCACCTAAAGTATCATTTAGAATAAGCAGATGTGCAACGCGTTCTGCAAAGTAAGGCATGAAACAGCTACCCTACAAATGTGTGTGGATCTGTGAATGTGTACTTGAAGGATAAAACACACCTCAAAAGTAATCTCGCTTAAATTAGGGCGATGAGGTACTGGAAGGAGAAAATACATCCAAGGAGTATTTTGGCAACATGTTTTGAAGTCATCACATTGGGGTTTTTAGTATAGTAAGTCTCATGGAAGTCTAAATGACCAGATCCAAAATTGATGAGAACACCAAAACAGAGGAAGGTGAATAAAAAATATTGAATGTGAAACATACCTTTTTGACCTCCCCATCTCCTCAAAAGCCAAGGTCAAATGATCCAAGTAATGATGCTTCACTCCGTTCACATTTCGAGTTCTTCTGGACTTTCACTGAAAAACTGAACAACCTCCCCATCTCCTCAAAAGCCAAGGTCAAGTGATCCAGGTAATGATGCTTCACTTCGTTCACATTTCGAGTTCTTCTGGACTTTCACTGAAAAACTGAACAATTATGTCAAAGCAAGAGATAACTGATAACTCTAGAAGTTGCAGTAAATGAATAGAGTACAAGAACCTGTTGCTGTGGCAAGGTACAATTCACAATTACCATAGCTACAAATCCGACATGGAAGCATGGAGTGCCAGAGTTTTCTTAAGTAACCGGCCCTTTTGATATGGGTCTCGTTTTTGCAGTGAAATAAATGGTTTTGGGTATGGAGAACTGTGAGATAGGTCACTTAAGTAACCGGCCCTTTTAGAGTAATATAAAAGGAGTACAGTACATAACGATCTTCTAAATTGCATTGTTAAATCCTTAGCCATTTATTGGTGTTTAGAATCCTGAAGTATATTCTATAGCAATTGCACTGTGTATAGACCCACCAAACTAAACCATACTGGAGTTCAGTTCAATGTGTATAGCATCCCAATTCACTTAGGTGGTATATCCTTTGTAGTGAGCAAGCAGATCCAAATGTTTATGGCTGTGCGAACTGCATCCCAATACAATACATTTTTCCCAATAGAAATACTATAAGAAACACTACATTTATAATAGAAGGCAAGTAAAACTATTATGGCTGTGCGAACTGCATCCCAATATAAAATTCCTGCATGTTCAATGAATATACTGAGCCAAGATTTTGAGAAAACTAATAGTAGATTTGGAAACATGTATTTACAGACAACTTCTTTGGCAAATTTGGAGGCCACGAAGGAGCTACCAGCTGTCCTCCTCAATCTTGTCTGTAGCCATTGGTTAGCTTCAGAGACTGCTTCAAGTAACCGGGGAGGCGGGGACCAAGATTTAGGTGATCCTGTTGCCTTGGCATAAGTCTGCAGACATGATTCCTAGATACATCAAAACAAATGCTGTAATCAAACCGGAAGAAATGCATGTCTGTATAAGTGCCGCACCGAACATGTGGTCGGCATACAAAGAAAACTGGACATATTTACAAAGCAAGCTTTAGAATATATATATATATATATATATATATATATATATATATATATATATATATATATATATATATATATATATATATATATATATATATATATATATATATATATATATATATATATATATATATATATATATATATATATGGGGACGAGGGAATCCGGCCTAGCATATGAAGTGGCCTGTTGTTGATGCACTTATTACTTTATTACAGTACAGGGCCAAATCAGACAACTACTATGCTCCAACTAACACGTTAGTGTCCCCAAGTCTACCCGCAAGCATTCTATCAAACACCTTGCAGGCCTTTGCTTTGGCCCATGCACTGAGCGCTGGTACACACTCTGCAACCTAGCTTCATGCACTACTTAAGTCATGGAATAACCAAAGCACGCATAAGGCATAACCTATAAGGCATAGGGTATGTAGGAACTGAACTGAGAAGGCACTAAAAAGATGCAACCTAAAAAAAAAAAAAAGTGGCACCAAAGAACAAAAGGAGTCTGAAAAAATCTAAATCAACGAATAGCAGATTGGTACTAATCCACGAACTTTGTCGGACACCTCCAACCAAAAAAGTCAAAATGTTCAGACAGGCCAGTTATCGCAGTGCAGTGCCAATAATTTTTGAGAATGGAGGAAACAGGTGCAAATGATCGATGATGATTTTTGAAGCCAAAAAAAATGTGGCATAAAGATATTTTGACACATATCTGTTTGGTTCCTCGAGGGAGAAACTTCCACTGCTTTAGTGCTTTTGGCGGAGGACTGGCGTACCACGTTGGCTGCGCCGCTAGGGCCTGCGGATTTTTTTGAAGACGTCACCGGAGGGGTGAGGGCCCCACCTGAATGCTTTTCCATAGATGCCGGAAAGCCGGTAATGGAGGGTGCGTGGCACCTACAAGTTTGGGGTCGAGCCCCTTGATGAAGTACAATGGAGGGGAGGAGATTACATTGCCGAGAATATTTCACACCATTTCTGAACTAGGGCCTGCGGATGACCTGAGGACGTGGACACAGGAGGGAGAGGGAAAGAAAAATTCCATGTTACACTGAATAGCCAAAAAAAACAACGACAAAAGGCAGAGCTGATTTCCTGTGCATACCATTGTAAACAATCAAATAGCGTTACCTCAAAAAGATTAATCTGAGCATGAACATTAACTAGCAGCATGGTATGCGTGGACCGCTGGGACATTTTGAAGGTGGTATGTATGAAGTGACAAAATATATAAGGTATTCAAATCTGCAAGTGGAAAATAAAGGTTTGTTACAGGTTCAAGTAAGTACAGAGATAACTTCAAGTGAAAAATGTGTACATAGCTACTGCAGCTTCATGTCTAAAAATCAAACCATCAATGAACGGACCGATAAATAAAAGACCAATCGCTGTGTTAATTTATACTTCAGTTCTGATGCATATATCACCTCTTATCATGCTACAGAGGAAATAGATATGGGAAAGAGACAAATTATTGCTATATGCAGATAAGCCTGTGAAGGGGATTGCTAGAAAGAAGCATGCAGTAGGTTTCGCATAATCACCATATATCTTAAAAAAACAGAGAACCGCAGCTCCAGGACGCACCCTCAGCATTGATCAGCTGAAGTAAAACCCCAGCTCCAAGACACCAATTTCAATTTATATTATTAATTAAGGAAATTACACCAAATACTAATGTAGCACATAACAATGCAATTAGATTGGTGGTAAAGGAAAAGAACACCTCTCATTCTTCGAAGCAAAACATAATGCTAATTATCAATATCTCCTAAATCACTATCAAGGAAAATATGGAATCCAGGAAGCTGGGGGCTTTTATTCACTGAACCAGTTTTTTTTTTTTTTTTTGCAAAAACATATCTTCAGAACTCAGTCACAAGCCACAGGAAAGAAAGGGGTAATAGAACATTAAATGGGCCCAACTAAATGTATCTGTTCAAGTGAATGGAGAGCTGCCATAACCTTGCATAGGCAATGTCACAAGCAGATGGCATGGAACATTAGAGGCCAAATCTGAGTTTCCACCAACAGGGCATGGCTCAATCATTGTAGATGTCCGTCACACCAAGGACCAAAGCCTGGAATGGACCCCCACTACAACCAGTTTTGGGCATTCAATAAGAGAATTACGCCAAATACTTAGCACATGAACATCAAGTTAGAGGATCAGCGGTATAGGAAAGAACACCTCTGATCATTGAAAGCGAAACAGAATGCTAATTATCAATATCTCATGAACCACTCTCAAGGAAGATATGGAATTTGGGAAGCTGAGAAAAGGTAGACTACTATAATATCAGAGGTTGATCTTACGCTTTTATTGACTGAATCAGTATTGATTTGTTGAAAAAAAATTGTTCAGAACTCAGTCACAATCTGCAGGGATCTAGGAATGAAGTAAAAGGTGGCTAATTTGTAAGGACTTCGCTGAGCAAAATTTGTTTGGGTTTAGCATGAAGCCTAACATTGAGCATTTGGTAAACACGTTTAACTACAATAATATGAGGAAAAGAAGTTCATTGCAGGATTAATGATATAAATCCAATTAATATATACACATGATGAAATAAAACTAAGTGGTGCATTTGAGCAATATACCTGAAGATAAAGACTACATATAGGTTACCTGGTTTCTCCAATTGGACAGTATGCAGACCTGAAAAAAATGTAATTAACCGATTAAGTATACCTGCTATTCTCATTCACTAAGATTTAAGAAAAATATGGAGGAACGTTTATATTACATTACAAAACCACTGAACTTGTTCATAATAGAGGAAGATAAATATTTTGCCACAACAGCTTGCTGAACCTACTGATCAGCATGCACTAAGTTAGGCATAGATACAAATAACTGTAAAATTGGCTCGTCAATGGACAATGTAGCTAGTTTATTTTGGTAAACACAAATCATAGTACTTAAATAAATTAGGCACTGACAATGGTACACTCAATCCATATATATGCAAAAGAGAATAATTCAGCTTGACATCCATGAAGAGCAACCAATACTGTGAAAACTGGGAACACATGGGAAGAGTAGAGCACAGAACCAAATCTGAAGCTTCATTATTTGATTATATTATTTCACTCCAGTTAGGTAAAAAAAGATCATCATGGTCAACTTGAATCTTTTTGTGAGACCTAGCTGGTGCTGGACTAGAATTACATACTATTGTTTGAGCATGAGTACTTTGGCTACCAGTTTTGAAGTCGTCATATTGTTTTTTTAGTATCATAAGTCTTATGGAACTCTATAAATAAGCACATCAAATTTAGTTAATAGCACCAAAACATAGGAAAATAATAAAGAATTCAATGTAAAGCATTTTTTTTGGCCTTCAGAGTTCTTCAAACCTTAAGGTCGAGTGATCCAGGTAATGATGCTTCACTTGTTCAACCTGCAAAGGTAAATGTACTTCCAGATAGAACTATAGAGGAGTGGTGTGCATACTGCATTGAGTAGTCGGAGAACAGACCATTTAGTGTTTGTGCACAAAGCTATATCTTCTTTCTCAGAGCTTCAATAGTCTTGTGCATGTTTGCTGAGGTCCTGCACGAAAGCATATATAGGTGGATTCAGTTTATATATCAAAAAAAGGGAAAAAGGAAAAGTGGTCAGTTATGATTATAGAGTGCACAGATAAGAGAGCAGTCAGCATTAGATGAGCAAATGAAATAGATAAATTAATGGAAAAAATATGTGGTGGGTAGTGCCATAATAAATCTCTAAGGAAGGTGTGTATATTAGCTATAAAAATTACAGTACCAACTAAATATATAAGTTGCAGGGTAAGTTGCACATTAGCTATAGAAATTACAGAAGAAACTACTGAAATGGCAAGAGTAGAGCATGGAACTCATTAACCTGTTTGCATTGGGAATTTTGAAGACTGACAAAATATATATAGCATCAATTTTGAAAGTACACTATGTAGATGTAGCACTAACTTTACGTGATCCTAGCTATGAATTTCATCATTTATTATAACAAAAAAAAGTTTTAGGAAGCAACCATATCCAGTCTGTAGACAGGTAAGAAGTTTTTTTTGAAGAAGAGGTAATTATAGTTCGTGCCCATAAAGGACAGCACCAAAAGGATAGAAAAATTCTTTGTAACGAACAGAAACAACATGGTAACAGGCTCATGAAGAACTATTTTTTTTTGGCACAGCAGCATAAAAAATTTCGTATGGATGTACCCTGTTTACTGCAACTATAGCTTTTTTTTTGAACCAGGAAAACAGCAGGGGAAACCCCCACTGTTAGATTTTATTAAAACACAAAAACAAACACTGAGCCAAACAAACGGAAAACACTTCAGCTAAGCCCTAGCAAGGCTAGAACAAGAAGAAAAACAAAGAACCACTAAACAGAAGAATCAATCCAGGAGTGAAAAACAGATCGCTTGTTTTCAGAAATCCTATACGCTTGAAGTCGAGCTTCATCTTTGAGAGATCTTCTCCAGGAAGAGAAGGAAGGAGGTCCTCTCATGAAAATGAGGTTATTGCGCTGCTTCCAAATTTGCCATGCAGAGATAATGAACACTTCCATGAAGAAAGGATACGGAAAAGCTTGTTTGGCTTGTATCATCATTTGTAGGAAATTTGTCGTAAGATTCCACTGAATGCCAAGGAACTGCCAACAGTGTTGGCTGAAAGGACAAGTGAAGAAGAGATGAAATGTTGTTTCTTCAACATTCATATTGCAAAGGACACAGTTGTAGTTGTTGCCTTCCAACTTGTGCTTTTTCCTCCTAAGGATGTTCCTAGTGTTGAGTCTGTCCATTAGTAAGAGCCAGGAGAAAACTCTCAGCTTGTTGCAACATTTGGACTTCCAAATCCACAGGAAGAGAGCAGGGGGGACACATTCTTGTATGGGAAGTTGTAAAATTTAGAAGAAGTGTATGTGCTAGTTCCCCATATATAGTGCCATGTGTCCTTTGAATGTTCCTGTACTTGAATATTCTGCAGTAGGTCCTGGAGTTCCATGTACTCCTGGTGGGCTTGTTCTGACAATGGTAAATGAAATTGAGCCATCACTGTGTTGTTCTCTAGAAACTTAGCCACTGAAATTCGTTTATCTTTTGCATAAGAATATAATCTAGGGAATTTTTCTTGGAGAAGGTGGTTGTTCCAAACATCAGACCAGAAGAGAACCGTTGAGCCATTTCCAACTATGCAGCTTGAAATTCCTCTGAACATGTCACAAAGTTTCAGAAGGTCCCTCCACCAAAAGGAACCTTTATCTGTGGTAGCATGGGGTATTTGACCATTTTGATAGTGAGCATTCCAGACAAGCTTAACCCAAGGGACATCTTTCTGGTTGTAGAATTTGTCCAGGTGCTTCATTAACAAAGCAAAATTTTGGCTCCTCAAGTTGATTATTCCAAGCCCACCTTTCTTCTTAGGCTTACAACATTTCTTCCATGCTACCAGTGGTTTTATTTTTGCATTGCTCTCAGAACCTCTCCACAGGCAGTGCCGTCTAGCTCTATCAATATATTCAAGAACAACAACTGGGACTTGAAGAGTACACATAGCATATGTAGGGAGGGAGGACAGAACAAAGTTTACCAATTCTAATCTTCCAGCATGGGTTAGAAAATTAGAAACTGCGGAGAGCCTCCATTCAATTCTATTCATGATTGGCCCATAGTGCTCCACTCTTGGTTTTGTAGTTCCCATTGGCAAGCCGAGATATGTGAAAGGTAGGGATTCCAACTTGCATCCAAAGACTCCTGCCAGTAGCTGAGCTTTGTCATTTGTCGTGTTGAGGGGTACCATGCAAGATTTTCCATAGTTAACTCTCAAACCTGTGGATTGAGAAAATGATTCAAGCAACCCCTTTAGAATGAAAAGTTCCCTTTGAGAGGCTTTCATAACCAAGATGGTGTCATCTGCATACTGAACAATTGGATATCCAGCACCCTCATAAGCAGGAATTGGCAGCTCAAATAGCCCCTCTAAGTGGGCCTTGTTGACTATGCACTGTAAGAGGTCAGCAGCCATAACAAATAGAAGAGGTGAAAGAGGGTCACCCTGCCTCACCCCTTGCTTGCATTGGAACAGTTTGCCAGGAACTCCATTGAGAAGAATAGCAGAAGAACCAGAGCCCAGGATTTTTTGTGTCCAAAATCTCCATTTATCATCAAAACCCATATGCTTCATCATTTCAAGGATGGTGTTATGTTCAATAGTGTCAAAAGCTTTTGTGAAATCTAGCTTCAAGATGATTATTTCCCTTTTGGATTGCTGACATTGATGAATGTATTCATATGCCCAAGCCAAGCAATCCTGAATTGTTCTAGACTTAATGAATCCATATTGATTTGTATGGATCAGTGTAGTGATTACTGATTGGACTCTATTTCCCATTAGCTTGGTGATTATTTTAAGCACAGAGTTCATCAGAGATATGGGTCTGAAGTCATTTACATTTGTTGGATTGTTGACCTTGGGAATCAAAGTGATGAAGGAATTGTTGATGGCCTGAATGTTCAAATCGCCATTGAAGAAGTCAAAGCACAAGCTATACACATCTTCCTTTATAATGTGCCAGCAGGATTTGATGAAGAGCCCATTAAAGCCGTCAGGGCCAGGAGATTTGTCAGCAGGCATTTGCTTTACAATTTCATCAATGTCCTCTATTGTGAAAGGAGATGACAGGTGCTCCATGTTGTCATTCCTTTGAACCAGCTGCTCAAGATTATATAGCATGGAGGGTGTTGTGGAACAACCCATTCTACCTTTGTATTCTTCCAGAAGAATAGCAGCCTTCTCATGATGATCAAATATGTCTCTGCCATCTTCTGCAATCAAGCTAGTGATAGTGTTTATACGATATCTTTCAGTAGCAGCAGCATAAAAGAAACTTGTACTTTCATCTCCAAATTTGGTCCATCTGATGGTGTATCTCTTTTTCCAATATTCCTTTTTGTATCTCAGCAATTTTAAGATATGCTCCTTCAAAATGAGTCTGAAGTTGTACTCCTGTAAGAAAAGAGGTCTTTGTTCTTCCAAAGCATCTAGAGTTTCCAAGACAGAGTTACAGTCCTTGATCGTACCGCTAAGATTAGATAAATTCTTACTCCATTTCTTAAGAGCTTGCCTTAAAAGTTTAAACTTGGCTGAGATTCTAGTAGCACTATTGGTTGCTCTAACATTGATGTTCCAGATCGACTGAACAAGATCAAAAAATCCATGGTGTTGTATCAAAAAATTCTCAAATCTAAACACTTCTGATTTCGGGATTGAGGTTACAATCTGTACTTTGCAAGGAATGTGGTCCGAAGTTGGCCTTGCCATTGGAAGCATCAACGTATTAGGGTAAGTGGAGATCCAATTTGTGGAGGTGAAGACCCAATCTATTTGTTCAAGCAGGGGAATAGACTGCATATTACTCCACGTGAAGTTTCTACCTTTCAGGGGAATTTCCAGGAGTCCTAGATTACTAATTATTTCATTAAAAACCATGATATCATTCATGTTACCACCATCTCTGTTCCTGTTTGACAGGCTTCTGTAAAAGTTAAAATCCCCAAGGATCATCCAGTTTTCTTCGTCATCAATCTGCAGATTGTTCAGCCACTCAACGAAATCATCTCTATATTGTCCTTGGCAAGGACCATAGACCGTGGTAAGTAGCCAGGATTGTCCATTATGCACTGACTTAAATTTTATTGTAATTGCAAATCTGTTATTATGTATCGTCTCGCCAGTGAAGATGGAGTTGTTCCATCCAACAAGGATACCTCCTGAGGCACCAACAGAAGGGGAAAATTCAAATTTATTGAAACGCTTTGGGGCCAATTTCTTGATGGAGTGATCAAAATGATCTCTTTTTGTCTCCTGGATACAGAACACTGCACAAGAACTCTCCTCTATTTTCTCCTTGATCGCATTGCATTTATCTTCAGAATTGAGACCACGAATATTCCAGTTTAAGATGTTCCAGTTCCTGCTCTGTTGATTCAATTGGGTGTTCCTATCCATGGAGACCGAGAATGGAGAGACACCAACAGGCAAGCCAAAGGCAAAATGAGAGGCTGGAGGTGAACTATTCATTGATAACCACTTTTGGGACCTCCGCGCTACTCCTCCCTCCGTTGTTCTCATGTGTTTCTCTTGATGCAAGGAGAAGCTCTGTCGTCACCTCTGAAGGAGTGATACGACATTTCTGAGTGGCCACCTTTTGAATTTCCACAATAGGAATTTCTGGGTAAGTGTTCCCTATTTCAGTGTGTTTCTTTATGACAGATAAATCAGGAAATTCAGCATCTGAGCAGGAAGGGGGAAACAAGAGTTTGCCCCTGATGGATGACTGTAGGGAAACATTCTTGCCCTTGTTTTTGTTTCTGGCTATCTGACCCTTGGGAGGTGAAGCCTGTTTGGGTTTGTGACCATCAAGAGCCTTGTTTAGTCTGTCACTTCTTCTGAGTTTTTTTGCTGAAACAGGAGTACTGCACTTCCTCTTTCTACTCAAAGGTTTTCTGGTACTGTAATCTTGCTCATCAAGTTGCTCATGTGTGACCATGTAATCTTCAACTAGTTCAGGAAAAATTGGAGCTCTTTCCTCTTGCATTTGGTTGTTTCTCATGTTAGCCTGAGAACTTTTGTTTTTCCTAAACTTCCTTCTGTAGTACACCTTAGTAATCGGGGTGGTTCTTGCTACAATCATATTATTCTGATGCCTCTGGACCTCCAGTACAGGCACAATGTTGTTAGCAGTCCTTGGTTCTAGAATGTTTCCCTGACTTGGGATTGATACTGTAATGTTCAGAGAATTGATGCCTAAAGCAGCGAGATCAATGCGAATGATGGAGTCCGGGACGGCCAGACTTCCAAAAGGCCATGAGCCTTGAATGTTTAGCTGATTGCTCATTATCTGTCTAAGGCCAGAGACCAGGATATTAGTGATTACTTCCTTCTGTACTCTGTCATTGTGCTCTGCAGTAGTCCCAGGTTTGGCAGGCACTATTGCAAGGTTGTTTCCAATCTGAGAGTTATATTCTTGAGCCCTCTCCTGGTTCACCAGCATGCTGTTCTGTTCTAGGTTCAGTGAATCCAAAATCACTTCGGTGCTTTGCCTTGCCCCAAAATGGAAGTGTTGTGAAATAGAAGATGCTGAGTTGATAGCTGCATAAGAAACACCAGAAACCTGGTCCTGAATCTCTTCTGGCTGACTAACCTGCATCTCACGCATGTGCTCCATGAACTGGTTGGCCGTATCGGCAATATGGTCAGGTTCTCCAGGAACCACAAGCTCCTCGATGGTTTGAACAGCAAGGATGTCAGCTGAGATGAGTGGAGGCAAAGAGCAAGACTCCACAGGGATACAACAAGTGAGGGTGCCTTGAGCGGAGGGAGAGGAATGGTCACTGGGAGCATTTGGGCCAAGAGACCACTCAATGGCAGCATTAGATGCACCGGCCGCCTTATCTAGTTGTTTTTCCACCGGAGATGATTTACTGGGCTTTGGAGCCCATTTGTGTCTCAAATCAAATCTTCGCTTAGCGCAGAACTTGGCCCGATGGTCATAGTTGAAACAGTAATAGCATCTCAATTTGTTTGTGCAATCCCGGATAACGTGGCCATCACCCAGGCATCTGTAACAGACATGACTCACAACCTTGGTGCTAATGAGAAGATCTCTTTTGAGATTTTGAAAGACCCTCTTGACTGAAATATCCCTGTTGACATGATGAGCACCAAGAATCCCCTTAGGAGTTGAATTTGAATGATGCTTGAGGCATGAAGGGATGGCGGAGAATCCAGTCCAGTCATTTTGTGAAGGTTGAGAGGAGCCAATCACAGATGGAAAACTATCAACAATAGGACAGAACATGCTTCCAATCTTTATCACTGAGTCAAGTTCCTTAGGCTTGGATTTGAAAGGGGGCGAATCTTGAACAAGCTTCTCATGGAAAACAACCATTTTTGATGAGTTCTTCCTGTTATGCTTGCCAATAATAGGTGACCAGCTTGCCTCTTCTTCAAGTTCCCATTTCTTTCTTTCTTTGACCCAATCTTCACAACCATCTCTCCATAAGTGAAAATAAACATCAAAATGATCTGTGGTGATTCTTTTGAGAGCTCGAACAAGAAAACCCACATCCTTGGAAGCAACTGAGAAGCGAAAATGACGATCTTGAAGATACGTGACATGAAAACCAGCCGGAGTGCCTCCCAGACAACAGTGAAGCGCCATGCTGACAGACCGTTCAGTCAGTCTGAAGAGATAGAGACGAAAGACGGCGACCAGGAAGAAAGAGCCCTTCAGCGAGGACGAAGGATGGTGAACAGAAGAGGCAAACTTTCGGAACACACCAGCCTCAAAGCGCTTACCATCTGAGAAATCCCAGTTACGGACCAGCTCGGCAAGGTGCACATCCTCTTCCAGTTCCACAAGAGCACCAGGAGAGCTAATCCGGCGATTCATCAAGAACGAAATCCAAGAAGAACACAGCCAGGGATGGGGGGACGAGGCAATAGCAGAGCACAGAGGTTGGGCACGACGAGGGGAGCAGCAGCGACCGAGGAGAGAAGAGCAAAGTTGCTTACAAAAAATCCATTGAGGGTGTGGCGACTGGCGAGTGGGTACTCATCAGCGTCGCGTTGCACGGACCAGCCCCATCCCTGGTCAACCCTCAGCAGCAGCGTGGCGGCGAGCGCGAGGCCCCTTGCGGGTTGGTGTTCTCACCGGCCATCGGGCGGCCCACGCGCCGTGCGCGAACCACGCGCGGCGTCTGCAGAGGCGGTGCGGTTGCAACTATAGCTTCATCCTTAGAGCTCGTTCGCTTCACTGAAAAGTCATGGCTGAAAGTACTATTCGCTGATTTGTTGTGAGAGAAAAACACTCTGAAAAAACAAGTTGAAAAGTAGTATGCTGTATTATACTGTCATCGAGATATGGCTCCTCTAACAGTTGTTGACAGTTGACCGACAAGAAAGACATTGCCACATTGGGCCTGTTGGATATTGAACCTGCTTGTAAATCGTGATTTCTAAATCTACTTGATACATGAATTGGATGTGCCCTGTTTCGTGCAGCTTCTACCATTTCTGAGTTGCCCTCGAGATACTTAACTAGTAACGTTGGTTAATACTGTATTTGATAAGACATTAGGCCTTATGCTGAATCTACTCGCGAACTGCGATTTTAAATCAACTTGTGAATTGTAACTTTTTTTATATACTTGTGAATTGTGATTGAGAAGGTGATCTTGCATTCGATTCGACTATTCATGGCATTGTTTGATAGGGCTTACTTTAGCATAAAAAGATTGATTCATCTGAACTTCAAACGATTGTTTTGCCCGTTTAAGTGTCCATTTAAGCCGAATAATAGCTAATAAACCACAAGTGACATTCACCTTTTAACGTTTAGGATAACACTACTTTTGCTATAGACTAATCTATTGACAGTCCCACAATATTTTAGCTAGCTAGTAGAGAATATTTTAGTCCTAGCCCTTTTTGCTGCATTGTGGTTGCTCATAACTTGACCAATCTGAAAATCTCTGTCCACTATCTAAATGTTTATAGGGATAGAGTTTGTGTATACACGTGTTCATAGGAGTAGAAATCACTACTACACAAATGATTTTTAGCAAATGATGCATTCTTTTAGAGGCGACTCAGTCAAAATTCGCCTCTAAAAATGGTTCCCAAGCCGGTCTGCCTCTAGAAATTAATTTTTAGAGGCGGCTAGAATTTACAAATGCCTCTAAGCGGCTGGATCTAAAGCCATCTTCAAAAATAGGTGCAATAAAGTAAAATTCATAACTTTTGCAAACGAAGTCGGATGAAGAAAAACTTTATATCAAAGTTGTATAACTCGAAGGCATCTATAATTTTATAGTTGACGAGTTTTACATTTGAAATCACATTTTAAAATTCATTTTTTTTGAGTTTTTCAAATGGCCTCGAATAGAGAAACGATCAAAACTAAAGTTGTAGATCTCGAAAAAATATAAAATATTGCATTTCAGAACTTTTTTATTTGAAATAATCTATGATCTAAAATTTAGTTAGAAGTCCTCATATATTAAAATCCAAAATTATTAAACAACCACGAATAGAGAAACGATAAATACCAAAGTTGTAGATCTTGTAGAGATATACAACTTTATAGTTTACAACCTTTTCATTTAACCTTTTTCGTTGAATTCATTTATGGTCTCAAATATTCATTTCAAAATTTGGTGGAGTGAATACGAGGGGAATGTTTTTCTTTATTCAACCACAAATGGCTTCGGGGTATAGTGGTTAGGAGAGGAACATGTGAGACTTAAGGTTGCAAGTTCTCTAGCCCATGCAATTTTTTAGCTTCTCAGCATACCAATGATAGAAAAAAACTCATCTTCGTGTGTTTTCAGCTTTTAATTTATTATTCATGCAAAATTAACTTTCAAACTTTTCAAAAATCAATTAGACTATCTGTTTTAGCTTTTTTTGTAACTTCTTAGCATATCAATGATAGAAGAACTCATCTTAGTATGCTTTTCAGCTTTTAATTTATATATTCGGAAATTAATTTTCTCAGCATACCAATGATAGAAAAACGAAAGGGGCTGTGGACCCGTTTTTTGACTTGGAAGACAACCCCATCAGTGGACAGTGAGCCGTGGGGCCAAGTGTACGGTCCCACTCGCTCATTTGTGGAATGTGGACCATATATTTGTGGAACCGGGGCTTATTCTAGCAGACGAGCACTCATCTCGCGGCTTTGCTGAGAGTGCCTAAGACTACTTCCACTGCTGCCATTGAGCGAGAGCATAGATCAGTCCATTCGTCGGAACTCGGAAGGTAGCCTGGTTCGCGGGCTAAGATGCCGGCGGGAGGATTCTCTGCGTCATCGGCGTCGCCGCACGCCATGGAGTTCGAGGCAAAGATAACGCCGACCGTGGTCTTGTCATGCGTCATGGCGGCTACTGGTGGGCTCATGTTCGGCTACGACATCGGCATCTCAGGTACCCCGAGCATCTAATTTTACCGTAGAGTGTGGGGGCAGCAGACTCCGATGCTCTTAGTGCATCATCAATCCATAATCGTTCTTTTTTTTTTTCCTGAACTACCGGCACACAACGCATAGGGACAGCGTCGTTTTTATCGCATAGAGAAGAAAGTTTCAGGGAGTTTTATGAAACGTAAAAAGATGCCAAAAAAATTGTGAAGAGTGTCGATGTGAACGTCTGTCTTTAGGAAACTATACAAAGTGTTTCACTCATTATTCTGGATTCCAAGTTCACCAGCAAGTGGACCCAGGGAGGGGAGGCCCTTCTTTGGAGATTGGAATTCCTTGTGTAACACACACACACGTACGGCTGGACATTTGGTTTTCGGTTCGATTTCTCGGTTTTTAAAGAATTTTGGTTCTTAGAAAATAGAAACCGATCTGTTCTCAAACATTCTTGGAACTGACCATTTTGGTTTTTGGTTATTTCAGTTCGGTTTCGGTTCTAACCGAACTAACTGAACCTTTCCAGGAGAGGTTAAGGTAACAATACATACGCGTGTTCTAAAACAAATTTGTGCAACACTATATCCATTTTAGGTAATGATAACTTATGAGGGAACAATAGCAATATAGTAACATAAATATATAGCGATCTAAATATAAAACATCACACATAAAACCAAACATAATCCTAAAAAATGCAAGTGAATGAAGTATAAGAGCATTATAAATCTGACTCTCTAAATCATCATTTAGAGAATCATTTGCATAAAAATCGCTTTCTATATCTTTTGACTCTCTAACAATTTTCCTATATCTTATATGCACTCTAGAGTGTCATTCTCGTCTTCTATTTTTGGCTAGCAAAAAAATTCGGAATAGAAGATGGCTATATTTGGATAACCATTTAGAGAAGCTGTTGGAGGGTAGTTTTTCATCAAAATCTCTATTCCTAGTATTTAGAAAAGATTTAGAGAGTCTCTTCAAGATGCTCTAAGTCATGTAATTCAGTTCTTTTGGTTCATTCAATTAACCGATAGTAGGAATCAAATTTTCTTCGGTTATTTCGGTTCCTACCATATCAGGAACCAAATTCTTCTATTCGGTTTTTTCGGTTCTGTATTTCGGTTTCAGTTAATAATGTCCACGCCTACACACATCCCTTGAGAGTACAGGGAGGACACTTCGTGCCCCAACACCCAGAGTCAATATGGCTTAGATGTACTCCGAGACATTACAAGTGGTATCAAAAGCTGATCTTTGCGGACATGGTTGTATCCTTGGCAGGGGTACTAGACACAAGATTACGTGAGCCAAGAGAGAACGTTTATAGCTCGATTGTGGATGTGTTAGGATAATAAGGACGCCGGGCCCTTTGAGCCTTGAGATGCAGAGGGTGTACGTGACATCTAGCCTAGTTTGGATTTGGGTTATGTGGCCCATTTGTTAGAGGGGGTTTCATCCGACCTTAGTTGTTGAAGGTGAATTAGACCATTATAAGGCTTGGTTTATACCATTATCTATGGGTTAACCCTTTTACATGAAGTGATGATAAAAGTGTAAGTGGATTGGTGGTAGTATGTGGTTTATTCAATGTGTAGACTGGATCTGAGCCAGTTGAACTCTAGACATACGGCGGGAAACGATGATGCCAAGAGCAGTACAGGACACGTGACCTGCGTGTCCGAGTGCGGTTTACGTTAGGAACACTGGTTGATGGTGCGGAGGGCGTGGCATGCTTGCATGGGCGTTGATGCCCTCGCACCTAAGAGTAAGGCTAATAATATAACTGATTGTTGGCTATAAGGATCCTTACAGCCTAACTCTCAGCTCACTCATATATTAGTTAGCTCTTTATTATTAATGCATGGCCCATTCGTTTCTATCACAAAGTTTTTTGGTTCTTGTGTTTAAGCTAGAAGTAATGTTATAGCACGTTTTTCTTCTCTCTCTCCTCCTTTCTCCTCTGCTTTCATATTCAGCCTACTTACGGTCTATTATTATACTTGCTCTAAGTCGTGTGAATAAACACTGCTCCCACGTGCTTGGCAAGACAGGGGATGTCGTGCCACCCTGAAAGTCCTATGTTTGGTGTTCGTAATTAGTGACAATGCCTAAGTACTAATCCTATGCCTAAGTTGTATGTAGCACATGAGGATTAGTACATTCCAAGGTTGGTGGCAAGATGGACATGGTGATCATGATGGCCACACTTGGATTTGGACGCAACCCTACGTGATCAAGGCAAAGGTATATGCTTAAGGTTGTGTTTTAGTAACCAAGACACCTAGTGGGTGTGGTTACATTATATGATAGATAGCCGTACTATAAAGAGGGGAATGACGCAGCTATTGAACTCCTAAGTGCCTCTAGGTGTGCATTTCATAATCATATGCATTTGGATAGAACTAATAACGCCTCGAAAAATGATTGTGAAAATGCTAACACACTCACACATGACGTGATCACTTGGTGGTGTTGGCACATTTGCGTTGGCGTTGGAGTTTGAGCGGTAGAGAGGGTTTGGGGTCCTCTCTCCCTCCCACCGAGCTTGTGAGGCGGGATTCAGGTGTTTTCGAGGAGTTGAAACGACTATTTTCCACTACGCCGGAAGTCGAAAAAGAAACGGAGGCGAACGAAGGTCACAAGAGTGACCGGACGCTGGACCGGATGCGGTCTCTGTTTGACCGGACGCATCCGGTCAGTGTTCAGCTTTTACGTGTTTCTCGGTTGTCTGATCGAACACGTCCGGTCGATCAGGGAGCTTACTGGACTCCAACCGGATGCTGGCACTGTGGCGTCCGGTTAGTTCTCCAGCGCGTCCGGTCGCTGTTTCATTGGAGCGCTGCTCTGGCTTGACCAGCGCGTCCGGTCTGCGCGACCAGCGTGTCCGGTCGGTGCTTCGCGAAAATAGCCGTTGTGTGATCGGCGCGTCCGGTCAGTTTGACCAGCGCGTCCGGTCAGCGCGACTTCGGTTGTTTCAAGTGAGTAACGGCTATATTCAAAGGGGTACATCTATAAATACTCATTGGTCGGCTCAAGGCTCTCTCTCTTGGACATTTGACATACTTGTGAGCACTTTGAGCTAAGCAACTCCCCTCCCACTCATCTCTCTGGCTTCTTTACATATTCGAAGTGAGATTGAGTGATCCAAGTGCATTTACATTGTGAGATTGCATCTAGTTGGCACTTGGTGGTTGATTTGCTGTGGGATTCTTGTTTCTCTTTGGCAAGAGTTGGTGATTGTTCTTGGCCACCTCCGGTGATTGTGAGGGGTTTGTGCCTACCTCGGTGAAACGCCAAAGGCAACATTAGTGAATTGCTCGTATCATTGCAATCTTTTGCCATTTGGTAGGTTCTTGTGGCGTCTTTTGAGAGGCTCGGTGTGAGACCGATTAGCCACCGAACCACGTGGTGAAAAGGGGCACAATGGGGACTAGCGTGCCGGCAAGCACGTGAACCTCGAGATAAATCTTCATGTCATCACTTTCATATTGTGATTGATTGATCCCGGTGTTCGGTTATCTTGGTATTCATTGTTGATCATATTGGTTGGCTCAATACTTCGCCCCTCGGTGAAACTCTCCTAACTCAACTATGCATTACTTTCTTAGTTATCTTTGCTAGCTAGTTAGCTTTGCTAGAGTAGCTCTTTTGTGTAGCTTCCTAGTTGTAGTTGTAGTTACCTTCTCGGTTTGACTTGTGCGTTTGAGTGCAAATATACTAGAATTGTGAATTGAATAGGTGGCTTGCAAACACCCCGTAGGCTAAGCAAAACTCGCATCGCGCTATTTGTTGTATTGATAAACTTATTTAGCTTGTCTTTGTAGAAAAGTTTAAAAGGCTATTCATCTCCCTCTAGGCATCAAGACCTTTCACACCCGTGAACCGAATGACGTCAACCACAATAATGCGTTGCTCCCACGTGCCTGACAAGAGGGGGAAATGTCGCCACCCCCTTTGAACCATTTGAATGACCAATGATGTCAACCACCATAAATCCATAATGCATGATGATAGGGATGAAAATGGTACGGATATTTTCCGACCGTATTCGAGACCGAATCCGTTTAGAGGGGTTTTAATCCGTCCGTATCCGAGTCCGGATATTTAACATCCGATACCGTATTCGTATCCGAATATTTAAATCACATATTTATGATGTCGATATCCAATCATATCCTATCCAGCATTTTTTATACTATCCGTATTCGAATCCGAATTCGGACATAAATATGAAAACAAATACGATATCAGTGATATCCGTCCGTATCCGATCCGTTTTCATCCCTACATGATGAGAAGGACAAAGCCATGATGCTAGCAACACTTAAGAATGAAAACTGTCGGAAACTATCGAAAAACCCCTCAATTATTTTTTATTTCTACATTTGAGTACGAAAACCAAAGTGAAAACGGTAAAGCCGAACACGAAAACGAACGTGAACTTACGGAAAATCGAATATTTCGAAAACAAACCAATTCGAGTGGAATTATGTCAAAAAACGGTCAGTATATGAAAAATAAATACGGAATTCCACCCCATAGTACCAAGTGCATAACAATTACCAAGTGCATGACCCTTGGTCTTAAGTATTAACACAATTGCCGACACACAAATACATGTCTAGAACAAGCAATTGAGTTGGTTGTGCCATGCTTTTCTGCCATCACCAGACTGCAGCACGTCGGTAAAAAAATTCTACAAAATTAGCTACTAAGGGGTATTTAGTTCCCACCTAAAAACTTTACATCTTATCCCATCGAATGATTGGAGACATGCATAAAGTATTAAATATAGATAAAAAATAACTAATTACACAATTTGCATGTATTTTGTGAGACGAATCTTTTAAATCTAATTAGACTATGATTGAACACTAATTACTATAGTTACACATGTGCTACGGTACCCGAAAACTTTACAGCCCTGACCATCCTCGGCGGAACCAGCACACGGCGACACCTCCTCTGTGTCGGCAGCTTCCTCAGACTACCCGCAGTGGGTACTCTAAAACGATACTCTAAAGCTTTAGAGTATGAATATAGAGTAAAAACTGCTGCACTGGATACTCTAAAACAATACTCTATTCTTTCTCTCACTCTATATTTAGAGTGGTACTGTGCTTACTCTATACTCTATAGTGACGGGCCCCACTAGCTAAACAAAGGAAAAAAATGCTATAACTCACAAACCAAAAATCCAAATTAAATTTCGATTTCACCATTAAATTCGTCTCAATAAATCCTTCAAAACTAGATCACACATGGATATATTTAAATAAAGTGACAAGTAGGTCCCACAATGGATAGAGTGGATAGAGGATGATATAAGAGATGGATGAGTGCGGGAGAATTGAGTATAGAGGAGAGAATCTTGCTGACTAAGACATATACAGGATGAATATAGAGATCCATGAGTGCGGGTAGTCTCAACGGAGATCGACATTCACCTTGCTGGCCGGGTTGCCGCGCCGCTCTAGTCGAGTTGCCAACTTGCCATGCGGATGCGCCAGCTTGAGAAGCAGCGGCCCACTGCCACCGCCGATCTATGATCTGGAGACAAGGGACAGATAAAACAATGGGAGTAAAACGAATCAAATCAACAGATAAACAATATGCGAGTATTTAGTTGGTGGGGTGAAACAATTTAGGGTGTCACGTCAAATATTTTAAGGGACATTAAAAGAGGTGTTCAGATACTAATAAAAAAACTAATTACATAACTTGTCTGAAAACCACGAGATGAATTTATTAAACCTAATTAATCCATAATTAGCATATGTTACTGTAGCATAACATTGTCAAATCATGAATTAATTAGGCTTAAAAAATTTATCTCAAAAATTTATCGCAATCTATGTAATTAGTTATATTTTTTATCTATATTTAATATTTTATGTATGTGTTTAAACATTCGATGTGATGAATTAAAAAAAAATTAGGGAGAAACTAAACACCCCTGGGAGAAGATAAACAACGAGAGAAGCACAGATAAACAATGGAGAAAAAATGGGACTAATCTTCTCCAGCCTCTATAGATCAGAAGCTAGTGCAGCCCGGTCCCTACCGTCCTGTACTAGATTTGTCGCCACCTATATGGACTGGATCTGCTGGCTTTCACCATGGATGGATCCGCAGCCACGAGGATGAGGGCCGACGCCATGGACCACATGACAGCTCGAGGAACTCACCTTGGCTCGAGCTCCATTGGGGCGCCGGTCGCGTCTCGGGGGAGTGGGCCACCTCAGGTCGTGTCGCGGGGTGGCAGGGCCGTCGCCGGTCGCGTCGGGGTCAGGGTGGGCTGCCACAGCCACCATCGGCGCAGGGCGGGTCGCATCGTCGTGCATCCACGCGGGGAAAAGCTGCGCCGCCGCGACCTGATCCGCCACTGAATGGGCCCGCCGCCGTAACTGCCGGGAGGTGAGGGGTTGACGTCGTCGCTGCCGCTGGGAGAGAGTCGGGGAGCAACGCACAGCCGCTGCCGATGCCTCAGGACGCCGCCGGCCAATATGGTGGAGGAGAGGCAGCAGCGTAGGCCCTGATGCACCGCCCATGGGAGTGAGCTGCGCCGATCCATGCCCCTGATGATGCGCCGCCGCCGGGGCCAGCAGAGGAGTCGCCGTCGGTGGGATCAACGGGCAGCGTCAGCTGCCAGCCCGTGAGATCCCGATGCGAAATATTGAGGAGAGAGAAATGAGAGGAGATTTGTGTGGAGGTCATTTTTTTTATATAAGGGTGAAATAGAAGCTGTAGATTAACGACGCATTAAATCTCAAATATCAATACAGTTGCGGTTTCTTTCTAAGTATATGTAGTAAAAACATCGGCATTTTACGGTGGTGCATGCCGGACGGTGGTGCTAGGCGGGCGCTCTAGGGCGTGTTTGGGAGAGTGCATGAGGCCGGCATGGCCTCAGAACCTGGCTCAGGCCAGCAAGGCCTGGCCGAAGGGGAACAAGGCCCTTGTTTGGTTACCTGTACCAGTGAGAACAAGACCAAGAAGAGATTTTGTTTGGTGTTCAGTTGGGAGTCGGGTTTTAGCCCAACTACCATCAACCGCCAAACTGAGATTCTGTTTGGCGTTGCAAAGTGCAGCCGGGCCAATAGAATAGAAGCACAATAGAAAGCAGTAAGCAGATCTTGTTTTGAACATTTACTGTGTTCCAATGAATTAACACTAGCAAACACATAATTAGTAAGTCTCTAATTGGTCTCAGACATCATTAGTACATCAATTGAAACCATAGCATCCTCCTCCAAACAAATCCAAGTTTGAAAACGACAGTAAGAAAATGAAATAGGTAGCAGCAACAGAAGTTTGCAAAGGAGAAGAACAAGTTACATTCTTGGGTTAAGAAAACAGAAGTACATCGAGCTAGCTAATTAACTTCTCAAGGTTTTCTTGAACTACATCATTCCATCAGCAAAAGATGGTGTCATCATCGACCTAGTTGTAAGTACCAGCTGTTAAGAGGGGAAGCAATGGTGGCCACTCTTCTTGGCCTCCAGCCACAATCCAAACAGGAAAACAACAACTGTAATGATTAAGAGAACCTTACCCCTAGCTGTCTTACCATCAGCTGGTGGAATTGGTGACATAGCATCAACATGAGGAACATGAGGGAGGGATAGAGGTTGTGGTGCTCCAACTGGAGCATGGAAATTTCGCAAAGACTCTCAATAAGCTGCTAGAGCTTCATCATAGGTGGCATACTTCTTGTGCACAGAATGCTTGACCCCAAGCACATGTTTACTAGCTTCACTCCAAGTGCGGTAGATCCCAGGTTTTTTCCCCTGGAAAACCACATAGTAACCTGCCATTGCTATTGGAACAAAACTTTGTTTAGCCTCAGTAATAAATAGTGCAAGATACATAGTAGATCACATGCATTGACAAGTTTGACATTATAGGCATTGTGAAATGAAAAGTGACCTCAGCTTAACAGTTTGGGGGTGTCTCATTTGTATATATCATTGGTGGCTGCCAACCAAATAAACCAGAGCAGAATGAAGTGAAACACCAGTAATAAGAAAACCCACTGGACCCTATTGTGCACATCCATCCACTGCCATTAGCACACTTTGTTGTTGCAAAGTGAGTGGATGTGCACAGCAGGGTCCAATTGGTGTTGAAGAAAAAACAGGAAAAACCAAATGAACAAGGCAGCCACCTCATATGTTTTCTTTGCATCATCGGCCTGACAATTTTCCCTCATTATCCACCAAAGCAAGAACAATAAAACCAGAAGATCATAATGGCATTGATCAAATAGAAAACAAAGTATCAAATGTCTCAGATTGAGCAGTCAACAGAGACTGCCAAATAGTTGGTTACAACAACATGTTCTGCCCAACAGACCTAGGCTAAAATGCCTACCATGGTGGCCTCTACCATAATTACTTAGCCACCCTCCCGTCAGAGTCATCAAAAGAAACTGTTGCCTATGACCTAAGTCAACTGCACAAAATACCTACAAGATAGTGTCATCAACTGTAGTCAAAAGAGGAGAGTAGGGGAGGGAGGTGGAGGAACTATACATCTCACAATCAACCCCCTCAGTGGCCATGCATCCAGCAGGAAGTGGAACTACATGTGGTAGTTCTTGGCTAGGTAGTTCCTAAGCCAAATGTCCCTGTGGCCCTCGCTCATCCCAACAAAGCCCCTGCCTTGGGCCTTGTTGTCCAGCAGGTAGGTGTATGCAACTATCAGGGCCTCTTTACTGAACCTAGTCATCTCTATCACAGCTAGGTAAAGATCAGCATCAACATGTGCAGGACCTGTTTTCCTAAGAGCACTGGCCACATTGTTAACAACATCATACATGTTTGTGAGCATGAGCATCTCATCCTCAGTAAAGTGGCTTCTCTTCCTCTTCCGACCCACAGCAGATGACAGCAGCTCAGTGGCCTTGCTGCCTTCTGCAAGCTCAATTTGGGTCTTGACGGCAGAAGGGTGTGGGATGTGAGTACCCTCAGCCTTAGCAGCAACACTGTCCTCCCCTGTCACTCCTAGTGCATCATCTGACCCTTGTGCAAACCTACCAGTGGCCATGCCATGGCCAAAGATGACCTCCATCTCTCTGTAGAATCTTATAGGGTAATTAAGAAACTCAGCATCCTTAGCGTGGTCCTGCATTTAGTATATAGAGGTTTAGGGGACTAAGATACTTATATAGGTCTATAATGCAAATAGTAAAGGAAACCAAGATCTACCTTGCAATGCCCTAAGTAGTGGTCCTGGTCAAGCATGATAGCATTCACATCAGAATCCCACAAAGCCCCACTAAGATCTTTCAACTTTGAGATCTTAGCTCATTTCTGCCTTCATTTCCTCACATGGTTGTACACCTGAGTTGGGCTGACCACCTCCTCACAATACTTAAGGCATTTGGCCACATGGTTGATAGTTTTGTCCTTGAAGACCTTGTCTGGCCTACTACCATCACTAAAAAGGGCAGTCATCCTTCTAAGAAGGAAGCCAGAGGTGTTGTTGTTCCACCTCATGACCCCTGCCACCCCCAGCAGTAGCATGACCTGCACCACCAGTAGCAGCAGCTGCACCACCTCCAGCAGTGGCAGCTGCTGCTCCACCCCCACCAACAGCAACAGCTACAACTGCAGCAGCAACAGCTACTCCACCCACACCAACAGCAGCACTAGATAGGGCATTGAGCACATCATCAGCAGCCACAAACCCCTATTAGCACCAAAGGCATCACCAATAGCCATCCTATATGGGATGTATGTGTAAATAGTAGTACATCATGAATATCAGAATTATCATAACCATGCAGCCTTGACCATGCAACACAGCATTAAAATAGCAGCAACATCATCTCATGGTGGTACCAGTCTAAGGCTGAGTTTCATGGCTAAGGATATAGTTTAATGCCATAATACAAGGAACAACAAAAAGCATCATAGAAAGAACTAATAGAGTATCAAATACATCAGGTCTCAGCCTTGTCCAACAAATTATTACAGAACCATTAAATAACATGAGTTCCATAGTAGGGTAATCAAACTGAATTCAAGTTCATAATAACAGCATCATCAAGTCGTATAGGTACCCCTCCCTTTCCACATGGCAGTGCAGATGGCATCCCTCCTCACAATCATTGGATC
This sequence comes from Saccharum hybrid cultivar R570, assembly GCA_038087645.1. NCBI lineage: Eukaryota > Viridiplantae > Streptophyta > Magnoliopsida > Poales > Poaceae > Saccharum > Saccharum hybrid cultivar. The sequence goes on from JAQSUU010000443.1 coordinate 17,452,737, forward strand.
AGATTGTTGTGCCTGGCTATCAGTGTCTAGGTATTGGTCATGTGGGTCTGGTGGGCTCCCAGTGAAACCTTCCTCATCAGACACTACTGGGTCAATGCCAAAGCCTAGGATCCAATTGTGCAGGATACAGTAGGCCAACACAAGCTTAACCTATGTTTTGTATGGGTGGAAGGGCTTGTTGTCTAGGATACGAAACTTGTTCTTTAGAGCACCAAATGCCCTCTCAACAGTGACGCAGGGAAGAGTGTCTAAGGTTGAAGTGTTCTTTTTCATTGGTGGGGTGGTTTCTGTTGCCATACTCAGTCAAGTGGTACCTCCCCCCTATAGGGAGGTAAGAAGCCACTTTTGCATGCATAACCAACATGTACCAGGTAGAATTTACCTACAAATTTACCTACTGTGAGACTGTGGGGCCAGGAGATGTACAAAAGTGCATAGAATAGGTAGTGTAATTACCTTGTGGGACAATGAACCCATCATTCCTCTCAATGGCATCAGCTAGGACTAGTGCATCATGGGCAAATCCCTCCCAGCCAGCAAGCACATAAGTGAACTTGAGATCAAAGTCCACAACAGCCATGATATTCTATGTGGGGTCCTTTTTTCTACCCCTAAAAGCTTGCTGCATGTGTCTAGACATCCTTGCCAACACATGTGTGCCATCAATGGCACCAATGCAATCCTATAAAGCATGGAAGTGAGTTGGCAGTACATATGCATATGTACATGTACAAGTAGCAACAAAATGTGATTTACAATTACCGTAAAATATGGGTTCCATCTATGGATCCCAAGGATTTCGGAGTGAATGGCAGAGGTGGGTGGCTTGATCAGGTCTTTCCTAAGCTCACCAACAGCATACAAGACTTGATGGAAGTGCATGTGGACTGTCTTTATGGATCTTGTAAATGACTGATGGACTACTCTAAATCTCTAGTTGTGGCCTACAACATGAAGGAACATGGCTACTTGTTCCTCCACTGAGCATCCATTTCTTTCACTTACAAGGCTCCTCTGTCTAAAAAGATTGCATAAACTAAAAAAAGGAGCTCTAGTCATCCTAAGCATTGAAAGGCACTCTATATCAGTGGAGTTGTAGATTGCATTTAGGGTCTGTTACCTATGCTGCTCAGCTTCAGCCCTAATTGCAAGCAGGGTTGAGTTCAGTGTTATGGGAAGACATTTTCCTCTTAAGCCTACTGCTCACAAAGGCAACCAACACTACTACCAAGGCTGCAGCTTGTTTACGCATCACCTCACGGCTATCAGAGGGATCCATCTACATGCATATAACAATAAAACAAGAACTCAGTTCATCGTACCTGCTTGGCCTCAACATGTGTGTACAATGATTAAATAAGCATAATAAGCACGGCTGCATGAAAAGTGCCTCCCAAGTGCTTAGGACAACATCATTGACCATAAAAATACAGGTATCCATCATAGCCATCAAACAAAATTGTTCCAAGCAGTTGAAACAACAAATAAGGCATAGCAGGAGTATCAACAAATTGTAAATAAAATCATGACTACAATACCCTAGAACAAACAGTAGCTATCATAGAGCAAAATCGAACCATCAGTGAACTGCAACTATGCATTGAAACCCTAGCATCATCGTCATGAACAGAGAAGGGGGATTGGGGGTTGATTTCACCTCGGGTGCGTGAAGGGGAAGACCTGACCAAGAGGAGGAAAATCTGGACGGAGAGGACGCAGATCCGACTGGGAAGCACCACCCGCAGCATCTCACCAACACAAGAAGAAGAGGATTGAAGAAGACGGCGACCTCCCCGGAGTACCAGCGGTAGTCGGAGCGGCGGGTCGTGGAAGCGGATGAACGGAGACGAAGCCGCCTAGCGAGGGAACCCCGCCGACCAGCACCGCTCTCCACCAACAGGCCGCCGGTTCTCAACAAGGATGGAAGCAAGTGGAAGACACCAACGAGAGTAAGGAGAAGAAGAGGAGGGGAGCCGCCGCTTATAAAGGCGGAAGATTTCACCGGTGGAGAGCGCGCGCGGAGCTTTCGCCTTCCCACGCAAGCCCGCCTTGGCCACCCACCGCGCCCCCGAAATCCCCTAATCCTCCCACTCGAGCGCCGCAGCGAGCCGCGCCCCAGGGCTTCATTTCCTAGAGGCCAGGTGGGAGGGGGCGATTTTGCAGCTGGGGAGGCTGGCTCAAATGAGGCCCAGAGGCCCCAGATACTATCTCTGCATGCGGAGGGCGCAGCCGGGCCGCTGGGCCGCCGCTCCAAACACGCCCCTAAATATTATTTAGAGCGTAGGGTGCTCAATAGCAAATATATATATACACACACATACGAGCGGGTGTAGCTGCGCACCTAGTGGATGCCGTCCGATCGCGGTGTTTAGGGGAGAGCACACATATCGTAATTAGAGGAGGGAGGTAGTTAAAGAGGGGTCATTTGCAGTGCACTGGGCCAGGCGCCGCAGCGACTTTTATCAGGCCAGCCCTGTACGCCTTTTTTTTTATCTCATTTTGCGTTGGGCCCCGTGCTCGTCGCCGCCGCGTCCACGAACGCGCTCGCGGAACTTCTCCACGGCCGGGGCACCAGTTGTCCCTGCCGCTGCTCTCGTCCACGAACGCCTTGCAGCTGCCGCAAGCACGCACGCCTTGCAGCTGCCGCACGACGCCTTGCAGCCTCAAAGCAGCACGACTGGCCCCTGCTGGCCTCCACGTTCGCGACTGGGTGCACGTCGCAGTGCTCCATCTCGAGCACGGGCGAGGTCCCCTGTGCCACGGGATGACGATAGACCCTGTCGCCCGTGCCGGCGTCCGGGTGCCTCCTCTTGTCCGCGGCCGCGCTGGACGTGGCCGTCGTGGTGCGGCTCGTGCGGAGGCTCCTCGTTCCTGTGTTTACGTCGGGCTGCCACTGACGCTCGGGTCCGGGAAGAAGAAGCAGCAACAGCAGCAGGACGTGGACGGGAACGCGTACGCGAGTGCCGACCGCGTCGCTGCCGCCGAGGGCGCGTGCTTCCAGGTGTGCCGCGCGCCAGCCGGCGAGGAGGAGGACGCACCGAGGGCTTCTTCGAGTGGTGCCGCGGCCGTGCCTGTGCCGGTGACGGGTGGCGCGTGGATTGCCGCCGGGGGCCGGCCGGGCGCGACATGATGCGGCGCGGGGTCACCAGGCTGTAGGGAATACCGGAGGACGACGGCGGCGAGCCGTGGATGGCGATGAACAGCACCGACGGCGTTTCGGTGCGGGGGCCATCCGCGCCATGGAAATGGAGATAGATGGAGGGAACGGGAACCGGGCTGAATATCGATGGAACAAGACAGTTAAAGCAGAGTGCGATACTCAAAATACCCGAAAGGATGATGTGCTGAAACTAGGGCCGTTCGCTGACGAACCATCGAGGAAGATTTCTGGGGTGTCGTTTGGACTTAAGATTTCTGGGGTGTCGTTTGGACTTAGGGGCGCTAGCGTCCGGACGTCCGATCGGGACGCTAGCGTCCGGACGCTGCCGCACCACGTCCCTTCCGGACCGAATCACGCCTCGCTCGCTCCCGCACCGAGAAGATGTGGAGATCGGAATCCCTTTCCTCCGTTCCCGTGCACGGAACCCGCCGGGCCCCAACGTCGCCCGCACCACATGCACGAAAACTGACTGCAACAAACACAACAAGTCAGATGCAAAACATTAGGGGGGGAAATACTAATGCAACAAAAATAAATACTTGTTGCAACAACATACTGAAACTACTGCAACAGCAGAAATAAAGCACAAATGCAAAGATGCAAAACATCCAGAAAAAAAACCAATGCAACAAAGAAGAATGAGATGTTGAAACAGCAAACCAAAGCTATTGCAACAGCAGAAACAAAAAAGCAGTGCGAGATGCAACATCAAAAGAATACTAATGCAACAAAGGAAGACTACGGATGCAACAACGAAACAACACTACTGCAACAAAAAAAATAAAAACCTAATGCAACAGAAAATATATTGCTTGTTCAACAACAAAACAAGCCTACTTCAATAGACATCGCTGGAACCCTAACTACCACCGCATCCTTCATATCCAGACCCAGAGGAGGAGTAGGAGGAGGAGGAAAAGGCGGAGGAGACATCAGATCCAGGGGAGGAGGATAAGTAGGAGGAAGAAGAAGGCTCAGATCTAGAGGAGCACCCCACCTACTTCGCCGGCAGGCGGTAGCCGCCACCGTCGCCCTCCTCTCCGGTTCCATGGAGGTCGCGGCGTGAGGGCAAAGAGGCGGGGAGGGAGGGAGGTGCGTGGCTCGACGGAAGCCACCGCCGTCGCCCCCGACACCGGTGGCATGGAGGTCGCGGAGGCCATGGAGGAAAGGGAGGGAGGGAAGGGAAGGGGAGCTCGCTGGTAGTCGCCACCGACGCGGTGTGGAAGGCGCGGAGGGAGGAGAGGGCGGCGGCCCACGAGAAGAGGAGATGGTGAGCAGGCAAGAGCAGTGAAAAAGCACACGGGATGGAGAGAGAGAGGATGGGGAGCGAGAGAAGTGAGCGCGAGGGAAGGCGGTCGCGGCCTAACGGGCGGATAACGCGAGGCGTCGCGCGTCCGGAGCGTCCGGACGCCCGTGGAGCAGCTTTACCGTTGGACTTAAGATGGCCAGACCCTCCACCCTACCCACTACAGCACGGTTGTGTGGATAGAAAAAATGAAGAAACTGAACCTGTAGTTGTATAGCAACATCACAAGGTGCGATTGGGATGCCTACCTCAAGGGACGACTGAATAAATCCAGAACAAACTGGGAGGTGAAAGCACCGAACATTTATACTGGTTTTCGTGGTGGAAATGAACCGGCGGGTGAGAACGAGTGCAGCCAAAGGATGAGGATACCCTGACCCTTCAGCTCTGGTGTGTGTCCTATCTATTGACTACTCCTGCAAAGTAACGAATCTATCGTTCTTTTACCTGTCTTAAACGGTGATGCATTGGAGAAGTAGGCAGGCGAATCTAGCATGCGCCGTCTCACGGCTAGCCCTGGGCATAATTAACCGAAGACCGAAGACCGAACCGAACTAACCGAGACCGAGACCGAAGTGACCGAGACCGAAAATTTCGGTCACAAGTTCGGTCTTCAGTTTGAAGTAACCGAACTAACCGGACTTAGTTCGGTCATTACCCTCGGGTAACCGAACTAACCGAATTAACCGAACATTTGAATTTTGTTGACATAATATGTAATTTAGACTATTATTAGTGATATAATATTTATTCTAGTGGGTTTATATCAACCATCACTCTTATCACTATGTTTAATCTATATTTTGTATTGTATTTTTGCCTTGAAATAGAAAAAATATTGGTAAAATTTGCTACAAATTACAATATTTAGTAGTTGTTTTGTGAAGTTCGGTTAGTTCGGTCATGACCGAAACCGAACCGAACTAACCAAGACCGAACTTGCTCGGTTCTGAGTTTTGAAACTAACCGATCGGTCTCCGTTTTTAGATGACCGAACTTTCGAAATGACCGAAGACCGAGACCGATCGGTTCGGTCAGACCGAACGCCCAGGGCTACTCACGGCTAGAGGTGGGACTTGGGGTCGTGCCGTGCCGGCACGGCCCGGTCCTCTCGTGCTTCGTGCCGCTTCGGGTCGTGTCCTTTAGGCACGGGAAGCACGTCGGGCCGTGCTGATATGGCACGGTGAATCTTTTCTTCGGCCCAAGCACGAACCGTGGCACGCTGGCATGCCTTTGGGTCGTACTGGCCAAAGCACGACCATCAAAATATCTTTGCTAGTTTTCTTTTTTCACTCGTGATATGAAATGTTACGGCATATACATGGAGTATTAAATATAGACTAATTATATGCATGTCGGCACAAATTAAGAGTAATTTACGAGACGAATCTATTAAGCCTAATTAGTTCATGATTGAACAATATTTTCCAAATAAGACGAAAGTGCTACCGTACCTGTTAAACTTTAACAGGACAAACCAAACACCCCCTAAGCAGTGTGTGTGGGTACGCTAGTTTTTTTAGTACCACCTCGACGTCCTGAGCAGCAACAAGGGAGCAAGCTGCTTATATATGATGCCACACACACCACCACACTGCAGCTCGGTTAAGCTGAGGGCACAATCAGTGTGAGTGGACTGGGCTGTGTGAAGTGGGCTAAATTTGGTTCAAACCGAATTCCGAATTCGGGATATTCCGAATTAAAAGTAGAAAACGGTCAGAAAATGTCTAAACAATTATCGATCCGATTTCGAATTTGGTGTTTTGAATTTTGAACTGAATTCGTTCCGTCATATTAAATGAAGAAAACAATGCGGTTCGATACTTCTACCAACTCCCAATATTTGTAAGATCCATTCCTTGGCCATATAAGGGGGATAGAGCACCCCCTGGGACCAAAAAGAGGAGATAGAGATCGTCTTCAAATCAGAAAAGAGGAGACAGAAATCTTCTTCAAATCAGTCTCTTCTTGACACACACGTATTCCTCTTTGTAACACCCCCCCCTCCAAGAACTGGAAGCACTCGGGGAATAACAATACACTAGTGAAAGGCGCGCGCCATCGCGCACAAACCGCAAGGTAACAGGATTAGGGGCCGATGCGAACATGGTTATGTCATACAGAGCGACTACACGTACATTGGTAGTAGAAAGCGTGCGGCCTCATAAGAAACATTAGCATGGTAGGCGTGCTATCGTTGCGCTCACTGGAAGTGTAATAACAGAGCACACAGAGCACGATAGACGGTGTGGTTGTGATTGAATATTCATAATTTGAGTGAATGGAAAACATGATTGCGGTACATACAGGAACCTAAACCTTTCTTTTGCTTAACTCTGGACTGCGGGTAACGAAGTACAGAGTGAAATTTGCAAGGAAGCCGAGACTTCCTGTTTTGTAAGGCAGTAAGAAGCAGAACAAAATTAAACTAAATGCAAGTACATTTATAACACGAATTCTATGCTCAGATAAGTCCGGCAAAGCTCACATCTGTCTTTTTTATTTCTTGAACACCTGAAAAAAGATGAGATGGACAATTAGAGGTGCTGCATAGCTTAAACCATACGTAATTGTGAAGACGAATAATCACAGAAACATTCACACACTGTCATCTTGTTCATGGTTGCGGGCATTGCATAAGAATTACCATGGCAACAGTAGGAAGTAGACATATTGATCAGGATGTACCTCCTGAATCATATATTGCAGCAATGCAGTATGAATCATAGTCCCTAACCAATCAAAACAGATCAAGTACATAGCAAACCAGAAAAATCACTTTAGGTTAGAAGCAGGTACACAGATCTTATGCAGGTCTAGAACAAAGGCAACGTATCTGGTGCAAACCAACCTCTCCGTGCAACCGTGCAAACTTCTAATCTCGGCCACATGATGTTGATCCAAGAGGCGCATGGGGATTGGGTAATTTTACGCTTAACCACCCGCTCCTAATCACACTTTTGCAAATCCCCCCTCCTACTCCCCTTGCGCTCCCTTGGATCAATATCATATGACCCAGATTAGAATTTTGCATGGTTGTACAGAGAGGTTGGTTTGCACCAGATACGTTGCCTAGAACAAATTATTTATTTTAAAAAAATCAGGAAAGAAGAAACCATAAATAGTGCTCTCTTTTGTTCCATAAACCTCTGTATCCAACCACTATGCACCTGACTGTCACATAGAAGAGATTAAGAGGGAGAAGTGAGACTCGGAACCTGGCTATTACTGACATGGATTCCCGAACACAAATATGTTAGTGAAGGAAAAAACGAACAGCCCTCTAACCTATCCCAGTGAGACTTGGATTACCGAATTAGCAATCCGTTAGTAAGTATAGCTAATGCAGTAATCAGTCATGGCTGATCTGGATGATGCTTTGTTTAACCTGCTTGTCATATGACTAAAGTTTCTTCCATTTTGGTGAAGCCTCAAGCCTTGGTATCTATATATATATATATATATATATATAGAATATTCTAAGTTCGCACAACATATTGATAGAAAAAATGGTGCTTAGGTTCTTCAGTCTTGGGGTCCGCAAATGGTGTATGATGAGAAAAAGCATGTAGGTAAAAATAACTCTTTTTGGGTTTGGATTTGTAAACAATACATAAAATTAAGGAACTCTAGGTAGAAGTAAATCTTTTTCTTTGTGTAAATCCGGTTGCAGCATAGTATGTAGGTATGTATACGTTTGAGGATCTTACCTCTTCATGGGGGACTCTGTGAAGGAGGTGTCTTTTCTGTGTCGCACTTTAGGTAGCCTTTCTTGTCTGCATTTCTTCAGCGCTTCCTCTGTCCTGCATAGTTGAAATAGGATGTTTAAACTGGGTACAAATTATATGCACTAGCAGATAAAATACAGTGTACTACATGTCTTGGAAATGCAATAGCAGTTCGAACATGATAAACCATACCATTTGTCCCCAGTCTTCCTGGGAAACAACTCCAAAGACCAGAATAACAATAACTTACAACTTACCAAAGGCGCTGCCTCTGAAACGGCTTCTCCAGGTGCCCTTGTGACTCTGTGCAGTTAAATAAAGCCTACAATGATTCAATAGGAAAAGAAATTGAGAAAAAAAATAAATCAAAGAGAGAAGGAGCGATAATAAGGGCAGTAGGTGGCACAACATGCAGGGGCAGTAACAAAAAGTAGAACTTGGTCTATCCACCAACAAATATATATGACTCAAAACCCCACAAATATGCTGATCCGAACACAAGAGCATAAACAGAGTAGCCACAGTTTTAATTAGCTTGTCATACAAAGATAGATGCATGTACTTTATTTTCCCTCAACAATTAGGAGGCCTGCATCTTAAGAGGAATTATCACATGAGCAGCAAATACATGCCCATTATCACACAGCAACCAATACATGGCCAGTTTTTTTAGCGAGCAGCGGGAAAAGATATCTTTGAAATAGAAATTTTATATGTCATCGTCGGTCAGAGGCACAAATAGAAACCATGTACAGAAAATAATCTGAAGGCTAACCTTTTCTTCATGCTGTTAGAGTGCAGCAAGCAGCGTTGGATATCTTGACTGTCATCCTGATCTTATGACCTAGGAAGGCAAACCTGAAAAGCTGACACCAAATTCATACGTTGAATGTTATATTTCCTGACATAGCACGGTATGGAACCTATGGGCAACAAATTTTAGAACAAGAGAGTGGAGTGCTATTTTTTTGCTTCGCTGAGATGCAGGTTCTGCTGTGATTCCATCTAGCTTGTGTTTGAATAAAATGTAGCGAAACAAAGCGTAATTGGAGACTAAATTGGTGATCTGAGAGAAAGTATGTATGTTAAAAAAACTGCAGGTGGACAACACTTATTATTTTGTACAATTTGTAGAGATATGTAGTACTGAAAGTTTAAAACTATAATGGGGTTCATACATGCCTAAAGTTAAAAGAGGCAGCAAGATTTAGACATGTGGTAACCAGTTAACTGGAACAGTATAGAGGCAGTGCTGCGGTGGCAATAAAAAAATGTCTATAAAAAATCACTGTCATTCCTAGGATAACATGAAGAAGGGCAGAGGAAGAGCATAACTCACCAAAACGATGAACTGAACTTGGGAAAGTGTCGTCTCCAGGATTGAGAAAGTGTTGCCGCTAGATCAGCAAGGGAACCCAACCTAGAAAATACAGCCATATTAATTGGATCGGAAAATATCATGGAGCAATAAATCTCTTTTGATTTCACTATGCTCATTTTCTGTAGGCACATGATAGATCAAAGAACTAACTGCTGTAAATTTTGTCACTGCCTTCCTTTCGGACAACATATGCACATTGTCTAAGCAATCAATTTCGTCGCATCATTTTAGACAGGAAGCACTCAACTTAAAATTTACAAATGTCTTGAAAAATAGGGAGGACTGAGAAAGAAGGGGGCTGTGAACATACCAATGACCAAGGAACATGATCAATCTTGTTCTGAAATCATCAAATTCTCCATCGGAAACTATCATCAACAAATGTTGTCATGGAGAGGCCTAGGTTGGCAGCTGTGACCTGAAAAAAACTAACCACATGTCTTTAAAATCTAACTACATGTCAGAAAAATCTAACCACATGTCACCTGAGATGCTGAAGACAAAAGGAAGGTGAACTAAGGCGAACAAGAATTGACAAGGTAAAACCTATGTGGCAAGCATGCAGCCTATGAAGTTCTCCTTTTCAAAGTATTAGCTCCTATATTTAAAGGTCAGTTCTGGAACAAATATTTGGCCAGCTATATCAGGAATGAGCATAGACATGAATAGTTTGGCTAACTTTAGAGCCCAAATCATAAATAGCTGTATTTTGTCGTAGGCAACAAGAGCTGACCTTATTAGAAACCAACGAACAAACTTGATGGTCGAGTTACAATTCTTATCTAAGAAACAGTACTGCAACAATTGTGGGAAAAGATGTAGCACACAACTAAATGGACGAAGGCTTAAGAATTGCTGGGAAACAAGACGAACACATTGCTAAGCTGCATAAATATCAGGAAAAAATAAACATGGATCAATATAAAAGGTCTGCATTTTTTCCCAGCGAAGATAAGATTCTTGGCCTCAGTAATCTATCAATCAAATCATCATTTGGTCATCAACTTGGAGCTTCTAGGCATGTTGACAAATGGATTACTCAAAGAAATTGCATAATTAACTAAAGAGGTCATGCCCAGTGCCTCACAAGCGAATGAACATCAGATCATATCCTTGAGCAAAAGATATGGAATTTTCATCACAGGCTGATGAAGAAGGGGGAAATGGCAAACGGCAAATGGCAAATGTGTTTAGAGGAAAAAAAATTGTTAGAAAACATTAGAATGACAAGCAGACGTGAGTCACATTTAATTACAGCCAACGGCAACTAAAAATGTGCAGGCTCATCACAAGCAAAGGCCATGGCAAAGAAAAAAGCACAATACAAAGAAGTTTTCACTATGCAGGTGGAACATGGATATGTCAGCTATCATCACAGGCACATAAGACTGCATGGCAAAGGCCCCAGATCATAGGCAAAGAAGATCACAAAGGAAACCTTTAACAGTTTTAGAGGCCTCAAAAATATATGCATATGTACAAAGCTTGATCAAGGAACCTCATACTGAAAACAAGGACAAACTTTGCAGGCATTTCCTTGTATTAGTAAAATTCAGATACGGATGTTCATGTCACATAATTGCACCTAGTTGTAGAAACGAAAGTTTTAGGTTCTATCATAGTGAAAAGTTGCTAAGCTGCAAAAAAACAAAAAATAAAGTTCCCCGACATATCATGGTATGTAAGACTGTACAGATAGAAGTTCAGAGTTTTAGTTCATGTCACTATCTAAAGATAGATTTGGATATCTGAAATTAAAGGATAGAACTGAACCATATTAAGTCCTGTATTCCTGTACCTGAAACTGAACCATATTAAGTCTTGCATTCCTCTACCTGGAACTGAACCTAAGTCTTGCAAACCAACATGTTCTTTTAAAGGTTTGTAAAATTGCTCTTGTTGCAATGAAAAGGTTTCTTGATATTTATGCAGCTTAAAGATGAGGAACCCAAATCTGGCGATGATGCTCCGAAATTAGTGAAGTGTCCAAGAATAGAGACTTATGATGAATCGTGGACCTGACAAAAGAAAACACAGAAAATTTAGTGGAATACTTGGCTAACTAAACACGTGGAAGTAGGAACGTAGGTAGTCACCTAACTTGGAAGCTCACAGATTTTTTTCATGGTAGCACACACAGCAAACCCAGTAAAGCAGACATATGCACAGGCACCTAAATAAGCAAGGCAGGGACCTAAATACCGAAGATGACACTGAGGTAGTCTAAGTGGTAGGTACCATAAATCCACAAGGCTAAGTTAGTAGAGGACAGTGCACTATAGCTTAATTTCCAAATGAAATGAACCGCTAAATGCTAGAAAAGATAAACAAAGAAATCTTTATTAGGAGTAGCAAATTTGCATCCTCACTGAAGAACTTACGCATCTAACTCTATGAGTAGAATAAGGCACACATTTGAGGTACCTAAAGTATGGAACCATGGAAAGTTAATCTTAACAAGAGGCCATGAAAAGCAATGCAATTTTAGCATGGCGTAGTGGAGTAACATTCAGTAAGAAACTGTAGTATATTTTGCTTGTTTTGAGGAGGAGCTGATAGCACAGCATAACCAGCGTTGATTTCGTCCATGTGTGCATACAATAGAAAATCTGATGTTGTTCTAGCGGCTGATAAAAAAAATGCAGACCAATAATGCAAATAGGAAATGAGGTTGAAGCCTGAAAAGCATGAAAAAGCACATGTAAGATTTTTAGTCCACGCTTGACGACAGGAATGACAATACATCTTAAAACCCCAGAAGAATGTAGAAAGAGTGGGTTCTGTTGCACAAGACAAGTGACAATACCAATAATCACAATGACAGAAACGATAGCACACATATTCAGTGCTCCAACAGTGAAATAATCTGTAGTAAGGAGAGATTTTAAGTCTAAATATTGGTAGCTCAGTTAATACGTAGGAAACATAAAGGGTGCTGGGGTGCAAGATGGGTGACACTTATCTGTGTAGTTGGAACAATTAATGGGCACCGAAGATGAACCGAGAATAGGAACAACACAACCACAGACATCGAAGGCCAAACCGTAGAATAGAAAAGAAAGTCAATTCAGGTCTGTTCTTTTACAGAACTAACACCCCAATTTAGCCTATGCAGCCTATAGACATTAGAACCTTCCAATTGTACGCCTCTTGGTGGAGAAACATGAATCCGGTTTCTTGGGAGGGTAAAAGAATATTAACATCCATATACCAAAGTTATATTAAGGTTGCAAAGTCATACTCCACATTCCAGCGACAAAGTTGACATTAGGTAAAAGGAAAAGCATATTTCGGACAGCAAAGTCATGCTCATTGTAAGAATCATCATAGAATAGGAATCAAAGAACAAGCCAACGCATAGGTATAGTTTGGAAAGTTAAAGAGAAAACTGAGCCTGATATTGCAGTTCACTAAATAATAAATTACCTTTCTAGCAAGGCTAATCGCATATACATCATTGAGGGGTGTGCTCAGTAATAGAAGAACCGATAAATTGTATGAAGCAAAGACATCATTGACAAAGGATGTATGGTGAGTAACAAATGGATAAAATGTGCAAGTAATAGAATGACATTGCCACCATGAAGCCACCGAAAATAGCAAGATTCATTGAAGAATGAAATAACTATGTAATCATCACTGCACAATTCCATTGTCTCAGTGTAAAAAGATCATCATTGCACCATCCCCAAGCCTCAGCAGATAACATGAATGAAACAATTAGTCATCACTGTACATGGAAGGATATCAGTTCTGCACACAAGAGAACAACAGGAGATGATGGACACTGGGCGAGCTTGCTCGCTTCAGCGAAGAGGGGAGGGGGACCAAGATCCGCGCTGTTAGGAGAGGGAGTCTAGGGAAGGGGAGGGACAAGGAGAGAGAGCGCACGCTGGAGTTTAGGGTTTGGCCCATGCAGCATGGTACCTACGGTTTCGTCGACTGTAGGAGCGCACGCGCCCCGATGGGAGGAGGCATCGAGGAGGCCACGTGGAGGATGGGTGAGAGGGAGGGGGCCGCCGCGCCCCACCCGCGCCGGCGCGCCGCCCGCCGCCGCCTCGAGAGGGAAGGGGAGAGAGGAGGAGGAGGAGGGCGGCCACGGCGCGCTGCTCGCGCCCGACGCCATCGCCCTGTTGGTGTTGGGCTGGAGAGGGAGAGAGCGATGGGGAGAGAGAGAGAGGAGGGGCGACAAGAATTGGGACGGAGAAACGGAAGCCCGAGTTTATATTTGTCTCCCCAGATTCGGTCGAAAAGCCAGAGAAGCTGAGGTGAAGCAGCGGAAAAAGCCGGAATAAATGCACGAGAAGCACGAGAAGCCAAGTGATAATGGCCGTTGGATGGAAGATCAGACGACCAAAAAAATGGAGTGACGTGGACGCGGCTCCTCTGCTGGAAGTTGGCGGCTAATTAAGGGGAGAAAATCCACTCCCACTCACCAGACGCGGAATTCGATTGCCTGAACCAATATAAGTTTGCACGTCATGTGCTAACCCATTGACGCCCCCTACATGACACCAAAATTTTACTCACCGGTGGTACAAAACATCAACACTTTCGCTTGTGCTTTGTTTATATGACCTTTACATTCATGGATTAGCTTAACCTTAGTTGTTAGGATTGGCTCTAGTTTGCAAAACCCTATGTGGGTTTGAGGGTAAGTTAGAGAATGATAGAAAAACCTTAAATGCACATCTTGTTAGAACTTAGTTCACGGTTTTTCTAGTCATAGTATTATTTGAGTCTAGGATTAATGTACCCAATTTACCCCTCCACTTGGGCGGTCACAGGGACCTTTCAACATGCTTATACACTAAGTAATCTTTACTTGGCTATGAAAGGCGATTAGTTACTCAATCTTTTTCCACCCATAACCACAGGTTTTGTTTGTCTGTCTGTGTCACCTCTCAATGTCATCGGTATGAATTTAGTTGAAACATTAGCTCAAGTTATGATGGCTCTTGTAGCAGCCCTTGTCTTCTGATGTTATAGGTCTAGATATTGATCTAATTTTTTTTTTATCTTATTAGTGCCACAAATTTTTATTCTCAAGTTGAACATCTTGTTCTTATTGTAACTTTTATTTAAAAATCTCATTTTTATTTTATTAAAATAACGATTTTAGGTCACAAGTTGCACTCGAATTACTATAGTGGCATGAATGGTCATTTATGCCTGCACCATGATACTCAAGATCAGCGTTAGAGCTCGAAGTGAGATTTAGGAAGGGCCAACGGTACTAGCATCAGGATGATATTGATACTTAAGTCTAACAATAACTATTTACTTAGTGAATATTAAAATCAGAGAGGTCGTAACCATTTGTTTGCACTAAGCTGTCCATTACACAAGATGATGAATTTACTTGTCAGTGAATTATACATGTACTAGTATTTTATATCAAAAAATAGTATGCTTATAATTATACTATTTTAATATAAATATGTCATAATATTCCAGTTAAAATGTGTAAATTCATATTAAGTAACAGGTTACAAATTATTGTTATGAATATTAATACAAGTCTAAATAATGTGTTAATATCATTGAAATATGTTGTTGTTTTTATCGAAGTCAGCAGGGAAACCCTACCCTATTTTTTGTTCTATTTTTTTATTCCAGACATTTTTAATTCGCTCCCACGGGGAGTCAAACCAAGGTCTATTGAATGCTACTAAGGTACTCTAACCACTAGGCTAGAGGCCCTTTCACATTGAAATATGTTGTTATTGAAACATCTTTTTATGTTGGTCAAAAATAAAATATATGTCCTAACATAAAATGTATATTTATCAGCCATGCATAGTATTTGCAAAATAGGAACTGTGTATGTTTAATCTAAGTTGGTTATTTAAACATTTTTTCCTAACAATGAACCTTAGTAATTTAGACGTAGATTTGATAAGATATTTTTGTTAATTTTAACTTGACAGAAGTGGTAATTAAATGTAAATGTAAGAGGTTACTTAGATTATCGATCATAATAGTAGGATGAATAATTTAGATTCAAATTAACATAGTTATTTTGGATTTTGTTTCATACTGGCATGGTTAAATTCAGATACAAATTTAGAGATTAATTTATTTTATTTTTCATAAAAACATAAATGAGTAGTTCTTAGAAAGCAGAATAAATTGAATGGCTGTTTACCAATTATGATTATAGTAGATATTAAATTAATGGCTAGGTCTTTCTGGATTTTGTGAGAATTTTTAAAATTTATTATTATTTTTTCTAATATGTGTTTTTGTGAATTACTCTATTAGAGCCCTCCAACACTTATAGAAATAGTAAGATAAATAACTATCTATTTTTTAAAAGGCGGCGTGTCGTCGATGGATGACTTTCTTCGTGAGTTCTTTCCGTCGGTACTGAAACTGAAGCAAGATGCAATCAAGCAGAGCAGCTACTGCAAGTTCGACAACCAGGGTCTGCAGCTGTTCACGTCGTCTCTCTACCTAGCCGGCCTCACGGCCACCTTGTTCGCTTCGTATACCACCCGCCGCCTGGGACGCCGACTCACCATGCTTACGGCGGGCTTGCTCTTCATCACCGGCGTCATCTTTAACAGCGCCGCGCAGAACCTCGCCATGCTTATTGTCGGTAGAATCTTTCTCGGTTGTGGCGTCGGCTTTGCCAATCAGGTACTACATCCGTCCAAAAAAATTAATACAATTCAAATTTAACTAAAGTTATATAAAAAACTACTAACATTTATGATACAAGATAAGTATCATTAAATTAATTCTAAATATTTTTTTCTAGTAAACCTAGTTGAGACATAAATATAATGTTGTTTACTATAAACTTGGTTGAAGTTAAGCTAATTTGATTTAAATAAATTTCATAGTTACATTTTTTTTTGGACAGAGAGAGAGAGAGAGTAATTAGTAAACCATGTCATGTAGAGGCTATGCCTTTTCTTTTCTCGGAAGCTATCAGAAATCAGTTGCAAGGCTGAGTGTTAGAACTTATAATTAGATAATGTTTGGTTCATGCCGTGGGAACGAGAACGCCAATAAAATCAGATAGAGTTAGAAAAGATAGCATATGCAATCTTGATCTCGTCAAGAAAATTGAAACATTACTTAGCGCATGAAATCACAGTACCCTCATCACAACCGCTCGGGGACATACTTAGCAACAAAGAAGCCTCCAGAAGAATAGGAAAATGGGCAACAGAATTATCCCAGTTCGAAATCAACTATGTATCAAGAACAGCAATCAAATCACAAGCATTGACAGACTTTATGGCAGATTGGACGCCTTCGGCGCATCAACACTCACAAGCTCAGGCTCAAGTCTGGACACTCTATACAGATGGAGCCTGGGGGCATCTGGGAGCTGGAGCCTCCGCCGTGCTAATAGCACCAACAACCCTCCGAACAAAGTATGCGACAAGACTAGAGTTCAAGGCAACAAACAATATAGCAGAATACAAAGGCCTCATGCTGAGGCTCAACAAGGCGAAGGCACTCGATGCAAAAATAGTGCTAGCAAAGACAGATTCGCAAGTTGTGGCAGGAAAAGTCAAAAACAATATATGACACGAGAACCAAAACTGATCAAGTACCTAGCCACAGTAAGGGCACTTGAGCGAAGGTTTCACGGGTTCACCCTAAAATACATACCAAGAGCAGAAAATTCAGAGGCAGATGAGCTGGCGAAGGCAGCGGCAAACAACCTGCCCACACTAGAAGGAACTTTCTACCAAATTTTGCAAGCACAAGCAACACAAGTAACAGCGAAGGCTTTCAAAACAGTCCTAGTCACTAAGTTCGAAGACTGGAGGCAGTTGATCATAGATTGCTTGAACAATGTGCATCACTCATAAGATGAGGCAAGCACAGCAAGAACGGCAGCAAGAGCAAGAAGCTACACGCTGATAGATGGAACGCTTTGCAAGAAAGGGGTTGTCCAACCGCTGCTCAAATGCATAACTCAGAGCGAAGGCAAAGAGCTCCTACAAGAAATCCACTCGGGGATATGCAGTTCCCACATCGGTCAAAGAGCATTATCTGCGAAGGTTATCAAGCAAGGATTCTATTGGCCTACGCACATTAAAGATGCAAAAGAAATTGTCAAGACATGTGAAGCATGTTAGAGCACCTCCCCACACCAGTCAAAACCTTCGAAGTTGTACAACTCATCCCACCCACTTGGCCCTTGCAAAGATGGGGCATGGACCTTGTTGGGCTGCTACCACCTTCACAAGGGGAACAAGTTTGCAGTAGTAGCAATCGAGTATTTCACGAGATGGATTGAAGCCAAGCCACTCGCAACAATCACATCAGAAACAGTGAAAAAGTTTTTCTAGCATAACATAATTTGTCGATTCGGAGTACCAAGAACCTTAACAGTTGACAACGGGAAACAATTTAACTCAGACAAATTCAAAGAATTTTGCAAAAGCATAGGCACCAAGATAGTCTTCGCTTCAGTATATCACCCAGAGTCAAATGAAGCAATAGAAAGAGCTAATAGAGTAATATTCTCAGCGATATCGAAAACCCTATTCAACCTCCGCAAAGGCAAATAGGTAGAGGAACTGCCGAAGGTAGTGTGGTCCCATAACACCACAGCATCCAGAACAACAGGCTTTACACCGTTCAAGCTCCTATAAGGTGAAGAAGCATTGCTGCCCGAAGAAGTCAGGCATCAGAGCCTCCGTGTTATAAAGCAAGCCCTGGCAACAGATGAATAATACTCCTAGGAAACAATCGAAGACACAAGATTGGAAGCAGTGGAAAACATCATAAAATATCAAGAGCAAACGAAAAAGTGGAGAGACAACCAAGTGGTTAGAAAACTCATACAAGATGGAGACTTAGTCCTCAGAAGAAAACCCAACGCATCTAATGTAGGACAACTCCAACCAAAGTGGGAAGGTCCATACACAGCGAAGGCTGCCGAAAGACCAGGGTCATTCTACCTGGTCGATGGCGAAGGTAAGACAACAACTCACACATGGAACATTGATAATTTGTGTAGGTTCTACATATAAGTGTAAAGGGGTGGCCTCCACGGAACTATAAGCGAAGGTCACCTCACCTCTATTTTCTCGCATTTTCTTTTCATTTCGCGAAGAAGGGCTTGTACTCTTTTCCTCACAAAGAGGACTCCTAGCGGAGGTGAAGTTTTTGATGAGGCAGGACCCATGTAAAACCCTCTAAAGTATGAAGAGGAATTCCCTCAAGAACACCTTGCAAAGGTCGAAAGTGGCTAGCAACAGGGCCACAATATTCGACAACAACAATCGTGACAAAAGAGGACCTTCCACTGCCAAAGCCAAAGGCTCCAAAGCGTGGAACGACCTCCGCGGCTAAATCAGCCTACAACCTTGACAAAGCCCTATCCACAATCAGGCATCAAGGATTTCCTAAAAACGGTCAAAAGGCCATAAAACCCGACAAAGATCTACCTTTGCCGTAGGCATCGGGTATGGAAAATACCTGGCGAAGACCTGTCCGTATCAGGCACCAGGTGACAATCAGAAGTTAATGACTAAAATATAGCGGAATTAAAGAACCAAAGATATGCCAAGTGCAAAGAAATCCATCAATCTTATATGGCTTTAAAGCGTATCCTAGCAATAAACCTCGGCCAACTACCAAAATTTATTAAATCGTACAAGAATTAGACTATAAAACGCAACCCCCGCGCACTAGCCTCAGTCAGTACATTATCAAATCAGTAACTCCAGAGAGCGCCAGGGGGGAACACAAGGCAGCCAAAACCCACCACACTACAAAGCAAGGCAAGAGAGCCATGGAGGCTGGAGTTTCCTTAGAAACGAACAAAAAGATACCGTGCGAAGACTCGTAATCACAGCAGCTCGCACAGCCCGGCGAAGGCCATGGAGAGATTGTACACATCAACAAATGGCGTTGTACAGCCTCCACGGGGTGTTGTATGACCACAGTCTGGTAGCAAGCAGTCAGTATCAGAGGTTGCGGAAGGATATCGCACGAAAGACTCGTAACATCCCTCCGCAACCGAAGATACCGACCACTGCAGCACGACATCAACCATGTTCGACTGGAGCGCAGCTGCTCCAGCATGGCCGAAGGCAACAACAAAGCAATCCGGGTGCAAGCGAAGGCAATGTCCAAGAAATGCTTCATCAACCTCCGTTGCTTCCTCAAATTGCTCTGTGGCCTCTGGAGAAGCATCAAGGGCGAAGACTAGCGCCTCCGATGAGTGCTCAAATTGTGCCAAAGCTTTCGCAACATCAGCAAGATCAAAGACAAGCACCTCAGCTCTTTTGCGCCGACATGCAAGAGCATCCTTAGCATAAAGACAGAGGCCAGACCAGCAAAGCAGGCAAAAGAGCCTCCACAAGGCACACAAGGTCGAAGATTAGCACCTCAGCTTTTCCGCGCAGACTCGTACTCAGTGTCGACCAGAGAAGAGAAAAGCGGAGACAAGAGAGAGAAAATAAGTCATGGAAAATGTAACCCTTCGGCCTAGCTAGCGCTCGTAGCAAGAATCTTCAATAAAACAAGTGCACAACCAAATATTCCAAGCAAAATTTATTTGAAAAAAGTAGATATGGTTACAACAACAGCGCATCAAAAGCGCAAACATACAAAAGCCCGAAGGCAATAAGGAGGCAAAACGAAAAAAGCGTCGAGCCTTCAAAATATAAATTACAAAGCCACGAAGGCCAGCAAAAACCTGTTGAAGGTTCAATACTAAACCAGCAGGCGAGGCCCTCGCCAGGCTAGCGACCTAGTAAATTCAGCACGTTCATCATCTATATCGTACATCACAAATGCAAACATGTCGCAAACGGAGTGCCTTAGGAAAGCCTCACGCCAATACCCTAGCAATTCGCCGCTAACATAAACGCCATCTTGATATAAAGTTAAGGGAAGCATGTCCTGCACAAGCCCAGAAGAGGAAACCTGCGCAGGGCAAATTTACAATTAAAAATCCACTAGCGAAGGTGCCAACAAGATAGCAAAAGCTGCAATATACATGAACAACCATTGTCTCAAATACATCCATCCTAGCATCTATAGCTAAAGACCTAAACACTACACCTCCGGATCAGCAGGAGTAGGTGTAGGATCCCTGGACTTCTGGACCTCAGCATAACTGGAGGGAGCCTTCGGAGTCGCCGCCCCTGTAGCCTGTAAAGACTATGCTCCAGCAGTACCATGCGCAGCCTCCGCCTTCAGCAACTCCTGCAAAACAACTCAAAGCTTGTAAACACAACAAAAAAAGGACATACGACCTAGGAAAAAAAATAACAAGCCAAAAAAACCAACCGCAGCACGCCGTGCCTCTGCTATCAAACGAGCCTCGACCTGCCAAACTTCACCCAGAATGACTTCATAAAGTTATGAACGGATCTTTTAACACCACGGGAAGTCACTCCAAGCTCGACCGGACCCTCAAGGTCTTTTTCCTTCACACCTTCGAAGTGCGAGCAGCCATCCTGTGTCAGCATCTTAGAGAGATTGGTGGCGGAGGCCAGCGCCCCAAAGTCGACAGCTACGCCAACGAAGTCAGGGAGCTTGAGGAAGTTGGCCTTCATCCAGTAAAAGATATTGAACGCCAAAGGATCAAAGGGCAGCGAAGACATAGAGCCCCTGAATTTGCCAAGGGCACCCACATAGAGCTCAGCCGAGGCCAATCCAATAGCCTTGGCGTCCTCCAGGCGCTTAGTCAGCAGGTTCACCTGCGTCTTCAACACAACGATGGACTCCCTCTCGGCGTCCACCTCCTTGCGAAGGTTATTGGCCATCTCAATAGCCTTTAGTGCTCGTTCGACAGCCAATTGCTCGGCAGCCTTCGCACCCTCTACTTCCTTGTTCAGGGAATTAACCTCCTTGCGAAGGTTCTCCAAGTCAGCGCTGAGACCCCCAACCTCCCCTGCAAGCCGGGTCTTCTCCGCGTCAAGAATATGCACCTCCTTCTTCAAGGCCTCGATGGCAAAGTTGCGGTTGACCACCTCCTGCATGCCACGCTCTTCGATGGCCTTCCGCAAGATGATGACTCTGTCAAGATGAAGGTCAGCCTTAGCATAGCAGGAAAAAGGTAGGAAAAACAAAAATGAAACATACCACACATTGCTGCTCCAAGTTCATCCGCAGCAGCTTGAAATAATCAACACTTTTCAGGTGATGGCGGAGGCGGCCTAGCAGCAAATCAAGTGTAAGAAACGTAAGACCAAAAGCAAGAAAACAAAAAATAGAAAAAAACCTCCTATATCATTATAGACAGCCTCAAGGACATCCGCACACCCACTTATTGTGCTATCGGAAGCCCCTAGAACAACAACCAAACATCAACTAAACTCAAATAAAATGGAGAGAGTGCAGAAATGGAAAACAAAAGGCAAATGTAACCTTCGCCACTAGCCTGGCCTGGGCCAGATGGGCCAGGAGTCATGCCCACTAGCGGAGGCCTAGGTGGTGCTCCCAAACCAATCTGAGCGAGATCCACACCCATAGGATCGTTAGGGTTCCCGAGAGCCTTCGTCAAACTAGCTGAAGCAATCAAAATAAGACAAGTCTCGGTAAAATTTAAAAGACAAATAGCCAGGCAAAACAAAGTCAAAGGGCAACTCACCCAGATGCAAAGGGCTTGGAATAGCGTTCGCACCACCAGCATCCTCGGTACGTTGCGCCATGGCCTAAAATGCCACACTCTCGAATGGAGCAGCTGGAGAACGCGCCTCCACCTCATCCTCGGATACCTCCATAGTTGGAGCAACCACAGGACGGCGAAGGTCCGCACTATCGGCCTCCCTATCTTCCGATGGGGAGGCATTACCACCACCAACATCTTTGCCCTCGAAGTCAGATGACTCGTCACCCAAGACGCCGGGCATAGGTGCCACAGCAGAGGGCTCAGTAGTAGGGCCACCGCCCATTCCTTCAAGGGTGGTCTGGACAAAGTAATCATCGCTAAGATCAGTAGAGGTGGTGGAGTGCTCGCCCTCTGTCCCAGCACCCACAGAAGCCACGCCTCCGCTGACGTTCTCCACAACCTCCTCACCTGCACTAACGGAGGTAGCAGCAGAAGTAGCAGCAGAGGCGGTGGCGGTCTTCTGTCTCTTGCTAATGACCTTAGACGTACTGGCACCTTTTCTTTTCTTCGCCTCAGCCATAGCAGTCGTATTCTTGGCGGTGGCCTTCGCCTTGTCTTCAAGCGATTTATGCACCTTCGCAAGCACATCATGTTCTTCATGATGGATCCCAAGCTCCTTGAACACCCGATTAAGACGGGGCATCATACCGGTGATGGCCTTGCACGCCAGATACTCCTTGTCGGATATCTCATCGAGTATCTCACGAGCCCCTACCTCTGTGGACTTGATGAACTTTTTAGCGGCCCTGCCCTCCTTCGGCTGCAGACTGAATCGGGGAAAGGGAACCCCAACCCCCTCACCAAAAACAGGAAGGTTAACCATCTCAATGGTCATGGCAAGCCTGTTCCTACCAAGGGGCCAACAGTTAGCCACCACCATCTCCTCCAATAGATCCTGACCTCCGGAGTATTGACAGGCCAAAGCAAAAGCCTTATCGCAGGCTTCACACCCCTTAGCAGCCTCCAGACCTGGAGTCCCTTGAGTCGAAGGCTTCATCAGTGTCATCACCAAAGCCAACGGATAGCGAGTATTCTTATTTCCATTTGGGCCAGTAGATGTCAAGCCACCAGTCCTCACATAGAACCAGTACTGCATCCAATCCTTCGACCACTTGTTCTTCTGAGCGAAAGAAATTTCCAACTTCTCGCCCTTCTGATTCCTTCGCGGCATGAAAGCGCAGCTTCCATACTGAGCTATCAACTGGCCTTCACTAACCCATTTAGGCTGACGCTGGAGCTCATAATACTCGCAGAAGGTACCAATGTTGGGCTCCGCTCCATAAGACAAACACACCCAACAAAACTTACTCAAAGTAACGATACCATAGGGGGTGAGCTGATGCAGTTGTACCTCAAACGCTTTCAAAACTTGGCGAAGGAAACAGGCGGCAAGGAAGTGAAGGCCGTAAAGAAAAAAAATCCTTAAACACCATGGCATCAGCAGCCTGCGGCCTGGGAACAATTTCCCCCTGCGGAGGCTTCACTTTGGCTTCACCAAAAATGCCCAACTTCCATAGCTCCTCGATCATATCCTCCATCATGAGCGAAGACCCAAAATCCCATGACTTGCTTGGGCCAGCCATATCCTCAGCTTCCTCTGCAGTAACAAGGTCGGCGACCGAGGCTTCGACGCTTCCAAGATCCTCTGCAAACTCCTGCGCCTCCGCACTGGCAACCATACACTCCCCAAACCGTGCAGACCACCCGCTCACCCTAACGCTGAGAGGACGACGGTACGAACCGAAGAAAGTAGCCCGGCGGGAAGGAGGACTAATGGGAGAAGCCATTTCCAAAAATCTCGGCAAGAACAAAAGGAAGCGAAGGCAAGAAGCGAACTGACGAAGGCTAAGCGCAAGGAAAGTAAGCTTGAAAAGCAAAGGTTAGGAAAGCAATGGCACGGTTGATACGGTGTAGCCTCCACTTACTGCCCCCTTATATAGCCCTCGCCCTGATGCTTCAACTTCCAGGGCCAACGGTCGTACCCGTTCAACAGCGCGTCAGTTGCAGAGCCACCGCAGCCAATCAAATAGCGACACGTCATAAACGCAACAGTCTGATCCGGGCAACCCAGGGGGAAGAGGGGGGAAGCCTCCGCACCTCAGAACCTTAGGGCTAGATTTTGAGGACAAGGCTCGCCAGTATCAGACCATGCCCTCAAAAGGGGGGAACTGTTGGGGCACGGTTACAAGTCGCGGAGGCTAGAGTTCACGGCGATAGTAAGAACTAATAGCTTTCCAAATTTTCATGGGCGACATGCAGGGAAAGGAGACGGAGACCTCCACTTGGCTGGTCGCTCTAGGCAAAGGCCTTGAGGTTGCGGCGAAGGCTCCACCAACATAGGCGAAGGCCACGGTCCGGGCGATGGTAGCGGAGGACCCCGCGAAGGCATCTTGGGCGGAGGCCCCGGAACCTAGGAGAGCTCCTGCTCGGCGGCGACACTGGGCCATGGGCCGATGACGGGCCGTCGACGGTGGCCCAACAAGCAAAGGCGGTTGAAGAAGAAGACACCCAAACTGCCCCTGGCGGCTTGGATTAGCATAGGAATATTCCGAGGATGTACCATAGCCGGTGGGAGGTAGAATTGTAAAGACTAACCATAGCAAACAGTGCCCTATAAAAGGGGGACTCAAACTCAGTAGAAGGGGAGGTTGGTGAATCCAATTATGAAACCCTAATTGTGCTTAGGCCCACCTTTCGTTTTCTACCCTCCGAGCCTTCGCCTAGGGCACTGACTAGGCGAAGGTTCTCATGATCCCCACTTGCTGGAAATCCCATTTTCCAACAACCTTCGGTCCCATGGTTTTGTGTCAGGTTTCACCGCTGCACTTACCCTCAAGGTCTTCACTAGTCTAATAACAAGAACACCTAATTAAATCCAATATATAGCACTTAGACCTTCCGCACCGGGTACTGGAAAAGCATCCCCTAGTACCGCGGTAGCGGAAAATTCGCTACAGCGGGTACTGGAAGCCAGCCGCTACTCAAGCGGACGGGGCTCGCGTCCGCCACAGGTAGCGAGCGTCCCGGACGTCCGCCATGCACCAGCATGGCGTGGGGCCCGCGCTTGCTGTTCGTCCGCGCCATGACCAGGAAGAGGAGAGAGAAGAGGATGGCCATGGAGGTCCGCCGTGGATGCCACCTCGTCGGAGCCGCGCTCGCCGAAGCTGCCCCGACATCGAGATGCCGAAGCCGTGCCTCCCCGCGTCCGGCGAGGGAGGAGGAGGAGTGGGCCGCCGGGTGCGAGATGCCGAGGTGCGCCTCGGGCTTGCAGGGAGGGCTCCGGCGAGGGCTCCGCCACCAGATCCGGCCCCACCACGTCCTCCTCGGCCTCCTCGTCCTGCGCGGGCCGCCGTCGGAGCCGCTCACGCCGGAGCCCCACCCACCGCGCCGGAGCCGCTCGCGCCGCCCGCCGGAGCCCCGCCCGTCGGTGAGCCCTGCCGCGCCCGCCCGCACTCGCACTCGCCGGGGAGGGAGGGGCGCGCGACCGCCGGGCCCGCTAGAGCCGCTCGAGCCGCCCACCGGAGCCGCTCGCGCTGCCCACCGGAGCCCCGCCCGCCGGTGAGCCCTGCCGCGCCCGCCCGCACTCGCGCCCGTCGGAGAGGGAGGGCCGGGGAGGGAGGGGCACGCGACCGCCGGGGAGGAGCCGACCTAGAGAGAGAGAGAGAGAGAGAGAGAATGGGGAGGGAGGGTGCGCGGTCGAATGGATAAAGGAGGAGAGGGGAAAAAGAAAAGAAAAGAAAAGAGAAAAAGGGAAAAAAAGAAAAAAGAAAAAAATCTGACAAGTGGGCTCCACAGTGGATAGAATATGATATAGAGTATGGATGGGTGCGGGAGAAATTGATATAGAGGATGAAATCTCGATGACTAGAACGGAATATTCCTTTTAGAGGATGAATTTAGAGTACGACGAGTGCGGATAGCCTTAGACTTACCTGGTGGATGAAGAATTAGACAAGGGTTTCTGGAATTCTCGTCGTCTTGTGCCTTTTTGTTCAGCAGTCATGGCATCAGTGTTGTATGGCATCGGTGTAATAGCGATGCCTATGAGGACTCAGGTCTTCTGGATCAGAGGCCATTAGGCAGTTAGGGAGCTACTCCCAATCAAAATAAGGTCAAGCGCTGCCTAATAATTTGGTTAGTCATGGGCTAAGATAAAATCATATCTACTACCTCCTTCCACAAAAGAATGCATTCTTCTGTGCGGACGGAGAGAGTAAACGGAATACTCATATACGTATACTATCAAAATTCATATGATTATCTGTGTGCGTCACAAAGTATATTTTTTAGATGGGAGCATCACGTAGTACTGAATCGGTCCATGTAGGCCGTTCCTTTGTTCCTGTCGGAGATTTCGCCTACCAGGATTCGCGGTGGGCTCAACATCCTGTTCCAGCTCAACATCACCGTCGGCATCCTCTTCGCCAACATCGTCAACTACGGCACTAACAGGTATGTTCTCTGCAATCCGTATGCTTCGCTGCTTCTTGATCTGTACGCGCGTGCGCAACATGCATTGAATGCCTTGCGTGGCTGTGTGCCATTGCAGGATCAGGCCGTGGGGCTGGAGGCTTTCGGTGTCCCTCGCCGGCGTCCCGGGAGCGCTGTTCACCATCGGCGCGTACCTTGTGGTGGACACGCCCAACAGCCTCATCGAGCGCGGCCGGCAGGAGGAGGGCAAGGCCGCACTCAAGAAGATCCGCGGCACCAACAACGTGGAGGCAGAGTTCAACATGATCGTGGAGGCCAGCCGCATCGCTCACGAGGTCAAGCACCCCTTCCGCAACTTGCTCCGTCGCCGCAACCGGCCCCAGCTCATCATCGCCATCCTCCTCCAGGTATCAATGCATTAACACACATATTATTTACAGAAATAGAGATACCGCAAAACAGTGAAATTCTAGAAGTAACACACTGCTGTTGCCGTCAGTTCGTCTGGCGACATTCAAATTTCGTCCAATTGTAGTACGGTATTAACTAAGCAATATCGTCTTCTTGCACTCTCTATGTGAGCGACGGATTAAATGGTGTCTTCTGCGTCAGGCCTCCTACTTACGCTGCACCACTGTTGGTTTGTCAACGCCAAGCCTCGCCATAACACATTCATGCACCTACACATCACGGGCCAAGAAAATTTTTTCTCAAATGCACACACTATATATATCTACACATCGTGCACAATATTTATACACCAGTACACCACCACCTGGGGATCCATCGCCTAGGGCGCCTAGGGATCCACCACCCGGCCTCAAGGAGAAGAGGGAGGGTGCGGGAGAGGAGACGAGGGAGGAAGCGGTGGCCTGAGGGATGGGGCGCGGTGTGAGTGTGATATTGTGCGGATACTTAGGGTTGGATGGTAGAGATAAATAGGCAGGACTATAAAAATAAGTTTGCGCGTGATTAGGATTGGACCGGGAGCTTTAAAAGCAAAAGAGACTATAGCGACAGATGGTTTGACCCAATTAGTTGGATCCAAATATGTGTTTTTACCAACTCCTCTTTAAATATGCGTAGCAATTGATGTCGATGTGCAGTCGGTATAATTAGAAATAGCGACCGATGATCCGTTACAAATTCGTACCTACCAATAGTTTGTCATTAATATTCTACTTTAGTGACTGTTGGCTAACACTAATCTGTGGCTATGATATAGTGTCCACGGTGGCTTTGTTCGGCAGGACTTATTGTGGCTGTGGCTGACTTGTAGAGCTGATTTATTGTGCTGAAATGTAAGGTTGATTCTGGCTAAATAGCTCAAGCGAACAGAGCCGTAACATGCCTATGCACCATGCAATGCAGACATTCCAGCAGCTCACGGGGATGAACGCGATCATGTTCTACGCGCCGGTGCTGTTCATCACGCTCGGGTTCAAGAGCGACGCGTCGCTCTACTCGACGGTGATCACTGGGGCGGTGAACGTGCTGTCCACGCTGTGGTCAGTGTACACGGTGGACCGGGTTGGGCGCCGAATGCTGCTCCTGGAAGGTGGCATGTACATGTTCCTGTCGCAGGCGGCCACGGCGGTGGTGTTCCGAATCAAGGTCACCAACGACGCCGACAGGATCGATCACGCCTGGGCCGTCATGGTTGTCGCCATGGTCTGCACCTTCGTCTCCTCCTTTGCCTGGTCCTGGGGCCCGCTTGGCTGGCTCATCCCCAGCGAGATATTCCCGCTCGAGACGCGCTCCGTGGGGCAGAGCGTCGCTGTCTTCGCCAACCTGCTTCTCACAACCGTCATGGCGCAGGCGTTCCTCTCCATGCTCTGTCGCCTCAAGTACGCCATATTCGTCTTCTTCTCCGCTTGGATCTTCGTCATGTCGCTCTTCGTCCTTTTCTTCCTCCCGGAGTCGAAGAAAGTGCCTATCGAGATGATGACCGAGAAGGCGTGGAAGCAGCACTGGTTCTGGAAGCGCTTCATCGACGACGGCAGCCAGCTGACTACGAGCGCCGCCAATAACTATAACTAATACTCTAATAGCGCTGTTTAACTTCATACTCCTGCCAAATTAACTCCCGTTATTATACACGCGCGCGCGCACACACACATATATATCACTGTAATGGGATTTTTTTTCCATGCATTGTTTTTCTAGCAATAGCTTAAAACCTCTACGTTTATATTCGCATAAGACATGCTTAAAAAAAAGTAGAGAAATCATTTATCCCAAGAAAGAAAAACATCATATCATCGATTTTCTTCCCCACATATAATGTAAACACATGCAATCCCATTCCTTCGCATGTGAGTACATATCGAATTGAGTGTAGCTCCGTTTGTAGATTTCTTATGATAAAAATCTATCTGGCCAGGTTAGTCCTCCACTTAGCACGAATGACCGTGTTTTTCTATATTTACTCTACAATTTAGCGATGTTATTATTTCAATAATACGTGATGTGCCCGTTGACAATGAAATGTCTATGGTATTATTTCAATAATACGTGATGTGCCCTTCTCTCACCGTCTCCGATCGTGGTCCAGTGTCCGAGAGCGGTGCGTCGTCTTTGCCGGACAAGAGCACTGCCTTCGTGTGGAGAGAGTGAACGGCTTCTAGATCCGCCCTCATCCGCAGGCGCAAATCCATCTCTGAGAGCAACTTCAACTCAGGCCAAGCTAAGCTCTAGCTATCAAACATCACAATCGCCATTTCTTCTCCAATGCTTTTGGAATTATTGTCAAGGAACTAACACAGCGGCCACCTCTCGGTGCTCAGCTTTGCCACATACACACACAGATGTGATTTCTTAATTCCACTGGAAGACAAACACAAACAGTACAAGTACCACAGGTGTAGTCCTAACATACATAGTACACGTACACAATCAAAAACTCAACTGAAAACGAAGGTCCAAACTCCAAAATGGCCCGAAACATATATAGGCTGTGTTTAGTTCTCATGAAAAGGATGAAAAATGTATTGTAGCATGTTTTGGCTTTATTTGACAAATAGTGTCCAACTGTTGACTAATTAGGTTCAAAACATTCGTCTCGCAAAGTACAACCAAGCTGTACAATTAGTTTTTGATTTCATCTACATTTAGTACTTCATGCATGTATCACAAGTTTGATGTGACGAGGAATCTTTTTTTGCATAGTGCTTTTTTGGTAGAACTAAACACAACCATAGTCACATGATGAGACTACCCGCAGCGGATACTCTAAAACGATACTCTAAAGCTTTAGAGTATGAATATAGAGTAAAAACTCTATCATTTCTCTCACTCTATATTTAGAGTAGTACAATGCTTACTCTATACTCTATAGTAGCGGGCCCCACTAGCTAAACAAAGGGAAAATGATATAACTCACAAACCAAAAATCCAAATTAAATTTCGATTGCACCATTAAATTCGTCTCAATAAATCCTTCAAAACTAGATCACACATGATATATTTAGATAAAGTGACAAGTGGGTCCCACAGTGGATAGAGTGGATAGAGGATGATATAGAGGATGGATGGGTGCAGAAGAATTGAGTATAGAGGAGAGAATCTTACTGACTATGACATATAGAGGATGAATATAGAGGTCCATGAGTGCGAATAGTCTGATTTGTCAAGATGTCATTAAATTTCAAGATACAACTTCAGATTTCACTTCAGGTATTTATTAAACCAGTGGGTCATGTCATGCAGAGCTTCCGCAGCACTGAGCTGTACAATTAGTTTTTGATTTCATCTACATTTAGTATTTCATGCATGTATCACAAGTTTGATGTGACGGAGAATCTTTTTTTGCATAGTGCTTTTTTTTTGTGGAACTAAACACAGCCATAGTCACATGATGATCTGTCAAGACGTCATTAAATTTCAAGATACAACTTCAGATTTCACTTCAGGTATTTATTAAACCAGTGGGTCATGTCATGCAGAGCTTCCGCTGCACTGCTGACAGCAGCCACATCATCGTCACTGTATCTCACAGCCCATCCATGTGCTACGCCAGGGAAAATTTTGACGAAGTGATCTATCTGTGGAGCAAAATGAAAACATTGGAGAACTGATGGCACTGAATAGTTTTACGCTGAAATAAAATGACTGTTGTCCAAATTGTTGTTTTGGTCTAACTTTGAAATTTATATTTGAAGCAAATTTGGATAGAGAAGGGAAAAAAACGAAGGAGTGGTGGACTGCTAACATGGTTACTGACAGGTATCAATAGTAGGCATACCCAACTAAGAGCGTTAATAGCGTGTCAGCTACTAAATCGCCCGAGGCTTAGGAACGCCTTTCGCCTTGCCCGAGCCCCATGATGTCATTAAAGCGCCCGACCCCTGCGCCCTGTCGGGAACGATTTCCACCTCGCCCGACCCCTGCAATGTAAGCACGGGAGCGCCCGACCCCCTTACATGCTTCTGCCTCGCCCGAGGGACACGTGGAGCCCTCTGGCAAGGCGGGGAGCCATAGATGCCCTCACCATGGCACCCATTCCCGCCGATGGGACAGACATAACCGTGCACAGTGGACAGGAGCGTGGGAACCACGCTCTGACTTAACATGACCCCGGTCATTCCACCACCACGACATCCATACCTCTACAGCTATGGGGGTAACGACAACTATACCACCTACCCCCTCTCTACGCGAATCTAGGCGCCCGTACCGCCCATCCTCGACGGCACAGAAGCACATAAAACGAAGCATGGTCACAACATGTTGCACCAACAGATGGAGAGGCCAAAAGATCAAAGCCCATTACATCTCTGCGCTACAGGGGAAACTGCTCACACCGGATAATGAGGAAGACGGCCGCACCCGAGGCCACCTTTTTTGTTTTTCTCTTTCGTCTTTTCCCCATTTCACCTTTTTACCGCAAATGTAACCCGAGCCCCCTCTTTGAAAACCATAAAAGGAGAGGCAGGGGCCACATCTAAGGATAACTAACACAAAAACGACGGACACACTCCTCGCTAAGACAACACACACATCACCCCTCAAAAGAGACCTGGGATCTGTTCCCTCTTTCGAAAGTTTGTAACCCTTACTACGAGCACTCTGGTGCAAGGCAACACGAGCAACGGTAGAATTCACTGGACGTAGGGCCGTTCTTGCCCGAACCAGTATACACCCTTGTGTCCGCTTTGCACACCATCCGGGCCTAGGCGCGCAGATATAAATTCACTCGTCGCTCTGTCTAGACCCCCAGTTTCTAGACACCGACAGTTGGCGCGCTAGGTAGGGGGCCTTCTGCGCGTCGCGATCCACTTTGTCAGGCTTCGGATGGCCGATCATCGCGTTCGCTTCACTCTCGGCTCCCATATCCAGTTTGGAAGCCTAGACTTCCTCTACACAGGAGTAGACTACGATTTGGTCCTCCTTCCCCCTTCCGTCAACATCGACGCCATCTCTGAGGCCCTATCCAACCTTCGCCTGTACACCGACGAGGGGCAGCCCTAGAGGGCGACTGGCCAGAAAGTTCCCGCGATAGATCGACGCGGGCCGGTAAGCCGCACGGCCACGAGAAAGCCCGCGGCCAGTCCTCGACTACTTTTCACCTTAATCCATCTACGGGAGAGATTCCCGCAGATCTGCCGACTCACCATATGCAGGCTATCGCGGAAGTCTTCGCGACCACCGAGACGACCTCTAGCACCAGCTGCGACAAAGACGACGACAGTTGGGCCGACGCCGACTTCTCCGGGCTCAACGACCCAGGGACTCTGCGTCGCTACGTCGGCGTCTGTGACTACCTTCTCGACGGCGACGACTCTAACAACGGCAGCTACGAGCTCACGTGGCCATGACGCTGGGAGGTAGAGGCTGCACATGACGTCGACACACAATGATCGGTAGATCACCACATCACCCCCTGCCTAGGATCTATTATCTTGTCTTTGGGCAGTTAATCAATATGCGCATGCATTCAAAATCTAAGCATGTTACTCGCTGTAATTTATCCTCTCATTCAAAACATGAGTTAAATCATCAACGATAATTACGTAGTGCTTATGGGCCAAGAACATCAAGCTCAACCCTGAAAAATGTGTCTTCGGGATTCCGAGGGGAATGCGACTTGGCTTTATCGTTTCTGAGCGTGGCATCGAAGCCAACCCAGAGAAGATTTCCGCTATCGCAAACATGGGCCCAATCCAGGATTTGAAAGGGTACAACGAGTCACAGGGTGTCTAGCGGTGCTAAGCCGCTTCATCTCACGCCTCGGCGAACGAGGCCTGCACCTTTACCGGCTCTTGAGAAAGACGGACCGCTTCACCTGGACGCCCGAGGCCCAAGAGGTGCTTGACGGGCTCAAGGCACTTTTAACAAAGGCCCTGATCCTTGTGCCCCTGGCTAAGGGGGAACCGCTCTTACTATACGTCGCGGCCACTACTCAGGTAGTGAGTGCCGCCGTCGTAGTGGAACGGCAGGAGGAAGGCCACACTCTCAAAGTCCAGCGTCCGGTCTGAAAGCATCTAGGCCCCGAGAGTTGGTTTCGGCAATTGATGACAACGCTTTATTACCATGACTAACATGTGTTTTGCAGAAACCTTGGTAAGTTAGGTCATGGAGGTAATAACTGCTTTGGGCACCATGGTATTCATGCCCCCTGATGGAAATCGTTTTGGTTTTCAAAGGAGTGACATCAAGATTAAGGACGGTTAGTTCCGGATGTCAAGGTGTTGAGTTACATTCGGAATAGTCGTTAGGATCTTCGTTTTCTCTTTTGGCCGTACTATTAAGGGGAGCATGAGCGGGTAGCTTGACCTAGGTGAGTCTTATGTTTAGGTGTGGTGCACACTTGTTAAACTTAGCACTAGGCAGCTCTAGAAAAGCTCAAAGTTCAGATGGAAGAAACTTGGTTCAAGTTGCGTCGCATTTCGGAGTGTTTAGACAGTTTTTCCCTTGACCGGACGTGGTTCTCGGTTTAACCGGCGCGTCCGGTCAGTTCAAAACCGCGACTGCGTTTCGGCGCTGACGACCGAACGCGGTCCTTGCGAGGACCGGATGCGGTGGTCAGACCGACACGTGTCACTTAAGGGAAACCATATGTTCGGACGCGACCTGGGTGTGATCGGCGCGTCCGGTCACGTTCCAGTAAGGTCCTGCGACGACCGGACGCGGTCGCGTGTCCAATCTCATTACAGTAAGCTCCCTGCACGATCGGACGCGTCCGATCACCCTTGATCGGCGCGTCCGGTCACTCAGCCGTGATTTCAGAATTTCGACCGTTACGAGCGACCAGCGCATCCGGTCACTTCGAGCGGCGCGTCCGGTCACTCAGTCGAATTTCCAGAATTCCGACCGTTACGTGCGACCGGCGCGTCCGGTCACTTCGATCGGCGCGTCCGGTCACCCCGCGTTTTGCTGAGTTGGTAGGTAACGGTTCGTTTCGACTGTGGGGTGTATAAATACATCCCCACCACCTCTTTGAGAGGTCTCTTGCTCATTTGTTCAGCTGAGAAACACCTTTGGAGTGCAAGGGAGTGCAAGAGCCCTAGTGAGGAGTGTGATTTGAGAATCAAAGCTTGAGAGTTCCTCACTAGTGATTAGAGAGTAGCAAGTGTGCATCCTCCTTCTCATTAGGCTTGTTTTGGTCAAGTGAGAGTTCTAGCTTGTTACTCTTGGTGATCGCCATCACCTAGACGGCTTGGTGGTGATTGGGAGTTTGGTGATCATCCGGCGAAGTTTGTGGATGACCCAACTCATCTTGTGAGCGATTTTGGGCGATTCACCGTGATGGAGTGTCGAAGAATCAGCCCGTAGAGAGCACTTGATCCTTGCGCGGATCAAGGGGGAGCTACACCCTTGCGCGGGTGCTCCAACGAGGACTAGTGGGGAGTGGCGACTCTCCGATACCTCGGAAAAACATCGCCGTGTTCCTTGCCCTTACTTTCAAGCATTTACTTTCTCGTATTTACTTTTATTGCTTGATTTACTTTCCTAGAATTGCCATGCTAGACTAGGATTGGAAACTAGGGTGCAAAACTCTTTACCGGTAGAACATCTAGGAACACAAATAGGCACTAGGGGTGAATTCCGGCTTATAGGATTTAATTCTTGCAATTAATTTTTAGAGAAGCCCAATTCACCCCCCTCTTGGGCATCTTGATCCTTTCAATTGGTATCGGAGCCGAGTTGCTCCTAGTTTAGGCTTCACCGCCTAGAGCAAGATGTCTAACGGGGAAGGACCACCTCCCACCTTTGAGGGGGATGATTTTCCATATTGGAAAATCCGTATGGAGGTGTATCTCGAAGCCATAGATGTTGGGTGTCTTAGAGCCGCAACCCAAGAGCTTCCCGCTATCAGGGATCCCGCCAACCCAATTGGTGACGAGGAGAAGTACGACCGGTGGAATGCAAAAGCCAAAAATGCACTCTACCGGGGCTTAGGCAAGGATATCTTCAATCGTGTGCGTAATGCAAAGAACGCTCATGAATTGTGGAAAAACCTTTGTGCTCTCCATGAGGGAACTAAGAGTGAGCGTGAGAAACACTATCATATTGCTTTAAAGAAAATTAATTCTTTTGAGATGCTTCCTAAAGAAAGTGCCAATGACATGTACACTCGTCTAAATGTTCTTGTAGAGGACCTCAATGCTCTTGGGCTCACTAAAATGAGCCAATCGGATGTTGCAAGGAAGATCTTGAGTGTTCTTCCCGTTGAGAAGTATGGTCACATTGTCACCGTGCTTCACCAAAGTGATCTCTCCACCGCAACACCGACACAAGTATTGAGGAAGATCAATGCTCATGAGATGTACATGCACATCACTCCGGAAGAGGGCTCATCATCTTCCAAGAAGAAAGACTTGGCCTTCAAAGCTAGCCATGACAAGAAAAAGAAGAAGGACCAAGCCATGATGGTGCAAGAAAGCTCAAGTGAAAGTGATGTTGATGATGAATCACTTGCACTCATGGTGAGGAAGACCACCAAAATGCTAAAGAAGCTCAACAAGAGTGGCATTAAGTTCGATGACAAGAAAAAGAAATTCTTCACAAGTAGCAAAAGAAAGCCAATCTCGGAGATGGATTGCTACAATTGTGGTGAACTTGGCCACTTAGCTCATCAATGCCCTAGACCTCCAAAAGACAAGTATAAGAACAAGAACAAGGGCAAGAAAAATAATTCAAGCGATGAAGAAGAAGAGAGGAAGAAAAACAAGCCATACAAGAAGAAGGATGGCAAGAAGGAGTTCCACAAGAAGAAGAAGGGAGGAAAAGCATACATTGTTGGTGATTGGCTCACCGATATTGAATCATCTTGTGAGTCCTCTGAAGATGAAAGCAATGATGAGAAAGAGAAGGTTGCCGCATTTGTAATGGGGCCATCATCTTCACCAACATCTTCATCACCACCTTCACCGCCTCCATCACCATCATCGTCCACTACTCACCTATGCCTTATGGCCAAGGATGATCGAAAGGTACAAAACTATGATAGTGATGATGATGATGATAGTGATAGTGATGATGAATATGATGCACCTTCTTATGATGAACTTGTAAAATTGTTAAACAAATACACTAAAGTCATAAGAAGGACTAGAAATGAAAATGATGAACTTCAAAATGAAAATGAATCACTCTCATCTAAGCTTGAAAGTGCTCAAAAGGCTAGTGGTGAGCTCAAAGATCAAAATGAAATTATGTCTTCCACTCTCAAGGAGCTTAAAACTTCTAATAAAGAGCTTAAAGATCAACATGATAAACTTGAGAAGAAGCATGATGAGCTCATCACTAGGCACAACTCTCTAAAAGATAAATATACAACTTTGAAAATTGACTATGATAGTCTTTTGGTTGCTAATAAACTTGCTCTTGAGACACATGATGCTACTAACAAAGTTGTTAAGTGTGATATAGCTACATCATGTGATGACTTGATTATTGAAAGCATTGAGCAAGGTTCTAGTAGCAAAGGCAAGAGTGTGGTTGAGTCAAGCAATTATGATGATTATGCCAAGATCAAGAGTGAAAATGAGAAGCTTGCAAGTGAGAACAAGACGCTAAAAGGTTTGATGGCTCTTGAGAAGCAAACAACAAATGAATCACTCATTGAAAAAAACAAAAAGCTCAAGCAAGAGAAAGAGCATCTCAAAACCGGCCTAAGCAAGTTCACAAGAGGTCAATATTTGCAAAGTGAGCTACTCATGAACACCGTAATGAAGATGGATAGAAGTGGTATTGGGTACTTGTCAAATCAAGAGAAGAAGACAAAAGCTCAACAACAACAAAGCAAGTCAAAGCCCAAGCCAAAGAGATGTGTTGAGTGTGGACAAGAAGGTCACTTTGCACATGAGTGTAATACTCCACCATCACAACCCTTGCCCAAGCATGCTAGACCTTTTGCCTTCAATGCTCATTACATGCTAAGAAAAGATTCAAATGGAAAGTTGAAAGTTATGTTCTTGGGTCCCCCAAACAAGAATAGGCCTAAGAAAATATGGGTTGCCAAGTCACTAGTTGAGAAAGTCAAGGATCCCTCTCAAGTGTGGGTCCCTAAACAAAAAGCTTGATCTCTTGTGTGTAGGTGAACTACAAGACCGGTGAATCTCATTGGGTTATTGATAGTGGTTACACTCAACATATGACCGGTGATCCTCGTATGTTCACCTCCATTGAAGAGAATGGGATATGTTAAGAGAAGATCACATTTGGAGATAATTCAAAGAGCAAAGTCAAGGGTATAGGCAAGATTGCAATATCAAATGATCACTCACTCTCAAATGTGCTCTATGTTGCTTCATTGAGTTTCAACTTATTATCCGTTGGGCAACTTTGTGACCTTGGCTTCCAATGCTTGTTCACACCAAATGACGTGGTAGTTTTAAAGATAGATGACAAGCAAGTGATATTCAAAGGCTTTAGATACAATAATCTTTATCTTGTTGACTTCACCTCCGAAGATGCAAACTTGATGACATGTTTATTCACCAAGACCTCACTTGGATGGCTTTAGCATAGGAGGCTTGCTCATGTTAGAATGAACACTCTCAACAAGCTATTGAAGAAAAAATTAGTGAGAGGATTGAAGGATGTAAAGTTTGAAAAGGAAAAACCTTGTAGTGCATGTCAAGCGGGCAAACAAGTTGCAAACACTCATCCAACCAAAGCTTTCATGTCAACTTCAAGAGTGCTAGAACTTCTATACATGGATTTGTTTGAGCCTACAACCTACAAGAGCTTGGGTGGTAATCTCTATTGTCTTATGATAGTGGATGACTACTCAAGGTACACATGGACCTTCTTTCTTCATGACAAATCCAAAGTGGCCAATTGTTTCAAGAAGTTTGCAAAGAGAGCTCAAAATAAATTTGAAGTCAAGATAAAGAAGATTAGAAGTGACAATAGCAAAGAGTTTGACAACACCAACATTGAAGCTTATTGTGATGAAATTGGAATCAAGCATGAAGTTTCTTCAACCTACACTCCTCAACAAAATGGTGTAGTTGAGAGAAAGAACCGGACTTTGATCACTCTTGCAAGAACAATGTTAGATGAGTACAATACTCCGGAGAAGTTGTGGGCCGAGGCAATCAACACCGCATGCTATGCTTCAAATCGCCTCTTCCTACAAAAGTTTCTTGGCAAGACCCCCTATGAGTTGCTTAATGGGAAGAAGCCGGACGTCTTATTCTTCCGGGTGTTTGGTTGCAAATGCTACATCTACAAGAAGCGTCAACACCTAGGAAAGTTTCAAAGACGTTGTGATATTGGTTTTCTTGTTGGTTACTCATCAAAGTCCAAAGCATATAGAGTATTTAACCATGCCACTGGTTTGGTTGAAGAAACATATGATGTGAAATTTGATGAATCTAATGGCTCCCAAGGAGCAATTGAGAATTGTGATGATGTAGGTGATGAACCCTTGAGGGAGGCAATGAAGAACATGCCGGTGGGAGACATCAAGCCAAAAGATGATGAAGATGATGTACAAATTGTTGATCCACCATCTTCATCACATGTGCCTCAAGATGATGACAAGAACAAGAGAGTTGAAAATAAAGACACTTATGTCTCTCATGAACAAGCCGAGGCACAAGCACAAGATGTTGATGCTCCCCATCCACCTCCTCAAGTGGTTAATAGAAGAAACTCACCTCTACTTCAAGCTCATCCACAAGATCTCATCATAGGAAGTCCTTCTAAGGGAGTAATGACTCGATCTCAAAAGCTTGCCTCTTTTGTTGAACATCACTTCTTTGTCTCTTGTGTTGAACCTAAGAATGTAGAAGAAGCTCTTCAAGATCCGGATTGGGTGAATGCTATGCATGAAGAATTGAACAACTTCGCTCGAAATCAAGTATGGACACTTGAAGAGCATCCTAAAAGGGCAAGAGTCATTGGAACCAAGTAGGTGTTCCGCAACAAGCAAGATGACCAAGGCGTAGTTGTGAGAAACAAGGTAAGACTAGTTGCAAAGGGGTTCTCTTAAGTTGAAGGTCTTGATTTTGGAGAGACCTTTGCACCAGTTGCAAGACTTAAAGCCATTCGTATCCTCCTTGCATATGCATCACATCATGATATGAAACTATATCAAATGGATGTGAAAAATACATTTTTAAATGGCTTCATAAATGAACTAGTCTATGTTAATCAACCTCCCGGGTTTGAAGACCCTAGATATCCTAATCATGTTTATAGGTTGTCCAAGGCGCTATATGGGCTCAAGCAAGCCCCTAGAGCGTGGTATGAGCGCCTCCGGGACTTCCTCATTGAGAAGGGCTTCACCGTTGGGAAGGTCGACACCACACTTTTCACCAAGAAGCTTAATGGGGAGATCTTCATTTGTCAAGTGTATGTTGATGATATCATCTTCGGATCAACAAATGAAGAATATTGCAAGGAATTTGGTGAATTGATGTCGAAGGAGTTCGAGATGTCTATGATTGGTGAGCTCACATTCTTTCTTGGTTTTCAAGTCAAGCAAATGAGAGAAGGGATTTTCATCTCTCAAGAAAAGTATACCAAGGATCTTCTCAAAAGGTTTAAGATGGAAGAATGCAAACCAATCAAGACCCCAATGTCATCTAATGGACATCTCGACCTAGATGAGGGAGGTAAACCGGTTGATCAAACTCTCTACCGTTCTATGATTGGTAGTTTGTTGTACCTTACCGCATCTAGGCCCGATATCATGTTTAGTGTGTGCATGTGTGCTCGCTTTCAAGCGTGCCCTAAAGAATCTCACTTAAGTGCCGTAAAAAGAATCTTAAGATATCTTAAGCACACCCCAAGCATTAGCCTTTGGTATCCCAAAGGAGCTAGATTCCAACTAGTTGGCTATTCCGATTCGGAATATGCCGGTTGCAAAATTGATAGAAAAAGCACATCCGGAGGGTGCCATTTGCTTGGAAGGTCTTTAGTATCTTGGTCATCTAAAAAGCAAAATAGTGTGGCTTTGTCCACCGCCGAGGCGGAATACATTGCCGTGGGGGCTTGTTGTGCACAAATCTTATACATGAAACAAACCCTCCTAGACTATGGAATTATTCTTGAAAAGGTGCCACTTTTATGTGATAATGAAAGTGCCGTTAAAATTGCTAATAATCCGGTACAACACTCTCGCACCAAGCACATTGATATCCGCCACCACTTTCTAAGAGATCACGTTGCTAAAAATGATATATCACTAGAATGTGTAAGAAGTGAAAATCAATTAGCGGATATCTTCACTAAACCTTTGGATGAAGCTACCTTTTGTAGGTTGAGAAGTGAACTCAATGTGCTTGACTCTAGCAACTTTAAAAAATGAGCTTGTGTTGTTCCTTGCATTGCATTGTATTATATGTCATGTTTAATTACCCGCAATGCATCTTGTGCTTGGCTAACACCGTTACGATAACCCTCCTTTGGAGGAGTGAAGAAGCCTAACCGTGGATCAAACTTGACAAGCAACCTAGCTTTACTTACTTATTTTGCATTGCATTTGCATGGTTGTTGCTTTGTCGTTTCTTTTCGGTTTGGCTTTGAGCAACCTCTGTGTTCGTCCATGGGTAGAGAGAGCATTTTGACGCTCCCAAGGGTTCAAAAACTCTATTGCATGGCCATACGTTGCTCCTCGGGTGTTTGTTGCCTATTTTCCTAAAAATAATATTAGCCTAAGGCAAACTATTTTGAGAAACTTGAGGGTTTGAGTGAGACACTCATATCATGTTCCAATTGGTGTTTATTTGTGTCTCTTTGAATTGGAACTTGATTGGGAGAAGTCGCGTCGAAGTTCAGAATGAAGAAGGACGAAAAACAGTGACCGGACGTTGGACCGGACGCTGCACCGGACGCAGTGATGCTTCACCACCGCGTCCGGTCCCGGCGACCACCAGCGCGTCCGGTCATCCAGAAGACCAACTCCTGACCCTGTGACCGGACGCTGCACCGGACGCGCTGTTGTTGACCACCGCGTTCGGTCCCGGTAACCACCACCGCATCCGGTCATTCGCGATGACTTTCCCGGGTAACCCTCGACCGGACTCTGTCCGCGTCCGGTCAGTCCTAACCGGATGCGTCCGGTCGCTCCAGGAGCTTACTGGAGTGTGACCGGACGCTGCACCACCGCGTCCGGTCATATCGACCACCGCGTCCGGTCATCGCGTGACGAGCGGATCTAACTCCTCATATAACCCTTCGTGTTCCTCTTCTTTTCCTCATCCGCCGCCGTTCGCGATTCCGCCGCCTCCCTGCCCTAGCTCGCCTGAGCGCCGCTGTGCCCGTGCCTTCTCCTTCCCGCCGTCCTCCTCCGCCGCGCCGAGCCACCGCGCGCCTGCTGCCCCGCCGCACCTGCTCCGCCTTGCCGCGCTGCGCCGCCCGAGCCTGCACCTGCCGCGCCGCCGCCGCTCTGCCACTCCTTGCCGCGCCGCCACCGCTCTGCCGTGCCTGGCCGTGTCGCCATCGCTGCTTGCTGCTCTACCTCCGGCCGGTCGTTGACTGCCTTCCTCGCGCACGCCTCTGCTTGGTCACTGCTCTAACCCTAACCCTAGGGTTCGCGCAACGTGTTTTCGGCCGTTCTTCGTCGAGGTTTCTTCGCGCGACGTCTTCTTCGCGAGGTTGTTTCGCGCTACCTTGATCTCCTTGTCAGGGTTTGCCGTAATTTCATCCTTGAAATTCTAATTATCTTTTGTTTCGACAAATCAGAGCTCGTCCGGCGTATTCGGGAAGTCTCGCGAACTAGGTCATCTTACCTTTTCACCGTCTTCTCGTCGATCCGAGGTAGCCATCGCGTTTCGATTCACATCTTATCTTATATGCTTGCTATCTCTAGGGTTTCGTACCTTTTAGATCATATATGTTGCTTATAGTAGATCCATCTATTCCGTCTTTTCAGCAAGTTTGTCGGTGTGTCGGGGTGACTGCTGTTCAGTTATTAAATCCGAGGCCAAGCCTGCGGATACGGACTGAGGCCAAGCCTCTTGAGTGACAGTTCATCATCTTTCAGAGGTTCTCCGCAGTTTGTCAGTATGGTTCGCTGCAAGAACGCCGGGGTGCTCCTAGTGACGGGGACGAGAGTCCTCCTCGTCTGTCTGAGGTTGCGCGTGGCAAGCGCATAAAGATTATGGCCAGAAAGAAGAAGACCCTCACAGATGCAGAGATAGCTCAGACAGTTGCAGATGCAGCAGAGCAGGCAGAGAGGGGAGGCAGGAGCAGTGGTATACGCATTGGCGAGCGTCGCTTTCATCTTGAAGGTCGACAGCTTGGTACAGAGACTACTGAGGCCATTGAGGGCACAGAGGTGACAGAGGATGCAGATGCGATGTCAGTCGATCCACCTGCAGAGGCTCCAGAGGGGACAGAGGAGCAGCCAGCTCAGACTCCACCGCGTCGCCGCTCCACACGCACACGAGCTCAGGTGACTCCTAGGCCAGAGGGCCAGCGTCGTGGAGGACGTCCACCTCCCAGGGTTAGAGGTTCACCCCCTGTCGAGCACTTTGACTTGAGAGGTGCTACAGCACGTTAGGTGCAAGGGTTGAGATTTGTTGAGGTCAGCCGGTGGTTCCCACCTCAGAGGGACTCCAGAGCTTTAGAGGGTTTCTATACTCCTCTATAGGAGAATTTCTACAGAGCTTATGTTGAAGTGGCATTGCCTTTCGACCACAGAGAGTCTGTCGCATTGAGTCACTTGTTGAGGTAGTGGGTGAGCAGCTTCGTCCGCACCTGTCCTTTCTACCGGGCTTGTCAGATTTTCTTGGACGGACAGGTGCATACTGCGGTACTTGGGTTAGGGAGTTCTATGCTTCACTATGGATTGATCCGGCCCATGAGTTCATACACTTTGCATTCCGAGGTCGCGACCGCAGACTGTACAGCACAAGAGTGCGAGAGATTCTTAGACTCCTAGCTTCAGACACGAAGATCCACCAGCTCTGTTTCGGTCAGATAGCTCCACCTAGACGCCCTCATGGCGTTACTGTGCCACCTACAGATCTGATCCGACCCTGCTTCCGTGAGCCTTTTGGCGAAAGGTCTCGTCGCACACCTGCCAGTTTGACACCGCTTGCCCGAGTTCTGGATGCTATTGTCAAGCGTACTCTTCTTCCCAGGCTTGGTTACAGAGAGGGATTGACTAGGATGCAGCTATGGGTTGTTCACCACCTCCTCTCACAGACACCTTTTGACATTTGGGATCTTATGCTTAGTGAGATGGAGGACACCCTGGCAGAGGGCTTCAAGGGACACCGTCAGCTGCCCTATGCTCATTGGATTTGCTTCATCATCAGATCTGCCCTTGAGCTTCCTGCAGAGATTAGAGCTGAGATATATGATACTACTACTGCTTTTCCTGAGTATGATATCCGTCAGCTATGGGCTTCAGTTACGAGAGAGCAGGCCCATGTACCAGGACAGAGAGAGACCTCAGGTGCCTGAGACAACGGCTGAGCAGGACACGACCGTACAGGGTCTTGCTGAGGCAGAGCTTGCAGATTTAGATGCTCAGCCCGCTGATATAGCTGAGGATGAGGCCTCTGACAGCACTGACGAGGATTATCAGCCCATTCCCAGGTATCGGTCTCCTCGGTCTCACGACCACGAGGCCGGTGGCTCTGGTTCAGCCTCCCGCTCAGACCCAGCCATGGTGGCTATTCTTGAGAGGCTGACCCAGGCACAGGAGCGACAGGAGCTTCAGCTACAGAGATAGGCTCAGGACACCGCTGCAGCTTTTGCACAGATTTAGGCTCGACAGGATGAGTTCCAGAGACAGCAGCTTGAGATACAACGCCA
The DNA here is from genome assembly GCA_038087645.1 of Saccharum hybrid cultivar R570. NCBI lineage: Eukaryota > Viridiplantae > Streptophyta > Magnoliopsida > Poales > Poaceae > Saccharum > Saccharum hybrid cultivar. Next base: position 17,496,564 of record JAQSUU010000443.1, read on the forward strand.
GCAAGTCGAGATGCAGCGTCAGCAGTATGAGATGCAGCGACAGAGTGCAGCTAGCCAGCAGCAGTACTTGGATCTTCTGCATCACCTTGTCACAGTTGGGGTTCCTCCACCTGCATCTGTCCTGACTCTAGCCTTACAGTCTAGTGGACCTTCGAGTCAGGGACAGCCGAGCTTTCAGTTCACCTCTCCATAGCTACAGGTTCCTCAGTCGTTCCAGTCCCCGAGCTACACGCCTATTCAGACGGGATTTACTCCTTCAGACCAGCCTCGCCCTCACCTTTTGACTGGCACACCTTTCATTGATCTTAGTGCCACATATAGCGAGTTGACTGGTCAGCCGACGCCCTCGCACACTACTTTTGCTACTTCATTAGGGTTGTCAGCTTCAGAGGCAGCTGTTCCTCCTGTGACAGGGACGGGCACTACAGAGATAGTTCCTTCATCCGTTGCCTCGACAGATCCCCTAGCAATTGGCTCACTTAAGGCTCAGGTCACAGAGACTGCTCCACTTGTTGCTACTTCGTCAGTATCTATTCCTGTTGATCAAACCCAGACCGCTTCACAGCCGCGTACTTCATCAGAGGGTCAGCCTGATAGCTCCGAGTCCGAGGGAGACACTTCTCAGTTTGTGATCACTACGCGCTCCTCGGCACCCGACTCGACTCCGTCTGTTCCCCCGTCAGATCCTTAGATTAGTTTTTGGCGGTTGATGCCAAAGGGGGAGAGAGTAGATTCAGGGAGAGTTTTGATAGAGGGTTTTTGTTTTTTTATGTGTGCTACATTCATGCATCATGTTTACTTTACAGTAATTGCATTCTTGTGACATGTGGTCGTGTGAGTACTTTGAGTTTCTATGGTTTATCTAGTCACTTTTTAAATCATGTCACTTGTTTGGTTATAGCTCATAAGGTTGTGCTTCCGTGCCTTACTCCGATCTCTTTTGAGCTATATCTTTTTGTGTACTAACGTTTCATGTCTTATCTTATAAGTACACTCTTTTAGCTTGGAACACATAAGCAATTCCTAACCTTTTGTGCTTATTGTTTTTCTGCTTATGTGAACCAAGCATGTTCGAAAACCTCAACTCCTATCTTTTGAATCTTAGTGTTGTCATCAATCACCAAAAAGGAGGAGATTGAAAGCATCTAGGCCCCGAGAGTTGGTTTCGGCAATTAATGACAACGCTTTATTGCCATGACTAACGTGTGTTTTGCAGAAACCTTTGTAAGTTAGGTCATGGAGGTAATAACTGCTTTGGGCACCATGGTATTCATGCCCCCTGATGGAAATCGTTTCGGTTTTCAAAGGAGTGACGTCAAGATTAAGGACGGTTAGTTCCGGATGTCAAGGTGTTGAGTTACATTCGGAATAGTCGTTAGGATCTTCGTTTACTCTTTTGGTCGTACTATTAAGGGGAGCATGAGCGGGTAGCTTGACCTAGGTGAGTCTTATGTTTAGGTGTGGTGCACACTTGTTAAACTTAGCACTAGGCAGCTCTAGAAAAGCTCAAAGTTCAGTTGAAAGCAACTTGGTTCAAGTTGCGTCGCGTTTCAGAGTGTTTAGATAGCTTTTCCCTTGACCGGACGCGGTTCTCGGTTTAACCGGCGTGTCCGGTCAGTTCAAAACCGCGACTGCGTTTCGGCGCTAACGACCGGACGCGGTCCTTGCGAGGACCGAACGCGGTGGTCAGACCGACACATGTCACTTAAGGGAAACCATCTGTTCGGACGCGACCTGGGTGTGATCGGCGCGTCCGGTCACGTTCTAGAAAGGTCCTGCGACGACCGGACGTGTCCGGTCATCACCGATCGGACGCGGTCACGCGTCCGATCTCGTTACAGTAAGCTCCCTGCACGATCGGACGCGTCCGATCACCCCTGACCGGCGCATTCGGTCACTCAGCCATGATTTTAGAATTTTGACCGTTACGAGCGACCAGCGCGTCCGGTCACTTCGAGCGGCGCGTCCGGTCACTCAGTCGAATTTCCAGAATTCCGACCGTTACGTGCGACCGGCGCGTCCGGTCACTTCGATCGGCGCGTCCGGTCACCCCGCGTTTTGCTGAGTTGGCAGGTAACGGTTCGTTTCGACTGTGGGGTGTATAAATACATCCCCACCACCTCTTTGAGAGGTCTCTTGCTTATTTGTTCAGCTGAGAAACACCTTTGGAGTGCAAGGGAGTGCAAGAGCCCTAGTGAGAAGTGTGATTTGAGAATCAAAGCTTGAGAGTTCCTCACTAGTGATTAGAGAGTAGCAAGTGTGCATCCTCCTTCTCATTAGGCTTGTTTTGGTCAAGTGAGAGTTCTAGCTTGTTACTCTTGGTGATCGCCATCACCTAGACGGCTTGGTGGTGATTGGGAGTTTGGTGATCATCCGACGAAGCTTGTGGATGACCCAACTAATCTTGTGAGTGGTTTTGGGCGATTCACCGTGACGGAGTGTCGAAGAATCAGCCCGTAGAGAGCACTTGATCCTTGTGCGGATCAAGGGGGAGCTACACCCTTGCGCGGGTGCTCCAACGAGGACTAGTGGGGAGTGGCGACTCTCCGATACCTCAGAAAAACATCGTCGTGTTCCTTGCCCTTACTTTCAAGCATTTACTTTCTCGTATTTACTTTTATTGCTTGATTTACTTTCCTAGAATTGTCATGCTAGAGTAGGATTGGAAACTAGGGTGCAAAACTCTTTATCGGTAGAACATTTAGGAACACAAGTAGGCACTAGGGGTGAATTCCGGCTTGTAGGATTTAATTCTTGCAATTAATTTTTAGAGAAGCCCAATTCACCCCCCTCTTGGGCATCTTGATCCTTTCACGGTCTACTTCATCAGTGAAGTCTTATTCGACATCAAGACACGCTACCCACAAATCCAGAAACTCTTGTACGCTGTCCTCATCGCCCGGAGGAAGCTGCGCCACTACTTCGAGTCGCACCCGATCACAATTGTGTCATCCTTCCCCCTTGGGGAGGTGATTCAGAACCGTGAGGCGACGAGAAGAATCGCTAAGTGGGCAATTGAACTCATGGAAGAAGGCATCACCAATGCCCCTCGGAAAGCCATCAAGTCCTAGGTGCTGGCAGACTTTGTGGCAGAATGGACCGAGACCCAAACGCCACCGACACCGGTGGAACAGGAGTACTGGACGATGTATTTTGACGAATCACTGATGAAGAGCGGAGCTGGGGCGGGACTCGTCTTCGTCTCCCCCCTTGGCGTGCGCATGAGGTATATGATATGGATCCATTTTCTGGCCTCTAACAATGTCGCTGAGTATGAGGCATTGGGATTCGACGGCTTAATGTCCGAGGTGACTCCTAGTTGATCGTAGACCAAGTCATGAAGGAGTTGAGCTATCATGACCCCAAGATGGCGGCATACTGCCAGGTGGTCCGCCTCCTAGAAGAAAAGTTTGATGGCCTCAAGCTCAACCACATTGCTAGACGATCTAACGAGGCAACAGACAAGCTTGTGAAGCTGGCATCCGGTCGGGCACCAGCTCCCACCAACGTCTTTGCCAGCGATCTATATAAGCCCTCGGTCATTTACCAAGGGTCAGCGCAGGACGACAGCGAGCCGCCCACGCTAACCTCGGGGCTGACCCGACCCTGGCCCAAACCGACCCTGAGGTTATGCAAATTGAGGATGACCCAGCCATAGGGCCCAACCCCCTGCCGGACTGGAGAATCCCATACCTCTACTGCTTGGTCCGCGGTGTACTCCCAACTGACAAGACCAAAGCTCGATGCCTTGCGCGCCACGCCAAGTCGTTTGTCTTGCTAGATCGAGAACTTTACAAGCGGAGCCCCATTGGAATCCTGCAACGCTGCGTCCCTAGAGAGCAGGGGAAGAAGCTACTACATGACATCCATGGGGGCGTCTGCGGTCATCACGCAGCGCCATGCACCCTTGTCGAAAATGTGTTCCGACAGGGCTTCTACTGGCCCACTGTCGTGGCTGACGCGACCGAGGTAGTACGCTCCTGCGAAGGATGTCAGTACTATGCTTGACAAACTCATTTACCAGCCCAAGCGCTCTAGACGATCCACATCACTTGGCCTTTCGCGGTTTGGGGTCTAGACCTTGTCGGGCCGCTCTAGAAAGCACCCGGGGGCTTCACCCACTTGCTTGTCACCATCGACAAGTTCTCGAAGTGGATTGAGGCTCGGCCAATCGCGCGAATCAAATCTGAGCAGGCGGTGCTATTCTTCACTGATATTATTCATCGCTTCAGGGTCCCAAACTCCATCATCACCGACAATGGCATGCAGTTCACCAGCAAAAAGTTCCTAGATTTTTGCGATGATCACCATATCCGTGTGGATTGGGCAGCCGTGGCACACCCCCGGACGAACGGGCAGGTCAAGCACGCCAACAACATGATCTTGCAGGGCATCAAGCCAAGGATCTTCAACCGGTTGAACAAATTTGACTGCCGATGGGTCACGGAACTCCCCGCGGTCCTTTGGAGTTTGAGGACGACCTCGAGCCGAGCAACAGGCTTCACACCTTTCTTCATGGTCTATGAATCCGAGGCCATCCTCCCCACTGACTTGGAATATGGAGTGCCAAGGGTCAGAGCGTACGACGACCAAGGGAACCAAGCTCCCTTAAGGACACCGTGGACCAGCTGGAGGAAGCACGTGACATCGTCCTACTCCACTCTGCCAAGTACCAGCAAGCCTTACGCCGATATCACCATCGCAGCATGCGGGGTCGGGCGTTAACGTCGGGGATTTGGTGCTTCGCCTTAGACAGGACAACAGGGGCCGCCATAAGCTAACACCACCATGGGAGGGCCCGTTCGTCATCGCAGAAGTACTCCACCCCGGCACCTATAAGCTGGCCACCGCAGATGGCCAAGTCTTCACCAACGCTTGGAACATCGAACAGTTACGTCCCTTCTACCCATAGACTTCTAGACTTATCACATGTTTAATCTCAAAAGAATAAAAAAAGTGCTCACTGTCTCTTACTTTGTCTAAACTCTAAGGGAGACCCGACCCTACCTTTAGTTAGGGTCGGGCCTCACTCGGGGGCTGAAAGGGGAAAACCCCTCAACAATGCGAAATTTTCACAATACTTTTCGAAAAAGTTTTCGTACCCAACCCCTTACAGCGTTGTAAGGTCCAAATAGGCTAGAGGGGGGGTGAATAGCCTAATTAAAACTTCTACAAGAATTACTTAACCACACGTGTTAGAACAAAAGGTGACGAAGTAAAATGCACTAGCTCTAACTAATTAAGCAAGCCACATATACAAGTCTAGTACAAGGCTATCCACTAAACACAACAACTACAAGCTGGATACAAGAAGTAATACGAGAGAAGAGCTTTGGGTGATTATACCGCCGTGTAGACATAAGAAGTACCAATCAATCAATCACACAAGAGAAATCCTCGGAAAGAGAACGACACAAGAATTTATCCCGAGATTCACTTGCTTTCCGGCAAGCTACTCCCCGTTGTGGCGATACACCCACTTGTCGGTTCGCGAGCTAATCGACTATCAAGAGTCGAGCCCTCGGCGGACGCCGCACAATCGCACACAAGATAGGGATCCTCCAAGCCACGAGCTCCACTAGAGTATCCAATTCGCGAACTCCCGCGGGGAAGGATCAAGAACCCTTTATAACACTTGGTGAGGGATCCAACAATCTCCAATTGCGAGCTCAATCACCTCCGCTGCTCCAAGTCGTCTACCGCGTCGGGAAACACGAAAGAGTAACAAGAAATCCGCAGCAACTTGAAGATCAAGTGCCTCTAGAATACAACTCTCAAGTAATACACTTGAATCTCACTTAATCTCACTCAAGATGTGCAACCAAGCAAAAAAATGAGTGAACGGGTTGTTCTCTAGCTCAAAGGATGTCTCAAGGTCTCAAAATGTGCAAGAGATACCCCCAAACCCCGGCCAACTTCTATTTATAGCGAAAGGGTACGCAGCTAGCCGTTACCGGACGACGCAGTGAAAAACATGACGACCAGACGCACCGGTCAGGGTGACCGGACGCGTCCGGTCACTACAGGACAAGCAGCAACAGTGCGCGTTAGAAGGAGCCGTTGCCGTGACCAGACGTACTTCAGCGTTTGATCGGACGCGCTGCACCCGGCGTCCGGTCGGAGTCCAGAGAGCTCCCACCGCGACCGGACGCGTCCGATCGCATGTGACCGGACGCGCCACGCGTCCGATCAGCTCTACGTCAAGCACTGTACCAAAGGATGTTCGACCGGAAGCGCTGGTTCCGCGAGGGACCGGACGCGCCGGTCCGCGACCCCCTTGCGCGCGCGTCTGCCTAAGGTTTGAACTGACCGGACGCGCCTGCTGCGTCCGGTCACTTCGACCACAGCGTCCGGTCACTGTTTTTCAGTGATAAACATTCTGGACTTTCGCCACCTTTTCTCGCCTCTGGCGCAATGGAAGATAGACGTTTCACTTCCCAAAAAGCGTTGAATCCCGCCTCGCAAGCTCGGCGAGAGGGAGAGAGGAACCCAAACCCCTCTCTACTGCTCAAACTCCACCGCCTTTGCAAATGTGCTAACACCACCAAGTGTACACCACCATGTGCATGTGTGTTAGCATTTTCACAATCATTTTTCAAGACGTTATGTTAGCTCTCAACTAGATCCAAATGCATATGCTCAAGACATTGATCTAGTGACACTTGATTTCCGAGCTAACCATGATTACCCTTCTTGATAGTCGGCTTTGTATCCTAAACCCGGTCAATCACTTCTCTACTCATCTTAGATCGGCAAAAGGAAAACCCTATGATTATACCTTTGTCTTGTGCTCTTAGATCCTTCTCCTCCACTTGATCATCATGTCCATCATTTTATGTGCATTCCTTCATGATCTTGCTCATCATTTCATGCACCAAATCATGTGGTCTTGTGGCCATCTCTCTATGTCATTTGCTCCTTCATCACGTGTGTTGCTTATGCCTAATTCAAACCACTTGACACAATGGCATTAGCAACTTGGTGTCATTAATTACCAAAACTAAACTTGGGTTTTCAAGCGTTGCTTAAGAAAGCAGCTGTTCTACAAAGCGAAGAGCCCCTCAGGACAGATCGGTCGAACTACGAGAAACCTACACCCTAGCAGTTACGGTGCCTTTGGTCACCAGTCTGAGCCTAAGGGGTCGACTCGTACTTCTAGAAAATCCGTAAACTTAAACACGACGTGGGAATCAAGCAACCATTCAAAAGACTTTACGAAAAGATATCCATCTGAGCCCTCCGACGGCAACTAGAAAATGCGAGTACGTTAGAGTACGAGGATCACCCGGGTCGGAGTTAATCGGACTGCGAAAAACCTATGCCTCTACGGCTATGGTACTCTCGCTCATTAACCCCGACCCCGGGCGTCAGACTTAACTCTAAACGCCGCAAGCCTAGGCACACCAAGAGAATCGGGACGAACGCGTAAAGACTCAGAGCGAAAGATAAACACAAGTTTTTGAGGGGCCCCAAGGGCCAGGACTTGTTCAACATTCTAAGTTTTTACATGGGCATCTTGTGTGATGATGTTTACAGATCCAAAGGCGGGGGGACAACCTCTTCTTTGAACTTGGCCGCCAGAATCTTCGCCGGCTCCGGCACCTCCTCATTGATGGCGTCGAGCTCCTCCTCGGGGATGTCGACGTAGCCCTCACTAAGAGCCTCTAGGTCAATCTTTTGGTAGTGGGACCTGAAGACGGCGAGCGCACACCGCATCCTAAGGTAGAGTGCCTCCTTTACTTGGGTCCGAACCCGCTCGAAGGCGACTCCGAGACGACCCCGCAGCGAGCTCTCTCTAGGGCACACCTGGACCGCCCCGAGGGCATCGCACACAAGCTCGGCGGTGGTGCGTCGCTCGGAGTGCTCATGCTGCTACGTTTCCAGGGCCTCCCGCGCCGACAGAAGCTCTACCTCCACCGTGGCAAGCTTCCTCTTCAGCCCAGATCATCACAGGAGATAAGAAGCATATTTCAAAAAAGAGCCCAACGATGGACGACCAAAGGTACTTACCTTCCAACTCCTGGGCCCTGGCCGAGTCCCGCTGACGCCCTTGGGCCACCGTGACTTTGAGGGATTCCACCTCGGGCTTCAGCTGGCGGTTCTCATTGGCAAGCCGAGAGGCCGTGCACGTAGCCTCCTGCATCCGGGCCTCCGCAGTGTTCTTCTCCCTCCAAGCTATGTTGCACTCTTGGCGAGCCTCGTCGCGCTCGCCAAGAGCATGCTCGCGCTCACGGCGGATAGAGTCAAGCTCGGTCTGGAACCACTCCGAGGCCCGCGACAGCTCGTCGCGCTCGCTCTTCACCTTTTGGGCCTCCTCTTGGTCCTTACGAGCGCGGGCCTAGATGCGCAGATACAAATTCACTCGTCGCTCTGTCTAGACCCCCGGTTTCTAGACACCGATAGTTACTAAGCAGGAAGACTTAAGGAATTGCAGTGACAAAGAAAGGGCTTAATCAAAAAATAAAAAACAGAAAACAATATACTTTCAGGGGGCTCAAGAATTGAGAAGCCTCTACTGTATATGAAACCTTACTGTACAGTTTGCAGATTAAACAATTTGAATGAAGTAAATATATTTACTTAAGAACACAACCCTCCATTGCAGATAAAAAAAATAAAAACTATATGCTCAACCCCAAATACTTTTGCACAATCGCACTCATACGCATTAGAACAGTTTTAGCATGGAGTTTTAAATATATAAAGCAATTTATCTAATAGTAGAGTCTGAATACTCTGGTATGCATGCAAATGTCCGAACTTAAAAATCAAGGTTTCAAAGATGTCAGAACTTACCCCAGAGTTTGCTGACAGGATCTGCTCAAACTCCTTTAACAATTTTGGGGGCGATGTTTTGTCAATTTCAGCGCCAAGTATAGAAATGGGGCATTTGATCTCTGAATATTAGATAGCACATCAAAGAGTAAGCATTTTCAGCTCTGGCATTAGAACAGTTTTAGCGTGTAAGGTGAAAAACTATCAGAATATATTTGACCTTTAATGTCATCAACAGTAAGTAAAGAAGGGTGTAACAATACAGCTGCCTGGATCTCGTGAACTTTTGCCAGCTCGACAACGACCTTTGCTGAAAGTAGTGCAATCAAGTGTCTAAGGCTTAGCGTGGAGAAAAAGAGGAAGGGACTAGCACAAATTTAATTTGCAACAAAGAAATTTTCAAGTATACTAACAAATAAAACAATTCAAATATTTGTATTTACCTCCCCAGCAATAACCTGCAGCCCCAATGGTCGCCACTCCCTTCTCCTTTAGAGCAGCAATTGCTGGTTTTGCCTCTTCAAATGCCTTTTGCTGTTACAAGAATCAATCTCAGTGCTCAGTATAAAATGAGAGACAAAAGGGAACAAGTAGGCAAGTGCTCATAACCCCTAACAGGTGACTCCTACATCAAGAAACATTACTTTGCTTCAAAATAACCCTTACATGCTACTAGCCAATAAACAAAAGAGTTGTTCAATCATTTTATTCAGGTACCTGCAAAATGGTCATTCAAGCTGACAGATTTCTTGATGCTCATATCAGAAGTTTTTTTTTGTGATTTTTTCTAGCCTTTCTGAAATTTTCAGTCTACAAATGTCATGGAAGTTGGACAAGATGCCCCCGCGCCCCCCCACCCACCTAAGAAAACAAGCTGCCCTGGGTCCTGTAATAATCAAAAGGTCGATGAAAAAGTTCAGAAGACAACATACTGGAGAATGTGCCTGCAACCACATTGCACGATTATTGGGATTGCTGGGGTCGAATGGATCCCCATGCAGGAAATCTGGCACTACAACCAAGTAACCTGACAAAGCAACATTATCCGCTATCTTCCTTCATGAGAAAAACTTTTACCATCAGTGTAAAAAAAACTTTTAGAAAGCAGTAGCAACTAATTGCAATTCAAACAACCCTTGGCCAAATTCTAACACTAAGCTGTGAAGCAATTTGCACCAGACTGGCTACAGCAAACACCCAAATCTGAATGGGGTTTTCTTTTTATGCTTTGCCACCACGGCTTCGCCCCCTCTGTTGGCGACCATTGCGCGGATGTATTTTTCTTTTGCAGGCATAGTCGGTTGGTGTTTTGAGGTGGTGGTTCGCCCCCCCCCCCCCCCCCCCCCCCCCCCCCCTCGTGTTTTTTTGCTGTTCGTTTGTGTCTTTTGGATTCCACAGGTAATCCTAGGATTACTTGTGAGTCCTATGTAACCGTTATCCGGCCTTTCTTTTGGTCATTCCTCTTAATGAAAAACGGGTTAAAGACCCGATCGCGAAAAAAAAACAGTCCCTATAAAGCTAGAATTAGGGATTAGCAAAGGCAAAAATATTGTGCCACCAGATGATGACTGAATGAGTTAAATTTTCTGAAAAGAAAATGGCCACCATATACTACTCCCCCCAAAAAATAGAATAGGTCTCTTTAACATAAGCAGGAAAGTTAATCCTAAAGGCAGAATTTCCATATTTATAGGCAAGCAGAATTTTCTGCAACATATACAAGATCAGGTGTAAACTAGCATATGATGAGATGGGACAATACACACTTTCAGAGTCATAACGGGCAAGAGCTGTAAATCAATAAAAATAACTACATGGCTATGGCCGATGGCCGATGGCGATGGTGCTGCAAGTAACAAATCCAAGGGTTCCACCTTGTCTATTTCAGAGGGGCAAAAAAGGAGGGGTACCTCAGCTTTGGCGCCTCATACCCTGTAAAGAAGGGGAATAATAGTTCGGGTGATTCTTGTAGTCGAATCTTGGAAAGTACAAGACTTTGATCCTACTCAGGCAATTACCGAAGACGTCGGAGACGAGGACGACGGCGGCTTTGGACTCCGCCGAGCCGACGACGTAGGCCTTGAGCCCGCCGAAGTCGTCGACGACCTCACCCACTCCGCCGGCCGGGATCAGCGCCGGCGGGCTCTCCCAGCAGTGCGAGCTCGCCATCCTCTCAGTTCTTTAGTTTTTTCTAATTGCAGACTGCTGCCGTTGGATTGGACTGGAGTCTGGAGGCGCTAAAGAGATTACTATACTCCAAAGTGTGACAAGTGACAAGGAATGGCATCAAGTGAAGCGGCCGGCCGGCGAGAGCAGGCGAATGTATTGTTCACGCCGAGTCGCCCTTTAACTCGGAATTTTTGTAGAAAAAAGATAAGCTGTGAGTAAGGCTGGGTATTCGAGTTACTCGAAAAATTCGGATGAGGTAATTTAGGTAATTAAAAATTCAGGTATTAAAAATTGTTATCCGGTTTTTGCTCTGAAAAAGTATTACCCGAAATTTCGGGTACCCAATAATTCAGGTTCGGGTATTACCCGATATACCTGAAATTGACAAAACCAACCATTTTAGAAGAATTGAAGTATCATTTTAAAGCAATAAACAATAGTCATATAAATCACATCATGTTTTCATATCAATTACCAACAAATCAATTATCAAGTTAGCATAAATCTACATTAATTCATACCAAATAATATATTTATATGGCATTGAAATACTTCATGTCTTCGTATTAAGAATAGAAGAACAAATATTTGAGATATTTCGGGTAATTTGGGTAGTTCGGGTACCGGGAAACATTACCCGAATTACCTAAACTAATTTCGGATTTTTACGATCACTATCCGAAATTGCGATCGGGTATTTCGGGTTCGGGTACTTCGGGTCTGAGTTCGGGTAATTCGGGTTCGGCAATCGGGTATCGGGTATTTTGCCCACCCTTACCTGTGAGGGTGCGGCTGTGTGTGTGATCTCACTGCTGATGCAATTCAAGATAGTGCCGACTACCGGGTTTGGTCGTTCGTACATGTCTCTAGTTGCTGTGGTGAAGAGGGAATAGCAGCGTAATATTATTATTTATATGTGTTTATATGGACACAAAGACATGATAGCAGGCTTATGGTATATTTTCTATATTTTAAGTTCTGAAAATTTTACTACCTCCATCTCAAAATAAATCAATTCACAAAACCATCCAAGTCAAACTATCTTAATTTTTACTAACTTCATAGGAAAGAAAGATAACGACTATAACACCAAAATAAATAATTATGAAAATATATTTCGTGATGTATTTAGTCATGCTAATTTAGTGTCATGAATATTGGTGCTCTTTTCTAATAAAGTTAATTAAACTTAAAATAATTTAACTCAAGATAAATCTAGAAGTGGATTTAATTTGAGACGGACGAAGGATATTGACATCAGTCCTATTTAATAAGAAGCGGTGACGTGCCTCGGCCTGTTGGTGATGGCTACGAATTCAAACTAGCCCGAATCTATTTCTTCCAAAATCTAGAAAGCTTCAGGATCCAGCTGCAAGTACCTTTTTCATGGAAATCATAATACTAATGTGCTGAACGATTTGGAAAGTAGAATTTGTGTTGTTTCTAGTTTTTCTAATAAGGGAATAAAATTCTAGCCTTTACTATCCGCAGACGATACATATAGTCACAATACAAGTCAAAACCACAAGGCTTGCACACCACAAGAAAAAAAAACAAACATCAACCCATCTAGTGAGCGCAACACACAAGGAAAATAACTAATCCGCACTACGATTGCTAAAACTATCTAAACTTCGCAAAAACTCCCAGAATTAACGTCTCCCAGTTTTTTAGCCCATCTTGAATGGTGATCCCTCCTCTTTTCTATGCAACATGGAGCACTGTTAAATCCAGAACGCCGTCCTAAAGGTTCCCTGTATAACAGTGTTAGAATTAGCCTTGTTAAATACTATAACATTTCTATTCAACCATATTGCCCAACAAAGTGCGGCTGCTCCTAGGAGAATTTGGTTTTTGAGTTTAGGACGTAATCCATGAAGCCAAGAACTAAACAAATTAGCAAATCTAATAGGCGATAGAATTCCAAAAGTGACATGCACAATATTCCAAACAAAGCTTATAAAGTGACACTCAGAGAACAAACGTCGGATAGTTTCAATTGAACTACGGAGATAACACTTGAGTTTTTTAATTTTTTATCATCTTAACGACTTTAAATTAAAAAAACTCAAAACTAGAAAGTTATAGATCTCGTTGAAAGCTACAATTCTCATATAAACTTCATCTTCATTCGAGATCATAGGAGAAAGATACGATTTTTTTAAGATTGCGCTTGTCACGTCAGTCTTGTTCTGCCGCGCCAACGAGTGGCGCAACAAACTTTTCTAGCTGGAAATCGTTGTTTACTGTAGCATAGTGTGCCGTGCCGATACATGTGGTGCGGCATCGTGTTTGGGCCACGTTAGTGACTTAGGCACGGCCAAAGCGGTTAGATTTGGAAATAAAAAAACAACCGTTGTTAATATTTTAAAAATTGTTTTAAAAAGGTTAAAAAAAAACTCCCCTTCTCCAGGCGTACCTGCTAGCTGGAGTGGACACTGGACACTGGACCCGTACAGGCACATACAGCTCCTGTTGCTTCAACGCACGCCGCTGTCCCCCTCCTGTTCTGCCTCTGCGCACGGCCCCGGCAGTACCGGCGCCGCGTCGTCGTCCGTCGTCCGCGGCCGCAGGTGTGCCTCCTTTGCGCCCTCTATCCCTGCTACTGTACTTTCCTGCCGGCGTTCGCGTGTCCTTCACACCTTTGCTGCCGGCGTCGGCGTGTCCGTTCGCACCCGCATCGGCGCCATCGTGGTTGTCGTTCTCCCCATTGCTCTTTCTATTCGCCTCCGCCAGCTCCATGCTCATGCTTCCTGCCTGTCCTCATTCCTCCCTGACCACAGTTACGTCCTCAACTGCTGTTTCCTCTGCCCCTCTTGTTCCGTGCCCTTCAAGTGTTCGATGAAATGCCCTTAAGGGATTCTGCTTCGTAATTTTTTGCATACGTCCATTGCTGCATTGCCTTCCGGTGTTTTTAGACCATCCAGTGTGCATGGCTTCTATTCTAGGGGAAAAAAAACCTATGGCTTTCACTGCCGCCGTCCTCACCATGCAACCAATGCCTGCAGACCTATGCAAATGCCCTTTTGTAATAGTTATTTACTATACTGTAAACACACTCATGACCCTCAGTACAACAACAGTAAAGATATGTTTGTTCCTTTAGTTACCAGATGTCAAATATTTTGAGACAATTTGCAGTTATGTTACATACTTATCTCTATGATGAACGATAAGCCTTTTATGGACATTGGCCTTCTAGAATCATTTATTTGAATAGATGAAAACACAGACCGAATTTAATTGTCCTTCCACATCGCAGCTGTGATCAAAGACATATATACCACCATGGCATATATAATTTGCACTTCACAATTCTCATCAAAGACATCATTTCATTCCTAGAAAACCGTTACATACCTATTAAAAGTTACTGTCAAATGCTTATTCTGCATTCCTGTGTAATTGAGCTACCAGATTGTTTTGTGTCACCATTTACACCTTTAATAGTCCCTATTCCTTTCATCTTTATTTAGTCATTTTTGACAATTCAACTTCATAAATCAAACAGCTCCCCGCGGCAGCGCACGGGCTACTACCTAGTTGTATGTAATTGCCGAACTTCAAATCTTGGATGTTTGGATTCAATTGACCTGGCAGGTCTCAGGCATCTGGAAACTACCCTATAAATATGGAAAGGGGGCAAGGAACTCCAACTTAACGGTGCTCAGGTACACGTCCTGACACAGATCGTCAGGCGTATATTATACAGAGTACAACAAAAATGACATACAAGAGCTGCGGGGGTAGTCCGGCGAGCATGATGGTAACCATGCTCATGTTCTTCCTACTTCAATCCCTGGCGCGGCCTAACGTTGGTAAGCATATACTACCTGATATATTGCTTTTGAGGCATTAGATTAGATCCATAATAGAGTCAAAGGCACTTTAAATTAAGTTTGCAATGGAGTGAAACTCAACGGAGATACAAGTAGATCCCATCTTTTTCTTGGCCACTTCTCCTACCTGATTTTATTGTTATTATTCAGGTAATTTTGTCATTAACTATAGAAAAAAAATCATGAATGGTCTCTTGTGAATTGTCATTTTAATTCTACTATAGTTGTGTAAGTTTTGCCTAAAAATCCAGGCACATGAAACATAGCAAGTCCCTTTCTTAGCCTAGCATGCGGGAAGAGTCGATTCGCTTCGATCTCTATTGACTCTGTCGATCAATATGCATGTGTAGCAGTAGCAACTAGTACTATGTTAGTTTCGTTGTTGCATGGTGTGGATCACTGATCGATTGGTTGGTGGGGGCGACATATATAGGGCGCACCTGCCCACATTCGTGTTGTTGAACTAGCTAGAGCAATCGGATGTCAATGCTACCTGTGCTTTCTGACAGCTTCAACTATTAGTATTAGGTCTGCCTTCTGTGTTTAATTTAGATTTAGAATGGATCATAAATTGAGAAGATTAAACTGCAAATCTGGCTACCTTTCCTCCGGGTGGCCCGAGTGGTGTTGTCATGCCCATCCGCATTGGCACTGCAGATGTCGCAATGCTATTTGAGTAATCGATTGAGGTGTGTTAATCATGATAGTCGCGATATAAACCCTGTAGCTCATTTCAGCATTTACCGAGATATGAGGATCCAAGATTAGAAAGTCATATATATAATGGGGTTAAAAATTATTGATTTCTACTAAAACTGATAAGTGACAACCCCAGATTGTTCATGCGAGTTATGTTCTTCAATGAAAACATATCTTTGTTCCGTTGACAAGATCTTTATGACCAACTTGAACCTATGTTGGATATCCTGTGCATTTTTGCTCTTTGTGTTATACTAGCAAATATGTTTGTGTGTTGCAATGGAACAAATTTTACCATCTTTATAAAATTTTAAAACTATAGCCTATTTTATGATAACCATGACATCATCAGTAATATAAGTTAATATTGATAATAATATGACAATGTCCTATTAAGTTTGTATCATATTAGAATACAACCTTGATAGATTTTTCCCCCTGTTGTAAGACACAAAAATATTACTTATCATAACTTTAATTTTAATATTATCTATACGCTGGTAGAGTTAAATATCGAGTTAGGTGACTTTCTTTGATTATCCATAGAAATATGTAATTCTAATATATACCTGATTAAAAAAATTGGTTTGTCCATTGATAATTATGAGAAAGACCTCTCTCGACTTTCGAATGGCAGCTCTCGTCGAGGATTAAATTAGTATATATGTACGACATGGAAACATATTTATTTAAATATGTATGTGTTATGTGCTGATGAAACAAAAAAAACTATTGCAACAGGTCGTTCTATCCTACCGTAGACTGGGAGTACTATCGCTGCTACTCTCAACTCAACAACATCAGACCAGACTAAGGTCAAAGTGATATTTGCGAGCAGTTGCTATGTGATTACTTCGGCCATGGCTTGCGGATGTGCTACTGTTGTCCGACTGGAGATAAGAAAGAGTATTGTCATTTGACCATGCAAGAGTGCAGGGCGGTATGCCCCGTATGCAACCCTAGACGTCCGACACATCACTCCATTCAGGCAACTCAGAACTTCCCATGAACGCAGTTGTTGTTTCATGGCTGATGCATGCATTTACAATTTCAATAAAATCTCTTCCGCTTGAATCAGCCAATAGAATTCGACAAAATTAAATGTCTTTCCTTTGCTTAATGTCATGTCTTAATTTTGCTTTGGTCATCTCATATACCCTGCAATTGTTCCTCGACACTGACCCATGGCCCCATTCGGAGCCCTTAGGCTATGTCAAAGATTTGCATTTGACTGGGAGCGCCAATCCAACTCTTTCACAAACTGAAATAATTTATCCAAGACAACAAAACTAGCACGGATTGATTCAATGAGGGGAAGACATGTGAAAGATTTAGATTTGATTGGGAGCGCCAATTCAACTCTTGCACAAACTGAAAGAATTGATCCAAGAAAACAAAACTAGGACGGATGTTTCAAGTTTCAACGAGGGAGTGCCAATCCAACTCTCTTGCACAAACTTAAAGAATTTATCCAAGACAACAAAACTAGGATGGATTGATTAGTCAGCAGCAAAATGGAAACCCAGCTAAAGACGCAGAGAGATCTCTGCCGCCACTCCCCTCGACCACAAGAGGAGCAACCACAATCCACAATGGTGGGTGGAGGATCCAGCAGCAGCGATCCCCGCGAAAGCCGAGGACCTCACGCTGGCCACCCTGCCATGAGTTATCTGTTGGAGAATCAATGGTGAACCCCTGGAGTTTCCTGATGCTCCTGAGAAGAAGCTCAGCTCGCTAGCATTGGATTTAGCTCCAAGTGGGTACCTGCACAATCAATTGGTTATGAATATGTGAGGATCACAACTTGCTACAAATAGGGAGTATTTATGAACTGGCAGTGTCAGTCCAGCACTACTGCTTGGACTCTAGTATGATATTTCTACCTATACAACAACCAGCTAGATATGGGTTTCCATGGTATGAGGTGAAATAGATGTAGGGATGATAAATTGCTAATAAGTCAACCCCGACAGAAGCTCACTAAGCACCTAAAATGGCGCCATGAACTAGAACTACTATCTTGTTTTGGAAAAAGGAAAACAGTCAAAAAGCAGCATATAAAATGAGTAATAAAACTGCAAAAGATTTCTATATACAATATAATAAGGCTAAAACTGCAAGAAGTGAGTGAACGAAGTGGTTTTGCAGTTGAGTCAATACACCAAAGTGTGAGTAGATGTGATTCTCCTTTTGCAATAATAGTGTAAAAAGAGAACCAATGAAAACCATAGTATCACCAGTAATGGTCCCAGCTGAAATAACATGGCAGTAATCGAGCCCCTGCCTAATCATGCAAGAAAACCTATTGTGGCGACTGCATTATTCCAGTGTAATTAGTAACTAGACCAGGCAAAACCAATCCAATGGCCATTCAGTAGTAACGATCAGAACAAAAAAGGGATGTCGGATGTAACCGTACTTACTGGCTTGCTGCCATAGCGATAATGAGCACGACGTTGAGGTGCGACGAGCTAGCCCTGTCGAGGGATATGACGTGAGTCTTAGCCTTGGTTGGCAGAGCTTCCAGAGTGAATCCAGCAGGAGCTCTACCAAACAGTTTTTCAGAGAGAAGTGATTCTCTGTTAATTTCATAGAGTGATTATCTGAAATGAACCAAGAGGTTGGGAGTTGAAAAAAGCAGCTTCTCCTGATTCTGTGAAGTGATTATTTTTTAGAGTTTATGCTAAAGAATCAAAGAGAATCACTTTCAACCACAGAATTACTTCTCTCAGATAATCAGCTTTCATAGAAAATAAAAAATAGATAGAGCTCTACCAAACAGGACCATACCCTGCCATGAGGGACTCAAGGGGCATGGCGGCCTCACGGGTGGTGGTCGTGACGGTGGACAACTGGGGTTACGATTGGTGCACGGCCAAGGCGGCCTTGGATTCCACAGGTTTTCTTGAACAGTTGCAACCATGGTGCATGTTGCGCTCGCAGTCAGGGCAAAAAAAATCCCCGAAATTTTGGTAAAATTTCCTGAAATTTGCTTATTTTGCCGCAGGGCAAAATTGGCCCATTTCGACTAAAAAGTTTGGCCCATTTAAAACGAACTTGGTCCCAATCGATACAGCAGCCCAAGCTCATTCTATTGCTAACCGTAACTCCCCCAAATATGCAATCGGCAGCCATGGGTTTGATTTTTCCTTCTCCTCGTTCCCTTCGGCGGCGGCTGCTTGGTCCGTGCAATCGGCAGCCAACACTCGCTGAGACAAAAACCGTAGTGATTTCTGAGTCTTTGGATCAAATCAAATTGTTTTACCGTAGTGATTTCTGAACCTTTGGAGCCAATTGTTTTGTGTGGTGACCCGCAAGGCCACCTTATATAACGCAGATGCAGCACGTAGTGGCCGTGTGTGAATCATGACAGAGTGAAGCAGCTCCAAGGGTGGAATGGGTGAATGATTTCCACAACAGCTTCACCTCTAAATGACCAGTTTTAGTACTCACTTTGCACAAAAGTGGATCTGCAAACACTAATACCCGAAATCGATATCCAAAGCGTGCCAGTCGATT
The DNA here is from genome assembly GCA_038087645.1 of Saccharum hybrid cultivar R570. Lineage (NCBI taxonomy): Eukaryota > Viridiplantae > Streptophyta > Magnoliopsida > Poales > Poaceae > Saccharum > Saccharum hybrid cultivar. The sequence goes on from JAQSUU010000443.1 coordinate 17,515,565, forward strand.
TGACCTATTAATCGACAAGGATGAAGATACGAGCACTTTGGTCCTGACAACAGCGATACGCCCGGAAGTCACGGCCAAGAGGTACTTACGCGGAACTCGAGGATCGTCGAAGCTCGCACTGAAGCGATGCAGCTCGCCGAATCGATGAGAACTCGTGAAAAAGGAAAAAATATGCAAATTGACGAAGTCGCTGAAAAGTAAATAGATGCAAATAGGAGTAAAAGTTGGTTTTGATATTGATTGATATCTCATTACATTGCCCTTCAATTTATATTTATACCCTGATCTACTAAAACATAACCAAATACGACTAGGACACCAAGTCCAAATCTAAGGAAACGCATGACTCTTATACAAATTAGACTCTAACAAACATAGAAAAGGAAATCAACTCCTATCTATTTCCTTGTCCGCCTTAATTACGATGGAATTCTCACCGACCTCCTTTCTATCGGCATACTTCCTGTTTCATCGGCAACAGCCTTCAAGCCTCCCTTCATCGGCATTAGCAACAACATCTTCAACCTTAGCAACGCTTGAGTCTAAATCAACCTTTCCATCGGTCACCACCATTCATCGGCAACCTTCTTCACAAGCTGATTTTTATCGGCCGTTAGTATATACAGTAACTCTTTTCCTACCGATTAGCCAACTCTAACCATCTTGACACGTGCCAAAAAATGGTGTCAACACATGCCCCCTAATTTCGGAGTATAAAATATTGATGCTCCGAAGTTTACTCCAGATAATACTTGCCTTCGCCCATTTATCTTAACCCATTCTCCAAGCATAACATAATTTGTTACTGAATCTAATCAAATCTAGTTCTGATTCAGGCACCTCAGTAAATACCGCACAATTTTCAACCATTCTTGCCCCGATTATGGTTAAGATATCGAAACAATAATCAATCGGCAAGATCTTAACATAATAACGCCGCCATTTTTAGATCTAAAATATCATGTACCGAGATCTTTTCCAAGTCATGATTACTTGCCATCAAATCTTCTGCACAATCCCTTGATTATCGTGCGAATAGTTACCATATCCATCTGAACCACCTCGACCCACACGCGCGCAGCATGGAAATAAGTCCAGAATACCCCTACTCCGAGCGGCCTATAAATAGATTTCCCTGGAACGCTCGTCTTCTACCCTCAAACTCCAACCTTTGGCATTCTCTCTTTCTGGCGGCGACTCCGACGAACAAACACGCGACCTCAATCCAACGAGAACTCCTTCCAGCGTCAACCTCAAGTCCCCAGTCTGTGCCCTCATCCTCCTCAGAGCAATGGCGATCAACTTCGACGTCCCTGCGGTTCGTTCCACTTCCGTTACTTTTACCCTGATTCCTTTGGTCTTTGCGAGTTCATATAGTTGGTAATTTTTCCCTCTTTTTTCTATTCTTTTGATCCTCCAAACTTAGGAACTACGCAACAAATTGGTTATTCCAACCGATCAACCGCACTTCCAATGCCTAGGTCCAATGGGCAACCCAGATCCAACCGATTTAATCAACGCAGAGGTTAACAGAATCCCCTTTAGAGCCTAGAATTTTTCTCTGAATCTATGGAAAGACACATTCCGATCCTGGCCCAAAACCACCAAAGGGTGGAAAGATTGGTATTTGAGGGTAAATGGATCGATGCAGGTGTACTGGGTAGAACGGAAGATAGACCAATGCATTAGGCTATCTATTGCCGATATGTAGAAAAATGAATCAATGATAATTGCTGCTGCTTATTTCTCGTCAAACACAACAAACACCTTCATGTTTGGACATGGCCCAGCCACCTCCACTCTTGCCAATGTATACATGCTTACCGGCTTGTATATCTCAACTGTCGATGAGGGCTCCATCTATGGCAGGAAAGCTGAACATAGAGTGAATACCCACAACATCGGTGGCTGGACATGATACATTCAAGAATACCGAAGGACCGGGACAGTTAACCAGAGGGAACACACCACATTCTTGAATATGTGGTTAGAAAAATTTATCTTCTGCGGTCGATCGGTAGGACCAACTAACGCCTTCCTCCCCGCGGCTGAACTCTTGGCCAATGGTGTAAGGTTCCCATTTGGCTGATACCTTCTGAGCTCCACCTATCACCTCCTTCACCAAGTGTCTCAGAAACTTTTGCTTGGCGAACCCATCGGCAATTTAGGAGGCCCCTGGTGGTTTATCAACATGTGGCTAAATGCCCATATGCATAAACGCCTGCAATGGGACTTCTTCGCCCAAGAGTTCCCACGAGAAATCACCGAAGACTACGTCCTTGGAGATGAGGAATCGGCAACACGCCCACCTCTCAATTTTGGTAAAGCCATAATTATCCTCCCTAGAACAGAAGCCAATGAAGATAAAATCGGCAGATTCTTCCAAAACTTCTATAATGGTCTTCCTCGTGACCATAGGGCTTGGGTACCCTATATCGATGAAGAAAACAAGTTCCCCCTTCTCTTCAACTTTGCCGATGATGAGCTGAACCAAGATAATGAGCTCATGATGGCCATCATTACTCCTAGGGCAATCCCGGTGAACACATTTGGTAGCGGGAAAAATACCAATACCACTTATGAGTTCTACAATCCATCGGCAGTATCCCGTCAATTGGCTTTTGGGCAACTGCCAATCAAACTCTGCTTTGCCGATGTGATCAAGCCCAGAGAAATAATCACTAGTGGAACAGAATGGAGTAGGGTAGTGAGACTTTCCCCCGATGCCGATATCTCAGACGTCGATCTTTCCATCTGGTCACTAGCATCTTTCATCACTGAATCATATAAGCAATGGTGGCGAGAATGGAGAGGACAACTATTTGCAACATCCGCCCACACATATCGGCACATGATCGACCCTAAATACGCCATTCCCGATGATGCAGTAAGTTTCTTTAACTCCCTTCTGTTTTTTTTCTTTCATATATCGGCAGCTAACTTTCTCGTGACAGGTCGACGACCCAGTACCATCTATGAGCAAGAGTGGGAAACCCTTTGACCTTCGACCTATTTCCCCAATATCACCGATCGGTTACAACGCCCCCACCCTAGCTGCTTTAACTCACCAGAGGACCTGTGCCAAGACTATCACCTCCAGATCAAAAATGGCAACAGCTAGGGCTACTCCATTAGCTGCCGCTACAAGCCTAATTAAGGCATTTAAGGTAATAACCTTGTTTATTTCTACTCATGCCGATACGAACTATATTAACATTAACCATCAGGGTGTAAGAGTCGCTACTGGATCATCATCGGCAATTCCTCCAACATCAAGCACCACTACCTCCAGCCAGTCTTCAGAGGTATTCCTTTAACTTTACATTTCATCTGTTAAACATCAAATCTTACACTTGTTTTGCAGCAACAAATGAGTACATCGGCCAGCATACCAGACGCTCAGGTTCTGCAATCAACAAGTGCCGATGCTCCCCAGCCAATCGTTGCTGAGACCCAAGTAAAGCGCAAAGCTTCAATAGATGCCGAGGCTCAGCAAAAACGACAGAAGTCCATGCTAGTCCCCACATCTGCCCCAACATCTGCAAGCCAGCCAGTCGATGTAGCTGAGCAAATTAACCCTTCTGTATAGAGTATATCATCAACCATCATACCCCAAGGGCCAACCACTGATGAAGCCATAGAAGACATCCCATCAGCAAGCTCTGCCGATCCTCCACATGGCACCCTCCAAGCCGCTCCTTCCAGCCAAGCACAGGAAATCGCCTTGAAGCAGGTAAGCCGATTGACCTAGTCAATTTATAATATTCATATCTATCCTTAACTGACTTCCTTCTCCCCAGGAACAAGACTCCCCCAATAGCTTATTTTCCTTCGCTATCGATGTTTCTGATGATGATGGAGAAGAAGCAAGCTCTTCCCTGGCACTAAGAACAATATCAGCAGAAATCTACGCCAAGTTAGAAGCTCTCCTGGATTTGTTACAACAGGATACTGCTCAATTGGTGAATGATTCAGATCCTGTAAATGCCATTTTCAAAACAATCCGTGGCCAAGTTCCTGTCGATATTGAAGAAACCCTCTTCCCAGCAGTCCATCTAGAGAGCCGACAATTGCAATATCAATGGGCTGCTCACCGTATTGCCTGTAGAGCAGCTCAAGCCCAGCTCAAGGAAGAGATGCTGCAGCTAAAACAGATTGCCGATGAGAAGCACAAGAGTATCAGTAACTTGCAGACCTCAGGTGCCGATCTCAAGCAGAAAATTCTAGATCTATCGGCAAAGAGGACAGCTCTACTAGTTGAATTGGAGGAAGTTGAAACAACCCTAACTCACGCCAGACAAGAAGAGAGTCAGCTTCCCGATGTCATCAAGGCCCTTCAGCAAGAAAGAGACGTCTAAACTCGCAAAGCCTTGGCCTTGAAGAAGAAACTTAAGCCTGTGGAGGGTGTTACCGATGAAGACATTAAAGAAATGAAAGAAGCCGACCAGATTCGCCTGCGCGCGATATCGGCTATCCAATCCTTGTTAAACTTGTAATTCTTGTTTACTGCATCGGCAATTTATGAGACATCGACATCCCTGTATAACTCTAGCTGATAGGACTGTTATCAGCACTTATACTTTTATGCATCCATCCAGATACTAGGGTAATATTTATTTAAATATTTTCCATTTAATGCTCTGGGAAACACAACCCCTTCAAGGGTTTCGAGAATATATGCGGTACCAGAAACAGATTGATTTATCCGATATGGACCCTCCCAATTAGGAGACCATTTTCTAAACTTTGAACTTTTAGTTCTATTCGGTAAAATCAACTTCCAGACCAGATCTCCATCGGCAAACTCCTTTATCTTCACCTTCTTGTCATACCATCTGGCTACTTTTTTCTTATTCTCTTCGATGCTAACTAAAGCCCTTAACCGATGACCTGCCACATCTTCCAATTCATCCTTCATAAGAGTATCATAGTCATCGGCTGTCAGTTGATCTTGAGAATGTATTCGCCTAGAGCCAATTTTAATCTCCTAAGGCAATACTGCGTCGTGTTCATATACTAACTGATAAGGTGTTACCTTAGTTGCACCATGACACGTCATCCGATATGACCACAAGGCTTCGTTTAATACTATATGCCACCTTTTAGGATTTTCTTTAATTTTGCGCTTAATGAGCTTGATAATCCCTTTGTTAGAAGCCTCAGCCTAACCATTAGCTTGAGCATAATATGGAGAAGAATTTAAAACTTTAATTTCCATACTTACAGCAAATTCATCAAATTCTCCCGATGTAAACATAGTACCCTGATCGGTAGTGATAGTTTGAGGAATACCAAATCGGTAAACAATATGCTCTTGCACAAAATCGATCATATTAGCCGATGTCACCTTTTTCAAAGGAATTGTCTCAACCCATTTTATGAAATAATTGGTAGCAACCAGAATAAATTTATGTCCTTTACTCGATGGCGGATAAATCTGACCGATGAGATCGATAGCCCATCCCCGGAACGGCTAAAGTTTAATTATATGGTTCATAGCCGATGCAGGCGCTCTTCGAATATTACTAAATTTTTGACACCCCTAACATTCTTTAAAATATTTAAAACAATCTTCAAGAATAGTCGGCCAATAATATCCATTCCTTCTGATCATCCACTTCATCTTGAAAGTCGATTGATGTGCTCCACACACTCCTTCATGAATTTCACCCATCAAGCTTTTTGATTCATCACTGCTAACACATCTGAGTAAAACTTCATCTATGGTTCGATAATATAATTCATCATCAAGGAGCACATACTTGGTAGCTTGGAATCTTATACGTCTTTCAACCTTTTTAGATGGATCCTTTAAATAATTGACAATCTCCCTTCTTCAGTCATTGGTATCGACTGCCAATGTTAGCACTTCTTGAATAGGTTGATACCCTGAGGCATGCTGAGCTAGTCAATTAGCCTCTTCATTATGCAATCGAGAAACATGTTCAAGACGAAAATCTCTAAACCCTTTCAACAATTAGAGACATCTCTCATAATATGAAATTAAAACCTCACTTCGGCATTCATAAATCCCAGCCAATTGATTCATAACTAACATAGAATCACCAAAGATTTCAACAGCATCGGCACGTATCCCCTTAAGCAATTCTAACCCTTTTATCAAAGCTTGGTATTTAGCCTGATTGTTTGTCGATGTAGCAATAATCGGCAATGGAAACTCATACTTCCTCCCTTGAGGGGAAATCAACACAATGCCGATACCTGCTCCTTCACCACATGTGGACCCATCGAAGAAAAGTATCCAAGGAGCAACTTCCAAAGAGTCTACTGAATTATGATGCTGAGTGACAAAATTAGCCATAACCTGTCCCTTAACTGCTTTAGTCGATTCATAACGTAGGTCAAATTCTGATAATGCTAACATCCACTTTCCGATTCTACCACATAATATCGGCATTGACAGCATATACTTAACCACATCGTCTTTGCATATGACAGTACATTCGGCAGATAACAAATAATGTCTCAATTTGACACAAGAAAAGTATAAACACAGACATAATTTTTCAATGGCCGAATATCTTATCTCAGCATCCACTAATCTTCTGCTCAAATAATAAATAACACGTTCTTTCCCTTCAAATTCTTGAACAAGAGCTGAACCGATAACAGTATCATCAGTTGACAAATACAATCTAAAAGGTTTCCCGTGTTGAGGTGGAACTAGCACCGGAGGATTTGTTAAATATTTCTTAATTTCATCTAGAGCTAACTGCTGCTCATCTCCCCATCCAAATTTCTGATCGGCTTTCAATTTAAGTAATGGACTGAAAGCCTTGATCTTACCCGACAGATTAGATATGAATCTTCTAATGAAATTTATCTTACTGATCAAAGATTGCAATTCAGTTTTATTGGCAGGAGCAACCACCTTGTTGATTGCATCAATAGACTTCCTACTAATCTCAATGCCCCGCTGATGCACCATAAAACCCAAGAATTAACCTGCCGATACACCAAATGCACATTTATTAGGATTCATCTTCAATCCCTGCTTTCTTGTGCACTCTAGTATCTTTTGTAGATCGGCTAGATGCTTTGTGATATCTCCAGACTTAATCACTATGTCATCGATGTAGATCTCTACTAATGTGCCGATGTATTCATGAAAAATAAAGTTCATAGCTCTTTGATAAGTAGCACCGATATTTTTCAAACCAAACGTCATGACTATCCACTCAAACAATCCCACATGACCTGGACATCTGAAAGCAGTCTTGGGAATATCTTCTTCAGCCATGAATATTTGATTGTAACCTGCATTACCATCCATGAAGCTAATAATTTGATGTCCGGCTGCAGCATCAATCAATAAATTAGCAATCGGCATTGGATAACCATCCATCGGTGTGGCTTTATTGAGATTCCTGAAATCAATACAAACACGAAGTTTTCCATTTTTCTTATAAACAGGAACCACATTAGAAATCCATTCCGCATATCGATACTGCCAAATAAATTTTGCCTCAATTAATTTAGTTATTTTGGCCTTAATGTCAGGAAGTATATTAGGATTGTATCGGCGCGCTGGCTGCTGATGTGGCCGAAATCTAGACTTAATAGGTAACCGATGTTCAACTATCGATCGGTCTAATCCAGGTATTTCAGTATAATCCCAAACAAAACAATCTTTATATTCTTTTAATAAATTGACTATTTGCTGTTTACACTTGGAATCTAACTTAGCACTAATAAAAGTAGGTCTTGGCCTATCACCATCACCAATATCTACTTCTACTAAATCATCAGCCAATGTGAATCCTTGACCTAATTTTCTATCATCGGCAAACCTATCCATTAAAACTCTTCTTCAGAACCGACTGCTTGGATCAGTGGAATTTCATAATCAGCAACCTTGAGGAACTCTTTTTCCCAAACTTCTCCTGATATGTATTTGGTTCGTTCATAAGTATCTGATTCTGCTGATACGATGATATAAGAAGAATCACCAGAAACAACCTCAATTTTATCACAATCTATTGTACGAGGCATTGATGCATTGTAGAAGGAACACAACAATTAGCATGAATCCAGTCCCTACCTAGAAGCAGATTATATGCACCCTTGCCATTAATAATAAAGAATGTTGTCGGTAAGGTTTTGCTGCCGATGGTCAACTCAACACATACTGCCCCTTTAGCCGGTGACACATTACCTTCAAAATCCTTTAGCATCATATCGGTTTTGGTTAAGTCTTGATCTCCCTTACCAAGTTTCCGATACATCACATAAGGCATAATATTAATTACAGCCCCTCCATCGATAAGTATCTTGGATATAGGCTGCCCATCAACTCTGACTTTCACAAACAAAGTCTTGAGATGTTGTCTCTCGTCATCGGTAGGTTTCTCAAAAACAGCCATCATTGGATCTAGTGTCAACTGAGCTACTTGGTCAGAGAAAATAACTTCTTCCTCATTATCAGATAGTACCAAAAACTCCATCGACAACATAAATACCATATTAACATCTGCTGATGGACCCTTATTTTTGTGTTTCACTTGCCACTGCTGATTGCCAGATCCCTCATTGGAGGAATTTTCCTCTTGATATAGGTTCTCCTGATGCTCACGCTGCATTCTCCTTTTCTGTGTCTTTGTCAAACCCTCTGGGCACCATTAAGGGAGCTTAGTTTTCCAAACCGGTTGATAACAAGTCCTAGTTGATTCTATATCACGTATATTAGGATCCCTGTAAAATATTTCTTCATCGAGGACTCTTGCGTTTGCCATCTCTTCAAGCTCCTCTTGATTCCTTGGAAAGTATCTAACACGTTTACCAAGCCTCTCATGTACACTAAGTCTGCCCCCCAGCCGATCATGCACTGATGCTCTATCTCTGATCGGCTCATCAATAGACAAATCCTGATTGCCAGGTTGAAATCTCCTTTCTGACTGATTAACTCTATAATAACCATTGCACTCCAGGCAATTTTCAACAGTAGGTAATTTAATACTTTCTTCCTAACAATGGATAAAAAACAGACACCTCCAATGATCCTTATGCCGATTCCACTCTTCTCGGCGTCTCTCTTCTTGCTGCTGTCGATATCGGTTCCTTCGCTAACGCCAACCCTCCTGCTGCCTTCGATGGGTAATCACAATGCCAGATCGAGGGGGTTTTCCAGAACTACTACTTTCTCCCAGTAGCCCCTTGCTTTTTGCATCATCGGTAGTTATCCGATGTTGGGGATCCACTGATGCATTTTTCCCAGCAGCTTCTGATGTCAACACCTTGGTCTTACCTTTGGCATCCAACATATTCACTGGAAAAGGATGTTGATCAATTTTCATCGGCTTATGGATCTTGGAATTACCAAACTTAATTCTCCCAGATTCAATATCTAATTGTAACTATTGCCTGAACACTTTACACTCATTTGTACTGTGTGAAGTTGCATTGTGCCATTTGCAGTACAAAATTTTCTTCAACTCTTCTACCGATGGGATCACATGATTAGGTGACAGCTTAATTTGACCCTCTTGAAGCAGAAGATCAAATATCTTGTCAGCCTCGGTGATATCAAAAGTAAACTTCTCTGGCTCTTTCTGACCAAAGGGACAAGATATCGGCTTTTTATTCTTAACCCACTCAGCTAAACCGATAACTGGCTCTTCATCTGAATCAGAATCTTCTACCTCTCCGACAAACGAAACCTTCTTGCTCCAATTCTTTTTAGGTTCAAAAACCCTAGTATCTTGATCAGAGATCCTTTGCACGAGATGACTCAGGCTTTCAAACTCCTGAGAAGCATATCCGTCCTTAAGGTGTGGCAATAATCCTTGGAAAGCCAGATCGGCAAGTTGCCGATCATCCAGCACCAGGCTATAGCACTTATTTTTTACATCTCGTAGCCTTTGCACAAAGCTTTCTACTGATTCATCATTACGCTGTCTCAATTTTACCAAATCGGTAAGCTTCTTTTCATGAATTCCAGCAAAGAAATATTTATGAAATTGCTTTTCTAGATTAGCCCAAGTAATAATAGAATTTTGCGGTAATGAAATAAACCATGTGAATGCTGATCCAGACAAAGATGATGAAAATAATTGAACTCTTAATTCATCTCTGCTAGCTGCCTCTCCACATTGTATAATGAAGCGATTAACATGTTCTATGGTTGATGTATCGTCTTGCCCATAGAACTTAGTGAAATCTGGTACCTTGTACCAATTTGGGAGAGGAATTAAATCATATGCCAGAGGGTATGGAGTCCGATAAGAATAAGTGTTGACTTTGGGTTTTATCCCAAACTGATCCTTCGTAATTTTTGCTATCTTATCGGCCCAAAAAGCATCAGCCTCTTGTTGACGATATGGCTGAATTTCTACAGGAGATACTTGCTGATATCCCTCTGTGTATCTTTATGGCCCACGATCTCTAGCAATCGGCATATTTGCCGTTACTTGTGGTCCATTAACCTGCTGGAAAGGATTCATCGGCTGAGCTGCCGATGCTTGATTCTGAAAACCAGCTTGCATATGACCTTGATGAATCCTCGCAACCTGCTGATTTTGCTGAACTATATGTTGAATAGGCAACTATCATGACCAACCATTATTAGAATTCATCGGTACAAAATTTGCCGATGGATTGTAATTTGCTGATATTGTTGGATAATTATAACCAGCTTGAGGCATAAACTGGACTCCAGGTTGACTCATAGCAGGAGCCTTATGCTGTATCGGCAGTAAGCTTGCCGATGGACTTGAATTAGATGTTTGAACCAAAGGCATCTAGAAACCTCCTGGAGTTGGTTGCACAGTAGTTGCTGTAGCATATTGAGGCACTTGAGCTATCGGCGAAACAACCGATGGCATAGGAGTTTTTCCTGCTGCATCAAACACTTGAGGTAACCCAGGGTTGAAAGCAGATGACTCTGGAGGCATACCATATCCCCACCAATTAGTAGGAATCTGGCTATTCTGTGACACAGGGTCTGACAAAAGCTGATGCCGATAGATCTGTATTAAGCTGAACTCGTCTTCCTTATAGTACCGAGTCTGATCGTATCGGTGTAGATTGCATATTAGGTAAGCCTGCTGATACTGGAGGGGAAGTAACTTCTGTACCCACAACGGTCGAGGGAGCCGATAGAGTATTGACAGATGCTGGCTCTGGTTGATGATAGGCAGGCCCAACGTAATACGGTGACGCTTGCCCTTCTTTGAGAGTTCGAACCACAGCATTATGAATAGTATTGGACAACACATTGGAGTAATTAATTAAAGCATGATTTACTGCAGAATTAACCATCTCTTGAAGTTTACCTGGATTGGAGTCAAAGGTAACTTGCCGAGGCAACGACAAATCTTACTTCTGGATGACTTGTCCGCTCTTGTTCAAGCTGAATGATTTCAGGCAAAGCTGTCTGTATTCTTCTATAGCCTTTTCCATAGCCTGCTTCTGCTCTTCCTTAAGATCTTCTTTTGATACTGCGATGATGTTCCTCGCATCGATCTCAGGATTGAATATATTGATCAGATTTGTCCCACCGAGCGTGCCAAAAGATGTGTTGATGCAAAAGTGGATCTGCAAACATAAAGGGCTAATACCCGAAATCGATATCCAAAGCGTACCAGTCGATTTGACCTATTAATCGATAAGGATGAAGATACGAGCACTTTGGTCCTCACAACAGCGATACGCCCGGAAGTCACGGCCAAGAGGTACTCACACGGAACTCGAGGATCGTCGAATGTCGCACCAAAGCGATGCGGCTCGCCGAATCGATGAGAACTCATGAAAAAGGAAAAAATATGCAAATTGACGAAGTCACCAAAAATTAAATAGATGCAAATAGGAGTAAAAATTGGTTTTGATATTGATTGATATCTCATTACATTGCCCTTCAATTTATATTTGTACCCTAATCTACTGAAATATAACCAAATACGACTAGGACACCAAGTCCAAATCTAAGGAAACATATGACTCTTATACAAATCATACTCTAACAAACATAGAAAAGGAAATCAACTCCTATCTATTTCCTTGTCCGCCTTAATTACGATGGAATTCTCACCGACCTCCTTTCCATCGGCATACTTCCTGTTTCATCGGCAGCAGCCTTCAAGCCTCCCTTCATCGACATCGGTAACATCTTCAACCTTAGCAACGCCTGAGTCTAAATCAACCTTTCCATTGGTCACCACCATTCATCGGCAACCTTCTTCACAAGCTGATTTTTATCGGCCGTCAGTATATACAGTAACTCTTCTCCTACCGATTAGCCCACTATAACCATCTTGACACGTGCCAAAAAACGGTGTCAACACATATGTTGCAATGACAATATACGTAAGTTGCAAGTGTATGTTTCTAATGTTTCAGTTGTTTTAAACGTATGTTGCAAGTGTTTTATCTGGATGTTGCATATGTTCCAGTGGCTATACATGTATGTTGTAAGTGTATGTTTCAAATATTTCAGCTGTTTCAAACGTATATTGCAAGTGTTTATCTGGACGTTACATATGTTGCAGTGGTCGTACAAATATGTTGCAAGAGTATGTTGTGAATGTTTCATTTGTTTCGGACATATGTTGCAGCAAATGTTTTATGTTGCAAGTGTTTCATGAGTAGACATGGGACAGAGGCGCAGGCGGAGGTGGTCCCTTTAGGCGCAGCGCTCCCCGCATGCACGCGGGAAGCGAAACGGGTGCGGCAGCCCCCACGTGCTTGCATAAATGCAGTAGCAGGCGCAAGCGTACGGATCCAGGTCCTAGGCCTGGGTGTTTGTTCCATTCAATGCGCGAGCGCGTGGGACCATCCACACCCGCGGGTATCGGTACGGGGTACAGGACAATGTTGAATGCACGAGCAATAGGCGAAGCTGGGCTGGCATGCACGGCAGCAGCAGCAGGCCGCTAGGAGCTGCAACGATATGCGTGGGTGGGCAGCAGGCGCGGTGTCCGAATGTCTAGGCGCTAGTCTCGACCCTCCAAAACTGAACAACCGAGGATGAAGCTTGATTTTTTTAGGGGAATCAAGCTTGATACTTGGACAACATTTCAAAATTTTTGAGATATTCTATTTACTGGTTGGGTCCGAAATTTTTAATCTGTCACTTGAAATTTTTAGATTTTTAAAATTGGAAAAAGTCTAATTGACCCCCAAACTATAGGGGTGGTCTACTTTACCTCCGAACTATGAAATAGTCTAATTTACCCCCTGAACTTGGCAAAACCGGCCAAATCACCCCCTCGAGCGGTTTTGGACGGTGTTTTTGCTACAGTAATAACGTTTTGCTACAGTAGCAGCGGTTTTGTCTTTTTTATTTATTTCGTCTGAATCTTTGAAAAATCATAGTAAATCACAGAAAAATCATAAAATGGAAAATCCAATTTTGTTGGACTCCACATGAGTAGATCTACACAGTGAATATATAATATAGTATGCTTTAGTACAAAGTTTTTGCTGTAAATTTTGATCTATTTTTTTTCTATAATTAATTTGAATAATTCATACAACAAAAACTGTAGCAAAACACTTATGCAAAGTTCAGGGGGTAAATTAGACCATTTCATAGTTCAGGGGTTAAATTAGACTACCCCTATAGTTGGGGTCAATTAGACTTTTTCCTTTTAAAATTTGTCTGCCCCAATGGACACAAAGCCTACCCGATACTCAAACCTTAATCCTTGTTTCATTTTCTCTCCTCTTCTCTTCGAGGTTCAAGTGTGCCACCGCTGCAACACACTTATGCGTTATAGCAGCATCGCTGCCCTCATCATTGAATAGGCAATTGATAATATGATTTTATTTAGTTTTTAATGTTAAATGGTTTATAAATGATCTGTGAGTTTTCCTGAACAAAATAGTTATTTTTTGTCTAAATTCTTTTGATGGATCAACGGTTTCGGTCAGGGTGGCTACGTGCCCATGTGGGTACTAGAACATTTGCCGATAGCCGCCGCCGTATCGCTAGTGTGAATTTAACGGTGCCATACAAAGGGGAACCTGAGGGAGGGAGATGGCGATCAGATCGACATGGGCTGGGGAAGCCGTGCGTGGAGCAACGCCGCCGGTTGCCACTGCACGAGGAAGAGAAGTTAGGAGCAGAATTTGAACAAAACGGATTGACGATCGAGAGAGAGGAGTTCGGCTTGGTTCTAGCTAGGCAGAGGGGGCTGGATTTGGATGGCTGAGCCCATACGCGATCCAGTGGAGAATAACTGAAAGAATATTTAATTGATCAGCGTGCGATTTTTTAAAACAAGAGTATTGAAACCGTTCTCTATATTTTTATGATAAATTGATTTGAAGATATAAATATTACTAATTACTTGTTTAAAACCAAGTCAAACTTCACATTCCATAACGATATTCTTTTTAAGACAAAGGAGTGTAGGCCTTAAGCCTGCCTAAGTCGTCGACGACCTCAGCCCCTCCGCTCACCGGGTTCACCGCCGGCGGGCTCCCAGAAGTGCGAGCTCGCCATCCTCTCAGTTCTTTAGTTTTCCCTGTTTGCAGACTGCTGCCGTTCTCAAGCGAATCACTCCAAAGTCTGACAAGGAATGGCATCAAAGTGAAGCGGACGGCGAGAGCAGGCGAATGTTCACGCCAAGTCGCCCGTGGACTCAGAATTTTTGTAGAAAAAGATAAGTGGTGAGGGTGCTCTGTGTGATCTCACTGCTGATGCAATTGAAGATAGTGCCTGACTACCGGGTTTGGTCGTTCGTACATGTCTGGTTGCTGTGGTACGGTGAAGAGGGAATAGCATCGTTTAATATTTTATTACCGGCGCGCCACAATACTAAACTTGCAAGATATCTCGTTTGAATATGTGTGTTCTTTTCATCAAAAAATATGATGTGCTCTATTCAATCCAAATATAAGTCATTTTAGACTCTGGCTGAGGGTGCAGAGGACGGTGCCTCGGTGGGGCGGGGTGTGCGTGTGGGCGAAGCATGCGCCGGAGTAGCGAGCGGCCGTACGAGCTGCTGGGCACAGGGCCAGGGCCGGGGCGACAGCGTGGGTGCATGGGTGGCATGACCAAGGGCGTGTCTAGGACTGCTTATTATATAAGATAAGAATCAATTATAATCGAATCATAATTTTCTTAGAAAGTTGCTGTCAAAAATCTTCGATATAAGGAATCAGAAGTGTTTGCCAAATCCTGATTATTATTGCACTAGGTAGTGTAAAAAGACCCATATGTCCTTTCTCAGTCGCCCCATCCTGAGTCGGCCATCTCCCCGAGGGAGTCCGTCACCCTTGTCGACTTCCGTTGAGGTCGCGAGCGGCCCCGCTGAGCGTCGCGAGCAGGCTCACCGAGTGGAGCATAGGAAGTCGCCACCGCGAGATCCAAGGAGCAAGAGGCAGCGTGGCCACCACCGTAAGATTCGTGCGGGACGTCGAGAGGAGGGCGGTGGTTCGAGCGTGTCGAGAGGAGGGCGTGGTGCAGCAGATCGGAGTGGAGGGCAGGAGGGAGGGCTCACCGATGCCACCTCCAACGATGAGCAAGCAGAGCAGGGGCAAGAGATGGAAAACGTTCGCGGTATGGGAAACGCGAGGGGGAGGCCACGGTATAGAAAACACGAGGGTAAGTGAAAATTCGATTCTTTTTCTCGGTAGATTCTTAGAGAATCAGATTTTAAGCTGAAACAAACGTACCCCAAGCGGTTCGAGACGGGGAAGACCGTAGGGAGACAGGGAGTGAAGGGCTGACGAGTGGACCCCACATCAGCGAGTGAGAGGAAGCAAAGTAAGAGGGGTATTTTGATCCATATAAATATACAGAGCTATCTGTATGTGTATATGAACTCAAAGGCATGATAACAGGCTTATGGTATATTTTAAGTTCTAAAAAATTTACTACCGCCATCTCAAAATAAATCAATTTCTAAAACCATCTAAAGTCAAACTATCTTAAGTTTTACTAATTTTATAGGAAAGAACGATAACATCCATAACACCAAAAAAATATATTATAAAAATATATTTCATGATATATTTAGTGATGCTAATTTAGTGTCATAAATTGGTGCCTTTTCTAGTAAAGTTAGTCAAACTTAAAATAGTTTGACCTAAGATAACTCTAAAGTAGATTCAATTTGAGACGGATGAAGGATATGGACATCAGTCTTGAGTATTTAACTAGCAAATATGTCTGTGCATTGCAACGAGAGAATAATCTATTGCGTTGCCGGTGACACGAGCAGAGACAATTTTTACACTCACCGAGTTACAAAGAAGTTGTTAAAATTATTCTCCAACGAACTTTCCATTTTCAGTAGCAAGTTGTTTCCTCCTCTCTCTTCGATTTTTTTTGTCATGTGTGTACTTTCTTTGTCCCAGCTCCTTATATCGATTCAGGCCAAGCACGGCCAGTGTTAACCTGCCACCAGCTACTGATCGGCGACATGTGTCTGCACCATTTAGGGTTAGCGTGGGGGTTGCAATTGCATCTCGCCGGCGCTTGCTTCCCCAGGGCTGTCCCTAGCCACGCCAGCTAGCCACTAGCTGTGCCCAGATCTGGCCTTTGGCGACCCTCCAATTACTCAGACCAAGTTTAAGCTGGCGGACCCTCCAATTACCCGGACCAAGTTTAAGCTATCATCATTGGCTCACATTCAACTTAATCGTCTTTAGACGTGAGTTGTTCTAACTCGTATAAGTATGGCTCATGAGTCTGCATCATATACACAACCCAACACATCTTGGAATCGGACTCCGTATCGCGCTAGATGTGAGCTGTTCTGACTCGCTTGAGCATGGGTTATATAAGTCCGGACGAAAGAAGCTACACTATCGAGTAGTTAGGGGAAGGTGGCCGAAACAAAGAGATTGAAATTTTGGTTCTTCAATATACATATAATTAGGAATAGGTAGATCTACAATGCGTAAAAAATTGAGAAAATTAATTACATAAAAGCATAGACATATAGATACAACAAAATCTTTATACTAAAGCATATGATATTATATGTTTACTGTGTAGCCCTAGTTAAAGCGAGTGTAAAAAAAGTTTGGCATTTTTTGATTTTTCTATAATTTTGTATGATTTTTAGAATTCTCATCTGGCTTAAAAGAAAAGAAAACAGAAAAGAAAGGAAAAGGGCTACTGTACGGCTAGGCCATGGCCTCACTGCGTAGCGAGCCCAGCCTGGGGCCGAATCCGAGACCCACCACTATAGGCCCAAGCGAAAAAAGAAAAAAAAGAAAAGAAAGTTTTGCATTAGGAATCCTAAATTTATTTCTAAAACCGTTTAAGCCCTTCCACTGGTATCTATTGGTGGTTCTTATCAACAAAATCTAACTGCCAACTATGATCAAAAAGGAGGAAACTATATGTTTTACATACATATACCTTTACTATTGACATAGTTCCACTTGTATTGGAAAATCAATGTTTTGCAGGACATGTACAAGAATACGGTGGAGTTATAGTCAAAATGCACCATCAAAAAAAGTGCAACGCAGATCCGCTTAAAGGAAATAGAAGAAGGCCCATCCAACTGATCCAACCGGGCCAAGCACCGCTGTGGCAAAGACCCAGGACTAGCCATGAGCCCACATGCGCAAGGTGGTGGTGAGGCAGGCCAGCAGGGGCGCCTGGTGCGCCCGCACCGCCCCCAGCGCGGCTCGGCCCACCCTTGCTCTGGCTATTGCATGGCGGCATGCAATGATGGTGCAAGGTGGTTTCCTAATTTATCTACACCCAAACCGACCTCACTCATGTATAAATATAGGGGTGGAGCTCACACACCACACTTGAGCTCTCTCTCCCTCCACTTGTATCTTTTACTATTTTTAGTAGTTTTGTTGAACAAGACAAGCTTCATTGGAGAGCTTGAACTTCTAGGGGCAAACTTGGTATGAATAATATGAATAGCTCCCTTATGTTCTTGTTCTCATTTTATCAATATAGCTATGTTATGAAATTAGAGTGAAGTTCTTATATTATTCATTTAGCATATAGAACTTTATGCTTAATCTTTCATACAATATACATGTTTAGACCAAGACCTAAATTGAGGTAGTAGGTTCTACCTTAAGATTAGTTTTGGTCATTATATTTTTACGAGTTCGTCGTCCGTCCCCATGGCGGATGCTCTAGTAAGAGGACTTATGATAAAGATGGAAGTTTCTGGCCACCGCTAGAGTAGTAACCAATAGCGTAGACGTGGTGTCTATGTTAGAAGTTATCTTCGTTTGCCTCGTATCCTCCAGTTGAGGGGTAGGCGGCAGGTGATGACAGCCTTGTTCGTCCTTTGTAATCCCCTATGTTCGGATACGGCGTAGAGCTGTAGGCCGGCTACGTTTGGCAGACCAAGTGTTCACCGGTGCCCAAAGTAAGTTTGTAGTGACCAAAGCTATCTTAACTTAGGATCTCTACCCCTAGAAATTCATTTATTTGTTTGATCTGCTAATCTTAGCATAGCTATACAAGATAAGTCTGCTTCAGTTTAGGTTTATTCTTTCATTCTTTATTCTTTCTTTTATCTTTATCCTTGAGATTGGCTTGACTGTGTGTCACACTATCCAATATTTATCCTATCTTACTCTGTTATGAACTTTGGTCTATTATACATTCATGTTATCTTAACTATGTCCTTACTAGAGACTTTTAAACCATGCCTTTCTTTGGAAAAATATAAATGAACGATACCCGAATACTTTTGGATAAAATACTACAATGATATATCCGTACGCTTGCGGAAGATTTCTATATGTGTTTAGAAATATCATCAAGGTATTTCTTGGCAGCATTGACAGGGATGCACTTAAAACTCCATACTTGGTGATAGCGCTAAGAAATGCCAACAAGCATTTCTGGCGCCGTTGTTGGGAAAGGCACTGGTTAAAAGAATCTACTAGGACATGTTTCTGATAGTATGCATGTGTAGTAGCCATTGATCATAACAGGATAACTTTGCTTGTTTTCTCCTGTTGTGGATGAAAACAGGATAGTGTAAGATGGTTTCAACTTGCCAACGACCTTCACCAAGAATTTGGAGTCATTCCTAAAAAGAAGGCCCAACCTCATGTCGATCCTCCTTCCGCTACTCCACCGGCAACCGAACCCGTCATCCAAGCACCATCCATACCGTACACCATGGCCGACAAGACTCTGCGCGAGTACTCCATCCCCAATGTTGCTAACGTGCTCATTGGGCCCGCTATCAACATGGGCGATGTGAACTTCGAACTAAAGACCGGCCTAATCACGATGGTGTAGGCAAATCCATTCTATGGATTGCCTAGCGAGGACGCCAACGCACATCTCCAACACTTCCGGAGCTGTGGGAGACTGTCGTCGTAAAGGATGTCGCACCGGAGATAATTAGACTCCGCTTGTTCCCGTTCTCCCTCTTAGGGAGGGCGAAACAATGGTTCTACAAGGACTGAGAATTTTTCAACACATGGAACAAGTGTCCCATGACATTCCTTGCAAAGTTCTTCCCAATGAGCAAAACCAATACCCTTCGTGGAAGAATTTCTAACTTCCAGCAGACAACATCAGAATCCATCCTAGAAGCGTGGGAAAGGCTACAAGAATACATCCTTGACTGCCCACACCACGGGATGGAAAACTGGTTTATTCTTCAAAACTTCTACAATGGGCTAACTTCCCCATCCAGAGCCCACATAGATGCTACTGCTGGAGGGGCTTTCTTCTCACTCAAAGTCAACAAAGCTACGGCTCTCATTGAGAAGATGGTCTCCAACTAGGGTTGGAGTAAAGACATACTCCAAACCCAAGAAGATGACATGCATACCAAGGAAGAAACGGATATGCTGGCCGCAAAATTGGATCTCTTAATAAAACACGTGGACAAACATGGCGCTGTCCGATTGCTCTACTCGCTTATACCATGCGAGGTGTGTGGAAACTTCAGACACTCGGAGAACGACTGCCTCGAGACCTATGAAGATGCACTGAACGACAACAATGGGTTTTGTCCACAAGAAGGTCCAAGGTGGAATCAATCGCACCCACAAAATTAGGAAGGTAACTATGCTTATTCGAATCTTGCAAATCAACCTTCCCTGAAAGATCTTTTGTTAGGGCAAGCTCAAGTAAATGAAAACCTAATTAAAAATCTTGCCTCTAACAATAAAATTTTGGAAAACATTAATTCAAACTTAGAAGGCTTAACTTTTTCCTTTGAAAATGAAACGATCCACGATTTCCTCGAAGAGAAATCCACAGAATACAACATAATGCGATAATCCCAGGAAGACCAAGTTATCACATTATCTTTATTCAGCTAATATCACAGTCATACATCATAGAAGTACAAGTTACAAGGCATTACAACACTAGTTAACACACCTATTTACATCGTTATTCTAGCGGAAACACACGCATCTTCATCAGAGTCGATGTAACGCATCAGCGGATGAAGGCTCCTCCTTCTCGAGCAATCATCAAAGTTGGCGTAGAATGTCAGCGGGCATAGACTTCATCTCCTCAACCAAACTTGAGCATAGGAATGAGACCATCTAATCCTAATCCATCAAGTCTTCATTGTTGTCGTAGTAGATGACATCAAATCCTGCTGAACAATTATCAGTACGATTTGTACTGGCCACTGGCTCCTACCCTATGCTTTGCATATGCTTTGTGGTAAGTGGAATACAAGGGTAGAGCAAAAGGCCTATATATGGATGTAGTTTTCCTATGCAAGTTTCATCTTTAATTTTATATAGTTCATCAAGTTTTAACCCATCTCTTTGACACACATTCACCCATCCCATCACACATATCTCACCACCCTCTCACTCTTTAGGCGGCAAGGATGATTCCCTCTCGTGCCTAGCCTCAACGACCAAGGCCGAAAAGCAACACCAACCCAGGGGAAGGTAGAAAGGACTCCTCTCTCTAGCCAAGTGAAGCTATACTTAGGAAAGGTCCATAGCCAACAAGTCAGCATATGTATCAATCGATCAACCAGAACTTTGCAGAGGTTTACACTACCCACAAAGATCACCATCATCAACGATCCGGCTCGTTTAGGCTAATTCCGGGCTGCCTTCCAACTAGACACGATGCCACCCTACCACTCAGAATTGGGACCACGCCAGAGTACCACCGGCGTGCTGAGACTGTGAGACATAGTACTGGGCCCCTAAAGGTCACTATGCTATCTTAGGAGGGTGTGGGTCCTCATGCCCGTATCTCCCTACACTATCTACCAACGACCTAGCAGTAGTGGCACCGCGCTAGCAGGTTGTACATCCGTCTCCTCCCCACAAAAGTGAGTGGGAGTGTAAGGTTCCTAAGACCTGGTCCTTAAGACATACCAGTCCTTAGGGTGACCAAACATGACGTCTTCACGAGGGGTGAACCGATGCCCCGCTTGACGGGACATCCGGTGCCCCGTGCTAAAATAGCACCTCCATCCCAAGGCTTCATCCCACAAAGACACTCCACCCCGGGATCTCTCCCTGTCACATGTACCTGCCACAAGTACCTCTCGTGGAGAAATGCCCAGGTAGCATCCCCTAGCAAGACTCGTCCCAAGACTCATCATATGTCCTGCTCGATCGACTCGACCCTCACCACACACCCAAGATGCACGCTAAGATCTCCCCAAGTTCATTACCAAGTTATTACCATGTTCTCGACACCACGTGCCTTATCCACTCACAAATCGTCATCCACCATGCACCACATCACAGATATAATGCATAGTAGAAGCAGTAGTAAGTAGTAAGCGAGCATCTAGCCTAACAACGGGTGTGCAGGGGAATAGGTTGTGACAAGATAATGGCATACAAGCAATTCTACCATGCAACATATCACAGTTCATTTGCATAAAAGTAAAGCACTAGCATCTACTTTGTAGCATGTCTAATAGGATTCTACGAGGTTGGGTGGGATGTGGCACCTGTTGGATGTCATATTTGAGATCCTCAGTGTACTTGTAGTCCTCCTCCTCGAGTCTTGCTGTCCTTTGTGTGTCCTTCCTCCAACGGGTCCAGGCTCATTCAACGCTAACCTCGATGCAACTACCTCGATAAAGTGACAAGCAAAAGAGCAATCAGACCACTAAACCTAGAAAGACTGCGGTAGGAGAGGCAACAAGGCATAGAAAGAACAACTACCCCAAAAGAACACCAAGGGGAAAATGACTTAGCCCTCTCGACGGATGTCTGATCCCTGGGCCAAAAGAACAAGAGTGGTTGTTTGCTAAGCACAAGCATAAGCCTTAGCCTAGCCAGTACTTTCTTGGCCGATCGTGTCGACCTGTACGGCTCAAATAGAAATGGCATAGGCTCTAGCTTGTCCTAAGCAATCACCACGGCTCGCAGCTTTCGATCCGAGCGTCATAGAGACTAACGAGAACTAAAAAGACTATAAGCAGGAGAAGTTTTGTTCTCTCTCAATCCGTACTCCAGTATAATTGATGGGAACCAAGAGAGGGTGGAACAGGGAGAGAAGAGAAGAGAGGTGGTCTACTTCTTCCAATACACACGCCATGGCAAGAGACGGAGTATCGAAAGAAGTGACACACAAGAGAACACGAGTGTCCAAACCGCTTGTAGGGTACCAGGACCTAGGTGCAATAAATGCACTAAGACATCTCTAGGGTTCTTAGCGATGCGGTTGTCACCACGAGAACCAAAGAAATGCTACGGTCTAGAAGGTACAAGCATACAAGGGCTCGAGCACGGAAGAGCCAAAAGACAGAAAGAGACACGGGATTCACCTTCCTTTGATCCACTTGCCATAGCAAACGACGGGAATCGAAGGAATGGAATCAAGAGAGCAACAAACACTAAACAAGCGAAGGGCTCAGTTGATGAGGACATCTCAGCCATACGTGCTTCCTCGAGTGACAATCATTTACCATCCAACATGAATATCACAAATCCAGGACCACTTACAAGAAGTCGTGCTAAGAAACTACAAGAGCAGGTGAATTCATTCCTAACTGGTCTTAATTCTAACACTTGTGAGAATGTTATACTACCTAAGATTGCTACTTTGGTTGTACTTAGGAAAATACATGGAGAGGAGGAAGAATCCGACCACCAGCTCGGACCAGACCACCGACCACCAGCTTGGGCCAGTCCAGCGCGACGGAACCAGCAGAAAGAATCGGCCATAACTCTTGATTCACAAAAGCTATGAAGGTCCATGAGGACATTTTGGAAATATTATCAAGTCTATTTTCCAATGTAATAAGCCCCGACCAGATTGGAATTTTCCCCGTAGCGTCCGACCAGATTTAGTGAGGACTGGTTAGGTGGTCGACAGCATGCATGTTGTTCAAGTTCCCGTGCAAAACTGTACCAGTCTACGACGTTACATGGTGCATGGCATATATGGATGGAAAGATTGTTGAGTCTAGTTTCACACACAAGAAACGGATCGTCATTTGGACTTCCCACTAGGGAGTTATGACACTTTTAGTGGAGACTAATTTGGAAACTGACAGCCGCGTGGACTCCTGGAAACTCATTTTATGGAAGCCTTTTCACATTCTAGTCTTTTTATTTTCCATCTCGTGATCACACCTATACAGGAGGGTTGTTCCTTGTATAAATACTCCTATGCTTGTAAATAAAAGGGGACTTTTGATAATCTAAATACAGACCACTTTGTTCAGCTGTGTGCTAATAAAAACCAGAGAGAGATCTCTACCCCTTTGCTCTTGTGTCTTCCTTCGTGGAGATTACAGAAGCGGCCGCGCCATCAGCACCCAATCTGTGCTCCTAGTCCATTGATTCCAGGCTGCGTAGGTTGGTTTCTTTGAGAGTGTGGTTGGGCGAATCCTTGGTTCAGGCTGCCATATAGAGACGGTGGTTGGCTCTTTGTGCGTGTCGTCAGGTTGCACTAGTTATCGCTGCTTGCAGCAAGTTATCGGCTGTTATCAGCTAGTTATCAAGATCAAGATCCTACGTCATGAAGATCGGGACAACAACCTCATCATCAGTCCACATCTTACTAGATCGACGGGGATTGAGAACAAGAAAGGAAAGAAGAATGGAATCCGCACTCTTTTGACCAACTCACCATGGAACGAATGAAAGGTTGGAAGAAAGGGGACACGATCCCACAATCCAAACCCACTCGTAGGGCACCATGACCGTGCAACTAACTCGGCACAAGGCTATCCCTGTGGTCCATAGTGATGCGGTTGTCACCACTTGAACCAAAGGAACGCTATGGTCAAAGTGACACAAGCATACGAGGTGGTTAGGATAAGCAAGCAAGCAAGAGAGGTAAAGCCCGATGGTCATAGCGAGGCGACTCACGGCCATGAGCTTCATCTAAATGAGTTGGCTTTGTAGTTCCACGACAGTCATCCCCTAATTTCATTCCCACGAGACTAGGTCATAAGGGCTCGAATTGTGTGGGTAAGAGCCGTGTTAATATCGACATCGAGTCCAAAATGGCCAAGTCCTAGGGACAAAAATAGGAGCTATCTATCGTAGTATGACAGAGTCAACTTAAAGCACAATAGAAGGGACGTGCTTGGTGTCACAGCCATGGTGAGATGAACTCGTGATCGTAACGATCAAGCACATCGCTCTCTCAACCGTCTCAAAGGCATGGTCCATAGACACACAAGGCACACACAACAACACAATAAGAACCATGACTCGACGACCGACCACACAAACGACACGACGTGGAGTAGCACATATCCATAGCGCAAGAGAGATAGATAGACAAGTAGACTGTGTCACACCCGGTTTTCTAAAGAACAAAACCAGGCTAATCATATGTGTGCCCAGGAAGTCCACACATATGCCAGAATGAAAAAGTATCAGAAACAATGTTATTATATAACATATACATAGCTATATTAACACTTACATCAGAGTATCGCGGAACAGTGACTAAACTTCGGGCTCCATTCTTCTTAGGGACGGCTGACTGGGGGTAACATATGCCTAGCACTTCTACTAGTCTTCTGGAAACTCCACTACACCTTTGTCCTTTTTCCGAGTAGCATCTTATTACACACTGGAGTGTTGGGGAAATAGCAAGAGTGAGTCCATGTCGAACTCAACAAGTATAACACAGGGTTCATGAGGCTCAAAAAGGCTAGACACTGTTTAACTGCGTTTAGCTTTTAATCATCATATAATTAGCAATTGAGTAGCATCAAGGTAATCCAAATCCCATTAATGAATCAATGATCAATTGTAATAAGGATAATGAATAGCATTAACATGAGCATAATAATAATCAACAATAATTAAGCATGATATAACAATGGTGATCAACTATTCTGTAAGAATCTCCAAGGCCGCTCGTATCCGTGAGCACGGCTAGTATACCAGTTTTTAACTCTGCGCAGAGGTGTACACTTTCACTGTGAGTCATGATTTCCAAATGCATGGGTTTGCAAGGCCCAAAACATCAGAGACCATATAAAGCCATTCAAAAGTTCGTCTAACAAGTTAGGGCCATTAGATTCACTCGGCAGACAGATGTAGAACCTCCCTTCCCGGTGGCACAACAACCGCAGCCTATACACACTAGGCCAGGGGCTCGCACTACACCCAACATGGCAAGCCTTTCTTACGCCATTTAAGGTAACCACTAACAAGCTAGAAAAGGTCTCTTGAACAACTAGAGCTAGAGCCATATAGCCCTTACAGCTGTACTGTATGTCCCGGTTATCACTTATAGGTAAGTCCTTACGGAGAGTAACTAGAGCATCAAAATAACCCACATGCTCTAGCCCCCTTTCAACAGAAATAACATCATCTTAATTGGTTGATTGCATAATCCATTAGTCAAATTACAAGATCATTGTTCATGATTAAGCGCTAGCAGTAGCTACTCAAATGCATAACCCATAGGTGACAAGGAAACAAGATATCAATAGCTAAATTATAATCTCTATGGTTGTCAAGGAAGACACATGCATATGTATAATAATTTCAGTGAATAGGCAACAAGGATGGTCCCATGTTATACTTGCCTTAATCAAAGCTTTCCTGATGATACTGCTGGTCAGGCTCAAATAATACTCCTGATCGTCAAGAAACTGCTCACCGTCTATACTCGATCATCAAGCACCAACACACAATCATCCGAGCAACCATACACTAAGCAAACAAATAGACATAATTAAAACAGTACACCAACAGTAGCAAAACAATATAAAAAGTTTGTAAAACTCTTCTACACATTACTACGATCACACAGATGTAAAGATCACGAAATTCGGAGTCAAAACGTGAAAATTATGAATTTTCTAAGATTTCCTATAGATAAATAAATACTCAATTATAAACTCGAAAAATAAATTATCAAAACCAACTGTACAACTACACTAACATGTAGAGCTC
The DNA here is from genome assembly GCA_038087645.1 of Saccharum hybrid cultivar R570. NCBI lineage: Eukaryota > Viridiplantae > Streptophyta > Magnoliopsida > Poales > Poaceae > Saccharum > Saccharum hybrid cultivar. Next base: position 17,541,851 of record JAQSUU010000443.1, read on the forward strand.
GCAAATACGAACCTAACGCAACTTGAATGGATCAAATCGGAGTTAAAACGAAGTTTTTATGACCAAAACAATTCTAGTGCAAAACTGTAATTTCCTGAAAACGTATTTTTGAATAAACCGGAAGAAAATACGCTTTCAAAACACGAAAACACATTTCGGATAATACGTTAAGGACGGTGGGTTCTATTATGAAAAAGTCTAGGGACTCTTTAGAAAGATTACCCCGCGAAAGGGTATCTTCTAATCTCGACCATTGATTCAAAATCGGACGACTGCCATTCATCCTAAATCTTCGCAGTGAAGAACCCGACCCTCTTCTCCAAGTCCGGCCGGCGGCCACCATGGCCGGCATGCTCCACCTCGCCGGAGATGGCGGTTCTCCTTAACTAGACCACCAATCGACCTGGAACTTGATCCAAACGGAAGAGAAACTCCATGCGAACTCATCTAGGCGGTAAAAACTAGCTATAATGGATTGAACACGACTCGCGACAAAAGAAGGGCGGTGGCGCCATTGCCGACCCATCGGTGAACTTCAAAAACACGATTAGAAGCATCTCCACCCAAAAGAAAAGCATAGAAAAGTAGAGAAGAAGAGTGCGGACTCACCAACACAAAGAATACGGCCTCAAATCCACCCGAAAACACCTCACCCGAACAACCGCCATGCTCCAACTACCTCAAGCCCTAGACCTCGTTTTCTCGTGGTGGAACTCACGGTTTAGATGAAAAATGGGAAGAGGAGGGTCACGGCTTCCTATTTGTAGCTTCAAGTTGCCGTGTTCGGGTAAGAATCCCCGAAAATCGCGGCAGTGGGATTCGATGATGGAGTTCGTCTCGGTTACGACCGGAGGAAGAAGAAAAACGCGGCTGACAGGAGGGCCCGACTCGTCAGCGACCGGAAGAAGAGAGGGGCGTGCGGCCACGGTACCTGGGCCGGCCCACACGCGCGGAAAGAGAAAGCGGCTTCGGCTTCTTCGGCCCAAGAGCAGGAGGAAGCAAAGCAGGCCGACCCGAGCGGGCCTTCGGGCCGCCAGGTGAGAAGGTAAGTCATTTCTCTTTTTTTTCTTCTTTCTTTTCTTTATTTACTTGTTTTCAAACTATTCCAAATAAAATTTTCCAAACCAAATCAAAATAAAATAAATCCACTCCACAAAATAAAATAAATGCAACAGCATGAATGCAACACCAAATATTTCTTAAATTTTAATTTCCCATTAAATGTTATTTAAATTATTTGGAACCCACTAATTCTAAATTTTGAAATTTTTGGGTGTTACAGACTGGCGCGAAGGCACGACGCAGGCATTTAATAGATAATATGTATCAACCTTGCTGCGAGGAAGGCAGAGGGCCACTGCAGCTTGTCTGGGCAGGCTGTAGCTAGCTGCTGGCCCGCTGCAACCTCTCCTGGCCGGCTGTGGCTTGCTGCAGCCTGGCTGGGCCGGCCGTGGTTGGCCGGTGGCTTGCTGCGGCTAGCCACAGGCTGGCTACAGGTGGCTAGGGCTGGCTGCTGTCGACCGGGAAGGGGCAGCAGGCGACCGGGAGGCGACAAAGCTCCAACGTCGTGGAATAGGGCAGCCATGCCAAGGAAAAATGCGGAGCGTGGCGAGAAACGATGGCACAAAGGCCTGGCTCAGCACGGACGATAGTAGGAGGGAAAAAAAGGCAGAGCCTTTGGGCATAGTGGCTCACCGGTAGGTTAGCTGCGATGTCTCACACTCCAGTGATGGTGAACCTAGGAGTCTATACCTCTGCGGCAGTGAGAAGACAAGGCACAGAGGCTGACCATTAGACCAAACGATGGCAAAAGGGGGTAAAAGATAGGCTTTAAGCATTGGGGCTCACTAGCAGGTTGTCGATGAGATGGTGGTGCTGACCGCGGACGAAGTGAAGGAGGGCGAGGTGGTACTGCTGTTGCCCACCGAGGCATGAACAACGGGAAGATGGATGCAGCTCGGTGGGGCTTGGAGCAGAGGTAGGGCATGGCAGGTCGCGGTCGGAGTGGAGGAGGGCGGAGGTGGTGCCGAGCATGTACTTGGACGCGGTGCTCCGAGTCTGGTGCGTCGAGGTGCTCGTAGATAGGGAGGCGCGATGGGAAGCAGAGTAGACCGGCGTCGAGGATGCTAGGCTCGGTGTGAGGCGGAGGTGCGGTAGGGCGAGGACGAGGCAGAGCGCGTTGAGGTGCTCGGTGAAGCTCGACGCAGGAGGAGCTCCCAGTGTAGATGAGGTGGACACGGAGGCGCTACCGGCTAGTGCGACCACAGAGCGGTAGAGAAAGGTTGAGGAGGTGGCTTGGTGCTCAGCGAAGAAGAAGACGTGACGTCGGGGAAGGAGTTCGGGGCGCGGTGGTGAAGCAGTGGGGTGGCATGGCCGGGCTTGAGGTGTCAGGCGGCGTTGTGGCTCGGGGCTGGTCATGGCGATGAGCGGCTTCAACGCGCGAGCAGGAAGGAGCGGGGAGGAGGAAGATGGCGGTGGCTTGGAGGGAGAAGCAGAGGAGCGGCGGCTGTGGCTGCTTTTATAGCGGTGTCGGCTCAGGTTCTGCGGGGTCCATTGATCCTCGTGGTCCATGCCTAGGGAGGGACACCCGACGACGGATCCTGCGTAGGTGGTACGGATGCCGAGGCAAGGACGCGCGGTGTTGGAGCACGTGATCGGGCGGCGGCGGCGGCGTCGCAAGTCGCCCGCTAGGGTTTAGGCATGGGCGTGCTTAGCTAGTGGGCCCATGGGGGCTGGCGACCGGGCCTGCAGGGGGCGTGGAGTAGGGCGCGTGTGGCTAGGCTAGGGGAAGGCGAGCGCTGCAGCTGGGCCTGCGAAGGGCCAAGCAAGCTACTGCACTGTTAGGCTGCGTGCGCGGGAGGCGAGCTGGGCTACGTGGGGAAACAAGGCCGAGGCCCAGGTGGCGAGTTGGGCTGGCGGGGTGAAGGAAGGAAGAGGTGGAGGTGTTGGGCCAAGGAGGCCAGCTGGGCTGCGGGAAAGAGGAAAGAAAGGAATGGTGGGCTAGTTGAGGTAATAAAAAGGAAATGGATTTTCCCTTCTATGATTTTTGGAATTTAGAGATAAAATCAAGAGAGATTTAAGAGGGAATTTGAGAGAGAGTTCAAAGGGGATTAGGGGAAACTCAAAAGAGAACTAAGACGGATTCGAAGAGGAACTTTCGGGATAGAAATTGAAGGGAAAGATCATGGGGATTTGAGTTGAAATCCAATAGAGTTTGAGATAAAATCCAAGGGAAATTGAGAAGGGGTTCATATGAGATTGGAGATGAATTTGAAGAGGATTTGAGAGAATCTTGCTACAGATTTGTGCACTCTGACACAAAACCCTAAACTAACTAAAGAACTCCGGCATAGTCCTACAAACAATTCTACATGGATGCCACGATTGTTAGTGGGTTAGACTTGGGTTCGACCTAAGAGTTACATGCTCCACACAATTACAAGAAATTTTTTAAAAAGCTCATATTTTTGGTTACTCGAAAACCCAGGTTGTTACAGAAAATCAATTAAACCTTAATAAAATGTTTGAAAATCAACTAGCTCAAATTGCTGCTTCAATTCCTGCATATGATGTTTGAAAATATCTCGGAGCAACTCAAGATTTCAGTTGAAAATGTCAATGCGGTAATCACGAGGGATAGGAAGTCCACTCGTGATCCACCATATCCTAACCATGCCGGAAAACCCAAAAAAAGAAGCACAGGAGTACAACCCTGGATCTCAGGGTTTGAGCTAGCTTGGGGGAGGACCCCCATAAGGTAACATGTACCTTGCACTCTCACCACTTCCTATTACCTTGCATAAAAACAAATAAATAAAACTTATGGTTCCATTGTTCACCATTAAATATTTTCACCATTGTTGGATGATTCTTGTTTATCCTTTCATGCTTCATCCCTCTATATCGACATCCTTTGGTTTGGGAGTATTGGTTATACATCTTTTAAATTAAACATGGTGCTTAGTTTGAAGCTCGGATGTAATGATCATACTCCTATAGGCTTTTTAATTCTTACAGGAATTTATCAACTTTATAAGGGTAAGTCTTCAAGATGACAACAGAGATGAAAACTTGTGTGGTGAACCTTAATAATAATAATAATAATAATAATAATAATAATAATAATAATAATAATAATAATAATAATAATAATAATAATAATAACTATAATAAAATCAACCCTCGAGTTTGCCTCTGCCCTATAATAAAAGCAGTCGAAGGACCATAAACTTTAGGCTAGCTTGGAGGACCCCCACGGAGATAACTTGTATCTTTTACTTCGCATTTATTTTCTTGCATTTATTTATTATTTAGATTTAGGAAAATGATATATGATAAAATAACAAATAATATTTATTCCACTCCACATATGTATAGTCAAAATGTTTAGTTCATCCTTGTTGAAATGATGAATAGTTTCTCTATCTTATATTTTGACTATGCCAAGTTTATAACTTAGCTTTTCCTAAGATTTGAGTTTATTAGCTAAAAAATGTCTCATCCTAAAAACTTAAAAGTTATGGGTTGTAAATGTTTAATCTAGTCTAAGTTGTTGTGGGGTATGATATGGTGCAATGGAAATTTGCTATGACTTTGTTTTAAGAAAGATTTGACATCCGGAGTTTTATTTTCAAAATGCTAAAAAATTAAAAGGTCCTCAATGATTTATATTTCCTACCAAAGCCATTTGACATATTCTACAAATGCAAAACCTTAGTCATATGTTGCTTGTTATCATATTGAGCTTTGTCAAATTGTTGTGACCTTTGTTGGGATTCTCATCATGCACCCATGATCAAGATACACATACGCCTACAAATAAAACTGCTGACTCTTACACTGAGAGTTACGCAAAAACATATTTTTTCGTCCACCAAATAAATACTCCATTCATATTTTTCATGAGTCTCTCTCTAAAAAAGTTTTCATAAAAAAAGAAGAAAAAGAAAAATATCCTTGCCAAAAAGCATGAGAGAAAAAAAATACAAGCCAAAGAACATGAAGAAAAGAAAAGAAAAAGAAAAAGAAAAAGAAAGAAATAAAGATAACCCATACTTTTAAATAAAAGGCATTCATCCAAAAAGAGAGATTCATGATCAAAGGAGTACAATATATATATATATATATATATATATATATATATATATATATATATATATATATATATATATATATATATATATATATATATATATATATATATATATATATTAGAATTAGGAAGATTATAAAAATTTCACACACTTGCACGTCTTGATCAAAGTGTATGACTTGCATCTCCTTGAGGTCCGGTTTTTTACTTAGCAATATTATGTGATGCAAGTATGCCTTCTTTTATGCCTACCCAAATATCCACATAAGCCATTTAGTTGGTAGGATGAAAAGAAAGGCAAACATAAAAAGCCTTTGGTGAGGATCATATACTTCTGAGCGACCGATTGAATCATTTGAGGAACTTAACTTTATTTTTTACAAAACTTTCAAAATGTCCAGAAAGAAAGTCGATCAAAGAACGAATGATAAGCATTTCTATGAACCATTCCTGCAACCGCTTTGAGAAGGCTAAAAAGCCCTGTAGGTAACAAGATAATAAAGGGTGGATAGAATGCCAATTTATTCACATCAAAGAAGAAAACTTTGTTATAGGCATTGCACTTTTGAAATGTAATCAACATAGTAGCAACTCCTGATCAACAACCAACGTCTTAGCTTTTGTTCGAGGACGAGCAAAGGGTAAGCTTGGGGGCTTTTGTTGGTGGTTTTTACTAACAAAATCTAACCGCCAACTATGATCAAAAAGGAGGAAACTACATGTTTTTACACACATATACCTTTACTATTCACATAGTTCCACTTATATTGGAAGATCAATGTTTTGCAGAACATGTACAAGAATACGGTTGAATTATGGTCAAAATGCACCATCAGAGAAAGCGTAACGTAGATCCGCTTAAAGGAAATAGAAGAAGGCCCATCCAACTGATCCAACCAGGCCAAGCACCACTGTGGCAAAGACCCAGGACCAGCCAGGAGCCCACATACGCAAGGCGGTGGTGAGGCAGGCCAGCAGGAGGTGCACCCGCACCGCCCCCGGTGCGGCTCGATCCACCCTTACTCTGGCAGTTGCATGGTGGCATGCAATGACGATGCAAGGCGGTTTCCTAATTTATCTACACCCAAACCGACCTCACTCATGTATAAATATAGGGGTGGAGCTTACACACCACACTTGAGTCTCTCTCCCTCCACTTGTATCTTTTACAATTTTAGTAGTTTTGTTGAGCAAGGCCAGCTTCATCGGAGAGCTTAAACTTCTAGGGGCAAACTTGGTATGAATAATATGAAGAACTCCCTTATGTTCTTGTTCTCATTTTTATCAATATAGCTATGTTATGAAATTAGAGCAAAGTTCTTATGTTATTTATTTAGCATATAAAACTTTATGCTTAATCTATCATACAATATACATATTTAGACCAGGACCTAAATTGAGGTAGTAGGTTCTACTTTAAGATTAGTTTTGGTCATTATATTCTTACGAGTTCATCATCTATCCCCGTGGCGGATGCCCTAGTAAGAAGACTCCTGATAAAGACGAAAGTTCCTGGCCACCGCTAGAGTAGTAACCAATAGCGTAGACGTGGTGTCTATGTTAGAAGTTACCTTCGTTTGCCTCGTATCCTCCGGCTGAGGGGTAAGCAGCAGGTGATGACAGCCCTGTTGAAGGGTCGAGATGGCGGACTAGAGGGGGGGTGAATAGTCCTTTCTAAAACTTAAACATGTTGGCTAACCAAAACAAAAGCGGAATTAAACTTATCGGTCTAGCCAAGACTTCACCCCTCTAACTAAGTTCACAAGCACCTCACAAAGATCCTAATTAAGCAACTAAGGTGCTTTCCTTAGCAAGAGCTCTCCTATTTAATTCTAGAGCAAGGTCACACAAACCTATGCACTAGTACTTTGCAAGCAAGAGGGAGCTCCTATACAACTAGTGAAGCAAAAGCACAAAGCTCCTAAGCTCACTAGCAATGCTCAATAACAAGGCAACTAATGCCAAATTAAAAAGCGCAAAACACTTAGCTACACAAACTAAGCAGTGTGACTAACAAGGTTACACAAACCGAATTAGCCACGCAAAGGGGATACTTCTAGCTACACAAGCAAGAAGATAACTAGCAAGCTACCCAAGCAAACTAGTTACGAGAGCAACTACACAAGCACAAGTATATATGAAAGTAAATACAAGCTTGTGTTGCACGAAAGCAAACCACCGAGAAGAGTAGACAATGTTGACACGGTGATTTTCTCCCGAGGTTCACTTGGTTGCCACCAAGTTACGTCCCCGTTGTGTCGACCAACAGTTTGTCTTTTGGCGGCTAATCGGTCACACACCGAGCCTCTCAAAAGGCACCGCAAGAACCCACCATAAAGTGTGGTAGCTCAATGACACGCTCAACTAGAGTTGCTCTTCGCGATCCCCGCGGGGTGAGCACAATCCCCCTCACAAAGCTTCTCCAGAGCCTCACACAATCTTCTTGCGAGCTTCGACGGAGCCACGAGCCACCAAGCCGTCTAGGAGGTGGCAACCTCCAAGAGTAACAAGCACCACCGGCTTGCAACACGATCACCTAGTGCCACACGATGCAATCTCTCAAAGCAACGCACTAGAATCGCTCTCTCACTCGATCCAATGAACACTATCAAGCATGAGTGAGTTAGAGGGCTCCCAAGCACTACCACACAAGTCACAAAGACTATAGTGTGCTTAACTCCCGGCCACGGCCGGCCAAGGCATCTATTTATAACCCCACGGTCAAATAGAGCCATTACCCCTTCACTGGGTAGATTTCGGGATGACCGGAAGCGCTCAGCCGCGTCCGATTCTCCAACGGTCACTGACCCCCAACGGTCAAACCAGCGACCGGACGCGCCGCTACCATGACCGGACGCGCTCCTTGCGACGACCGGACGCGACAGTGCCAGCGTCAGGTCAGAGTCCAGTAAGCACCTTCAACGATCGGACGCGTCCGATCATGTGTGACCGGACGCGCCGTGCGTCCGATCATCCTTGCGTTCTGCAGATCTCTCTGGGTGCATGACCGGACGCGCCGGTCCCGCGAGTGACCGGACGCGCCGGTTGCAAACCCTAGCCCGCGCGCCCGACTCTTGCGCTGTACTGACCAGACGCGTCCGGTCATACCATGACCGCGTCCGGTGCAGCGTCCGGTCACCTCTGTGACCTCCGTTCGCCTCCGTTTCTTTTCCGACTTCCGGCGTAATGGAAAATAGGCATTTCAACTCCTCGAAAACGCCTGAATCCCGCGCTCGCAAGCTCGGCGGGAGGGAGAGAGGACCCCAAACCCTCTCTACCGCTCAAACTTCATCTCCTTCATAAATGTGCCAACACCAATAAGTGATCACCACCTTGTGCACGTGTGTTAGCATTTTCATAATCATTTTATCGAAGGAGTTAACCACTCAACTTGCCACGCCACTCGATCCTAGCAACGATGCATAGTTAGATCACACGAGTGGCACTAGATGACCGATATGCAAACAAGTTTGCCCCTCTTGATAGTACGGCCATCTATCCTAAACCCGGTCATAAACTTCTCTACACACCTATGACCGGTGAAATGGAAATGCCCTAGGTTATACCTTTGCCTTGCGCATTCCACTTCATCTCCTCCGACATTGATGCAACACATGCACCAACCAATCACCAAATGATATGATTCACTTCATATCATCACGTGACCATATTGGTTCATAGATCTTGACCTCACTTGCTCTTCACCGTTACCTCGGTCCTTCGGCACCAAGCCATCACACAACTTGTCCTTCACCCTAGCAACCGGTCCATCAAGCCAAGCCTCATCTTGATCTTCTCCACCTTGGTCACATGACTCCATGTCATGTCTCATATGCAATGAGCTCCTTCATGACACCATCACATGAGGACTAATCTCCTGTGTATCTCACATAACCACATATTAGTCCACCTAAGTTGTCACTCAATTACCAAAACCAAACAAGGACCTTTCAATCTCCCCCTTTTTAGTAATTGATGACAACTCTACAAAGATATGGAAATTAAGTTCTTTTGGACTTTATGCCACTTATCCAACATTTAAGCTCTATGTTAGAATTTGGATAAGCACCATAAAATCTGACTTGGTAGTGATAACTCCCCCTACATATGTGCTCAAATGGTTTGGTTTCAAACTTGCACATATGTATAAATATGAAATTTGTGAGAGGGTTAGCACTACTAAGTGATGCTAAGGTGTATAGAATAAACCTTTGTAGCTTGATACCAATTAGTAGCTTGATACCATTTAAAAATCACAAGTTTGCCACCATCCTTAGCATCATGAGTAGCTAGACATCAAAAACACTAGAAACCTCGTGAGATCAACTGTAACACCCAAAAATTCTAAACTTTAGAAATAAGGAATTTCAAATAATTTAGATAGCGATTAATGGGGAATTAAAATTTTAAAAAAATTTTGGTGATGCATTCATGCTGTTGCATTTATTTTATTTTGTGGTGTGGACTTTATTTTATTTTGATTTGGTTTGAAAAATTTTATTTGGAATAGTTTGCCAAATAAACAAATGAAGAAAAGAAAGAAGAAAAAAAAATAAAAACAACTTACCTTCTCACCTGGCGGCCCGAAGGCCCGCTCGGGTCGGCCTGCATTCCTTTCCGCCTGGGCCGCACGGTGGGCCACTGCCTTCCCTGCTCCGCGCCTGCGACCGCGAGAACCAGCAGCCCGAGCCAGCGCCGCATCAGCCCAGCAGTGTAGCAGCCGCACGCCTCTCTTGGTCACTGACCGGTGGGGCCCGGTGGTCAGTCGTCTCTTACCTTCCGTGAGAGCTCCGGACTCCAAACCGGAAATGACGACGACGATCGGCTTCGTGATTCCCGGGGAATCCTACTCGAACACGGCCAATAGAAGCTATAAATAGGATGCCTTGATCTTCCTATATCCGTTTTTCATCTAAACCATGAACTCTACCGCAAGAAAACGAGGTCTAGGACTTGAGGTAGTTGGAGCATGGCGGTTGTTCATGGGAGGAGCTCTCGGGTGGATTTGAGGTCAAATTCTTCGCGTTGGTGAGTCCGCACTCTTCTCCTCTACCTTTTCATGCTTTTCTTTTGGTTGGAGAGGCTTCGAATCGAGTTTTTGAAGATCACCGATGAGTCGGTAATGGCGCCGCCGCCCTCCTCTCGCCGCGTGCCTTGCTCAATCTACCGTAGCTAGTATTTACCGCTTAGTTGAGTTCGCACGGAGCTTCTCTACCGTTTGGATCAAACGCGGGCTCGAATGGTGGGCTCGGTGGGGAGGTTCACCATCTCCGGCCATGGAGGGGCCACCGAACATGGGGAAGCCGCCGGCCGGACTTGAGGGAGGTGACCGGAGGAGCACTGTAGACTTGATGATGAACACGAGCCGTCCAAATCGAGATCAACGGCCCAGATTAGAACTTACCCCTTCGCGGGTAAATTTGTTAAAGAGACCCTCAGCTTTTTAGTAATCAACCCACGATCCTTAGCGCAATATCCTGAAAGACGTTTTCGTGTTTTGAAAGCGTATTTTCTACCGGTTTATTTAAAAATACGTTTTCAGGAAATTACAGTTTTGCCACTAGAACTGTTTTGGTCATAAAATCTTCGTTTTAACTCCGATTTGATCCGTTCAAGTTGCGTTAGGTTTGTATTTGCGAGCTCTACATGTTAGTGTAGTTGTACAGCTAGTTTTGATAATTTATTTTCGAGTTTATAATTAAGTATTTATTTATCTATAGGAAATCTTAGAAAATTCATAACTTTCACGTTTTAACTCCGAATTTGGTGATCTTTGCGTCTGTGTGATCGTAGTAACGTGTAGAAGAGTTTTATAAACTTTTATTACTGTTTTGTTATTGTTGGTGTACTGTTCTAATTTTATCTCTTTGTTTGCTTTGTGTTTGTTTGATTGGATGCATGTGTGTTGTTGATTGATGATCGAGTATAGACGGTGAGCAGTTTCTTGACGATCAAGAGTATTATTTTGAGCCAGACCAGCAGTATCATCAGGAAAGCTTTGATTAAGGCAAGTATAACATGGGACTATCCTTGTTGTCCTATTCACTAAAATTATTATACATATACATGTGTCTTCCTTGACAACCTTAGAGATTATAACTTAGCTATTGATATCTTATTTCCTTGTCACCTATGGGTTATGCATTTGGGTAGCTATTGCTAGTGCTTAATTATGAACAATGATCTTGTAATTTGACTAATGGATTATGCAATCAACCAATTAAGATGATTTTATTACTGTTGATGAAAGGGGGCTAGAGCATGTGGGTTATTTTGATGCTCTAGTTACTCTCCGTAAGGACTTACCTGTAAGTGATAACCGGGACATACAGTACAGCTGTGAGGGCTATATGGCTCTGGCTCTAGTTGTTCAAGAGACCTTTTCTAGCTTGTTAGAGGTTACCTTAAATGGTGTAAGAATGGCTTGCCACGTTGGGTGTAGTGCGAGCCCCTGGCCTAGTGTGTATAGGCTGCGGTTGTTGTGCCACAGGGAAGGGGGGTTCTACATCTGCCTGCCGAGTGAATCTAATGGCCCTAACTTGTTAGACGAACTTTTGAGTGGCTTTATATGGTCTCTGATGTTTTGGGCCTTGCAAACCCATGCATTTGGAAATCATGACTCACAGTGAAAGTGTACACGTCTGCGCAGAGTTAAAAACTGGTATACTAGCCGTGCTCACGGATACGAGCGGCCTTGGGGATTCTTACAGAATAGTTGATCACCATTGTTATATCATGTTTAATTATTGTTGATTATTATTATGCTCATGTTAATGCTATTCATTATCCTTATTACAATTGATCATTGATTCATTAATGGGAATTGGAATACCTTGATACTACTCAATTGCTAATTATATGATGATTAAAAGCTAAACGCAGTTAAACAGTGTCTAGCCTTTTTGAGCCTCATGAACCCTGTGTTATACTTGTTGAGTTCGACATGGACTCATTCTTGCTATTTCCCCAACACTCCAGTGTGTAAAAAGATGCTACTCGGAAAAAGGACAAAGGTGTAGTGGAGTTTCCAGAAGACTAGTAGAAGTGCTAGGCATATGTTACCCCCAGTCAGCCGTCCCTGAGAAGAATGGAGCCCGAAGTTTAGTCACCGTTCCGCGATACTCTGATGTAAGTGTTAATATAGCTATGTATACGTTATATAATAACATTGTTTCTGATATTTTTTTCATTTTGGCATATGTGTGGACTTCCTGGGCACACATATGATTAGCCTAGTTTTGTTCTTTAGAAAACTGGGTGTGACAGAGTGGTATCAGAGCGGTGTTGACTGTAGGACGTATGCCAAGTAGCTCTGGACATATTCCAAAACTCATTTTACTATAAAACTATTTTGTCATCCCTTGACTCATTAATTTTGACTATTTCCTCTTCCTTGTCTTGTTGTATCCTCTCCTTGATAGCTTCCTTTGAGCTATTATTTCTTACTCCCTTGGATTTTGTTTTATGTTGTTTTTACTAAAAGTTTTCTGATCTTACCTGGTTCAAAGATTCGATGGCTTTTCATCATCCATACTTTTTCTTAGGATGACCACCATTATTGAAGAAGCACGTGTAGTACCAATGATGTGATGTGTGCTTGTTTTGCTTGATGTGTTGCTTGTGTGTTGTTCTTGTTCTCGTGTTTCAAAGGTAGGCCCGGAAGGTATAAGTCTTGAGAAGTAGCTCGATCTATGTTAAGTGGGGTAGTGACATCTTGTATCTTACTTATCTTTCAATCGATCCTAATTCTTGCCATTTTCTCTTACATCGTTCCTGTCTACCCTTGGTTGTCATGCTTCCTTATTAATCTCATCTTAATGGATGATCAACACATGAAGGACTTATCATTAGCATCAAGCTTTAGAGAAAGTGTTGCCTTCAATGACATCGTCAGGTGAAACAAGATCTTTGTTAAGTGGGGTAGCATCTGCTATCAACAACAGCAAGTCCTAAATATCTCAAGTGACAAGGCATGAGGAGGTACAAAGAACTCAAGATCAAACCTTATCTTTCTTGTCATCTTTTGGCTATCCTTGATCCATGTCTTATATCTCATCAACACAAAGAAAAGAAGCATGAAGACTTGAAGATTAGTGTTATCTATCTCTCTAGTGTCTTTGAATCTCGTTTCTACCTTATCCTGTTTTTTTTTTATAGCAGTCTGTCTTCCTTAGCTTATATCTCTATTTTTGGATGCCCAAAAATCATGGATAAATTCTGGACAATAGTAGACTTTAATATCTTTCTCTGACCGTAAGAACCACCCTGATATCTATTATGGTTTGGGATTTATGAAAATCACAAGGCGACGCATCTGTGCTGTCAGCAATCTGGAATAGTTTCTGTTGTGCACAGTTTTCGACTACCTTAACTGTAGAATCTGGAGAAGTGTTCTATAAGGAAGTTGTAGTAAATTTGATAAGCATTCCAACGGTATAAGCTACAATATCATTGGATTCGTAGAACTCGAGATATAACTGTATTTCTGCACTGCTATTTTTCTGCTCGCGAGGAAGTGCAGGTTACTTGTTCTTGCATATGCTCATGAGTCTCTTTGACATGATAGAAGGACACGATAGTAGTTATCACTCAGAAACAAATGCAAGCTATCCTTTGGTGTACTCTAGTTGATCTCTTCTTAAGAGGGTTTATCGAACTAAAAGACGATACAAGATGGAGGTTTTATATGTTCTATTTCGTCACTTGGAAGCATCAGCTATCTACATGGTTGTAAAGTCACTATCGAGCGCAAGTATCTTTTCTCAGAGTGGTAATCTATTAGAACATCTATAAGAATCATAAGGGTCTAAAGGAGACATTTATAAAGTTGGTTATGAGCTTGTGGCATCATCATTGCATAAGAGTTGCTGAAGGAAAAAGAACTTAAGGAGCAAGCTTATAAAGAGATTGACCAATTAAGGGCGGAGTTAGGTCGTCCTCAAGATTTATGAGAAGCTTAATTAGGAAATAGGAAAAATCCCTATGTAATAGGAACGATAGTAGTTGCGAGTTAATTTTAAGTTTGGTTTGTTTTAAGAGTCAGTTTGTGGTGTGAACAATTGTGTGATTGATGGATTGTTATTATGATAATGTGTGATTTGGATCTTTGTAATGTATGCTGGAGTTTTGTAGACATGCCTACAAGTTCCATGGTTAAGAATATTAAGTTTGATCAAAATATATTAGTTGAATATGAGGTTAACTTAGTTCTGTCCTTTGCTGATTTTTGGATCAGTCTGGGATGTTTTAGAAATAACTTAAAATCCGTTCATGAGAAATTTAAGAAATTTTACTGGGAATAATTAGACTTCTATATCTTTCCAACCCCAGAAGAATCACTTTAATATCTATTATGAGCTAAGAGATATACCTGTTCCAAGTTGGAGTTACTGCACAGTCTGGAATTCTGAAATAGTTTCGGTTAAGTTCAGTTTTTGGCCAATTTATTGACAGAATCAGAAAAAGGGTTGTGAATAAAAGTTGTAGATAATTTTGTAAGCTTTCCAACCATATAAAGATCATCTGAATTGGACGTCTGTAGCTCGAGATATGACAGTTTTACTGAGTTACTGAAATTGGAATTTGCACAGAGAAATCAGATTTTGCTTATCTATTGAATTGGAAACCACCTATTGATGTTAGCGAGATTCGTAGTTTCTTGGGATTAGCTGGATATTACAGACGGTTCATTAAAGGGTTTTCTAAACTTGCTAAACCTATGACATCTCTATTAGAGAAGAATGCCAAGTTTGTGTGGTCGGATAAATGTCAAGCTAGTTTTGAGGAATTGAAGAAGAGGTTGACTACAGCGCCTGTATTGGTTTTGCCAGATTTGAGTAAGAAGTTTTCTATTTATTGTGATGCTTCTCGTCAAGGTTTGGGATGTGTTCTTATGCACGAAGGCAGAGTTGTGGTTTATGCATCTAGGCAGTTGAGAAAGCATGAGTTGAATTATCCTACACATGATTTAGAAGTTAGCAGCTGTGGTTCATGCTTAAAGATTGGGAGACTTTATTTGATTGGACATAAGAGTGATATATACACTGATCATAAGAGTTTGAAGTATATTTTCACTCAGTCAGATCTGAATTTGAGGCAATGCAGATGGTTAGAGTTGATTAAGGATTATGATATTGAGATACACTATCATCCTGGTAAGGCTAATAAAGTAGCTGATGCTCTTAGTAGGAAAAGTTATGCCAATGAGATACGGACGTTGTCTATGACTAGTGAGTTATGTGCTGAATTTGAATATTTGAATTTAGGAATTGTTACTAATACAATGGAATTAGTGATAGAGCCTACTTTAGAGTAAGAAATTTACAAGGGTCAGTTGAAGGATGAGAAACTGAAGAAGATAGCAGAAGATATAGTGATTGGTAAGTCACCAGGGTTTTCGAATGGATGGTAATGGGATTTTGTGGTTTGGAAAGAGACTGTGTGTATCTGAGGATCAAGCTGTTCGACAGGCAATTCTTAGCGAAGCTCATGAGTCAGCTTATTCCATTCATCTTGGTAGTACTAAGATGTATTTAGATCTTAAACAGAAATATTGGTGGGTTGGATTAAAGCGAGATGTGACTGAGTATGTGGCATTGTGTGACACTTGTCAGAGGGAGAAAGCAGAGCATCAAAGACCTGCTGGATTGTACAACCAATGAAGATTCCTGAATGGAAGTGGGAGGAAGTTGGTATGGATTTTATAGTAGGGTTACCGCGTACTCAGAGAGGTTATGATTCTATTTGGGTGATAGTAGATCGGTTAACTAAAGTTGCTCATTTTATACCAGTTAAGACTACTTACCATGGACCAAAACTGGCAGAGTTGTATATAGAGAGAATAGTCTGTTTGCATGGAGTACCAAAGAAGATTGTATCTGATCGAGGATCATAGTTTACGTCGCATTTTTGGAAAGCTGTACATGAATCTTTGGGAACAAAATTGAATTTTAGTACAGCATATCATCCACAGACAGATGGACAGACTGAAAGGACCAATCAGGTATTAGAGGATATGTTGAGAGCTTGTGCATTGCAATATGGAACTAGTTGGGATAAGAGTTTGCCTTATGCAGAATTCTCTTACAATAACAGTTATCAACAGAGTCTTAAGATGGCACCGTTTGAAGCTTTGTATGGACGTAAGTGTAGAACTCCATTGTTTTGGGATCAGACAGGTGAATCTCAAGTGTTTGGTACAGATGTTCTCAGAAACGCAGAAGATCAAGTGCGAGTGATTCGTGAGAATTTGAGAGTAGCACAGTCTCGTCAGAAGAGTTATGCTGACAATAGAAGAAGAGATTTAGTTTTTGAGGTAGGTGATTATGTCTATTTGAAGGTGTCACCTATGAAAAGTGTGAAGAGGTTTAACATGAAAGGTAAACTAGCACCAAGGTATGTTGGACCATTTAAAGTTATTACTAGACGTGGGGAAGTTGCTTATCAATTAGAGTTGCCTGAAAATTTATCTGGAGTGCATGATGTGTTCCATGTTTCACAACTTAAGAAGTGTTTACGGGTGCCTGAGGAGCAGATACCTTTAGAAGAGTTGACTGTTAAGGAGGATCTTACATATGAAGAGTTTCCGATCAAGATTTTAGAAACTGCTGAGAGAGTTACTCGAAGTCGGATTATTAAGATGTGTAAAGTACAGTGGAATCGATATTCAGAGGCAGAGGCAACTTGGGAAAGAGAGGATGAATTGAGGAAATCATATCCGCAGTTATTTGAGTAAGCAGTCCAATCTCGGGACGAGATTCATTTTAAGGGGGTAGAATTTATAACACCCAAAAATTCTAAACTTTAGAAATAAGGAATTTCAAATAATTTAGATAGCGATTAATGGGGAATTAAAATTTTAAAAAAATTTTGGTGATGCATTCATGCTGTTGCATTTATTTTATTTTGTGGTGTGGACTTTATTTTATTTTGATTTGGTTTGAAAATTTTTATTTGGAATAGTTTGCCAAATAAACAAACGAAGAAAAGAAAGAAGAAAAAAAATAAAAACAACTTACCTTCTCACCTGGCGGCCCGAAGGCCCGCTCGGGTTGGCCTGCATTCCTTTCCGCCTGGGCCGCACGGTGGGCCACTGCCTTCCCTCCTCCGCGCCTGCGACCGCGAGAACCAGCAGCCCGAGCCAGCGCCGCATCAGCCCAACAGTGTAGCAGCCGCGCGCCTCTCTTGGTCGCTGATCAGTGGGGCCCGGTGGTCAGTCGTCTCTTACCTTCCGTGAGAGCTCCGGACTCCAAACCGGAAACGACGACGACGATCGGCTTCATGATTCCCGGGGAATCCTACTCGAACACGGCCAAATAGAAGCTATAAATAGGACGCCTTGACCTTCCTATATCCGTTTTTCATCTAAACCGTGAACTCTACCGCAAGAAAACGAGGTCTAGGACTTGAGGTAGTTGGAGCATGGTGGTTGTTCGTGGGAGGAGCTCTCGGGTGGATTTGAGGTCAAATTCTTCGCGTTGGTGAGTCTGCACTCTTCTCCTCTACCTTTTCATGATTTTCTTTTGGTTGGAGAGGCTTCGAATCGAGTTTTTGAAGATCACCGACGAGTCGGTAATGGCGCCGCCGCCCTCCTCTCGTCACGTGCCTTGCTCAATCTACCGTAGCTAGTATTTACCGCTTAGTTGAGTTCGCACGGAGCTTCTCTACCGTTTGGATCAAACGCGGGCTCGAATGGTGGGCTCGGTGGGGAGGTTCACCATCTCCGGCCATGGAGGGGCCGCTGGACATGGGGAAGCCGCGGGCCGGACTTGAGGGAGGTGACCGGAGGAGCACTGTAGACTTGATGATGAACACGAGCCGTCCAAATCGAGATCAACGGCCCAGATTAGAACTTACCCCTTCGCGGGTAAATTTGTTAAAGAGACCCTCAGCTTTTTAGTAATCAACCCGCGATCCTTAGCGCAATATCCTGAAAGACGTTTTCATGTTTTGAAAGCGTATTTTCTACCGGTTTATTCAAAAATACGTTTTCAGGAAATTACAGTTTTGCCACTAGAACTGTTTTGGTCATAAAATCTTCGTTTTAACTCCGATTTGATCCGTTCAAGTTGCGTTAGGTTTGTATTTGCGAGCTCTACATGTTAGTGTAGTTGTACAGCTAGTTTTGATAATTTATTTTCGAGTTTATAATTATGTATTTATTTATCTATAGGAAATCTTAGAAAATTCATAACTTTCACGTTTTAACTCCGAATTTAGTGATCTTTGCGTCTGTGTGATCGTAGTAACGTGTAGAAGAGTTTTATAAACTTTTATTACTGTTTTGTTATTGTTGGTGTACTGTTCTAATTTTATCTCTTTGTTTGCTTTGTGTTTGTTTGATTGGATGCATGTGTGTTGTTGATTGATGATCGAGTATAGACGGTGAGCAGTTTCTTGACGATCAAGAGTATTATTTTGAGCTAGACCAGCAGTATCATCAGGAAAGCTTTGATTAAGGCAAGTATAACATGGAACTATCCTTGTTGTCCTATTCACTGAAATTATTATACATATGCATGTGTCTTCCTTGACAACCTTAGAGATTATAACTTAGCTATTGATATCTTATTTCCTTGTCACCTATGGGTTATGCATTTGGGTAGCTATTGCTAGTGCTTAATTATGAACAATGATCTTATAATTTGACTAATGGATTATGCAATCAACCAATTAAGATGATTTTATTACTGTTGATGAAAGGGGGCTAGAGCATGTGGGTTATTTTGATGCTCTAGTTACTCTCCGTAAGGACTTACCTGTAAGTGATAACCGGGACATACAGTACAGCTGTGAGGACTATATGGCTCTGGCTCTAGTTGTTTAAGAGACCTTTTCTAGCTTGTTAGAGGTTATCTTAAATAGCGTAAGAATGGCCTGCCACGTTGGGTGTAGTGCGAGCCCCTGGCCTAGTGTGTATAGGCTGCGGTTGTTGTGCCACAGGGAAGGGGGGTTCTACATCTGCCTGCCGAGTGAATCTAATGGCCCTAACTTGTTAGACGAACTTTTGAGTGGCTTTATATGGTCTCTGATGTTTTGGGTCTTGCAAACCCATGCATTTGGAAATCATGACTCACAGTGAAAGTGTACACCTCTGCGCAGAGTTAAAAACTAGTATACTAGCCGTGCTCACGGATACGAGCGGCCTTGGGGATTCTTACAGAATAGTTGATCACCATTGTTATATCATGTTTAATTATTGTTGATTATTATTATGCTCATGTTAATGCTATTCATTATCCTTATTACAATTGATCATTGATTCATTAATGGGAATTGGAATACCTTGATGCTACTCAATTGCTAATTATATGATGATTAAAAGCTAAACGCAGTTAAACAGTGTCTAGCCTTTTTGAGCCTCATGAACCCTGTGTTATACTTGTTGAGTTCGACATGGACTCATTCTTGCTATTTCCCCAACACTCCAGTGTGTAAAAAGATGCTACTCGGAAAAAGGACAAAGGTGTAGTGGAGTTTCCAGAAGACTAGTAGAAGTGCTAGGCATATGTTACCCCCAGTCAGCCGTCCCTGAGAAGAATGGAGCCCGAAGTTTAGTCACCGTTCCGCGATACTCTGATGTAAGTGTTAATATAGCTATGTATACGTTATATAATAATATTGTTTCTGATATTTTTTCATTCTGGCATATGTGTGGACTTCCTGGGCACACATATGATTAGCCTGGTTTTGTTCTTTAGAAAACCGGGTGTGACATCAACATTATAAGCAAGGTTCTAGTTTTTGCATGATAATCACAAGTCTAGCTAACATCCTATGCATGCTAGTTATCAAATCATCATTCAAGTTCTATAACTAGCATACACCACACAAGCATGCATACTGAATTTAAGAACTTTATGCAATGCAAGCAAGCACATGAATTATGCACATATCAAATGTAATCAATCAAAGTTCATGAGCTTGCTCCCCCTACTTGTATGCTTTCTTTGTCCAAGAATGTTTGATCCCCTTACATTCTTCAATGTTACTCCCTCTTTGTCCATGTCCATGTCCAATCTTTCCAATCTCTCCCCAAAGCTCAAAAAGCTTTCATATCTTTGTCTAACTTCTCCCCCTTTGTCATCAATTTCCATAAAAGGTGTTCTTCTCAATTGATACAAAGGCTTGTATTGGGGTAGATGGTTAAGACTTGAATATTGCATTTTTGATGGACATTACCACATATGTTGGAATGACAAACTTTATGGTTGCTCTTGAGATTCCACATAGGATCTTTGACCTTGATACCAATCGGTGGGGCTCCTCCCCCTATGTCATAGCATGTGTCATTCACTTGAGATACCACTTGAAGATGAGGGTAGCATTGCTTGATTTGATCACTTAAAGTTGAGGATCACTTGTGAAACCATCGTCTTGCATGAATGATACCACGTGAAGATACCATGAGTAGAAATGTGATACCATTTGAAAGAATTTTCTAGTATGGATTCACTTTGAAGGATTTGGCAATAATATTCACTTCTTAAACATTTTCTATCTTTATGAGTACCACTTGTAAGATATCACTTGTAGATCATGATCTAGACACCACTAGTGAATACCACTTAGAAGATCAATTTGAGTCTAGATACCACTTGAAACAAACTAGATATCTATTTTCATTGTTGTCTTATGTTTGTACTCTTATCATTGTCATGAGCTTCTTGTATGACTTGAACTAAGTTGATTTGCCTAAGATTCCAAGTCCGATTTGATCCAATGACAAGCTTCTTCACACCTCATGCTAAGGGTTATCTTGCCAATGTTGTACTTGTCACTTGTTAGCAATCCTAACTAGATCAAGTACTTGGGTTTACTAACTCATGAACAAACTCATATACATACCACTAGAACATTTTAATCAATTCAAGCAATAGTGGTAGGCTATGAATTTAAACATTTCATTTGTTATGCATGATCCTAGTAGCATGTACTATATGCACTAATCGCATACTAGTAAGGGATGAAATGATCATGCACATTACAATGATACCTTTGCTATGTTGGAGTGAGGGATAGTCACATAGATTCTAATTCATTACTCCAATAGCAATGTGAAGTCCAATTTATAAGCTTGGTGAAGACCAATCATCATAGATAAATCCATTCTTCACCAATATGAAATGAAAACCACTTATGATCAAGTGCGCTATCTCTTGAGTTGTGGTTGGCTTGCTTCATCTTTTTGATCAATGCTTGCATGAGAGAACTACTTAGAATACCACTTGAAATATATGACTAGCTCTCTTTTGGGTGTTGCTTGCTTTTCTTGATCAACCCTTTTGATTGCTTCAACTAAGCGTCACAAGTTCTTCGGATCACCACTTCCATGATAGCCTTCCAAGTCCCAAACTTGGTTTCACCTACACACGGCGGCAAGCCCCTCACTAGGGAGAAGTGACCTTTCTCCAAAGAACCACTCTTGATACTCACTTGAAATGATATAGTTTGATTGATCCAAATGATGAACTCAATCTTGATGAATAATCCTTGAATCTACATTTGAGTCCAACTCTTCCTATATGTTTAAGTTATTTTCTTTGTACCAAATGATCTCCAATCGTCACTACAACTTAAACTTCATCTTCATTTTAAGTTTGATCTTGATCTTCAAATTGAGTATCAAATAAGTACACCAAGTACATTTCACAATATAAAAGTCTTGTACTCATTGCTCGTCATGCTTCTAGATCAATCCAAAACCAAACTTAGGTACCTCAACCACTTGTAAACATGTTTCCAGCTTGAGGACCTTTCAATTAAAGTGACTCTAGATTAATCCAATGATT
Source organism: Saccharum hybrid cultivar R570 (assembly GCA_038087645.1). Taxonomy (NCBI): domain Eukaryota; kingdom Viridiplantae; phylum Streptophyta; class Magnoliopsida; order Poales; family Poaceae; genus Saccharum; species Saccharum hybrid cultivar. The sequence goes on from JAQSUU010000443.1 coordinate 17,563,733, forward strand.
GTCACTTTTCTGGCAGATTCTGTACCCTTCAAAGAATAATTCATATCTCCCAATGTATAGATCCAAATGCCATGAAATTTGGTGGAGATGTGATTCACTAAGTCATCTAGCAGCTGTAAAAATTTGAGATTCATTTGACATCTAGATTGCTATCAGATTTCAAATCTTCCACCACTGCTATATGCTGAAAACTGCTGCATTATGGCTGACAAGATATACTCCAAAATCATAGCATTTCTTGTCCAATTCCCATGAAATTTCTACAGCATCTCATACCATAAGTCTAGAGCATGTATACCAAATTTCATGCTAATCCAAGTAGATTTGATCATCCAAACTCAGACTAGATCACTGCTAGCTCAGATTTTCAACTTTGGACAGATTTCAATACATTGAGCAATACTTCATCAAATATGAATCAAACTTAAAACTAACTTGTTTGAATACTTTCACAAGACATATATCCATCCAATCCACTTACTAAATGTTATCTCATGAATTTATCCAACACAATTCAAACTTGATTACTTAAGCATTTAATCCATTCAAACATCTCATAGCAAGCAACATTGCATATATATCCAATTCAATCAACTCATATGCACCCAAGTAAAATGATCAACAAGAGATATACCTTGGTTAGCTCATGATCATCCAATAGCTAGCTTTTAACTTGAATATTTGCAAGCCATCAAATATATCCAATAAATCACCATAATCTTTAACATTGCACTTGTATGTTGTAGCACTTGAACTTCACTTATTTTGACTTGGCATTGGGATTGGATATGCATTGAGCTTCATAACTTGACTCAATATATGATGAACAAAATGAAACCAATTGAATCAAGCCTCCAATGCCGATGGTACCTATAAATAATCATCCACTCTTTGATGGTACCCAAACAAGTTTGGGTCCTCTCAAGTTAGGTGCAACATACTTAGGCATTGCCTTAGTATGAATAGCGGGATGTTTTGCAATAGCAATCATAGAGGTACCATTGCCATCCTTTCTAAGCATATTAGTATCAACAATTGAACTAGACTTAGAATTCTCACCTAGAGGACATGAATGTGCCATGTGTCCCCTTTTCCGGCATGAGTAGCAACTTCTCTTAGATTGAGTTTTTTCTTCCTTGCTCATATGTTGCTTCTCATTGCCTTGCCTCTCACGAGTTGCTTGAATCTTCTTTTCAAGCTTAGTAGGACACCCCGAGGCAAAGTGTCCCATATCTCCACACTTGAAGCACTTGATGTGAGCATGTACTTTCTTCTCGATTTGATTCTTGCTCATCATCTTGGCATCTTGGATTTGCATTGGATGCCTTGCTCTACCACCCCTTCTTGTTTTCTTCTTCTTTATCATCAAGTCACTAACATCTTCACGATTGATCTTGACTTTAGCTTGGGGCTTTGCTTTTGGCTCAACTTGAGACTTCTTGGTAGGGTAACACTTGGCAATATGTCCCACTTCATGGCATTGGTAGCACATGAGTTGGGATAGCTTCTTTGCATCTTGCTTCTTCATAGTCTTGCCCTTGCTCTTGTTGTAGCCAATACCACTCTTATCACCATATCTTCTTTGATTGGACATGATATGCTCAATGGCGATTTTAGAGTTGTAGCACCTCTCCAACTTGTTGCTCAAATTCTTCACTTCACTTTTGAGCTCATTGTTCTCCTTCAAAAGGTTAGTCTCACAAGACATAGAGGTAGAACAAGCATCTAATTGTGAAGAACATGACATATATAACAAATCATCACAGGAGGTGGATACATGCTTCTTGCCTACATCACAAGGGTTAGTAATGTGTGATTGATCATTTGACCCAAATGATGAGCTCTCACTAGATTTGGTTTCTTCATTAGAAGGCTTCTTAGTGAGTAAAGCATATTCTTGTGCCAAATTATCATGAGCAACACTAAGTTCCTCATGAGCCAATTTTAGCTCCTCATGTGAACAAGTAGTAACATAAAGTAGATGCTTTTGTTGTTCACATGTGGTTTTTAGAAATGAGTTTTCATTTTTCAATTTACTTGTTTTTGCCATCTCATTTCTTAGGGCCTTTGAGAGTTTATATAGAAGCTCAAAATTTGGACCATCACAATCAACAACAAAACCACCAATAGATACCTTAGTGTCACCATGTGATGATATTGATGAGCTTGTTGAGGCATCACTCTCATAGCCATCATCTTCACCATCAAGTGTGCATAGAGTAGAATCATTGCTTGCATCACTTGTGGCATTATCATCATCATCACTTGACATTGAGGTGGAGCAATCCTCCACAACCACCTCGTTGTGGTCATGCTCAACATCCTCATGTACCTCCTCCTTGGGCTCATCATCATTGAAGATCGCCCCGTATTTCTCATTTAGAAACACCCAAATCTCATGGGCAGACTTGAGGTCCATGATCTCACAAAGTATGCTACTATCCATAGATCGATAGAAAACATTAGTAGCTTGGCTATCGAGATATAGGCATTTACTTTGCGCTTGAGTTGCATTTTTTTTATCAATTGCAAAGGAAAAGCCCACATCTACGATCCACCACAATTGAGGAGAAATAAACTTAAAATTGCATGTCATCCAATTTCTCCACCGTGCAAAGTGTGTGCCATCAAAAATGTGTGGACACTCAACATCTAGCCCATAAGCCGCCATCCTCTCGGGTCGGTGAAGACCACAAAAGAGAGACCCGGCTCTGATACCACTTGAAGGGTCGAGATGGCGGACTAGAGGGGGGGTGAATAGTCCTTTCTAAAACTTAAACGTGTTGGCTAACCAAAACAAAAGCGGAATTAAACTTATCGGTCTAGCCAAGACTTCACCCCTCTAACTAAGTTCACAAGCACCTCACAAAGATCCTAATTAAGCAACTAAGGTGCTTTCCTTAGCAAGAGCTCTCCTATTTAATTCTAGAGCAAGGTCACACAAACCTATGCACTAGTACTTTGCAAGCAAAAGGGAGCTCCTACACAACTAGTGAAGCAAAAGCACAAAGCTCATAAGCTCAATAGCAATGCTCAATAACAAGGCAACTAATGCCAAATTAAAGAGCGCAAAACACTTAGCTACACAAACTAAGCAATGTGACTAACAAGGTTACACAAACCGAATTAGCCACGCAAAGGGGATACTTCTAGCTACACAAGCAAGAAGATAACTAGCAAGCTACCCAAGCAAACTAGTTACGAGAGCAACTACACAAGCACAAGTATATATGAAAGTAAATACAAGCTTGTGTTGCATGAAAGCAAACCACCGAGAAGAGTAGACAATGTTGACACGGTGATTTTCTCCCGAGGTTCACTTGGTTGCCACCAAGTTACGTCCCCGTTGTGTTGACCAACACTTCGTGGTTTGGTGGCTAATCGGTCACACACCGAGCCTCTCAAAAGGCACCGCAAGAACCCACCATAAAGTGTGGTAGCTCAATGACACGCTCAACTAGAGTTTCTCTTCGCGATCCCCGCGGGGTGAGCACAATCCCCCTCACAAAGCTTCTCCGGAGCCTCGCACAATCTTCTTGAGAGCTTCGACGGAGCCACGAGCCACCAAGCCGTCTAGGAGGTGGCAACCTCCAAGAGTAACAAGCACCACCGGCTTGCAACACGATCACCTAGTGCCACACGATGCAATCTCTCAAAGCAACGCACTAGAATCACTCTCTCACTTGATCCAATGAACACTATCAAGCATGAGTGAGTTAGAGGGCTCCCAAGCACTACCACACAAGTCACAAAGACTATAGTGTGCTCAACTCCCGGCCACGGCCGGCCAAGGCATCTATTTATAACCCCACGGTCAAATAGAGCCGTTACCCCTTCACTGGGTAGATTTCGGGACGACCGGACGCGCCGGTCGTAACTGACCGAACGCACTCAGCCGCATCCGATTCTCCAACGGTCACTGACCCCCAACGGTCAAACCAGCGACCGGACGCGCCGCTGCCATGACCGGACGCGCCGCTGCCATAACCGGACGCGCTCCTTGCGACGACCGGACGCGACAGTGCTAGTGTCCGGTTAGAGTCCAGTAAGCACCTTCAACGATCGGACGCGTCCGATCATGTGTGACCGGACGCGCCGCGCGTTCGATCATCCTTGAGTTCTGCAGATCTCTCTGGGTGCATGACCGGACGCGCCGGTCCCGTGAGTGACCGGACGCGTCGGTTGCAAACCCTATCCCGCGCGCCTGACTCCTGCGCTGTACTGACCGGACGTGTCCGGTCATACCATGACCGCGTTTGGTGCAGCGTCCGGTCACCTCTGTGACCTCCGTTCGCCTCCGTTTCTTTTCCGACTTCCGGCGTAATGGAAAATAGGCATTTCAACTCCTCGAAAACGCCTGAATCCCGCGCTCGCAAGCTCGGCGGGAGGGAGAGAGGACCCCAAACCCTCTCTACCGCTCAAACTTCATCGCCTTCGTAAATGTGACAACACCAACAAGTGATCACCACCTTGTGCACGTGTGTTAGCATTTTCATAATCATTTTATCGAAGGAGTTAACCACTCAACTTGCTATGCCACTTGATCCTAGCAACGATGCATAGTTAGATCACACGAGTGGCACTAGATGACCGATATGCAAACAAGTTTGCCCCTCTTGATAGTACGGCCATCTATCCTAAACCCGGTCATAAACTTCTCTACACACCTATGACCGGTGAAATGGAAATGCTCTAGGTTATACCTTTGCCTTGCGCATTCCACTTCATCTCCTCCGACATTGATGCAACACATGCACCAACCAATCACCAAATGATATGATTCACTTCATATCATCACGTGACCATATTGGTTCATAGATCTTGACCTCACTTGCTCTTCACCGTTGCCTCGGTCCTTCGGCGCCAAGCCATCACACAACTTGCCCTTCACCCTAACAACCGGTCCATCAAGCCAAGCCTCATCTTGATCTTCTCCACCTTGGTCACATGACTCAATGTCATGTCTCATATGCAATGAGCTCCTTCATGACACCATCACATGTGGACTAATCTCCTGTGTATCTCACATAACCACATATTAGTCCACCTAAGTTGTCACTCAATTACCAAAACCAAACAAGGACCTTTCACCTGTCCCTCCTTCGTAATCCTCCACGTTTGGATATGGAGTAGAGCTGTAGGCTAGCTACGCTTGGCAGACCAAGTATTCACCAGTGTCCAAAGTAAGTTTGTAGTGACCAAAACTATTTTAACTTAGGATCTCTACCCCTAGAAATTCATGTATTTGTATGATCTGCTAATCTTAGCATAACTATACAAGATAAGCCTGCTCCAGTTTAGGTTTATTCTTTATTTTTTTTGTCTTTATCCTTGAGATTGGCTTGAGTGTGTGTGTCACACTATCCAATATTTATTCTATCTTACCCCTATTATGAACTTTGGTCTATTATACAGTCATATTATCTTGACTATGTCCTTACTAGAGACTTTTACACTATACCTTTCTTTGAGAAAATATAAATGAGCGATACTCGAATACTTACGGGTGAAATGCTACAATGATATATCCATACACTTGCGGAAGATTTCTGCATGTGTTTAGAAATATCGTCAAGGTATTTCTTGGCGGCATCACCAGGGATGGACTTAAAACTCCATACTTGATGATAGCGCTAAGAAATGCCAACAGTATCTTTGTATCTGAAACCCCGTTATTTGTTTCTAATTCCTCCTTCAACTCCTTCTCATTCTTTGGTCGCCAGAATCAGATGACGTTCTTCCGTGCGGAGGGAGGAGACGATGATGAGACCGAGGCGGATTAGTAGGTTGGACGAAAAAAATTTTGGTGGCAAAAATTTTGCCTCTTTAGTATTATGTATAGATAAGAAGCGGTGGTGTGCCTTGAAAACGGTGTGTTTGGCTCGAAGAATGAGGTGATCCATTATTTTCTCGCTCCTCACTTTTTGTATTTGGTTTGTGAAATGGAATGAGTTGATCCATCACCACCTCATTCCTTATGAGCTAATAATTAGTATATACATGTGGAATGGGTTGATTTCACCAAAATTCATGGGATAAACTCATGATACATGACCTCATCAAAGCGTGAGGTGACTTCACAAACCAAACACTATAATGACATGATTATTATTGGAAAAAGTCTAGATCACCCCCTGAACTATTGACCCTGGAGCACATAACCCCTGAACTATAAAACGGTCTAATTTACCCTCTGAACTATCCAAAACCATCTATTTTACCCCTGGACTGTTTTCGACGGTTATTTGCTACAGTAACCATGAGTTTGCTACTGTAATATCTGTTTTATCTTTTTTATTTATTTTCGCTGAATATTTGAAAAATCATAGTAAATCACAGAAAAATCATAAAATAGAAAATCTAATTTTGTTGGACTCCACATGAGTAGATCTACACAGTGAACATATAATATAGTACGTTTTAGTACAAAGTTTTTGCTGTAGCTTTAGATTAATTGAAAAATCTAATTTAAACTAAAGTTACAGCAAAAACTTTGTACTAAAGCGTATCGTATTATATGTTCACTGTGTAGATCTACTCACGTGGAGTCCAACAAAATTAAATTTTCTATTTTATGATTTTTTTGTGATTTACTATAATTTTTCAAATACTCAGCGAAAATAAATAAAAAGATAAAACAGACATTACTGTAGCAAACCCATAGTTACTGTAGCACCCGCCGTCGAAAACCGCCTAGAAGGTAAAATAGACGGTTTTGGATAGTTCAGGAGGTAAATTAGACCGTTTCATAGTTCAGGGGTTATGTGCTCCAAGATTAATAGTTCAGGGGTGATCTGGACTTTTTCCATTATTATTTACCCTGGACTCAAATCCCCATACAGCCACACTATCTCGAGAATGGACCTTGCGTCAGCAGTGAGATCACAGCACTCAATATTTTTTCCACAAAAGTATATTGTGCTGAATCTGGTCTTTAAGTTTTCTTTGGATGAAAGCTCTTCGCCGTTTAAATCCATAAATAGTACCGTATATCCCTCCCGTCGTTCCGAGACACAGCATCCACAGACAACAAGTGAAGAGGGAAAAGTAAAGAAAAGAAAGAACTGTGAGAGCATGGCGAGCTCGCACTGCTTTGAGAACCCGCCGGCGCTGGAGCCGGCCAGCGGAGGAGGCCAGGTTGTTGACGACTTCGGCGGGCAGAAGGCCTACGTCACCGGTTCCGCCAGTTCCAAGGCTGCCGTCGTCCTCGTCTCCGACGCCTTCGGTAATATCATAGTATTCCGTGCCACATCTTGTGTTTTATTTGCTAGCATTGAAATAAATCCGTTCTTCTTTGTAGGGTTCGAAGCGCCAAACCTGAGGTACGCTATGAATATGATGATCTCCTATTTACCTTTACTTTTGTTTCGTTAAATCCTAATTTGAGGGTGAGTTGTTGGCATTGGTGGGGAAAAAAATCAGCAAAGCGCATAAAGAAAATCAGCACCTGCTACTGCTAGTCTCATTGGCTCATTGACCTTCTAGTCTGAGCTGGTAGTTGAGTTCAATCGCTTTGCTCAGCCTGAGCCCTGTGGGGTTTAAAATTTGTCCAATGGGTTATTTAAAGCTTGAATTGCATTAGTTGTAGTTATGAATTACATTAGTAACTGATGTTACACGTTTAATTATCTCGCGAAGGAAGATAGCCGACAAAGTTGCTTCGTCCGGTTACTTTGTTGTGGTGCCCGATTTCTTGCATGGGGATCCATATGACCTCAGCACCAACAATCCTGGAATGTGGGTGCAGTCGCATAATCCGGTTTGTCTTCTCTTCAACCTTATTCTAATACTTTTTTATTACAGTATTGATTGTATGGGAATGACGGAATGTGCATTTTTCGTGTTAGTTCATAGCTAGGGGGTACTTTATTTTGGGGTTCATAGTGTCGGCCCTGTAAAAATCATGACAAAACTGAAAACTCCAAAGAAAAAAAAACACAGATACAATACTGATATTTGTTTGTTTCTGAGATATAGAGTTGGATATGTTCTATATTGATACGCACCCATATTGGTATAAGTGTAACTCGGAGTATCATCACTCCTGAAAGTATTTTTTGATGCGGTCGTTTTTTTATTTACGCCAACAGACAAAGCGTCCGTCTTCGGTAAAATGTCTCTGTTAGTCAGGCTTTTCAAAGACGAGCACATTGACCGCGTCTTAAACCATATGTCTTCGTTAATCCTATTAACGGAGATGGGTTTCTTAACACGCCCGCTTCCATTGATGGTTTCCAGAAAGCAAACAAAAAAAAAAACCAAAAAATTTGCCCTAACTTGAGACTTATCACACATCATTAACATCATGTCACCATTACACCACACACTCACTTGTGAGTATATATAGGATTCTAGAATTTTATATAAATATTTCATAATCATGTATTGAATATTTTGGCTACTAAATAAACTCAAATGAAAAAGTTTCAACACAGAGTTTTAAATCTTGTTAAGAACTACAACTTTGGTGAAGGATGTGTCTGTATCCAAGATTGTTCAAAAATTTCAAAAATTTGAACATCAAAATATATGAAATTAAAACAAATATTTGAGACCCTAAAAGGCTTTAAATCAAAAACTTATCAACATCAAATATGTACATCAGGTTGGCCACTACAACTTTGGTATTAAGAAGATTCAAGGTCGTTTAATAATTCTAAATTTTGAATTTCAAAATTTATGAACTTACGACACATAATTGGGACTCTAAAACACTTAGAATTAAAAACTTTCCAACTGCAAGGTTGTAGATTGTAATGATACCTGCAACTTTGGTATAGATCATGTCAACATCCAAGGTTGTTTGAACATTTCAAATTTCAAAATTCGTGAACTTAAAACATTTTTTGGGACTCTAAATAGTTTCAAATAAAAAACGTTTCAACTACAAAGTTGTAGATCACATTCGTGACCTACATTTTTTATATAAAGTTATTTCATATGAAAAGTTATGAATTATTTTTTTGCAATTATTTATAGAGGACATTTGGCTCTGAAAATCAATTTTTTGAGATGGATGTCCAAGACAACCACCGTTGTTAATAGTTTTTCGAAGGCGGATGTCCTAAGATGATTGCCTCTATTAATCAATGATTTTCAGAGGCAGCCGCCTTAGGACATTCACCTTCATAAATGATTTTCAGATACAGGTATTTTCCTAGAGCCTCCTTGACCATTTAGGAGGCGGTCGCTAGGTGTCCCCACCTTTGTTAATTAGAGAGTCATGCCTTCTAAAATCATTTTTCTAATAGTATATTCGATTCAGATTTGGATGCAGTGAGAGTATTAAATGCCCAGATTCATGTATGAATGTCTATTTAGCATTTGAACCTCTTGATGGACTGATCGTGGGAAATATTCATCATGTTTTCATTCTTACTCCTAAGGTATAAATCTAAATAATGTTTCAACTTTAATGTTATTTTATAAATAAATAAATTCTATTTTGCATCCCTCAACTATGGGCTGAGAAGTGAGCATTTTGTGGATGAAGGTTGAAAAGTGTTATGAATTACCTACCCCTGTCATTATTAAACATAATCTAGAATAACATGTAAATTCACATCTAAGACCCTGTTTGGATACCCTCTGATTATAATAATCAGATTATATAATCAAATTTAATCCAAACATGATTGATTATATGATGGATTATTATAATCAAAACTCTTAATTACCATAATCTTATAATCCAAGTGAGACCAGGTTATAGGGGATTATGATTGTGAAAGTCCACCTTACCCCCCATTGATTATCCAACTTGCCAAATTATAAAGGATAAAATAGGATTTTCTCACTTTAACCAGCCATAATCAATGAACATAATCCATAAGATCCAAACACTCTGGTTGTTATAATCTATAATCCTGATTATCATAATCCTATGCACAATCCAGATTATAATAATTGAGCAGTGATCCAAACAAGCCCTAAATTACCCACCATGCTATTATGATATAATCAAGTAATGCATTAAAGTTGCATCCAAATTGCCCACATTTTCATTATTAAAACTAAATTAAAATTTTTCCTTCAAATCAAGGACTTAATTACCGACATATTGTGAAATCATGCAAACCAAGTATTTTGTAAGCATACATGTTGTGCAATGATGATGCAGGTCAAGTATACATGCCTGCACGAGTGATAAATGAATACTTCTAACCATGGAAATTGTTCCCTTAGTGATTCATACACCAATGGCACCAACTAAGCATTTAGAATAAATATTAATATGATGGAAAAAAATATGTAAGATGTTACTTTCAATATGATTTTCAGGAATATTAATGCATAAAGTAACATATTGAACTAAATGTACAATGAAGACATGAAGTGCCATGTAGTGGAGAAAACTGTGGATATGGATAAAAAAATATAGAGTAATTGATAAGTTCACCGTAACTGGAAAGAGATTACATGATATCTATACAGGTATTGAGTTGAAAAATAAACAACTAGAGAGAGTGTGCAAAGATAAGTAATTTTAATTAGATTTAGGTACTAATAAACTCCTAATAATTATGCCTTATATAATTCTAGCCCATGGAAGAACATGAGTAGAAGGGTTAGTTTTCCTAATTGGAGCATGGCTTTAAAAATTCAATAATTTGTAAATGATTTTAAATCTATCTAGTAAAGTTTTTTTTTGAACGAAACTGGAGGGGTTTGCACCCCTATAGCATAGATTAAAAACAAAACAAGCGGTTCAGTTTTACAAGAAGAAGAGCGCTAAAGCTTCAAAGAACAGAACAGAACAGAGCAGGAGTAGTGGGAGCCTAGGAAACAAAGAAAGTAACAAAGAAAAGCAGTACAAGAACTGCTAGAACCCAGGCTAAATAAGATTTGCAATCCATTACTCTATTCTGGGGGAGTATCTTCCCTTAAAAGTAAGAGCTGGAATTCATCTTTCAAATTTTGCTTGGCCAACTGGATGCTTGGATTTACTTGGCGGAAGATTAAATCATTCCTTGCCTTCCAAATAGTCCAACACATCAGTATGATGATCTCCATGAAAAAGGGCACTCTTAGCTGATCTTTAAAATTTTGCAGACTCTGAAAATGATCTGAGTGCTGACTGGCCTGTATATCAATCAAAACCCAGCACTGAATGGCAAAGGGACACTCAAAGAAGAGATGAGGCATTGATTCTTCCACTGCAGCATTACAGAGCACACAGTTGAAGTCCTGTAAATCCATATTCTTCCTCCTCAGTAATTCTCTCATGCTTACTCTGTCTTTAAGAAGGAGCCAAAAAACACCTTGTGTTTGCTTGACATGAGCGTGGCCAAATCCATCTAAATGCTGGGTGAATCTCAAGGTGCCCACTCAGGTGTCTATATGCTTTCCAAATGTAGCTCCACTTGTCAGGATCCTCGCTTATATTTAATTCACCCAACATTTCCCGAAGCTGCAGCATCTGGACATGAGCCTGCTGTGAAAGAGGCAGGTGAAAGAGGCTTTGCAGGGGGGGTTTGATCATAACCCTCAACAAACACCATATGTTTTTTTTTCACAAAGGAAATTAGTTCAGGGAACTTTTGAGTAAGGATTCCATCACCCCAAAGATCTTCCCACAGAAAACATGATGATCCACTTCTAATCTCCACCCTAGCTATTCCTTTGAATTTATCAAGCAACTTTAGTATATCTCTCCACTAAAAAGATCCCTTCTTTGAGCTTCGAGGCAGTCTTCCTGAGCCATAATACTTTTTCCAAACAAGGGACACCTAGGGAATGTCCTCCTTGTTGAAGAATTTGTGGAGGTGTTTGATCAATAGGGCTTCATTCTGTGTTCTGATGTTAAGGACACCCAATCCACCTTCCTCTTTTTCTCTGTAGACCATTGGCCAAGCTGCTTTTGGCTTTTGCTTTGCATTGAAATCTGCACCCCTCCATAAGCATAGTTTTCTAAACTTATCTATCTGATCAATCACAGTCTGCTGGAGTAAGCACTCAGGCAGAAGGTAGGCATTGCAGTGAGAACAGAGTTAGTGATTTCAAGCCTTACTGCCTGATTCAGAAAAGCTGAAGTTGCTGCAAGCCTTCTCTCACACCTAGTAACTAAGGGTGAAAAATCAATGGCCCTAGGCTTGGTTAGGCTTAAAGGCAGTCACAAATAGGTGAAAGGTAAACTTCTAGTTTCACACTTAAAAGTTCTTGCAAGATGTTGCAGCTTATCTTGATTTGTGTTGATAGGGAGCATGATTGATTTGGCATAATTCACTCTAAGTCCAGTTGACTCACCAAATGTGTGCAACAAGGCCTTCAGAGCTACTAACTATCTGTTGCAGGCTTCCATTATCAGCAGAGTATCATCTGCATACTGTATGATTGGAAAGTCATCTGTGTATGCAAGAGGGATTGGTGGCTTTAGAAGGTTTTGACTTTTTGCTTTGTTGATCATTGACTGCAGCAAGTCAGCAGCTAGAACAAACAACAAAGGTGACAAAGGGTCCCCCTGCCTGACCCCTCTCCTACAGTGAAAGACCTTACTAGGCACCCCATTGAGCAAGATTAAAGAAGTTATAGAACTGCGAATGACTTTCACCCCAATTAATCCACCTCTGGCCAAAGCCTTTTGCTCTGAGGATTTCTGGGATTGTAGTGTGTTCTATCTTGTCAAAAACTTTTTCAAAGTCTAATTTTAGAATGATCAAGTCCTTCTTGGATTTGTGACAATTATGGATATACTCAAGTGCCCAGGCTAAGTAGTCTTGAATAGTTCTTGATTTGATGATGCCATACTGATTTTGGTGCACCAACCTCTTGATTGGTTGTTGCAGTCTATTAGCCAGAAGTTTGGTGATGAGCTTAATGGCGGAGTTCAGTAGGGAGATTGGCCTGTAATCTGCTACCCTCTATGGGCCATCCTTCTTTGGGACCAAGACAATGTAAGAGTTGTTGATGCTTCTCAAGCAGACATTCCCTCTATAAAATTCTTCACATAATCTAGAGAAATCAGTGGCAATCAAAGGCCAGCAACCCTTAATAAATTCATTACTATATCCATCTGGACCTAGGGATTTATTGTTAAGTAGATGGGAGACCACCCCCTCTACTTCCTCCTTTGTGAATGGTATTTCTAATTGATGTAAATCATCCACAGGCTGAATGAGTTGACTCAGGTCAAAAATCATTTGGCTATGCTCTGTCATCCCCAATCTTTCTTTAAAAGAGTTCCACAGGTGTTCAGCTTTTGCATCATGCCCATAAAGATTATTCCCCAAGGTATCCTGCAAGGAGGTAATACTATTCTTCCCTGATAGTTGCATGTCCATGGAAGAACTTTGTGCCAGCATCACCCTCTTTCACCCATCTCACCTTCCCCCTCTGCATCCAGTAGGTTCTCTGTTGCTTTAACAAAGAAATAAGCTTATCTGACACTAAGTTTCTAAAGTTCCATTCAGGCAAGGAGAGGTCCCTGAAAAGTTCAATGGTCTCCAAGAAGTGTAACACTAATTTGACCTTCTCAATTGCTAATGCTAATTTTGGCAGTGTGGATTTCCAATCTTTCAACACCTTTCTTAAGTTCTTGAATTTGGCAGTTAGCAACTTAGATCTGTGATGTGTGCTGGCCCTTTCCACCCACTGACCACCACTAGGATGAAGTCATCATGACTAAGCCAATGATTTTCAAATCTGAGGACTTGGCTTTGGGGAATTGCTGTGTTGATTTCAACCACACAAGGCCAATGATCAGATGTTTCCATGACAAGGGATTTGACCAAGGTATTGGGGAATTTAGAAGTCCAACAATTTGAAGTGAAGAACCAGTCCAATCTTTCCAAGATAGGGGGGAATTGCTATTTGTCCAGGTGTAGTGCACATAGAACCAGTAAAGTTTGGTTGCACATAGAAAAGTTTAGTTTAGTTTGACCAAGATAATGAAAACGTTTTAGTTTAGTTTGAAACACTTTATGTAGTGTTTGGTTTGGGGTTTTGTAACCCAAATGGATTATGAGGGGAAGTGATTGCATTACATATGATTGGTTCAGCTTGGTCCGTAATCCATTACCTGCAATCGGATACCAGTCCATTGAAAGTTGATACCGCTGCTCCTCAGCTGTAATCCGTCACCATTTGCGCTGCTTTCCATTTCCCTTTGCATTTGCGTTTACTTTGGTTAACCAAACAGCATGTTAGTGTCTAGTTTGGTGGTCCTATTATACTTTATTTAGAAAACTACTACCTACTTCAAAAAAAATGCTCTAACTTTATTTTAAGTCAAACTATTAAGTTTTACCAAGCTTGTAGGGAAGATTATTAACATTTATGACACCAAATAGGTACATCATAAAACTATATTTTTATGATGATTCTAATCATGTTTATTTAGTATTATAAATATTTGATATTCCTTTTTATGAATTTGGTCAAATCTAAGATAGTTTGACATAGAACAAAACTAGAGTGTCATTTTTTTAGATGGAGGGAGTATTTATGTAACTTTCAAGTTTTTAGAATTCAAATACTATATATAGCCTTTAGTTATGTGTCCCATCAATGACATCTCACCCAAATCACTCTAAATTGAGGCAAGGGTGTAAATTAATCTGTTCTGATAGTTGAGAGTTGAAAAGTGAATGACTTTGTAGTTGAAGGATGAAATTGACTTAGCTCATACTTGAGGGTTGCAAACTGGACTTTTATTAAATAGGCTACAATGGCTATATCGTACGACATCCTAACTAAGCTACAAGTTCCTTTGGCGAACTGTATTTTGTTACAAGTGAATCTTTCTATCTTGTGGTAGCACTCACCATGATTTTAATGCTCTCTCCAGGGATGTACTACTACTTAACTTTATAGTTTCATATCCGAGTGTTGAGATAGTGATGGTGTTTTGTTAAGGCAGCACAATCAACAACTGTTTCTGCAGTTCTACAGTTCCTTTTCTGGCTCAATTTTGTTTCCTTAGTCTGTGATTTTATATATCCTTAACAAAACATTTTTTTTGTTAAGCCTTAAAATTGTCTCTTTTAATAGCAAAAGCATTTCTTTGTGATGAATAGCAAAATGCATTTGAAGAGGCAAAACCAGTAATTGCTGCTATAAAGGAGAAGGGAGTGTCCAGCATCGGAGATGCAGGTTATTGTTGGGGCGGTAAGAAGGATTCTTGGCAACATTTTATTTTGAGCTTTTTGCAACCTAGAAAATGCCTTGTGAGCATTATTTTGTTCCTTTTATCTCTCTGTTCTTAAACTATATGCACTGGAAATTTGACCTCTTTCAGCAAAGGTG
Organism: Saccharum hybrid cultivar R570; assembly: GCA_038087645.1. Taxonomy (NCBI): domain Eukaryota; kingdom Viridiplantae; phylum Streptophyta; class Magnoliopsida; order Poales; family Poaceae; genus Saccharum; species Saccharum hybrid cultivar. The sequence goes on from JAQSUU010000443.1 coordinate 17,578,976, forward strand.
GTTGTGGAACTGGCGAAAGTTCACGAGATCCAGGCTGCTGTATTGTCACACCCTTCTCTACTAACTGTCGATGATATCAAAGGTCAATTATTTTGCAAGAATTTCTTCCCTGACACGACAAAATTGTTCTAATACTGCAAGAGCTTGAATTGCTTACGCATTGATATGCTATCATCTAATCTAATACTCAGAGGTCAAATGTCCCATTTCCATACTTGGAGCTGAAATCGATAGGTCATCCCCACCTGAATTGTTAAAGCAGTTCGAGCAAATTCTTTCAGCTAACTCTGAGGTAAGTTGTACTAGTAATATCTTTGAAACCTTGATCTGTCTTAAGCTAGAACTTTTACATGTATATGAGAGTGTTCAGATTCCACTGAATTAGACTGGCATGCAAAACTCTGTCAGTACCGAAATAATTGGCTCTGATGATACTTTTTTACCAGCAACAGAGGAGGGGTGTGTCTTAAGTAGGTATTTTACTGTTTCTTCATCCATTGTTTAGAAAGCACAGCCGTGCATTACGTGTTAGTAACAGAGTAGTTATTTCTGATTATTGTTTGAACTTTGAACCCACCAAAGTGATCATATTTACCTTTACGACCTCTATCATTATAACTCCAAAAAAAAAGTTTGCCCTTTTGGATCAAGTGAGCATTCATCAGTTCTCCGATTTTTCTTTTTGCACTGCAGATCAATCACTTTGTCAAAATTTTCCCTGGCGTGGCGCATGGATGGGCTGTGAGATACAGCGACGATGATGCAGCCGCTGTCATGAGTGCGAAGGAAGCTCTGCAAGACATGAGCCACTGGTTTAATAAGTACCTGAACTGAAATCTGTAGCGGCAGTTCTCCATGTAATAAGCTCCTGATAATGAACATTATGCAACCATACTGTGTTTCTATTTTATACACTTGAACTTCTGCTTGCGTATGCATGCTATGTATTTTAGCAGTCCACATGTTTGCGGTATTTATGCTATGTAAGGAATATGACCTCTTATGCCATTTTTATAGTAATTTTTGTGATTGAAGTGATGACCAAGGTTTTCATTATCGGAAATTAAAATTTATCGGACGTTATGGATAAAGAGGATAAGCAAGATATATCGGAACAAATTCAAAAAAATTTAAATTTTGTTTCAAAAAATTTGTAGAATTTGACTTGAAACTATTCCTAAGATATTAAACATCACTTTTTCACAAATCAAAACAAGAATAAATCATTATAAGTGTCCGACCGTCGCGTGACTGATTTTTTATTGTTTGTATAGAAACAGGAAAGAAGGAAAAAATTTGGCTGATATCAAATTTTATCGGACCCTGGGGATAGAAAGGAAATTTCGGAAATATCGGCGACTTTCGGCCGATAAAAAAAACCTTGGTGATGACATGTTCAATGAAACTAACAAGTATTTGTGTCCTATAGATATAAGATGAAAGTCTGTACATAAACCTCTTTTCCTTATCTTAATTGAAAGGCAGAACTTCTACTAGTTCGTTCCAAAAAAAAAAAGAGATATAAGACAAAAGGATTGCATGAAGATCTAGCAAAACGAGTGAAATTAGCCAACACTAAGAGAAAAATGCAACTAGGGAATAATTGGCTGGACCATCAACTGCATTAACCAAAGCACTAGGGAAGAAGATGATTGAAAAAATTCGATATAATATTGTTTTTTTATGTATAGTTTGGAAATATATTAATTTCCCCTTTCCGTGAAAAAGAGACATTTGAGGTTCATGAAATGATTGAGCAGGGTTAAATATAATATTTTTGTGGGAAAAGATATTTTTGCAAGTCACAAGCGTAGACACTCAGAATTTGGTACGAATACGAGGAACTAGACGTTTGAACTTTGAACAATGCAATTGCAAGGACTAGCAACCACTTGCCAATAATATTAGGACAAGTGGACACTCAAATCTGTTAGACTTTTAGTAGGTGACCAGACCAACGAAAGAAGTCTCTATATATGTTTATTCTTATGGTCTATAAACTGTAATATTAATTGAAAATAAAATTAAAGTATCCACTTACATGCTAATAAATGCCTAGAAATATCCTTATATATTTCACTATTATTACAACATATAGCTTCTTTATGATGTCTACGTGATTGAATCTTGGTCTTGGAATAAAAGGAGAATCAAAGTTATAGTTCAAATTATCTTTTCAAATAAATATAATAGAAAATTACAAAAACACAGTTCAATATAAGAGTTTAAAACACAAAATTAAAAACTCAAAATATAACAACTGATAACACATAATATTTTAACATCAGGCTAAAATGATCAAATGGCCCAAGATGCGGTAAATTGGCCTCTAGAACAATTAAAGCAACACAACCTTAGCCTATACAAAACTATTTTAACCACTCACTTGTTGCACCTAAGATTAAAAAGGTCAAGCTAATGATTCCCTAGGGCCAACATACTAGACATGGCCTTAGCAAAGTTTATACTAAAAGTAAAGTCCATAAGAGTGAAATTAAACCTATCACTAAGCAGATTCTAGCAAGTAATCCTAGTTGTCACAACAATAAACTTGCACTCAACAAGGAAAGCTCTAAGCTAGCACAAGGAAGTAATGCAAGAATGTAAAAGAGGAATAGAGAGACAAGCGTATTTTTCCCATGATATCAGGTCATTGCCACAACTTCCTAATCTACAGTGGAGCACCAAAGAGTCACAAAGACTCTATTTAGCTCACTTGAGTCACAAAATATCAAGTCTCCACTAGAGAACACCCATTCTGCACTCCATAACAGCGGGGTTCAAATTGTGAACACCAAAAGGAGCCTCCACAAAAAAGGAGTTCACAATAAGTACAACTAAAACCCAGTTCTAGAAATAAAAGCCTGCACAAATAGTAATGGCACCAACTTCATTGCACGTACTTGACGGGATAGAAACTAGCAAGCCAGGCTCGTCATGATGAATATTATTGAAGGTCTAAAGAGCAGAAATAAACTGAAAGTTTGAGCAAGTCAAGTGGATCTACAGACTTCAGAAAGCATGATCAAATACAAAAGAACAATGTGAGTGTAGGCGCAGCCATCAAGTTCATCTCAAAGTTAAGCTGGATCACACACGGCAGAAATGCTGGCCTTGTTGCTCCATCAACTGCAATGCAGACAGGAGACGGAGACAGCGAGCAATGGGACAATGGCAAAGATCTCGCAGAGGAACTCGTAGTGGCTCAAGCCGTAGTCGATCTGGTGGAGCTCCTCAGCAACATCATAGAACTAGTATGCTATACCATTATCTGTTATACATACACAACAAGGAATTTCGATCAATTACAAGTAACTTAGAATTTCTACGAGAGGACAACCACTTTGATTCAGAATACGAAGACAGAGTCTATGTGTGCAAAGAAACACAGTTCAAAGCGAGATTGTTCAATCAACATTCACCAGTTGCGGTAGAGAATGAATGACAAGGATAACTAGATAGATGCATAAAAATATGAGAAATGTAAAGTATTCTTACAGACATAAAATTGGAATAAGCTAGTACAGTAAATACAGTGTAATTTATCCTGGTTTCCTGAGGGTGAACTTATTAGTGGCATCGATGCCACAGTATCCATCTCTGTAAGAATTTTGTCTTGGACAGGTTAAAATAGGAATGGTTAAAACGTTTTATTGGACTCGAAAAAGAAGAGAAAGGAGGAAGAGGAGTACGTACAAGCACAGCTGGCTCCAGTGATCATCGGTTCTAATATAAATATCAAGATGGTTGGGGTTGGCACGTGCCTCGTTCCTCAACGCATCTTTTACTTTCATTGCCAACTCTTCACTGACTGTCTGCTCTCCATGAAGGCGAACCCAAACGGTTTGTAGGGATGGGAGGTGGCTTAAGGCCAGGTCGTCAACAATAAATTCACTATCACCAAAATCCTCTGGTCGGATGTAAAACTTAAAATGCTGAAGCCTGGGCATTGCTCCAGGTGGGAACATAGATGGCGCCATTGAAAACTTAGATAATTTGCACCGCGCCAAACATGGGAATGCATCTGCACTAATCATGAACCTTGTAAACACTTGTTTGGTGCCAACCACTCGCACTCTAAGAGAACGAAGAGCCTGCAGCATGCCAAGGACTTGGATGTCCTCCCTTCGCACTTGACCCACCTTTATGTACAGGTGAGATAGGAAGAGAAATGATGCTGGATCCATCCATGCTGGCAGCCAACTGGTTCCATAAATAGCAAGATGAGACAGGTTCCACAGGTTGTCCACTGAACCTTCAAGATCAACTTCCACATCTGAGAATATTGCTAGAGTTTGGAGTTTGTGCAGGTTGCCAAGGGACCCCACAAAAACTTTGCACATGCTTTCATCGAATCTTCCTTCGTTGTCCTTTCTAAGATTGACATGTAGGATCTTCAGTTGCGTCAGATGGCCTATCTCTTCTGCAATGTGTGAAGAATCCACATGCAACACTAGGGATTCTAGGGACGATAGATTCCTCAACCCATTTGGCAGCCTTGTGCTATTCCTCAACCCTTTTGGCGGCCTTGTGCTCTTCCCAGAGGCGTTTAGGAACATCAACTGTCTTAGCCCTAAGATACTCAATGGTAGCTCTTTCATATCAGTTCCAGAGAAATCCAATGCCTGCAAAAACTGCAGGTTCCCTATCTCTCTTGGGACCTGGCCAGCATATCCAGTATCCGCTAGACTTAGATACCTCAGGTGAAATAATTTACCAACAAACTCTAGGCTTTGATGATTACTAAGATTACAATCTTCCAAATCCAATACACGCAAAAGATGAAAGCGTGAAATGGGTGGCATCGTGTTAATTATAGCAGAACTATTAATAGTAAGAGACCTCAATTTTGACATGTTGATTGTAGGCCAAATAGTATTGTAGATAGACAGGCTGCGAGCCTTTGTTTCTAAAGAAGACATGATTTGCTTTGCAGTCACCCGTTATGGTGGTAGTAAAACTTTCTTCTTCTTTTGATAAGGAGCAAATTATATCAAGAACCATATCATGCACTCGGCAATGAAAAGGGAACATATCATCCTCATCCATATCTGCTGGCTGGATTAGGCTTCTATTTAGCAGCTCATTGAAATAACTCTGTCCAGTCTCAAATAAACTTTGCCTCCATTCTTCATGTTGCACAAATCCTTCAGCTACCCACCTCCATATCAACCGATACCTCTCAATCTTATAATCCTCAGGAAATGTCCTAAGATATAGTAAGCATGTCTTGAGTCGTGGAGTTAGATCGTAATAGCTAAGCAACAATATCTTCCTCATATTGTCCATACCAGGATTGTTTCCTAGTCCGGAACCAATTGAGTCACACACATCATGCCACTCATTTATATTCCTTGACTTGTTAGCCAGTAAGCTAGATGTGGTAACGATGGCTAAAGGAATGCCTCCACATTTCTTCAAAATTTCTTCAGATACATCAGAAAATTGACGAGGACAATTGTTTTCATTGCCAAATATTCGTCCGTAGAATAATGTTTTAGAGCTCTTGTGAGTAAGAGGTTTCAGCTTATAGCAACCACCGACATGCTTAGCAGTATCAACTATTCGAGTCGTTATTATTATTCTGCTTTTCAGCCCATTCTCGGGAAGTGCACATCGTATCATCTCCCATGGTTCTGCGTTCCATATATCATCGATAACAATGAGGTACCTGTATATATGCAGCAATAGAGCATCATGTAAAGCATAGTCACAGATGATTTGCAATTGCAACTTCGCAAGGCAAGGAACAACTTGCTTGGCAAGCGTGTTATATAATAAAGCATATATATAGGGATAAGTCCATTATTGTTACCCTTTTCTTGTGTTTGTACTTTCTTCCCTAAACAGCAGAAGTTGTGCAGTTTGCAACCCCCCCCCCCCCCCCCCCCCCCCCCCCCCCCCCCCCCCCCCACCCCCTAAACCTATTAGGACGGTATGTACCCAGATGATATGGCAGCAACTTTTGGTAAAAGTTGGCTTTCTTTGGGAAAATTTTACTATAGTTGTGTAATCATTTGACATGAAAAATTGTAATAGAAAATATAAAAACTTTGTTCCATGGAAGACGATAACACATGCACACACGCCACCGTGAGTTTTTTCGTGACCGTGCCATGGCACGTATTTCATTAAGAGGGGGGCACGCCACAGTGAGTTTCCAACGAGTATAATCTTATATAAAAAAAATCTACAATTTTTCTATTGACAGCACCACACATGTAAGGAATAATCTTGACCATCCAAGGAACTCATAGATAGGTTCTTCGAATTAGCCCAAGATGGCACATACCTCTTATCATTGAGGAATTCCTGGACATGATCTGTAAGATGCTGTTGGCCCAATGCAGTGCTATGAATGTCCTTGTACGTTATCTTGTCAAACCCATAAAGCAAGTCCTTGAAAACTTTTATAACGTCAGGATCACGAGACACCGATACAAATGCATTGCAATTGAATTGCGGTTTAAGCTTGTCATAAACGGCTTTTGCAAGTGTTGTCTTGCCTAGTCCTCCAAAACCAACGATGGAGACTATCCTTTGTTGTCCTAACATGCCACCATCTTCCTTCATCAACCTAGTGATTAGCTCTTCCCTTGGCTCGTCAATGCCGACAAGGCTAGATGCTTTAGTGTACAGAGCTGTTATGCGAGGGTCAACCAATGTTTTGGCAGGAGTAACAGCATCAACCTTGTACCTGTTCAGAGATATATATGAACGAAGAGGCAAATAAAAGCAAAATTTGGGTGAAATTCAAATGCAAAGTCTTTGTGGTGTTCGCTAACCTGTCACGTCGCTCAGCCGCCTCCTTGACACACTCCTTAATGTCCTTGATCTTTTGGCCAATCTCATGGTGAGTTGTGGCCTTTGTCACAATATTTGTCATCTTCTTAATGAACCTTTTGGCGCTCCTTTTGCTTGAGGGCTCAGAGCCATGGACACGCACTAGGAAGGTGTTAATGATGTCCTCCATGTCATATGATAGCTCCCGAACATCCCGAGCCCAGAACTTCACTGCATCTTTGAGCTGCTCCCGTGGTACCTCTCCGATATCTCGAAGGGCGGCACGCATACTCTCCAGCTCTCTTGCGACAAACTCAATGTCCTTCTTGACTCCCTTCTGAAGGTTGTACTTGAGCAGCTTGCCGAGTTTCGGAAGCAAGGTGCCCAGCGCCCCTGTCATAAACTCCATGGCTACCAAGGTGGCTGGCGCAGGTCGCCTGAATACTGACTATTGATATTCCAGAATCACATGTGAACAACGATCCAGAGATCAGAAAAATAGTTGAACTGCCCAGATTATATTGCAGAAGCAGTGTTCATCAACTGAAGCAGCAGCAGCAGCAGAGCTGAATGAAATTTCTGGGAATAGGATCCAATCGAACTAAAAGGAAACGTTGCTCTATTGTGGAACCAATGCGAAAGAAGTTTCATGCCAAAAAAAATCCAACGCACCGAGACGAAAGAAGGCTGGATGCGAGAGGGATGGCAGCAGTGGGTTGAAGAATGATGCAGGAGTTTCCTGCATTGGGTGTTGGGGATGTGGGTGGGTGGGTGCGGGGAGGGAAGGGGAGGGGAGACGCGGTGCACACTTACGGTAGTCTGCCGAGACCAAATAAACAAATGAATGGTGCAGCTCAAGGTCTGTTCAATTAGTGGTACGCCTCAATTACATATGATGCGTTCGATCACTGCCAGATCTCTGCCGATTGCCCTGTGTCGGATCCAATTATGTCATCGGTGATGCCAGATTGAGACCCGACAGCGATGTATAAATCTGTACTAGTGTTGATAATCTGAATCACAGACTACTGATGATATAGTTGAATGGCCCGTACACCTTATTTACTACCGAAGATTGCTGATGCGGCAACAATATAGGCCAATCTGTTTGTTAAATATGAGCTTTAAGATTTTTACGAAAGTGCTAAATAATAGAATTCTGAAAGTGGCGGATAAGTTGATAGGACTGTCACAAACGGCCTTCAACCCAGGACATTATATTATGGAAGGAGTTGTTATGTTGCATGAAACGATTCATGAGTTGCATAGGAAAAGACAAGATGGTGTGATTTTGAAGTTAGACTTCGAAAATGCATATAATAAGTTAAAGTGGCCTTTTATTTAACAGGTCCTCAGAATGAAAGGATTCTCATCAACTTGGTGTGAATGGATTTCGAAGATCATATCTAGAGGAAGTGTTGCAATAAAGGTTAACAATAATGTAGGCCATTATTTCCAAACTAGGAAGGGAGTGCGGCAAGGGAACCCGTTATCTCCTATCCTATTTAATATAGTGGTTGATATGTTGGCTATCCTTATTTCACGAGCTAAAGAGGCTGGACATATCCGAGGGGTTGTTCCGCATCTGGTAGATGACGGACTTTCAATCCTTCAATATGCAGATGATACGGTCATCTTTATGGATAATGATCTAGAGAGGGCCAAAAACATGAAGCTTTTACTTTGTGCTTTTGAGCAACTGTCAGGACTCAAGATCAATTTTCATAAGAGTGAACTGTTCTGCTATGGAGCAGCCAAAGCATCTCAAAGTGAGTATGCACATATTTTTGGGTGCGACTTAGGTTCGTTTCCGTTTAGATATTTGGGTATTCCTATGCATCATAGAAAGCTCATGAATAAGGACTGGAAACATGTGGAAGAGCGTTTCCAAAAGAGGTTGAATTGTTGGAGAAGTAAGATGTTGTCAGTAGGAGGGAGGTTAGTCCTACTTAATTCTATTTTAAGTAGTCTCCCTATGTTCATGCTTTCCTTCTTTGAAGTACCGAAAGGAGTTCTAAAGAAGTTGGACTACTTTAGGTCACGGTTTTTTTGACAGAGTGATGAGCACAAGAAGAAATATAGATTGACAAAATAGAAGGTAGTTTGTACACCGAAAGATCAAGGGGGGTTGGGTGTCTTAAATTTAGATGTTCAAAATAAGTGTCTCCTAAGTAAATGGCTTTTTAAGTTGCTGAATGGAGATGGGATTTGGCAACGATTACTTAGGAATAAATATCTAAAAACCAAGACCCTAACACAGGTTCAATATATGCCCGGGGACTCTCAATTTTGGGCTGGTCTCATGAAGGTCAAGGGGGAGTTCCTTTCATTAGGTAAGTTTGAATTAGGTGATGGTTCTCAAGTACGATTTTAGGAGGATGCGTGGATAAGACCACGTCCTTTAAAATCGCTCTTTCCTGCTCTTTATAATATTGTTAGACGAAAAGGTGCTTCTGTGAGAACGGTGATGTCTACGACACCGTTAAATGTGGCTTTCAGAAGATCCCTGGTAGGTGTCAATTTACAAGCATGGTATGATGTGGTTACTATGGTTGTAGATATACAATTAATAAACCAGAGGGATCGCTTTGTGTGGGGGCTACATTAGAATGGATTGTTTTCAGTCAAATCCATGTACAGAGCATTATTAGGAGCTGAAGCTATACCATATAACACTTTAATTTGGAAACTTAAACTACCTCTTAAAATCAAGGTATTCTTGTGGTATTTGTATAAGGGAGTAATTTTAACAAAAGACAATTTAGCAAGACGACAATGGCAATGAGATAGGAAGTGTTGTTTCTGTTCCTCTGAGGAGTCCATACAACATCTACTCTTTGATTGTCAATTTGCTAAATTTATATGGCGAACTATTCAAGTTTATTTTAATTTATTACCCCCAACTAGTATACACAACTTGTTTACAGACTGGTTACAAGGATTTAATAGAAAACTGAAATCAAAGATTCTTGTGGGTGCGAGTGCGATTTGTTGGGTAATATGGTTAACCCGAAATGACATAGTCTTTGACAAGATCCCAGCACCATCTTATTTGCAGGTTATCTTTAGAGGGACGTACTGGATCAGGTTCTGGTCCCTACTACAGAAGGAGGAGGATGGCCAAACGATGAAGATGGGTTGCAGGAAGATTGAGATCACCGCATTGGAGGTATTTGCAAGAAACGGTTGGAGATTCAGCAATAGAATTACATGTTAAATGTTGCTTTTAGAACTTTTACCTTCTTCCGCTTTGCCTCAGAACTTCGTTTTTTAGATTGCGTGGACCTTTTTTCTTGTGTTTGTAATAACGAACAGCTATATGCATTAGTCGATGCAGAAGTTAAGATATTAATATATTCCCTTTTCTAAAAAAACCTTATTTATTCTATTTCCTGACCTATGTCGACATGCATGATGCAATAGTTACTTCTACTAATGAACTTAAAGCACAAGCAATTTTCTAGTATTATATAGCTAAGACAACTAGAGAGTGGTTCATCACCTAACCTGGCACTTATTATGTTTTTTATTAATTTATTGACCAAGAAGGCCATAAATAAAAATTTATGGGCCAACTACTCCCTCCGTCCCAGAAAAAGTGTCGTTTTAGGTTTTTCAGACATCGTGTTTGGCCGTTCATCTTATTCAAAAATTTTATGCAAATTATAAAATAAATAAATCATTATTGAAGTATCTCTAATGATAAAATAAGTCATAATAAAATAAATAATATTTATTAAAAAATTTGAATAAGATGAACGGTCGAACACGATGTCTGAAAAACCTAAAACGACATTTTTTCTGGGACGGAGGGAGTAATCATGTGTTCAATGACTTCCGCTCCAGTGTCAGCATGGGTGAGCCAGATGTTGACACTGCACGGGGATCAGATCGCCTGGCTTCACCCCAGTGACGTATGGCTACAGTCACGCACGTCGGACCGTCCATCCCATCCAACACCGAGACGCGGCAGCCCAACCCATGGAGTGGCCCATCTAAGCCCACACACATGACGTAAAAAAAATTCCCTGGCTTCGGCGACGATGGGATCCGAGGCGGACTTTTTTTCCTCTGCCACTGCCGCCTTCCTCACGGCTCGCCATCATCCACGTCGCGCTACTTCGAGGCATGAGAGAGGGCATCCAGGCGCCTTGGGGGCATCCCCTTTGTTGGGGGCACCCCATAGGGCTCGTACGCTGTCAACCAGCATGCAGCCAGCATTTCGCAGCGGCGAAATGACTCGAAACAACGACCTTGCTTCTTGCCGGGATGGTCGCCATTTCGCCAAGGTCATGTCTAGATCTTAAATTTTCTCCTAAATTTTACTATGCAAAAAGAAGATTCCCATCACATTAAAATACTGGCACATGTATGAAGTATTAAATATAGATAAAATAAAAAACTAATTGTACGGTTTTGTTATACTTTGCGAGACGAACGTTTTGAACCTAATTAGTCAATGTTTGGACAATTTTTACCAAATACAAACAAAATGCTACAATACATTACAATGCTCCACAGTGATTCGACCGACGCCGAATCGGCCAAACTAAACAAGGCCCAAGGCGAAATGAAGGCCCTATGTTTCGGGTCTAGGGACAACCCAAGCACAGGGTCTGCCCCATTCGCCTGGTCGAAAGGCGCGGGCATGCCAGCACGCCATCCCGCTATGGCGAATAGCACCTTAAGGTCAGTCTCAATGCAGGTTTCATAGACATTTAATAGGGTGCCATATCAGCAAAATGGATGACATGGCAAGAGATTTATTAGAAAGAGAGCGGATACATTTCATCCCCACGACACTCTGCGGGCGCCGTTTCCAAGCCGTGAAACGCCCACGAAACCCGCACTGAGAGGCTTTCCGTTTCTTCCCGTCAATCCCGTGCGAAACGTCCCAGCCCGGCTTCGCCCGTGCTCCTCCTGCCTCCCTCCCACGCTAGCCCCGCCTCCTCTGGACTCGCCTCGCCTCCCTCCCGCTCTCGCCCCACAGTATGATGGATCCAGCAGTGGAGGGGAGCTCCGCACAGCATGTCTCTGGCAGAGGAACCCGACCTCATCTGAACCCCGCAGGAGAAGCAAAAGTCGTCTTCACCAAATTGTTCTTCCTCGCCGGCGCTGCCACCAGGAGCTTCTCTGTCGACGCAACCACCACAGCAAGGCATGCAATTTTGGCCGGGATTTGCAGGAAACAGAACCACAAATCTCCCATCTCCTCGAGGAAATCCTGCCCAAATCCATGTTAAAATTCCTCTTTGATTTCCCTTGATGTGTGATCGGTGCCCCCGGTTTCCTCGTTGATTTCCGTCGTTGTGTGATGGATGCCCCAAATTCAGGGATATTTTTTTTTGCATTAAACTATTGTCATACCGCTACTTTTGTAGTGGTAGATTTTTATTCTGGCATGATCTAATTGAGTAAAAGGCACTATTTCCGTTAACGGTGTATTTTTGCTGATATAATCATGTTCGGGCTACATAGTTCATATGCCACATTAGATCATAGCACCATGCAACAATTAATTGTTCAGGCTAGCATATGAAACTGTGACGTGAAACTATGTGCATTGAGAGAGTTTGTTTCATAAGAAACAGAAGGCTATAAAGCTGACTTGGCACTCTTGAAACCGTGAGATGAAACTCACCATTGAGACTGGCCTAAGGGACGCCCTCGTGAACTGACCTTCAGCTTGGCGAATAGTTGGCTCGGCTTTCCTAGAGGACGCCCTCACGAAGTGACTTTTGACCTGGTGAATAGTTGGCTCGGCTTTCCAGGAGGACGCCCTGGCGATCTGACTTTTGGCCTAGCGAATAGTTGGCTCAGTTTTCCTGGAACCGAGCGGCGGGGCGCCGGCGGGAACGACAAGGCAGTCTGGGCTATTCGCCTGGACGAATAGTTAACTTTTGATTGTGTAGCTGACTTTGCAGGTTTTGTCCGGGAAAGAGCCCACCGAGAGACTAGATGGCGACAACCTCCGGCCTGTCGGGGCCCACTCGGTTAGCAAAGAGGCGGCACGATGCGGGACCAAGCGGGGACCAGGGGGCCGGCGCCACCTGGGGGGCGATGTCTCCGAAATGGCGAGCATGACCCGAGCAGGGTGAGAGTATACCTCGGATATGTAGTAGTTGCAAGGGTAGTATTGTTCATGGAAAGCCTACGAGAGTATATAAATAGCCCCCAATAGGGATTGTAAAAAAGAAAGGAACACTCCACCGTGAATATATTGACCATGTTCCTTCCACCCTATATTCGCCTTTATATCCACCCTGCTTGATTTGCTTGTGCAGCAGCCTGGTGTTCAAAGGCTAAGACCTTGAACAACATTGGCGCCTACCGTGGTTGTTGCCCGAGCTTATGATTCCACCCAAAAGCCAAAGATGCCGACGGACAGAGCAGAGCCGTCTGTAGCTATAGCCGCCGCCGCGGCGGCAGAAGCGGCCACGCGAAGTGACGCGGCAGCAGCGGCGACAATGGAGCTGCCCGTGCCACAGCCGCAGCTAAATTGCGCCGCAACAACTCGAGCCCAGGAGGAAACGCTAGAAAGCATCGCCGAAGAGGTCCGGCTTGATCAAGATGGAAATGAGATTGAAGAAGATGAAGACGGCAAAATCACTGATCAAGGAAGGGAGTTGTGGAAGCTGGAGCAGTACCAGCAAGACATTGTGAGACTGCAACGTGAAAGGGACTAGCTATTACAGCAAGCCGCGACGCGGAATAGAGCCGATCAAACTCCAAAGAAATAGACTGCAAAGGGAAATCCAAGCCCTGCACGGAGCGGGGGCCGCAGGCAACCCGCTAGGCGGCGGAAACCTCATCGTCCCTGAGGCTCCAGCGCTAAATGAGGATGCCAAGGCGTATGACCCGACTTCGCCCCTATCCAAAGAGCTTCAGCAATACCCATGGCCGCCGAGTTACAAGCCACGTATTCCAACTTTTGACGGAAAGACAAACCCAAAGAAGTTCCTACCCCTATCCAAAGAGCTTTAGCAGTACCCATGGCCGCCGGGTTACAAGCCACGTATTCCAACTTTTGAAGGAAAGACAACCCCAAAGAAGTTCCTATCCAGCTATGAGACCACCGTAGTCTCCGCTGGAGGAGACACACAAACTCTGGCAAAATCTTTCATCATGGCAGTCGAGGACATCACACACGATTGGTACACTTCGCTGAAACCCCTCTCAACCCTTTCTTAGCAGCAACTCAAGACAAAGCTATTGTACACCTTCCAACGATACCAATCTGGGGTGAAAACAACCAGAGACCTCCTAAATTGCATCCAAAGAGACGATGAGCCCTTATTCGAATACTTGGAGAGATTTATTCACATCAAGGTGCAAGTCCCAAATGCCCCAGACAAAACAGTAATAGCAGCAGTGATCGATGGCCTAGCCATTGGCCAATGCGCCACCCACTTCGCTAGACACCAACCTCAATCTATCAAAGAGTTATTCGAGGTAATGGGCAATTATGCAAGGTCCGACAATGATCTCAAAAGGCAAAAAGCCACTCACAATTCATGGAGGCAGGCAAACAAACCCCAAGACCACCGCAAAACCCAATATAGTGAAATGTTAGGCCTTTTCACTCAATCAACAACCTCCAAGAAGAGTCAGGACAGTCGGCACCAAACCAGGCACCCCTCGGGCCGCCACCAAATCAGTGATACAGAACCTTCGATCAGCCCGCCCGCGGTGGCCACGGGGCCACGGAACTCGTGGAGGAAGAGATGGCAGAGGAAGAGGAAGAGGCCAAAGGCCCCCATGCAATGCCGTCTGTGGTCAGAATGCAGGCCATGTTACAAAAGACTGTAAGTACAATAGAATGGCGAGAGCTCAAAGAAAAAGATGACACTACAAGAAGCAACGAAGCGTCAAAACACGTTTTCCACAGTGCTACTCGCGAAATCGTGCCACAACAATTGTTCAGCCACCCTTACATACCAACCAGCAACAACGCTCTCCAACAACCCAACTATTCGTAAGGGTACTTCTAGTCCCCGTACTCTGGCAACAGCCGGCGTACCAACCATACTAGCATTTCGCACAATATCCAGTACAAATCAGCTATCATATCTTCGTCAGTCCAACAAGAGCAGCAACAATCTAGCCAGATTCACCTAGCAAAGCAAGAAAATGCCCAGGAGCATCAAACCGTCAACAACATCCTACCCTCATAGGGCCACATATTCGCAATCACCGGGGGGGTCCAATCAAGAGCATGAGAGCAAAAGAGCAAGAAGAGAGTATGAAAGAAGGGTTCACACAGTTTCACCTAGATTACCTCTGAATAGGCCAGCGTGGTCCTTGGTCCCCGTAACTTTTGATGAGAATAACTTCCAAGTGCGAGATTACCCTCACACAGATGCTTTCGTTGAAACGGCGAACGTCGCCGGTTTCACTCTACACAACATCCTCATAGACAATGGAAGCTCCGCTGACATCCTTTTCATAAAGCCATTTGAACAAATGAATCTTGACAAGCACACCCTCGAACTGGTTGCAAACTCATTATTCGAATTCAGTGGAAAAAAGATCAATGCGTTGGGAAAGAAAGCTATACCTGTATCATTCGCTAAGGGCGAAAAGGTCCACATGGAAACAATCATCAATAAAGTAAACATGGATTACCCTTACACCACCAAATTCGACCGAGGCGTTCTAAACATATTTGAGGTGGTGATAAAGCAAAGCTACCTATGCATGAAAATGCCATCACCATTTGGTGTTATCACTGTGCACGGGGACCAAGTAGCTTCCAAGCGAATAGAAGGGAAACCTTTCCCAGGTTACAGCCTCATCAATGAAGTGGCGAAGAAGCTAAGTGCAAACGAGGAAAGTAGCGAGGCGATTATCAGCCCAAGATCATAGGCAGCATGTAAAAAACTCCGCTATCCAAGTCAACCCTAGAAAAGTGCGTGCATATCGGCTCAGACCTCACCTAAGAAGAGAGGGAGCGACTCATAAATTTCCTCCACGAAAGCGAAGATACCTTCACCTGGTCCGCAAATGATCTGCAAGGAGTTAGCAGGAGCTGGCATAGCACAACCTGAATGTCACCCAAGGCTCGAAACCAAGAATGCAAAAATTGAGGAAAATGTCCACAGAGCGCGCAGATGCGGCGAAAGCTGAAGTGAATAGGCTACTGGACGCTGGTGTAATTAGGCCAATGTAGTATCCGAAGTGGTTGGCCAACATGGTCATGGTCAGAAAGAAAAACGGAAAGTGGCGAATGTGCGTGGATTTCACAGATCTTAACAAATGCTGCTCAAAGGACCCATATCTGTTACCCAAAATTGACAAGTTAGTAGATATCGCCACAGGTTGCGAAATGATTAGTCTGTTGGACTGCTTTTTGGGTTATCTCCAGATTTGGATAAACCCCGAGGACAAAGAAAAAACGAGCTTCATCACCCCCGGAGGCACATACTGCTACTGGCAAATGCTGGAGGGACTATGCAATGTAGGCCTTACCTTCTCGAGGATGATAGACGAAGTATTCGATGAGCAAACAGGGAAAAATCTGGTCGCTTACATCGACGACCTCGTCGCGAAGAGCGACAAGAAAGACACACACATTCAAGACCTTTAGAAAACTTTCGAGAACCTGGCGAAGAGTGGCCTCAAGCTCAACCCTGAAAAGTGCATATTCAACATTAAAAAGGGAAACTACTCGGTTGCTTGGTATGGCAAGAGGCATTGAGGCAAACCCAGAGAAGATAGCAGCGATGATAAACATGAAACCACCATCAAGCAGAAAGCAGGTGCAGAAGCTAACTGGAAGGCTTGCAGCATTAAAAAGATTCTTTGCGAGATCAGCCAAAAAGGCCTACCATTTTTTAGATTCTGTGAAACACCGAACATTTTGAATGGGGGCTAGAACAACAACAAGCTTTTGAGGATGCAAAAGCTATCTGACCAAGCTAATGACATTGTCTAAACCTTCGCCTTTGGCCACTCTGCTATTGTACCTGGCAACTTTGCCCACCAATGTAAGCACAGTACTGGTCAAGGAAAAACAACATGAAAACAAAAATGAAGCAATTCCCCATATACTTCATCTCGCAAGCACTATCAGAAGCAAATCTCAACTACTTAGAGCTAGAGAAAATAGCATACACCGTGGTCATGGCGTCAAGGAAACTGAAACATTATTTCCAAGCCCATCCAATCAAGGTCTTGTTAGCACAACCACTTGTAGCCTTATTCTAAAACAGTGAAGCCATCGACAGAATAGGAAAGTGGGCCACCAAGCTGAATGAATATGTGATCGACTTCGAGCACAGATCAGCGATCAAATTGCAAGCGCTCATGGATTTCATCACCGACTGGACACTGACAGCTTTTGATACAACCATACAGTATGACAAACCCACTTGGACAATGCACTACGACAGGGCATGGAGTATGTCTGGTGAAGGAATATCAGCGATCTTGACACCACCGAATGGGCCCAAGCTCCGATACGCAGCAAGACTAGAATTCCTCACCTCCAACAACATAGCCGAATATGAGGCAGTGTTATTGGGACTACGATAGCTGAGAGCACTTGGCGTCTGTAGATGTGTAGTCAAGTCTGATTCCCAAGTGGTTGTGGGGCATGTCAAAAAGGAGTTCACCGAAAGAGCCATAACTGGTCAAATACCTAGCGACAGTAAGAAGAATGGAAAAACATTTCATTGAGTTTTCCTTTTGCCACATCCGAAGAAGCAAATCTTGGAAGCGGACGAGTTGGCAAAGGCAGCAGCTCAAAAAGCGCCATTACCAGCCAATGTGTTCTACCAAGCACTGACAATCAAGGCAATCAAAGAAGAGGAGGACTATCCACACAACATAAACGCCATTGAAAGTATCTAGGCCCCTAGAGTGGGTTTCGGTGATTAATGACAACGGTTAATTACTATGACTAACATGTGTTTTGCAGAGGCATTAAAGTGCTAGGTCATGGTAATGGGCAATATGGTTTTCATGCCCCTATCAATGGAAATCGTTTCGGTTTTCAAAGGATGGTCGACAAGGTTAAGGACGGCTAGTTCTAAGTGTTGAAGGAGTTGAGTGACACTTGGATTAGTCTCTACGACTTTGTTTTTCCTTTGGCCATACTATTAAGGGGGTATGAACTAGTAGCTTGACCTAGATAAGTCTAATGGCTTAGGTGTGGTGCACACTTATCTAACTCAGCACTAGGTAGCTACAAACTTGCCTAAAATTGCTTGGGACTCGAAGCCGTTCACAAAGAAGCTGAATTGGAAGTGAATGGGGCTAAGAAGTATGCATCAGACGCTGAACATGGAGCCAGCAGACGCTGGTAGGGCGTCTGGTGTATACATCGTCGGTGCAAACAGGTAGGCCAGTGGCATCGGACGCGACTAGGGTGCAGCGTTGGACGTGACGGTGTGTGAGTGTAACAGAACCGCCCAATTATACGAAATTAAGTAGAAAAATCATCCAACGGAAGGACAATTCAACAAACTTAAGCCCGTATAACCCGGTAGTCCGTGAAATCTCGACGGATTTCAAACCATTTCTCATAACAGCCAAGATCGTACTAAATTTAACGGTTACCATCATAAGTTACATAAAAGTTCGCGGCATAAAATACATCAGAGTTTAAACATAGTTATTACAAACCAGGTTTGAATAAAAGTAGCGGAAGCGGTAGTTCAAATCACGCACACACACAACATTTTGGAATAAAGTGCCAGCTTGTGATCATCTCTAGCAAAAGCATCAGACGAGAAGTAACGAATGACCATTGCCCATGGTCCTATGCTTCGCCCATTGCAGGATAGAGACAGTTGATACAATAGCCATAGTACATCTGTCCATCTGCAACAAGTGGGAACAAAGCCCTGAGTACGAGAAGGTACTCAGCTAGACTTACCCGTCATAAACCAGAAATAAGAGACACCAAGGAATCATGATAGGCTTTCTGGTGGGATAGCTTACTCATTTGCAAGAAAAGCATTTTTAACTTAGCAACTCATTTCCAAAAGCATGCAGTAATTAATTCTTTATTACCCTGCCAACTATGTTTGCAATGGTGCTAGAGTAACATGTAATTAAGCAAGTAAGAATTACCATTGATCATTAACAGTAGTTATCATGTCATCTTTCACATAACTATCCAAGTGATTCATCAATATTACTACGATGAAGTAGCTCAAGTCAAGTGTTCACTATCCAGTGAACGATGGCGATTCGAATCGATTATTAACCAGCTGGTAAGTTATTCCTCACACAAACCTCACTCACCCGCTAAAGTGAGGTGTTGGTCACCGAGTCAACCATTCAGGTAAAGTCGCGAGCTTGCCAGGAACCACTTGTACCAGGGGCTGCCCGACTGCTCTTTGGCCTTATCATCGCGCCCCCGTATCCTGCCACTACTGCTCTGGTACAGTGCGTTGCGGGCAATTCACTCGGCCCGAATAATCTCCCAGTTTCGCGGTCGGAAGGTACTTTATCCGGCCAGCTAAATATGAGGCATGCGTTCAACATGACCCGAGGGACAACAACGGACGGTCCTTAACCGACATAGACGGAAAACACTACAGTCCGAAACCCTATAAGTTTCCGCCCGGTCTCAAATTCATTTCACACTTAGTTATACTATGACTTCATAGTCAACCAAACAGATCCAGGTAATCACCTATAGCTCGCAGGTGACAGTAAATCACCCGACTTCTACCGGTCTAAGCCAGCTAAGCATTGACTTGACTGCGGATACCAGGGTAACAAGGATATGGTATAACAAAGGTAAGCAAGGTATAATGCAGCAACGTTTGCAAACAACTCCTAAACGTAATGCATCAAATTAAGTAAAGTTAATAATAAATTATTTGCAAACCGGGAGAGAAATGCTCCGGGGCTTGCCTCTCTCGAAGGAGCTCGGACGGTGATCGGGGCACTCCGGGAGATCTTCACCGACCTCTTCTTCGGCTTCTGCCACCTCCTGCTACTGCACCTCGATCTGCTCCTCTGGCTCCTCGGGTAAGACGACTGGGTTCTCGGTTTGCGATCCTGTATGATGCAATGCGCGTAAGTGATTATGCAAGTGTGCATCGAAGGAGATAAATGCAATGAATATGTTGAAATGCAAGGTAGTCAACATTATCCAAGAAACTATACACTACAAGCACATATCATCTACTGCATTCTCTTCTACTACTATTATGTTAAGTTAACCTATCTTATGAAATGCTTCAAAGATACACCAAAGCTTTACTAATTTCTTAATCACACTTAAAGCAACACTTGCTTACACCCTAAGTAATAATAGGTTTGAATAGCAACATATATTTCTGATGCTCCTAAAAATCTAAGAAAATTACAGTAGCATAATACTACTCTAAACAGACTACCATAAAAATTTCATGGCATTTGGATAAGTAAACTATCCTATACAAAAATGACAAGCTATAGCATAAAAATGAGCATGAAATTACTTTGTACTATGAAAAGTGTCAAACAACAGAATTAATATTTTTCCTAGGTTCTTCATAGCATACTATGACTGTACAAAAATTATCACATGCATGTTTTATACAAAGTTTGTTCTCTAGCAAAAATAACAAAAATCAGCCATTAAAGGTACTTGAACTACTTCTCCAAAGTTTTCCATAGCACATGCATGAAACATATTTTTCTTAGTAAGTACATGATATATGAAGATTAACAAACTTAAAATCATATTTTTCTGATACATATAGGATTTACTAGCTATTTTACAAGATATCAGCAATATTAAGAATTAATTAAAGCTCTACAGAAAAGTATTCCAAAAATGACATGCAATATTTTTAGATTGTAGATCTAGTTCCAATGAATCTAGATAAATTTATTTCACAATTTTTGGAGCTGAAATGACTGCTAAGATATTTTCCAAAGCATTTTCATCAAGAATAATAAAAGAAAATAGGAATGAATTTTTTTTCATAACGGCACTGGGCCGGCCTGGGAAGTCAAGTGGCCCATGGCCGTTCTTGGCCCGGCTTTGCGCGCGCGGGGGGGAACGGCCGAGCCGGCCTGCTCGGGGCGCGGCCCACAGGCGCAGCCCAGTGACGACCGACGGGGGGGAGACAGGGCGCCCTCGTTGGCGTTCGGAGCCGCGACGGCGTGGCGGTGGCCGACGGCCAACGGCCGGCTCCGGCCAAACCGCGACCAGCTAAGGTGCGCAAAATGCTCGCAAGAGAGTGGCGAACGCGTGAAGGAGACACGGGAGGGCAGAGATAGGGTGAGCGAGGCGGTGGCGGAGCACGGGCTCGACGGCACCGTCGCGGTGGCGCGGCGAGGCGAGGAAAAATTGAGCCCTACCGGGGCAAACGAGGAGAAGGCGACACTCGTTCGGAGGAGGGGAGGATGGGGCGGAGCCTCGTGCACGGGCAATTGGACGGAGGTGGTCCACCTGTGCCAGAACAGGGCGGTGACGGTGGCGGAGCTCGGTGGCGAGCGGTGTTCCGCTGCGGTTTTCACCAGAGGGAGGAAGAAAGGGAGCCGGCGAGGCGGAAATAGAATGGAGACCAGGTGCCCGGTCGTTTTTGAAGTGGAGCGCGGGCGCGGGGTTCACAGCGGCCACGTGGTGGCGTCGCCGGCATGCGGCCGCCACGCGGCGGGCGTTTGCTGCCGGGGCGCCAGCGTGCGCGCGCGCGGGCGGGAAGGAGGGAGAGGGGGCTGGCTGGGTGCAAGGTCCAAATAGGCTAGAGGGGGGGGGTGAATAGCCTAATTAAAACTTCTACAAGAATTACTTAACCACGAGTTAGTACGAAAGGTGGCGAAGCAA
The DNA here is from genome assembly GCA_038087645.1 of Saccharum hybrid cultivar R570. Lineage (NCBI taxonomy): Eukaryota > Viridiplantae > Streptophyta > Magnoliopsida > Poales > Poaceae > Saccharum > Saccharum hybrid cultivar. Next base: position 17,600,532 of record JAQSUU010000443.1, read on the forward strand.
AAGCACTAGCTCTAACTAATTAAGCAAGCCACCTACACAAGTCTAGTACAAGGCTATTCACTAAACACAACAATAACTATAAGCTAGAAACGAGAAGTAATACGAGAGAAGAGCTTCGAGTGATTATACCGCCGTGAAGAGAAGAGAAATACCAATCAATCAATCATACAAGAGAAATCCTCGGGAAGAGAATGACACAAGAATTTATCCCGAGGTTCACTTGCTTCCCGGCAAGCTACTCCCCGTTGTGGCGATACACCCACTTGTCGGTTCGCGAGCTAATCGACTATCAAGAGTCGAGCCCTCGGCGGGCGCCGCACAACCGCACATAAGATGGGGATCCTCCAAGCCACGAGCTCCACTAGAGTATCCAATTTGCGAACTCCCACGGGGAAGGATCAAGAACCCCTTACAACACTTGGTGAAGGCTCCAACAATCTCCAATTGCGAGCTCAATCACCTCCGCTGCTCCAAGCCGTCTACCGTGTCGGGAAACATGGAAGAGTAACAAGAAATCCGTAGCAACTCAAAGATCAAGTGCCTTTAGAATGCAACTCTCAAGCAATGCATTTGAATCTCACTCAATCTCACTCAAGATGTGCAACTATGCAAAGAGATGAGTGGAGGGGTTGTTCTCTAGCTCAAAGTATGTCTCTAGTTCTCAAAATATGCAAGAGTTACCCTCAAACCCCGGCCAACGTCTATTTATAACGAAGGGGGCCGTAGCTAGCCGTTACAGACGACGCAGCGAAAAACGCACTGACCGGACGCTCCGGTCAGGGTGACCGGACGCGTCCGGTCACTACACGACAGCAAGAAACAGTGCGTGTCAGAACTAGCCGTTGCCGTGACCGGACACGCTGAACCGATTGACCGGACGCGACAGTGCCCGCGTCCGGTCGCATTCCAGTATGCTCCCGTTGAGACCGGACGCGTCCGATCGCACGTGACCGGACGCGCCGCGCGTCCGATCGTTACTCCGCTTCGCTCTACCCTTCTAGACGCCTGACCGGATGCTCCGGTTACGTGAGGGACCGGACGCGCCGGTCGCGCGCTCTGATTCGCTCAGGAGAACTGACCGGACGCGCTATTGAACTGACCAGACGCCACAGTGCTAGCGTCCGATTAGAGTCCAGTAAGCTCCCTAGATGACCAGACGCGTCCGGTCATCAGTGACTGGACGCGCTGCGCGTCCGATCATCAAACTGAAAACCACACAGATGCTGAACACTGACCGGACGCGTCCGGTCATACAGAGACCGCGTCCGGTCCAGCGTCCGGTCACCTCTGTGACCTCCGTTCGCCTCCGTTTCTTTTCTGACTTCCGGCGCAGTAGAAAATAGGCGTTTCACTTCTCCAAAAAGCGCCGAATCCCGCCTCGCAAGCTCGGCGGGAGGGAGAGAGGAACCCAAACCCCTCTCTACCGCTCAAACTCCACCGCCTTCCCAAACGTGCTAACACCACCATGTGTAAATCACAATGTGCATGTGTGTTAGCATTTTATAATCATTTCTCAAGGCGTTATGTTAGCTTTTTACTAGATCCTAATGCATATGCTCAAGACATTGATCTAGTGGCACTTGATTTCCGAGCTAACCGTGATTGCCCCTCTTGATAGTCGGCTATGTATCCTAAACCCGGTTAATCACTTCTCTACTCATCTTAGACCGGCAAAAGGAAAACCCTATGGTTATACCTTTGCCTTGCGCTCTTAGATCCTTCTCTTTCACTTGATCATAATGTCCTTCATTTTATGTGCATCTCCACCATGATCATCATTTCATGTCCATGCACCATTTCTTTATGATCTTGTGGCCATCACTCCTTGCCACATACACTTTCATCACATGTGTTGCTTATGCCTAACTCAAAACACTTAACACATGGCATTAGCAACTTGGTGTCATTAATTACCAAAACCAAACTTGGGCTTTCAATCTCCCCCTTTTTGGTAATTGATGACAACCATCACAAAGATATGAAATGAAATCAATTTTCAATTTTGATAGTATTAGCTCCCCCTACATATGTGCTTCCATGAGTTTGGTTCAATTGTGCACATATGTATGGATATGAATTTTGGGAGAGTTGCTACTATCAAATTGATGCTAAGGTATATAGAATGGACCTTTGAAGCGTGATACCAATCGGAGTTGCCTTTATATACCATCCTTAGCATCGATGTAGCTAGACACCGCTTGTAATACATCACTTGTAAAGACTATAAACACTAAAGTACCCCGTGAGATCAACATTATAAGCAAAGGTGTCTAGATACCACTTGTAAATCTACTCTTAACAAGTCATCATTCAAGTACTATTTCTAGCAATCACCATTCAAACATGAATATCGAAATTAAATTTGTAATGCAACACATCATCATGTTAGTGCACATACAAATGCAACAAATAATTTATGAGCTTGCTCCCCCTACTTGTGTGCTCAAATTTAATTGATCCCTTGATTTCTCTCCCTTTGTAACTTTTCTCTTCCCTGTGACTTTTCTCTCCCCCTTATTATATCTTATTCCCTCTTTGCAATATCTTTGTGACTTTTCTCTCCCCCTTTGTCAACAATCACCAAAAAGGTGTCAATTTTAGTGAGAGATAAGTCAATCAATATGAGGGAGTCCAAATTATGGTTCAACCTAGATCACTTGCCTAGAATATGTAATTCGGTTTGATCCAAGGACAAGCTTTTTCACACCTCATAAAGTATAAGGGTTATCTTGACCATGTTGAATTACACATCATGAGCTCATTTTCTAGATTCAACACTAGGTTTGCAAGCCCACAAACATGTCATATGCTACCACTAGATCAATCAAACATAGAAGCAATAGTGGTACCATATATACATCAAAATTATTTGATTTTCATGAATGAGCCTATTTGTCATGCAAATATGTCTATATGTTCTAAACATGTCCTTAGCAAAGTATGAATGATATGCCAAACAACTTTACCTTGCTATGTTGGAGGAGAGGCATGTCATATAAGAATGTGGGGGTGCACTCATTTCAAGTTGGAGAAGTCAAGTATGTTCAATTCATTCTTCAACTTGTAAAATCTCTTTTCATCAAGTGGCTTTGTAAAGATGTCGGCTAGTTGATCTTCGGTGCCAATGCTCTCAATGCTAATATCACCCTTTTGTTGATGGTCTCTTATGAAGTGATGCCTTATGTCAATGTGCTTGGTTCTTGAATGTTGAACCGGATTTTGTGTCATCTTGATAGCACTTTCATTATCACAAAACAAAGGCACATTCTTGAATTTAATTCCAAAGTCATTCAAAGTGGCCTTCATCCAAAGCAATTGTGCACAACAACTACCGGCACTAATGTATTCGGCCTCGGCGGTAGATAGTGCAACACTATTTTGTTTCTTTGATGACCATGAAACAAGAGACCTTCCAAGTAATTGACAAGTGCCACTTGTGCTCATTCTATCAATCTTGCATCCACCATAGTCGGAGTCCGAATATCCAATCAACTCAAAGTTAGATCCCTTGGGATACCATAATCCAACATCATAAGTGCCCTTTAGATATTTCAATATCCTCTTGGTTGCTTTCAAGTGACTTTCTCTAGGTGAAGCTTGATATCTTGCACACTTGCATACACTAAACATCACATCCGGCCTAGAAGCGGTGACATAGAGCAAACTTCCAATCATAGACCGGTATTGCTTTTGATCTACCATATTTCCACTATTATCAATACCCAATTGATCATTAGAGCCCATTGGTGTGCTCATTGGCTTAGCATCTTGCAATCCAAACTTCTTGATCATGTCCTTGATGTACTTGCCTTGACTTACAAAAGTGCCATTCTTCATTTGCTTGATTTGAAGTCCAAGGAAGTAACTAAGCTCTCCAATCATAGACATCTCAAACTCATTAGCCATCATATTTCCAAACTCTTCACAAAAGTCTTGGTTAGTTGATCCAAAGATAATGTCATCCACATAGATTTGCAACACAAACAAGTCATTTCCAAGCTTCTTGGTGAAGAGAGTGGTGTCAACCTTTCTCATCTTGAACCCTTTAGAGAGGAGAAAGTCCCTCAACCTCTCATACCATGCTCTAGGTGCTTGCTTCAAACCATACAATGCCTTCTTTAGCTTGTAAACATGGTCAGGCTTCTTGTCATCTTCAAAACCGGGAGGTTGCTCAACATAAACTTCTTCATTGATGTAGCCATTTAGAAATGCACTCTTGACATCTATTTGATAGAGCTTGATGTTGTGTGCACAAGCATATGCTAATAAGATTCTAATTGCCTCCAATCTTGCAACCGGTGCATATGTCTCTCCAAAGTCAAGACCCTCAACTTGAGTGTATCCTTATGCTACTAATCTTGCTTTGTTCCTTACAACCATGCCATCTTGATTTTGCTTGTTTCTAAAGACCCACTTAGTACCAATCACATTGTAGTTCTTTGGCCTCTCAACAAGTTTCCAAACTTGATTTCTAGCAAAGTTGTTTAGTTCTTCATGCATGGCATTCACCCAATCGGAATCCTTCAATGCATCTTCTATCTTCTTTGGTTCTTCTAATGAGACAAATGAGTAATACTCACAAAAGGATGCTAATCTTGATCTAGTTTGAACACCACTTTGAATTCCACCAATGATTTGGTCCAACGGATGATCTCTTGCAATGCTAGTAGGTTGGAGTATTGGGAGTTGATTGCTTTCACTTGTTTGACCTTGAACTTGCACTTCATCATGAGAACCACTAGAGCTTGCTTGATTTGTATTAATTTGCACACTTTGGTTGATCACATGAATATCATCATCATCAACTTGCATCGGCCTTATATCACCAATATCCATGTTCTTCATTGCATTTGATAATTGATCTCCTCTCACATCATCAAGGTTTTGAGCTTCATTTTGAGACCCTTGGGTTTCATCAAACTCAACATCATGAACTTCTTCCAAGGTGCCATTTGTGAGATTCCAAACTCTATATGATTTACTTGTGGTAGAATAACCAAGTAAGAACCCTTCATCACATTTCTTTTCAAACTTGCTCAATCTAGTGCCTTTCTTAAGAATATAGCATTTGCAACCAAATACTCTAAAGTATGCAATGTTAGGCTTTCTTCTATTCAATAGTTCATATGGTGTCCTTCCAAGCTTCCTATGGCAATAGAGACGGTTACTACAATAGCAAGCCATATTGATAGCTTCACTCCAAAATGAATGACTCACATTGTATTCACTAAGCATTGATCTAGCCATATCAATCAAGGTTCTATTTTTCCTTTCAACTACACCATTGGATTGAGGAGTGTATGTTGGTGAGAATTGATGCCCAATACCATAATCATCACACAAATCTTCAATTCTTGTGTTCTTGAACTCACTACCATTGTCACTTCTAATCTTCTTGATGGTAGTCTCAAACTTATTTTGCACCCTCTTGACAAAAGACTTGAATAGATCATAAACATCACTCTTGTCATAGAGAAAGAGCACCCAAGTGTATCTAGTGTAGTCATCCACAATCACAAAACCATACTTGTTGCCACCAATGCTAGTGTATGTTGTTGGCCCAAACAAGTCCATGTGCAATAGCTCAAATGCTTTTGATGTGCTCATTTCACTTTTACTAGGATGTGAATTTCCAACTTATTTGCTGGCTTGACAAGCACTACATAGTTTATCCTTTTCAAAAGTGACATCTTTCAAGCCTTTAACTAAGTCATGCCTCAAAAGTTTGTTCAATTGTTTTATTCCAACATGACCAAGCCTTCTATGCCATAACCATCCCATACTAGATTTACTAAGCAAGCATGATGTCAATTGTGTCTCACTACCATTGAAGTCAACCAAGTATAAGCTACCATGTCTAAATCCTTTGAATATCAAGTTTGATCCATCAACACTTATGACTTCAACATCATCACTACCAAATATGCACTTGAAGCCAAGATCACAAAGTTGTGCCACCGACAAAAGATTGAAATCTAAGCTCTCAACTAGCAACACATTAGATATGCTCATGTCATTTGAGATAGCAATTTTACCAAGCCCTTTGACCTTGCCTTTCTTGTTGTTGCCGAAAGTGATAGCATCAAAACCACCATTTTGACTTGTATCAATTGATTTGAACATACAAGAATCCCCGGTCATATGTTGAGTGCACCCACTATCAAGCACCCAATGCCTTCCTCCGGCTTTGTAATTGACCTACAAGACAAGATCAATTCCTTTTAGGTACCCAAACTTGTTTGGGTCCTCCAAGGTTAGAGACTAAGCTCTTTGGTACCCAAATGGTTTTCTTCTTTGAGCCCATCCATGATGTACCAATGAACTTAGCATGAACACCATTTGTACCCTTTGTAAGCATATAGAAAGAATCAAACTTGATTGAGGATACATTAGCATTGGATTTCTTGTTCATGCAATGTAGCTCTATGTGACCAACTTGCTTGCAACTTTTGCAATAGCTACCATTGTTCTTCACAAAACGAGTCTTGTGAGGAGCAAAAGCGGCCTTGCCTTTCTTGGGGTTATAGCCCAATCCCTCTTTGTAGAGAGAAGCTCTTTGGCTACCCAAGCACATAAGCAAGCGGTCCTCACCACCATAAGCCTTAGCTAATGTGTGATTGAGCTCTTTTACCTCCTTCTTGAGATTTTCATTCTCAACTATAAGTGTGGAGTCACAAGTGAAACCATCACTACTAGATGAGGATGATGTAGATGCACTACATGAAGAGTTAGTGGGAGCAACAACAATAGGCTTATGAAAGGATTCATCAATTATATCACATGATATGCCTATGTTGCAAGTTTTAGCTTTCTCAACATTAGTTGGCATGTTTTCACATTTTTCAACTAGAGAGGAATGAGCTTCTTCAAGCTTGGTGTGAGACTTTTGAAGCTTCTTATGGTCTACCTTTAGACTCTCATAAGACACTCTAAGCTCATCAAGTTCTTGCATAAGGTTTTTCTTTTCCTTAAGCAAGCCCTTGCACTCCTTCCTAGATTCTTTATAATATTGAGTGCAATCTTCTAGCATAGTGATTAGTTCATCTTTAGTGAATTCTTCTTCATCACTATCACTATCACTAGCATTATCATGATCACTCTCATCATCGGATGATACCTTAGCGGCTTTAGCCATGAAGCACGATAGAGTGTCAAAGAGGGAGACCTTCTCTTGGATGGCAATGCTAGCATGTCCCTTCTTCTTACTCTTGTTTTCATCCTCATCATCACTTGAGGAGTCATCACTATCCCATGTAGCAACATGAGAATTATTCTTCTTCTTATAAGAGCTCTCCTTCTTCTCTTGCTTCTTCTTTTGCTTCTTTCTCTCCTTCTTGATAGCATCTTCATCATCACTATCATAAGGACACTTTGCAATGAGATGGTCTTTGCTATGGCATCTAAAGCATCTCATGGTATGCTCATTCTTCTTGTAAGAGTTCTTCCTCCTTCTTGCACGAAAGCCCTTCTTCTTCATGAATTTGCCAAATTGTTTGACAAAGAGAGCCATCTTCTCATCAATGTCATCACTATCACAAGAGCTTGAGTCTTCATCACTTGATGATTCAATCTTGGATTTGCCCTTGGATGTGGTGGCTTTGAATGCCACACTCTTCTTCTTCTCATTTTCCTTCTTCTTCTTCTTTACCAACTCATCCTTCTCATCATCTTCTCTATATGAATCGTCGGTCATCACTTCTTGAAATATTTGTTGAGGAGTTGAATCCTTCAATGTAGTCCTTACTAGCACGGTGATCAATGTATCAAATCTCTTGGGTAGACTTCTCAAGAACTTCATAGAGAATTGATTGTCCTTGACCTCCTCACCAAGTGCCTTGAGCTCATTGACAATGACTTGCAACCTATGAAACATCTCCGGTACACTCTCATCATCTTGCATCTTGAAGCTTGAAAATTTTTCTTGCAAGATATATGCTTTGGCGGTCTTTGTGCCTTCGGTGCCCTCAAATGTTTCTTCTAGCTTGGCCCAAGCATCATGAGCAATCTCAATGTTCTTTACTTGCTCAAAGGTCTTGTCATCTAATGCCTCATGAAGAGCACTAATGGCAATGTCATTGCATTGGAGCTTCTTCTCTTCCACCGGTGTAGGTGCTTCCGGATTAGCAACCTCAAATTTTGTTTTGGTGACCTTCCACACTTCTCTATTGATTGACTTTAGGTGTGCGGTCATCTTAACCTTCCAATATGCATAATTTATGCCATCAAAGTGAGGTGCCTTCTTGGTGTTGTTGATGTGCAAGCTTAATTGAGCCATTTCTTTTTCACCGTAGGTTGTTAAGCCTCAAATAAACGGTGCCTCGGCTCCGATACCACTTGTAAGGTCCAAATAGGCTAGAGGGGGGGGGTGAATAGCCTAATTAAAACTTCTACAAGAATTACTTAACCACGAGTTAGTACGAAAGGTGGCGAAGCAAAAGCACTAGCTCTAACTAATTAAGCAAGCCACCTACACAAGTCTAGTACAAGGCTATTCACTAAACACAACAACAACTATAAGCTAGAAACGAGAAGTAATACGAGAGAAGAGCTTCGAGTGATTATACCGCCATGAAGAGAAGAGAAATACCAATCAATCAATCATACAAGAGAAATCCTCGAGAAGAGAATGACACAAGAATTTATCCCGAGGTTCACTTGCTTCCTGGCAAGCTACTCCCCGTTGTGGCGATACACCCACTTGTCGGTTCGCGAGATAATCGACTATCAAGAGTCGAGCTCTCGGTGGGCGCCGCACAACCGCACACAAGATGGGGATCCTCCAAGCCACGAGCTCCACTAGAGTATCCAATTTGCAAACTCCCGCGGGGAAGGATCAAGAACCCCTTACAACACTTGGTGAAGGCTCCAACAATCTCCAATTGCGAGCTCAATCACCTCCGCTGCTCCAAGCCGTCTACCGTGTCGGGAAACACGGAAGAGTAACAAGAAATCCGTAGCAACTCAAAGATCAAGTGCCTCTAGAATGCAACTCTCAAGCAATGCACTTGAATCTCACTCAATCTCACTCAAGATGTGCAACTATGCAAAGAGATGAGTGGAGGGGTTGTTCTCTAGCTCAAAGTATGTCTCTAGTTCTCAAAATGTGCAAGAGTTACCCTCAAACCCCGGCCAACGTCTATTTATAACGAAGGGGTACGCAGCTAGCCGTTACAGACGACGCAGCGAAAAACGCACTGACCGGACGCTCCGATCAGGGTGATCGGACGCGTCCGGTCACTACACGACAGCAAGAAACAGTGCGTGTCAGAACTAGCCGTTGCCGTGACCGGACGCGCTGAACCGATTGACCGGACGCGACAGTGCCCGCGTCCGGTCGCATTCCAGTATGCTCCCGTTGAGACCGGACGCGTCCGATCGCACGTGACCGGACGCGCCGCGCGTCCGATCGTTACTCCGCTTCGCTCTACCCTTCTGGACGCCTGACCGGACGCTCCGGTTACGTGAGGGACCGGACGCGCCGGTCGCGCGCTCTGATTCGCTCAGGAGAACTGACCGGACGCGCTGTTGAACTGACCGGACGCCACAGTGCCAGCGTTCGATTAGAGTCCAGTAAGCTCCCTGGATGACCGGATGCGTCCGGTCATCAGTGACCGGACGCGCTGCGCGTCCGATCATCAAACTGAAAACCGCACAGACGCTGAACACTGACCGGACGTGTCCGGTCATACAGAGACCGCGTTCGGTCCAGCGTCCGGTCACCTCTGTGACCTCCGTTCGCCTCCGTTTCTTTTCCGACTTCCGGCGCAGTAGAAAATAGGCGTTTCACTTCTCCAAAAAGCGCCGAATCCTGCCTCGCAAGCTCGGCGGGAGGGAGAGAGGAACCCAAACCCCTCTCTACCGCTCAAACTCCACCGCCTTCCCAAACGTGCTAACACCACCATGTGTAAATCACAATGTGCATGTGTGTTAGCATTTTATAATCATTTCTCAAGGCGTTATGTTAGCTTTTTACTAGATCCTAATGCATATGCTCAAGACATTGATCTAGTGGCACTTGATTTCCGAGCTAACCGTGATTGCCCCTCTTGATAGTCGGCTATGTATCCTAAACCCGGTTAATCACTTCTCTACTCATCTTAGACCGGCAAAAGGAAAACCCTATGGTTATACCTTTGCCTTGCGCTCTTAGATCCTTCTCTTTCACTTGATCATAATGTCCTTCATTTTATGTGCATCTCCACCATGATCATCATTTCATGTCCATGCACCATTTCTTTGTGATCTTGTGGCCATCACTCCTTGCCACATACACTTTCATCACATGTGTTGCTTATGCCTAACTCAAAACACTTAACACATGACATTAGCAACTTGATGTCATTAATTACCAAAACCAAACTTGGGCTTTCACTGGGCTGGGCCGCGGCGGAGGCGGACGCGGGCGCGCGCGCGGGAGTGGCGCGGGCCGAATCCAAGGCGGCGGCCTGCTAAGCTGGTTTTGATCTTTTTCAAAATTTTCATTTCAAATCAAATTCAAACACAGATTTCAAACCCCATTTTGAACAAGAAGAAGACATTTTCTGGAATTGACCCAAAAATAAAAGTTGCTTAGAATTTAATTCTCTACAACTTTGATTAAGGGGCCAACTAAAAATTCCCAATAGATTTTGAATTGAAGAATAAAAGCTAAAATAGGGAATATTTTTTGAATATTTTACTTAATATTTTTGAACAAGTTTTTTTTTGACAAAACTTTGAGTCATCTAGTTGCTTCCAAAAATTGAACTATAGTTCTAAGTGATATAAGATTTGTAGTTGCAAAATTTTGATGGAATGTGATTAGCACATTAATATATTACATCTCAAATACCACTTTCTAAGCTTTTATTTCACTCAAATTATAATATTAACATGTATGATTATGATGATATGAAATGCCATGCATATGATTGCCATGCAAATGCTTGCGTAACACCGGAGTGTTACAGCCCTCCCCCCTTATAAAAATCTCGTCCCGAGATTTGGGTTACGAACCATTTATTATAAAAATCTTCGTATGCTTTTTGTAAGTATTCACCCGTTTCCCACGATGCATCTCCCTCATCATGATGACTCCATTGTATCTTATATGTTTTCACCACACTGTTTTGAGTAGCCCTTTCTTTGGAATCCAAAACTCGAATTGGCTGCTCACGATACACCAGATCTGACTTAAGTTTTATGCTTCGGGGTTCAATTATTTCCTCTGGAACGCGCAAACATTTCTTGAGATGTGATATGTGAAAAACTGGGAATATAGCATCCATTGATTCTGGTAATTCCAATTTGTAAGCCACTGGACCCTTTCTTTCTAAGATTTTGTAGGGTCCTACAAATCTGGCGGCAAGCTTTCTGCGTAATCCAAACCGCTTCTTCTTCATTGGCGTGACTTTTAGATAAACATAGTCTCTAACTTCAAACACAAGTGGTCTCCTTCTTTTATCCGCATAACTCTTTTGACGTGACTGAGCTGCTCTCATATTTTGCTGAATGATATAAACTTTCTTTTCGGCTTCTTCCACGAAGTCAATACCATAATACCTTCTTTCCCCTGGCTCAATCCAGTTTAAAGGTGTTCTACACTTTCGTCCATACAAAGCCTCAAAAGGTGCCATTTTGATACTTTCTTGATAGCTATTATTATATGCGAATTCTGCTAGAGGTAACCACGACTCCCATGAACCTCTGGAAGACAACACACAAGCTCTCAACATATCTTCTAAAACAGCATTAACTCTTTCAGTCTAACCATCTGTTTGAGAATGATAGGCAGTGCTACGAATCAGACTAGTCCCCAAACCTTTGTGCAAATGCTCCTAAAAGTGAGCAGTGAACTGGGACCCTCTGTCAGACACTATAGTCTTTGGTATGCCATGCAATCTCACAATCTCCGCAATATACTTCTTGGCATATTGAGGTGGTCTATAAACTGTCTTGACAGGCAAAAAGTGAGCGGTCTTGGTAAGACGATCCACGATTACCCAAATCGAATCATGGCCTTTCTGAGTAGTGGGCAAACCTGTGATGAAATCCATACTTATATCATCCCACTTCCAACTAGGTACTGACAAAGGTTGCAACAATCCGGTAGGTTTCATGTGAATAGCTTTCACTCGACAACATGTGTCACATCGGGCCACATAGGCTGCAATTTCCTTCTTCATCTTTGTCCACCAAAAACGAGGTCTTAGTTCTTGATACATTTTACTACTGCCAGGATGAATGGATAACTTAGAGTGATGAGCTTCATCCATAATTTTATTCTTAAGCTCTCTATCCTTTGGAACAACAAGACGGTTGTCGAACCACAACACGTCCTGCTCGTCCACTCTGAAGTGTTTTGAAGGTTCTTCTTTAATTTTCCTTTTGATGTGGAATATCCCTTTGTCTACTTTCTGACCTTCTATTATCTTACTCTCCAAGGTGCAACTGATCTGAATACTATGTAACACGACAGGGTGCATTAGATTAAAACCATCTTCGAGTAAGGGTTGCATATTCAGACAATGCGACTTTCTACTCAAAGCATCGGCTACCACATTGGCTTTCCCAGGGTGATACTGTACATTCAAGTTGTAATCTTTAATTAGTTCTAACCATCTTCGCTGTCTCATGTTCAATTCTGGTTGGGTGAAAATGTACTTGAGACTCTTGTGATCGGTGAAAACATTGCACACATTACCAAGTAAATAGTGTCTCCAAATCTTTAAGGCATGCACCACGGCGGCAAGCTCAAGATCATGTGTCGGATAATTGATTTCATGGTTTCTCAACTGACAGGAGGCATAAGCAATGACTCTTCCTTCTTGCATTAGAACACAGCCTAATCCTATTTTTGAGGCGTCACAGAACACATCAAAAGGTTTCTCGATGTCTGGCTGTGCAAGAACTGGAGTAGTGGTCAACAGTTTCCGCAAGGTGTGGAAAGCTGTCTCACACTCCTCTGTCCACACGAACTTATGATCTTTCTGTAACAGACTTGTCATTGGCTTAGCAATCTTCGAGAAGTCTGGGATAAAGCGGCGATAGTAACCAGCTAACCCTAGGAAACTCCTGACTTCTAGCACTGTGGTTGGAGTTTTCCAATCCATAACCTCTTGCACTTTGCTCGGATCTACCGAAACTCCATTCTCAGATAGAATATGACCAAGGAAAGGAACTTTCTTCAACCAAAATTCACATTTGCTGAACTTAGCATACAACTTATGATCTCTTAATCTAGTCAAGACAATTCTTAGATGTTCTTCATGATCTTTCTCATTCTCAGAGTATACTAGAATGTCATCAATGAAGACAACTACAAACTTGTCCAACTCTGGCATGAAAACCGTATTCATCAGATACATAAAGTATGCAGGAGCATTTGTTTAGCCAAAGGACATAACAAGATACTCGTACAACCCGTATCTGGTAGAAAAGGCGGTTTTCGGGACATCTTGTGGCCTGATCTTTATCTGATGATACCCTGATCTTAGGTCTATTTTGGAGAACACTCTAGCTTTAGCCAACTGATCAAACAAAATATCGATATGAGGCAAAGGATATTTATTCTTGATAGTTACAGCATTAAGAGGTCGATAATCCACACACATTCTTAGAGTACCCTCTTTCTTTTTCTTCACGAACAAGGCAGGACATCCCCATTCAGACTTACTTGGTCGGATAAACCCCTTCTTTAGCAATTCTTCCAGTTGCTTTTTCAACTCAGCTAACTCATCCGGAGGCATCCGATAGGGTCTCCTCGAAATAGAGCTGTTCCGGGGATCAACTCGATTCCAAACTCAACATCTCTATCTGGAGGAAGGCCAGGTAACTCTTCTGGAAACACATCCAGAAACTCGCACACTACCGGTATCTGGTGGATAGGAACAACTTCCATGGCACAGGTCACACTCACAAGATCTGTTCTTTTGGGCAATGGTACCTGAAAAGTACCCTCTGCCTGCGGATCCTTCAGGGTAAGCAATCGACTGCTTGTATCTATGACTGCTCCCCAGTTTTTTATCCAGTTCATTCCTATTATTACATCCAAAACTAGTCCCGGCATAACTATCAGGTTCACTCGAAACTTCTGACTATCTAACTCAAGGGTTGCCCCTCTAACCATCTTATTGGTTAACACATCAGCCCCGGCTGAACTTATACGATAACCATAACTCAATTCTGTGCATAGTTGTTCATGCTTCCGTGCAAATGCTTGACTCATAAAAGAATGCGAGGATCCAGAATCAAATAGAACAACTGCAGGGTGATGGTTAACAAGAAACTTACCGGCAGTTACAGGTTCTCCCTCAGGAATCTCATCAACGGTGGTATGGTGTACACGGGCAGTGTAAGTCTGTTGCTTCTTTCTAGGCGGATAAGGGCAGAACTTTGAAAAGTGGCCTGGCTGACCACAATTGTAGCAGGGCCCCTTCACTGTACCAGCAGATCCTATTGCTCCCTTGGAGTTTCTTTGTTCTGCAGCTGCGGTGATCTTTGCTGGCGGCACGACCATCTTGTATGGCTTCTGTGGTCCCTTGTAGTTCTGAGCTTTATGCTGTGGAGGCCTGAACCTTGCACCAGGTGCAGACAGACAATAAGAAAGACAATTTGCAGTGACAACTCTAGACTGTGATGGTCCTGACTCAAACACCCTCTTGCGATTCTTGGATGCAGTGTAGGCGTTGTTGTTCTTTTCTTGTTTCAAACAATCACTGACAAAGTCATTGAACCTGGCGCGGGTATTGGTACCCACATGCTTCATCATCTTTGGACTTAACCCTCTCTTGAAACTAGCAATTCTCTTTGCATCTGTGTCGACCATGTCTGGAGCATAGCAGCACAAGTTGTTAAATGCATGCAAATACTGTGTTACAGTCTTGGTACCCTGATTTAAGGCCAAGAACTCTCCGAGCTTCATCTCAACCAACCCTGGGGGAATATAAGCTCCCTTAAACGCTTTAGTGAATTCTCTCCAAGTAATTTGGGCATTGGGAGGAAAAGTGGTGCGGTGATGCTTCCACCACATCCCTGCCGGTCCCTGTAGCTGATGTGCAGCATATTCTGTTTTCGGAACTTCTGTCAGTCTCAACACACGGAACTTGTCTTCCATAGTGTTGATCCATTCTTCAGCGTCGAGTGGCTTGGCTGCTTCCTTAAAAATAGGTGGCCTAGTATCCATGAAATCCTTGAAATTGCTGTACTGGTTCACTCCATGGCCACCACCTTGATTATTTCCTCTCTGAACATTTTCAGCGATGGTACGCAGAAAATCTTCCATATTCTTTTGTGACTGCTCGGTGTTGCGCTGGCTTCCAAGGAACTATGCGAAGAACACTTCTGCAGTGAGCGGTAGAGGAGGGGGCAATTGTGGCTCTGGCTGTGGCTCCTGGTGGTTGACGTTGTTTGCACCACCCCCACCAGCCCCTGCACCGTTGCCACCAGTTTCAGCGGCCTCATACGTGGCACGGCGAGTGTTTGCCATCTGCATATTTCAGCAACAAGTAATAATTGAGCGAAGTGGTAGTAATTGTATCCGAATGAACAATCATGCCATACTGAATTTATTGGAGAGAACAAGTCATGCAATAAGACAGAGGCACAATAATCACATTCCAATTAAAACAACATCACTAATCAAATTACTTCGAATGCAACATCGCGTTCCATACAACCACGTTGCCAGCATACATACACTGGACTTTCATGCGTTCAAGCATCACATACACAACCAAGATCCAAAAGATCGCCAGTCTCAAGATCGAACAGGATACAACACGATACATGGGAACCAAAAGAAGGCCATCGCGATAAAGCCTATCACTAATGCAAGGCAACTAGCCTACTCCTTAGGGCCGTCGTCGAGGTCAGAGGCGTCACCATCGCTACCATCAGTAGCGGCGTCCTCGTCGACGTCCATCTGGGCGGCGTCCGGAGGAGCATACGGGCCTATCCCGTTGTAGAGAGCATGGAACTCTTCATGTAAGTTGGCGTTATACCCTTCTAGCTCCTCGACCCTTTGCCTGAGAAGGTCCCTCTCGTTCCAGGCTTCATTCCTTTCCTACACTAGCTGTCCCATCGTGCGGTCTGCATTTCTGTTGGCCTGATTCAACGTCTGTACCCGCTGCATAGCACTCTCACCTCTCTCGAGAGCCCGATCTCGCTGCAAGCTCATGTCGGCCAACTGCTCCTGCAAGCTAGCTATAGCACGTGCTTGCTTCTTCTTCTGCTTCCTTGCTTCAAGCCGATCATTACCTCTCAGACCAGTCAAGGTCCAATAGGTATTCTCAAGACCCTGGTATGCTCTGATGGTTGCATACATGGCACTCATCGCGTGGTTGTCGCTAGCCTGTCCTTCACTTGGGCCTCTGACCAAGGCACTACCTTGCGGCTGCACCCAAATGGCATCACGAGGATCATCTCTCGGGAAGGTACCTGCCAAAGCTGCTGCCAACTCATTAGGAAACCTACTCATTATGTCTCGGATGACGTGAAAGGCTGCACCCTCTGCACCCTCAACTGGAGTGCGTCCTTCAAACTCCAAATGCCAACCATCCCATTCTGGCGCATCACCAAGGGCAGGGACGGTGATTTCCACTATTGCAAGTCCATCCTCAGCTAGCTGGCTCTCATTCTAAGAGTACACCGGCTCTTGACCCTCTGGGTACCCCACATCATAGAGCACTCTCCAAAGCAAGGTGGGCATGCCAAACTCACTTAGAAAAGTGTCCGTGCTGCGGCGTTCCCGCGGGGCCATCTGGTGACATGGTGCTCTTCCACCAGTGGACTTACGGGCAGTCTTCTTCGTGCGGGCCATCTGTAGCACAAATTTTAAATTACCCGGTGAGACATATTTTAAGTTGATGTCACTTTTATCAAACTGGGATAATCCTTTTATAAGGGGAGGAATGCAGGTTATGAATGAAATGCTCAGGCAGTATGATGCATGCGCGAGTCTTACGTTCTCACAAACTTAGAAAATAAAGACATCTAACGATGAATTCGGTGGCATACAAACGATCTCTCATATACGTAACTAATTCAATCAACACGATAAACGTTGTTATGTACCTGCAGAAAATTCATTTCAGCCCATTCCCCATGAATGCATGAAAGCAGTAAATCTACCTACGCGCTCTACACAAATCCCCAGATGCGTGTACAACGGTAGTAACTACCCACACACATCGTCCTATTGACGGCATCGCCTCAACGGACGGAACACCCACACATGCGATACTTTTATAAAAACATGTGTACAACATGTAATTATTCTAGTATCATATAAAACACTCTCCCTAGATCGGTGGTGTATCCGATCATGCTCTCACAGCTCACACTTACCAAAGCGTAGAGGTAACTGATCCATACATTACCACTCAATTAAGTGGCACTCATACAATAGCACGCTGTATGAGCAACGAAAGAGAAATATGGTGCAAGAACCCCAAGTTAGTACTTAAATAGCCACCTAGAGTCCTTAACTGGGCATACAGGATATGATCACTGGCACACATTTAGTTTTAAAATCACACTTTTTAAATAAAATTTGGTTTTAAATACACTTATGAACAGTAATCACGCTAAACCATGCTCCGATGCCAGCTATAACAGAACCGCCCAATTATACGAAATTAAGTAGGAAAATCATCCAACAGAAGGACAATTCAACAAACTTAAGCCCGTATAACCCGATAGTCCGTGAAATCTCGATGGATTTCAAACCATTTCTCATAACAGCCAAGATCGTACTAAGTTTAACGGTTACCATCATAAGTTACATAAAAGTTCATGGCATAAAATACATCGGAGTTTAAACATAGTTATTACAAACTAGGTTTGAATAAAAGTAGCGGAAGCGGTAGTTCAAATCACGCACACACACAACATTTTGGAATAAAGTGCCAGCTTGTGATCATCTCCAGCAAAAGCATCAGACGAGAAGTAACGAATGACCATTGCCCATGGTCCTATGCTTCGCCCATTGCAGGATAGAGACAGTTGATACAATAGCCATAGTATATCTGTCCATCTGCAACAAGTGGGAACAAAGCCCTGAGTACGAGAAGGTACTCAGCTAGACTTACCCGTCATAAACCAGAAATAAGAGACACCAAGGAATCATGATAGGCTTTCTGGTGGGATAGCTTACTCATTTGCAAGAAAAGCATTTTTAACTTAGCAACTCCTTTCCAAAAGCATGCAGTAATTAATTCTTTATTACCCTATCAACTATGTTTGCAATGGTGCTAGAGTAACATGTAATTAAGCAAGTAAGGATTACCATTGATCATTAACAGTAGTTATCATGTCATCTTTCACATAACTATCCAAGTGATTCATCAATATTACTACGATGAAGTAGCTCAAGTCAAGTGTTCACTATCCAGTGAACGATGGCGATTCAAATCGATTATTAACCAGCTGGTAAGTTATTCCTCACACAAACCTCACTCACCCGCTAAAGTGAGGTGTTGGTCACCGAGTCAACCATTCAGGTAAAGTCACGAGCTTGCCAGGAACCACTTGTACCCGGGGGCCGCCCGACTGCTCTTTGGCCTTATCATCGTGCCCCCGTATCCTGCCACTACTGCTCCGGTACAGTGCGTTGCGGGCAATTCACTCGGCCCGAATAATCTCCCAGTTTCGTGGTCGGAAGGTACTTTATCCGGCCAGCTAAATGTGAGGCATGCGTTCAACATGACCCGAGGGACAACAACGGACGGTCCTTAACCGACACAGCCGGAAAACACTACAGTCTGAAACCCTGCAAGTTTCCGCCCGGTCTCAAATTCATTTCACACTTAGTTATACTATGACTTCATAGTCAACCAAACAGATCCAGGTAACCACCTATAGCTCGCAGGTGACAGGAAATCACCTGACTTCTACTGGTCTAAGCCAGCTAAGCATTGACTTGACTGCGGATACCAGGGTAACAAGGATATGGTATAACAAAGGTAAGCAAGGTATAATGCAGCAACGTTTGCAAACAACTCCTAAACGTAATGCATCAAATTAAGTAAAGTTAATAATAAATTATTTGCAAACTGGGAGAGAAATGCTCCGGGGCTTGCCTCTCTCGAAGGAGCTCGGACGGTGATCGGGGCACTCCAGGAGATCTTCACCGACCTCTTCTTCGGCTTCTGCCACCTCCTGCTGCTGCACCTCGATCTGCTCCTCTGGCTTCTCGGGTAAGACGACTGGGTTCTCGGTTTGCGATCCTGTATGATGCAATGCGCGTAAGTGATTATGCAAGTGTGCATCGAAGGAGATGAATGCAATGAATATGTTGAAATGCAAGGTAGTCAACATCATCCAAGAAACTATACACTACAAGCACATGTCATCTACTGCATTCTCTTCTACTACTATTATGTTAAGTTAACTTATCTTATGAAATGCTTCAAAGATACACCAAAGCTTTACTAATTTCTTAATCACACTTAAAGCAACACTTGCTTACACCCTAAGTAATAATAGGTTTGAATAGCAACATATATTTCTGATGCTCCTAAAAATCTAAGAAAATTACAGTAGCATAATACTACTCTAAACAGACTATCATAAAAATTTCATGGCATTTGGATAAGTAAACTATCCTATACAAAAATGACAAGCTATAGCATAAAAATGAACATGAAATTACTTTGTACTATGAAAAGTGTCAAACAACAGAATTAATATTTTTCCTAGGTTCTTCATAGCATACTATGACTGTACAAAAATTATCACATGCATGTTTTATACAAAGTTTGCTCTCTAGCAAAAATAACAAAAATCAGCCATTAAAGGTACTTGAACTACTTCTCCAAAGTTTTCCATAGCACATGCATGAAACATATTTTTTCTAGTAAGTACATGATATATGAAGATTAACAAACTTAAAATCATATTTTTCTGATACATATAGGATTTACTAGCTATTTTACAAGATATCAGCAATATTAAGAATTAATTAAAGCTCTACAGAAAAGTATTCCAAAAATGACATGCAATATTTTTAGATTGTAGATCTGGTTCCAATGAATCTAGATAAATTTATTTCACAATTTTTAGAGCTGAAATGACTGCTAAGATATTTTCCAAAGCATTTTCATCAAGAATAATAAAAGAAAATAGGAATGAATTTTTTTCATAACGGCACTGGGCCGGCCCGGGAAGTCAAGTGGCCCATGGCCGTTCTTGGCCCGGCTTTGCGCGTGCGGGGGGGAACGGCCGAGCCGGCCTGCTCGGGGCGCGGCCCACAGGCGCAGCCCAGTGACGACCGACGGGGGGAGACAGGGCGCCCTCGTCGGCGTTCGGAGCCGCGACGGCGTGGCGGTGGCCGACGGCCAACGGCTGGCTCCGGCCAAACCGCGACCAGCTAAGGTGCGCAAAACGCTCGCAAGAGTGGCGAACGCGTGAAGGAGACGCGGGAGGGCAGAGATAGGGCAAGCGAGGCGGTGGCGGAGCACGGGCTCGACGGCACCGTCGCGGTGGCGCGGCGAGGCGAGGAAAAATTGAGCCCTACCGGGGCAAACGAGGAGAAGGCGACACTCGTTCGGAGGAGGGGAGGATGGGGCGGAGCCTCGTACACGGGCAATTGGACGGAGGTGGTCCACCGGTGCCGGAACAGGGCGGTGACGGTGGCGGAGCTCGGTAGCGAGCGGTGTTCCGCTGCGGTTTTCACCGGAGGGAGGAAGAAAGGGAGCCGGCGAGGCGGAAATGGAATGGAGACCAGGTGCCCGGTCGTTTTTGAAGTGGAGCGCGGGCGCGGGGTTCACAGCGGCCACGCGGTGGCGTCGCCGGCATGCGGCCGCCACGCGGCGGGCGTTTGCTGCCGGGGCGCCAGCGTGCGCGCGCGCGGGCGGGAAGGAGGGAGAGGGGGCTGGCTGGGCCGGGCCGCGGCGGAGGCGGACGCGGGCGCGCGCGCGGGAGTGGCGCGGGCCGATTCGGCCAGCGGGCCGAATCCGAGGCGGCGGCCTGCTAAGCTGGTTTTGATCTTTTTCAAATTTTTCATTTCAAATCAAATTCAAACACAGATTTCAAACCCCATTTTGAACAAGAAGAAAACATTTTCCGGAATTGACCCAAAAATAAAAGTTGCTTAGAATTTAATTCTCTACAACTTTGATTAAGGGGCCAACTAAAAATTCCCAATAGATTTTGAATTGAAGAATAAAAGCTAAAATAGGGAGTATTTTTTGAATATTTTACTTAATATTTTTGAACAAGTTTTTTTTAACAAAACTTTGAGTCATCTAGTTGCTTCCAAAAATTGAACTATAGTTCTAAGTGATATAAGATTTGTAGTTGTAAAATTTTGATAGAATGTGATTAGCACATTAATATATTACATCTCAAATACCACTTTCTAAGCTTTTATTTCACTCAAATTATAATATTAACATGTATGATTATGATGATATGAAATGCCATGCATATGATTGCCATGCAAATGCTTGCGTAACACCGGACTCTCGCGGTTTCACGGGCACGTGTATCACAGTTGCACAGGCATGGTGCGCATGGCTGGTGTGGACTCAGAGTGGTCACACAGCATGGCACATGCGCTGGCACTGGACACACGGACGTGGCTAAGAGAGGACGTTCCTGGCTTGGGATTGACCGACGAGGACGTCGGTCTCTTAAGGGGGTGAGGATGTAACATCCCAGCCTAGGGCTTAACAGGATTAATAGGATACTCATACCAACAAGTTGCAACTTTTTTTCCGGAAGCCCATCTCGAAAGAACTCTAAAGTTAAGCGTGCTTGGCTTGGAGCGATGGGTGACCGACCGGGAAGTTCTTTCCGGGTGCGCACGAGTGAGGACAAAGTGCGCAGAAAAGACTTGTGTTGGTCTGTGAGGGCAGTCTATGTCCTAGAAAAGCGGCCAGATGTAAGCAGGCCCGGCCTCGAGGAGGCGGGACGTTACAGTGAGCGGCATCAGATGCTGAGCGTCCGGTGATTCATCGGACGCCCGGCTGAGGCGCGTCCTTTGCGGTCTAGTAAGCATCCAAACCAAGAAAATGGACATCTAACGTTGGCCTGCGTCCAATGATAACGGCTAGTTTGCTCTGTTCGGTTCTGCACACGCATTTGTATGCATGGACGCGTCCGGTGGTATGCACCGGCGCGTCTGGTGACTCTGACTCAGGTTGTTTTGAAACATAATAGTTGGCTTTGATATTGGAGGGTATAAATACATTCCCTACTCATCCAATTGAGCTCTCTTGCTCATTTGTTCAGGTGAGAAACACCTTTCAAGTGTAAGGGAGTGCAAGAGCTCTAGTGAGGATTGTGATTTGAGAATCCAAGATTAAGGACCCTCATTAGTGCATATGGAGTAGCAAGTGTGCATCCACCTTCTTATTAGGCTTTCTATGGTCAAGTGAGAGTTCTTGCTTGTTAGTCTTGGTGATCGCCATCACTTAGACGGCTTGGTGGTGATTGGGAGTTTGGTGATCATCCGGCGGAGCTTGTGGATGACCTAACTCATCTTGTGAGTGGTTGTGGATGATTCACCATGATGGAGTGTCGAAGAATTAGCTCGTAGAGAGCACTTGATCCTTGCGCGGATCAAGGGGGAGCTACACCCTTGCGCGGGTGCTCCAATGAGGACTAGTGGGGAGTGGCGACTCTCCGATCCTCGGGAAAACATCGCCGTGTTCCTTGCCCCTTTACTTTCAAGCAATTACTTTCTAGCATTACTTTCATTGCTTGTTTACATTCGTAGAATTGCCATGCTAGAATAGAATTTGGAACCTAGGGTGTAAAAATTTTTATCAGTAGAATCACTAGGAACACTTTTAGGCACTAGGGGTGAATCATGGGCTAGTAGGGCTTAATTCTTGCAATTAAATTTTAGAAAAGCCTAATTCACCCCCCTCTTGGGCATCTTGATCCTTTTAATTGGTATCAGAGCCTAGTTGCTCCTTAATTAGGCTTAACCGCCTAGAGCAAGATGCCTAATGGGGAAGGACCACCTCCCATCTTTGAGGGAGATGATTTTCCATATATAGAAAATCTGCATGGAGGCGTACCTCGAAGCCATAGACGTTGGGTGTCTTACAGCCACCACCGAAGGGCTTCCTAAAGTCAAGGATCCCACTAACCCCGTTGGTGATGGGGAAAAGTACGACCGGTGGAATGCAAATGCCAAAAATGCACTCTACCGGGGCCTTGGCAAGGATATCTTTAATCGTATGTATAATGCAAAAGACGCTCATGAATTATGGGAAAA
The DNA here is from genome assembly GCA_038087645.1 of Saccharum hybrid cultivar R570. Classification (NCBI taxonomy): domain Eukaryota; kingdom Viridiplantae; phylum Streptophyta; class Magnoliopsida; order Poales; family Poaceae; genus Saccharum; species Saccharum hybrid cultivar. The sequence continues at coordinate 17,623,738 of JAQSUU010000443.1, forward strand.
CCTTTGTGCTCTCCATGAGGGAACTAAGAGTGAGTGTGAGGAAAACTATCATATTGCTTTGAAGAAGATTAATTCATTTGAGATGCTTCCCAAAGAAAGTGCTAATGACATGTACACTCGCTTGAATGTTCTTGTAGAGGATCTCAATGCTCTTGGACTCACTCAAATGAGTCATCGAATGTTGCAAGGAGGATCTTAAGTGTTCTTTCTGTTGAAAAGTATGGCCACATTGTTACCGTGCTTCATCAAAGTGATCTCTCCACCGTAACACCGACTCAAGTATTAGAAAAGATCAATGCTCATGAGATGTGCATGCATATCACTCCAGAAGGGGACTCATCATCTTTCAAGAAGAAAGACTTGGCTTTCAAAGCTAGCCATGACAAGAAAAAGAAGAAGAGCCAAGCCATGATTGTTCAAAAAAGCTCAAGTGATGATGATATTGATGATGCATCTCCTGCTCTTATGGTGAAGAAGACCACCAAGATGCTCAAAAAGCTTAACAAGAGTGGCATCAAGTTTGATGGCAAGAAGAAGAAATTCTTCACTAGTAGCAAGAGAAAGCCCATATCCAAAATGGACTGCTACAATTGTGGGGAACTTGGTCATCTAGCTCACTAATGCCCTAAGCCTCCGAAAGACAAGTTCAAGAACAAGAACAAGGACAAGAAAGATGACTCAAGTGATAAAGAAGAAGAAAAAAAGAAGAACAAGCCATACAAGAAGGATGGCAAGAAAAAGGAGTACCATAAGAAGAAGAAAGGTGGCAAAGCTTACATTGTTGGTGATTGGCTCACCGACATTGAGTCATCTTGTGAGTCATCCGGTGATGAGAGTGACAATGAGAAAGAGAAGGTCGCCACATTTGTGATTGGGTCATCATTGTCTTCATCAACATCTTCACCGCCACCTTCACCGCCATCTTTACCGTCATCATCCACTACTCACCTATGCCTCATGGCCAAGGGTGAATGAAAGGTATAAAGTAATGATAGTGATGATGATGATGATGATGATGATAGTGATAGTGATGATGAATTTGATGCACCTTCTTATGATGAGCTTGTAAAATTGCTAAACAAGTACACTAAAATCATAAGAAAGACAAGAAATAAAAATGATGAGCTTCAAAATGAAAATGAATCACTCTCATCTAAGCTTGATGTTGCCCAAAAGATTAGTGATGAGCTTACAGAACAAAATAAGGTTGTGTCTTTTAGTCTCAAGGAGCTCAAAACTTCAAACAAAAAGCTTAGAGATGGATATGATAAACTTGAGAAGAAGCACGATGGGCTCACCACTAGGTACAACTTGCTAAAAGAAGGGTATACAACCTTGAAAATCAATCATGATAGTCTTGCTATTGCTAATAAACTTTCTCTTGAGTCACGTGATGCTACTAACCATGTTGTTAAGATTGATATAGCCACATCATGTGATGACTTGATTGTTGAGAGCATTGAGCAAGGTTCTAGTAGCAAAGGTAAGAAAGTGGTTGAGTCTGACAACTTTGATGATTATGCCAAGCTCAAGAATGAAAATAAAAAGCTAAAGAAAGATCTTGAGAAGGCCACAACCACCAACACCGTTGTGATTGAGAACCTTGATTATGATCAAGAACTAGTGGAAGAAATTGAGAAGCTCAAGAAAGAGAACAACAACCTCAAGGCATTCATGGCTCTTGAAAAGCAAGCACCAAATGAGTCACTCATTAAAGAGAACAAGAACCTTAAGCTAGAGAAATAGCACCTCAAGGTTGGGTTGAGCAAGTTCACTAGAGGCCAATACTTGCAAAGTGAGCTACTCATGAACACCATCATGAAGATGGACAAGAGTGGTATTAGCTACTTGGTAAATTAAGAGAAGAAGATCAAGGCTCAACAAAAGTAACAACACAAGCCAAAGCCTAAGCCAAAGAGATGTATTGAGTGTGGTCAAGAAGGTCACTTTGCTCATGAGTGTGAGACTCCACCACCACAACCCTTGCCTAAGCATGCTAGATCCTTTGCTTTCAATGCTCACTACATGCTAAGAAGGGATTCTAGTTGAAAGATGAAAGTCATGTTCTTAGGTCCCCAAACAAGAATAGGCCTAAGAGAATTTGGGTTGCTAAGTCACTAGTTGAGAAAGTCAAGGGCCCTACTCAAATATGGGTCCCTAAGCAACAAACTTGATCTCTTATGTGTGTAGGTGAACTACAAGACTAGTGGAACACATTGGGTTATTGATAGTGGTTGCACTCAACATATGATCGGTGATCCTCGTATGTTCGCCTCACTAGAAGAAAATGGAGAATGTCAAGAGAAGATCACATTTGGGGACAATTCAAAAGGTAAAGTCAAGGGTCTAGGCAAGATTGCAATATCAAATGATCACTCTCTTTCAAATGTGCTCTATGTTGCTTCATTGAGTTTCAACTTGCTATCCATTGGGCAACTATGTGATCTTGGCTATCAATGTTTGTTCACTCTGAATAAAGTGATTGTATCAAAGATAGATGGCAAGCAAGTGATATTCAAGGGCTTTAGATACAACAACCTCTATTTTGTTGCTTTCACCTTCGAAGATGCAGATTTGATGACATGTTTGTTCACTAAGACTTCACTTGGGTGGCTTTGGCATAGGAGGCTTGCTCATGTTGGAATGAACACACTCAACAAGCTATTGAAGAAAGAGTTAGTAAGAGGCTTGAAGGATGTCAAGTTTGAGAAGGACAAACCTTGTAGTACATGTCAAGCCGGCAAGCAAGTTGCAAACACTCATCCAACAAAAGCTTACATGTCAACATCAAGAGTGCTAGAGCTTCTTCACATGGATTTATTTAGGCCAACAACATATAAGAGCTTGGATGGCAATCTCTATTGTCTAGTGATTGTGGATGACTATTCAAGATACACTTAGGCTTTCTTTCATGATAAATCCAAAGTGGCCGCTTGTTTCAAGAAGTTTACCAAGAGAGCTCAAAATGAATTTGAAGTGAAGATCAAGAAGATAAGGAGTGACAATGGCAAAGAGTTTGACAACACAAATATTGAAGCTTATTGTGATGAAGTTGGGATCAAGCATGAGGTCTCCGCAACCTACACTCCTCAACGAAATGGTGTAGTTGAGAGAAAGAACCGGACATTGATCACTCTTATAAGAACAATGCTAGATGAGTACAACACACCTCAAGATTTATGGGCCGAGGCAATCAACACCGCTTGTTATGCATCCAACCGCCTCTTTCCACAAAAGTTTCTTGGCAAGACTCCCTATGATTTGCTAAATGGGAAGAAGCCAGATGTCTCATTCTTTCGGGTGTTTGGTTGCAAATGCTACATCTACAAGAAGCGGCAACACCTATAGAAGTTCCAAAGACGTTGTGATATTGGTTTTCTTGTTGGCTACTCATCAAAGTCCAAAGCATATAGAGTATTTAACCATGCCACCGGTTTGGTTGAAGAAACATATGATGTGAAATTTGATGAATCTAACGGCTCCCAAAGAGCAATTTAGAATTGTGATGATGTAGGTGATGAACCATTGAGGGATACAATGAAGAACATGCCCGTGGGAGACATCAAGCCTAAAGATGATGAAGATGATGTTCAAGTGATCAATCCACCTTCTTCATCAAATGTGCCTCAAGATAATGACAAAAATGAGAGAGTTGAAAATAAACATACTCATGTCTCTTATGAATAAGCCAAGGCATAAGCTCAAGATGTTGATGCTACCCAACCTCCTCCTCAAGTGGTTGATAGAAGAAATTCACCACTACTTCAAGCACATCCACAAGATCTCATCATAGGGAGCCCTACAAAGGGTGTAATGACTCGATCTCAAAAGCTTGCTTTTTTTATTGAACATCACTCTTTTATCTCTTATCTTGAGCCTAAGAATGCAGATGAATCTCTTCAAGATCCGGATTGGGTGAATGCAATGCACGAAGAATTGAACAACTTCACCCGCAATCAAGTTTGGACACTTGAAGAGCGTTCAAAAGGTGCAAGAGTCATTGGAACCAAGTGGGTGTTCTGCAACAAGCAAGATGACCAAGGCATAGTGGTGAGAAACAAGGCAAGAGTAGTTGCAAAAAGGGTTCTCTCAAGTGGAAGGCCTTGATTTTGGAGAGACCTTTGCACCCGTTGCAAGACTTGAAGTCATCCGTATCCTCTTTGCATATGCATCGCATCATGAAATGAAATTATATCAAATGGATGTTAAAAGTGCATTCTTAAATGGCTTCATAAATTAACAAGTCTATGTTGATCAACCTCTCAGATTTAAAGACCATAGATATTTTAATCATATTTATAGGTTGTCCAAGGCACTATATGGGCTCAAGCAATCCCCTAGAGCGTGGTATGAACGTCTTCGGGACTTCCTTATTGAAAAGGGCTTCACCATTGGGAATGCGACACTACACTATTCACCAAGAAGCTTAATGGGGATATCTTCATTTATCAAGTTTATGTTGATGATATTATCTTTGGCTCAACACAAATGAAGATTATTGCAAGGAATTTGGTGAATTGATGTCGAAGCAGTTCGAGATGTCTATGATTGGTGAACTTACTTTCTTCCTTATTTTCAAGTCAAGCAAATGAGAGAAGAGATTTTCATCTCTTAAGAGAAGTACACCAAGGATCTTCTCAAGAGGTTCAAGGTGGATGATTGTAAGCCAATAAAGACTCCAATGCCATCAAATGGACATATCAACCTAGATGAGGGAGGTAAACCGGTTGATCAAACTCTCTACCGTTCTATGATTGGTAGCTTGTTATACCTTACCACATCTAGGCCCGATATCATGTTTAGTGTGTGCATGTGTGCTCGCTTTCAAGCTTGCCCTAAAGAACCTCATCTAAGTGTCGTAAAAAGGATCCTAAGATATCTTTAAGCACACCCCAAGCATAGGTCTTTGGTATCTCAAAGGAGCTAGATTCCAACTAGTTAGCTATTCTGATTCGGATTATGCCGGTTGTAAAATTGATAGAAAAAGCACATCCGAAGGGTGCCACTTGCTTGGGAGGTCACTAGTATCTTGGTCATCTAAGAAGCAAAATAGTGTGGCTTTGTCCACCACCGAGGTGGAATACATTGCCGCGGGGGCTTGTTGTGCACAAATTCTATATATGAAGCAAACCCTTCTAGACTATGGTGTTGTTCTTGATAAGGTGCCACTTTTATGTGATAATGAAAGTGCCATTAAAATTGCTAATAATCCGATTCAACACTATCGCACCTAGTTTTCCAAAGAAGACCAAGCACTCGTTATATGTGTGCCCAGGAAGTCTGCACATACAACAACAAAATAGAAATATCAAAACAATGTTTATATACAACCGAATACATACAATATTAACACTTACAACTATTAGAGTATTGCAGAATGGCAGCTAAACTTATGCTCGGGCTCCATTCTTCTCAGGGATGGCTGACTGGGGGCTCCGTATGCTAAGCACTTCTGATATGCTCGGGCTCCATTCTTCTCAGGGATGGCTAACTGGGGGCTCCGTATGCTAAGCACTTCTGATAGACTTCTGGAAACTTCACTACGTCTTTATCCTTCTTCTAAGTACCACCTTACTACACACTAGAGTGTAGGGGAAATAGCAAGGGTGAGCACATGTCATACTCCACAAGTATAACACAGGGTTCATGATGCATAAAAGGCTAGACATTATTTGACTGCATTTAGCTTTTATTTATTATATAATTAGCAATTGAGTAGCATCAGGATGAACCAATTCCCATTAATGAAACAATGATCATTTGTAATAAAGATAATGAATAGCATTAACATGAGCATAATAGTAACAATAATAATTAGACATGATATAACAATGGTGATCAAATATCCTGTAAGAATCCCCAAGGCCGCTCGTGTCTGTGAGCACGGCTAGTATACCAATTTATTAAACTCTGTGCAGAGGTGTACACTTTCACTACGAGTCATGATTTCCAAATGCATGGGATAGCTAGTCCCAAAACACCGAAAATCATATAAAGTCATTCAAAAGTTCGTCTAACAAGTTAGGACCATTAGATTCACTCGGCAGGCAGATGTAGGAACCCCTTTTCAAATGGCACAATTTCTTCTCGGCTATACTCATAGACTAGAGGCTGTCCTACACCCAACGTGGCAAGCCGTTCTTACGCCATTTAAGGTAACCACTAACAAGCTAGAAAAGGTCTCTTGAACAACTAAAGCCAGAGCCATATAGCCCTCACAGTTGTACTGTTAATCCCAGTTAATGTTTACAGATAAGTCCTTATAGAGAGTAACTAGAGCAACAATATAACCTCTTGCTCTAGCCCCCTTTCAACAGTAGTAAAATCATTGTTAAAGGTTGGTCACATAATTCATTAATCCAATTACAAGATCATCGTTCATAATTAAGCGCTAGCAATAGCTACCCAAATGTATAACGCATAGGTGACAAGGAAATAAGATACCAATAGTTAAGTTATAATCTCTATGGTTGTCAAGGAGGACACATGCATATGTATGATAATTTTAGTAAATAGGACAACAAGGATGGTCTCATGTTATACTTGCCTTTCTCCCAGAGTTAGCTACTCAAAAGTCTTCAACCTGTCTTTGATCTTCAGCTTCTGCTGTACTTGTCAATCCTCAGCTCCTAGTCTTCAGCGCTCGCGAATCACACTTCTACTTGAAGCAACCAAGCATAGCAAACAGACACGACTAAGAACATACATCATACAAAAGGAGACACTTTAAAAGAGAACGCACTAAACACGATACGTTGCTACGATCGCGAAAACGCAAGAACGACAGATAACGGAGCTGCCATTAAAGAGGACACACGACTATCGAGGAGTTTGCAACAAATCGGAGAAGACAAACTATACGTTTGGTTTATGTTAGTTAATGAATTAAGGTGATAGACATTTCAGAGAATTATTCTAAAGTTGAATTAATCAAATTATAAAGCCAAAATTAAATCTTAGTTATATTTTATTTATATATATTTTATAGTATTTAAGTCACTTAAACATTTATAATTTAAAAAGCACCGAACATGAGACAGCAACTAATCGATTATCATGTTTTGTGATTAAATTAAGCAAGTTATAATTAACAACGAAACATTTAAGTTGTTATTTATCAAATTAGCTTTTATTTACAAAAGGTCGTGATACAAACCTGAGTCTCTTTTGATTCAAAAAGACATTAAATAGGCATTAATCTAATCAACTATATATTTTATGTTTATTAAACTAATTATAACTAACAAAGACACATTAAGATTGGTGTTAATCATATTAACATTTATTACAAAACACCAAAGCATAACCTAAGTTGCTTTTATTTAGAAAGGGCAATTGAATAACCATTAATCAAATTAATAGCACAAACACTAAGAAGATTAATATGATTAAATTCTTAAACACCTAACGTGACATGATAAACATCATTACTAATACATTGTTTACATCGGCACAATCATGACTCGACACGCACAGAATCACAACCCTAAGTTGTTTTCTAATTAAAGACTATTAAATAATTATTAATCAAAATGCATTTAAATCATTAATATTCATAATTATGAAATATGACAGACGTTAGCACTACTGCGTAGAGTGCGATGACACGAATTCAACGTGACTTGAATCACCCGAATCGAACATAAAACGAATAAACGGTGGGGAATATATGATCGAGTGGCAAAACTGTAAATACTTCATCTTGTACCTTGGGCTGCCGGTGCCTGTACAGACGTCGTGACCATGAGATGGCCTGCTGCTCGCGTGCAGGGGGAAGAAGGGCAGGGGCTCGACCGCTGGAGGGGCGCCGAGCGCTGGCCTGCAGCAGCGTGGCATCGGGTCTGGGGTCCACGACCGGGACACTTGTTCAGCGGGGAACAGCATGGACGCACGCCTGTGCATGACAGGGTGGCAGCGGCCTCCTGCCACAGCGGCGTGCCAAGGATGGTGTAGGGTTGGGGCCTAGGTCCCACGTGAGTGGGGCTGTAGTGATGACGCACGGGGTCACGGTGATCGGAAACGAAGACGAAGGTGCCGTCCATGGACCTTCTCGCCGAAAAAGAGGAAGAAAGGATGGGGAATCAATGAAACGAGTATGGATTTGAGAAAACAAGTATACCATGGTGTAGAGAATGACTATGGCTACCTCCTGGTGGTGGTGGCTGGCTGGCGTCGGGATGCGACGGTTTGGCCAGAAAAGCTCGCCGGAAGTTCGCCGGAAACCTAGCTTTTCCGAACTTCAGCGTCCAATCTACGGAGCTATGGGTGATGGCTCACGAAACGGGTCATACATCTGGAATCAACGCGACGAGACGAACACCGGAATATATATAGGTGTAGGGTTTGGAAACTTTTCGTAAATTCTTAATTTTAGGATTATTTTAATTCCACAAATAAAATAATTCCAGAAAATCTAGAATCACCTTTTTGCCCGTGAAAAATAACTTGGAGCTCAGAAAAATCACCGGAAAAATTCTAGAGACATTGGAAAGGATAAGGAACTCAACTAAATGGGTTTGAACTCATGGAAAGATTAGTGAAAAGATCAAGGAAAAAGATTGAGTTCACGGAAGATGGAATCTTATTACAAAAAGGATCAGAAAAATTTCCAAAAGAGAAAGAAACGTCGTTCTATCGTACTCGTAAACCGTTTGCACTCATAAACACCAAGCAAGCATCACATCAACCAAAGCCCGTCAAGTTAATTCCAAAATAATCGAAAAGCACCATTTTTAATAAAAATAAAAATATATGGAAATCTAATCTAATGTTGACAAGTTCTATCCAAATATTAAAATATTTATTTTAGTTAGTGTTTTCTATGCACAACTTAAAATCAGAAATTTTAGTTAGTGTTTTCTATGCACATTGATATCCACCATCACTTTTTAAGAGATCATGTTGCTAAAAATGATATATCACTATAAGGTGTAAGAAGTGTAGATCAATTGACGAATATCTTCACAAAACCTTTGGATGAGGCTACCTTTTATATGTTGAGAAGTAAGGTTGTGTTGTCCCTTGCATTGCATTGTAATATATGACATGTTTAAATTCCGTAATTTATCTAGGACTTGTCTAACACAGTTACAATAACCCTCATTCGGAGGAGTGAAGAAGCCTAACCATAGATCAAACTTGACAAGCAACTAGCTTTACCTTCTTGTATTGCATTGCATATGCATGAGCGTTGCTTTGTCGTTTCTCTTCGGTTGTGCTTTGAGCAACCGCTGTGTTCATTCATGAATAGAGACAACATTTGACGCTCCCAAGGGTTAAGAAACTCCATTGCATGGCCCTACGTTGCTCTTCGAGTGCTTATTGACTATTTTCTTAAAAAGAAATACTAGCCTATGGCAAATTATTTAAAAAATTGAGGGCTTGAGAGAAGGTTTCTCATATCAGTTCCAATTGGTGTTTATTTAGATCTTATTCGAGTTGGAACTTGGTTGGGAGAAAGCGTCGCACAGGAACTTCAAATTTTTGGACGTTGTGCAGCAATGGACGCTGGGTGTACCCCACCGTACGCGTTCGATGTACTCAAGATGAAGCGTTGTAGTTCAGCTCACGTCGGACGTTCAATAGTGTTCTTTGAGTGTTCGATGGTTTTTCATCGGAGCGTCCGATGTGACCAAGAAATTTCTCAAGCAGCAACTGACGTAGGAGCGCGTCCAATGACACGTCGTAGGTGAAAGTCCTATGTTTGGTGTTGGTAATTAGTGACAATACCTAAGTACTAATCCCATGCCTAAGTTGTATGTAGCATATGAGGATTAGTACACTCCAAGGTTGGTGGCAAGATGGACATGGTGATCATGATGGCCACACTTGGATTTGGACGCAACCCTATGTGATCAAGGCAAAGGTATATGCTTAAGGGTTGTATTTTAGTAACCAAGACACCTAGTGGGTGTGGTTACATTATAGGATAGATAGCCGTACTATAAAGAGGGGAATGACGCGGCTATTGAACTCCTAAGTGCCTCTAGATGTGCATTTCATGATCATATGCATTTGGATAGAACTAATATCGCCTCGAAAAATGATTGTGAAAATGCTAACACACTCACACATGACGAGATCACTTGGTGATGTTAGCACGTTTGCGACGGCGGTGGAGTTTGAGCGGTAGAGAGGGTTTGGGTTCCTCTCTCCCTCCCGCCGAGCTTGCGAGGCGGGATTCAGGCGTTTTCGAGAAGTTGAAACGATTATTTTCCACTGCGCCGGAAGTCCGGAAAAGAAACGGAGGCGAACGGAGGTCACAGAGGTGACCGGATGCTGAACCGGACGCGGTCCTTGCATGACCAGACGTGTCCGATCAGTGTTCAGTGTCTGCGCGTTTTTCAGTCCGATGATCGGACGCGAGGCACGTCCGGTCGTTCAGGGAGCTTACTGGACTCTAACCGGACGCTGGCACTGTCGCGTCCGGTCATTTTCTTCAGCGCGTCCGGTCACTGTTTCGTTGAGCGCTGCTCAGGCGACCAGCGCGTCCGGTCCTTCACGGGACCAGCGCGTCCGGTCGTTCCCGGCGCGTCCGGTCAGTTGGACCAGCGCGTCCGGTCGTTGCTTCGCAGTTAGCCGTTGGGCGACCAGCGCGTCCGGTTGTTTGGACCAGCGCGTCCGGTCAGTACTTCACGAGTTAGCCGTTGGGCGACCGGCGCGTCCGGTCAGTTGGACCAGCGCGTCCGGTCAGCCCGATTTCGGCTGTTTAAGTTTCTAACGGCTATATTCGAAGGGGTACGTCTATAAATACTCATTGGCTGGCTCAAGGCTCCATCTCTCGAACATTTGACATACTTGTGAGCACTTTGAGCTAAGCAACTCCCCTCCCACTCATCTCTCTTGCTTCTTTGCATATTCGAAGTGAGATTGAGTGATCCAAGTGCATTTGCATTGTGAGATTGCATCTAGTTGGCACTTGGTGGTTGATTTGCTGCGGGATTCTTGTTTCTCTTGGTGGTTGCCGCCACCTAGACGGCTTGGAGCAGCTTGGAGGCGTTGGCAAGAGTTGGTGATTGTTCTTGGCCACCTCCGGTGATTGTAAGGGGTTTGTGCCTACCTCGGCAAGCGCCAAAGGCAACGCTAGTGAATTGCTCGTGTCATTGCAACCTTTTGCCATTTGGTAGGTTCTTGTGGCGCCTTTTGAGAGGCTCGGTGTGTGACCGATTAGCCACCGAACCACGTGGTGAAGAGGGACACAACGGGGACTAGCGTGCCGGCAAGCACGTGAACCTCGGGATAAATCTTCGTGTCATCACTTTCATATTGTGATTGATTGATCCCGGTGTTTGGTTATCTTGGTATTCATTGTTGATCATATTGGTTGGCTCAAAACTTCACCCCTCGGTGATACCCTCCTATCTCTCTTGTATTAATTTCTTAGTTATCTTTGCTAGCTAGTTAGCTTAGCTAGTGTAGTTCTCTTGTGTAGCTTGCTAGTTGTAGTTGTACTTACCTTCTCGGTTTGACTTGTGCGGTTGAGTGCAAATACTAGAATTGTGAATTGGATAGGTGGCTTGCAAACACCCATAGGCTAAGCAAAACTCGCATCTCGCTATTTGTTATATTGATACACTTGTTTAGCTTGTCGTTGTAGAAAATTTTAATAGGCTATTCACCCCCCCTCTAGCCATCAAGACCTTTCAAGTGGTATCAGAGCCGTGGTCACCGTTTGTAAGTCTTAACAACCTCGGTGTAAGATGGCTCAAGTTATGTTCAATCATGTTAATGGCAAGCCTCCATTCTTTGATGGCGTCTCTTTCTTTGATCATTGGAAAAGGAAGATGAAGCTATATCTAGGCAATATACATGAGAAGGTTTGGGATGTGACCAAAGAAGGATACATCATTCTTGATGAGGAAAACCTCACTCCCAATGACCGCATCAACAAACAATGCAATACGGCGGCACTTGCCACAATCTGTCAGGCCGTTGATGATAAAGTATTTGAGCAAATCAAAGATCTTGAAAAGGCAAATGAGCTTTGGACAAGATTAGAGGAAACATATGAGGGCACTTCAACGGTAAAGAGTGCCAAGCTCTATATGCTCAAGGATAAGTTTGCAAGCTTCAAGATGAAGGATGATGAGTCCATACCGGAGATGTTCTATAGGCTCCAAGTCATTGTCAATGATCTCAAGGGGCTTGGGGAGAAGGTTGAGGACAAGGACTTCTCACACAAGTTCTTGATGTGCTTACCCAAGAAGTTTGCCACCTTGAGAAGAATGATCTTTAGAGAGGGATTGGACAAGGTCAAACCAACCAATGTGCTTGGAGATATAATGACTGATGCCCAATATAATGATGATGAAGATGAGGTAGAAGAGAAGAAGGAAACCAAGGTCAAGCAAGAGAAGCCCATTGCATTCAAGGCTTCATCCTCTAAGGGCAAGAGCAAGGTTGATGATGATGATGATGATCCATTTGATGATGAGATCATGGCCCTTCTAGTGCAAAAGATGGGTCGGTTCATGAAGAAGAAAGGCTATGGTGCAAGAAAGAGAAGAGACTTCATGAAGGCAAAGGAGGTGCTTTGCTACAATTGCAATAGCCCCGATCATGTAGTGGCAAAGTGCCCCTATGAAGACAAAAGATATCATGATGGGGAGTTAAAGTTGAAGAAGAACAAGAAGGAGAAGAAAGCAAAGAAGAGCTTCACTTTCAACAAGAAGAAGAAGGGTGGTGGTTATGTAGTCACTTGGGATAGTGACAACTCCGATAGTGATGATGATGAAAGCTCTAGTGATGATGAGAGGATCACTCGACGAGCCACTGCAAACATCGCCCTCTCCAACAAGCCATCCATCTTCGACACTACATCAACATGCCTTATGGCCAAGCCTACCAAGGTAAAACATGATGATAGTGATGATGATTCTTGTGCTAGTGATGATTGTAGGAGTGATGATGAGGAGGATGAGGACTACTCCAAGGATGATCTATTAGGCATAATAGATCAAATGAGCAAGGGCTACAAAAGGACAACCAAGAAATACAAAATCTTGGAACAAGAGCTCATTGCCAAGAGCAATGAAAATGATGCCTTGATGGAGGAGCTTGTTGCTCTCAAAAAGAGTAAGGAGTGCAAAGGAATTGAACAAGAGCTCAAAGCTCTTAGGAAATCCTTTGATGAGCTAGAGGCTTCTCGTGAGTGTCTAAAGGAAGACCACGAGGATCTTGAAATTGCTCACACTAGGCTTAAGGAAGCCCACTCCACTCTACTTGAGCTCATCAAGGAAAAGGACCTTAAGTTGGAGAAGTTCATGAAGGAAGCTAAGGAGGAGCAAGTGATTGTCACTTGTGATATTGGACTAACATGTGATATTATTGATGATTCTTTATTTGTTGGTCCTACTAATGCTTCATGTAGCTCATCATCATCCACCACAACCAACTCTACCTCTACTACTAGTGATTCATCACTTGTGGTTGAGAATAAGACTCTCAAGAGAGAGGTGGATGATCTCACCCGCGCATTAGGCAATGCCTATGGTGGGGATGCTCGCTTGCTAAAATGCTTGGGTAGCCAAAGGTTCTCTCTTAACAAAGAGGGTTTGGGCTATACTCCCAAGAAGGGCAAGGCGGCCTTTGCTACTCCAAAGCCTCGCTTTGTGAAGGGCAATGGTCGTTATTGCAATAGATGCAAGCAAGTTGGGCATCTAGAGATTAATTGTAATAAAATGAACAAGAACAACAATAAGTTTCATGCTAAAATGGATTGCATTCCTTTTGATTCTTGTTATGTGCTTACCAAGGGTGAGAAAGGTGTGCGTGCTAGGTTTGTTGGTACACCAATCGTGGGCCCAAAGAAGAAGGCCATTTGGGTACCAAAGAGCATAGTTACTAACCTCCAAGGACCCAAGCAAGTATGGGTACCTAAGAAACATTAATTTGTTTTGTAGGTAAATTACAAGGCCGGAGGAAGGCATTGGGTGCTTGATAGTGGGTGCTCTCAACATATGACCGGTGATTCAAGAATGTTCAACTCTCTCAAATCAAATGATAGTGGCATTGATAGCATCACATTTGGTGATAATAGCAAGGGTAATGTAAAGGCTCTTGGAAGGATTGCAATCTCAAATGATCATAGCATCTCCAATGTGCTACTAGTTGAAAAGCTCAATTTCAACTTGTTGTCGGTTGCTCAATTGTGTGATCTAGGCTTCAAGTGCATATTTGGTGTTGATGATGTGGAGATAATTAGTGTTGATGGCTCTAACTTGATCTTCAAAGGCTTTAGATTTGAGAATCTATACTTGGTTGATTTCAATGCTAGTGACACTCAACTTTCAACATGCTTGCTCACCAAATCAAGTATGGGTTGGTTATGGCATAGAAGACTTGGTCATGTTGGCATGAAGCAATTGAACAAGTTAGTAAAGCATGACTTAGTTAGAGGCTTGAAGGATGTCACATTTGAGAAGGATAAGCTATGTAGTGCATGTCAAGCCGGAAAGCAAGTAGGCAACACTCATCCATTGAAGAGCATTATGAGTACTTCCAAGGCATTTGAGTTGTTGCACATGGATCTATTTGGGCCAACTACATACATAAGCATTGGTGGCAACAAGTATGGTTTTGTGATTGTGGATGATTTCACTAGATACACATGGGTATTCTTTCTTATGGACAAAAGTGATGTATTTGACATATTCAAGAAGTTCATCAAGAGAGTGCAAAATGAATTTGAGACCACAATCAAGAAAGTAAGAAGTGACAATGGAAGTGAGTTTAGAAACACAAGAGTTGATGAGCTATGTGAAGAGCTTGGAATCAAATATCAATTCTCGGCCAAGTATACACCTCAATCAAATGGCCTAGTTGAGAGGAAAAATAGAACCTTAATTGATATGGCAAGATCAATGTTGAATGAGTATAATGTAAGTCATTCATTTTGGGCCGAAGCAATCAACACGGCTTGCTTCTATAGCAACCGCCTCTATTGCCACAAGTTTCTAGAGAAGACACCATATGAGATCTTAAATGGAAGAAAGCCCAACATTGCATACTTTCGGGTATTTGGTTGCAAATGCTACATCTTAAAGAAGGGCACAAGATTGAGCAAGTTTGAGAAGAAATGTGATGAAGGATTTCTACTTGGTTACTCAACTACTAGCAAAGCTTATAGAGTTTGGAATTTGGCTAGTGGTTTACTTGAAGAAGTGCATGATGTTGAGTTTGATGAAACAAATGGCTCTCAAGATGAAGAAGATAACTTGGATGATGTGAGAGGAACTCAATTGAGTAATGCTATGAAAGAAATGGATATTGGTGATATTAGGCCAAAGCAAGCGATTGATGTGGATGACAACAAAGATCAAGTGCTCCAAAGTCCAATTACACAAGCTAGTGGTTCTCTAATGCAAAATCAAGCTAGTACATCATCTCAAGTGCAACAAGATCAACAAGTGGCTAGTTCATCATCTCCAACTCATGATCAACATCAACATCCAAGCAATCAAGTCCAAGTACTTCAACCAACTAACATTGCAAGAGACCATCCATTGGATTCCATCATTGGTGACATACAAAGAGGAGTTCAAACTAGATCAAGATTGACATCATTTTGTGGTCACTCTTCTTTTGTGTCAATGGAAGAACCCAAGGACATTGATAAAGCATTGAGAGATCCGGATTGGGTAAATGCAATGCATGAAGAGCTCAACAACTTCAAGAGAAATGAAGTATGGGAACTAGTTGAAAGGCCTAAGGATCACAATGTCATTGGAACAAGATGGGTCTTTCGCAACAAGCAAGATCAAGATGGGATAGTAGTAAGGAACAAAGCAAGACTAGTGGCTCAAGGTTACACACAAATAGAGGGTCTTGACTTTGGTGAAACTTATGCCCCGGTTGCAAGATTGGAAGCAATTAGAATTTTACTTGCCTATGCTTGTGCTCACAATATCAAGCTATATCAAATGGATGTAAAGAGTGCATTTCTCAATGGGTACATTCAAGAGAAGGTGTATGTGGAGCAACCTCCCGGTTTTGAAGATGACAAGAAACCCAATCATGTATACAAGTTGAGAAAAGCTTTATATGGATTAAAGCAAGCACCTAGAGCATGGTATGAAAGATTGAGGGACTTCTTGCTATCTAAAGGATTTATCATGGGCAAAGTTGATACAACACTATTCACCAAGAAGATTGGGAAAGACTTGTTTGTGTTGCAAATATATGTTGATGATATCATATTCGGTTCAACCAATCAAGATTATTGTGATGAGTTTGGGAAAATGATGGCAAAGGAATTTGAAATGTCAATGATTGGTGAACTTAGTTTCTTTCTTGGACTTCAAATCAAACAAATGAAAGAAGGTACATTTGTGAGCCAAACCAAGTACATCAAAGATATGCTCAAGAAGTTTGGCATGGAAGATGCAAAGAGCATTACAACTCCAATGAGCACTAGTGGAAGTTTGGATAGTGACAAGAGTGGCAACATGGTGGATCAAAAGCTATATAGATCAATGATTGGTAGTCTACTCTATGTGACGGCATCAAGGCCCGATGTGATGTTTAGTGTATGCATGTGTGCAAGATTTTAAGCCTCACCAAGAGAAAGTCATTTGAAGGCAACAAAGAGAATATTGAGGTATTTGAAGCATACACAAGATGTTGGATTGTGGTATCCCAAAGGTGCAAGCTTTGAGCTAGTTGGATATTCGGATTCCGACTATGCCGGTGACAAAGTGGAGAGAAAGAGCACTTCTGGGACTTGTCAATTGTTGGGAAGATCACTTGTCTCATGGTCATCCAAGAAGCAAAATAGTATTGCACTATCTACCGCCGAGGCCAAATATATCGCCGCGGGTAGTTGTTGTGCACAAATCTTATGGATGAAGGCAACATTGAAAGATTTTGGAATAAACTTCAAGAATGTGCCATTGCTATGTGACAATGAAAGTGCCATAAAGCTAACTAACAATCCGATTCAACATCAAAGAACAAAGCATATTGATGTTCGCCATCACTTTATTAGAGATCATCAACAAAAGGGTGACATTGCTATTGAGAGTGTGGGCACCGAAGATCAATTAGCCGATCTATTCACCAAGCCACTTGATGAGAAGAGATTTCACAAGCTAAAGAATGAGTTGAACATACTTGACTTCTCCAACATGAGTTGATGCACCCCATATATGACATGCCTCTCCTTCGAGCCCCAAGGTACAATTGGTTGACATGTCATACATTCTATGCTAAGGACTTGTTTAGTGCATCTAGTCATAATTTATATGTTCTAGGCTCATTCATGAAAATTAAATAAATTTGAAGTTTATATGGTGCCACTATTGTTTCCATGACTTGTATGATCTAGTGGTAGCATATAACTTGTTTAAGTAGCTTGTGATCCTAAGTGTTTAATCTAGAAAACTTGTCTAAATATTTGCTTCAACATGGTGCATGATAACCCTTCTAATGAGGTGTGAAGAAGCTTGCCCTTGGATCAAACCGAAGTATTTTATTTATGCAAGCAATCTAGGTTGAATCATAAACTTGATCCTCACCCCATATTTCAATATGATAATCTATCTAAAGTTTGCTCCTTGTGGTCAATTGGTGCCAAAGGGGGAGAAAATGGTGTTCACAAAGATAGAACTCAAAAGGGAAGAAAATATTGTGGGGGAGAAAAATGTTGTTCACAAAGATAAATCCTAAAAGGGAAAATTTGATAAAAGAAGAGGATCAACTAAAATTTTGAGCACACAAGTAGGGGGAGCAAGCTCTTAAACATGAATGTTGCATTTCCATGTGCACTTCGTATGTATGATGCATAGTTATGCATTTCTTTTTCTCCGATACATTGCTTGTGTGATGACTTGCTAGTATAATTTAAATGGTGTATTGAGGTACTAGCATGAATAGGAAGTAGATAGACTTTTCTTGCTTCATGTTTTCATAGTGGTACTAGAGCCTTGCTTATAATGTTGATCTCATGAGGTTTCTAGTTATGTTTGTGCTTTTACAAGTGGAATCTAACTACACAAGGTGCTAAAATGGTGTTTATCGCTACTCCGATGGTATCACGCTTCAAAGGTCTATAATCTTAAACACTTAGCACCTATTGGTAGTCAATGCTCCTAATCTTTCCTATCTAACATGTATGCTTCCAAAATCCAAACATATAGCATACATGTAGGGGGAGCCATTGCTATCAATTTGAATTCATGATCACATGTCCATAATTCTTACACATGGTAATATACTTGGACAATGTGACATGGGTTCAATCAAAATTTTATCATAATATCTTTGTGAAAGGTTTGTCACCAATTACCAACAAGGGGGAGATTGAAAGTCCTATGTTTGGTGTTGGTAATTAGTGACAATACCTAAGTACTAATCCCATGCCTAAGTTGTATGTAGCATATGAGGATTAGTACACTCCAAGGTTGGTGGCAAGATGGACATGGTGATCATGATGGCCACACTTGGATTCGGACGCAACCCTATGTGATCAAGGCAAAGGTATATGCTTAAGGGTTGTGTTTTAGTAACCAAGACACCTAGTGGGTGTGGTTACATTATAGGATAGATAGCCGTACTATAAAGAGGGGAATGACGCGGCTATTGAACTCCTAAGTGCCTCTAGATGTGCATTTCATGATCATATGCATTTGGATAGAACTAATATCGCCTCGAAAAATGATTGTGAAAATGCTAACACACTCACACATGACGAGATCACTTGGTGATGTTAGCACGTTTGCGACGGCGGTGGAGTTTGAGCGGTAGAGAGGGTTTGGGTTCCTCTCTCCCTCCCGCCGAGCTTGCGAGGCGGGATTCAGGCGTTTTCGAGAAGTTGAAACGATTATTTTCCACTGCGCCGGAAGTCCGGAAAAGAAACGGAGGCGAACGGAGGTCACAGAGGTGACCGGACGCTGAACCGGACGCGGTCCTTGCATGACCGGACGCGTCCGGTCAGTGTTCAGTGTCTGCGCGTTTTTTAGTCCGATGATCGGACACGAGGCGCGTCCGGTCACTGGTGATCGGACGCGTCCGGTCGTTCAGGGAGCTTACTGGACTCTAACCGGACGCTGGCACTGTCGCGTCCGGTCATTTTCTTCAGCGCGTCCTGTCACTGTTTTGTTGAGCGCTGCTCAGGCGACCAGCGCGTCCGGTCCTTCACGGGACCAGCGCGTCTGGTCAGTTGGACCAGCACGTCCGGTCGTTGCTTCGCAGTTAGCCGTTGGGCGACCAGCGCGTCCGGTCGTTTGGACCAGCGCGTTCGGTCAGTACTTCACGAGTTAGCCGTTGGGCGACCGGCGCGTCCGGTCAGTTGGACCAGCGCGTCCGGTCAGCCCGATTTCGGCTGTTTAAGTTTCTAACGGCTATATTCGAAGGGGTACGTCTATAAATACTCATTGGCTGGCTCAAGGCTCCATCTCTCGAACATTTGACATACTTGTGAGCACTTTGAGCTAAGCAACTCCCCTCCCACTCATCTCTCTTGCTTCTTTGCATATTCGAAGTGAGATTGAGTGATCCAAGTGCATTTGCATTGTGAGATTGCATCTAGTTGGCACTTGGTGGTTGATTTGCTGCGGGATTCTTGTTTCTCTTGGTGGTTGCCGCCACCTAGACGGCTTGGAGCAGCTTGGAGGCGTTGGCAAGAGTTGGTGATTGTTCTTGGCCACCTCCGGTGATTGTAAGGGGTTTGTGCCTACCTCGGCGAAGCGCCAAAGGCAACGCTAGTGAATTGCTCGTGTCATTGCAACCTTTTGCCATTTGGTAGGTTCTTATGGCGCCTTTTGAGAGGCTCGGTGTGTGACCGATTAGCCACCGAACCACGTGGTGAAGAGGGACACAACGGGGACTAGCGTGCCGGCAAGCACGTGAACCTCGGGATAAATCTTCGTGTCATCACTTTCATATTGTGATTGATTGATCCCGGTGTTTGGTTATCTTGGTATTCATTGTTGATCATATTGGTTGGCTCAAAACTTCGCCCCTCGGTGATACCCTCCTATCTCTCTTGTATTAATTTCTTAGTTATCTTTGCTAGCTAGTTAGCTTAGCTAGAGTAGTTCTCTTGTGTAGCTTGCTAGTTGTAGTTGTACTTACCTTCTCGGTTTGACTTGTGCGGTTGAGTGCAAATACTAGAATTGTGAATTGGATAGGTGGCTTGCAAACACCCATAGGCTAAGCAAAACTCGCATCTCGCTATTTGTTATATTGATAAACTTGTTTAGCTTGTTGTTGTAGAAAATTTTAATAGGCTATTCACCCCCCCTCTAGCCATCAAGACCTTTCAGTAGGACGCATCCGATGACTCTGAGAGTGGTTTTGACCCTCTTTGGATCGCATCAGATGTTGGCTCGGCTGCGTCCGATGACTCCATCGAAGCGTCTGATGTTTTGAAGAAAGGCAGAGATTAGGTTTCAAATTCTGACTGACACGTAGGCCCTCCTCCTCTCTTTTACTCATCCATGGCCGCTGCAGGTTCTTTCTCTTCACGCCGCCCCGCTCTACTCTTCGTACTCCGGTGACATCCCCATCAAACCCTAACCCACCGCCTCTTCTTCGCTCGCTCACGCCGCCACCCACGCCACCAGCCACTGGCACACCATGCTTTCTTGCCGCGTGTGCCCTGCTCCACGCATACTTGCCGTTCTAGCTCACCATAAGGAACCACCACCGCCAAGGAAGCTCGCCTTCATCCTCTTCCTCAACTTCGTTGATTCCGGTGACTGGGAGAGTCTTTTCTGCACCAACATTGATCCTCATCTTGTTTCCTTGGTCGGTGATTGATCCCTTGGGTGAGCCCTAACTTGTGCCCCTCAGGTGCTCATTTTTTGTCATAGTGATCTTCCAAACTCTTTTTGATCCTTTCATCCTCTCCTTCGATCCTAATTTGTAGTGCAGTGTCCTTGTCGTTGCATTGTCGAGTGCTTGTGACCCTCCTTATAACAGTTTTGTTCTCATGCAGTCTGCCCTTGTGACTTCTTGTTTGAACTCCGTGGTGCCCCGATGTGTCAGTCACTCTTACCACTTCGTAGGTCCTCGCTCTTGCCAGGTAGAAAAGACAAATTTCTTTCATAACTCATCTATATGCTTGCTTCTACTAAGGACCTCACTCACCTCTAGCTATATGTATTTTTCTTACATGTACTTCTCCCTTGTCTATCTATCACAGTGAGTCGGTGACCTTTGTAATTTGCTTGGCACTTCGAGCAGTGACAGTTCACTCAGGGCCAAGCCCGTGAGTATGGAACAGAGGCCAAGCCTCTTGAGTGTCAGCGACAGTTCATCTTGATAGATTGGCAGGTGATCTTTGCGGCAGTAGTACTCTTGTAGCTTTTGATTAGTGTTACTTGTAGTGGTTCTGTGATTTAGGGGGAGTTCTTGTTTTACAGTTGATCTTCAGAGACAGTCTCTCTTTCAGGTGTCAGATATGCCACGTTGCAAGAATGCTGAGGGTGGACTCGGTGACGACGATCAGTCATCCTCTCGTCTCCCACCTCAAGTGAAGGGGAAGAAGAAGGTCACTACCACTAGGAAGCATTCTAGAGTTGAGAGACATGGATGCGGCCATAGTAGCAGTAGAGGCAGCTGATAGAGCAGAGAGAGATGGCAGGAGTGGTGGTTTGCACATCAGAGACCTTCCTGCCCATACTGAGACTATAGAGGCAGCTACAGAGGGAGAGGCCAAGGAGCCCACACCTGGTAGTCAGGAAGAGCAGCAGCCAGAGGAGACAGAGCAAAACCATCCAAGGCGCTCCACATGTGCCCGCACTCAGGTGACTTCACCACCTGTAGTTGACAGACCCCGACGTGGTGCTCGTGTTCCACCCTGAGTGCCCCGTATTCTAGCAGTTGCACACATTGACTTGAGAGGGGGTTAGAGCTCGACGGGTACAGGAGTTGAGGTGCGTTGACCTCGATGTGTGGTTCCCCAGAGACAGACAGCCTAGGGTTGAGTACTTCCACATAGCTCTTCACGAGGACTTCTTCAGAGCTTATGTGGAGACTGGTACAACCTTTGGACCTCATAGAGTTATGTCAGTTGAGGAGATTGTCAGAGTTGCTGGTGAGCAGATCCGCCCTCACTTGACCTATCTACCAGGGTTAGCCGATCTGATTGGCAGAAGTGGGAAGTACATGCAGTCCTAGATCCGAGAGTTCTATGCTACTATGTGGATTGATCCAGATCATGATTACATTGAGTTCAATTTCCTTGGGGTACCTCATAGGATCTACAGTGAGGAGGCTCGGACGTTTTTGAGGATTCCTAGATAGATAGTCCACCTTCACCAGCTGTGTTACCCATAGACAGACCTGCCTCACCGACCCCACGGTGAAGAGTTACCCTCAGCGGACAATGTCTGCCCTTGCTTCAGGGGTGACTTTGGCAAGGGCTCGAGTAGGCTTCCATGGGATCTCACCCCTAATGGTCGAGTTCTAGATGCAGTGATGAGGACTATCCTACCCCGAGAGGGTTTCAGAGAGGGCTTGACTCGGTTATAGCAGTGGCTTCTCCTTCACCTAGTTACATTGACTCCGTTTGACCTCTAGGACTTCATGATCTGTGAGATTGAGGATGTGATTCTTGAGGGCTTCAGGGGCAAGAGACATATGCCCTATTATCACTGGCTGACCTTCCTAATCTACATGGGGGTCAATCCCATAGAGCAGCCAGCCAAAGAAGAGTGGAGAGATACCACTACAGAGTTTCCACGGTATGACCCTACATAGCTAGTTTGCTCAGTGACTCGAGGGACTCCTGCCAGACAGAGTCGTAGGCCAGAGGTACCAGTGACAGCTATCGAGCAGGATGTTGTTGTCATGGATATAGCTGAGACAGAGCTTGCACAGCTTGAGACTCAGGGAGCAGCGGTTGAGGTCACCGACACTTCTGATAACTCTAACACAGAGTACAGTCCACCTCCTAGGTTCTCACCTAGGCCTCACGACCCCGAGGCTAGTGGCTCAGGTTCAGCCCCTCGCACCGACCTTGCAATTTTCACTTTACTTAAGAGGTTGACCGTGGCCCAGGAGCGTCAGGAGGCAGCTCAGTAGAGGCAGGCCCAGGAGTCAGCTGTAGCTTTCGCAGAGATTCGCTCTCGCTAGGATGCCTTCCAGTAGCAGCAGGAGCTTGAGATCCAGTGTCAGCAGGTCGAGCTTCAGAGACAGCAGTAGCAGACTCAGCAACAGTACATAGGTCTTATTCAGTAGCTGGTGCAGGTAGTAGGGATTTCTTTACCCTAGAGTTCTCTTCAGGTGACTCCAATGTTACAGCCCAGTGGGTTTTAGAGTCAACCACAGTTTGTTAGTCAGTCTTTGGGACCAGGATCGTTCACTTCACCTACTTAGCAGGTCCCACAGTCGTTTGTGTCCCCAGGTTATATGCCTATTCAGACGGGGTTTACATCGATGACCCAACTTTAGTCTCCGCTTTTCACTCCATGCTTGAGTGCGTTTCATGCCACCTACAGTGAGCTGACAGGGCAGCCGACACCGTCTCAGACCACAACTCTCACCATGACCTTAGAGGTGTCAGCCCTAGAGACTATAGTTGCCCTAGTGACAGGGACCAGGACCACAGAGATGATTCTGTCGTCTATTGCTTCCACCAAGCCGCCCTAGACCGGTACCCTGCAGGTTCCCGCTACTGAGACAGAGACTCGAGTGGCTACTACACAACTTCACACTACTTTTGAGACAGCCGACACGACCCAGACTGCTTCACCTCTAGCTTCACAGTCATAGGGTCAGACAGGTTTTGCAGCTCAGCCCAACTCGAGTCCAGATGATGGTGATGCAGCTTAGTTCATAGTATCTCACTGCCCCGACTCGTCTGCTACTCCACCGACCGACCCTTAGTTTTTGGCGCTTGATGCCAAAGGGGGAGAGAGCTTGAGTATGATAGATTTAGGGGGAGTGAGTGAGAGTTGGATTCGTTTTCGTTTTCTTTTGTGTGCTACTCTCATGCATCATGTCTATCTTTTTGCATTGCATTTGTGAGATACTTTGTGAGTACTTCATATGCTTGTGAGATTTCTTTTGTGACATGTGTGCTTTCTACTTAAGTTATATTTATGGCATGTCAATTCCTATTGCTCATATGTGTTGCGTCCACATTTTTACTCCGATTCTTATGAGCTTATTAATGTGTACTAATGCTTCATGTCTTATCTTATGAGTACATCTTGTTGGCTTAGGGCACATAAGCACTCTTAACCCAGGTGTTCTTATTGCAAGTGCCTATGTAAACCAAGTACTTTGAAAACCTTAAACTCTTCATTCACATACTCAAGAGGTGTTATCATCAATCACCAAAAAGGGGAAGATTGAAAGCATCTAGGCCCCTAGAGTGGGTTTCGGTGATTAATGACAACGGTTGATTACTATGACTAACGTGTGTTTTGTAGAGGCATTAAATTGCTAGGTCATGGTAATGGGCAATATGGTTTTCATGCTCCTATCAAAGGAAATCGTTTTGATTTTCAAAGGATGGTCGACAAGGTTAAGGACGGCTAGTTCTAAGTGTCGAAGGAGTTGAGTGACACTTGGATTAGTCTCTAGGACTTTGTTTTTCCTTTGGTCGTACTGTTAAGGGGGTATGAAATAGTAGCTTGACCTAGATAAGTCTAATGGCTTAGGTGTGGTGCACACTTATCTAACTCAGCACTAGGTAGCTACGAACTTGCCTAAAATTGCTTAGGACTCAAAGCCGTTCACAAAGAAGCTGAATTAGAAGTGAATGGGGCTAAGAAGTATGCATCGAACGCTGAACATGGAGCCATCGGTGCAGATAGGTAGGCCAGTGGCATCAAACGCGACTGGGGTGTAGCGTTGGACGTGACGGTGTGTGAGCGGCATCGGACGCTGAGCGTCCAATGATTCATCGGACGCCTGGCTAAGGCGCATCCTTTGTGGTCCAGTAAGCAACCAGACCGAGAAAATGGCCATCGGACGTGTCCGATGGGTAAGCATCGAACGTTGGCCCACATCTAGTGATAACTTAATGGCTAGTTTGCTCTGTTCAGTTCAACAGGCATAGTTGTATGCACCGGACGCATCCGATGGTATGCATCGACGTGTCCGATGACCCCAACTCAGGTTGTTTTGAAACATAACAGTTGGCTTTGATGTTGGGGTATAAATACATTCCCTACTCATCCAATTGAGCAATCTTGCTCATTTGTTCAGCTGAGAAACACCTTTTAAGTGCAAGGGAGTGCAGAGCCCTAGTGAGGATTGTGATTTAAGAATCCAAGATTAAAGACCCTCATTAGTGCATAGGGAGTAGCAAGTGTGCATCCACCTTCTCATTAGGCTTTCTATGGTTAAGTGAGAGTTCTTGCTTGTTACTCTTGGTGATCACCATCACCTAGATGGCTCAGTGGTGATTGGGAGTTTGGTGATCATTCGGCGAAGCTTGTGGATGACCCAACTCTTTTTGTGAGCGGTTGTGGGCAATTCACTACGACGGAGTGTCGAAGAATCAACCCGTAGAGAGCACTTAATTCTTGCGCGGATCAAGGGGGAGCTACACCCTTGCGTGGGTGCTCCAACGAGGACTAGTGGGGAGTGACGACTCTCCGATACCTCAAGAAACATCGTCGTGTTCCTTGCCCCTTTACTTTCAAGCAATTATTTTCTAGCATTACTTTCATTGCTTGTTTACATTCCTAGAATTGCCATGCTAGAATATGATTTAGAACTTAGGGTGCAAAACTTTTTATTTATAGAATCCCTAGGAACACTTTTAGGCACTAGGGGTGAATCATGGGCTAGTAGGGCTTCATTCTTGCAATTAAATTTTAGAAAAGCCCAATTCAACCCCCCCTCTTGGGCATCTTGATCCTTTCAGCCATTTCAAGCGATGATTGGAGGGCACCCATTTTCACATATCTCATAGGAACCTATGAACTAGGATTCAAGCATTTGATTGAAAGAATGAATTCCAAAACTAAGCACAACTCCATCGTGGCCGAAGACTTATACAAAAGAATCCAGCTACTAGCCGAAATGCACCCTAGGACGTGTGGAGTGTTGATGGTCACTAACACCCATTTTGACCATCAACACTCCACCCAAAAGCATGACAAAGTGAGGTAAATTATTATCACATGTGTAGAATTTTGTTTAAATTTCACCTAGTTCCACTTGTGCTTGTAGAAATTATTTGTATATAGGAAATATACCAAATTTTGGCCAAAATGGTGACAAATATGGACATATGGAGCAAGTGGACGTGACAGGAGGCCAATGTAACACCCAGTTTTATAAATAAAACTATGGAGTGAATGTATGTGAGCCCAGGAAGTCCCAAACCACATATACATACAAATTGAAGCGATATCTTAGCACGAACAATGTTTATAACTTTATTACATCATGACATGTTCTTCACACCATTGCCAACGGCATTATTACAGCTGATACATAGAAAAGCTATAAAAACTCCATCCCACAGGGACACCGACTGGTGGTACGTCCTCCACAGAAGTCCAGGACATCCTCGAGAAACCCCTCATAGCCTTCACCATCTAGTACCCATCTGGGATTTTTAATGGTGACAATGACAAGCGTTAGCTCATCATGCTTAGCAAGTATAACTATGGGGGATGCAAGGCTCAAAGGCTTGACATGGGTTAAAGCGGTCAACATTTTAGTTGATCATATTTTATTTAACACCTAAATTGCTAACTTAGTGAAAGATCCCAATTCCCATGTGAGAAGTAAATATAGATATCAGTATTAAAGATATCTCCCATCCAACCACATATCTGGCTATACAAAAAGGATCCAGGCCGCTCATGTCCGTGAGCACGCCTGTTATAACAATTTTAAGAACTTTGTAGAGTTTGTACAACTTTACCCATTGAGTCATGTTACCCACATGCCAGGGTTTGCAAGGCCCATGTCGGCTCTTCCAAGGAAGTGCGGCATGGTTCACTGCTTAACTTTTCACTTTGTGTTATAATAAGTCATAGACGCTAAGGTTTTGGTCGACCATGTGCCATGGAAGACTCTCCTCTGAAGTGGCACACACCTTGACATGTAGCCCAGTACACACTTCGGTAGGACAAGGACCATGTCCATCGTGGCACCCCCTCTTGCCCTTTTGGTAAGCTACAAATGAGCTAGAATGCCCCTAGTTACTTATTTAAGGTCAGAGCCATGTGACCCTCAAGGTTGTATGAACCTCCTGGGTGGCCTCTTTAAGTGAATGTCCTTATGGAGAGTAACTGGAGCATTAAAAGACCCAAGCTCTAGCCCCCTTCTTGTTAACTTGCTAAAAAGCATCTTTTAGTCATGGTTGCATATATCCATTAGTCAAAATTAACATATCATTTGTTGAGTGTAGCAAACTTATCCTTCTATTATGCAAAACCTCCCATAGGTAACAAGGAATATAGATTGAGTATTCCTAGGCATGTCCTTAGGGTATATCAAAACTAGACACATGCATATGAATAAAAGTGATTAAAGTTGTTGGGTATCAAGGAAACCATAGGATATACCTGCCTTGCTCACAAGCTTGGTCCTAGTACTGCTCCTCAAACTCCTGATCCTCGAACACCTCGCCCTCTATACGCATAACCATCACCAAGCAAGATATCCAGACAATCACCACATGCAAGAAAGATATATTTCTATTAGAACATTACACCATGCAATAGAAACATATAGTGAAACACTTATAAAACTATTCTACACATTTCTATGTACACTTGAGCACGAAGATCACTCTAATCGAACCTAAAATGAGAAAGTTATGAACAAAACCATTTTAAGTGACATTTCTACAATTAAATACATTTTTCTAAGGGCCTATACACTAGAACTGACGCCTAAAACGTGATTAAACCTAAAATAGAGGGGTTTCTATACAAAAACATAGGCTCTGGGTCACAGGTACAAAAACCAGAGAGCACAGGGTCTAAACCGCTAAAAATGGGACCTAAATCTAAGGCTTTTGCAGTGGCATGGATGGCGGGTTGATTTTCCAAAACCGTAGGGGCCTCAGCGCAAAATGCGTGGCCACTACCGAGCAAACGCTGACACGGCGCCACATGGTGTGGCGCGGATGGCTGGGGCCATGGACATGGAACTGGGAAAGAGGGTGAAAGGGGAGGCCTTGGCCTTGGCTTTATAGGTCAGGGAGAGGCGGTGGGCGACCGCGGGTGCGCCACTAGGCTGGTGGAGGAAGGCTGAGTGGCCATTAAGGCCACTTGCGGCGGTGGTTTCCAGCGAGTGGAAATGGTAGCGGTGCCGTCCTGGCTGGAGGTAGGGGAAGGGGTGCGGGCCACTGATGGGTGGGGCTACTGGCATGGCCTAGCTAGGCTGAGCGGCCCAACCGCTGGCACGGTAGGGCGCTAGCAGGGAGGCGGCCAGGCAGGGCGTGGCCTAGGCCTTGTTTTGGGCTGCGGCGAGCGCAAGAAAGGGACGAGGAAGGGGGAAAGGGCTGGGTCAGCTTCGGCTACAGGCCAGAAAAGGAGGGATAAGGAAAAGAGAAAAAGAAAACCTTCTCTATTTTTTGTTTTTGCAAACTTGCTCAAATTCAAACAAAGTTTGAATTCGAGCCACTCAACACTATTCCTATGCTCAAACAAAAACTATGCATCAGCATGAATGCAACAAAGGTGTTTCTAAATCTCATATTTGATTTTAATATTCATGAAAATTATTATTTGGCCTATGTAAATCATGAAAAATTAAATAAAAGAAGCAAAATTAATTACTAATTCTGAAAATGATTTTTAGGGTGTTACAACCGAGGGCCCACTTGGCATTGCTGCCAAGGCCCACATGGGCGCCACCTGACCCCCCAAGTGGCCCTGCCACATCACTGATCCTCAGGAGCTGCTCCAAAGCAATCACAAGCTTCCATTCAAGGCGGTTTGATCAACGGACAAGATTTGTTCATGGTGGATCCATGGGCCCATTGTCATAGACTTGGGAGCCTCCACCGACTTACCAACTATTGACAGTTGTTATCATCCATTATAAACCACCAATAAAACTTTAAATCATGCATGAAAATGATCACCAACATAGACTTAGGGGGTTTAAACTAACAATTTCCACAAGTTTTGGTGAATCTATGTTTTCAGCAGGGTTTATCCAGAAAACCATCAAGAGGCATCAAAATGTCAAATAAAATCACGCTTATCCACAGTGTAATCAACTCTAGAAGGTTCCAGAGGACCCCAGAAGGCAACCCACGCAAACAGACCTAGAGAGGATGCCAGGTGGGGCCGGTCGGCCCCACCTATAGGCTGGCCGGCCCCTTGGTCCCACATGTTGGCCTCCGCTTCAACGTTAGTTCCTCCATCACCTCCTAGATTGCATCTATGCCGTTTATTCAAGTCGGTTTGATCCGAGGGCTCAGAATTGATGCTCTGGCCTATATATACCAACCCCTGCCCCCTCCCTTAGGAATTAATCAGCCATAAGTCAAGAGTAGACCACAAATTAGGGTTTCTAGAGAGAAGAGAATAGAACTCCAATTCTTCAAGTTCTAGAATAGGCTAGCTAGCAAGGTTCAAGTAGAGTGTCGGCTATTGCTAAGGATTTTGGATTCACCATCTAGAGGCTAGTAAAGCCATTTTATCCCCTTATATTTTGACTTTGTGTTTCTATTTATTATGTTCCTAGTTTGCTCTAGTTGTATTCTTGATATAGTTATGATTGATGATGAATTTATACATATGTTCGCAAAGCGCATATCTCAATACTTAAGTGAGTTAAGTGGTCGACATTATGTAAGCGTGGTGCTTAAATATTATTTACATGCGGATGCATTCTACACTCTAGGTCATGTGGTAGATCATGAATGTGACACTCCCATTGAGTCCTTTGTAGTCCACTCCCTGTTTGTAGAGCAAGTAGAACCCGGTTGCGAAGGAGGATAAGCTCTATTATTGATCTTCCTTAGTAATGTTCCTTATGCATATATCCAAAGTTAATTATGCTATCGATGAGAGTGTATATACTTGGGTGTACAAAAGACTTAGTAAATACCAATAAGTATTTCTAGCGTTGTTGCCAGGGAAGGTAGCTAGTCAAAAGGAATATTGATAAACTTATACTTATTGATGTGATTGAAATAACCATTGACCCCTGCTCGAACAGGATTACCCTTGTGTTGTCTACTTATGTATCTTATGCAGGGTAATGTATGATCGGTTTTGACCTTCCGACAAACTACGTTGAAGATCCAGAACTTTAATCAGAGAATCAGAGCTAAACTTAAGAAAGTTTCAGCTTCAGAGTCGAAAGGCAACCAGATAAGGTGGAGCTTAACATCAGAATTTGAAGCCATAGTTGACAAGACTCTTCGTGAATTCTCTGCTCCAACCACTGCCAACATCCGTACTGGACCAAATGTCAATGTTGGAGACAATGGATTCGAGCTCAAGCTAGCTCTCATCAACATGGTGCAAGCTAGCCAGTTTTGTGGAAAGACACATGAAGATACGAGTGCACATCTCCTACACTTCCTGGAGATTTGAAGCACTTTCACCATCAAAGGAGTGACCAAGGATGCCATACTACTCCGACTCTTCCTATTCTCACTTTTGGGGAAGGCGAAGTAGTGGTTCTACGCTAACAAAGATAGAAACACCACATGGGATAACTGCTCCACTGCCTTCCTAGCCAAGTTCTTTCCCACATGCAAGACCAATACTCTGCGTGGGAGAATCTTAAGTTTTTAGCAGCAACATGATGAATCTCTTCCTGAGGCATTGGAATGCTTTCAAGATTACATATCAGAATGCCCTCATTATGGGATGGAGAATTGGCTACTCATGCAGATCTTCTACCACGGGTTGACTAGCAATACCCATGAGACTATAGATGCTGCTGCTAGAGGTGCATTCTTATCACTAACACTTCCAGCTGCCATAGCTCTTGTAGAGAAGATGGCCTCCAACCAAGGTTGGAATAAAGAATGTGTTCAGACCAGCAAGAGAGGTGAAGGTATGCATCAACTTAAGGAGGTGGACATGTTGTCTGCCAAGATGGACCTGCTGATGAAGAAGTTCAAAGACCAAGCCAATGAGAAGAAAGAAGTCATGCACATTAATGATTCTCGCATGACATGTGAAGAGTGTGGAAACACTAGGCACTCAGGGAACAACTATTCTAAAATTCAAGAGGATGTGAACTTTGTCAACAACAACAACTATTACTGTCCTCAGCAGAATCAATGATGGAACCAGCAACAGATGTCGAACTACTAAGGTAACTGTTAGGGTAACCCTCAAGGTAATATGATGAGGACATCGCTACGCTGGACACACCGACGCTATGGTCTTCTCCAAGTTACAATTCGTCCCCAACTCAGCTGCCACGTCACCCTCGGATTCAGCAGACACGTCGTCACTCTTTTGGTCATAACTCTCGCATACGACATCAAAACAGAGCGTTCTTGGATGCGTTGTAAAGGGGACGACGATGTTGTCGTTTTGGATCTTGTCCCAGCTATAGAAGGTCCGTGGATCATTCTGTGTGACCATGACAAGGTGCTGCGTCACCTATTTGGGCCAACTTGGCCATGTATCGTGTCGGGCCTTAAGCCCAAGTTGTGGGCGCCCAACCCCTGGCCGTCCTCAATCCTAGGTCGAGTCTTAGACTATAAAAATAGCCGCTGCTGCTGCTAGACAATTGGGTTTTGTTTAGAGTTTAGTTTTCTATCGAGAAACTGAATCGTTCATTGTAACTGTGGTGACAAATCCTTTTACAGTGATCCAGCGCCCCTGTTCTTGATCTCCTCCACTGTGTCGATTAGTCCTTTGGAACTGAGTTCTTGAACCCGCTATTGATATTCGCATCATTCATATTTACAATTTCATATTGCGTGTTTTACCTTCTTGCTTGTGTTCTTCGATTCGCTTGCAGGAAAAGCCTTCTTAGCGAGGTCAATCAAGTTGTGCTTGGTTGATAACCAATGGAGCAGTGGTGTAGCGGTTGCAGGGTTCGAATCGTGTCTAATTTGAAGCCAGATCACCAACGTCGAGATCTCCACAAGTCGAACTTACCGGTTACCTCTCGAAAGATCGGGCCTGTATTTCATCAATTGGTATATTCTCGTTTGCCTTAGATTCATATTTGTTCATTACCTAGAGTCCACAAAAAGCCCAAAAATATTTCAATTTCCACTGTCCTATCACCTTTTGTGCCTTTGCAATTTCGTTTCAAATTCGCGTTGTTGAGTTTATGTCTGTGGTCAAGTCTTGTTGCTGGTTTAGGATTGTGTTCGTGGTCGTAATTCAATCGCCCGTTGCTGTGATTTTTATTTTCCGCCGCTATCCCATCCACCGTTCCCAAACAACAAGTCGAAGCCACCACATTACTCGACTTGCCCCCGCTAGCCGCCTTGTGTAACTTCTCGCCGCCGCGCAAACCCTAGATAGGTTGCAAGCTGCTCTTATTTTGCCTGCATCGCATCCCTCCTTACATCATCAGGCAAATACCTACTGTCGCTGTTGGAGTCACAAGGATGATCTTATGATCAGTGTTGGAGTTTAGGGACGCTTTACCCTAACTGTCGCTGCCGTGTTGTGTCTACCGGAAAACATTACTTGAGATACCTTCGGTAAAACAGGCATAACTTTTCGCTCGTTTATCAGAAAAATCTAAAAATTTTACAGTAGCTTCTTGACACCGTTTGGAGCCGACCCAAACTAGGCTTTGCCCTATTTGGTTTCGTCAAAATTACCAAAAAATTCAGGAATATAAAGAAAAAAAATTGTCAAAGCTTTTGCACGCTTTTCAGAGAACGTGCTGTATTTCTGTAGACCACATCCCACCTCAGTTGTAGGTGCCAATTTTTGTGGTTGCATCTTTTGTGATCCTTGTTCAGAGAAAAATATAAAAAAATAGTGAAAAAATAAAAAAGTTTGATTCCTACTAGTGCCTTTCAGAAAAATCAGGAAAAATTTCAGGAAAAAAGGAAAAATCCGGGTTATTTGCTTGTTCTGTGCGTTCTTTCCATCGTCCTTTGTTTTCACCTTGTTGCGCTACGTCTCGACACGTCTTAGCCAGCAGCTGTGATTTGTACTTTGGATCCGGATTGAACAATCGCTAATCTGCATTCGTTAATTGCTAATCCTTGCTGTCATATTGTGTGTCTACCCATAGCTCCACATATTTTTCTGTCAGCACAGGTTTATCTTGCAACTGTTACCCACGCTCAATAACAGATTGCTTTGCCACGTTGGTTTTGCTCTTGTTTGGCGTTGGTAAGAATACAGGCAAGACGGTGGTAAGCCGCTTGTGATTTTGCATTTCACTTTCACCACCACCACCACCACCACTTATTTCCTTTTAGTTGATAGGGATAATACTTTGGTGTTGTCTTTTTCTATCTTCTAACCATGGCAGGATCTTCGACGGACTTCAATGAGTGCGTGTCCAAGGGCGAGCTTACAACGTTCATGACTGAACAACGTAATCTTATGACCGAGCTGACACGCAATGTGAACAATCTGGTCACCCACATTGAACAACTCGAGCAACGCCCTCCACCTCATCGTGCTGCTGATGACGATGCCGATGATTTTGGTGATGACGATGCGGATGCTGACGGTTATGCCCGTCGCCGCCTCAACTTCAACCGTCGCAGTATGAGAGGTAATAATCATGGTAATAATGATCCTTTTGCTAAAATTAAATTTAGCCTTCCTTCTTTTGCTGGTAATGTTGATCCAGAGGCTTATTTAGATTGGGAGCTTGTTGTTCAACAAAAATTTGATTCTCATGATATTCCTGCTGAGCATAGAGTTAGACTTGCTACTAGTGAGTTTACTAATTTTGCTTTGTTCTGGTGGAGTGATCTTTGCAATGCTAATAATGTTGCTGTGCCTCAAACTTGGAATGCTTTAAAGCAACGTATGAAATCTCGTTTTGTTCCTCCTTCTTACCAACGTGATTTATGTTTGAAACTGCAAACTTTAAAACAAGGTGATAAAGGAGTAGAAGCTTACTATCAAGAATTGCTTATTGGTTTAGCCCATTGTGGTATAAATGAAGATGATAATGATGCTAGTGCTAGATTTTTTGGTGGTTTAAATCATGATATACAGAACATACTTGATTACAAAGATTGGCACATTTTTTCCTAATTGTATCATCTTGCTATTAAGGCAGAACATGAAGTACAGGGACGCAAACAACACCAGCCTTTTAGGTCTAATAATGGGAGGAATTTTCAGTAACGTTCAGAGTCAGATACGCCCAAGATTCATGTTGCCTCACAGCCATCGACACCTCCATTTTCTTCCGGGGTAAGTAAATTGTCTAATGTACAGAAGAAAGGTGCCACTCCGGGTGCTTCTACTAGCTCCTCCTCGTCTAGCGCTAAAATCATTTGCCACCGATGCAAAGGCATGGGACATGTCATGAAGGATTGCCCTAGTTGCCGTGCTTTCATTGCTACCGAGGATGGATATGTAAGTACTAGTGATGTTGAAGATGATTTAGCCCTTGCTGCTAACATTGATGCAGATTCCACCGAGGACGATCAAGACAAGGAGGCCATCATCATTGACTCTGTGGCTGCTGCTGTGGACTACCCTAGCCTTCTTGTGCAGCGTGTGTTGAGTACACATGTGGGACATGAAGAAGAGATGAAGATCCAACGAAACAATTTGTTCCACATGTATTTCATTGTGCAGGGTTGCCGTGTTCTCACTATCATTGATAGCGGAAGTTGCAATAACTTGGTGAGTTCAGATTTGGTTGAGAAGCTTGGTTTGCCCACACGACAACATTTGTATCCATATAAACTTCAATGGTTCAATAATAGTGGTAAGACTAAGGTAACTAAATCAGCACGCATTAGCTTTTTCACAGGTTCTTATCATGATACTGTTGATTTTGATGTTGTTCCTATGCAAGCTTGTTCTATTTTGTTAGGTCACCCATGGGAATTTGATAATGATGCTTTACACCATGGTAGAACTAATACATACACTATCATGCATAAGGACAAGAAAATTATATTGCTACCTTTGTCTCCTACGGAAATTATTAAATATGCTAAAGAGATTAAAAATAAACCTCCAACTGACATTGCTAAAAATAATGGGATTAGGTTAAAAGGAGGTACTTTTCTTGCTACAACTTCTGCTACTGCTGAGTTATGTGATAATCCTGATGCACCATGTTATACTATGTTTTGTCAACCTATTATGTCTGGTGCATTGTCTGTTGTCACTAACCTTTTGCAGGAGTTCGCTGATGATGGGATGAAGTCAAGGACGACTCCAATTCTAGGAGGAGGGGATGATGAGGACATCGCCAAGATGGAGTCGAGGACGACTCTAATTCAAGAAGGGGAGGATGATGAGGACATCGCTATGCTGGACACACCGACGCTATAGTCTTCTCCAAGTTGCAATTCGTCCCCAACTTAGCTGCCACGTCACCCTCGGATTCAGCAGACACGTCGTTACTGTTTTGGTCATAACTCTCGCATACGACATCGAAACGGAGCGTTCTTGGATGCGTTGGAAAGGGGACGATGACGTCGTCGTTTTGGATCTTGTCCCAGCTCTAGAAGGTCTGTGGATCATTCTGTGTGACCACGACAAGGTGCTGCTTCACCTATTTAGGCCAACTTAGCCATGTATCGTGTCGGGCCTTAAGCCCAAGTTGTGGGCGCCCAACCCCTAGCCGTCCTCAACCCTAGGTCGAGTCTTAGACTATAAAAATAGCCGCTGCCGTTGCTAGACAATTGGGTTTTGTTTAGAGTTTAGTTTTCCATCGAGAAACTAAATCGTTCATTGTAACTATGGTGACAAATCCTTTTACAGTGATCCAGGGCCCCTGTTCTTGATCTCCTCCACTGTGTCGATTAGTCATTTGGAACCGAGTTCTTGAACCCGCTATTGATATTCGCATCATTCATATTTGCAATTTCAGATTGCGTGTTTTACCTTCTTGCTTGTGTTCTTCGATTCGCTTGCAGGAAAAGCCTTCTTGGTGAGGTTAATCAAGTTGTGCTTGGTTGATAACCAACGGAGCAGTGGTGTAACGGTTGCAGGGTTCGAATCATGTCTGATTTGAAGCCGGATCGCCAACGTCGAGATCTCCACAAGTCGAACTTACCGGTTACCTCTCGGAAGATCGGGCCTGTATCTCATCATAATAGTTATAACTTCAATCAACCACCCTTGAGAGAATTAATTGCTAGACAATCTAGATTTATGGATGGATTATCTAAGAAGGTAGCAACCAATGATAAAATTCTAGAAAACATAAATAATAGAATGGATAGCTTTGCTTCTGTCATTAAAAACTAGCATAACTTTAATAAAATGATAGAATCACAAATGGATAGCTTTGCTTCTATCCTTATATATATTTTTTAATTATAGTTTTATTATCTAATAATTTTTAGGTAACTTTAAATCATGAATACAAAGGATAACTACCGATTTACCTTTGGCAAGGACTCACCATTTTAAAGTCCAAAGAGAAGGACTCTTCTTCTTTCACTTTTTGCTTGATGGAGGTACATCCGTGTCCGATGAAGTAGAAGCGGATGTTGATGCTTCTACCTACCATACCTGTTTGATCCCTTTACATTTGTTGTTTCTTAGGCCTGTTTGTTTTAATATGTTTATGCATTTTAAACCCATTAAATGGGCATCTCATTGTTTGCCCTAGCATATGAAAGCTAACATGCCCTGATCCCACATGTAAGATTGCATTTGTAGTGTTAAAAATGGTTTCCCTTGGAGGAGGGGAGTTTTCTCATTATGGCCCATGTCTAGAATGATGAAGTATATGGGGATGTATGTGTCTCGAATTTTCACCATGATATCTGTGGCTAATCCCTCCAGATTTCGTAAAGATTGATCAGTCATCTGCAATTGGAAATGTGGCTAATCCACCCAGTATCTTATCATATATAACCTTAGGCATGATGTTGATGCTTGCTCCAAGGTCATCGAAGGCATTATGGAAGACATACGGGCCAATTGAGCATGGTGGATCTAAAAGATACTTGTAGTTTTCCTAACAGAGGCTCACCAAACCTCGTTGAGACCATTTTAATAGATTCGAGAGAAGTTTCAGGTTATCCCAGAATCTTTCCCGAATAAAAAACAGGTAGAGCGGCAGCAATCTGAGCTAATTGTGTTTCTATCATTTTATTAAAGCTCAGTTGGTTTTTGATAGAAGAAGTTAAACCTTCTATTTTAGAATTTATATTTTCAATCATTTTATCATTAAACATCAGCTTTTTAGCAAGATTTCATTTATTTTTGCTAGGCCTAAGACCAAGTCTTTCAAGGAAGGTTGATTTGAATTGTAATTTGAGTTGAAGTTCGAATTACTTCCTTGGTATTATGGGTGCGCGTTCACGTCCTCGCTTGGCAGCCCACAAAATGGACTTGCCTGCACCACCATGATCAACCTGGTGCATAGTTTGAAGTTCTTGTCACAAATGTTGACAGCAGGCCCACTGGGCACATTGGCAACAGCGGGGATGGAGAACTCGCGGAGTGACTTCTGGTCCACAGCGATAGTAGCGGATGGTGTGGCGGTGACTGGTTCATTTGTTGGTGGAGTAGCAGAAGAAGTGGTATGAGACCGGTTCTTCCTTAGGAGTGCCTCTGGATCTGTGGTGTAGTTGTCCGGCAGGGAGAAACTAGTCATACACTATCCTGTTTTCATCCACAACAGGAGAAAACAAGCAAAGTTACCCCGCATAAACAATGGCTACCTTACATGCATATTATCATGAACATTTCCTACTAGATTCTTTAATCAATATGCCTTTCCTAGCAACGGTGCCAGAAATGCTTGTTGGTATTTTCTTAACGTCATTACTAAGTACGAGGTTTCAATCCATCCTCAGCAGTGGCGCCAAAAATACCTTGTTGGTACTTCTTAGCAACGTAACTAATGTGTAGCCATGCTACTAAGAAATAGCCTTGATAGTTCCTTAAAAATTTTAGATATTTATCCGTAAGCGCACGAAGCTATCATTGTAGCATTCCACCTGGAAGTATTCAGAGTATCGTTATTTATATTTTTCTAAAGGAAGGCATTTGATTAAGAATCTAGTATGGATATGAACTTGAATAATAATGCCTGCAAGTACACCAATGCTTATAATAGGGGTAAGAATACTTATTCCAAGATAATGGACACACACTTGGCATCCCTCAAAGGATAAAATAGAAAAGAAAGGATAAAACAATAATACTAAGTCGAGCAGGCATTGGTCTAGTGTAGTCATATAAAGATTAGTTGATATTCATACAAATTACATAATTAGTTTTAGAGCTAAGTGTGAAGCAGGTTAGGAGGCCACCGAGTACTGGTTTGCCAGCAACCTCATGTGACAATTTAGACTCCTACACCCTAAACAAACATGGGGGATTACGAAGGACGGATAGGGCTTCACCACCTGCCGCCTACCCCTCAACCGGACAAAAGGACAATGTATTCACCTGTCTCTCCATACCCAAGCACCATGCTTGCGTATATAGAAACTACCCAAATCCCCTCGAGTCCCTAACCCTATAGATCGATGGGTAAAGAACATGGGCACACCTGACGGCATGATAAACTGCCACCTCAACTTAGCTCTAATTCCGATTATACAAGTTATATGATTGTTTATGCACAAAGTTAAGTGTGCTACTCTCATGACATATAAACTCTGCAATAGTTTATATATCAAGATCATAACACAGTAACTATACTCTAGTTTATAAGTATGACTATAATAAAGTGAAGACATGACTTTGGAAGAACCCATATTGATATTCATACCAAGAATCTCTTCTTCCAAGGAGCCAACCCCTCCAAGGTGGCTTTGCCTTGCTCTAAGCTACTACTAAAAAGGTAAAGCTACAAACTAGAGAAGAGAGTGAGGCAATGCTCAAGATGAGTGTGTGTTAAGAGAGGGGGGTACCCCTCTATTTATACAAGAGCTATGACAGTGCTTCTGTCTATCTTTGGTGTGGAGGCACAGGGTGCACCACCTCAGCATGAAGCCTTGCCACCGCAAAAGGAAGGTGTGGCTAAGCACCAGGAGGGGCGGTCACCCCTAGGGAGCGGCCGGTCCATGACTGAGCCACCTCACCACTGCTTTGGGTGGTAGGCCTTAGGCTGGACATGGATCAGTGCCCTGGGGTGCTTTGCTCATTTTGAATTGATTTGGTGAGTGTCTCCCTTATTCTTTTGTGCAAATCAGCGTTGGAAAGTGCCTTTTGGTGAAATCTTCCATGTATTTGTGTTTGTAAACTGCAAAATAATATTCTCCAAATACATGTGGAACTTGGTTAATATAAATGCATATGTGATTAAGTTTGCCAATTTCTCCTCTTTTTGTAACTTAATTGGCGGTTGGAATTGATCAGTAAAGACCGCCAACAGTGGCCATTAGGGAAGATGTATGCCCTTCTCTGCCTATGGTTATCATGACCAGCCCATGGGCTATCATGAGCAATGGATGGAGTGTCCCTGCCATGACACCAGGTTGACCACCATCGAGGAGACACAACGTGACATCCAGAACCAACTTCACCAGCACCCCTAGGGGCAAGCACAGATGGAGAATGCATCATCACCATTCAACAGCACTAGGAGCAGGAGAACGAGAATTGGTGATACTTGTTCTAGGGTCTCCACATCGACCCGCCTTTCTGAGAGACTACAGCAACACCCAGCTTGGGGGAGGAGCCCCCATTTACCTTAGGTAAGTTTTCTTTCTAGTATTTTATTATTTTCTTTAGTTTGTTTAATTTTTGAATTTGTATTTATTAAAAAAAAGAAAAAATGAATAACTAAGAAAACAAAATAAAAATTTTCCTTGTCTTTTATATATATTACTATGGTGTGATCTAAAAAATGAAAACCAAATAAAAAAGTGTGCATATAGTTTGCTTTGAGTTTGTTTAAGGTATGAATAAATAAAAAGAACCTTGAAGATGATCTCACATTATGGAAATGATGAATATATAATTCCTTTCAAGTACCTAGTTTTTAGCCTTGAATTCTCCCGAGTTTTGGATCAAACTGTTTTGACATGAGAATTTGCTCTGAACTTGAAACTCGTGGGTAGCAAATACTTGATCTAAGTCTAGGTAATTGACGGATATGATATGAGAAGGTCAGAGCTGCTATTTATCTTGTTCCAAGTGATACTAAAATTCTAGAGATTTCTTTTGAAAAAAACATAAAAATGCAATATGATGAGATCTTGTATGATAGCTTGAATTCCTACCAGAGCCAAACATATTGATATTTAGGATAGAAAAACTTCTACTCATATATGTTGCTTATTTTGCATTGAGTTTGGTCAAGCTTTGTTGATCCTTATTAGAGGTTTGTCATGCTCTTAAAATCAAGATCAAGTACACACCATCCACATATGCACTACTCCTACACTAAGGGTAGGCGCACAAACATGCTTTCCATCTAGATCCACCCAAAAATATTTTACTCCTACACTATGAGAAAACACCAAAAATATTCTTGATAGGTTTTCCACCAAATAAATGCTCTAAGTTCTTGTTGTTATCTCTCAAATATTTTATTGCAAAAAGAAGCATGGGCTATGCAAGAGTTATTCATAAAAAAGAAGAAGAAAAAAAAGAAAAGATTTAAAAAATGGACAAGTGTCCAAAATATTTAAAACAATGGGTACTCAGATGCTCGCCTGAAAAAAAGAGAGATGAATAAGATAGTCAATATTTCTTGCAATTGTTTCCAAATGTTAAATGAGAGATAAGTTTTCAAGAAGCATAGTAGAATTAGGCTAGCCACCATATATATATTCACCATATTCCACACATATGCACATCTTGATTTGATTGTATGACTCAACTCTCTTTGGATATGAGGTTTGACTGTACAATATATGCATTACAATTATGCTCTTTCATGTTTTTTATTCCTATGAGCTCCACATAAGCCTTAGTTGTAGGAAAAGAAAGGCATGACATCACTTCTACCTTGGTGAGGATCCACAAATACCATATATTTTGAGAGAGTCAAGAGTGTCATAATGTAATCTCTGAGTTTTATTTTGAAAGCTTGCAAAAACTCTAGAATAATGGTTGAACAGATAACTTGAGACATAGTGCTTGACTTGACCATTCTATCTTTCAATTGCTCAAGACCTAAGTGAAGGCTATAAGTCCCATGGTCGAAGGTAAAATGGGAAAGTTTGAAAGTCAGATCGGTCGATTTTAATCCGAAGGAGAATTCTTGTTTGAACACATGTATACTTTTGAGGAGTGAAAATATTGCAGCAACTCCTGATCTATCGCTAGGTTTGGCATTGCTCAGGGATGAGCAAAGGTTAAACTTGGGGGAGTTTGTTGACGGTAGTTATCATCCATTACAAACCATCAATAAAACTTGAAATCATGCATGAAAATGATCACCAACATAGATTTAGGGGGTTTAAACTAACCATTTCCATGAGTTTTGGTGAATTTGTATTTTCAGCGGGGTTTATCCTGAAAACCGTGAAGGGGATCAAAACGTCAAATAAAATCGTGCTTATCTGTAGTGTAAACAACTCCAAAAGATTCCAAAGGACCCCAGAAGGTAACCCACGCAAGCATATCTGGAGAGGATGCCCGGCCCCGCCTGCAAGCCGATCGGTCCCTTGGTCCCACATGTCGGCCTCCGCTTCAACGTCGGTTCCTCCACCGCCTCCGAGATTGCATCTATGCCATTTATTCAAGTCAGTTTGATCCGAGGGCTCAGGATTGAT
The DNA here is from genome assembly GCA_038087645.1 of Saccharum hybrid cultivar R570. Taxonomy (NCBI): domain Eukaryota; kingdom Viridiplantae; phylum Streptophyta; class Magnoliopsida; order Poales; family Poaceae; genus Saccharum; species Saccharum hybrid cultivar. The sequence continues at coordinate 17,665,448 of JAQSUU010000443.1, forward strand.
GCTCTGACCTATATATACCAGCCCCTGCCACCCTCCCTTAGGAATTAATCGTTCAAAAGTCAAGAGTAAACCAGAAATTAGGGTTTCTAGAGAGAAGAGAATAGAGCTCTAATTCTTCCAGTTCTAGTATAGGCTAGCTAGCAAGGTTCAAGTAGAGTGTGGGCTATTGCTCAGGATTCCGGATTCACCGTCTGGAGGCTGGTAAAGCCATTGTATCCCTTTATATTTTCACTTTGTGCTACTTCAATACTATGTTTCTATTTATTATGTTCCTAGTTTGCTCTAGTTGTATGCTTGATATAGTTATGATTGATGATGAATTTATGCATATGTTCACAAAGCGCTTAGCTCAATACTCGAATGAGTTAAGTGGTCGACATTATGTAAGCGTGGTGCTTAAATATGTTTACCTGCGGATGCATTCTACACTCTAGGTTATGTGGTAGATCGCGGATGTAACACTCCCATTGAGTTCTTTGTAGTCCACTCCCAGTTTGTAGAGCAAGTAGAACCTGGTTGTGAAGGAGGACAAGCTCTGTTCTTGATCTTCCTTAGTAATGTTCCTTATTCATAGATCCAAAGTTAATTATGCTATAGATGAGAGTGTATATACTTGGGTGTACAAAAGACTTAGTAAATAAGGAATGACTTAGGAATCTTTTGCTCTTAACTAATCTCCTGCCTAGCCATACTACATTTATGAGTATCTATTTCTCTCTCTAGAATACTATCAATGTCTTACACTTATCATTTATTTATCACTTGACTTACCCCTGCCATAGCACAAAAATTTTTTATCATAAGTATACATATCTATCAATTTCTCTATGCCAACCCCATAGCTCCTCCCTATGGTAAAAATATAAACAACAATACCTAGTATACTCCCGAGTGAAATGCTACAATAGTATATTATATGTGTGCTTGCGGATTACTTCAACTTATATGATCTTTCTCAATTGTCAAGTGTTCTCAATAATTACCAACAATGCATTTCTGGCATTATGCTAGGGATGACAACTTAGTAAAGAGTGATGCTAAGAAACACCAACACCAACACCCATACCTGCTGAATTACACCATGTGCTAGCTTCACAACCAACGTGGAGGAGCAACCAGCACCCTTGGATGCAAAGGCGGGGCATCCAAGGGTCGGCCAGTGCCCCCAAGCCACCGCCCGGCGCCCCCCAGTGGCCATCGACCTCTCTGTTGCCTACAAGTACCCTCTATGCCTCTCTACACCATAAATAGAGGGTGTGGAGCTCGGTGGAAAGACGCTCCATTCATTTCCAAGCTCTCCAAGCTTCTCTTAGCTTTCTAGCTTAGCATTAGCTATAGAGTAGTAGTCTAGTAGTGGAGTAAAGCAAGAGCGGATATCACACCCATTTAAAGACCAAATGGAATGTATACTCTTATGTGTGCCTAGAGATCAATCACACATAAGTTAACAAATTATAACAGAAGTATCATCACAAATGTTATTACATCACGATTATTAACACATAGTCTTTACACAAATATAGAGAAAGTCAAAATATAAATCTCTCGTGGTAGCTCCAATCACAAGCACATTGACTGGTTGACTACAAGTCTAGTAATCTTTAGGGAAGTAGGAGTAGTAGTCACTATTTGCACCATCTGTTACCCATCTGGGATTTTTATCCAAGTAAGAAAAATAAACAAGCGTAAGTACATCTCGTACTCAACAAGTGTAACATGGGGTTCATGAGGCTAAAAGGCATGACATTGGTTTATCAGCATGTATCTTTTATTTAGCACAATTTTAGCATATCAATAGCATCAAGATGTCTTAATATAAACAATAAACATATGATCCATGTGAAATGATTAATGAATAGCAAAAACAAATTCATTATTAATGATCAACTATTCCATAAGGATCTAAGGTCACTCGTGACCGTGAGCACGGCTGTTATAACAGTTTTACACTCTGCAGAGGTTATACACTTTCATTGTGAGTCGTGATTTACCCTTTCGCTCGAGGTGATCAGCCTCTTGACCCACTATCAAGGAAGGTTGGCAGGGTTCACTATGAAGTCTTTCAAAGGTTTATCTAACAAGTTAGGGCCATTAGATTCACTCGGCAAACAGATGTAGAGCCCCCCTTCCAAATGGCACAATGACGCGCAGCCTATACACATAAGGACAGAGGCCGCAATATACCTGATTCGTCAAGCCATTCTTACGCTATGAAGGTTACCACTAACAAGCTAGAAAAGGTCCTCATACTTGACTAAATCCAGAGCCATATAGCCCTCACAGTTGTACTGTAAGTCCCGGATGTTCGCTTACAGATGAGTCCTTATGGAGAGTAACTAGAGCATCAAAAGTAACCTCATACTCTAGTCCCCTTTAAATAGTAATCAAAATCATCTTTTAATGTTTATTGCATATTCCATTAGTCAAATTACATGATCATAGTTCATGTTAAGCACTAGCAATGCTACTCAATGCAATATAATAGGTATCAAGGTATAAGATCAACACTAAGTCATCCTTAACAAAGGAATAGATGCATAATGATATTATTTGCGTATGGTGAATAGGACAACAAGGATAATCCCACACCATACTTGCCTTGTTCAAACTGGTCCTGAAGATCTTGCTCGTAGAAAGACTCTTGATCCCCAACGAATTTCTCACCGTCTATACTCGATCAACAACAGCAACAACATTCATCCAGAGACAATCATGCATAAACAAACAAGACTATAATTAGAATAGTACACCAACAATAATAAAACAAGATAAAAAGTCTTTAAAACGAATCTATAACTCGCTAGGATCACACAGACGCAAAGATCACGAAAAACAGAGCTAAAACGACGAATTTATGAAGATTTCCTATAGAAAAATAATTAATTTAATGCAAACTCGAAAATAAATTGTCACAAACCTACTGTATAGTACTACCAACATGTAGAGCTCGCAAATATGAACCTAACGCAATTTGAACGGGTCAAATCGGAGTTAAAACGGAGATTCTACGCATAATTTATCATAATGGTAGAACTGTAAATAAGTGAAAACGTATTTCTGAAGTTACGCGATCAAAATACGCTTTGCGAAAAAGAATATGTAAATCGGGATTGCGCTTTGGACTGCAGGTTCAATATAAAAAGTTCAGGGTCTCTTTAACAAAAATTCCAGGCGAACTGGTATTCTTTTATTCTGGCCATTGGATTTGAAACGGACGGCTCAGATCGGATCGGGGGGGATGAGCGGCGGTGCGCCAGCCGGAACAGTGGCCCGGCGGCTTTCCACGGCGGCGCCATGGCCGGAACATGCTATAACTCGCGTTCGGGCATCATTCAACGAATGGGAAGCACCGGGAGGAAGTACAGAACATGGCGAGCTCACCTAGAGCAAAATCAGAGCCGGGGACGAAGCAAGGAAGACGCACGGCTCGGAGAGGCGGCAGCTAGGGCTCACGCTCGCGGTGACCGATCTCTCGAGCACCACAGCAGCTTCCAGAGGGCAGGATGGATGCAGAGGGATGTGGCACCCGGCTTATATAGCCCTAGGGTGGTTCCAAGAAAGGAAGGAGGGGATTTGGGCGCGGATTCGGTCAGTGGGCGTTTTGAAAAGGAACCCGACGCCGGCGTGGGAAGAAAGAAGGTCCTGACGTGCGGGCCCGCAACGTCAGCGATGGAAAGAGAAGGGAAGGCGCGCGCGCGTGGAAGCTGGGCCGGCCCAAGCGGACGCGGGGGAGGAAGGCGGGCCGCGCGCGCTGGGGGAAGCGGGGCACGCTGGCGAGCTTTGCTGGGCTGGGCCAAAACCGTGAAGGTAAAAGAAATCTCTTTTCTTTTTCTTTTCAACAAATTCAAAGCAAATTTTCAAATGAATTTTGAATTCTCTTTTGTATTTTCAAAAAGTGCACACAATACAAAATATTATGCAGCAGCATGAATGCTCAATCATGTTCCTACCCTTATATTTGATTTTAAATTAATAAAAATTATTATTATTCTAGGTTTGTATGCTCACAAAATTGTATAAAAATCATATTTACCTATTTTTAAATCTTTCAAAATTTTAGGGTGTTATAGCGGAGCTTCTCTCGGAGTCTAGAAGAGTCTTCTAGGTCTGGTATAGCTCCTTTGTAATTCTTTCATTTCAGCATTTACTTTATTCAGTATTTATTTTTAAGTACTTTATTCTAGTATTATTGCTTTGCTTTACTTTAAGTACTTAGTCATTAATGAGCTTAGGTGCTTATTGTTTGGCATTAGTAGCATAGGTTATCTCTTAATTATTAGCTATTCGTTAGTACCCGTTCCACCGTCTAGTTAGGGAGCTTTGATCTCATTTCATTGGAGCTCGGATCGAAGTAGTAAGTCTACAAATTAAGCGTGGTGCTTAGGCTATAGATTACCTATGGATACGGCTAGGCCTTTGAATAGATTATGGTAGGTGGCAAGTGGTGATAGCCTTGTATATCCTTTGTATTCCACCACGATAGGTCTAGTTATTAAATCATAGGACTCGTGGCAGACCTTGTCTATTTAACTCTCCTAGTTGGTAGGCGGGCTGTGCTCCGAAGTACCATCACATTTCTCCTACCTAGCTATCTCTAGTGTAGCTTGTATTTAGTAGTTAGTTTAGGTAGTTCACATTCACCCTTCACTATCATTCACCTACCTAGGATCAACTTAGGCCTTATCATCTAGCCCAAAGATAAATTCTAGCCTTCCGCCTTCCTATGGGATAAATATAAATTTGACACTCGGTACTCACCGAGCAAAGTGCTACGTGATAGTTCTGTGCGCTTGTAGAATCCTCCAATAGTTGTTAAGAAATATCAACAAGCATTTCTAGCGTTGTTGCCAAGAAAGGCAACTGGAATCGAATTTATTTTCTTTGGCTAGCCTATCTAGGTGTTTTTAGTTATCCTAAGTAGTTTATCCTTTTTTCCTTATGTCCTATCACTACCTTACATGACCATGAGCGACAAGTCCATTCGTGATTTTTCTACACCCTCGGCTGCTAATGTAGCCACCGAACCCAATGTTACCAATAGGGACGCTAACTTTGAGCTTAAGCCAGCGTTAATTACGATGATTCAAGCTAGTCTATTTTGTGGGAAAGCCCACGAGGATGCAAATGCTCACCTCCAATATTTCTTGGAGATTTGTAGCACATTCACCATTAAGGGGGTGAATCAAGAGGCTATACGTCTTTGCCTTTTCCCCTTCTCTTTGTTAGAAAAGGCTAAGCAATGGTTTTTCTCTAACCGCAATGTTGTAGATACTTGGGACAAGTGTTCCAACACTTTCCAAGTCAAGTTTTTCCCTATGGGGAAAACTCATGCTCTTCGCAATAAGATCTCTAGTTTTCAACAATTAGCAGATGAGTCGATTCCCAAAGCTTGGGAATGAATGCAAGAGTATGTCTCTGCATGCCCACACTATAGCATGAAAGACTGGCTTTTGTTCAAGAACTTTTACCATGGATTAGTGTTGTTAGATAGGAGCCATTTAGATGCTACTGCCGGTGGAGCATTCTTTTTGCTAAGTGTTGTAGATGCAAAGACACTGATCGAGAAGATGGTTCCCAACCAAGGATGGAGCGACGATCGACTCCAAGCCCGTAAACAAGGTATGCATTCAATTAAAGAAATTGACATGCTTGCAGCTAAGATAGATCTGCTCGCAATGTGAGTAGAACATTATGAGTAGGTGAGGGCTCAAGAGACACTCAAAGCTATGGATTCCAACATGACTTGCAAAGTCTGTGGAGATGTTAGACATTCGGGCAATTCCTGTCCTGAGACCCAAGAGGACCTCAACTTCGTCAACACCGACAACAGGTACAACATCAAGGCTAGAATCAGTGCTCCAACAACCAGGGAGGTAACAATTATTACTCTTCTCCTCGTGTGAATAATCAAAGTAATAATAGTTATACTTTCTTGAAAGATCTTGTCTATAGCAATGGTATAATGACTGATACCATTAATAAAAAGTTGCATGCTCATGACAAGATGTTGGAAGACATAAATGCTAAATTGGATGAGTTTTCTCCAGCTTTAAAGAATCAACTTAGTTTCAATAAGATGATAGAAATCCAATTAGCTCAAATTGTTGTTGCTATAACATACTATAAAAAAGATAGAATTCCTAGCAAACCTGAAGGAACCATGGAGACAACTAACCTTATTACTGCAAAGTATGGCTATGCTTTAAATTCTTGGGGTTCTTATTTATTAGATTCCCCATTTACCATTAAGAAGGGTGATCCAGGTACTCCTATGATTACCTGTTCCATTGGAACTCATACCTTCCATAATGCTCTGTGTGATCTAGGGTCTAGTATTAACATCATGTCTAAGAAAACTTACGATATATTGTTTTATACTCCCCTAGCTTCAACCTGTTTTATACTCCCCTAGCTTCAACCTCAGTTTACTTACAATTAGCCGATCAATCCACCCATTATCTTGAGGGAGTAGCCATTGATTTATTAGTTAAAGTTAGGAGAGCTTATGTTCCTCTAGATTTTATGATCTTAGACATGGGCAACGCCAAGGATACACCTTTAATCCTTGGTCATCCCTTCCTTAACACTGCAAATGCTTATATATATGTGGCTTCTGGTAAAATCTAATTCTACTTTACTAGAAGAAAAGAAATATTTGCTTTTGCCTCTGGACAAACCCTATTTAATGAGAAACAAGAAAAGAAGAAGCATCCAAAGAGAATCAAGATGAAGAAACCAAAGCCAATTGAAGAACCAGAGAAACCTATCAAGAAGAAGAATAGAAAGAGATGGCATAAAAAGAAAGATCTGTCCTCAAACTCGTCATCCCTTGATCCTGACAAGGCCTCTGAGGTGGAACAAGAGGAAACATCTCCACCCAAGGATGAATGACCTTGCGCCCGACAAAAAGGTAAGTTCTCTATCCCTTGCATTTATTTACCGCATTTTATTAGTTGCATCCCATATTTAAATTTCCAATAAATTTGCTTTGCATTGCATGATAGGTTAGTTGTATTTAGCTACTCTATGTTAATAAATAAAGTTCTGTAGTAGTTATGCATGATAGGATAGATTTACATTTAAAAAAACAACATATAAAAAATATTTAATAATAATAATGAATAAAATTTAGTAGCATCCATATCTAGTAGTAATAGGTTTAATCATTTATGCATTCTAGTAGTATTAGTTAGTCAATAAAGAAAAGAATCAAAAGAGCTGCCAGAAGACATTCCAACCTATGTAAAAGGCAAGCTTGGGGGAGACATCTCTCCCCGCTTAGGTATGAAAATCTGAAACCCTCTCTTTACATTCATGTTTGCTTTACATTTCAATATTCATGATCACATAATGTAGAGAGGAGTGCCTTAAATTTATCTTGAGAGAAACTCTGCTCTAATAAAATGATGATAAAATTATTTAGAGATGATGAATAGTTGCTCTGTGATACTTTGCAAAAGCTTGCTATACAACCTTATACTTCATAAGTTTTGAACATGGTAACTTAGAATTCATCTTAAGTTGAATGCTTTCATGGGTTGCAAATGCTAGAACCAATAATAGGCTTTTGTGAGCTATGTTATAGCCGTGATTAGAGTAAATCTTTGAACCTATCTGAGGAACGGTAAAAACAACCTGGAGTTTTGTTTTGCAAAATGCTAAAACTCTCTTGCTAGAAGTTCCTCAATGGTGATAAATTTCTACTAGAGCCAAATACATACTCATTCATACATGATAAAACCACCATAAAAGTTGCTTGTTTGTTTTGAACTTTTTCAAACCTTGTTGATCTGAGTAGAGAAACTTTTCATGCTTTTTTATCAAGATCATGTACACCCACATATTTATGCTATTCCTACACTAGGGATATGCAACCACATATGCTTTCCATTCATTATTGCTCTATGAGAATCAAAGTTACCTCTCTAGCTGTCTTACATCAAAAAGAGAGGCATGGGCTACAGAAAATAAGAGTGAGAAAGAATAAAAGAGCAAAAAGCTCTAGTGTTCAAAAGGAGAGAGAGAGACAAAGAGTGAAAAAAAAGAAAGTAGCCATGCCATCTCAAAAAGAAGCTAGAGTAGGAAAAACTTCTCAAAGGAGTACCACTTCAACCAAATGTACCACACACATGCACATCTTGATCAATTTGTATGATTTGTTGCTCCTTGTGATCCAAGTGTTTGACTTAGCAATATATTCAATTCAAGTAAGCTATGCTTTTACCCCCTACCTTGAGCTCCACACAAGCTTTAGGATAGAAATTAAGGCTAAAATTTATGGCCTTGGTGAGGATTTTAAACACCATAGAGTGACCTAAGTGTACCATCTGAGGAACTTAGGCAAGATTTGTTTTCAAATCTATTGAAAACCTCCAACATGTTCAACTCAAAAGATAATATTTGTTTGTATACAAGTCTTTGCAGGGCGTTACGTAGTAGCAACTCCTCATCCAACACCTATTCCATGCTAAATCCGCATCTTTGCTGAGGACAACAAAGGGGTAGCTTGGGGAAGCTTGTTGGCGGTCACTAACATCCATTCTGACCATCAACATTCCACCCAAAAGCATGACAAAGTGAGGTAAATCATCATCATATGTGTAGAATTTTGTTTAAATTTCACCTAGTTCCACTTGTGCTTGTAGAAATTATTTGTTGCAGGAAATATACCAAAATTTGGCTAAAATGATGACAAATATGGACATATGGAGCAAGTGGACATCACAGGAGGCTGAGGGCCCACTTGGCAACACCGCCCGGCCCCCCAAGTGGCCCTACCACGTCACTGATCCATGGGAGCTGCTCCAGAGCCAATCACAAGCTTCCATTCAAGGCAGTTTGATCAACAGACAAGATTTGTTTATAGTGGATCCATGGACCCATTGTCATAGACTTAGGAGCCTCCACCGACTTACAACTGCCACACATACCGAATTTAACCATGTGTTGGCTTCACAACCAACTTGGAGGAGCAACTAGCACCCTTGGATGCAAAGGCAGTGCATCCAAGGGTCAGCCAACGCCCCCCGGTGGCCACCGACCTCCCTGCTATCTACAAGTACCCCCATGCCTCTCTACACTATAAACAGAGGGTGTGGAGCTTAGTGGAAAGACACCCCCAATCATTTCCAAGCTCTCCAAGCTTCTCTTAGCTTTCTAGCTTAGCAATAGCTATAGAGTAGTAGTCTAGTAGTGGAGTAGAGCAAGAGCAGAGCTTCTCTCGGAGTCCAAAAGAGTCTTCTGGGTCTAGTATAGCTCCTTTGTAATTCTTTCATTTCAGCATTTACTTTATTCAGTATTTATTTTAAGTACTTTATTCTAGTATTATTGTTTTGCTTTACTTTAAGTACTTAGTCATTAGTGTTCATCATTAGTGAGCTTAAGTGCTTATTGTTTGGCATTAGTAGCATAGGTTATCTCTTAATTAGTAACTATTTGTTAGTACCCGTTCCACCGTCTGGTTAGGGTGCTTTGATCTCATTTCATCGGAGCTCGGATTGAAGTAGTAAGCCTATAGATTAAGCATGGTGCTTAGGCAATAGATTATCTATGGATACAGCTAGGCCACTGGATAGATTCTAGTAGGTGGCAAGTGGTGATAGCCTTGTCCATCCTCTGTATTCCACCACGATAGGTCTAGTTATTAAATCATAGGGCTCGTGGCAGACCTTGTCTATTTAACTCTCCTAGTTGGTAGGCGGGCTATACCCTGAAGTACTATAGCATTTCTCCCAGTCATTTGTTTTCCTTAGTTACTAGAAAGATAAATTGCTCCCTCTCCCACCTAACTATCTCAAGTGTAGATTGTATTTAGTAGTTAGTTTAGGTAGTTCACATTCACCCTTCACTATCGTTCAACTACCTAGGATCAACTTAGGCCTTAACCTCTAGCCCAAAGATAAATTATAGCCTTCCGCCTTCCTGTGGGATAAATATAAATTCGACACTCGGTACTCACCGAGCGAAGTGCTACGCGATAGTTCTATACACTTGCGGAATCCTCCAATAGTCATTAAGAAATATCAACACGAAGCACACAAAGAACCACATGAAATCGCCCATAGAGCGATGAGACAAGGTTTCTATTGGCCAATGGCAGCCGAAGATGCTAAGCAACTGGTTCGCAGCTACGAAAACTGTCAAATGTTCGCCAAGAAGCAGAAAGCCCCAGCAAACCCAAAAAGCTCAATAATCCCCACATGGCCGCTGCAGAGATGGGGGGTTGACATCGTCTGGCCATTACCAGCAACACCAGGAAACCTATGTTTCGCAGCTGTAGCCCTCGAGTACTTCACGAAGTGGATTGAGGCTAAAGCACTAGCAAAAATCACCTCAAGCAACTTAATCAGTTTCGTTTGGCAGAGGATCATATGCCGTTTCGGCGTACCAGCATACATCACAGTAGACAATGGAAAGCAGTTCAACTGCACAAAGTTTAGAAAATTCTGTAGTGAAATGGGGATTAAGCTTGCGTTCGCATTGGTTAATCATCCTGAGAGCAACGGAGCGGTCGAAAGGGCAAATGGCCTTATTCACAGCGACATCAAAAGCACTATTCGATTCAACAAAAGGAAAATGGGCACAGGAACTAGTTACTTTGGTCTGGGGGCACAACGTCTCGAGAACAAGAACAACAGGATTCATGCCTTTTCGTCTGCTGTATGGCGAGGAGGCAATCACGCTGTATGAACTCAAGCTCGGGTCATTTCAAATAGAAATAGCAGCCACAACCTATACAGAGATATGTCGAGCTCGAGGCAGTAGAAAATAACAGGTTGCAAGCCGCAGAAAATCTCGACAGATACCACAGAGAGACAAAGGCCTAGAGAGACAAGAAGGTCCTACGAAAAAACATCAACCCCGGGGACATGGTGATCATTCACCACCCTGACAAGTAGGGCAAATTGTAGTCCCAATGGTATGGCCCATTCATCGTGGCAAGCATGCTCAAACCAGGAGTATACAGGTTGCTCAATGAATAAGGAGTCGAAACAAGTCACACATGGAACGCAGACAACCTGCGCCGCTTCTATCCCTAGCAAACACCATTCATGCTTTCCCCAAAGTGGGTTGTAATTTTTCGATTTATTTTGCAACTTTTACCTAACAAGGGGTTCGCACTCTTTTTCCTCATAGGGGAAGCCTTTGCAAAAAGGTGTGAGGTCTTTTAACGAGGTGAGCCATTGCACCCCTCAGGCAATTTAAATCGCTCTTTTCCCCACCTCGGATCATTACTGCAAAAAATATCAAAACAAGACCCGTTGATGCAACGTCTCGACTATCGATGGAACTTTCAGCAAAACTAGGTTGCATCAGTCGATTATCGCCAAAATAGAGCGGCAGCAAATTTAGCAACCTCAAATGGTCTAAGGATTGGACAAACACTTCGGCTCTCCGAAAATGCGAGAGAACAAAGAAGACAAGCCCAAGGGCACAATAAACATTTCGTCGCTCCAATAAAGTGTGAGGACAAACAAGTTAAGCCACGAGCTATTCGAACTTTTCGCCTCTATGAAAAATGCAAGAGAGCGAAGTCAAAAGAAAATTATTAAAACACCAACACACGGGAAAACAAACAGCAAGCCTAGAGGCTCATCGAACATTTCGCCTTGCTGAAAACACAGCAAGAAAACGCAAATCAAACCGCACAAATAACACAATCAGCTCGCTCCACCAGCGGATGCATCAAGAAAAACCAAAAAGCCAGAAAGTAATTAAACCGAACAAGGACATGCCGTACCGCAAAGGACAAATCCCAACTTAAGAGCAACACCAAACCTATACAGTAAATGTAGTAACCTACCACAACTACCAGAATTAACAATCGAGAGCCGCCGCAACCCTATAAATAAGACGCCCGGGACTCCCCAAACGCCAGATCAAATGTTCAGTTGTAGCTAAGGAACTAGGGTAGTCATCCATGCTGCTTAGGGCACCTCGCGTGGGTATAGCGAGCGGATATGAGAGCGCATCAGTAGGATCGATTTTCACGGGCGCAGCAACATCTCGCCCATGGGATAAAAGATTGTATAGGCACAAGGCAGTCAGTATGAAATGTAGATGTCGTGAGAAAATACGTAAAGCCCAAGCCACATACTGTCCAAAAGGTGCAAGCGCCTGATTATTGCTGCGCACAAAGCTAGAGGATGGCTCAGTAGGATGAGGATGTGCCACCACGACAAGCAAGCATGGAGGGATGTCAAAACCACACTTCAAAACTCTGCGCCTCCAAGAGACTGCATCCTTAGTGTAGTTGTGCACTGGGAAGCACGACACCCAAGGTACTAAATAGCGTATATCAGGTTGGTAGCGGATTGGCGTCGAGGTAGCAGATTGCGGATAGCGAGCGATATTACGGACGATAAGTTCTAATAGCGGCACCTCGATAGTCCCATATAATTTTAAGTACATATATCATGAATAATGAGTATAAATAATTTTAATTGCATATATCATGAATAATTTTAAGTTCCACAGCCCATGCGTGAGTATTTGAATTTGGGGTGTGAGTCATAGTGGGCTAGACTAATTAGAGATATTTGCTTCCATGTTATTGCGGCCTGCTACGCGCAATTGCGGCCGTAATATCGGCCCGCTATTCAAAATTGTGGCCGCAAAGTTCCAGGATGCAAAGTTCAGAGCGCTACCTCATAGCGATAGCGACAATGAACCGCTACCGCTATTGCGGGTGCAATTACGGCTGCTACCACCGCTATTTATTACCTTGGCGACACCATAGCGCCCCACAGCGATTTAGCTAATTCGCCTAGCAATTTTGCTAATCACTCGGGTGAACAGACCAATCAAACAAGATGTTGTGATCCAAGAAGCAGAAGGAAAGGTATCGATTGCTCTATCTGCCAATGTTTCTTGCGCAAACCGCCAATGTAAAACAACATTTTGAAAAACTCGAAATAAAAGACAATGCCACAAGAACATTCCCTTACTCGAGCATTTACCCCTCTCGCCTTAAAATGTTTGGGGGATGGCGTTTTCGCATAACAAAATGCCAAGGGGCTGGCAAAGAAGTCGCTCACGCATTCGCCGTTTCTCCATCCCCTCGCCTTAAAAGGTTAGGGGGACGGCGTTTTCACATACCAAAATGCCAAGGGGCTGGCAAAGAAATCGCCCGCGCATTCCCCGTTTGCTCCATCCCCTCGCCTTAAAAGGTTGGAGGGACGGCGTTTTCGCATACCAAAATGCCGAGGGGCCGGCAAGGAAGCCGCTCGCGCATTTGCCATTTGATTCATCCTCTCACCTTAAAAGGTTGGGGACGGCGTTTTCGCATACCTAAATGCCAAGGGGCTGGCAAAGAAATCGCCCGCGCTTTCGCCGTTTGCTCCATCCCCTCGCCTTAAAAGGTTGAGGGACGGTGTTTTCGCATACCAAAATGCCGAGGGGCTAGCAAAGAAATTGCCTGTGCATTCGCCATTTGCTCCGTCCCCTCGCCTTAAAAGGTTGGGAGGGCCGCATCATTCTAGCTTAGCAAAGCGCCGGGGGGCTCGCACAAAGGCTACTCAAACAACCATGTTTTCGCCCAACCCTCCCGCCCTTAGGGCGCGCGGGAATGACTTTGTTCCTATCCTAAGGGTACGTTGATGAATTCACTGTTAGATAGCACGCAAGGCCGAAAACGACAGCCACACGGAAACAACAAAATAGCAAAAGCAAGCGCGAAATGCATGAAAACTTTTTTTATCGAATATGCACGAGAGTGCATATCATTGCATTAAGAAAGGAGTAGGCAATATGTAAGTACAAAGAATGGCCGAAACTGGGATAAGAATCGCTACATTGTTACAGCAACTCCCATGAACTCGGCAGGTAGTGGCCTACCCTCCCGACGCAATACTCCCTAAGTGTTTCGCCCCGGCCTGCACCCACAGTTCCACCTGAGCCTTGATGACTTGCAGTAACTCGGCAACCGGAGATGTGGATTCCCTAAAACAGCGGGCGTTGCGTTCCTTCCACAGCTGCCAGGATACCAACGCGAAGAGTGAGTCAAGGCCCTTCCTTTGGCTGGTTTGTAGTCCGGCCCGCATTCGCATCCACCATGATGAAAACTATTACATCCTCAGAAACATTTGAACTTTCCACAACCGCAAATATGTGAAACTACAAATAGTGCACATCATCCGCACACCAAACTACGTGCCGCCCCAAGCAGGGCGGAGATAGAAGTTATATCGCCGATTTTCCAAATCTAGCGTCATATCTTCGATAGGGTCCTCATTAGGGTCCCTCAAACCAGACAATGAAGGCTCTCCGCGGTCTCCATGTGACTGTTCATGGCGCCCCCTTTGCTCTTCCAAGATGTTTGGATCAAAGTCTGAGTCGAAAAATCTATTAAGGACCTCCTCTTTCCTAAGCTTGCGGTGAAAACATGGCCTCAAAATGCCGGTCATACTAGAACCCGGGAACTTCTTTCGATGGTAAGACCAGGAAGTGCCTCCAACATAGAAATCACCACAGCGTATCATTAAGGGGTAAACATCCAACGGTGGCACAGGCTCCGCATCAGGAACCTGCGCGCCGAAACCACAGAAGTTTAAATCACATTCTTATAATAGTAACCAACCAAAGATACAACTTTCCAAAGCTACAAACGCCAATTCCTAATTCTCTACCGCTTCTTGATCGGCATTCTTGCCTGGAGTGTCGGTCGCTTCTTCGCCAGTGCCCGGAGCAGGTGAGGCATTCGAATCACCCAAACCGCTTCCCGACGCACCCTCCCTGGCGTTTCGGGCGGCTACGAACCTTTTCAGCTTCTCCTTAATGGCATTGCACTCCTCGGTGGTATGCAAAACAATTTCTCATATATAAGGACGGAAGCTTCTCACCTCAACTAACCAAGGAACAAACTTAGGTCTCGTTCGTTTCCAGCTGATCCAATCCAGGGCCTGAATCAATCCAGGCCTGAAACTAGTGGATCCACTTGTGTCACTCATTCCAGGCCTGGGTTCGTTCTGGAGGGTAGGAGGTGCGGATTAGATCCGGGCCATGCTGTGCGAGGGGGAATCCAAGCCGGGCCCGTTTTGGTTTTAGGCCAGGCCAAAACGAACGCACATTTGAGCTCATGCCTGGGTTGAAAACGGGCCTCTCCAATCCAGCCAGAATGGGCCTCGAAACAGGCCAATCTGATGGAAACGAAACAGGCCTTAACGACAAGCGAACACACCTTGCCACGCGTCATAGCAGCCCTGAGAAGAGCGAGATCCCTTCCACGGGGGTGCCAGAAACCATCAAAGAACCTCTTCGCTGCATCATGCGCTTGATTTGGAGCGATCCAATAGGAAAGAGGATCCTTGATTTCAACCTTATCAACATGGTCGCACCCGCACTCCGTCAAGGCTTGGGCGAAAGCACGGAGGGATATCATTGAGGCATACTCTCGCCCGACGTTCATGTGTTCATTCAAAGTGGCCAGCTCATTCGCCAGCCAATCCATGAAATCTACAACAGGCGCGTCACGAGGCATCTCCATCTCTTCGCCCACGCTCTGAATCAGATCCTTGTAGACATCCGCCACCTTCTAAGCATCTGCGATGACTTTCCTGCGCTCGTCGCCTTTCTGCCGACGCTACTCATCGAAGTCCTTAGCATCTTCTTGATCTGTGCCTTGCTCGTTTTGCGAGCGTTTTCATCTTCTTTCGCCTGCTTTTTCGCAACCTCCAATTCCTGCTCAAGGGCCTGGATCTTTTCGGCCCTATTCACCAGCTCCTTCTGGAGGTTCTGGCGAACGGCCTGCCCTTGCTGGCGAAGCCCCCGAGCTAGGAGCATGGCCTACGATAAACAAGAGCGAAATATTAAGGAAAACTTAAAAAAAAAACACGGCACCAACGAACGAAAAAGAGCACAGGTCCTTACGCTGACAGAATGAAAGTTTATCGCCTTAGCAAGAGACGAATCTGTCACCTTCAAGAGGTCCCTCTCCACCTCCGGGGCAACAAACGAGCCCGCACTTGCTGCAAAAAGTTCCTATGGGTTGGCAAGGATGCAGCAATAACAGGGAAATGCATGGTCGCCTGGGACACTTGCTGCCGACCGACTGAACTTGGCGGGCTCGGGATCCCCAATTTGAAGCTGCAGGGATATGCTCTACAAACCAAGTGGCTGTGGTTGCAGAAGGCCGACAGCTCCAGAGCCTGGAGCCAATTGCCGCTACGAGTTGAGCGGGAGGTGCTGGCCTTCTTCCGCGCTTCGACGTACACCGTACTGGGAGACGGTAACACATCATTGTTCTGGGAGGATAGGTGGCTCAACGGAGCGGATGTAGCTGTGCTCGCTCCAAACCTTGTGAAGCAGGTGCCTAGTGCAATCAGGCGGAGTCTCTCCGTTCGCCAAGGACTAAGCAACAGGGACTGGACACGCTTCATTACTGGTGCTCTCACCGACATGCTCATCGCCGAGTTCTTTGACCTCTAGGACGCTACTGAGAACGTGTCACTCCTGGATCAACCCGACAAGATTGTGTGGCGATGGACCCCTGATGGGCAATTCACAGCTAAATCGGCATACAACTAAATCGGCATACAACAAGCTGCACACGGGCGCCATCACCTTCCGCGGCCACGCACTAATTTGGAAAACCTGGGCGCCGCTGAGGGTGAAAATTTTCCTATGGCTTGCGTTCAAGAGGAAGCATTGGACCAACGATCGTCGGGCCAGACACGGCCTTCAGGCACACGAAGAGTGCTTCCTCTGCGACCAGGCGCCGGAATCCATTGACCACATGCTGAGTTGCTGCCCGTTCACTCGTGAGCTATGGTTTCACATTTGCACGGCGCTTGGAAAGCACCTCCCCCAACCGAACCACTCAGTGCTATCAGCTTGGAGGCAGCTTCGCAGGGAATGGCATGGCTGCCAGCGAAAAGGTTTCGACTCCCTCTTTGCTTTGGTGTCTTGGCAAGTGTAGAAGGAGAGGAATGCCCGCTGCTTCCGGAGTGCGACGACGTCGGTGACAGACCTGCTGCTCGTTATCCGCGCGGAGGCAGACCAGTGGATCAGAGCGGGTGCTAAAAACTTAGGAGTGCTTGTTTCGGGAGAGTAGGGCCTGCTCTCCTGGGTCTTCACCGTAGTTTCTTGTGGTCGGTTCTTATTCTTGTTTTTCTTTGTCTCCGGGCTGTGCTGTTGAACTCTACTTCTTCTTAATGAAATGATACGCAATGCTCTTGCGTATTCGAGAAAAAAAAACAAACGAGCCCGCACAAGGATTTGCGAAGTCTGCCACAGCCTTGTCGGGCAGTAGACCGACGGTGCGGAGGTCTGCGTTCGCGATCACCCGGGAACTCGAAGCAGCCCCTAAAGAACGAGCAATGCGATAAGTTTCTTCCTTCGCAGGGCTCATTTCGCCTGAAGAGCTTGACCCCGAATAGACCTTCATCTCGTCATAGTCTCCAGGCCGAGAGGTCAGGCACAGCTCCCCATGGCCGAACAGCTGTCTGCGAACTAAGCTGTCGCTTAATCGAATAGACTCCGCATAGAATCTAGACTTACCCTGCAATTTAGATACCGAAGCATCTGGAGATGCTGCAGGGGCGGGAGCAGGGCGAGTAGGCACGGGCTCCTCAACAGAGGATATCTTTGCCCTTTTCGACCCAGCATCTTTCGGTGGGTCAGCAGACTTGCGGGAGCTCTTCTTTTGCTTCTTCCCGAAAACATCACCAATTGACATGGTGTCGGCCACACCGAAGGCATCGGAAACATCAGCAACTTTTCCCTTGTTACCCATTCCATCAAAGCTACTGGCAGGCTGCAGCAAAAAGGACAGCAAAACGTGAACACGCAAAATTTGAAACACAAAAGGCCCAGAGACGAAAACATGAAGCCAAGCAAACCGAAACTCAAAACACGAAAGACAAAACTACCATTTCGGTCTAGACTTGGCCGAAACGACGGGTTTGCCCAATTACTATTTTCTCGCTGCTGCCCAACTTGCCAGCGATTTCCCTTCTGATCCAAATATCAGCCGGCTCGTTAAGGCCTCGGCCCCGACCACCACGCTTTAACTTACGCGATTCCAGGGCAGCGGTATTCGTCCCGTGCCCCGCCGTCGCCTTCCTCCCTCTGCCTCGTCGACCTCGAGTCCCGTGACCGCACTGGGCATCATTTTCGACCAGAAGGCTCGTCGAGGGGCCGTCACGATCGGCATAGCAAAGGCCCATCGCATTGAACACTTGGTTCAGGCGCCTCTTTCCGCCCAAGCACTGACATCTTCCCTTTATGCTCCTTATCTCCATATAACCCGATAATCTATTAGGCCTTATGTTTTATATAATTCACAAAATCAAAATCGGTCGAAAAGGCGTCCGGTTGAGCAATGCCAAGATTCGGGTAAACATATCCGTCCTTTCGCTCGAACTCGAAGAACCGAGTCTCGCTGCTCAAAGGTGGGCTCTCGCAACCAAGCCACTCCTCAACCAAATCCCGGCTATTTTTCCAGCGAGATGTCAAGGCGAAAGCATACGCGGCCGCAACGTTATCCCTCCCATCCGTACGGAACTCAGCCAAGCGAGCGCCATCCATTGGGATCATCTGAGAAACCAAAATATGAGCTTTCGGCAAATCATTCGCCAACGCCTCAGCCACATCTTTGTCAGAGCACACGCCGTGATAGAACAAGTAATCTGTCTAGCGTGGCCACTTGTTCCGATAAGATGGCACTATAGACACAGTGCCTCTCGTCTTCTTCGGTACGAAGTTATAAGATCCAGCCTCTCGTCTTCTTCGGTATGAAGTTATAAGATCCATAGTGCGCTACCATTTCAGACTTCGTCCGCTTGTCCTTAACAGTCTTCTTATGTAACTGGGTCTCGTAATAACAAGCGAAGATGTCAACACTTAGAGCACACCCAGACATCTTGAGTGCCATAACAAATACCCTGAGCCGAGCGAATGCATTGGTGTCAGCTGATGGATTTGCAAATTGAAGCGTTGCAAAACCTCGCCGACGAAATCTTCACAGGGAAACCGTAGCCCTGCCTCAAAGAAGTCGCGAAAAACAATAGCCTCATAGGGCTCCGGATTGGGCACTTCCTCGCGGCCAGGAGCGCGGCACAGGCTACGAAGTGAAGAGCCTTTAAAAGCCCGTGCTCAACAAACTCATCAAGGTCTTCCTCTGTCACGCGCGACCAGCCTATCCTATAAGTGGCCGAAAAAAGATCTGACCGCCCTTTCACCACAGACGGCACTGGTCCAGCAGTCTCAGCCTCTTCGCCCTCTTCCACTATTTCCACATCCATCTCCGTACCCTCAGCTGCTTGACAAGGCAAGGGGCCATGAACACCAACAGCAGGATCCACCGGCATCAAACCATCACCATGCCTATTCGCCGATTCATTCGCCATTTGATCCGTGTGGCTCGACGAATGGGTCTGTGACTCCGAACTAGAACCGCCAGATGAGCTCCTGCTGGATGAGGTTTCGCCAGACGACCAAGCGAAAACAGTAAAGAAACGAAGAAAGCCAAAAAGTAACATCAACACAAAGCAACTAAAGTAAATAAAAGTAAGGTGAAACTTAACTGTGAAGAACTTGCGAAGAGCGGAGTCCTGGAACGCGCGAACAGAGGCAAAAACCGGCCTGAGCGAAAAGCAAGGAGCGAAGGAGCGTCTCTGGCAGGGAATTGAGGAAAGAAGGGAGCGCACGGCTCTCCCACCCCGGGGGGGGGGGGGGGGGGGGGGGGGGGGGGGGGGGGGGGGGTTATATAGTCGGCAGGGGCGGAGCTCCTTTGTGGCAAGGTATGGCGCTCGCCGTACCTTGATTTCCCAGAAAATTTTACCCCCATATATACTCTATACCATAGATATGTTATGGAAGATGTCTCAGCCGGCAGATAGAGAAAGAAAAACAGTAGCAAGTGAACTATTACGACGTTCTCGTGGGCTGGCCTATTGAGGCTATCACGTACATGTATATGGGCCTTTTGGCCTGGCGTCTGCTAGCTCTGGAGCCTACTACAAAGTCACCGAGAGAAGAGAGTTTCCTTCTGTACGAGTACGACGAATCGACGAACCGCTCGTCCGCAGTCCGCTTGACCTTGACGGTTCGTGTCCCTGGGGCAGCGCCGCCGCTCGATCAGATGAAGATCAGGCGATAATCGCGAGCGCAACTGTGCTGTGCACGTCCACCGTCTGCACGAGCAACTCCGCCACCGCCACTGCGAGTCCTGCCTGGCTGCCTCCTGGCGTCGTCGACGAGCCACTCTGAGTCTCTACTGCTGCGTTTCCTTAGGGCAGACTCGGTGAGTTTCAGAATTCAGAGTCCCGTTACTTCAGGATTTGACAATTTTTTATTACTTGGGATGCTTGATTATTAATTAATTACTAAGTTTGTTTGATTAATTTACGAATCACAGTGAGCATAAATTATCTAACCGATGTATCCAAAAGGAAAAAACAAGGGCAATTTCAAAACAAGAGGTAAGCATGATATATTAGTCTATGGACACTTGATGTTGATGATACTTGGTTAGTCTATTGACTTTACTTGTATCTTTTCTATTTATTAATCGAAATATTTTTACTTATATATTAGATAACGATAATGATATATTATATGTGCATAAACCAATATACTGAGAAATATTTAATATCTATAGGTTATCGATTTCGCCACACCTTAATTTTTTCCCGTCCTCCGCCACTGATAGCCAGGCAACAGGCGGCACGCGCATCGAGGAACAGCCGTGATGGTTCGTCTAACCGTCGCGACGGTTCAACTGCCACAAAACAGTAGCTGGGGCACACCAACCGAAAAAACGGATTCAGTTGGTCGTTAAAAAAATCATTCAATAAAGTCACACTAGTCCTCCCCTCTTTGCCGAGGACGGCGTATGGGCCCAGCGGTGAGTCCGTCTAACAGCTCGGTCATCCGTGCGAAAGGCGAAAGCCTCTCAAGTAGAGATGGCAATGGGTACCCGAAACCCGAGTACCCGACGGGTATTACCCGATAAAGAGACGGGTATGGAATGAATTTTCTACCCGTGGGTACGTTATTGGACAAAATCCTATACCCATCGGGTATGCGGGTACGGGTGCGGGTGTATACTACCCATACCCGCATACCCGCGGGTAAGACATACCCGCAAAAATAACTAGTCAACCTCAGTTATTTTAGCGCATATAAGTCATGAATTTGGTCTATTGAGACATCCACTATATTTCTAGTAGATTGCTTTTGTTGTAATGATGCTAATAATATTTGTTAGCATGTTTGTAACTTGTTGGAAGCTTAGAATGATTTATTTTTGTATGTGACTATTTGATATTTTTAGTTAATTTTCGGGTATGCTATCGGGTACGGGTTACCCGTCGGGTGAGAATTACCCGGCGGGTACGGGTATGGAACTATTTTTTTACCCGCATGCGGGTACGGGTAACCCGACGGGTAAAGTTTTGCGGGTACGGGTACGGGTACGGGTGGGCACTACCCGTCGGGTATGTACCCGTTGCCATCTTGACTCTCAAGCGATTCCAAGGGGCTAATGTTGGGGGCACCCCAGGTTTCTAGATCTCATTATCTTTTATATAGCTGTTTAGGTAATTAGAATGCAACAGGGCTGCAATTAGAATGCTCATTTTTCAGTACTTGCCTATAATCTGTCCATTGAAAGATTAAAGTAGCAATCAAGTTTTGCTGTAACTTTATGTGTCACTGTAGTGATTTAATATCGTTCATTCTCTGTCCAGCTACTTATTTTCTTTTGTGTTCTATTCATTTGCAGGTTGCAGCCTTGCAACAAGCAAGACAAGTGCGGCTCGTTTGGTTGGGGGTAATTGAAAGCAGAGAATGGGAGTTTAAAGATAGGAGTTTAGAAATTTTTTGTTTGTTCCGTGAGAATGGGAGTTTTGGTGAAAAGGGGGAAGGGGAGTTTAGAAGGCCAACTCTCACTAATCAATTCCCTAGGGGAGAGGTGGGAATTGGGTGAGAGTTGTGTTCGTAATAAAAGAAAAATAGATCCTCACTGTCCATCATGATTTGCCTTTTAATTTCTCCCTCAAAACCCCCATACCAAACAGGGATATGAATTCCCTCCTCAATTCCCTTTCTTATTTCCCTCCATGAACCAAACAATAAATTGAGAATAAAAGTCAATTTCCCACCTCAGTTCGCTCTGTCAACTTTCATCACTAATTCCCATGCCTCTTCCCACGAGGGACATGGGAGCTTGGCCGTTCCTGTCAGATTTATTTTGCGAGGTGCAGTTCTACTTTGTGTTGAAATTCAGGATGAGACGATCAGCTAGAATATGGTGATTTTGATGCCACGGATGAGATCGATACCCTTGTTCCTTTGTTTTTTAACTAAGGAGTAGGTTATTCCTTAACTGTAGCTACCTTTCACAGTGATTCAGACATGTATTTTGGCTCAGACCATATATCACTACTGCAGACTGCGGCTTTGTCTAGCGCCTGAGACGCTCGGCAAAGGCCGAATTGCGCTCGGCCAAGGCTTTGCCGAGCGCAACGCTCGGCAAAGGGCTCCCGGCAATGAAATGCTCGGCAAAGCCTTCTTTGCCGAGCGTTTTTTATCGGGCGCTCGGCAAAGCCTTTGCCGAGCGCCTAAGCAGCACTCGGCAAAGAAAAGCGACGGTCACGGCGGTAGTCACGGTGTGACGTTTTCTTTGCCGAGCGCCTCCAATAAGACGCTCGGCAAAGAGCAAACTGATTTTTTTAAAAAAAAATTCTTTGCCTAGCGCCTCCAGTCTGGCGCTCGGCAAAGAGCAAACTGATTTTTTTTAAAAAAATTCTTTGCCTAGCGCTTCTATCCTGACGCTCGGCAAAGAGCACACTGATTTTTTTAAAAAAATTCTTTGCCTAGCGCCTCCCGCTTGGCGCTCGGCAAAGAAAAACAATTTTTTTAAAAAAAAATCTTTGCCTAGCGCCTCCAGCCTGGCGCTCGGCAAAGATCAAACTGATTTTTTTAAAAAAAATCTTTGCCTAGCGCTTTTAGCCTGGCGCTCGGCAAAGACCACACTGATTTTTTTTTAAAAAAAAAAATTTGCCTAGCGTCTCCCGCCTGGCGCTCGGCAAAGAGAAACAATTTTTTAAAAAAAAAAATCTTTGCCTAGCGCCTTCAGTTTGGCGCTCGGCAAAGCTGGGTAAACTACAAGGCTCTTTGCCTAGCGCTGCGCTAGACAAATCTGGAACCCAGATTTTGTTAAATCTTTAATTTTTGCTTTCTATCGCTGCAAACATAACATATCATATATATATACATCAAATGGATATCACCATGAACACAAATAACACCATTTATATCACAATTTCATCGCTTCTGTCACCACCATCACCATATATATCACAATAGCACATATATCTCATAATAGCATCACTTATTCGGCAATAAAGTCCATTACAACAACTTGATATTCATGAAGTTCAACACAACAAGTCCAAGTCCATGACATGAAGTTCAACACAACAAGTCCAGATCCATCACCAAGAGAAGGAATACGTGACAACAACTTCGACGTTACTCACTGAGGCGGCGGTGAAGGTTGGTACCCGGGCCACCCATGTGACGGCGGCGACGGTCCCCCATGCTCGTTCGGCACGTGGTTCGAACCCGCCGACTGAGGCTACACACAGGAGCAGCGATTGCATGAGACAAAGTTAAATAGCTAAATAACATGCATGTATGATATATATTACTCACCGGAGTAGTGTTGAGAGCAACAAAGGGAGGAACGACGGGAGGAGGCTGAGGTAGACCCATCAAGCTGGGTGGCAAAGTAACACCCAGAGAACTCTGCAGAAACGCCAGCACGTCCGACATCCTCTGGTCACTTGCCAGTCGCGCCACCCGCTCTGAAGCCACAATCGCCTCCAGCTCGTCGGCCCTCTTGTTCGAAGTTTCCACCTGAGCCTATACATTGTTGCAAAGGTAATATTAGTGAAGCGACAAGGAAATCCTCGTGTAATGCACGACGAGTAAACCAAAACTAACCTGTAGTGCCTCGACTGGGCCTGTCCATAGGCCGGCCGCTCGCGTATCGGCGGGAGTCCGGAGCCACTCGTGGTCTGTGCTCGGATCTGGGAGAGAGTGGGAGTAGTGGCGGTGTCGATCACGCTGTTGGCCATCCAGTAGCGCCCATGCTGCTTTCCCTTTCCAAGACACATGACGAGACGCGCATCGATGTTGTCAGTCGTTGGATCATAATCGGACCCATACATCGTCCTTGCCGCCTCATGGTACTCGGTGACTTTCTTGTAGGCGCTCTCACTTGTGTACGCCTCGGGCGGGTCCTCCGGGTTGAAGGAGACGTCGGACGTCGCCTTGCCCTTGTGTGACATGGTATATGCAGCGAAGTAGGAGCATGGCTGGCCACCGTGCGCCGCCGACTGCGAGAACGAAAAGAAGTTTGTTAGTAGTCTTTGCCTAGTTACATTAAAGCATGACAACAGTTACAAACATGATGACGTACCCAAGCTCGGCCGAAGCCGCCGACGTTGCGGTTGCCTTGATGGTGAGGTACACCTGGCATGGCCAAACGGTGAGCCCGGGCAGCCGCGTGCTGCTGCCGCCACTCCTCGCTCAGCCAACGGTCCACGATTTGCCCCCACGCCTCAGGGGACTTTTCGCACCACCAAGGAATGACCTACACGTCATGAAGTAATCGACACGTTAGGCAGTCAAGTTCATAGCACCGAATGTTGAAAGGAACTTAATTTAAAGTTGTTCAGTTACCTGCATGAACTCCTCTTTGGTGAGAGAGAGCCTCCGATCTCGGATTTGTTTCTTGTTGACGCTCTCTCCAAATTGCTTCCCATAGTAATCTCTGATGGCCTGGACTCTCGCCTCGTGGTACATGTCCGTAACGCGCTTCCTGCAAGCTTTCCTAGCCACGGCGTCCGCATTGCCCTCGTAGCTCTCGTCGAGCTTCAAGTGAGAACGAAAAATTTCGGCAGCACCTCCCCTGTACGGGGAGGTTACCAAACCTGCAAAAAAAGACGGCACGATGGCCGACAACCACAAATACGTCACCGGCACGATGGCCGACTAGCACAAGAATATATGCAAGTATTAACACTATTAGTATAACCACTACTAGTACTATCACTACTCACACTACCACTACTACGCCTACTACTCCTAGTCCTAACCCTTCTACTACTACTACCTACTACACCTACAATTACTACTACTACTCCAACTACTACTACACCTACTACTAATCCAACTACTACCACATTGACCACGACTTCGCCTACTACTACTACTCCTACTACTCCAACTACCACTACTACTACGCCTACTACTCCTACTACGTCAAACTAGACGTACCTGTGGCGGACGACGCGGGGTGCGGCGACCGACGCGGGGTCACGGTCGGGGTGCGCGAGGTCGGCGCGGGCGTGAGCCGGGGCCAGGGCGGGGGCGGTTGGCCGGGCGCGGCGAAGGTGGCCGGCCGCGGCGCGGGGCGGCGGTGGCGGTTGGCCGGGCGCGGCACGATGCGCGGGGGCGGGGCCGGCCGGGCGCGGCACGCGACGGCGGCCGAGCGCGGCGGCGGCGGCGGCCGGCCGCACGGCGCGGCGCAGGGGGGCCGGAGGCGGGGGCCGGCTGGGGGCGGAGTTGGGGGCCGGCCGGGCGCGGCGGGGGGCGGCGGCGGCGGCCGGCCGCACGGCGCGGCGCGGGGGGCGGGGGCGGGGGCGGAGGCGAGGGCCGGCCGGGCGCGGCGCGGCGCGGGGGGCGGCGCCGGGGGCGGAGGCGAGGGCCGGCCGGCCGCACGGCGCGGCGCGGGGGGCGGCGCCGGGGGCGGAGGCGAGGGCCGGCCGGGCGCGGCGGCGGCGGTGGCCGGGCGCGGCGGTGGCCGGGCGCGGCGGCGGCGGTGGCCGGGCGCGGTGGCGACCGGGCGCGGAGGCGGCGGCGGCGGACGGGTGCGGCTGCTGATTTTTTTTTTCTTTTTTTTTTAATTTTGGCCGGTTCATGTAAATAAGGAGACGCCCTTTGCCTAGCGCCCGCGATCTGGCGCTCGGCAAAGAGGTGTTTTTGCCGAGCGCCAGATCGCGGGCGCTAGGCATAGAATTTTTTCGTTGATTTTTTTCAATTTTGGCCGGCTGAGACGCTCTTTGCCTAGCGCCCGCGATCTGGCGCTAGGCAAAGATGTGCCTTTGCCGAGCGCCAGATCGCGGGCGCTAGGCAAAGAATTTTTCGTTTTTTTTTAAATTTGTTTTTGTGAATTTGTTTTTTTATTCGTTTAAGTACTGTACACTCCTTTGCCGAGCGCCAGATCGGAGGCGCTCGGCAAAGACTTTTCCGTTTTTTTTAAATTTATTTTTTAATTTATTTTTTATTTGTTTTTTAAAATTTGTTTTTTTATTTGTTTTTTAAAATTTGTTTAATTGCTGTACACTCGTTTGCCGAGCGTCAGATCGGGGGCGCTAGGCAAAGAATTTCAAATAATGTGTCATCCATGCAAAAAAAGGTTTGAAAGAAGAAAAAAGAAAATTAAAGAAAAAAAAAAGAAAATTTTTTGCCTAGCGCCAAATTTCAGCGCTTGGCGAAGAGGTGCCTTTGCCGAGCGCCCTGCGTTAGGCGCTAGGCAAAGGTGTCTCTTTGCCGAGTGCCAACCTTGGCGCTCGGCAAAGGCACCTCTTTGCCGAGCGCTGACATTTGGCGCTCGGCAAAGAATTTTCTTTTTTTTTTGTTTTTTTGTTTCAAACTTTTTTGTCATGCATTACACATTATTTAAAAGTATAGGTTAAGTTTTGGTACTTTTTTAAATCTTTTTACTATTTATCGTTAGTTTATTTGATTTAATTGAATTCTCCGATAAATGCGTGTTTGAACTGTAGGTGCATCGAATCTCCGAATTGGACGGTTCGAAAATTGATATTCGCATTACTTAGCGTATGTTAAGGCCGTATCCTGGAGCACGCATGAAATATCGAACATCTAGCGCACGGAACACGGCGACCAAGTTGCGCGTGAAGTGCTATTAAATTAAAAAAAAGCAAACAAAGTTCGAAAATCACGAAACTTTGCGAAACGTCTTTGGAGCACATGTGGAGGCTATGGTCAAAATTTGGTAAAGTTTCGTGTACGTTGTCACGTAAGTTAGTTAGAAACCTAGACATCTCACATGTGATCACAAGTTATCACATGTGAGATGTCTAGGTTTCTAACTAACTTACGTGACAACGTACACGAAACTTTACCAAATTTTGACCATAGCCTCCACATGTGCTCCAAAGACGTTTCGCTAAGTTTCGTGATTTTCGAACTTTGTTTGCTTTTTTTTAATTTAATAGCACTTCACGCGCAACTTGGTCGCCGTGTTCCGTGCGCTAGATGTTCGATATTTCATGCGTGCTCCAGGATACGGCCTTAACATACGCTAAGTAATGCGAATATCAATTTTCGAACCGTCCAATTCGGAGATTCGATGCACCTACAGTTCAAACACGCGTTTATCGAAGAATTCAATTAAATCAAATAAACTAACGATAAATAGTAAAAAGATTTAAAAAAGTACCAAAACTTAACCTATACTTTTAAATAATGTGTAATGCATGACAAAAAAGTTTGAAACAAAAAAACAAAAAAAAGAAAATTCTTTGCCGAGCGCCAAATGTCAGCGCTCGGCAAAGAGGTGCCTTTGCCGAGCGCCAAGGTTGGCACTCGGCAAAGAGACACCTTTGCCTAGCGCCTAACGCAGGGCGCTCGGCAAAGAGCCACCTTTGCCGAGCGCTTAACGGAGGGCGCTCGGCAAAGAACGACGGTATATTCCGCGGTGGCTCTTTGCCGAGTGCTATCCTTTGCCGAGCGCCTGGCGCTTGGCAAAGACGTTCTTTGCCGAGTGTTTCTCTTTGCCGAGGGCCTGACGCTAGGCAAAGGAGTCATTGCCGAGCGCATTCTTTGCCGAGAGCCCGGCGCTAGGCAAAGGTGGCCTTTGCCGAGCGCCCGATAAATAGCGCTCGGCAAAGACCCAGGCGCTAGGCAAAGGCACTGTCTGCCGTAGTGTATGTTATTATGACATGTGATTTAGTCTCGTGGGTACTTCATGTAGAGTATCCCGATGGTCATGAATTAAATTGTATGTGTTATGTGGGCCGGGCTATAATCTACATTATATGTATGATATGCTGTTTAATGTAATTGACTATGTTAACAAATGGCCCACCTTTGATTTTGGCCTATTAATAAATGTGTCGGGATAGTGATGTAAGCGTCTACATTGGCATCCACGTAAGCATCCATGATGATGTGGCATTTTATCCATGATATTTATTTTTCGTCACATAAATTGGGCCTAGGTTGGGCTAGCTAGGCTTTTGGCTGTTCTATGATGTTTATTTTTCGTCATAGAAATTGGGCTTGGCTTCAAGCATAGAAAACAATATTACATAACAATGTGTTGTAAATTTCACTGATCTTCATGTGGACCAAAAAGATGAAATTGTTGATCAACCTATACAGTGGTAGGTTAGTGGGTTCGCGCAACAACATAAAAATATCAATACTACTTACATTTATTTTCACATCGAACTACCTTTTTAATCGCTTACTCATTGCTACTTGGTTCTCATGTGATGACCACAACGTGATTGCCTAACAACCTTGACGACATCTAGGTGTGATGTCCTTGTCGCCTATGAATAGAAAGGTCCACATATATATGTTTCTTTGTAACACTTGGACTGTAGTATTATTTTGTGTTACTACAGAGCATATATTTGTAACATATTTTATACGTTCCATTTATGTGTTACAACATAGTACACTTTTGTAGCATTTTGCTTGTAATATTAATTTTGTGTTACTATAATTATTGTCAGTAACACATTTTTATAAAAAAAAGTGTTTTGTATGTTTTGTGTTACAACCCAAGTCTGTAACACACTGTTTGTGTTACTATGAAATTTCACTAGAACATATTAATGAATATATTACAAGAAAGTGTTACAATATCCTTATTTTGTAGTAGTGATTGATCATTGAAGCTCCTGAATTTTGAAGTTCTTCGTTGACACAGACATACTCAAAGGTTAATATATAGCATCTAATTTAATTGTTAATTTGTTTGCTTGGTTACATTGTTTCCAATATATAGAGATAAATGTGATGGATACCATCTTTAGTTTATTTTCTTCATTTTAGAGGTTATTTAATTTTTCGACTCATTTAATTTCTTGCAGATTGTATGTCGGACCCAATGGTGATGAAGTGCTTTTCAGCGTTGAATGGTACAATGGACCGATGAAGGACCGGGAGCCGATTAAAACTCTTTGCCGAGAAGAATTTGGCCTATGTCCCGATTAAAATCAACACACCTCTATTTTAATTGCCAAGGTCACGCACACCAACTAGTGATATGTTGACCCTGGGAATAATTAAGAACTTCTCAAACCACCATGAAAGCAGAGCGGGAAATTGCGAATTAAATTGCTCACTAATTAAGAGGCTAACAAAGGCTCTGACTTGCATGGGAAAAATTAAACCAAGAGCTAATAGGAATAAATGAGCACTAGCTGGAAACTTCTAGCTTCTGCTCAAAAAGAATGCTGCACAGCTGAAACTGAATGAACAACTGACTGGAGCGATCAGAAATAAAAAGCTAGAGCCATGTTGACCTTCAAGGTGCTGCAGGAAACATACTGAGACATCCCAGGAGCTAGCTACAATGCTTATGATTAAATAAAGGCTGAAATGAAATTGCTCCCTTGAATAAACAAGCACAAGTATTGTAGCATGAAAGTGATGTCTAGCAAAAGCAATATCAATTTTGCTCACTGTTGTCGCTGCTCACCTGCAACTGAAGATAAGCCCCTGTTCCTGCTGTGCTGAACTTAACCAAACAAAATCGAGTTACCTAGCTAAAGCAAGTACTAGTACTGCTGCCCTCCACCAGCTCTTGCTGTCCAAAATTGTCGATCTGCAGAACACACTAGAGCAGAACATGTGCACAAGAGAGATTGCAAAATCCAAGCATGTCATGGCACCTGCTGCAATAAAACAAATTCAGAGCAAAAGCCAGGCACGCACTAGTGAAGAAACTGCAGATAGAACAATCAATAACAACTAAGGATGGCAGCGGATCGGGTTCGGAGCGGATATCCGCGGGTTTTAGGTTCTGCGGGTTCGAGTTTAGGGATGGTTTCTCACCCATGGTTTTCGGGTTCGGTTTCGGGTTCGGTTTTCCACCCATGGATATCCAATGGATATCCGAAATAAATCATTTGGAATTAAAACTCATGTTTTATAATATGCTAATAATAACTTGTTTACTTAGATTATTAAATCTATTCAAAATTGACTCATGAAAATATTTATTATTTGTTGCCTCTTATTTATATATGTGAATATGTATAGATTTATCCGCGGGTTTCGGGTATCCGCGGGTTTGGTTTTGGTGATGGATTTCCATCCGAATCGGTTTTCGGTTCGGGTTTGGGTTTCGACTTCGGGTTTCGGTTTTGGGTGCACGGAGACTCCACCCGATCCGAACCTGACCTGTTGCCATCCTTAATAACAACTCTGCTGCAGAGAGAGACGGAGGGCTGCACTCAGACCTGCTGCTCCATGCACACACGCAGAAGATAGCCAGCAAGCAATCACGAAGCTTGGCGACGCAACACGAACAGTAGAGAGGGAAGTGGACTGACGCACAGGAAGCAAGAGAAGAAGAACCAACGAAGGGACCCGACGTGCACCTGGCCAAGGGAGAGCGCTGCTCATCAGAGCACGCACGGTGCTGCACCGGCGCTGGTAGTGCTCCCCTGCCTCAGCACATGACGAGCACTTGTTCTCCAAAGCACGAACAGAACCCCAAGCTGCTGAACAGAAAAAGGAACAGCATCAAGAAACAAAAGAAACTTGACCAAATCAAAAGAGATAGCACCCAAACTTTGCACACGTGATCTCCATGGAGTTGATGAGCATACTCTAAGAGATCATCGTCCAATTTCTACACAAACTCCAGGAAAATCAGATTTTGTGCAAGAACTTGAAAGAGTCGCCCGAAGAGAAAATCGTCGATTTCTCCGTGCTCGAGTTGATTTAGTCCAATTAACTCTTAGGATAGCTTCAACTCATGTCATAGCACGAATCAACACAAAAAGAAAGACTAAATTTGGTCTAGAATAGACGAAACGAAAAATCCCAATAATAACTTCAAAAATCACAGAAAAAGGAAATACTCAGAATTGGGGAGGGGAACAAGTGAAGCACAAAATTGATCCTTGGATTACTTCGAGAGGTTTGGTTACAAATCACTCCTAGCAAATCAAAGCTATGAATGGCAAAAAGCTCAAGAACAAGAGCCACTCCTCCCTCTAACCCTAGCCTCCTCTCAGCACCACATAAATGAGGGTGATCCTCCAAGGATAGCTGCCCAACCAACCCCTTCACATATATATAGGCGCCCGTCAAAAGACAAAAATGCTCTCACATGAAGTACTCATCCCAAATACCCACCAGGGGTAAATCCATCCAAATTTTTCTTCATCCGACGGCCACCGCGCCTCCTCATCAGTAGCTTCACCTCAACGCGAACTCCTCGATGCTGCCACGTGCCGTTCGTTCCTCCTCGGAACCTCCGCCTAGGTTTTGAGGCTCAAACCCATAAACCCGTCACCGATGGTTTTGAGGTCCAAACCACCGAACCCGCACCGATGGTTTTGAGGACAAAACCACCAAACCTCGTCGATGGTTTTAAGGACGAAACCACCAAACCCCCAATGTTGACGCGTGTCCGACCTCCGCCAAGCTTGACGCCTTCGCCTTTCTTCTTGACTTGACCCTCCGGCCTCCGCCAAGTGCCACGACGTCATCGTCCTCCATCTTGACTTGATCGACGTCGTCTTCATCATCCATGTACACTTGCGCTTGTCGATGTCCTAGATGTCAGCCACCGCGGCTAGTTACCCGGCCTCCTGGTCCCTTGGTCCAAGCCTCACGTCCATCCTTCACCACTCCCGGTCTGTCGGCACGGCACGTTCTCCTTGACCTTCACCTCGCCATCGACCACCACCTCCGAGCTCCACACCTGCACAACACAAAGCCAAGAGACATGTCGCACACATAGCTTTTGCCATGGTAGGGTTAGTCACCACTCAACCTACTTCGTGGATCACATTGACAATCACTCATCACAAAACGAACACACAAGGGTACTTATCAACCATGTGTTCACAATCTCCCCCTTGATGAGTGCATTGTCAACACCAATACATGAACAGCTTGAGCAAAAAAAAGAAAAAGAGAAAAACAACGAGCTCAACCAAATGACCAAAAGCCAAAGAAAAGCCAAAACAAGGTCATTTAAAATGAGCAAAACTTGATCCCCAAAGACATAGGCAACGGGATCAACACCACTAGCAAAGCTCGAAAAACCGAAAAACTGCTAGACCCTCCAGAAGAGGCAAAGGCTCAACACATCTAGCAATCAAAAGCAACTTAGTGCAACTCCCCCTGAACAAGTGCAATCTCTCTCTACAACTCCCCCTGAACAAGTGCAATCTCTCTCAAATGAATGCACGAAATGGAGATTTCTCCCCCTTGTTGACAACTTATCCCCTTGTTGACATGGTGAGTGTGACATATCTCTCCCCCTTGTTGATACATGCACTTATCAAGCTAGAGCTCAAGGATTGCAACTACCCCTCAAAACATGTTATGAATGCAGAAATGCACAAATGCAGAAGCTTCAAGATTATAGCAAGTAGATTGAAAAGATGCTCTAGCTGATGCGGTCATGTATATATATCAAACAGTACACGTGCTAGCAAATGCTCAAAATGACCAAATGAGATGAAATATGGCATTTTAGCAAGTTTGATCAAGTTTGAGCAAGTTTAAAATAGGGTTCACCACCAAATGAGCACATAGCAAATATAGACATGAGATCGACCTTGTGCTACACATGTATGCAAAGTGAACTACCCCAAACAAAGTTCACACGTCATGTCATGAGACAAACTTGTGGTTTGATCAAATTTTAGATACCAAATGAAATTTATCGGAGTGAATGCAGCTTTTCACCAAAGTTTGTCAGACAAGTGTGTGCGGGAGGTTATCAATGCCATCAAAACCTAACTTAGCGATCATGTCAAGCCTATGTCAAAAGCAATCAGAAGCTTAAGACAGTGATCTTGGTATCCACTACAGAGCTCAAGTTCACCCTTAAGTGTAATAGGGAGTTGTCTCGATACTCTGACATGGGATAGCAAAGACCCATCCCGATCTTTTCAAATCACTTAGCTTGTTTTTCAAGTTTTAGCACAAATTCAAGTTTCTCAAGCAAGTGTATAACTCAATGTATGAGCCGGAGCAACTAAGCATATATATAAAGCAAAAGAGATCTCGACACATCCTACACATGCTAGTTGCCACAAGTAATGGTGAACATGTTTCAAGTTTCATCAAGTGTTATTCAAGTTCACAATTGAAAAAGGCATTTTTAGCTCATATTAAGAGATCAAAATGAGCCTAAGCCAAAGCGCATCATGTATATCCATAACATTCCCAACAAGAGCATAGTGTCAACTAGCCACTATAAGGATGAAGCTCAGGATGCAATATGATACATGATGATATGATATGCAAGTATGATACAAAAGGTCAAAAACAGAAACTAAACTGCAAAGAAAACCAAGAAACTAAGATACAAGATCCAAAGCTTCCCAAGCTAAAAGGAAAGCAAAAATCCAAACTCAAAGCGCTGGACTTACCTTTGGTTGAAGTTGGAGAACCATTTGAGACATCTGGTCATGTGGCACAAACATCCGGAGTCAATGAGCTACATGTTCTTCAGTCCTTCGACCTGCTCAATAAAATGTCATAGGATAGGCAAATGACTCAACACTAGGGTTAGTAAACTATGAAGTATACCAGTGTTGGGCCATTTGCTTAGAAAAAGAGTCAGCTGAAAAACCACTCATCTTAGGCCAAGAAGCAAAGCGATCACCATAAAAAGGAAAACGTGGTCGGCTAGGGGAAAGCGATCACCACAAGGAAAATGTGGTCCGCTAGGGGAAATGGCACGGTGATAAAGAGCTCATCACCGTCGGATTGCACATCGAGTCAGCGGTCATAAAGTACTTTCACCGTCCACTTTTGTTCATAAACACAATGAAAACCGGTGGTTAACGTGTTTTTTGAATCTGCGGTGATGAAGCTTGGGAGTAGTGTTTGTCTAAAAAAAATTCTGTTCCGTGCAAGCATAGCTGCTTACTCACTAGAATAATAAAGCCACATGCATATCAGTTGGCATCCTTAGCAGCCTTGAAGTGTAGGTTATTTGTTTTTTCTATATAAGCATTCTTTTATAGTAGTTCACATCGATCTGTAAGCGTTGAGTAGGTCCACATGAATAATATCCAACGAAAATGTGTGGTTCAGCTATCTAAGATGGAGTATTAGTCAAAGAAACCGATGCGTGATGAGACTGCTACTCGCCTACTTCTGAAACCTTTCCACGAAGAGTCGGTGAGAGCCATGACAGACTTTGCATCAAAAGTTCTTTATTTTCAGAGCCAAAGCACCAGTTTTTACATGAACTTTATTCAGACCGACGAAGCATCCGTGGTTTTGCCGATTGGTGAAAAGGACGCCAACACCACCCATAACGTAGCAAACTCGTCGATTACTGGTGATCACACTGTCACTATATATAGATAGTACTACTCTATATAACAACGTTTTAATTTCACTGCGCCGCCAGCTCATCAACCGTCACCCCGCTATTGAACGGCCTCTGGCCGTCGCAGTCGAGGTTGCTCCCGTAGCCGATGCGGAAGACATCGCAGTAGCGCTTGTAGAAGCCAATCCGGTCGGTCACCCGGGGGTCGGCCCCGTGCCCGCACTCGATCCCACCGTTGATGATGTTGGTGACCACGCCGTACCCGGGCGCGCCCCGGCCGGCCGCCCTGTCCGCGGCCGTGGGCGTCCACTGCCCCGTGATCACGGCGTGGCACGACGGCTTGTTGTCCCGCGCGGTCATCCAGAACCACAGCGCCGTCTTGAAGGATATCACGGGGTCGGTCGCGACGAGGTCCGGGTTGTTGAGGAGGTCCACGCCGATGGCTCTCCCCGCCGGGCCGTAGTTGTAGTTGCTGATGGGATGAATGCACATCAAGAGATCTGAGATCGACAGGAATGGATGCAAACTACACTACACGTTTGATGACGAGTGAAATGCAAGTGCTTGGTTGCTTACAAGGAGATCTGGATGGGGCCGCGGCCAAAGTACTTCTTGCCGGGCGCGCACGGCCACTCCGGCCGCGGCTCGCAGTAGTCGGACGGCGGGCTGCGCTCCTCCTTGAAGCAGTAGCCCCACGAGAAGGGCCCGTCGGGCGCGGTCGACCACCCGCCCGTGGTCTCGTGGGAGGTCTGGCCCAGGAACGCCGCGACCTCCCGCTTCCGCTGCTCGTCGTCGCCGCCCGTCGTGCCGAAGGCCGGGAACGCGGCGGCGGCGGCGAGGAACGCGTCGTAGGTGTAGAACCCGCGCGCGGGGCACGCCGCGTCGTTGCGGTGGAGGAGCAGCCGCTCGAAGAGGTCCCTCGGCACGACGGACGCCACGCCGGGGCCCGCGGGGCCCGGGCCGCAGCCGGTGCACTGGCTCTGGCACCCGGCGCCGCAGTAGTCGGAGGTGTTGCCGCAGAAGCCGAATTGGCTGCAGCAGAGGCAGTCACGGCACGTCGCGCCGCCGGCCTGCGACCCGCACTGCTGCCCGCTCGCCACCGCGAGCGCCGCGGCCAGGACGCACAGGACTGCCGCCGCTGTCGTCGCCAGGCTCGGG
Source organism: Saccharum hybrid cultivar R570 (assembly GCA_038087645.1). Lineage (NCBI taxonomy): Eukaryota > Viridiplantae > Streptophyta > Magnoliopsida > Poales > Poaceae > Saccharum > Saccharum hybrid cultivar. The sequence continues at coordinate 17,701,191 of JAQSUU010000443.1, forward strand.
GCTCCTCCTGATGTCGACATACTTTGGTCTTTGCTGCCGGATGAGCCGCGGACTGCCGGCATTTTAAACACATGGATTCTGTCATCGCGGGAGCAAAGTCGCCGCACGTTGCTTCGTTGCGCTGTCCTCCTGTCCACTCCCATGTCCTTGAGATGAGAGAGGAGCACGTGGAGACTTTGGCACGTTCGTTGAACATGGAACATTTTGGGCTCTTTTGCCGGGCGCATACCATGTTTGGGCTTTAGAGGGATCATGGATCAATGTACCCTATCCCAAGTTTCCAATATCTGTGACGAGCATTCTCAGGATCGTTGGACTTCAACATGGGGAACTCCTACACTTCAAAAAGGTTTTACTCTTATATTTTTGGGACAGTGGAGGCACACCCAATTTTCAAGGAGGTATGGAAGTCAAGTTGCACCCCGAGGATCAAATTCTTTGCTTGGCTTGTCCTGGTAGATCGGCTCAATACCAAGACAATGTTAACAAGAAGGCACCTCCACGTTCATGATGATGATTTTTTGTGTCGTGTGAGACAAGGGAAGAAGAAACCATTGAGCATCTCTTTTTCACATGCCCTTTTGCAAGCCAATGTTGGGCCTCAATCAACTTTGTCTGGGATCACTCAATCAACCTACAGGATCGGTTCATTCAAGCTAGACAGTCCCACGGACACAATTTCTTTACTGAAGCTTCATTGATTGCTGCATGGGAAATTTGGAAAATGCGTAATGACAAGGTGTTTGAAAGAAGGGAGCCATGTCAAGCCAGATAGCTTTGTAATTTCAAAAATCAATGTTTTCTCCAGTCTGACTGACCTTAGGTTGGCTTTTTGCTTTTGGTTAGATGCTCTCAGTTAATTCCCTTTTGTAAGTATCTTGGACTCCTTTAATTTTATAAAAAGTTCTTCGACACTGTGGGGATCTCCCCATAGTTTTTTTGCCGTCAAAAAAAAAAGTTTCCAATATCTGTCACGGGCTGCGCTTATTGCTTACTTCCTCGCTCTATCTCTTTTTAACTATCGTTTTCACTTTTTGCTAAAAAAACTATCACTTTCACTTTTAAAAAAATAGACATACTTAACTTTGACTAAATATATACAAGAAAAAATATTAGTATTATTAGACAGATCATTTAATTTATTTACATGATAAACTTATTTAAAAGATACAAATATTGCTAATATTTTCTACAAATCTAGTCAAATTTAAGAAAAATTAATCGACACATGTTCCATAGGGACACTTAAAAAGTGACGGAGCGAGTAGTTTATAAGAAACAATGACTTTTCTTAAAAATATAACCAGCATATTAAAAAGTAGAAAAATCTAGAAAGACGTACGAGTATAAACAATAGGAAAGACAACACAACACCAGTGCTCAAGTGCTTACACCCTCAGGATTAGATTAGCCAAGTGTTTGGCGTCTATCGCTGTTGGCGCCTGTACCTTTGTTGGGTGGCGAAATCATCTTCAGATAGTCGAGGTGTCTAGGCTTATCCAAAGAGCTAGCCGAAGGGTCTAGTGGAGCTATCTTCGGAAGGCCTGAAGGCACGAGTCCACGTAGGGGTACGAAGCCAGCCCCGAAGGTGTGCTGTGGCGGAATTCTTGCCGTCCGAACGCTCAGACGGGAGTGTTCAGCCGATCATTCCCGTGCCATGCTTTCCGCGCGATGGTTGTCCTCCGTGCGATGCTTTCCCAAGCGCGGACGCGAGCAGCCGCGGCCCACGTGCACGCGCGACAGTTTTGATTCCCCAGGTAAGTATGTATGTTGCCTTTTTCTTTTCTTTTCTTTTTATTTTCTTTTCTTTTTTCTTATTTTATTTTCTTTTTCTTTTCCTTTTCTTTTTCCCTCCCACTCGTTGTTGTTTAGTTTTCTTTTCTTTTCTTTTCAGTTTCTTTTTCTTTTCTTTTTCTTTTTTCTTGGTATTTTTTCTTTTTCTTGCTATTTTTCTTTCTTTTTTCTTATCCTTCATTTCCATGCTTAGATTTTATTTTTTATTTTTGTTTATGTGAATTATTATTATTGTTTCTTTTTCTTTTTTTCTTTATTCTTTTTTCTTTTCTTTTATCGTTTTATTTTCTTTTTCTTTTTCTTCTATTCTAAGTAGATGGCGTCTTTTTTTATTATTATTTTCTTAACTCTTGGCTGCTAAGTTAGTTTCTTTTTTTTATTTCTTATATTTCATTTTCCTTTTGATTTTTCTTTTTCTTATTATTTCTTATATTTCATGTTCGCGTGCAATACATGTGATGTTCCATTTTTATCTTTTCTTTTCTTTTTTTCTTTTGATTTCTTCTTCTTTATTTTCTTTGTTTCTTTTCTAATTATGTTTTTTAATTCATGTTTTTATTTTTAAATCTTTCTTTATTTTTTTCTTTTTCTTTTTTTCTTGTCGTGCATCATTCGTTTTTTATTTTCTTTTTTCTGTTTTATGTCTTTATTATTATTTTTATTTTTAAAATTTTTATATACTTTTACCTCTTATTTATTTCTTTTTCTTTTTTTTTCTTTTCTTATTTTTTTATGATGTTCTATGTTGTTTTTTATGTTCATATAGTATACAACTAATGTTCTATGTTTTTTATGTGTCACGTGTCATGCATGTGATGTTTCATGATTTTTTTTATGTTCTCATGGTACACATGTGATGTTCTGTGATGTTTTTTTTGCGATGTTCATGTAATATATGTGTGATGTTTTATGATATATATAGTGATGTTCATGTAATATATATGCGATGTTCTATAATGTATTTACAGATGTTCTATAGTGTATTTAGTTATGTTCACTTAGTATACGTGTGATGTTCTATGATGTACTTAGTGATGTTCACGTAATATATATGCGATGTTCTATAATTTTTTAGTGGTGTTCTATGGTGTATTTAGTGATGTTCACACAGTATATATGCGATGTTCTATAGTGTATTTTAGGATGTCTGAAAATTATCCATGTGATGTTCTTTTAAAATTTTCTCTACTACGTGTTTTTATTTTTTCCTCACGCTCTAGATTTTATTATTTTTATTTATCTTTTATGTTATTTATTTATTTATTTATTTATTTATTTATTTTTATGTATATTATAATACCAATTTTACGAACATAAAACTAGAATATTGTTCTTCTGAACCGAGAACATTCTTCTTACAAAGACGGAACATTATTTTTTGAACTTACAACATCGTCGCTGCTCAATAAAAGAAAATGTTCTATCTTGATAAGATAAATGTTCGTTAATAAAATTTAATTTAAATATATCCAGGATCTTATTTTTAAAGATTTATTACAAGAAATCAGATGATGTAATCATAATTTAATTTGGATATTTAGTTTAAAAGTTATAATTTTTTAATACGTAAATAATTACTGCATGCAACGTGGATAAGGTGGGCCTGCGCGATTGGCCAGCCTGGGCGAGCGCGCGCTGCTGCTCCCAAAAATTCCCACGCTGCCGCTGGTGCTCTCGAAATTTCCTGCGCTGCCAGACGGCGCCTGTCGTCTGAACGGCCGGACTCTGAGAGCCACCATGCTGTGGATATGAAATCATCAGCCTCTAAGAAGTCAAATATGACTCATCTATATTGAAAGAACTAAAATGCTAAAAGTCCAAGTTTAGTTTTGATAATTAATGACACCAAGTTGCTAATGTTATTGTGTCGAGTGAATTGAGTTAGACGTAGCAACACATGTGAGACACATGTGATGAAGGAGCAAGGAACATGATGGTAATAGCCATAAGATCGCAAGTGCATGAAGATAAAGATGATGGTGAACATGCACATAGGTGATGGATAAGGAATGAGATGATCAAGGCAAAGGTATAATCATAGGATTCTCTTTGCCGGTCTAAAGATAAGTAAAGAAGTGATTGACCGGGTTTAGGATTGATAGCCGACTATCAAGAGGGGCAATCACGATCATCTCATGAATCAAGTGCTACTAGGTCCATATTCTTGAGCATATGCATTTAGAATCTAGTAAGACCCTTACTCTTTGAAAAATATTTTAGAAAATGCTAACACACGAGCACAAGATGATGAACACTTGGTGGTGTTAGCACACTTGCGAAGGAGATGGAGTTTGAGGGGTAGAGAGGGGTTTGGGTTCCTCTCTCCCTCCCGCCGAGCTTGCTCGGCGGGATTCTGCGCTTTTATGAAAGTGAAACGTCTATTTTCCACTGCGCCGGAGGCAAAGAAACGGAGACGAAAGAAAGTCACTGGGGTGATCGGACGCGCGACCGGACGCTGAATCAGACGCGGCTGGCGCGTCCGGTCAGTTCTACCAGCAGGCGCGGGGGGAGAAGTGCGAGGGTTTGTGACCGGAGCGTCCGATCACTCGCGGGACCGGCGCATCCGGTCACGGACCCAGGAGAGCAGCGCGGAGGGAAGTTTGATCGGACACGGTGGCGCGTCCGGTCACATGCGATCGGACGCGTCTGGTCGACAAAGTCGCTCTCTGGAACCTCTTTGGACAGTGACCAGACGCTGGCACTGTCGCGTCTAGTCGTGGCGTGGAGCGCGTCCGGTCACACTTTACCTGAGAGCGTAACATTTCATGACCGTTGGAAATTTAATGAGCGAGATTCAAAAAGGGACACGTGACAAGCATCGATGAAGTCGCGCTGGTGCGACCGGACGGTGGCCGCGTCTGGTCGATCAGACCAGCGCGTCCGGTCAACGCGCACAAAGCGGCATCTCGAGCCTAACGGCTCTATTCTTTGGGGATGCTTATAAATAGTTATTTGGCTGGTTTTGGGAACTCTCTTGACTAATTGAACACTTGAGACATGCTTTGAGCTAGAGAATTTCTCCTCCACTCATCTCCTTGCTTGGTTGCATACTCTAGTGAGATTGAGTGAGATTCAAGTGCATTGCTTAGTGATTTGCATCTAGTGTCACTTGATCCTTGAATTGGCTATGGATTTCTTGTTACGCTTGGGTGTTTCTCGATATCCTAGACGGCTTGGAGCAGCGGTGGTGTTGAATGTTGAGCTCATGATTAGATATTGTTTTGAGCCTCACCAAGTGATTGTGAGGGGTTCTTGAGCCTTCCCCGTGGGAGTTCATGAATTGGCTACTCTAGTGGAGCTCGTGTCTTAGAGGATCCCCATCTTGTGAGTGGATGTGTGGCACCCGCTGAGGGTTTGACTCTTGATAGTCAATTAGCTCCTGATCCATCAAGTGGGTGCATCGCCACAACGAGGAGTAGCTTGCCGGAAAGCAAGTGAACATCGGTAAAAAAAAATCTTGTATCATCTCTTGCCAAGGATTCTCTTTATGATTATGTGTGATTGATTCTTTGGATACATCTTATCTCTACACCATCGATATAATAATCAATTCACTCCCCCTTACATTCTTGCACTATATCTTGTCTAGTGTGCTTAGAGTAGTTTGTATCACATAGGAGTAAGTAGCTTAGTTACTTAGCTTTGTAGGTGTGAATTAGAGATCATAGTCTTGCTCACTAGAATTGTATAGATGGCTTGCTTACTATAGTTGAGCTAGCGCTAGAATTAGTGTCGCCATCTTTTATACTAATAATTATTGTTTAGTGAAGTTTGTAGAATTTTAAATAGGTTATTCACCCCCTTCTAGCCATTTGGACCTTTCAAATGCCCCTGCCCAATATGTATGCTCAGAATCTGTCCTTAGAGTAGGGGCATTTCGATCTGCCTGTTGTAACCTTATCCACATAAGTTTTTTCGTGACCAGGTCGTAACCTATTTTTCATTAAGAGGGCAGAAAAGTTTTAAAAGTTACACGACAACGGCGAGTTCTGGCTGTTCCACATCCGCTGGCAAGATACTAGCGTACGGGACCAACCAAGAACGCCGACAAGCTAGAGCAAGAGTCTAGCAATTACAACACATTCTGAGGACTATATGGCACTATAAATTACGACCATGGGTATAACAAGGCAAAGCACTAGAATCGCTTGGCCTATTCGTCAGTCGACACCAGACCATGAATACGGCCTCTAAACGGAAAGAGAGCCTCCATGGCTTCCCGCGTTACATGGAGTGACGTTGTGGCGACAACCTGCTGAAACTCCTCAAAGGACGCCTCATCAGGCTTCTCTGTCTCGACCTCAAGCCCGAGCTTTTTCATAAGCACCTTTCTTGCCTGGGCGTCCGGCTTCGCTGCTCTGAACTTGCTCTTAGCAACTAAACGAGCGCTGCACTTTGAGACGAAATCGCTGTCATCAGCAACCTTGGGATCCTTGGTGATGCGCAGCTAAATGAAGGCTTCGATGACAGACTGCACAGTGCATACCGTGCCAACCCTAGAACTACCCGATAGCGGCCCATCCACATGCGGCGACCCACAGCTGTGCCTGGGTGAAGACAACGGTCTGGGGCCTTCATCCTCAAAGGAAGCAGCATCAATACGCCTAGGAGACGTGGGCACCATTGCCGGGGCAGCAGCTGTTCGAGTGACATGGAGCGACGTGACGAGCTCCACTAGCATCGGATCATCCGCAATGTCCCAACCGTCTTTTCTAGCATCGAAGTGCAGAGAGAACATCGACGGATCCACACCAGAAAGGGTCCCGCTGTGGCCAGTAGGTGATGTAGCCACAGCAATAGTGTAAGCCATGGCCACCTTCAGGCAGCCTGTGCCAACTGTTGACTCCCCCGATTGCTCTTGCATAGCAGGGAGCTTATGCTTTCGCTTGCGCTTTTTCTGATGCTTTCGACCACGGACACCACTGGAGTCCAAAGAATCGCCATAGGACACGGGCCGAGCTACACCCACAATGACACCGTCTGTGACACGAACAGAGTGACAGGCTTGATGACCACCGTTGCCCCTAGCCACCGAGTCGTCACGGCGCGGTAGGTTGCATCGGCACAAAAGGTGCTTGAGGCACCGACAGCGCCGGCAGCGATGAGGCAACCTGCAGGTTGCTACTAGATGCGATGAGGAGAGGCAGTTGAACCACTTGTCACGCAACTCCTCTAGAATGCGCCTCGGCCCCTGCTGCTTCGAGCGCGCTGGAGTAAGCCTCCGTCTCGCCGAACCATATGAAGGCCTAGAAACCAGCACCTTCTGCTAGTTGTCGGCATTAGGAGTTGAGAAGCGGCACCAAGAGCCTACAGCCACCCACAACCCGAGCCTCTGATGGACTAGCACGCAATGGGCGATGTCGCACACAACTTGGTTAGGTAGGCTAAGAATGAGCTGCGGACGCGGCCGATGCCGACAGCGCTTGCTGGCCCCGGCGGCATCATCTCCTCCACCTAGGCCGCACTTCCCCGCAGCAGCACCGTTAGGGCCTTGAACCACGACAGAACACAGTCGTGCCCGGACAAGTAGAGGCGAGGCTAGACAGGACTGCTGGCGGACAACGTCAAGGAAGGAGGGAACCTTTGGCGAGCTCATCTCGATGGAGTAGTCCTCGTCGGAGCAGACGTAGACGTCCTCCGACCAATGAAGAGCCTTAGGGCATCCGGACGAGCGAACCTCAGGGAAGAAGGGGCTGCCAAAGGGGAGAGGGAGGAACTCGTGGAAGCGATGCCGGTGATGACTGCATGCATCCTGGGGGGCCCACCTCGACTTTGGCGTCCACGCAGATAGAGGTGGCCGTGGTGGTAGGATCCAGCGCCTACGGTGCCGGCGAAGGGGAAGGGATTATGCGCAGCCATTGTTGGAGCCGCAATGTCATCCTTGTCATCAACCTCATCCTCGCCAACAACGATGTCCTCGACGAGGACCAGAGACTCGTCCTCTAATAGGTGCTCCTCCATCTTGGGCACGCCAAGGCGCACAGCGAGACTGGAGGCAGCAGCGCAGGGAATGGGAGGCGAAGGGGCGGCCGTGGCAGCGGACATGGCCTAGCAACCATGGGGGCGGCGCGAGGCTCCGGAGCCACAGGAATGCGAGGGAGTGGTAGAGTCTGTCCACAAACTCCATGGATCACTATTGGTTGGTGGCTCGCTGGCGCAAGTGTTGCGGCGGCGGCGGCATCACGGGGTGGGAGGGACGGGTCGGGGGGGGTGGGATGGGTCCATTTTTGCATTACCTGTTATATGCTACGATCCTCATAAGTAAAGGGGGAATGATTGTCCACATTATAAGCAACCACCTCACTACATTCTTGTATTCTAGTTCGGCACCAACAGTCAAGACTTCAGTTGAGGACAACTGTCGCTACCCAAAAGGGATGCCCTCCTCCTCGATTTTATGAGAGAGCACGTGATTTTGGATTCTTTGTGGTAAAGATCTTGACGTTTCTCTCATTCTAGACTTCCCATCACACCGGAATAACTGGAGAATATAGGCCCGACGTGCGACAACGGAGGTTCTTCTCATGATGGACCACTGTTGTAGCACCATGTCACTCGTTCCCCCAATTATTTGGCTTGAGATTGGCATCACCATCTTAGGTTGTTAGATCCCCCTATCATCCTCTCTCTCTCTCTCTCTCTCTCTATATATATATATATATATATATATATATATATATATATATATATATATATCACTCTATTCGACTATGATAAGCTATGCGCCCGTGTGGACCTATGACTGCCCTTCTAGTAGTGGACCATGAAGCACGTCGGAGGTGGAACATGGCCTTGCGGTACTTGGGTTAGATAGTGGATGGCCGCAGAGATTAGTGGCAGGAACCCCAAATCATTTTGATCTTGTTGGGGCTAATTGGTGGTCTTGGATCAGATGTGGTAGTTTTAGAATTAAGAAAAGAGTAGTAGCAGGCAGTGGCAGAGATAAGCCTAGGGCCACTAGGGCCATTGTCCTAGACATTAGCCCATATTTTCCATATTGTACCAAAGTGTTCTAAAGAGGCCCAATTATCTAGCAAAATTGTAACATCCTAGATGTTATGAAATAATTAAAATGTGATAATGATGCATCATCAAGCATAAGTATCAAGTGTTATGCCATAAATGCATTCATATTGCAATAATAGATATCATATGTTGTATATGTTTCAAGTATTGTTTTTAGAATGTTTCAGATGATAATTGCCTTGTTTCAAATATGCGCTATATGTTGCATTTATAGCATTGTTATGTTGCATATACCATGTCTATGTTGCATATGTAATGTTGCCATATGAAATGTTTCATATGTTTCTTTGTCATGTTCACATATTGCAAATCTGGTATTTTAGTTAATTCCATGAAATGATGGCATGTTGATACATTAGGTTCTTTATGAATTTATATATGAGAATTGGCTTAAGCAAATAAAGTTTTGTTTAAATAAAAGTTGTAGTGTTAAAAGTGCTTTATAATATGGGATCAAGGCATGATAATATTTTGTAAGTCAAACATGTTTAAAATGGAGCTTCAAGTTTGAGTTTAAATTTGGAATCCAAAACTTGATGCAAGTTTTCCGATTCGAAATCGAATTCAAATTTGAGGAATTATTACAAGAATTTCCGAAGTCAAACTGGTCAACCAAGAGTAACATTTGGTCAAACATGTGATATTTGACTCAATGATGCCCTTGGGTGATGGTGTGATCGCTAATTAATCACCAATTAATAGAGTATCAAGTTTCAATTTGAAATCTTTCCAAAACCCTAAAAGGCAAAACCCTGATTTTACCCCTTTTTGAATAAATCAAAATCTAAGTAAAATTTGGGAAAAAGTGTAAAACCAAGTTTGTAGATCTTTTCTTGGGCTACAAGATTGGTGTTTTGAGTTTTCAAAGTTTTAGTGTAAATTTTGGAGTAATTTTGAAAAGATTCAAATCTCAAATTTAACCCCTTTTTCATCTCCCCAATACAATTTCAAAATGGAGGCATAATTTGAAAATGTTTTGTATAGAAAAGTTGTAGGTCTTACCTGGATGTACAACTTGGTATTTTGAGTTTTTGAAGTTTCAATATAAAATTCAAAGTAATTTTGAATTTACAGAATTCCAAAAAATGTCCCCTTTTCAATTCAAATTCAAATTTCAAAATCTAGGCCAAACTGGAAAATGTTTATATTGAGAAAGTTGTAGAACTTTGAAAATTGAGCAAGTTTTGTTTTTACAGATTTTCAACTTCTTTAGAAAAATTGAGAGTAATTTGGGAAATTTCACCAGTGGTATTTTCGTAAATATGGTGGACTCCATCCAACAGCAGGGCGCCACCTCCCACTGTAGCCGGTGATCTTCGAACCGCTTCTAGGCGCGCCCGCGGTCTCCAGCTCCTGCTTCAACGTGTTTACGATGAGCCGCGTGTCGCCTTGAGGTGATTTTCGTCGCCCTGTAAAACCCATGCCCGCCGTCGTCCTCACCTTTTCCTCCCCTGTTCGCCACCGCTGTCATCGAGTATCACCACCGTGCGCCAGCAAAATTCACCACAATCATTAGTGCTCGTTCCAATTCCTCTTAGCACTAGCACCATATCATCCTGTTGCACCGCCCTAGCTGCTTATAACACCCCAATTCACCGGAACAGCACGTGCAGTGCCACCTTCCCCACCGTCGGGCAAAGCTCCGTCGTGACCACCGCTTCGTGGTCAGGGTGCTCTGGTGAGCCAATCGCTGACTTGTTGCGCGCATTAGCTTCTCCTCATCACCCTGTAGCTATCCACGGTAGCAATTTCGCCCTTGTTGCCTCATAGCTCTAGAGCGCCGCCTCTGCTCCGCTGTGGCCGCCATGGTCACAGATGTGCTCCGCTTGCCATTGTTTCCATGTGTTTGACGCCGTTGGTCGTTGCGGGAGGGGGTAGGGAGTGTGTGGGTGGTGGTCGGGTCGGTGACAACCTCACCAGCATGGTGCAGCGTTGCCACCGGCCAGCCAAAGCCTCGGTGAGCTCGGGCTCGGTCTGGTCGAGAGCTGGGCGAGAAGAAAGGAAGAGAGAAGGCGGGGGGAGGTACTGGGCTGGCCCGGTCAGCTGGGCCGGGCAAGGAGAAGGGAAGGGGGCCAGAGAAGAACAGCTGGGCCATGCAGTGCAGCTGGGCCGAGTGGGTCGAGCAAGGGAAAGAAGAGGGTAGCCGGCCTGTTACGACGGTTTTTGTTTTTCCTTTTTTTCTGAAAATGCCAAATAGTAACAAGTTTTGTTTATTTTGTTGTGGATGATGTAGAGTTCCAAAAATATTAAAATTTTTTGTGTAGTCTCTCTGTAATTTGTAATATTTGGAAAAAAAATTTAAAACTTGAAGTTTAAGTAATTTTTGTATGTGATTTAATTAGCTTAATTAATTATTAAATGCAACTTCCATGAATTTTAGTAATTGAAATAAAAGTCTAAAAATCATGAAATTAATTTTGGTACTATTTTTGGGGTAAGATTAATCTGTAGAAAAAGTTGGGACTTAATTGGATAAAATTTATTTTATTCTTAATTTCTGTCTTAATTAATTAATTAATTAAACATGTGTTTAGCTTGATAATTTAGGATTTGTGTGACTTTGAGATTGCTTGTTGACCTTGGGTCATTAACATGTGATGATCCATGGCATCTTAGTGAGTTGCTTGAGCTCATGATTAACTTGTTAATTAAGTTTTGTTAATGATAATTAATGTGTTTAACATAGATCATTAATGGTTAATGATTTCTTGTATAAGTAATTAGTGGTATTGTGATAGACTTACTTGCTTATTAGATACGATCTTTTAGATAAAAAGTAAAGTTAAATAGTTTCATTAACTAACATTTTAATGTGATTGATGTTGTTTAATAATTCTGTTAGATTGCAACTATACCGCGAAGGAAAGTTGTACTCAAGTAGATAACTAATATTTATCCTTTCTAAATGTCTCTAGTATGATATGCCTTGTTCATCATCATGAATCACGCATCATGACATATGTTTCATCATATTAAGCCTCGCATCATTTATATACGTGTAGTGTACGAGAAAGAGAAGATGTGTGTTGATCCAGTCTCAGAGTAGGGCCATTCGCTAGAGGTGCTGGTGTCTATTGGAATTCTCTGAGAGAACTAACTTCTTTGCAACGCAGGCAAGCCCTAGAGATACAACCACTCTTTCTATTTTATAAATATTTTATTACACCTTAAGTCTAGTGGAATGTGCATTATGTTAGTAGGAGTTGGTTGATACCGTTGCTGCATAATTATCTTGATCTACACTTATATCCAGATGATATCCTACTAATATGTGTAAGTCGATCTCTTATGCTTAGTAATGCTTAGACTTTGGTAGAAGTCGAATTGTGGTTTCATCGTTCGCGAGAAACATGTTTACCTTTGCTTCTCCTGACCTAATGACGGGTCATGAGAACATATGAATATGAATATGGTAATATTAAGCTGAGACCAGACGGGTAACTTGCATTGAGAAAGGAGTCTCAATGTAGTGTTTCTATCTATGTCGGTTAAGGACTGTACCGTTGATTGAATTGTGTGCGTCGAGACTTTGCAACTGGCCACATGCTCCGGTAAGCCTAAGAGCTCATTAATGACATCATGTGAACGGCCAACCGCGCACTGGGAGTGGAGAGATGGCAAGAGTAGTGTGTACCCTCGTAGCCAAGGGCAAGATTGGAGGTGTACTGTACTCTCGGGTGGCGCTGGACCCGGTCACGTTTTGGAGGATCCGAGTGAAGGTTGATATATGTCGGTTAGAGTCCTACATATGTCGTGTGGTTTAGGAATCCCTAGCTGGGTATAATTGGTTCGAATCATCGTTGCTCCTCGGTTATGGAGACTCGATTCTCTATTTATCATCGTAGTTAATAATGGTACATGGTGATTATGGAAATGAGGCAAAGAGATGGATATGAAAGGTGATGCTTAATGTAAGTGATTGAGATAGAACAGGTGCAAAATTGAACTATAATAAGCTTCACTAAAATTGATGCTAAAGCTTATTTAAAATATTAAAGTAAGGATTCACTTATAGTAAAGCTTTTCTGCAAAACTCCTCTTTTCTAGCTTCACTACTTTCCTTAAAGCCAGCATATCCTTGGAGTCTTTTCTTTTCATCCGGTAAGTCTTGCGGAGTACAATTGAGTACTCAAGGTTTGTTAACCCTTGTTACAGGTGCTGATTGGTGCTGCTAATTAGGTCATGTCTGTGGGCTCGACGTGATCTGGTTATCATCTCCTAACTTAGGTGCTCTACCTTAGTTACCTTCTGTAGTTCTACTCGACTTCTGCCATTTAAGTTAAGTTTGTAAAAGTTAACTTAGTCATGATTTTTAAATCTATTGTTGTTATTCTTCCGCACTTTGATGTAAAGTTTTGTAACAAATGTTGTAATATTGTAGTTACTTCTTTATTGATCCTGTGTGAGTTGTAAAATATGGATGATTCGGGTTTCCCGAGGACACCCGATAGACTTCTTAAGTTTTGTGGTATACATGTATGGTTGTTAGAGATCTTTAAGAAAATGACAAGTACATGTAGGCCATATCATTTAGGAGGTTCTACCACAAAAATCAACCCACGGGAATGGCCCCAGTCGTTAGTGAAGGGTCGAGATGGCAGACTAGAGGGGGGTGAATAGTCCTTTCTAAAACTTAAACGCGTTGGCTAACCGAAACAAATGCGGAATTAAACTTATCGGTCTAGCCAAGACTACACCCCTCTATCTAAGTTTTCTACCACCTTACAAAGATCCTAATTAAGCAACTAAGGTGCTAAGTTTACCAAGAGCTCACCTAATCAATTCTAGAGCAAGGTCACACAAACCTATGCACTAGTACTTTGCCAACCGAGGGAGCTCCTACACAGCTCACTAGCAATGCTCAATAACAAGGCAACCAATGTCAAATTAGAGAGCGCAAATAACTTAGCAAGACAAACTAAGCAATGTGACTAACAAGGCTACATAAACCGAATTTGCCATGCAAAGGGGATACTTCTAGCTACACAAGCAAGAAGATATCTAGCTAGCTACACAAGCACAACTAGAACAAGAGCAACTACACAAGCACGATATATATATAAAAGTAAATACAAGCTTGTGTTGTACGAAGGCAAACCACCGAGAAGAGTAGACAACGTTGACACGGTGATTTTTCTCCCAAGGTTCACTTGGTTGCCATCAAGCTACGTCCCCGTTGTGTCGACCAACACTTCGTAGTTCGGCAGCTAATCGGTCACACACCTAGCCTCTCAAAAGGCGCCGCAAGAACCCACCATCAAGTGTGGTAGCTCAATGACACGCTCAACTAGAGTTGCTCTTCGCGATCCCCGCAGGGTGAGCACAATCCCCCTCACAAAGCTTCTTCGGAGCCTCGCACAATCTTCTTGCGAGCTTCGACGGAGCCACAAGCCACCAAGCCGTTTAGGAGGTGGCAACCTCCAAGAGTAACAAGCACCACCGACTTGCAACACGATCATCTAGTGCCACACGATGCAATCTCTCAAAGCAACGCACTAAAATCGCTCTCTCACTCGATCTGATGAACACTATCAAGCATGAGTGAGTTAGAGGGCTTCCAAGCACTACCACATAAGCCACTAAGGCCAAAGTGTGCTCAGCTACCGACCAAGGTCGACCAATGGGCTATTTATAAGCCCCTCCACGAAAAGAGCCGTTGTACCCCTTCACTAGGCGTTTTTCGGGACGACCGGACGCGCCGGTCGAAACTGACCGAATGCGCTGCACCACGTCCGATCGCCCTGCGCCGTCCACGTGTCCTCTCGGCTTGAACCGCGACCGCTCGATCCTCCAACGGTCACTGCGCCAACGGTCAAACCAATCGATCGGACGCGCCGCTCAACTGACCGGACACGCCGATCGCGACAGTGCCTGTAACACCTCTGGGTGTTAAGCATGCATTCACATCCTAAATCATGAGCATTTACATTTCATGCATGATCATCATCACATGTAAATTAAGTTAGAATTTATTTAAAACTGTGATAATCATGTTTGAGCTCTGAATTGGTAAAAGTCCCAGGTAAAAGTGGTAAAAATTTGTGGAGCTATAACTTTAAATAACTTAGAAATAATTAACATGATTTTTGGAGCAAGTTTAGTATTCAAAATCTTCCCAAATTTTGCTTCTAAAATTATTTCAGAAATTTTAGTTTTCATTTAAAAATTTGACTTTAAATCCCTAATTCAAAATCTGTTTAGAATTTTGAAAAGTGCCCTAAATGAAAGTTGTAGAGAATAAATTTTTGAACAACTTTTGTTTTAGGGTCAATTTGTGAAAATGTTTTTTTTTCGTCTTCAAAATTTGAATTTGAATCAAATTATAAAATCTGAAATTTATTTAGAAAAGAAAAACGGTTTCTTACCTTAACGGGCCGCCGCTCCATTTCCGGCCCAGCGACCGAAGCCGGCCCGCGCTCGCCCGTGCGCTCGCCCGCGCGTGGCCACGGCCCGGCCCACGCCGCGCGGCCTCCTCCTCCTCCCGATCCCGCGCGCGCGCGTCTCGCTGGCGACCGCGGCAGGCCGCGTCCGCCACGTGTCGACCGCATGCCGGCGACGCTCAGCGCGTGGCCGCTGTGGCCCCCGCTGCCCGAGCTTACCTCCGCAGAGCCGCCTCCTCCTTCTCCACTCGCTCATTCCTTCCCTTCTCGCCTCACAGCAGAGAGCCAGCAGCAGCCGCGGTTTCCGCCTCCGCCACCGTGCGCCATCGCCGGCACTGCCGTTCCGGCCACCGCAGCGCACCAGCGACGCCTCCATCTAGCCCCGAGCTCCGCTCTTCCATCACGTAACCAGTGCTCGCCTCCGTTGCTCGTGGTAAGCCTCCTCTCCGCGTGAATTGCTCACCGGAGCAGAGCCGAGCTCGCCAAAGTTTTTCCGCTCCGTGGACCATTCCCTTCTGCCCCACTTTTTTCCCTTCTAGCGCGCACATCTTGTTCGCCTTGTCTTACCGGTGCTCGAGCACCCTTCCACCGACCGTTCCATGGTCGGAGGTGACCGGCCGGCGATCACCCGCGCCACCGTTCCGCCATGACCGACGGTGACCGGCCCTCCGAGCTCCATTGGCCACCACGTGTGTACCTTTGAGTTCGCAGGCATGATGTGGTTCGCGTAGTGTCTTTGGCCTGGCCGGAGACCTCGCCGCGGTGAGCTATGGACGCCGGTGTCCTCCTCTCTTCTTTGTGTGGCTGACATGTGGGGTCACGGGCCCACCTGTCTGCCTCCTCTCGCGCTCGCGTGTGCACTGCACCGGGTGCACCCAGCATTTTCAGCGACTGATGTTAAATGGATTTTTAAAATGATTTTTCAAAAATTGTTAAAAGGGTTTCTAAAATCCATAACTTGCTCATTTTAGCTCCAAAAATCATGAAACAAATTTTGTAGTGTTTCTTTGGACTAGATCTACAGTTTAAAAATATTGCATGTCAAGATTTAAATACTTTGCTATAGAGTTTTTATTTAATCCCTAAAACTGCTATTTTATTGTTAAATATGTAGTAATTCACAGAAAGCTCAGAAAAATATGGTTCCACTTGCTATAATTTTCTTTTGTGATATACTTGCTAGGAAAAATATATGCCATTCATATTCTGTGGAAAAATCTTGAGTTGTAGTACAAGTGTTTAATATTGCTAATAATTGTTATTTTGCTAGAGAGAGAAATATGAATAAAACATGCATGCAATAATTTTTATATGGTGATTGTTTATTGTGAAGAATGTAGGAAAAATGTTAAATCTATTGTTTGATACTTTTCGTAGTATAAAGTATTTTTATGCTCATTTTTAGCCACTAGCTTGTTATTTTTGGGTAGACAGTTCTAGTAATTCAAATGCAATGAAATTTTTGTGGTATGCTAGATTAGCTGATAGAAAGCTACTGTAATTTTCTCAGATTTTTCTGTGCTACTAAAATAGGTGTTACTGTTCAAACCTAGTTGCAATTAGGGTTTTATTTAACCTTATTAATGCATGACTAGTGAATAAGATTTGCTTTGGTGTATCTTTGAAGCAGTTAATAAAATGTGTTGGCTTAGCATGGTAGTGGTAGAAGAGAATACAGTAGATGACATATGCTTGTAGTCTATATTCTTGGATGATGTTGACTACCTTGTAGAAGAAATGTATTCCTACTTTATGAAATAAAGTGAACCTAATTATCTGCATTTCATTCATCATGACCATTACATGTCATTTTCGCAATGCACCTAGGCATAAGCACTTATACGATTGCATCATACAGGATCGCAGGAAGTAACGTCGGTAGCAGCTCCCGAGGAGCCGGAAGAGTAGCCCGAGGAGCAGGAAGTGCCCGAAGCCGACGAGGAGGTCAGTGAGGATCTTTCGGAGTGTCCAGACCACCGTCCAAGCTCTTTCAAGAGAGGCAAGCCCCGGAGCATTTCTCTCCCCGGTTTGCAAATATTTATTAATGCTTTACTTTAACTGCTGCATTAAGTTTAGGAATTGTTTGCAACCGTTGCTGCATTATACCTTGTTTACTATGTTCTATCCTATCCTTGTCACCTTGTCATTCGCAGTCAAGTAATTGCTTAGCTTGCTTAGAACGGTAGAAGTCGGGTGATTTCCTGTCACCTGCGAGCTATAGGTGGTTACCTGGATCTGCTTGAGAAAAGATGTCATCATGAAATAACTAAGTGTTAATGTGAAATTGAGACCGGACGGAAACTTACAGGGTTTCGAACTGTAGTGTTTTCCGTCTGTGTCGATTAAGGACCGTCCGTTGATGGGCCTCGGGTCATGTTGAACGCATGCCTCACATTTAGCTGGCCGGATAAAGTACCTTCCGACCGCGAAGCTGGGAGATTATTCAGGCCGAGTGGATTGCCCGCAACACACTGTACCGGAGTAGTAGTGGCAGGATACGGGGGCGCGATGATAAGGCCAAAGAGTAGTCGGGCGTCCCCCGGGTACATGTGGTTCCTGGTAAGCTCGCGACTTTACCTGAATTGTTGACTCGGTGACCAACACCTCACTTTAGCGAGTGAGTGAGGTTTGTGTGAGGAATAACTTACCAGCTGGTTAATAATCGATTCGAATCACCATCGTTCACTGGATAGTGAGCACTTGACTTGAGCTACTTCATCGTAGTAATATTGATGGAACACTTGGACAATTATATGAAATATGACATAATGGAAGTTGTTAATGATCATTGGTTATCATTATCTGTCTAATTACATGTCACTTTAGTACAGGTGCAAATGTAGTTGACATGTTAATAAAGATTTAACTTGATACAAAGCTTTTGGGAAAGATTCTTTAAATACTAAAAATGCCTTTTTGCAAATGAGTCAGCTACCCCACCAAAAAGCCTGTCATGATCCTTGGTGTCTTTTATTTTTGGTTCTGTCAGGTAAGTCTAGCTGAGTACATTCTCGTACTCAGGGCTTTGTTCCCACTTGTTGCAGATGGGCAGATGTATTACGGCTACTATATCAACTGCCTTTATCCTGCAATGGGAGAAGCTTAGGACCATGGGCAATGGTCATTCACTACATCTCGTCTGATGCTTTTGAGGGAAGATGATCCTGAACTGGCACTGTATTTTGAACTCTGGGTGCGTGTGTGATTTGAACTAAATGCTTTCGCTACTTTCTTTCGAAACTGGTTTGTAATAACTATGTTTAAACTCCGATGTATTTGTGTCGCGAACTTTTATGTAACTTGTGATGGTGACCGCTAAACTTATTACGATCTTGGCTGGTTTGCAAGTTGGTTTGAAATCCGTCGCGATTTCACGGACTACCGGGTTATACGGGCTTAAGTTTGCTAAATCGTCTGCTTGGTAGATGATTTTCTTACTTAATCTCGTATAATTGGTCGGTTCTGTTACAGTGCCAGCGTCCGGTTGGAGTCCAGTAAGCTCCCTCAATGACCGGACGCGTCCGATCACGTGTGACCGGACGCGCCGCGCGTCCGATCAGCTTTACGCCACACGCTACACTTCTGGGTGCCCGACCGGATGCGTCGGTCCCACGAGTGACCGGACGCGCCGATGTGAAACCTTAACATCCACACGCCCGACTGCTGCGTTGAACTGATCGAACGCGTCTGGTCAAACCGTGACCGCGTCCGGTGCAGCGTCCGGTCACCTCTGTGACCTCCGTTCGCCTCCGTTTCTTTTCCAACTTTCGGCGTAGTGAAAAATAGGCATTTCAACTCCTCGAAAATGCCTGAATCCCGTGCTCGTAAGCTCGGCAGGAGGGAGAGAGGGACCTAAACTCTCTCTACCACTCAAACTTCATCACCTTCGTAAATGTGCCAACACCAACAAGTGATCACCACCTTGTGCACGTGTGTTAGCATTTTCACAATCATTTTACCGAAGGAGTTAACCACTCAACTTGCCACGCCACTCGATCCTAGCAACGATGCATAGTTAGATCACACGAGTGACACTAGATGACCGATATGCAAACAAGTTTGCCCCTCTTGATAGTACGACCATCTATCCTAAACCCGGTCATCAACTTCTCTACACACCTATGATCGGTGAAATGGAAATGCCCTAGGTTATACCTTTGCCTTGCACATTCCACTCCATCTCCTCCGACGTTGATGCAACACATGCATCAACCCTATCACAAATGATATGATCCACTTCATATCATCATGTGACCTTGGTCCAACGATCTTGACCTCACTTGCTCTTCACCGTTGCGTCGGTCCATCGGCGCCAAGTCTTGCTCAAGCTTCACTGCCTCACGGTCCATCGCTCCAAAGCCTTCGACTTGCCCTTCACACTTGCAACCGGTCCGTCGAGCCAAGCCTCATCTTGATCTTAGCCATCTTGGTCACATGACTCCATGTCATGTCTCATATGCAATGAGCTCCTTCATGACACAATCATCTGTGGACTAATCTCATGTGTATCTCACATAACCATATATTAGTCCACCTAAGTTGTCACTTAAATACTAAAACCAAACAAGGACCTTTCAATCTTCCCCTTTTTAGTAATTGATGATAACTCTACAAAGATATAGAAATTATGCTTTTTCAAGCTAGCACTTCACACAAGTGTAAATTGCTAACTTGTTTTGGATTTAATGTTACTTATCCAACTTTTAAGCTCTATGTCAAGATTTGGATAAGCACCATAAAATCTGACTTGGTAGTAATAACTCCCCCTACATATGTGCTCAAATGGTTTGGTTTCAAGCTTGCACATATGCATAAATATGAAATTTGTGGGAGAGTTAGCACTACTAAGTGATGCTAAGGTGTATAGAATAAACCTTTGTAGCTTGATACCAATTAGTAGCTTGATACCATTTAAAAATCATAAGTTTGCCATCATCCTTAGCATCATGAGTAGCTAGACATAAAAAATACTAGAAACCCCGTGAGATCAACATTATAAGCATAGTTCTAGTTTTTGCATGATAATCACAAGTCTGGCTAACAACCTATGCATGCTAGTTATCAAATCATCATTCAAGTTCTATAACTAGCATACACCACATAAGCATGCATATTGAATTTAAGAACTTTATGCAATGCAAGCAAGCACATGAATTATGCACATATCAAATGTAATCAATCAAAGTTCATGAGCTTGCTCCCCCTACTTGTGTGCTTTCTTTGTCCAAGAATGTTTGATCCCCTTATATTCTTCAATGTTGCTCCCTTTTTGTCCATGTCCATGTCCAATCTTTCTAATTCTTTGTCCAAGAATGTTTGATCCCTTTACATTCTTCAATGTTGCTCCCTCTTTGTCCATGTCCAATCTTTCCAATCTCTCCCCAAAGCTCAAAAGGCTTTTCATATATTTGTACAACTTCTTCCCCTTTGTCATCAATTTCCATAAAAGGTGTTCTTCTCAATTGATACAAAGGCTTGCATTGGGGTAGATGGTTGAGACTTGAATATTGCATTTTTGATGGACATTACCACATATGTTGGAATGACAAACTTTATGGTTGCTCTTGAGATTCCACATAGGATCTTTGACCTTGATACCAATCGGTGGGGCTTCTCCCCCTATGTCATAGCATGTGTCATTTACTTGAGATACCACTTGAAGATGAGGGTAGCATTGCTTGATTTGATCACTTAAAGTTGAGGATCACTTGTGAAACCATCGTCTTGCATGAATGATACCACGTGAAGATATCATGAGTAGGAATGTGATACCATTTGATGAAACCATCGTCTTGCATGAATGATACTATGTGAAGATATCATGAGTAGGAATGTGATACCATTTGAAAGAATTTTCTAGTATGGATCCACTTTGAAGGATTTAACAATAATATTCACTTCTTGAACATTTGCTATCTTCATGAGTACCACTTGTAAGGTATCACTTGTAGATCATGATCTAGACACCACTAGTGAATACCACTTGGAAGATCAATTTGAGTCTAGATACCACTTGAAACAAACTAGATATCCATTTTCATTGTTGTCTTGTGATTGTACTCTTATCATTGTCATGAGCTTCTTGTATGACTTGAACTATGTTGATTTGCCTAAGATTCCAAGTCCGGTTTGATCCAATGACAAGCTTTTTCACACCTCATGCTAAGGGTTATCTTGTCAATGTTGTACTTGTCACTTGTTAGCAATCCAAACTAGATCAAGTACTTGGGTTCACTAGCTCATGAACAAACTCATATCCATACCACTAGATCAATTAAATAATCAAGCAATAATGGTAGGCTATGAATTTAAAATTTTCATTTGTTATGCATGATCCTAATAAACATGTACTATATGCACTAACCGCATACTAGTAAGGAATGAGATGATCATGCACATTTTAATGATACCTTTGCTATGTTGAAGTAGAGGATAGTCATATAGATTCCAATTCATTACTCCAATAGCAATGTGAAGTCCAATTTATAGTTTGGTGAAGACCAATTTTCAATAAATAAATCCATTCTTCACCCATATGAAATGAAAACCACTTATGATCAAGTACACTATCTCAATGTGGTTGGCTTGCTTCATCTTTTTGCTCATTGTTCTTGCATGAGAGAATCACTTAGAATATAAATTGAATTGCAATGACTAACTCTCTTTTGGGTGTTGCTTGCTCTTTAGATCAATCCTTTTGATTGCTTCAACTAAGCATCACAAGTTCCTCGGATCACCACTTCCAAGTTAGCCTTCCAAGTCCCAAACTTGGTTTCACCTACACACGGCGGCAAGCCCCTCACTAGGGAGAAGTGACCTTTCTCCAAAGAACCACTCTTGATACTCGCTTGAAATGATATAGTTTGATTGATCCAAATAATGAACACAATCTTGATGAATAATCCTTGAATCTACATTTGAGTCCAACTCTTTCTACTTGTTTTAGTCCCTTTCTTTCTACCAAATAATCTCCAATTATCACTAGAACTTAAACTTTATCTTCATCTTAAGTTTGATCTTGATCTTCAAATTTGAGTACTAAACATGTACACCAAGTACATTCCACAATCAAATGTTCTTGTACTCATTTCTTTTAATGCTTCTAGATCAAACCAAAAACAAATTTAGGTACCTCAATTACTTATAAACATATTTCCAACTTGAGGACCTTTCAATCAAAGTGACTCTAGATTAATCCAATGATTGTCACTTTTCTGGTAGATTTTGTACCCTTCAAAGAATAATTCATATCTCCCAATGTACAGATCCAAATGCCATGAAATTTGGTGGAGATATACTTTACTAAGTCATCTAGCATCTGTAAAAAAATTGAGCTTCATTTGACTTCTAGATTGCTATTAGATTTCAAATCTTCCACCACTGCTATATGCTGAAAACTGCTGCACTATAGCCGACAAGATGCACTCCAAAACCGAAGCATCTCTTATCCAAATCTCATGAAATTTCTACAGCATCTTCTTTCATAAGTGTAGAGCATGTATACCAAATTTCAAGCCAATCCAAATAGACCTGATCACTCAAACATGGCTAAGATCACAGCTAGCTCAGTTTTTCAATATATGATAGATTTGAATACATTGAGCTAAACTTCATCAAATTGTGAATCAAACTTGTAACTAACTTGTTTGAACACTTTCATAAGACTTATATCTATTCAATCCACTTACTAAATGTCATCTCATGAATTTATCCAATACAAATCAATTCAAACTTGATTACTTAAGCATTTAATCCATTCAAACATCTCATAGCAAGCAACATTGTATATATATCTAATTCAATCAACTCATATGCACCCAAGTGAAATGATCAACAAGAGATATACCTTGGTTAGCTCATGATCATCTAATAGCAAGCTTTCAACTTGAATATTTGCAAGCCATCAAATATATCCAATAAATCACCACAATCATTAACATTGCACTTGTATGTTGTAGCACTTGGACTTCACTTATTTTGACTTGGCATTGGGATTGGATATGCATTGAGCTTCATAACTTGACTCAATATATGATGAACAAAATGAAACCAATTGAATCAAGCCTCCAATGCCAATGGTACCTACAAACAATCATCCACTCTTTGATGGTACCCAAACAAGTTTGGGTCCTCTCAAGTTAGGTGCAACATACTTAGGCATTGCCTTAGTATGAATAGCAGGATGTTTTGCAATAGCAACAATAGAGGTACCATTTACATTCTTTCTAAGCACATTAGTATCTTCAATTGAAATATGCTTAGAAGTGTTATCTAGGGGACATGAATGTGCCATATGTCCCCTTTCCTGGCATGAATAGCATCTTCTCTTTGATTGAGCCTTTTCTTCATTGCTCATGTGATGCTTTTCATTGCCTTGCCTCTCATGAGTTGATTGAGCCTTCTTCTCAAGCTTGGTAGGACACCCCAAGGCAAAGTGTCCTATATCTCCACACTTGAAGCACTTGATGTGAGTCAAATTTCTTTTCTCATTTTAATTCTTGCTCATCATCTTGGCATCTTGAATTTGCATTGGATGCCTTGCTCTACCACCCCTTCTTATTTTCTTTTTCTTCTTCTTCATCAAGTCACCATCATCTCCATGGTTGATCTTGATTTGCTCTTGGGGTGTCTTCTCTTCCTCAACTAGTGGCTTTGGTTGAGGCTTTACTTGTTGCTTCACCAATTGCTTGGTTGGGCACATTGAGATGAGATGACCCCAAGTGTGGCACTTGAAGCACTTGACATGCTTTAGCCTCTCTTCTTCTTTCATCTTCTTGAGCTTCTCAATGTTTGGGCAACCATTAGCAAGATGTCCCGCTTCATGGCATCGATAGCACATGGAATGCGAGAGCTTCTTTTGAAGTAGCCTCTTCATCCTCTTTTCTTGCTTTCTTTCGCCCTTTGTCATTTTCTTCTTGAAGCCAAGGCCACTTTTGTCACCAATGTTTCTTTGAGTCTTCATCATGTGCTCAAAGGTGACTTTTGAGTTGTAGCACCTCTCTAACTTGTTGTTCAAATTCTTCACTTTATTTTTAAGCTCATTGTTCTCCTTCAAAAGGTTAGTCTCACAAGACATAGAAGTAGAACAAGCATTTAATTGTGAAGAACATGGCATATCTAATAAATCATCACAAGAGGTGGATACATGCTTCTTGCCTACATCACAAGGGTTAGTAATATATGATTGATCATTTGACCCAAATGATGAGCTCTCACTAGATTTGGTTTCTTCATTAGAAGGCTTCTTAGTGAGTAAATCATGTTCTTGTGCCAAATTATCATGAGCAACACTAAGTTCCTCATGAGCCAATTTTAGCTCCTCATATGAACAAGTAGTAACATAAAGAAGATGCTTTTGTTGTTCACATGTGGTTTTTAGAAACGAGTTTTCATTTTTCAATTTACTTGTTTTTGCCATCTCATTTCTTAGGGCCTTTGAGAGTTTATATAGAAGCTCAAAATTTGGACCATCACAATCAACAACAAAACCACCAATAGATACCTTAGTGTCACCATGTGATGATATTGATGAGCTTGTTGAGGCATCACTCTCATAGCCATCATCTTCACCATCAAGTGTGCATGGAGTAGAATCATTGCTTGCATCACTTGTGGTATTATCATCATTCTTGTCAAGTGATCTTGTGGCATGATCATCATCATCATCACTTGACATTGAGGTGGAGCAATCCTCCACAACCACCTCGTTGTGGTCATGCTCAATATCCTCATGTACCTCCATCACTATATGATCATCCTTCTTGAATTTTCCATCATCCCAAATTGAGGAGCCACAATAGTGATGCTTGAGCGTCGTCCACATGCTATGTGCACTTGAGAGACCCCTCACCTTGTCAAAAATCTCATCATTCAAAGCTTCGATTAGATAAAACTTAGCTTGTGCATCAAGTGTTCGGCAATACTTTTGAGCTTGGATACGGTTTCCACACCCATCCAAGTCATGAGAAAAGCCAACAACTAAGATCCACCAAAACTTAGGGCCAAGAGCACAAAAATGATCAAGCGTGTGATTTTTCCATCGTGCATAGTGAGTGCCATCAAAAATGTGTTCCACACAATCATCTAGCCCATAAGCCGCCATCCTCTCGGGTCGGTGAAGACCACAAATGAGAGACCCAGCTTTGATACCACTTGAAGGGTCGAGATAGCGGACTAGAGGGGGGTGAATAGTCCTTTCTAAAACTTAAATGATTTGGCTAACCGAAATAAAAGCGGAATTAAACTTATCGGTCTAGCCAAGACTACACCCCTCTATCTAAGTTTTCTAGCACCTTGAAAAGATCCTAATTAAGCAACTAAGGTGCTAAGCTTACCAAGAGCTCACCTAATCAATTCTAGAGCAAGGTCACACAAACCTATGCACTAGTACTTTGTCAACCGAGGGAGCTCCTACACAACTAGCGAAGCAAAAGCACAAAGCTCCTAAGCTCACTAGCAATGCTCAATAACAAGGCAACCAATGCCAAATTAGAGAGCGCAAATAACTTAGCTACACAAACTAAGCAATATGACTAACAAGGTTACACAAACCGAATTAGCCACACAAAGGGGATACTTCTAGCTACACAAACAAGAAGATATCTAGCTAGCTACACAAGCACAACTAGAACAAGAGCAACTACACAAGCACGATATATATATAAGTAAATACAAGCTTGTGTTGTACGAAGACAAACCATCGAGAAGAGTAGACAATGTTGACACGGTGATTTTTCTCCCGAGGTTCACTTGGTTGCCACCAAGCTACGTCCCCGTTGTGTCGACCAACACTTCAAAGTTCGACGGCTAATCGGTCACACACCGAGCCTCTCAAAAGGCACCGCAAGAACCCACCATCAAGTGTGGTAGCTCAATGACACGCTCAACTAGAGTTACTCTTCGCGATCCCCGTGGGGTGAGCACAATCCCCCTCACAAAGCTTCTCTGAAGCCTCGCACAATCTTCTTGCGAGCTTCGACGGAGCCACAAGCCACCAAGCCGTCTAGGAGGTGGCAACCTCCAAGAGTAACAAGCACCACCGGCTTGCAACACGATTATCTAGTGCCACACGATGCAATCTCTCAAAGCAACGCACTAGAATCGCTCTCTCACTCGATCCGATGAACACTATCAAGCATGAGTGAGTTAGAGGGCTTTCAAGCACTACCACATAAGCCACCAAGGCCAAAGTGTGCTCAGCTACCGGCCAAGGCCGACCAATGGGCTATTTACAAGCCCCTCCATGAAAAGAGCCGTTGTACCCCTTTACTGGGCGTTTTTCAGAACGACCGGACACGCCGGTCGAAACTGATCGGACGCGCATCACCGCGTCCGATCGCCCTGTGCCGTCCATGTGTCCTCTCGGTTTGAACCGCGACTGCTCGATCCTCTAACGGTCACTGCGCCAACGGTCAAACCAATCGATCGGACGCGCCGCTCAACTGACCGGACGCGCCGATCACACAGCACCGCGCGTCCGCGAAGCATCGACTGGACGCGCTCTAGGAAACGACCGGACGCGATAGTGCCAGCGTCCGGTTGGAGTCCAGTAAGCTCCCTCAACGACCGGAACAGCACGTGTAGTGCCACCTTCCCCACCGTTAGGCAAAGCTCCGCCATGACCACTACTTCGTGGTCAGGGTGCTCTGGTGAGCCAATCGCTGACTTGTTGTGCGCATTAGCTTCTCCTCATCACCCTGTAGCTATCCATGGTAGCAATTTCGCCCTTGTTGCCTCACAGCTCTAGAGCGCCGCCTCTGCTCCGCTGTGGCCGCCATGGTCACGGCTGTGCTCCACTTGCCACTGTTTCTATGTGTTCGACGCCGTTGGTCATTGCGGGAGGGGGGTAGGGAGTGTGTGGGTGGTGGTCGGGTCGGTGAAAACCTCACCAGTGTGGTGCAGCACCGCCACCGGCCGGCCAAGCCTCGGTGAGCTCGGACTCGGTCTGGTCGGGAGCTAGGCGAGAAGAAAGGAAGAGAGAAGGCGGGGGGAGGTACTGGGCCGGCCCGGTCAGCTGGGCCGGGCAAGGAGAAGGGAAGGGGGGCGGAGAAGAACGGCTGGGCCGTGCGGTGCGGCTGGGCTGAGTGGGCCGAGCAAGGGAAAGAAGAGGGTTGGCGACCTGTTACGACTATTTTCGTTTTTCCTTTTTTCTAAAAATGCCAAATAGTAACGAGTTTTGTTTATTTTGTTGTGGATGATGTAGAGTTTCAAAAATATTAAAAAAATTTGTGTAGTCTCTCTGTAATGTGTAATATTTGGAAAAAAAAAATTAAAACTTAAAGTTTAAGTAATTTTTTTATGTGATTTAATTAGCTTAATTAATTATTAAATACAACTTCCATGAATTTTAGTAATTGAAATAAAAGTCCAAAAATTATGAAATTAATTTTGGTACTGTTTTTGGGGTAAGACTAATCTGTAGAAAAAGTTTGGACTTAATTGGATAAAATTTATTTTATTCTTAATTTCTATCTTAATTAATTAATTAATTAAACATGTGTTTAGCTTGATAATTTAGGATTTGTGTGACTTTGAGATTGCTTGTTGACCTTGGGTCATTAACATGTGATGATCCATGGCATCTTATTGAGTTGCTTGAGCTCATGATTAACATGTTAATTAAATTTTGTTAATGATAATTAATGTGTTTAACATAGATCATTAATGGTTAATGATTTCTTGTATAAGTAATTAGTGGTATTGTAATAGACTTACTTGCTTATTAGATGTGACCTCTTAGGTAAAATGTAAAGTTAAATAGTTTCCTTAACAAACATTTTAATGTGATTGAAGTTGTTTAATAGTTCTGTTGGATTGCAACTGTACCGCGAAGGAAAGTTGTACTCAAGTAGATAACTAATATTTATCCTTTCTAAATGTCTCTAGTATGCTATGCCTTGTTCATCATCATGCATCACGCATCATGGCATACGTTTCATCATATTAAGCCTCGCATCATTTATATACGTGTAGTGTACGAGAATGAGAAAATGTGTGTTGATCCAGTCTCAGAGTAGGGCCATTCGCCAGAGGTGCTGGTGTCTATTGGAACTCTCTGAGGGAACTAACTTCTCCGCAACACAGGCAAGCCCCGGACATATAACCACTCTTTCTATTTTATAAATATTTTATTACACCTTAAGTCTAGTGGAATGTGCATTATGTTAGTAGGAGTTGGTTGATACCGTTGCTGCATAATTATCTTGATCTACACTTATATCCAGATGATATCCCACTAATATGTGTAAGTCGATCTCTTATGCTTAGTAATGCTTAGACTTCGGTAGAAGTCGAATGGTGGTTTCATCGTTCGTGAGAAACAGGTTTACCTTTGCTTCTCCTGACCTAATGACGGGTCATGAGAACATATGAATATGAATATGGTAATATTAAGCTGAGACCGGACGGGTAACTTGCATTAATAAAGGAGTCTCAATGTAGTGTTTCCGTCTATATCGGTTAAGGACTGTACCGTTGATTAAATTATGTGCGTCGAGACTTTGCAACTGGCCACATGCTCCAGTAAGCCTAAGAACTCGTTAATGACATCATGTGAACGGCCAACCGCGCACTGGGAGTGGAGAGATGACGAGAGTAGTGTGTACCCTCGTAGCCAAGGGCTGGATTGGAGGTGTACTGTACTCTCGGGTGGCGCTGGACCCGGTCACGTTTTGGAGGATCCGAGTGAAGGTTGATATATGTCGGTTAGAGTCCTACATATGTCGTGTGGTTAGGAATCCCTAGCTGGATATAATCGGTTCGAATCGTCGTTGCTCCTCGGTTATGGAGACTCGATTCTCTGTTTATCATCGTAGTTAATAATGGTGCATGGTGATTATGGAAATGAGGCAAAGAGATGAATATGAAAGGTGATGCTTAATGTAAGTGATTGAGATAGAACAGGTGCAAAATTGAACTATAATAAGCTTCACTAAAATTAATGCTAAAACTTATTTAAAATATTAAAGTAAGGATTCACTTATAGTAAAGCTTTTCTGCAAAACTTCTCTTTTCTAGCTTCACTACTTTCCTTAAAGCCAGCATATCCTTGGAGTCTTTTCTTTTCATCGGGTAAGTCTTGCGGAGTACAATTGGGTACTCAGGGTTTGTTAACCCCTGTTACAGATGCTGACTGGTGCTGCTAATTAGGTCATGTCAGTGGGCTCGATGTGATCTGGTTATCATCTCCTAACTTAGGTGCTCTATCTAAGTTACCTTCTGTAGTTCTACTCGACTTCTGTCATTTAAGTTAAGTTTGTAAAAGTTAACTTAATCATGATTTTTAAATCTATTGTTGTCATTCTTCCACACTCTGATGTAAAGTTTTGTAACAAATGCTGTAATGTTGTAGTTACTCCTTTATTGATCCTGTGTGAGTTGTAAAATGTGGATGATTCGGATTTCCTGAGGACACCCGATAGACTTCTTAAGTTTTGTGGTACACATGTATGGTTGTTAGAGATCTTTAAGACAATAACAAGTACATGTGGGCCATATCATTTAGGAGGTTCTGCCACAAAAATCAACCCATGGGAATGGCCCTAGTCGTTGGTGAAGGGTCGAGATGGCGAACTAGAGGGGGGTGAATAGTCCTTTCTAAAACTTAAACACGTTGGCTAACCGAAACAAATGTGGAATTAAACTTATCGGTCTAGCCAAGACTACACCCCTCTATCTAAGTTTTCTAGCACCTTACAAAGATCCTAATTAAGCAACTAAGGTGCTAAGCTTACCAAGAGCTCACCTAATCAATTCTAGAGCAAGGTCACACAAACCTATGCACTAGTACTTTGCCAATCGAGGGAGCTCCTACACAACTAGCGAAGCAAAAGCACAAACCTCGTAAGCTCACTAGCAATGCTCAATAACACGACAACCAATGCCAAATTAGAGAGCGCAAATAACTTAGCTACACAAACTAAGCATTGTGACTAACAAGGCTACACAAACCGAATTAGCCATGCAAAGGGGATACTTCTAGCTACACAAGCAAGAAGATATCTAGCTAGCTACACAAGCACAACTAGAACAAGAGCAACTACACAAGCATGATATATATAAAAGTAAATACAAGCTTGTGTTGTACGAAGGCAAACCACCGAGAAGAGTAGACAATGTTGACACGGTGATTTTTCTCCCGAGGTTCACTTGGTTGCCACCAAGCTACGTCCCCATTGTGTCGACCAACACTTCGTAGTTCGGCAGCTAATCGGTCACACACCGAGCCTCTCAAAAGGCGCCGCAAGAACCCACCATCAAGTGTGGTAGCTTAATGACACGCTCAACTAGAGTTGCTCTTCGCGATCCCCATGGGGTGAGCACAATCCCCCTCACAAAGCTTCTCCGGAGCCTCGCATAATCTTCTTGCGAGCTTCGATGGAGCCACAAGCCACCAAGCCATCTAGGAGGTGGTAACCTCCAAGAGTAACAAGCACCACCGGCTTACAACACGATCATCTAGTGCCACACGATGCAATCTCTCAAAGCAACGCACTAGAATCGCTCTCTCATTCGATCCGATGAACACTATCAAGCATGAGTAAGTTAGAGGGCTTCCAAGCACTACCACATAAGCCACCAAGGCCAAAGTGTGCTCAGCTACCGACCAAGGCCGACCAATGGGCTATTTATAAGCCCCTCCACGAAAAGAGCCGTTGTACCCCTTCACTGGGTGTTTTTCGGGACGACCGGACGCGTTGCACCGCGTCCGATCGCCCTGCGCCGTCCACGTGTCCTCTCGGTTTGAACCGCGACCGCTCGATCCTCCAACGGTCACTACGCCAACGGTCAAACCAATCGACCGGACGCACCGCTCAACTGACCGAACACGCCGATCGCACAGCACCGCGCGCCCGTGAAGCATCGACCGGACGCGCTCTAGGAAACGCCCGGACACGACAGTGCCAGCGTCCGGTTGGGGTCCAGTAAGCTCCCTCAACGACCAGACGCGTCCGATCGCGTGTGACCGAACGCGCCGCGCGTCCGATCAGCTTTGCGCCACGCGCTACACTTCTGGGTGCCCGACCGGACGCGCCGGTCCCGCGAGTGACCAAACGCGCCGGTGCGAAACCCTAACATCCACACGCTCGACTGCTGCGTTGAACTGATCGGACACGTCCGGTCAAACCGTGACCGCGTCCGGTGCAGCGTCCGGTCACCTCTGTGACCTCCGTTCGCCTCCGTTTCTTTTCCAACTTTCGGCATAGTGAAAAATAGGCATTTCAACTCCTCGAAAATGCCTGAATCCCGTGCTCGTAAGCTCGGCGGGAGGGAGAGAGGGACCTAAACCCTCTCTACCACTCAAACTTCATCACCTTCGTAAATGTGCCAACACCAACAAGTGATCACCACCTTGTGCACGTGTGTTAGCATTTTCACAATCATTTTACTGAAGGAGTTAACCACTCAACTTGCCACGCCACTCGATCCTAGCAACGATGCATAGTTAGATCACACGAGTGGCACTAGATGACCGATATGCAAACAAGTTTGCCCCTCTTGATAGTACGACCATCTATCCTAAACCCTATCATCAACTTCTCTACACACCTATGATCGGTGAAATGGAAATGCCCTAGGTTATACCTTTGCCTTGCACATTCCACTCCATCTCCTCCGACGTTGATGCAACACATGCATCAACCCTGTCACAAATGATATGATCCACTTCATATCATCATGTGACCTTGGTCCAACGATCTTGACCTCACTTGCTCTTCACCGTTGCGTCGGTCCATCGGCGCCAAGTCTTGCTCAAGCTTCACCGCCTCACGGTCCATCGCTCCAAAGCCTTCGACTTGCCCTTCACACTTGCAACCGGTTAGTCAAGCCAAGCCTCATCTTGATCTTAGCCATCTTGGTCACATGACTCCATATCATGTCTCATATGCAATGAGCTCCTTCATGACACAATCATCTGTGGACTAATCTCATGTGTATCTCACATAACCACATATTAGTCCACCTAAGTTGTCACTCAATTATCAAAACCAAACAAGGACCTTTCAGTTGGGCTAGCCCAGCTCCACTACTGGCTGCAGTTGATTAATGGTTGGTTAGAATATGCATTGTTTAATCAGAGATTAGTTTAGAGTGGTGTGCAAGATTATTAAAATGGCTTAGATCTTGTTTATGTGTCATGATTAGCTAAGCGATGTTCCAAGTTGAGTGGATGTACTACATTAGGACTTAAATTAGTTGTTTATTATGTTTTAGTGTCAGTGATGAATACGTTGAGCATGCTGGTTGTTAGATTCTTTTCAATGAGGAGTTTATAACTGATAGGAAAAAATGCATTATGTTGGTGGAAAGGAGGAATTAGAACTATCATGTATATAGGCGTGATAAGGTATCACTAGGAAAAGGTTGTGTCCTTTATTCTTTTAGGCCTTGTTTTGATGCATGTGTATCTACTTCAATCTACATGTGTTGGAGCCGATTTGAATGGAACTTAGTTTAATTCCACTCCAATCCACTTCAACACATGTGGATTGAGATGAATATATGTGTATCCAAACAAGGCATTAAAGTATCATTGACCTGTTCAAGATGACACTTTGCTGCATTGGCTTTTTCCTAGGAAAGATCTGAAGAATGGGCCATGTGTTTTGGTTGATGACAAAGCATGGCTAGAGATGTTTGATGCCATTGTTACAGAAAGGGTGGCAGAGATATGTAAGTGGAGGCACATTAGTAGATATTGTCATATTGATGCTGACAATGAAGCTAGTGATTATGAGGATCAACTGGAAGCCATGGATGATCCATAATCTGGTGAAGACTTGGCTATTGAAGAAGAATAAGAAGGCCCAGATGAAGAAGGCAGACAAGTACAGCCTGGTAGATCAGAATCCAAATATGATATTGAGATGCGGGCAAAGAAGCTGGAACCGAACACAATGCAATTACAGAACAATGAGATCCCATGTCCTCATATGCAAATAGTAGTGATGATAGTCCCAGCTTTGAACTGAACACAAAATCAACTACAGAACACATTCTCAAGTAAAGATAGTTCAGCTAGAGACAATATGACATTACAGAAGTGAAAGGTTTCTAACTGAGTTGGTTAGGTGGCTTGAGTAGTACGCCTCAAGGTCGAGTTCGGAGCGAGCCCCAGTGATCCAATCCTACTTGAGAAGGTCTTGTGTGTCGAATTCACGATCCTAGATCTTGTTTAGATTGAAGAGAGAGTGAAATTCGGCACTGTAGCACTTTCGTTTATATTTGATAATTATTGTCCAATCATGGACTAACTAGGCTCAAAAGATTTGTCTCGTAATTTACAATCAAACTGTGTAATTAGTTATTTTTTTTATCTATATTTACTGTTCCATGCATGTGTTCCTAGATTCGATGTGACGGAGAGAGTGAAAAAACTTCCGATCTAAGCATGGCCCTACTTGCATCCCACATAAAAATGATTCTTGGTCTTGGCCCGCCCGATCCGATCCTTGTCGTTTAGGCAACAACCATGCCCGGCTCCCGCTCAAATCAATCGCCCCGCGCATCTCCGCCAAACCACCTACCAGCACTAGCTAAGCTCGTGGACTTCCGCGAAAAGCTGAAACCGCCACCATCGCCATGCCCGGCGCCGGCAAGGGGTCGTCGACGACCTCGTCGCTGCTGCTCCTCCTCTCCGTCGTCCTCGCCGCCTCCGCGGCGCTTGTGTCGGCCGAGGAAGCCAACGCGCCGCTCGTGCTCCCGTCCGCGCGGGCAGCGGCATCGTCGTCGTCGCTCCAGCACCACCCGTGTCTGGACAACCCGCCGGACACGACGGCCACGGGCGCCGAGGCGGGCCAGACCGCGCGCGACTTCCACGGCGTCGAGGCCTACTTCATCGGCTCACGCCGCGCCATCGTCCTCGGCTCCGACTACTACGGTCAGTCATCAGTACAGTGCTCGCTCGCCGTGTACCTAGAGCTAGCGCGCGCGCCGCGCGTCGCTCGGTTTAGTATCGATCATTTCATCATTTGCTGCTTCTCGCTAAGGGCCTGTTTATAAACATGGCAATCACCTTCAATCCACATGCTTCGGAAGGGATTAAGATGAAAAAACAGTTTATTTTCTACTCCAAGAGTCCAATCCACATTAGATAGGGAGGGATTGAGTTTATCCAAACAATGCTGATCTCGGTCTCCTCGTTGCAGGGTTTGAGGCACCGAAACTAAGGTACGTAGTACACAGTCTGTGCGACCATGCGTGCATCATGATCATTTGCTTCTTGAATGGTTCCGCTGTTTAAGTTGGAAGTTGACCAACAGTTCCATGTGTGCATCGTCATGTGTTACAAAAGGGAAATAGCAGATCAAGTGGCAGATCTTGGGTACTACGTCGTGGTTCCCGATCTGCTGCACGGCGATCCTTAGAAGGATGGGGTCTCAGTTGAGGAATGGGCAAGGACACACTCCCCGGTTTGGCTCTTTAATCACTGTTTTTAAGAGGCTGTTTAGTTGGCAAAATTTTTGGCGAAACGCTACTGTAGCAGTTTCGTTGTTATTTGGCAAATATTGTCCAATCATAGTCTAATTAGGCTTAAAAGATTTGTCTCGTCCATTTCGTCTAAACTGTGTAATTAGTTTTATTTTTTATCTATATTTAATGCTTCATGCATACGTTCAAAGATTCGATGTGACGGGGAATCTGAAAATTTTGGCAAAATTTTTGGCATCTAAACGGTGCCTAAGACCACAAGTCATTGTCCCAGTGACCCCCTGCAATTAATTCTTCATGTTGCACTTCGTACATTGCGTTGTCTCTGCAGGCCGACGCAGCTGAAAAGGTGCAGCCGCTCATTGCTGCTTTGAAGAAGGAAGGGAAGACTGTTGGGTTCGGCGGTTACTGCTGGGGTGGTGAGTTAATTTAATTCACATGAACTCATGACTGTGTATTGTTTTCTGGAAATGCATCAGTTAGTCATTCTTTGGCTTCAGCCAAATGACATGGACTCTCTTCTTCTCCCATTCTGCAGCTAAGGTCGCTGTCGAATTAGCGAAAACAGGTGAAATCCAAGCGGTTGTCATTTCTCATCCTTCCCTAGTCACTGTCGATGACATGAAGGGTACCCTTCCAGCCTTCCAGTTGTAACTAAGCTTTGTTCCGAAGAAAAGAAATGCACCACACTTTTTATGGGCCTTTTTCTCTGACTTAAGCTTATCTGACGCACAGAGATCAAATGCCACATAGCGGTACTCGGAGGCGAATATGATACGTGTTCGCCGCCACAGCTGGTACAACAGTTTCAGCGTGTCCTGGAGCAAAACGAGGCGGTGAGTTTGCAGTTTCAGCTGGCTAGTTTGGTGGTCTGGTTTCAACTTTGACTAGCAGTTCAGGTGATCAGCTCCTGGCTGGTGGTCGAGTACCCGATGCATGGGAGGTTTATTTTGTGGTTGCAGATCGACCACATGGTGAAGATCTTCCCGAGGGTTCCCCATGGTTTCGCCTGCAGGTACAACTCCAGCGACCCGTTCGCCGTGAAGACCGCGGAGGAAGCTCGCGAGGACATGGCCAGCTGGTTCACCAAGCATCTGAAGCATGAGAGTGAGAGCTTCCAGTTCCAGCTAGCTGCAGGGATCTAAGCATCTACGGAGTACTGTAGCTACTTAATTAGTTAAATTAAGTAGCTCTGCCTCTCCATCTCATGGAATCTTGTAATACTAAGGCCTTGTTTAGATGCACTCCAAAAGTTGAAATTTTTTCACTCTCTCTCCATCACATCAATCTTTGGACCCATGCATGAAGTAGTAAATGTAGGTAAAAAAAATAACTAATTACACAGTTTAGTTGAAAATCACGAGATGAATCTTTTGAGCCTAGTTGGTCCATGATTGGACAATATTTGCCAAATAAGACGAAAGTAGTACTATTCATCGGGTTGAAATTTTTTTAGCATCTAAACGTGGCCTAAGTAGGAGCAGTAGCTGAGTCTGAACGCTGGATAAATTACACGCCATCGTCGGTGCAGATACTCTGTGGGAGAAGGACCGCTTGATCTCTGGCCCTGTACTGAGTGTCAGCTCAGCTGGCAGTGTTGTGTTGTCCAGAGGTGTAACAGGTATCAAGCTTCATCCTCGGTTGTTCGGTATTTGAGTCGCCAGTCTGATGATGGAATTCTAAAATTTGGGCGCGCAAAGCAAGTACTAAGGTCATGTTCATTCGGCTTATAATCCGTCTTTTTCGGCTTGTTTTTTCAGCCGGAACAATATTTTTCTCTCACAACAAATCAACCAACAGTGTTTTTCAGCCGGCTTATCAGCACAGCCGAACGGCTCCTAAAAAGGTGAAGCTATTGTGGAAATAATTCATCCATTCCACCATTTGAGCTGCTCCACTCTGAGGAAGCATGCAGAAACTATACGACTGTTAAATACTTATAAATGTCCCTCGAGTGCATTTGAAAATGAACGCAGAAGTTTTGCTTTACGCCTTCACAGGCGGGTTACAGAAAAATACAATATATGGGAATATAAATAAAACCAAAAAAGAAGGGCGCGAAGCAAAAAGTTCCGTTGCCGGGACTCGAACCCGGGTATCCTAACCAGCTAGACTACAACGGATTATGCATAGTCTACAAGTAGATTTGATTTAGTTCAACTGAAGAATAAGATGGATTAGTAATTCTCAAATGAAGCTGGACTAGTAATTCAATAGATTTGTTGCGTAGAATGACTGCTATTACACCAGAAACAGCGCCAAACAAGCAATATTCAGAGCTCACAGAGCATCAAGTTATCCTTGCATTCTGTTCATACTTCAGAGAGCAAGCCTCAAACAATGCCCCGTCAAACCGATACCTACTTTCCCTTTTTTTTATGGGAAAAAGTCGATTCCTTGCATCCTTGGAGGGACTAATACATAAGTTAAGCAGTTAAGCGTTGATGAAGCCCTATTGCCCCGTGAGAGCATGTAAGCATTGGGCTAGGCTGCTACGACGACGATACCAATACGAGACAACAAGATAGACCGAAACTTACACCTGCTGTGCGTGGATAACCCTGTTTGTGCGGATTGGGTTGCAGCTGGCGGCGGGCGAATCTGCGATGCACCCCCTGCAGCGGGAGACGTGATCCGTTCCTTGCACAGAGCAAAAGCAACGGACTCCAGCTCCAACCTCCAACTCTCCACTCGGCAGCAAGGAATGGCACCTGCCTTCCTTGCAAAGCAAAACGCAAGAACGTCTCTGCCTTGCTTTGCCGCCGATCTTTACCTTTCGACCGAAGAAACGGCCCAAATGCTGCTAGTAACCTCGTAGTCGTATCCTTTCTTTCGAGCACGGCAGCACACGCATATATACGCGCCGCGCTGATGCCTTCACGCACAGCAAGAACCAGAGCGCAACAGCGGCACCGGCACGCGCGCGCACGGCTGAGACTCTGTCCCAACAAGACAACTTCCCCTCCGGCCGGTGCCGGTCCGCGAGCGAGAGCGAGGCAGCATGGCGTCCGCCGCCCACCGGTCCATGGCGTCCGCCCTCCTGTTCCTCAACCTCATCTTGTACGTCGTCATCGCGGCCATCGCCGGCTGGGCCATCAACTACAGCATCGACGAGAGCAGGAACTCGCGTAAGTGTGTATTTGTTTTTTGACGTCGCCGCGCCGCGCCGGGCGCAAAGGCAGCAGGAAATGTGAATGGCAGACGTGATGTGTGTGTTCGTGCAGTGATGGGCGTGACGCCGCCGGTGCGGCTGTTCCCGATCTACTTCCCGATCGGCAACCTGGCGACGGGGTTCTTCGTCATGTTCGCGCTCATCACGGGCGTCGTCGGCATCGCCACCTCGCTCACCGGCCTGCGCGACGTCAGCCAGGGGTACCCCGCCAGCATGATGTCCGCCGCGGCGTCCTCCCTCGTCACCTGGACCCTCACCGTCCTCGCCATGGGGCTGGCGTGCAAGGAGATCAGCCTCAGCGTCAGGCCCGGGAGCTTGGTAACTAACTACCAATTGATCCATTGCGTCTCCTTTTCTATCTTTTCGATCGCTCGTGCTCTCTTACATATGTTTCTGTGCGTCGATCTCCGTCGCAGTGCACCCTGGAGGCGTTCACCATCATCCTGACCGGGACGCAGCTGCTCTGCGCCGGGTCGCTCCACGCCGGCGCGCACGCGGTCATCCTGGAGACGGCGCCTATCGGCAGAGTTTAGCTGAGGCGCGCGATGACGACGAACTTGGAAAAAACATGCATGTGTCATCTTGGCAGTGATTATATTGGTGTGTGTGCGTGCGTGCGAGCGCGATCGATGCTATGGCTTCTTCACACGTGCCGTGTGTGTGCTTTCTGGGTACCTAAAATTCGTGTGTTTATTATTCCTTAATTCTTTGTAAAAAAAAAAGGCTGGCGTGGTCTCATATAAGTGGTGAACTATTGGCGATTCTTTCCAGACTACTGCGAGTAAAATTATTGCACTTTGCACAGTTGCACCTTTCCAATATAATATACATTGAGTTTATACCAAAGAAATCTCAATAACCTGGTTTGTATTTGCGGAATGAATTTTGGACATGGTTAATTTAGCCATCCGATGAAATCTCGGGCCATCAAACGTCCAATGTTTAGTTGTCGTCTTGTAGTGTGGAATTTGGTGAATGAGTTGCACAATAGAGGAAGACAGGCGGACTAAATCTCTATCTCTACAACTAAAAAGATCCGGATGATATCGTTTTCGTCTCGCTAATGACCTCCGGCCCGCGCTAATGACCCCCACGCTAATGTTTCACCACGTGAAAAAAACTACGAAAAAATAGATCCCAGACGGAAAAAAAAAACCCTCCAAAAATCCTCTCCATCCCCACGCGGCCACCTCCTCTCCCTCCCTGCCGCGAAGCCACTCGTCGCACACACGCCGTCGACCTCGCCGTTCGCGCCCGCGCCGTCGTCCTCGCCCCTACCCCGCCGAGGACGCCGCCCGCCCGCCCTGGTCCCGTCAAACCGCCGGCGCAGACCGCCCCGCCCCTATCGCCGAGGCATCCGCCATCAACCAAACCCCTGTCCCTGCAACGCCCTGTCTGCGGAGGCATTAGGTGCTCCCACCGGTGGCTGCTGCGTCGATCTGCTCGAGTGCCTAACCTCCGCCTGCCGCCGCCGAGGCATCCGGTGCTCCCACCGGCGGCTGCTGCGTCGATCTCCTCGAGTGCCTAACCTCCGCCTGCCGCCACCGAGGGAGAGACTGCCTCGTCCAGATCAGTGTGTACTCTGAACTTCAGACTAAATTCACAGCCACTCAGACAGATGTGCTTACCTTCACCTAGCAGTCCCTGTTCAGCTGTTATTGTGCATCACAACATGTTTGCTGCTGTCATGATTGTGCTGGTTGTTGATTAACTCGGAAGCTTTTTTGTAACTAACCTGCGCTGGAGTCTACACTTCCTATATAGCAGCCAGTCTCATCTGGTAACTTGATGTCTATGTCATTGCTCACACTTGCTTGCGTTTCCCCTGTTATTAGTTTGACAATTATTCTTGTCTATCAAAGCTGAATAGTGTGTGTTTTTTTATGCGTGCGCAAACTGAATGTAGGATATCAAAGTGATAATTGCAAATATTAGTATAAGAACCATTGCACAGGAAGTGCATCCCTTGGGAAAACGTAATCTGCTGTCTGAATACATGTTTGAATGGGTGTATCTACGTTTCTTTTTTCTCTTGAAATGCTTGTTTGAATGGGTGTATCTGCATCTGTGAGAAAGTTAAGTGTCCTGAGACTTCAGGTTAAGGAACCAAGGTTTTTGATCGCCATGGAGGAATAAATTTGCCATCTGAGAAACTATTGTTGCCAACCAGGCAAAATATTGTTTGTATCTAGGCAAATAATGTATAGTGTTTCAGTTTAACAAAAAGAAAATACTAGGCATGCTTGTATAGTTTTCAGTTTGGGAAATTTACTGTTTTCAGTCCAGGAAAATGCATATCCTGATGCAAGACATTTTTAAAAGTCTAAAACTTTGAAACATCAAACTGAATGATAAAAGCCTGCTACGTATAAATAAATGGCCAAACTGCAGATTATCTGATGGCTAAACTGAACAATTGTTTGATGGCAAAACTGAAGAATTGTTTGATAAACTAAACATGTTAATGCGTAAAACTATACTGAGACTGAAACTATAAATGACTAAAGCTCAATAGATTGGCCACGGATAAATGAAACTGAAGATTGTCTTATGGATAAACATTAGTTGCAAATGAAAGATCTCCAGGCTGCTAGCCCTTACAATCTGGTTTCATAATTTTAACTATTTCTTTTGTCCACATCTTCATTCAGTGCTACGCAATTAGCATTAAGAAACAAGCATCCACCTATGATGCTTCTTTAGCCTGAGCAGATAAGCATCGGTTTGAATTTTTTTGAGAAAGTATGGTGCTTCTTTAGCCTGAGCAAATAAGCTATTGAAAAGTATATGTCAGAAACCATAAACCATACTTTTCGGATGATGAATAACACACACTGAATTTTTTCAATAGCTTTGATCTGGAAAATTCATCTAACATATAGTATCTCCTGAGTTAACAGCCACTAGAAGAGTGGATTGAAGATTTGGAGCAACTCATATACCAACAACCTAGCACACAAACATATCCAGGGCACGAACCAATCTGAAGTGAACAACTCCAGAGCCTTAACCCACTGACAATATTCAATTGCAATTATCTAGGGCAGTAGGGGGTCCAAATTATCTGTTGCCGGTGGAGCTTAAACGGAAGCTCCTGTTCTAGGGATTATAACCGATGATTCTATGTATGGGATTATAACTGATGATTCTATGTATTCCCGTAGCAACGCATGGGCACTCAACTAGTAAAAGAGTATAATCCATCCATCCATCCAAAGTATACGGGCCTGAGCCAAGCCAAGAAATTAGGTCCAGATAATTTTGGACCAATATCAGCTGCACAGGCCCAGCTCTATATAATCCCAAGGGCCCCTTAAATTTCTTCCTACAAAGGAAAAAGTTTATTTTATCTCCCTCAACTATCACGAAAGTCTTTTTTTTCTCCCTTAACTCTAAACCAGAAATAGTTCCTCTCTCATCTCTCAAAACTGGTCACTTGACCTCCATGGCTGTTTCCGTTGGTTGTTTTTCTTTTTTTCTTTTATGTTTATTTTGGCTAATTCTTTGAAAAATCATAGTAAATCACAGAAAAATCATAAGATGGAAGATCTAATTGCGTTGGGCTCTACATCAGTAGATCTACACAATAAACATATGATATGATATGCTTTAGTACAAAGTTTTTGTTATAACTTTGGATCTATGTTTTTAAATAATTAATTCATAACTACGGTTTCTCTTGTCCAATTATGGTGAAACTTTTGTGGCGGATTTATCATTGCATGCTTGAGATGAAGAAAAAAGTTTATGCTCATTGGATAATATATAACTGAGTTACAGATTTATCTATTAATTTATCTAAGTTTATATAGATAAAACTATAACTCAGTCATGCATGATCCAATGAGCATGAAATTTTTGCTACATCTCAAGAATTCAATGATTAGACCAGCATAAAAATTTCACCACAATTGGACTACAGAAACTGGAGCTATGAATTTATTATATGAAAACATAGATTTAAAGCTACACCAAAAACTTTGTATTAAAATATATGATATCATATATTCACTGTGTAGAACTACTCATGTGGAGTCAAACACAATTGGTTCCATTTTATGAGTTTTCAGTGATTTACTATGATTTTTCAAAGATTCAGCCAAATTAAACATAAAAGAAAAAAACACCAATGGAAACAGCTATGGAGGTCAAGTGACCGGTTTTGAACGATGAGGAGGGAACTATTTCTGATTTTAGAGTTGAGGGAGAAAATGCTGACTTTCCCTATACTTGGGAGAGGCAAGATAGACTTTTTCTTTGTACAAACTTCTAGGAAATAGTCATTTGGACCCCTCACCTTCCGTGATCATCCATTTTCCCACTCAAAAATAGTTTTTTTTTCTCTCCAACTTGAAAAACTATTGCTTTTGCACCCTGCCTGGGTTCAATGATGTTTTTCGCATATGTGGCGCCACGTCAGCTTGTCCCAGGTGGACAAGTTGCTGAGTTAGCAGTAGCATAAAAAAAAGGGAAATTTTACTGTGGGACATCGAACAAACGTAGTATTTGCTGGTGGACACCGCCAACTGAGAAATATGCCCAGTACCATTATGAAATCATGTTTCTTTGCCACCAGACACCGCAGCCATTACAATATTAATTTTCGTAATTTGGGAGTGAGAAAGGGTAGTGAAAAGACCATATTGCCCCTGTGGTCATATTCCTCCTCTCGACTCCAACCGGTGAGGTCCGTCCATGTCCTCCAATGGCTGACAGGCAGGAATAGCTCCAGCCAACTCCAGCACCGGCACCACCCAGGCCTGGTCCACAGAGTGCGTGGCAACTAGAGGTGCGCATTCGTCCGCACCGCGAGCGCGAGCAACCGTACGCACCGGTGAGAGGAGGCGAGCGCGCGGCGAGGAAGTACTCAAGCGACTGAGCGAGGTGAGCAGCGGGGCCACCGAGGAGAGACACGAAGTGGGACGCCAACACCGAGAGGGAGCCCTTGAATGCATCAATGTTAGCCAGGAGGGACTAGAGGTCATCGACGACACAGATGAAATCCTAGAAGTGTGCATGGCAGAGCTCTCCGATGGCCCGATCTCGGCCTCGCGGTCTCGAGCCATGCCACTATAGTCATCTTCCACCTTGGATGGGCAGCCATGGATGGCCTCTTGCACAGTGGGTGGGGCACTCCGGTGGGGGATGGTGAAAGCTCTATGTTTGGTGTTGGTAATTAATGACAATGCCCAAGTGCTAATCATGTGCTTAATATTGTATGTAGCAAAGGATGATTAGCACATAGCATGGTGGAGCATGATGATCAAGTGTGGATGATGAAGTGCTTACCATGGTGATGAAGGAGGAACAAAGCACAACCCTATGGAGCTCAAGGCAAAGGTATTTTGCTAGGGTTTGCTTTTGGTGATCAAGACACCTAATGGGTGTGATCACGTTTAGGTTTAGTAGCCATACTATGAAGAGGGGAAATGGTGTATCATTTCATGTCCTACATGTGCCTCTAGGTGACATTTCATTGAGCATATGCATTTGGATAGAGCTAATAACGCCTCAAAAAATGATTGTGAAAATGCTAACACACTTGCACATGACAATGATCACTTGGTGGTGTTAGCACCTTTGCGAGGGCGGTGCAGTTTGAGCGGTAGAGAAGGTTTGGGGTCCTCTCGGCAGGATTTAGACATTTTTGAGGAATTGAAATGACCATTTTCCTTTACGCCAAAAGTTGGAAGAAGTGGCGACGTCGCGCGATCGTTTTTCACTGAAATATCGGCGATAAACGCCGGCTCCGGGAGCAACAGACGCCGTGGGCGCGTCTGTCGGCCTGCTCTGGCTTGGCCATTGTTCTGCCAGAGCGTCAGACGCATGGACGCCTGAGCAACAGACGCTGACACAGCGCGTCTGTCGCCCAGGGTTTCGCGGCCGGGCAAACATGTGAGCGACAGATGCTCAGGCAACGTCTGACGGGCGAGCAAGGGACGCGTCTGTCGATCGTTTTCATGAAATGGTGCTCTCTGTGTTGCGTCTGTTGGGGCGACAGACGCTGAGATGAAACTTGTGTACGCGTCTGTCAAATTGGGCGCGAGACTGTTAGATTTCAAACGCGTGGACACGTGGCACTCGGGCATGCGTCAGACGCCGAGGCCGTGTCTGTCGCTAAAGCGACAGACGCGTCTGTCATGTACGTTTTTAGCCCAACGGCTCTTTTCGAAGGGGTACGTCTATAAATACTTGGTGGCCGGCTCTTGGCTCCCTCTCTTGGACTTTTGACATTCTGGTGAGCATATTGAGCTGAGCCAAAGCATCCCCTCTCATCCTAACTCATCTCCTTTGCATTTGATTGCGATCTTTGAGTGAGATTGAGTGATTCAAGTGCATCGATCATTGATTTGCATCTAGAGACACTTGGAGGATTGATTTGCTGCGGTGTTTCTTGTTACTCTTGGTGGTTGCCGCCACCTAGACGGCTTGGAGCAGCTTGATGGAGGTCCGGCACGTGTTGGTGATTGTTTATGGCCAGCTCCGGTGATTGTCTTGTGAGGGGTTCTTGTGGTTCCCTGGCGGAGCACCGAATTCCAACTCTAGTGGATTTCTCGTGTCATTGCAACTTCTTGCCATTTGGTAGGTTCTTGTGGCGCCTTTTGAGAGGC
Organism: Saccharum hybrid cultivar R570; assembly: GCA_038087645.1. Classification (NCBI taxonomy): domain Eukaryota; kingdom Viridiplantae; phylum Streptophyta; class Magnoliopsida; order Poales; family Poaceae; genus Saccharum; species Saccharum hybrid cultivar. Next base: position 17,745,605 of record JAQSUU010000443.1, read on the forward strand.
TCGGTGTGTGACCGATTAGCCACCGAACTATGTGGTTGAAGAGGGACACAACGGGGACTAGCGTGCCAGCAAGCACGTAAACCTCGGGATAAATCTTTGTGTCATTACTTCTATATTTGTGATTGATTGATCCCGGTGTTCGGTTATGTTAGAATTCATTGATCATCATTCTTGGTTCGCTCATTCATCGCCCCTCGGTGAAACCCCTCTAACTCACACTTGCATTACTTTCATAGTTGTATCTTGCTAGTTTGTTTAGTGTAGCTAGAATAGCTCTCTATTTTGGTAGCTTGCTAGCTCTAGTTGTTTTTCTTCCTGCGGTTTGACTTGTGCGATTGAGTGAAATATATTAGATTTGTCTTTTGGATAGGTGGCTTGCAACACCCCATAGGCTAGGCAAAACTCGTTTCTTGCTATTTGTTATATTGATAAACTTGTTTAGCATACTTTGTAGGAATTTTTATTAGGCTATTCACCCCCCCTCTAGCCATCAAGACCTTTTAGATGGGGACAGGGGCGGCTGAGCTCGCTGACCGGCGGCAGGGGCCCATGGCGACGACTCTAGGCCGCAGGGCGGCGCTGCTCGTCTCCGATCCAGGCGTGGGGCAGCTCCGACGGGCGGCTGGCAGTGGAGTTATGGCGGCTAGGGCGCGTGGCCCAAGCGAAGCAGGTACCGGCGGTGGCATGGAGGGCTAGAGGCTGAGGCCAAGATGGTCGCGGGCAGTGGCGCTGTAGGTGTGGCAGAACCTCCTAAATAATATGGCCCACATGTACTTGTCATCGTCTTAAAGACCTCTAACAACCATACATGTATACCACAAAACTTAAGAAGTTTGTCGGGTGTCCTCGGGAAACCCGAATCATCCACATTTTTTTTACTCAAACAGGATCAACAAAGGAGTAACCACAACATTACAATATGTGTTACAAAACTTTACATCAGAGTGCGGAAGAATGACAACAATAGATTTACAAATCATGATTAAGTTAACTTTTTACAAGCTTAACTTAAATGGCGGAAGTCGAGTCAAACTACAGAAGATAACTTAGGTAGGGCACCTAAGTTAGGAGAAGATAACCAGATCACGTGAAGCCCATCGACATGACCTACTTAGCAGCACCAGTCAGCACCTGCAACAGGGGTTAATAAACCCTGAGTACTCAATTGTACTCCGCAAGACTTATCCGACGAAAAGAAAAGACTCTAAGGATATGCTTGCTTTAAGGGAAGTAGTGGAGCTAGAAAAGAGGAGTTTTGCAGAAAAGCTTTACTATAAGTGGATCCTTACTTTCAATAATTTAAACAAGTTTTAGCATCAGTTTTAGTGAAGCTTATTATAGATAGATTTGCACATATTCTATCTCAATCACTTGTATCAAGCATCACATTTCATATCCATCTCTTTCCCATCTCATTTCCATAATCATCATGTTCCATTGTTAACTACGATGTAGGTCAGGTGATCGAGTCTCCTTAACCGAGGAGCAGCGATGATTCAAATCGATTATACCCAGTTGGGGATTCCTAACCACACGATATAAGTAGGACTTTAACCTACAGATATCAACCTTCACTCGGATCCGCTAAAACATGACTGGGTCCAGCGCCACCCGAGAGTATAATACACCTCTAATCTAGCCCTTGGCTACGAGGGTACACACTACTCTCGCCATCTCTCCACTCCCAGTGCGTGGTTGGCCGTTCACATGATGACATTACCGAGGTCTTAGGCTTGCTGGAACATGCGATCAGTTGCAAATTCTCGAAACACAGGCGGGCCTCCAACGGTACGGTCTTTAATCGACACAGGCGGAGCACTACATCGACTCATTTCACGATGCAAGCCACCCGCCCAGTCTTTACTTAATATTACCATATTCTTATTCATATGCTCTCATGACATGTCATTAGGTCAGGAGAAGTAAAGGTAAACCTGTTTCTCGCGAACAATGAAATCACCATTCGACTTCTACCGAAGTCTAAGCATTACTAAGCATAAGGGATCGACCTACACATACTAGTGGGATATCATCCGGATATAAATGTAGATCAAGGTAATCATGCAGCAATGGTATCAACCAACTCCTACTAACATAATGCACATTACACTAGACTTAAGGTGTAATAAAGCATTTAAAAATAGAAGAGTGGTTGTATGTCTGGGGCTTGCCTGCGTTGCAGAGAAGTTAGTTCCCTCAGAGAGTTCCAATAGACACCAGCACCTCTGGCGAATGGTCCTACTCTAAGACTAGATCAACACGCATCTTCTCATTCTCGTACACTATACGTATATAAATGATGTGAGGCTTAATATGATGAAATGTATGCCATGATGCATGATGATGAGCAAAGCATAGCATACAAGAGACATTTAGAAAGGATAAACAACAGTTATCTACTTCAGTACAACTTTCCTTCGCGGTACAGTTACAATTCAACACAAGTATTAAACAACTTCAATCACATTAAGATGTTGTTAAGAAAACTATTTAACTTTACTTTTTACCCAAGAGGTTGCATCTAATAAGAAAGTAAGTCTATCATAAGACCACTAATTACTTACACAAGAAATCATTAACCATTAATGATCTATGTTAAACACATTAATTATCATTAACAAATCATAGGCAACAAGTTAATCTGAGCTCAAGTAACTCAATAAGATGCCATGGATCATCACATGTTAATGATCCAAGGTCAACAAGCAATCTCAAAGTCACACAAATCCTAAATTATCAAGTTAAACACATGTTTAATTAATTAATTAAATAAGACAGAAATTAAGAATAAAATAAATTTTATCCAATTAAGCCCAAATTTTTTCTACAGATTAGTCTTACCCTAAAAATAGTACCAAAATTAATTTCATGATTTTTGGACTTTTATTTTAATTACAAAAATTCATGGAAGTTGCATTTAATAATTAATTGAGCTAATTAAATCACTTACAAAAAGTAATTAAAATTTGCATTTCATATTTTTTCTAAATAGTACACAGTACAAAGAGGCTTCAACAAAATTTTCATCATTTTTGGAGCTTTAAATATTTTTCTACGAAATAAACAAAATTCAGCACTAAATAACATTTTCAGAAAAGAATAAAATCGCTTTCAACTTTTCCACCCGGACTGGGCCTGTAACAGAACCGACCAAATTATAAGAGCACAAGTACAAAAACAAGCACCGAAGCGCTCAAATTTTCGAACTTGAGCCCATATAATCCCGGTAGTCAATCGAAACCACGAAGGATTTCAAACCAAGTTTATAAAGTAGCGGAAGCATAACACACCAGTTGTTTAACTACTGCCAGTCTTGTTGATCAACAACCCGCAAAAGCATGAGGAAAGTACATAAAAGATGATCACGCCCAAGTGATCTAGTCTTCTTCACCCGCAGGGTGGAGACAAGTTTTGCAGAAGCCTTGATAGAGCATATCATCTGCAACAGGAGGGAATAAACCCTGAGTACTGGAATGTACTCAGCTAGACTTACCCGTCGAAAACCAGAAATAAGATGACACCAAGGATTATGCAAGGCTTACACAAGAGGCTAGCTGACATAACATTTTGCATAAAGGCATAAGTAATTGAAACTCTTATAACCTGTACTAGCAGTTATTTTTAGCATTTACCTGTCATCTATCTTAGCACATGTACTAAACATGCACTTGATTATAATCAAACAATTATCATCATTATATCCAGAGCAGGTATGAATTGTGGCAACATTGTATCATTCCCTTAACCACCAGTTCATTTAATGAGATCTACGTTGCCGCTGCTCAAGTCAAGTGCTCACTAACCGGGAGCGACGGCGATTCGAATCGAATTCCTATCCAGCTGGAGGGGTATTTCTAACACTCACCGAGTCACGCCTGGCGAGGGCTGCTCAGGTCATCTTTTGTACAGTTCAGGAATCGAGGGCCCGAATAATGTCGCGTCCCCAAGGGTGACACTCTGCCAGGTGATAGGGACTCTAACCCCCCTTGGTCTCACGCCAATGTCCCCAAGCACATCCTTTCTCTCCTTCAAGATGCAACCTACCATTCGATTCCCGGCCTGAACCATACTACTCGACTTCGCGGTCGGAACGACTTATCCGGCCAACTAAGTGTTAGACTGCGTTCAACATGACTCAAGGACATACAGTGAAGCGGTCCTTAAACGACTCAGACGGGCATAGCTCCACACCCAAGACGTGAAGTGTCTTGTGGCTGTACTATCGAACTCCCGCCCGGTCTCAATTTCATTTTAAGGCATGGTTCCATCCACGATAGCCATAAAGCCACTCGTGACTCCTTCCTACATCTCGCGGATGACCGGAAATCACCCGACTTCTACTGAACTAAGCAGGGCTAAGCATTGACACGTGCCTAAACCTAATATAGGATTAAGTACGATATCTTGGACAAGGACAGGTATAATGCAACAAGTGTTTTCATATAACTCCTACAACTTAATGCAGTAAACAATTAAAAGTACTCAAGATTAATTTATAAAACAGTAGGTTCAGCATGCACCGGGGCTTGCCTTTCAGAAAGGTCGAGGGCCGATGGTCAGGGCACTCGGGCAAGTCTTCAGCGGCGTCTCCTTCGCCGACTAGTTCCGCTGGGTCCTCTGGCTGGTCCTGGACTTCCTCCGGAATCGCAGGCTCGAATTCGAGGAGAGTTACCCCCTCCGGTACACCTATTGCATGAATACACAATAATTATCATGGATGCATAAAGGTGCAACATGCTCGGAATGAAATGCATTTCAGAAATAAAATAATAATCTAATCAAGTTACTTTATTAGTACGTGCAAATCTCTTCTCCGGAGGAGAAGTACTTACCTAATCTACCCAACCTAAGATATAGTTGTTCCTCTTCGGTTAAGGCCCTAACACCTAACACACAAGAGTAATATTACTTAGGTTACCACAGTAAGTTATTCTGGACAGCAGCTCAAAGATTCTAACATAACTGAGGATTCCTAACTCCAAAAGATATGATCTAAGACAATCTGGAAAGCTTATGAAATGTACCACAAAATGTTTTCAGACCACAGCACTTAATTCCAAAGTTTACCTAATCGAAACTCCAAAGTTCCAGAATCTGTTCTCTCTAAACAGAGAGCAGTCAATTCTGGACTGGCACTTTAAACAGCAATAACTCCCAAACTACTAAGCCAAATGCTCCCAAATTTTGACACAAGCACATTTACAAATTTTACTACAACTTTGGTATGTATAAGTTTTCCAGCAACCACCTTTGTCCAAGGTCAAACCTAGAAATACTATCAGCTGTTCAGAAACCTAAAATTACAAAGATTAAATATTTATTGATGTGGCAAACATTCTCTAAGACCAAACTAATACTACTACAAGTTCACAAATGTCACAAAAACACCAGAAAGTAAGGTGTGCCCACCTAGAATTTTTTATTTAAACCCATTTCTTAATTTACTTAAGTAATTAAGTGGAATTTTAAACATATATGACAACTGCTCCTAAAATTCTACAAAATTACATGAGACTCTCTGACCCAAAAAGAGGCTACTGTAAAAATTTGAACTCAATTTATTCACAGGAACTCTCTGAACAAAATTTACAAGCCCAAAAGGCTGATTTTTGTATAAATAACAAAGCATAGTAAAAAGTGTCAAACAACAGATTTCTTAATTTTCTTAGACACTCTAGGGTACCAAGGCATTCTCCAAAAATTTATATGAACATTGCACATGTAGAAAAGTTACAAAAATTCATTTAAGTATTTCCTAAAATAACAAGATAGCATTATAACTTGAAAAGTACTTAAGCAATACTGCCCAAATTTTTATCAAAGCTAGAGCAAGTATAAATTAGCCTACTTACCAAATTTCATAATTTTTGGAACACTGAAACTCAAGATATAATTTAAACAAGTTTGCATGTGATTTAAAACACATTTCAAGGACCTATTTAAATATCCCAGAAAACAAACATCACCTAGCAAACTCATATTTTTCTAAAATACTACACATCATGTAGATCCCAACAAAATTTATCTCCTGATTTTTGAGCAAGTAAAACCCTAGATCTACATTTTCCAAACTTAACCAAATTTCTGTAGCAATATAAATAAAAATGAAAAAGATCTCATTTATACTGGGCCGGCCCGGGAAAACGCGGCCCACGACGCGCGCGCGCGGCCCGCTCGGGCTCCCGCCCACGCGCGGCAGCAGACAGGTGGCCCCCGCGTGTCAGCGAAGAGGACAGGGGAGCGGGCGGCAGCGAGCTCCGGCGAGTGATTCCTCGCCGCCGGTGGCTCCTCCGACCAATCTAAGTTCACCGACGCCTTGCCCAGACCCAACCTCACCGAGGCTACCCCTTTTTCCCAAAGCTGATGCACCGCAACACCTAGGCCGACGGCGATGGCGGACGGCCGTGGTGCCTGGCGGTACGCCGGCGAGTCCCGGCCGTCGCACGACCTACCGAGGGGTGCATCACCTTTCTGGACTCCTAGCGGACCTCTCGAGACCACTCACACAGACGAGGATGGAACGGAGCCGCTTGACCGTGTGAGCACTTGGCCGGCAGCCATGGCGCGGCCGTGCACGGTCTCGTTCCGGCCTGGCTAACCTGATGCTGGCGGTAGCATCTTTACCCTAGCATCTACACGTGACAGGGAGGAGAAAACGTGAGTGAGGGCAGGCAGAGAACTACGGTGCGGTGGGAAGTGCGCGCGAGCTCGCCGGAGTGGGGGCGATAATGGCGGCTCGGTGTCTCCGCTTTGAAGCCGAACGAGGGAGGGAGAGGGAATGGAGGCAGCCTCGACGCGTCGTGGCGGTCTTGAAGGCGCCGTGGGCTGACCGGTGGGGCCAGGACCGGCGTACGGTCGCCACCGCATGCCCACGCGTCGGCGAGGCCCTGTGGCCGGTCGGCCACGCCCCCTCCTCTGACGAAACTGAATCGCGGTGAACGGTGCCATCGAGCTCGACTGACAGAGGGATTTCATCGCTTCATAGCTCGTGATCGAGGCTGATTCGGTGAGAGCCGTAGTTAACAAAAGTGTAAAGCTACGTGAGGGCTTCAACATTGCAAATAGGGTCGTGAGCCAATTCGGCTTGATTAGTGAGATACAACGCTCCAAAGTGAGGCACACGAAATCTGAACTGAGTTTCAGTTACCTTCCCCCGACTGAAACTCGATTTTCGAAGCCTGCTAACTCATAAACCGTTGGGAACCAGGCTTAGGTGATGTTGACAATGTTGTAGAGCTATGTGTGGACAACAACTTTGTCAATTAGCTCAAAGACTGGTTCGGCCTGGTTTGTGAGTTACAAGTTGCCAAAGTGAGGTACAGTGAAACGGTTTTCAGCTTCACACTTAGCCAAAATTTGCTAAGTCCCAAAACAGCCCCTAATACTGACTTGTGGGCCATTTTTGAGCATGTTCTGGTCATTTTCATGAGATGAACATATTAGAACTTTTGTTACTTATGAAATTCTCTACAACTTTGCTTAAGGTTGCTCCTCCATGCAAGATTTCTAAGCTAGACTTTTTATTTGGTCAAACCAGATCACTCTAGGGTTCCAAACTTGGTCAACAACACTTGGAAGGGCAATTTGGTAATTTTGGTCAACATGAATATTGCTCCACTACTTACCCTAAATGTAATTAAGGTGTTATAAGACCTAATTAGCCACTCTACACATTGGTTGCACAAAATTCCTAGTGTCACATACTTTGGCACAAGTAATTCAACACTATCACCCAAATGTTGCAAACTCATGTTGCACATGTTGCATGAGTGTGTTGCACAACACTTGCTAATTATGTTACACTTTAGTGGTTGACATATCTTACAAAGGAAATTGCACATAAGGTACTTGTGTGTTGCACACTACTCACTTTTTACTTCACATGAAATATAAACATATTATAAGCTTATGCATGAAATGAATGATGTTTGCTTATGCTCATGCAAATGCAATGCAATTAAGGAGCTAAACACCTGGGGTGTTACAGCCCTCTCCCCTTATAAAAATCTCGTCTCGAGATTTGGAAAGCGTACCATTTTTCATAGAATTCCTTATAACCATCTCGTAAATAGTCCTCCCGTTCCCATGTAGCGTCACTTTCACTACCCTGATTACTCCACATTACTTTATACCACTTAACCACTTTGCTTCTAGTCACTCGTTCCTGAGTATCGATCACTCGGACTGGCTTTTCTTCATAAGTTAGATCGGATTCCAGCCTGATATCTCCTAAAGGGACTCTTTCCTCAGGAACTCGAAGACACTTTTTGAGCTGTGATACATGGAAGACGTTGAATATGGCACTCATTTCAGGAGGTAACTGGATTTTGTACGCAACAGCTCTACTCTTGCCTATGATCTGGAAAGTACCCACGTATCTCGGCGCAAGTTTCCGTTTAACACCAAAACGTTGGACACTTTTCATTGGAGAAACTTTCAGATACACGAAGTCTCCAACTTCAAACTCGAGTGGTTTTCTACGACGATCAGCATAACTTTTCTGTCTAGCTTGGGCTGCAGCCATATGTTTTTGGATGGTACGGACTTGTTCCTCAGCTTTATGAACAAAATCAATACCATAATACCTCCTTTCACCAGCTTCTACCCAATTTAGTGGGGTTCTACACTTACGACCATACAACGCTTCGAATGGGGCCATCTTAATACTCTCTTGGTAACTATTATTGTACGAGAATTCGGCTAGAGGTAACCATTTTTCCCAAGAACCCTTGGATGATATTACACATGCCCGCAACATATCTTCCAAGATTTGGTTAACTCGTTCTGTCTGTCTAGACGTCTGGGGGTGATAAGCAGAGCTTCTCACTAACTTGGTTCCCAGAAGGTGATGCAAGTGCTCCCAAAAGCGAGCGGTGAACTGGGGACCACGGTCAGATATGATAGTACGAGGTATCCCATGAAGCCGGACTATCTGATTGAAGTACAACTCAGCATAGTCAGTGGGACGATAGTCCACTCTAACTGGAATGAAATGAGCTGACTTGGTCAAACGATCCACAATTACCCAGATAGAGTTATGATTTTTGACAGTAGGAGGAAGATCGACAATGAAATCCATACTTATCTCTTCCCATTTCCAACCTAGGATAGAAAGTGGTTGAAGCAACCCAGCTTTCATATGCACGGCCTTAACTCTACAGCAGGTGTCACACCTAGCCACATATGCAGCTATCTCTTTCCGCATCTTGGTCCACCAATAGTATGGCTTCAAATCATAATACATCTTATTGCTACCAGGATGGATGGACAACTTAGAGGAGTGTGCTTCAGACATAATATCATTTCAAAGCTCCCGGTCCTTAGGCACAACTAACCTATCCTTGAACCATAGTACACCCTCTTCATCTACCCTGAACTGTATAGTTTCTTGCTCTTTCATCTGACGCTTGATGTGGAATATACCAGTGTTAGTCTTTTGGAGCTCAATAATTCTGCTTCTGAGAGTACAACTGACAGTGATGTTGTATAAGACTGCTGGATGTAGAAGGCGAGATCGATGAAAATCAGTTTCAACTAAGGAATGGCAATGAGACTTACGGCTTAAAGCATCCGCAACCACATTTGCCTTGCCAGGATGATAGTGCACTTGAAGGTTATAATCCTTAATCAACTCGAGCCATCTTCGTTGACGCATATTCAACTCGGGTTGGGTGAAGATGTATTTGAGGCTTTTGTGGTCTGTGTAAATATTGCAAACATTGCCCAACAGATAGTGTCGCCAGGCTTTTAAAGCATGAACAACTGCGGCGAGTTCTAAATCATGCGTTGGATAATTCGCCTCATGCTTCCGAAGTTGTCGAGAGGTATATGCAATTACTCGGCCTTCCTGCATCAACACACCTCCCAAACCTATGCCTGAGGCATCACAATAAACATCAAATGGTTTCTCGATATCCGGTTGTGCCAAAACCGGAGCTGAGGTTAGGAGGGTTCGCAGTTGGTGAAAAGCCGTATCACACTCAGGAGTCCAGACAAACCTGGTGTCTTTCTGCAGCAACCGAGTCATTGGCTTGGCTATTTTGGAGAAATCCGGGATGAAGCGACGATAATAGCCAGCCAAACCAAGAAAACTCCGGACCTTGTGAACCGAGATAGGAGCCTTCCAGTTCAGTACTTCCTGTACCTTGGCGGGGTCCACCATAATCCCTCCATCGGACAACACATGCCCAAGGAAAGGTACTTCACGAAGCCAGAATTTGCACTTACTGAACTTTGCATATAGTTGATGTTCACGCAGTCTTGTGAGGACTATACGCAGATGTTCAGCGTGATCTTCCTCATTTACAGAATATACCAGGATGTCATCAATAAATACCACCACAAACTTGTCCAATTCAGGCATAAACACCGAATTCATCAAGTACATGAAGTGTGCGGGGGCATTTGTCAAGCTGAAAGACATAACAAGATACTCATAAAGACCGTATCTGGTAGAAAATGCTGTCTTTGGAACATCTTCCGGGTGGATTTTAATTTGATGGTAGCCAGATCTTAGATCGATCTTGGAGAAAACTTTAGCTTTGGACAACTGATCGAACAAGATGTTGATGCGCGGTAAAGGGTACTTATTTTTGACAGTGACTGCATTGAGAGGTCTATAATCTACGCACATCCGCAACGACTGATCCTTCTTCTTTACAAAGATAGCAGGACATCCCCACGGTGACGAACTAGGACGAATCAACCCCTTCTTCAAAAGTTCATTCAATTGCACCTTAAGTTCAGCTAGTTCATTCGGAGGCATCCTATAGGGTCTCCTAGAGATGGGAGCCGTACCAGGCAACAACTCAATTTTAAACTCCACATCCCGATCCGGAGGGAGCCCCGGCAAATCATCAGGAAAAACGTCTGGAAACTCATTTACTACTGGAATTTCGGCCAATGCCTTTGCTTGCACAGCATGAACTTCCCCAGACAAATCAACTTTTCTGGGAAGTTGTACCAGAAAACCCTTTTGATCTGTAGGGTCTCTGAGCATAACTACCCGAGTGGATGTATCAATGAGTACCCCATTCTGACTCATCCAATTCATGCCCAAAATAACATCGATACCTAAGCCCGGCAAAACCACTAAGGCCAGCGAGTACTTTCGCCCTTCTATCTCAAGCTCAAGATTCCCCACTACTTTATCTGTGGAAATATTCCCACTTGCTGCGCTAATACAATAACCCCCACCTTCAACAGTATGCAATTTGTGTGCAAACTCTGATGCAAACTTAGGACTGATAAAGGAATGCGAAGCACCCGAATCAAAAAGTACCACTGCAGGGTGTTGGTCAACTAGGAACTTACCAGCAGTGACAACCTCACCAGATGGGATTTCCTCAATACTGTTATAATGGGTGTGCCCTTGACGGCCACCTTGGTTGACATTCTTCTTGGGGTAAGGGCAGTTTCTGGACCAATGGCCTGGCTTGTTGCAGTTCCAGCAAGGCATGTTGCTAGGAGGGACACTGGAGCTGCCTTGGCTCGAACTACTTTTTGGCAGGGCCATCGTATACGCCTTACGAAACCCAGTCTTCACTGGCGCCTTCTTTTGTGGTGGACGGAACTTAGCAGTTGTGGCAGGAGGGCGAGGAGGAGCCCTCGGGGCAGCTGGAGCTCGAGACTGTGAAGCACTCGCCTCAATGGCCCTTTTGCGGCTCTTAGAGGCAGAATAAATAGCATTGTTGTTCTCTTGAGTCAGAGCATCACTGATAAATTCATTGAAAGTAGTGCACTTGCTAGTGCCCATAGTCTTCATCAGCTTCGGGCCTAGGCCTCTTTTAAAGCTAGCAATTTTCTTGGAATCGGTATCCACAAACTCAGTGGCATACCTTGCCAGGTTATTGAAAGATTGTAGATATTCGGTCAAGCTTTTATTTCCCTGTGACAGCCTCATGAATTCTGTGTGCTTGATTGCCATAAGACCTGGAGGAATATAGTTCCCACGGAATGCAACCTTGAACTGGTCCCAAGCAATCGGGACATTTGCAGACAGTGTGGAACGATAGTGGCTCCACCAAATACCCGCTGGACCATGCAATTGATGAGAAGCATATTCAGTCTTTAGCTCATCAGTGAGGTGAAGCAGACGAAACTTTTGCTCAATAGTATTTAACCACTCATCAGCTTGCAGTGGTTCCTCCGCCTCCTTAAAGAGCGGGGGCTTAGTATCAAGAAAGTCCTTGAAATCACTGTATTGATTGGGTTCTGGGCCCTGGCGGCCAGGACGAGCTTCCCGGTTAGCCAGCTGGCGCATAGCATCAGCCAACATGCGCTGCCCTTCGACCACTATCTGCATCAGCTCAGCCGGGGTAGGTGGTGGCGGAGGGGGTGGCTGTTCCTCATCCTCATTGCCACGACCCCGACGAAGATTGTACGACATCTGCAAAATGCTTAGCCAATGAGCACTGACGATGTGGGAAATTTGTAGATGAATTATTGTAAATATGTCAAACTGACTTCATGAAATAGACTTCTCAAAATACTCATGGCACAATAATTCATCACAACCGCACATCCCATTTAAGCGGATCAATTGGCGCAATCGTGCGAGAGAATCAAACAAGATGTACTTTGATAAAGGCTCACACACAAGGAGCACAGCAGTTACTGAACCATTTACGTTAAAATCTACATGATTTTTGACCTTTTTCCCGGTACTAGGATTCAATTTCAAAGTGTTTAGTTGACTGAGAAAGGCTACTTCAAACTGATCACAAAGAGACTTCTCGACGGTAGAGTTCCATGGTGGATCATGACTAGCCACCTCGATACCAGCGCGTGCCAAGCAGCACAACCTTATGTCGCGCGCCATAGGAGGCCCTCGGTTTCGTCGCGGCACCGAAGGGTGCTAATCGTGACACCATCATCGAACGCCACACAACAAGACATCCAATTGCGATCGAAATTAACAGGTTCCACTAAACATCCAGGAAACATAGGGTTCGACCTTACATCCCAAAAGTCAAGTTATTACAAAGCCTCACTCCATCATAGGGAGGGCACAAAGGACGATCCTAACATCATAGCTTACGTGATAACTACTCTAAGCATCGCCCTCAGAGTCGGTGTCATGGATCTCCCCGCCATCCTCATCACTAACAGGCTCTAACTCCTCATCTTCTTCTTCTTCTGGTTCTTCTTCTGGTTCCGCATCTTGGGGTCCGTTGACCTCCACTTCATCATCATTTTCAGCCATAACGATTTCCGACCCCATGTCCTCATCGACGTTGTTGTTTCGAGGCAGCAGGGGGTTAAGCTCGTTGTTCAGGCGGTGCACTTCTTCATGAAGATTGTCATTGTATTCTTCAGCATTCTCCAATTGTTGTTCGAGCTCAAACTGACGAGCTCTCAGAACGTTCTCCTCGTGCCAGGCTTCATCCCTCTGGTTCATGACACGGACCAGCATGCGTTGACAGTTGCGGTTTGCTACTGTCAATCTCTGGACTGCAAGGGTTTCCTGGTCACGATCACGGATCACTTGCTCCAGTTGCTGACGCGCTGCATTCCTGGCAGCAGTCACTTCAGCCAACTCTGCCCTCAGCCTTTCCACCTCAGTAGGCTCAGGGCGGGGCTCACGTGGAGCGAGCTGGTGACGCGGTGCCCTGCCCCCAGTGGATTTGCGAGCGGTCCTCTTGGTACGTGCCATCTGAAGCAACAAGATACGACTTAAGTGAGGATCATTTAGGGGATACGAAATTTACTTTAGTCGGGAGTACTGAAATTTTTAAGGAGAGAGTAAATGATATGTATGATATAATTAAACATGATGCATGCACGTTCCGTACGCCCTCTCACCTTAGTAGAAACCTAAAGTTCTAACGCTAGGCGGTGGCATACATACGTTCTCTCATATAAGCGAAACTATCGGTCTACTCGTTACGCTGTTAGTGTACCTGCAGAAAACCTCATTTCAGCCCAACAGTTTCCCAATATATGCACACAAGAAAGCAGTAATGTAAATACTTTCCGTATACACATCCCCAGATGTATATACTTCAGTATCAAAGCTACCCGATATAAAGGTTCCCACAATTAAGCGCCTACGTAATTACATGGTTTAAACATGTAAGTATGCAAGTCACCAAAACTACTCTCCCCTAGATCGCCGGTTGGATGATCATGCTCTCACAACTCACACTTACCAGAGCGTCGAGGCAATTGATCCAAACATTACCACCCAAGTGGATGGCATCCATACAATATCACGCCGTATGGACGACGAAACAAAAACAAACAAGGCCCCCAAGTTAGTCTTTATAATAAGCCACCTAAGAGTCCTTATTTGGGCTAAGGGATGTGATCACTGGCATACCTATAAAAATAATTTTTATAGTTTTAATCCTTTTTCATAAGCAAATACTTTTGTTTTTAAATACTCGTAAGATGTTTTTAATGTTGAATTATGCTCTGGTACCAGCTGTAACAGAACCGACCAAATTATAAGAGCACAAGTACAAAAACAAGCACCGAAGCGCTCAAATTTTCGAACTTGAGCCCATATAATCCCGGTAGTCAATCGAAACCACGAAGGATTTCAAACCAAGTTTATAAAGTAGCGGAAGCATAACACACACCAGTTGTTTAACTACTGCCAGTCTTGTTGATCAACAACCCGCAAAAGCATGAGGAAAGTACATAAAAGATGATCACGCCCAAGTGATCTAGTCTTCTTCACCCGCAGGGTGGAGACAAGTTTTGCAGAAGCCTTGATAGAGCATATCATCTGCAACAGGAGGGAATAAACCCTGAGTACTGGAATGTACTCAGCTAGACTTACCCGTCGAAAACCAGAAATAAGATGACACCAAGGATTATACAAGGCTTACACAAGAGGCTAGCTGACATAACATTTTGCATAAAGGCATAAGTAATTGAAACTCTTATAACCTGTACTAGCAGTTATTTTTAGCATTTACCTGTCATCTATCTTAGCACATGTACTAAACATGCACTTGATTATAATCAAACAATTATCATCATTATATCCAGAGCAGGTATGAATTGTGGCAACATTGTATCATTCCCTTAACCACCAGTTCATTTAATGAGATCTACGTTGCCGCTGCTCAAGTCAAGTGCTCACTAACCGGGAGCGACGGCGATTCGAATCGAATTCCTATCCAGCTGGAGGGGTATTTCTAACACTCACCGAGTCACGCCTGGCGAGGGCTGCTCAGGTCATCTTTTGTACAGTTCAGGAATCGCGGGCCCGAATAATGTCGCGTCCCCAAGGGCGACACTCTGCCAGGTGATAGGGACTCTAACCCCCCCTTGGTCTCACGCCAATGTCCCCAAGCACATCCTTTCTCTCCTCCAAGATGCAACCTACCATTCGATTCCCGGCCTGAACCATACTACTCGACTTCGCGGTCGGAACGACTTATCCGGCCAACTAAGTGTTAGACTGCGTTCAACATGACTCAAGGACGTACAGCGAAGCGGTCCTTAAACGACTCAGACGGGCATAGCTCCACACCCAAGACGTGAAGTGTCTTGCGGCTGTACTATCGAACTCCCGCCCGGTCTCAATTTCATTTTAAGGCATGGTTCCATCCACGATAGCCATAAAGCCACTCGTGACTCCTTCCTACATCTCGCGGATGACCGGAAATCACCCGACTTCTACCGAACTAAGCAGGGCTAAGCATTGACACGTGCCTAAACCTAATATAGGATTAAGTACGATATCTTGGACAAGGACAGGTATAATGCAACAAGTGTTTTCATATAACTCCTACAACTTAATGCAGTAAACAATTAAAAGTACTCAAGATTAATTTATAAAATAGTAGGTTCAGCATGCACCGGGGCTTGCCTTTCAGAAAGGTCGAGGGCCGATGGTCAGGGCACTCGGGCAAGTCTTCAGCGGCGTCTCCTTCGCCGACTAGTTCCGCTGGGTCCTCTGGCTGGTCCTGGACTTCCTCCGGAATCGCAGGCTCGAATTCGAGGAGAGTTACCCCCTCCGGTACACCTATTGCATGAATACACAATAATTATCATGGATGCATAAAGGTGCAACATGCTCGGAATAAAATGCATTTCAGAAATAAAATAATAATCTAATCAAGTTACTTTATTAGTACGTGCAAATCTCTTCTCCGGAGGAGAAGTACTTACCTAATCTACCCAACCTAAGATATAGTTGTTCCTCTTCGGTTAAGGCCCTAACACCTAACACACAAGAGTAATATTACTTAGGTTACCACAGTAAGTTATTCTGGACAGCAGCTCAAAGATTCTAACATAACTAAGGATTCCTAACTCCAAAAGATATGATCTAAGACAATCTGGAAAGCTTATGAAATGCACCACAAAATGTTTTCAGACCACAGCACTTAATTCCAAAGTTTACCTAATCGAAACTCCAAAGTTCCAGAATCTGTTCTCTCTAAACAGAGAGCAGTCAATTCTGGACTGGCACTTTAAACAGCAATAACTCAAAAACTACTAAGCCAAATGCTCTCAAATTTTGACACAAGCACATTTACAAATTTTACTACAACTTTGGTATTTATAAGTTTTCCAGCAACCACCTTTGTCCAAGGTCAAACCTAGAAATACTATCAGCTGTTCAGAAACCTAAAATTGCAAAGATTAAATATTTATTGATGTGGCAAACATTCACTAAGACCAAACTAATACTACTACAAGTTCACAAATGTCACAAAAACACCAGAAAGTAAGGTGTGCCCACCTAGAATTTTTTATTTAAACCCATTTCTTAATTTACTTAAGTAATTAAGTGGAATTTTAAACATATATGACAACTGCTCCTAAAATTTTACAAAAATTACAGGAGACTCTCTGACCCAAAAAGAGGCTACTGTAAAAATTTGAACTCAATTTATTCACAGGAACTCTCTGAACAAAATTTACAAGCCCAAAAGGCTGATTTTTGTATAAATAACAAAGCATAGTAAAAAGTGTCAAACAACAGATTTCTTAATTTTCTTAGACACTCTAGGGTACCAAGGCATTCTCCAAAAATTTATATGAACATTGCACATGTAGAAAAGTTACAAAAATTCATTTAAGTATTTCCTAAAATAACAAGATAGCATTATAACTTGAAAAGTACTTAAGCAATACTGCCCAAATTTTTATCAAAGCTAGAGCAAGTATAAATTAGCCTACTCACCAAATTTCATAATTTTTGGAACACTGAAACTCAAGATATAATTTAAACAAGTTTGCATGTGATTTAAAACACATTTCAAGGACCTATTTAAATATCCCAGAAAACAAACATCACCTAGCAAACTCATATTTTTCTAAAATACTACACATAGATCCCAACAAAATTTATCTCCTGATTTTTGAGCAAGTAAAACCCTAGATCTACATTTTCCAAACTTAACCAAATTTCTGTAGCAATATAAATAAAAATGAAAAAGATCTCATTTATACTGAGCCGGCCCGGGAAAACGCGGCCCACGACGCGCGCGCGCGGCCCGCTCGGGCTCCCACCCACGCGCGGCAGCAGACAGGTGGCCCCCGCGTGTCAGCGAAGAGGACAGGGGAGCGGGCGGCAGCGAGCTCCGGCGAGCGATTCCTCGCCGCCGGTGGCTCCTCCGACCAATCCAAGTTCACCGACGCCTTGCCCAGACCCAACCTCACCGAGGCTACCCCTTTTTCCCAAAGCTGATGCACCGCAACACCTAGGCCAACGGTGATGGCGGACGGCCGTGGTGCCTGGCGGTACGCCGGCGAGTCCCGGCCGTCGCACGACCTACCGAGGGGTGCATCACCTTCCTGGACTCCTAGCGGACCTCTCGAGACCACTCACACAGACGGGGATGGAACGGAGCCGCTTGACCGTGTGAGCACTTGGCCGGCAGCCATGGCGCGGCCGTGCGCGGTCTCGTTCCGGCCTGGCTAACCTGATGCTGGCGGTAGCATCTTTACCCTAGCATCTACACGTGACAGGGAGGAGAAAACGTGAGTGAGGGCAGGCAGAGAACTACGGTGCGGTGGGGAGTGCGCGCGAGCTCGCCGGAGTGGGGGCGACAATGGCGGCTCGGTGTCTCCGCTTTGAAGCCGAACGAGGGAGGGAGAGGGAATGGAGGCAGCCTCGACGCGTCGTGGCGGTCTTGAAGGCGCCGTGGGCTGACCGGTGGGGCCAGGACCGGCGTACGGTCGCCACCGCATGCCCACGCGTCGGCGAGGCCCTGTGGCCGGTCGGCCACGCCCCCTCCTCTGACGAAACTGAATCGCGGTGAACGGTGCCATCGAGCTCGACTGACAGAGGGATTTCATCGCTTCATAGCTCGTGATCGAGGCTGATTCGGTGAGAGCCGTAGTTAACAAAAGTGTAAAGCTACGTGAGGGCTTCAACATTGCCAATAGGGTCGTGAGCCAATTCGGCTTGATTAGTGAGATACAACGCTCCAAAGTGAGGCACACGAAATCTGAACTGAGTTTCAGTTACCTTCCTCCGACTGAAACTCGATTTTCGAAGCCTGCTAACTCATAAACCGTTGGGAACCAGGCTTAGGTGATGTTGACAATGTTGTAGAGCTATGTGTGGACAACAACTTTGTCAATTAGCTCAAAGACTGGTTCGGCCTGGTTTGTGAGTTACAAGTTGCCAAAGTGAGGTACAGTGAAACGGTTTTCAGCTTCACACTTAGCCAAAATTTGCTAAGTCCCAAAACAGCCCCTAATACTGACTTGTGGGCCATTTTTGAGCATGTTCTGGTCATTTTCATGAGATGAACATATTAGAACTTTTGTTACTTATGAAATTCTCTACAACTTTGCTTAAGGTTGCTCCTCCATGCAAGATTTCTAAGCTGGACTTTTTATTTGGTCAAACCAGATCACTCTAGGGTTCCAAACTTGGTCAACAACACTTGGAAGGGCAATTTGGTAATTTTGGTCAATATGAACATTGCTCCACTACTTACCCTAAATGTAATTAAGGTGTTATAAGACCTAATTAGCCACTCTACACATTGGTTGCACAAAATTCCTAGTGTCACATACTTTGGCACAAGTAATTCAACACTATCACCCAAATGTTGCAAACTCATGTTGCACATGTTGCATGAGTGTGTTGCACAACACTTGCTAATTATGTTACACTTTAGTGGTTGACATATCTTACAAAGGAAATTGCACATAAGGTACTTGTGTGTTGCACACTACTCACTTTTTACTTCACATGAAATATAAACATATTATAAGCTTATGCATGAAATGAATGATGCTTGCTTATGCTCATGCAAATGCAATGCAATTAAGGAGCTAAACACCTGGGGTGTTACAGGGCCAGCCCAACAATTCCTTCCGCTCGACCCACTTGCGGCCCAGCTCAGCCCACGCGGGGCATAGGCGTGCACGGCCCACGTGGTCCAGGCGGCGCGGCAGCCCGAGACGGCCCAAGCGGAGGCGTGGCCCAGCAGGAGGTCGGCGCGCGTAGGGAGGCCTGGCGTGGCTGACAGCTGGGACCAGCAGTGACCCCACCTGTCAGTCCGGTTGACCCCGACGGCCCTCACCGTTGACCGGCGAGCATCTCGCCGTCGGCGACGTCTCAAGCGACGAGACTTGCACCAACATGATCACGAGGACGAGGTGAATCGATTGGTGGTGGTGGTTGAGCAGTTAGAGCTCCGAAACGACCTCGCCGCCGGCCATGGCGGTCACGGCGGCTCAGTGAGCGACGCGGTGAGCAAACAAGCCGGTAGAGATAGGGATAAGAGCACTAGTAGCTGTAGGGACTCACCGCGGACTCGAATGACACTCGGGGCGAGGCGGGGAAGCCACTGAGACGGCTATCCACGGTGAGGACAACCATGGCGGAGCTCTGCTCGGAGGTGAAGAAGACGGCGGTGTGCGAGCAGCTCCGATGGAAAGAGGTGCTAAGAGCGGGCTTGGCGTGTGTGCGAGAGCGAGGCGAACGTGGTGACGTGCTTAGTTTGGCCAGAGACAGCTCGACGATGGCAGCGGCGAGCGGCAAAGCAAGGCATGGTGGCGGCGGTGGAGCAGAGGAAGCAAAGGAGAACACAGCGGCTCAGGCTCCGGGTTTTATAGAGGTGGCCAAGGAGTAAGCGTGCGGCACGCAGGTGCTTGCCCTTGCCAGCGCGAAGCAGGAGGTGGTGTTGGGCGCGCCTAGAAGATGGCCGAAGAAGTCACCGGCGGCAAGCAAGAGGTGGCAGCCGACTGTTGAACCCGATTTTGAAATATTTACAAAAATGCCACTAACCAAAATTCCCAAATTACTTTCAAAATTTCTATAAAAGTTGAAAATATGTAAAAACAAAAGTTGCTCAATTTTCAAAGTTCTACAACTTTCTCAATATAAACATTTTCAAATTCGGCCTAGATTTTGAAATTTGAATTTGAATTTAAAAGGGGACATTTTCTAGAAATTTGCAAATTCAAAATTACTTTGAATTTTATATTGAAACTTCAAAAACTCAAAATACCAAAGATGTACATCTAGGTAAGGCCTACAACTTTCCTATTCAAAACATTTTCAAAATATGCCTCCATTTTGAAATTGGACTGGGGAAATGAAAAGGGGTCAAATTGAGATTTGAATCTTTTCAAAATTACTCAAAATTTTACACTGAAACTTTGAAAACTCAAAACACCAAACTTGTAGCCCTTGAAAAGATATATAAACTTGGTTTTAAACTTTTTCCCAAATTTTGCTTAGATTTTGAATTAATCAAAAAGGAGTAAAATCAGGGTTTTGCATTTTAGGGTTTTCGGAAAGATTTCAAATTGAAACTTGATGTTTCTATTAATTGGTGATTATTTAGTTATCAAACCATCACCCAAGGGCATCATTAAGTCAAGCATCACATGTTTGACCAAATGCCACTCTTGGTTGACCGAGTTGACGTTTGAAAATCTTTTAATAATTCCCTAAATTTGAATTCAAATTCGAATCGGAAAACTTGCGACAAGTTTTAGATTCTAAATTTAAACTCAAACTTGAAGCTCCATTTTAAACATGTCTGACTTACAAAATATTATCAAGCCTTGATCCCATATTATAAAGCACATTTAACACTGTAACTTTTATTTAAACAAAACTTTATTTGCGTAAACCAATTCTCATATATAAATTTATAAAGAACCTAATGTATCAACATGTCATCATTTCATGGAATTAACTAAAATACCAGATTTGCAATATGTGAACATGACGAAGAAACATATGAAACATTTCATATGGCAACATTACATATGCAACATAGACATGGTATATGCAACATAACAATGCTATAAATGCAACATGTAGCATATATTTGAAACAAGGCAATTATCATCTGAAACATTCTAAAAACAATACTTGAAACATATACAACATATGATATCTATTATTGCAATATGAATACATTTATGGCATAACACTTGATACTTATGCTTGATGATGCATCATTATCACATTTTAATTATTTCATAACATCTAGGATGTTACAGTAGGGAGCGCCCCGGGGTGCTGCTCCCATGCGGTGCTGGGCAGGGGCACGACCACGGTACGTAGGAGGGAGGGGGCTGGAAACAACGCGGCTACGCGAGATAAGGTTGGAAAAACGAAGAACGAAATCACCGGCCCTGGAAGACCATGCCGGAGGAGAAAAGGTGCGAACGGGACAGCCGAAGGTTGAAGACGAGGGCAAAAAGTCATTTCTCATACCTTCTCTCTCCACGAATAAGAGAAATGAATAAAATAACGGGTGCAGTGTGTTACAGCAAAGAATCCCAAATTCATAATGGTACTAGGCCAATTTTCGAGTTGGTGGTGTCCAACAGCAAATTACACATTTGTGCAGTGTATGTGAGCAAAATTTCCCTAAAAAAAAGACCCCACCCATAACCCTAATTCCATCTCCCCCATTTCCTGTCGCCATCGTCCTCTCTCTTTTCTCTCTGGCCGTGACAAGCTGGGCATCTGTGTGGACCTATGATCACCCTTCTAGCAATGGGGCTTAGAGCGCGACGGAGGTGGAGCTTTACATTGGGGTACTTGAGTCACCATAAATCCTTTTGATTTAGTTTGGATTGATGGTCTTGGGTAATGGATTATGAAATGAGCAGTTGCAGTTTTATTAACGGTTGGTTAGTTTTTTTTATTTGCAGTGTGCATTGTTCAATTGGACATTGGTAAGATTAGCGTGTAGAAGGTTATTAAAATGACTTAGATCTGCATTGCTTATGTATTAGGATTAGCTAAGCAATGTTCCAGGTTGGCATGGATGTACTATTTTAGGACTTAAATTACTCCTGTTCCTGAATAAATAGATTCCTAGAATTGTCTTAAGTCAAACTTTTTAAATTTTGACCGAATTTGTAGAAAAATCTATCAAGATTTATGACATCAAATAAGTGTCACTAGATATATCATAGAATATATTTTTTATAATGTTCTCATTTTCATAGATATTGTTACTCTTTCCTATAAAGTTAGTCAAACTTAAGATAGTTTGACTTGCATGGATTCTGGGAATTGGTTTATTTAGGGACAGAGGGAGTATTTGTTTATCACGTTTTGTAGTGTCAGTGATGGATGTGTTTGAGCATGTTGGTTATTATTAGAGCATCTCCGAGAGACTCTCCAGAATATAAATTTTGGTGAAAAACTACTCTCCAACAGCTTTTCTAAATGGTCATCTAAATATAGACATCTTCTATTCTGGATTTTTCGCTAGCCAAATATAGAAGACGAGAATGGCTCTCTAAAGTGCGCATGAGATGTAGAAAAAACTGTTGGAGAGTGAAAAGATATAGAAAGCAACTTTTATGCAAATGACTCTCCAAATGATGATTTAGAGAGTGTGATTTAGAAAGGCTTTTGGAGATGCTCTTAGGTTCTTTTTCAACGGAGAGTTTATAAATGATGGGAAAAACAAGCATTATGTCGGTGGGAGTAACTATCAGATATAGAGTGTGATAAGGTATCACTACCAAAGGTTGTTGGTCGTTTAAAGGATCACTGCACAATTGAAGATGGTTTGCATTGGCTTATTTTCTAGAAAAGATCTGAAAAAGAATAGAGTATGTGTTTTGGTTGATGACAAAGCATGCCTAGAGATGTCTAATGCCGCTGTTGCCGGAAATTTAGGCACCTGCGGCCATAAATTAAAGCCATTTTCATGTACCTTGAGTCACGCTAGTAGATACTGCAATGGAAAGATATGTGATCCTGCACACAATATAGCGTGCAAGCTATTAAAAAATACGGTACAATTTGGACAGAGAATGTGAATTAAGATACCATTTTTACTTTTTATATGCTAAGCTGATGAGGGCCGAGAGTACATTAATGCAGGTGTGATAGTTTGCACAAATAAAACAAGTACGGTCACGATTTCAATTCATACTTGACGTGAGAAATTACACTACTATTCATCACTCTCGCTCTCAATTCACACCATCGCTGCGTCTGCGTGAAAGAAAAAACACTCACATGTACATCGTCTACGTACGTATAGTACTCCCTTTTTATCGCACTGCGCATCTTTAAAAACAGCTCCATGCATCGAGTGATCTATAACTACCAGCTCCTTGCCTCCCATATTTTCTTATCAAAGCATCGACGATCTCACACTTGCACCGATCACGATAACCATGGCGCCCAGGCTCCCCGCCGTTCTTCTCGGTGCCTGCGCCGTCCTCCTGGCGCTCGCCACGCCACTGCTCGCCGGCGACCCCGACATGCTCCAGGACATCTGCGTCGCCGACTACAAATCGCTCGAAGGCCGTGAGTCACCCGTACTCGCATTCCTACATGTGCATTGGCGTTGCATTACTGATTGACGAACGTGTTTAATTTGTAATAATTGCCCGTTCATCAGCGCTGCGGGTGAACGGGTTCCCTTGCAAGCGCGAGGCGAACGTGACGGCGGACGACTTCTTCTTCGGCGGGCTGGCCACGGCGGCCGACGTGTACTCGGACAACCCGGTGGGGTCGACGGTGACGGCGGCGGACGTGGCGGTGCTCCCGGGGCTCAACACCCTGGGCGTGTCCATGGCGCGCACGGACTACGCGCCGTCGGGCGGCGTCAGCCCACCGCACGTGCACCCGCGCGCCACGGAGATGCTCTTCGTCGTGGAGGGCACCCTCGAGGTGGGCTTCGTCACCGCGGCGGCGAACCGGCTCTTCAGCCGCACCGTCGGCAAGGGAGAGGCGTTCGTGTTCCCCCGCGGCCTCGTGCACTTCCAGCGGAGCGTCGGGGACGCGCCCGCCGTGGCGATCTCGGCGTTCAACAGCCAGCTGCCTGGCATGCAGACGGTCGCCGGGGCGCTGTTCGGTGCTGCACCCGCGGTGCCGACGGACGTGCTGGCGCGGGCGTTGCAGATCGACGGTGGAGTGGTCGAGAACATCAAGTCCAAGTTTGCGCCCAAGTAGGGCATCCACTACACGTCTCGAATTGCAAATGTGCAAGTGATCGAAAAGAGTGTACGCTCAATACTTACTAATAAAAAGTGAACAAGTTATTTCAAAGAGATTAATGTGATGCTTTATTTGGTAATTTGATACTTCAAACCGCACACATGTCTGCTTTACTTTTTTTTATTATCATCATGTCTGCTTTACCATGTAGTAAAGTCCTTTTATTGCAAACCCGATGGAAAATTACCACTACTGACTAGTACGCATGTGTTTGGATGGACGGTTCATGTGGGTAGGACCCAGATTCCGATAGTGTTTGGTTTGGGGTTCACCTGGGCTGGGTTCGCTGCTGGAGGGAATATTCCTAGAAGTGGGTTGAGTTTGTCCGCCCAAAACGAAGGACCGGGGTTCGACCCACTTTCTTCCTCGCGCTGCAGCTCGTGCGCGGCCTCAGCGAGTGGCGACGGCTCGGTTGGCAAGCGGCAGCGGCGGCGGCCATCGGGGCACAACGGCTGCAGCGGCCGCGAGGGCGCAGCGGCGCTCGCCGTGGGGTCGCGGGCGGCAGCACCGGCGCGGAAGCAGGGAGCCACAGCGGCCGCGGCGGTTGCGCGCGGCCCGGCGCGGGAGAAGGAGCCGCGGCGGTTGCGCGCGGCCCGGAGCGGGAGCAGGGAGCCGCGTCGGGTGCGCCGGCCCGGAGCGGGAGCAGGGCCGCGGCGGTTGCGCGCTTCGGGACGAGCGGAGGAAAAAGAAGGAATCATAGGTTGACGTGCGAAGGCCGCCGGCGCCACGCACGTCCCATCCGATGGCTGCTGCCGTCCACCTCCGCCCTCTCCACTCGTTCGCCCTCCCTCTCCCCGCAGCGAAGGCCGCGCCGAGTTGGCTCCCGCTCCCGGCAAAACCCGGTGAGCGGAGGAGGGGCAGCCGCGTAGCCCCAGCGTCTTCCCCCGCCCCAGCGTCTCCCTCGTCCTCGGGCGGGGACGGCGCCGCGGCGTCGGTCGCGGCAAAGTGGGTGGAGTGGATCCCGCGCGCCGCGGCAGGCGCCGGGTCGGCGGCGGGCCCCGAGCAGGTGCTCAGGCTCATCTCGGGCGCCGCGGCCACGCCCATCTGCCAGTTCGTCGACAGCCCGCGCACCTTCCTCCATTCCGTCGACCCGCGCGTCAAGCTGGTACGTAGCGTCCTCGCTTTCTCCCAGCACGTGTAGTGGATAGACTTACTATCCTGTAGGGGTGGGCGAGGAGGGTGCATGGGTGGTGTTTGTGGGAATGTCGTCGCGATTGTGAAACGATAAATAGAATGCAAATGTGTCAAACTCTGTCAGCCCCTCGTTGCTGTACTAAAGCTACCGTGATTCGGCGACTGGGATGCAAATCAGTGAATGAATTGGAGAGGTAGGAGGCAAGCAGGCAAACATTCCCAGCTCGCTGTTTTTTTTCCTTCTGAGCAACTGTGCATATTTCTCTAGCTGACCATGAGTCCTATAACCATTATGCTGCTTTGCTATTTTCATGAAAACAGCTTGTGTTTAATTAATGTGTGATTATTAATTGATTTCCTACCTTTGAGTACAAATGCTGGCAGGATCTAATCATATAGTTATGTTAAATTAGTTGTGTCCTTCTAATATATCTCTTGTGATTAACTGACATGAATTTGAACGACACTCAAAAAATAACATAAAGCAAACATTATTTCTCCAGCTGTTGTGATTTCAGAAACTTTTAAGCTAACAAAAACATTCCATGGAAGTAATATTGGGAGATGTACGCGACTCTGAAGAGGTTGTGCTTTTGATAATGCTTTAGTATTTCGAGAATAGTAAAAAAAAATTATGTAACATCTTAGCCAGAATAGTTCCTAACTGAAAATTATAAATGTTTTGAGAAAAATTCACATTGTTATCTTAATGAATTTTCTAGCCAAAAGCCACTGCAAGCAGGGTTACACCCACGGGATATGCCAGGACATTCCCCGTGGCAGCTCAGCACTCACTCATCATAGTATAAATGAACAAATTTGCAACTACACTCAAAAGTGGGTTGGTAACCCAGTGGTATGATGCACCTTGGTCAGCTAGGAGGGGGGTGCTAGTTCAATTCCTTGCGAGTTGCATTTTAGTTTTTATTTTTCTATTGTTATCCCCTTAGTTTTTATTTTCCTATTTTATTATCCCATCCAGAAATTAACTGTAGATAGTATACTTCATCCCAACTAACAACAACATGGTACTAGATCAGTTTTTTTTCTCGTACACGCTAGAGAGCTGTGTATCTTTGTATTAAGAGAGAAATACTAAATCAGGTTTTAATTTTCCTATTTTGTTTATCCCTTTAGTTTTTGTTTTCCTATTTTTTATCCCCTATAGAAATTAACTATAGATAATATACTTCGCCCCAATTAACAACAACATGGTACTAGCTCAATGGGGTGTGACGTGTGTGCTGAATTATGTTGTAAGCGTAGGCTAGACCAGTAGTATTGTAAGTTTTTTTATGCAATATTTTTTCTCAAACACGCAGGAGAGCTAGGTATCATTATATTATAATAAGAAGAAAAAAGGGGAAATAACCCTATTAGAATAGTGTTTGAATTATTTGTATTGTAATATTTTGAACTATTAGAGTAGCGTTTGAATTATTTGTATTGTAATCTATGCACATTTCGAACTGAATTGTTGAATTTAGGACGTATGATGTTATTTAGTACTTGTATGCCGAATTGAAGCGCAAATTCAACAATTATTTACCATATTGCTAAATGGATTTTTCCAAATTGCATGTAAAAATTTTGGTGTGGCATACTCGTTGGCAAAATTGTAAGTCCGCCACTACTGCAAGTATTCTTTCTTTACTTTCTGTTTTTATTTCGCCTTGCCATTCTTTACCGTGTAGTAGGGTTTGCCCTAGCTCTTCCCTAATCGATAGAACCATCCATTATGTTTGTCAAGTTACGAGTCCTTGTATATACTTGATCGAACTGTGTTTTGCACAGTTGTCAGAATCGAGACTCTAAATCAGATCAAAGGCCTAAGATCGGAATAATAGGATCGCAAACATAAATCATAGATTCCTCTGACTAGAATTATAGAATCAGACCCCTTAATCGAGATTGTGAAGTCAGTAATATCATATATTCATATGACAGAATCGCAATTTTTTAAAATTAGGGTGTTTTGGCTATTGCTGTCGATATAGGATAAAACGCTTGAATCTCCAAACACAGCAGTTTTATTTCAACTGTAAATCAAGGCTTTTAAATTCATTACTTTATAACGATTACAATTGTGAATGCTTCAAGGACCTGTGTCCCTTCATATCTCATATCCCTTGTAAAATCGGTTTATTAGGCCACTAGATAAAGTACCTCTGTAAGCTATACCTCAAATAACCTGAAAAATCTTGGAAAAAGTCAAATTTACTTCCCACACAGGGAAGTTGTCCGGATACCCCCGTAAACTAATTTTGTGTTTAGTTTACCTCTCCAAATGTTTTAGATGATCCAACCTACCCCTAATAATATTTGTCATTTTTGTTTCTCCGCATATATGTCAGTTGGTTTTTTAAGTTAAAATTTGTAGGTTGGTAGAGAACATCACAACTTATGTTAGAAAAATACATTATGAATTTTTCATATTTATTTTTGATATCTTAAGCATTTTATAGTAAATTAACCATACAGATTCAGAATTATATGAAAAATAATGATGAAAAATTCATAATGTATTTGTCTAACATAAGTTATGATTTTCGCTACGACCTTACAAAATTTGAACTTATAACTCAACTTCTATGTGGAGAAACAAAAAATAAAAAATCTTATTAAGGGGTAGATTGGATCAAATAAAAGATCCGGAGGGGTAAATTGAACACAAAATCAGTTTACTTGTGCTGGGGGAGTAATTGAACATAAAAGATCTGGACAACTTTCCTGTGCGGGGGGAGTAATTTACTTTTTCCATGAACCTATTAGGTTGTTCCTCGTATCCTGATGGGTTGAATCTTCGTTTTTTTTTTGGCTTGGCTATCTCTGATATGGCCACATCATGCTACCAACTTACCGTACCAGTTTTCAGTTTTTCAGCCCCTTTTCTGTGTTAACATAAATTTGACCGAAGTTCAAAGATGAACTGAATAACCTTGTGGTTGTTGACCTGTTACAATTAAACAATTCATATACTTCTTTCTGTAGGTGTGGCTCTTGGCCCTTGTCGTCCTACCAGCCAGATCAAATATTTATATGCGGTTTGGTTTGGTAGTATTCCTGGCCCTTCTTTCAATGTGGATTTTACCAAATCATGTTTGGAAGGTATGATTTTATGTTCTATCAAAAATAATTTGCAGAGAATTTAATTTGTGCTTAGCTAGCGAATTGTGGTTTCAATGGTCTTCTATTTGTTTTGAGTTTCTTTATGATGCTGATACATGGTGCATCGATCATAATTTTACATATGTAGTTGCAGCTTATGGTGTTGGTACTTTCATACGATGTGCTAGTACCTTGAGTCTGATGCAGCAAAGCTGTAATGTCTGGCTTTTAACTTCACCCTTGGCTGCCCATTCGTTCTAATGTAGCTGTTAATTTTCCTTCTAGGAGTTCTAGGTGTTAGTCGTTGGATTCGCACTCTTGGTAGTAGCTGAATCCTTACTCTCATCGAGAGAGGATGACACTAGGAGTTGGGGCAATTTTCTGGTTTATTTCTCATACAAACTCATACAATGCCATGCCAACCTGAGGGGTTGGGGATACATATTTATAGGCTGCTAGCCAGCCAAGCATATGCCAAGATGTTAGTCTAAGATGCTGTCCTAGATGCTAACTGCTGTCCTAAAAGCAGTCAAAAGATGCTAGACACAAAGATCATGTGCTGCAGTGTGCAGCAGCCCTACAACCACCAGCCACAGAGACTTATCCATCACTCTCCCCCTAAGTCTTGTGTGGCTCCTTGTGAGGTATCTGGGCCATCCCGATCCTGGCGCGAAGTTCCTGAAACTTGACCCGCCCGAGGGACTTGGTCAGAAAGTCGGCGAGCTGGTCTTGGGTGTTGATGTAGTTGGCCCGGACACTCCCTTCCTCCAGGCAGCTTCTGATGAAGTGGTACCTCACCCGGATGTGCTTGCTGCGCTCGTGGAAGACAGGATTCTTTGCCAAGGCCAAGGCGGACTTGCTGTCCACCCTGAGCTCCACCGCCTCTGCATCTCTGCCAAGGAGATCGCCAAGCAGCCGAGCCAGCCAAAAGGCCTGAGTAGCAGCGGTAGTGGCTGCGATGTACTCTGCCTCGCAGCTGGACAGAGCCACCACCTGCTGCTTGACCGACTGCCAGCTGATCGGACACTTGCCGAGTAAGAACAGCGTCCCGCTGGTGCTCTTGCTCGTGTCGCTGTCGCCGGCGTGGTCGCTGTCGCTGTACCCGATGAAATGCGCCGCACCGGGGCACCTCGGGTAGTGCAAGCCGTAGTCGGAGGTGCTTGCGACGTAGCGGAGGATCCTCTTCACGGTCTGCTGGTGCTCCGCCGTCGGTCGCTGTATGAACCGGCTGACGTAGCCGACGGCGAACGCCAAGTCCGGTCGCGTGTGGACAAGGTAGCGAAGGCTGCCCACAATGCGCCGGTACTGCGTCGCGTCCACCTCCTCCTCCGTACTCTCCCGACTCAGCCTCAGCCTCTCCTCCATAGGAGTGTGGGCTGGGTTGCAGTCGGTGAGACCGCCTAGCTCCACAATGCGCTTGGCGTAGGCAGTCTGGCGAAGAGAGGTGCCGGAGCTGTCCTGGTGGACCTCGATCTCCAGGTAGAAGGAGAGAGGGCCCAAGTCGCTCATCTGGAAAGTCGCCCTCATCTTCTCCTTGAACGCCTCGATCTCCACCTCCTTGGTGCCGGTGATCACCAAGTCGTCGACGTAGACGCCTACCAGCAGGGCCTTTCCTCCGCTGCCCCGCCGGTAGATGGCCGCCTCGTGTGGGCTTTGCTCGAAGCCCATCCCCTTCAGCGTGGAATCCAGCTTGGCATTCCACGCCCTTGGTGCCTGCCGCAAGCCATAGAGGGCCTTGCGCAGGCGGAGCACCTTGCCTTCCTTGCCGGGAATTGCAAATCCCGGCGGCTGATGCACGTAGACCTCCTCCTTCAAGTCGCCGTTAAGGAACGCCGACTTGACATCCATGTGATGGACACGCCAGCCCTCCTGGGCAGCTAGCGCAAGGAGGAGTCGCACGGACTTCATCCGTGCAACGGGCGCGAAGGCGTCGTCGAAGTCGATTCCTTCTTGCTGGACGAAGCCGCGCGCCACCAGACGCGCCTTGTGCTTGATCACCTCTCCGGTCTCGTCCTTCTTGAGCTTGAAGACCCACTTGAGAGAGATGGCGTGGTGGCCGGCTGGAAGATCGGCCAGCTCCCACGTCTTGTTCCGCTCGACGGCGTCCATCTCCATCTGCATCGCGGCACGCCATGCCGCGTCCCTCTCCGCCTCGGCAAAGGAACGAGGCTCGCCATCGTCCTGTGCGAGGTGCAGCTCCGCCTCAAAGTCGTGTTGTGCCAGTCTAGGGACCGGCTGCTCGCCGAGGAGGTTGTCCACGGTACGGTAGCGCAGAGGCTCGCCGCCGTGGTAGGTGTCGATGCGATCCTCGTCGTTGGAGAGCGGAGTTGCGAACTCCACTGTGCGCTGCTCGTCGTGGGCCGAAGCTGCCGGTGCCGAGCCTGAAGAGGTAGGGTCCGGTGTAGGAGAGCGAGGCGTGGCCGGCGGTGCTGGTGGTGGACTCGCCGGAGCCTGTGGACTTGCCGGAGCTGGTGGTGGCGGTGGTGAAGGACTCGCCGGAGGTGGTGGGGTAGGCGAGCTCGGTGAGGACGAGCTGCTAGCTCCCCCCGCCTCCTTGAAGTGGACGTAGTCGACGACGAAATCGCTGGTCGTCGGAGTCGAGTCGTCATCCACCATCTTGCCCCACGTCCAGCTTCGCCCCTCGTCGAACGGGACGTCACGCGTGATGCGCACGCGCCGTGTCGCAGGGTCGAGGACGCGGTAGGCCTTGGCGCCCTCCGCGTAGCCGATGAAGACCCCTGGCGTGCTCCGGTCGTCGAGCTTGCCGACGTGGTTGAGCTCCTTGACGAAGGTCAGGCAGCCGAAGACGCGAAGGTGGTTCACCGCGGGCTTGCGCCCGTGCCAGGCCTCGTATGGCGTCTTGCCGTCGAGGGCCTTGGTGGGGGAGCGGTTGAGCAAGTGGACGGCGGTCATCACCGCCTCACCCCAGTAGATCGTCGGCATCCCTCTCTGCTTGAGGAGGGCACGGGCAGTGGCCACCACCGTCTGGTTGCGGCGCTCGACGACGCCGTTCTGCTGCGGAGTGTACGGCGCGGAGAAGTGGCGGTGGATCCCCTCATCGGCGCAGTACGCCGCGAACTCGGCCGCCGTGAACTCGCCGCCGTTGTCCGTGCGTAGGACCCGAAGCTTGCGGCCGCACTCCGCCTCCGCAGCAGCTTGAAGGCGCTTGATGGCGTCCGCTGCGGCTGCCTTGGCGTCGAGCAGGACAGCCCACATGTAGCGGGACACGTCGTCGACGAGGAGGAGGAAGTAGCGCCGGCCTCCAGGTGTAGCCGGTGTCACGGGGCCACAGAGGTCACCGTGTACGAGCTCCAGCTTCTCCTTGGCGCGGAAGCTCGCCTGGCGGGGGAAAGGGAGCCGCCGCAGCTTGGTGAGGACGCAGGTGTCGCAGAATTGCTCCACGTGGTCGACGTGCGGCATGCCCCGCACCATCTCCTTGCTGCCGAGCTGCCTCAGGGCCTCAAAGTTGAGGTGCCCAAAGCGCTCGTGCCACCTCCAAACGTCGTCGTCGCGGCGGGCTGCAAGACAAAGAGGTTGCGCCACCTGTGCGTGAAGGACGTAGAGGCGGTTGCTCCTGTTGACCTTGACCAGGAGCCGGTGTCGATGATCCCAGATGCGCAGCACCCCGTGCTCGATCTCCACGCGCGATCCGCTCTCATCCAGCTGTCCCAAGCTGATGATGGAGTTCCTCAACGCGGGGATGTAGTAGACACCGGTGAGCAGCCTGTGCTCGCCAGTCTTGGCGACGAAGACGACAGAGCCGACGCCCTTGATCTCCACAGCGGAGGCGTCGCCGAACTTGACGGTGCCTCGAACGCCTGAGTCGAGCTCGGAGAAGAACTCCCGCCGCCCGGTCATGTGGTGGGTGGCGCCGGTGTCAAGGCACCACCCGTCCGTCTTGTCATTGCCGGAGCTATCGTCGAGGAGGGCGTGTGCTTTTGGCTCGTCAAGGTGGAGGAGAGCCGTTGCGACCGGTGCCGTTGGAGGTAGTTCGATGCTCGCATGAGCAATGAACAGAGCCTGCTGCTCCTCCGCCTGTGCGACGTGGGCCTGGCCGCGTCGTGGCTGTCGACAATCCTTGGCCCAATGACCAAGCTTGCCGCAGTTGTAGCAAGGTTCGTCTCGTGCTGGCTTTTGCTTGCCAGCGGCGCCGCCCTGGGCGCCTCCACGATCATCACCCTCGGCATGTCTTCGCGCCCCTGCCTGGGTGTCTTTGCGTGGCTTGCCACGCTTGCCACGCTTGCGGCCGCCTGTCGTGGAAGAAGGCTCCCCCTTCTTCCTGTCACCTTGGCCGGCAGCCCACTGCTCCCGAGTAAGGAGGAGCTTCCCGCCAATGGTGACGGGTCCCGAGAGGCGCTGTGGCTCATCGCTGTCAACGACCTTGAGGCGGCCCAACGCCTCCTCGATCGTCATCGTGGAGAGGTGTAGCAGAGACTCGATTGAGCGAGCCATCTGCTTGTACTTCTCGGGGACGCAGCGGAAGAGCTTCTCAACAGCTCTCTCCTCGTCGTAGGTGTCGTCGCCGAACTGCACCAACTTATGCAACAGAGTGTTGAGACGGAGAGCAAAGTCATCAACGTCCTCACCTGGCTTGAAGGCCAGGTTCTCCCACTCCTTGCAAAGTGCCTGCAGTGTGGACTTGCGGGCGCGGTCGCTGCCGATGCGTGCCGCAGCGATGGCGTCCCAGGCCTCCTTGGCAGTCCGCTTGCTGGTAAGCGAAAACTGCATCTCGGGCGGGACTGCAGCAATGAGAGCATCCAATGCCCGTCGATCTTGGTCGTAGTCGACGTCGCCGTACCGGACTGCATCCCACATATGCCGCACCTGGAGCCTTACCCTCATCACCGCCGCCCACTCAACGTAGTTGGTCTTGGTGAGGGTAGGCCACCCGCCGCCGGGGCCGACGTCCCTGACGACAGCCTGGTACTCGTGGTGACTACGGTACCGAACCGGGGAGAGAGCCGCGCTGCCTGTGAAGGCCGCGCTCTCCGTCGACCCGTCCGCCGCCGCCATGCGCGCCTCCTCCAGGAGCGCCACCGCCGTGCGCGCCTCCTTCAGGAGCGCCGCCGGCGTGTCTGCGCCTGTCTGGGCTGCCGCCGCGCTCATGGGCGTGCACGGCTGCCCACTGCGCCGCTCGCTCTCGCGATGCCTCCCTCTCCAGCAGCTCGAGGTCCGCGTCGGTGCTATCATCAGCAGCGATGGAGCTGCTGTTGCTGCCGCGTAGAACCTCGACCTCCGCTGCTGCTGCACGCGCTGCATCCGCCACCGCCGCTGCTTCCACCTCCGCTCTAGCTGCTGCTAGCTCCGCTGCTGCCAGCCTCGATGCCCTTGCCGCTGCTGCAGCGGCGTCTGCTGCCGCTCGCTCGCGCTTCTCTGCCGCGGCGAGGTCGGCCTCCTGCCGACGCCGCGCGCTCGAGGCGACCGAGCCCTGAGACTGGCCTGCGGACGTGGCGCGCTATCGAGGGGGCTGCTGTGTGGAGAGCAGGGGCAGCCGGAGCTGCTGCTGCTACCGGCTGCGGTTGGGGCTGCTGCGAGGCCGGGGAAGGAGAAGAGCAGGAGATGCTCAGGCTACAGGATAGTACGGCTCCGATACCACTTGTTAGTCGCTGGATTCGCACTTTTGGTAGTAGCTGAATCCTTACTCTCATCGAGAGAGGATGACACTAGGAATTGGGGCAATTTTCTGGTTTATTTCTCACACAAACTCATACAATGCCATGCCAACCTGAGGGGTTGGAGATACATATTTATAGGCTGCTAGCCAG
This sequence comes from Saccharum hybrid cultivar R570, assembly GCA_038087645.1. Lineage (NCBI taxonomy): Eukaryota > Viridiplantae > Streptophyta > Magnoliopsida > Poales > Poaceae > Saccharum > Saccharum hybrid cultivar. The sequence goes on from JAQSUU010000443.1 coordinate 17,780,027, forward strand.
CCAAGCATATGCCAAGATGCTAGTCTAAGATGCTAGTCTAAGATGCTAACTGCTGTCCTAAAAGCAGTCAAAAGATGCTGGACACAAAGATCATGTGCTGCAGTGTGCAGCAGCCCTACAACCACCAGCCACAGAGACTTATCCATCACTAGGATTCAGCTAATGTTATTTACCATTTTGCTCCACGGTTTCTGTTCCCTCGTATATTCAAACTGTCTGTTCTTGTGGGATGTGCTTGTTTGTACCTGTAAACAAAATCACGTTTACTCTGTAGGATCAACTTGGAAGGGTTGCTCTCCTTTCAGGATTCTTATTCATCATGCTGGGATTTGGTGCTGATGGTGCGCCTTCATTAGTCCAGACGAGAACACCTCCACCTTCTGTTCTGGGCATACCGAACATTCCTTGCTCCACAAGTGGGTATTCTTACACAATCTTGAAACTGGGACCACTGCAGTTTACAAGGAAAGGCCTCTCAGTAGCAAGTACTTCAGCAAGCCTCTCCTTTGCGGTATGTCCTTCACTAAACTTACAAGTATTTTAGGCAAACACTCTTTGGCTTAATCCTTCACTATCTTACACTTTTTTATGCCTTCTGTTTACATCCAACAAACCACACCTGATGGAGAGCACGCTGTTTGTCATTCCTTTTGGATATTAAGAGTGACTTGGTTTGCATCTGAAACTATATGATATGCACTCCCAAATTTGTTGTTTGTATGCAGATATTCCAAAGTGCAAGTCTCTGCTTGACAACAACCACTCCCGAGCAGCTTGCCTCTGCTTTGTGGTGGTTTATGATTCCACTGAAACATATTGGTGTGCCAGTACCTGAGATAATACTTACACTACTACTCTCATTGAGGTTCATCAGTATAGTATTTGATGAGGCAAGTATTTATGGTAACCACCAAAGTACCATTTCTTTCTGTCTAGAAATATGCTCTGCTATTTGAGATCTAACTTTGGAGTATGATATTGTTCACATATCCAACTAGGTTTGCAACTCAGCTCTAGCGATTGTAGCACGCCGGATAAATTGGAAAAAGCTGACAGCTATGGAAACTATAGATAGTAAGTACCTTCTACATACTGGAAAAATACTTCCTGCGTTTGTAACCAATAGCTTTAACAGAACTGGTTAACAAACACTGCCAGAACCCAAACAGTCCAGACCTGCTAACTGCTTGTGAGGAGCAGGAATCAAAAACTAATTTCTCATTGGTTAAACATGCTGTTCATTCTTATCAATGCACCTGAAATTAACCTCAACTGTCCAAAGTCACCCTTGGACAATGTAATTTAGCAGGGGTAGACTTGCAGTATATGATTTCTTAAGCAATGAGTGAGGCATTTGTGTTCCAGTCTTTCAGCATTGATAATTTTGTCCAAGTAATCTATTCTGGTGATAAGATTGGGGGAAGAATGAGATGTCATGCATTGCTAAAATTAAAGGCAATTTAGGCCATGTCAAAATACATACATAGTTTTTTAAAACTAAGTTAATAGTGGCCAAAACAGTATTTTTACAACTTTAAAAGTGACTCCTGAAAAGCATATACATCTTAGTTGAGTATGCCTAATTTCAGCAGTACCTTTTATGTTGCAATTCTTCTAGTTCTGTTGCACTCATCCCATGCGTGAGATCTTATATGACTAGGAGTCTAGGACTACCATTAATTGCTTTTACATGATATCTGTATGGAAACATTAACTGAAATATCTTATGTGCAACTGTAGTTTTCTTCAACTATGTCCAGCGGATATTCAAAAATATATTTGATCACGCAGAGCAAATATCCAAGGTTAGTTTTTTCTTTCCTTTTCTCTTTTTGTTGTCACTGGCTTGAGTTACAATAAATTCATTGTGCAATTCCTAAAAAAGGTAATTTGCTGAACATGGCCCATGGCTTTGAGTTAGGTATGTATTTTGAGCTTCTGTGCAATAGAAATGACTTTGAAACCAGAACTCCTTGTCCTGGGTCAAATATACTTCATAAGTGATAGTAGGATGATACTGTTTTAAAAAATTGCACTAGAACCATGGAACAGCAAGTAATTGCCTTAACTATACAGGTTTGTTAACCCTTGCTGATATTGGTTCCTGATGCATCCATAAATCATGCCTGCATTTCCTAGCATCCAGCTATGTGACTGTTTGGTCCATCTCAAAGTAGAACCAACTATTTACATGAAGCACACGCTAGTTATTTTCTCTAAGTTTAACTGGACACTGGCCAAGCTAGTCAGGGAGCACATGACTGTATTACGCTGTTGGGACATGTCAAGACTTGTGTCTAGACCACATACCATCTCACCTTATTGACCTGAAGTCAGCACATTGTGGTACAGGAGACAACACAAAAAGGATATGGAGTCTTAATGAAAAGAAAAGTGCTCTTCCAATGATATCGGGAGCTCACAGAAAGTGTGAAACTTGATTATATTGCTCTGATGCTTAGCATTTTTACTTTTTGAGGTACTCGATTTTGTTCAGAGCATATATTAAAATTACGGCTGTGCCAAAATTTATGCGCATTTGATTACTCCAGATATTTACTTTTGAATTATGTCTTACTTATTTGTCCAGGCAATGGTAGCTCGAGGATTTCGTGGCAATCCAAGCAATCACAAGATCTACTTTCTTTCAGAATCATCATTTGGAATTGCGGATCTTTTTTCATTGCTTTGCCTATTTGCTGTAGTGAGCTTGGCTTCCTTTTCTGACCAGTTGGTTTGATGGCAGCAAAAAGGTATTCATGGATATCCACCTGTTTGATTTTTTGTTTTGGCGGTAACAAGAATGGTGTGGAAATGAGCTAGAATTCAAAGTGTGATCATTGGAAACTGGTGCAACGGATCACACTAACATGGCGTTCCAAGCAAGTTTAGTTAATGTGCTTTTATCTAAAGTTGAGATGTCCATGTCTATTGTTTCTGAACGACTTCTTAATTTTCCATCATTTGTAGGCACAACATGACTTGGATTCTTTGCGAGGCAGATAATCACGGAAAGCTAAGTGCACACGTGGAACTGTTTGATGATGTTTGTTGAGTTGACCCTAGTTAGGAAACATGTAAGCGAATATTGTTGAAAGGAAATTGCCTCGGCAATGTATCCTTGTTGGCCGCAGGCAGTGTGCCCCCAAGTTCTGTTGTACCCTATCCGTTACAATTACCCGTTCCAAATTGTGAGTAGTATTACGTTTATCATAATTCATAAGTCAAACTTCTCTAGCTTTGACCAAATTAATAGAAAATTGTACAAACATCTACAACATCAAATAAGATTCTTTGTATGCACCATGAAATATATTTTAATGGTGTATATGTACATATGATATTTAGGTGTTGATGTTTTTCTATAAACTTGATGAAAGCTAGAAAATTTTGAGTTAGGATAGCTACAACTTACAATTTCGAACAGAAGAGGGGTTTTTTTTTACGGAGAATAGAAGAGTAACTAGGACTGTGCAAAAAAGTAGAAATAAAATCCGCTTACATGACATAGTCATTTTACTCCAAATTTAAGTGCATGAGTTATTCTGTCAATTATTTGTATTTGACCAATGCTACGATAAAATATTCGGAGGTACACATGGTTCAGAAAAGCGATGTTCAGGATAACTGTGAATTCGAATCATTAATAAAACAATCATATAGGAGTACATATGTTTCAATAGTGAGAGTAGTTTAGAGCAACTTTAGCAAGATCCGTCCTACTTTAGTGGTTGAGGGCAGGCAGTGGGAAGAGGACAACGAGGATGAGGGCGAGCGGTGGGGAACGAGAGCAGGGAAACGGGAAATAGATGTGAGAAAAAAAATAGAAAAACAGGTTGGAGCCGAGTCTAGAAAACTAAGCAATCAAAAAGCAGAAGTAAAAAGGAAAGCCCCAAATCAAAAGTATGGGCCCTGATTCTATTGCTAGTTGCTTACTATAGTTAAACTAAACAAGGTCCTAGACACATCGTTCTCAACAGGTTCTGCAGTCCGTACAACCATTGCTGTTTCAACAGACCACCGATTACACATAGTACTCAGAAATCAGAACATTGGAGTACAATCTCGTTTCTTAGACCATTTACACTGCTGCACCAGGATCGCTGATAACACCCAGGAAGTCATCCTTTATTGTGCCAATGCAAAACTGCAACAGCAGAGATTGGACTGTCAGAACATTGCACAAGTATAACAATGAACTGATAACAAAGCACAAAGTATGAATTCAAATGCACAATGAAGTTTTGTAATGAGAATATCCCTTTTCTTCAGCTATCTAATATGCTTTTAGCGAGGGACAAACAATAAGTTCTTGGCACAAGAAGATGTAGTGCATACAAAAATCTTCTAGGCTAGTGCTAAACAAGAGTATGAGACTAGAGTATTTAAGGCCTAATCCGTTCCAAACTAAGATACAGGACACGAACATCATGTTTTTATATGTGGCTGCCTACATTCATGGCTGATTAATCTGGCATTAATCAAAGTTATCATTTACTAGACATAAGTTCTTTATTGTTCATACAATCTTAGAAAATAATATTAGAGAAATGACTGCAAAATGTTATGTGTGTTCACACAATGTTGTCGAAAAAACTGGTGATGTGGTTGCCATCTGCAGGTCTATATTCAAAGGTTTGAAAAAAAGAGCATTCAAAATTGGATTTTACTGTAAACAATGTAGACAGTAATAAGCTTACAATTTCTGTAGCATCGACACGAGTACCAATAATCTTCAGCCGCACCTCACTCTCTTTTTGAATTTTCACCTGAGCAAACAAACAAGTAACTAACGATGAGCACAGCAAAATGACTACATCAAGGAGCTTTGAAAGGAACAGTTGTGATTTGTGACTCACCATGATACCCAATACCCACACCTACTCTCTCTCTCTCTAAATATCTCCACAATTATTAATGCAACCACACATTGATGTAACATGCATATTTAGCAACATAAAAAAATCCTATTTCAAGATATCACCAAAATTCTCAAGAGTAAACAATTAGCAAAGCATATGAGAAAGCAATAATCCAATGAATATCCATCAGAAATATAGTCTATGCTTACTGCAAACTTGATGAGCTTAAAAAGTTTACTCCCTCCGTTTTTAAATATATGATGTTTTTAGTTCATTTTTTAACTAATTAACTTGTCCTAAATGTCATTGCATTTTAAAAAGGAAGAAACTTCTGCAGTAGTTACAGATGATGAGAAGACTCATCACTACTACTTATGAATAGAAAAGAGGCATACCGATCCATCAGAAGTTGTGTAGTTTGGCACATCTCCCGATTGGAACTCCATATCGTCTGGAATCAACTGCATTGCAATCAAATAGCACAGAGGAAAAAGCATTACTCAACAAAACAGTATTGACTGACATTAGTTAATTAAAGTTTAAACAAGATGTCTATGCTGGTATCCTGTGACAAAAAGCAGCAATGTATATTTATCAAAGTGATAAAGGACTAAAGGAGTGAATAAGCAGAGCATAATTCCTAGAATAATCAGAAAGAATTCTCAAACTTCTTTAAGCATTTGACACTTTGACTACGAAGCAGCTCCAAGCAAGGCAAAATCACTCACATGGTTGGACACAAAGATCTGCACCGGCCCAGCCTCCGCAAAGAAGCCCATCTGCAGTCAATAACACAAGTTTAAACATCAAACCAATTGGCAATCACATCCTCCAACACCAAGAGCATCACCACCAGCTAACCAGCACACCCAATTCACATCCAATTCGAACGAAGCAAGCACAGACCGAGCGGGCAGGCAAGTAGGCACCCACCTTGTTCACCATGGTGACGACAGCCTCGAGGATCTCGCCCTTGAAGGGTCTGAAGACGACGCACTGGTACTTGACGGGGAAGGTGACGTATCCCGTGCCTTCCCGGATGAGCCCCTTGCCGATGTCCTCCACACCCGTGATCGCCACCACGAACCCGTGCCGCCCGCTGCAAGGCAAGAGCGACAGAAACCCCAATGCAATCTCAGCGCCGCCCAAGCCGTCCTCCTCGTAGCCCTAGCCAGGTTTAGGAGGGGATGGGAAACCCTACCTGCAGGTGCCCTCGACGTCCTTGATGAGCTTGGAGACGAGCTTGTCGCGGAGGTGCGGCCCGAAGTGCCGCGGGTGCAGCTGCATGTTCCGCTCCAGCACGATGTGGAAAAACATCTTGCTCCGCTCCCCTCGCCGGCGGCCGGCGGCGAGTCGAGTTGTGAGGCGACTAAAGTCTGTTCTGTGCTGAATGCTGATGCTTCTATAGTTCTCTTCCTCGCGACACGAGAATAATAAAGCTGTGAAACACGTTTCAGCCGTCCGATCCATCTTCTGGTGCATCATGACCGTTCAAATTAACACCTCATCCCACAATTTGGAGTCGCCACCACTCGGAACCGAAAAGCCATTGAAGCCTGCATAATAATAAATAAATAAATAAATAAATAAACTGAAGCGCCGCCGCCGCCGCCGGCGCCACCACCACTGCCACAGCCGGTCCGCCGCTCTTGCCCTATCCCGCTGGCCGGCCGCGGCACCTCCGGTGGTAAGCATGGTCTCTCATCCGTATATCCTCCCGTCTGCATATGGGTGGCTTGGAGGCTCGTACTTGCTTGCGCTCCTAATTTGCTTTGCTGCTTTTGTCTATTCGCTTCTTACCACAGTGGCGGAGGATGGCGTCGAAATGCGCGGCGAGGGTACCGTCTCCGCGGTGGGCGCGGTGGCGTGTCTGGGTGGGGTCGTGGGTTTCGGTCCGCCCGGCGAAGTGCGGCGCATCGGGTAGGTAACTATGTATTCCTTTTCGCTTTGCCGTAATCTGTGGCTTGAGATAAATTGGCCGTGCGTTCTGGCAGGAGGACGTGCCGTTGTGTGCACCGCCGTTAGCTTCAGACCATGCATCGACATTCACAAGGTGCGTAGAAATGGTTCCTTTGCTTTGTTACACTTATGTGTGTGTGATAAAAAAAAATACTGTGGTTAGCTCTACACTTCTACATGATTGTAAATTGGTGCCCCGGTTGTGTCATGCCATGACTAATTTTTACGACTCGTATATTCTTTTCTTTCCTGTGGTGTGGTTAGGCTGTGGACTAATGGTGCTAAAATTACCCAATTGTGGCAATCATTAGTCATCTAAGTTCAGAGTTCAGACACCTGTGGCAGTAAAAAAACTGTTTATGTTATGAGAAATGTTTTAAAATTTTCAGGGGAAAGTTAAACAGATTGTTGGCTCTACTCTTCGGGATTCATCCAATGACGGCATGGAACTTGTGACAAACTTTGAATCAGACAAATCTCCTGCAGAATTTGCAAAATTTTATAAAGAAGATGAACTTCTTGGAGGACATGTTATAATGCTTGGCGCAGATCCTGCAAGCCAGACTGCTGCACTGGAGGCACTACGTGCATATCCTGGTGAGAATTTATTATCTAGTTGCTGCAAGAACTGTGATTGCTCATTGGGTTAGCCTGTTGTGTTGTTTGTCTGTTTGCTCTTATTAGTTTTATTTGTAGTAGCACTTATTGTTTACCAATTGTCTCTTATTGTGTGTTCTGGATGTTGCAATGGCTAAAATGCATAAAAATCAAAGTATCTATTTTAAAAATAGCAGATCGAAATAGCAGGTACTCCCTCCGTTCCAAATTATAAGTCGCTTTGACTTTTTTGGTACATCCATTTGTCTATGCATCTAGATATAATATTATGTCTAGATACATGGCAAAATGGATGAACCAAAAAAATCAAAGCGACTTATAATTTGGAACGGAGGGAGGAGAATTTTGAGACAAAAATTAACCTGTTGATGAGACCTGGAAGTAAATTTGCTTTTAACAAAGCACTATAAGCAGACTTGTCCCTTTTAATCATAATTTCTTGTAGCCATGGTAATACATGATCAAATGCTGCTGATGATAGATGAAAATTTATTATTTATTTCATTTCATCATCTTCAACGCAAGTTTAAGGACATAGTCTTTCAATTGTTATGGTGACTCTGGTTTTTGTTTTGTTAGAGTTAGATACAAGATGATTAGATGATTCTGCATATGCATACCGTTTTATGGTATCCAAGAAACTGTATATGTACCAGTTGAACTTATTTTGTCAAATATACGACCTTCGTACAGGATCATGAAATTTACAGAACAGAAAGGTGCTACTTGTTGTACAACAATTATGTTCATTGTGTTAAGTGACTCTGGTTTTTGTTTTGTTAGAGTTAGATACAAGATGATTAGATGATTCTGCATATGCATACTGTTTTATGGTATCCAAGAAACTGTATTTGTACCAGTTGAACTTATTTTGTCAAATATACGACCTTCGTACAGGATCATGAAATTTACAGAACAGAAAGGTGGTACTTGTTGTACAACAATTATGTTCATTGTGTTAAGTGCCATTCTGATAGGCCTCCACTATAAAAAGTAGATATAAAGCTAGGCTGGTGATGATTAACACATCAACATATTAGCCTCCCACCCTGTAGATGGCTTTTTCAAAGGCTGTCTAGTAGTATTAGGTGATACTCAATGTACTTCAGCTACACTTATATTGAACCCTAATTTCTGTGAGATTACAAGGTAAAGTCGCAGTCCAGTGCTCATTTAATTCTCTATGGTCACAGCCATCAGCCTTCTTGTGATGGAGACTTTTACATCTTCTAGTGATTCTTTTTTAGTATGGTTTGTTTCTGCTGTAAGCCATGAGATGCCATCAATGATAAACTGCAATAAACATGGGCTATCATACTAGGTGGTTTGCAAGTTGGAGGTGGAATAAATTTGGAGAATGCAATGTCTTACCTTAATGAAGGGGCCAGTCATGTCATAGTGACCTCTGTACGTGCTCATGCTCTAAATCTGTGTAAACTTTGCTATTCTCTTTTTTCTTTATATGTGACATATTGTATAAATGTTTTTTTTGCTAGTCTGTACTTGTGTATGAAGATATAATTAGGGCCTATCTCCGCTATATCTGTATTTCTTTTTGCTTTCATTGATCTGAAGATACCACTGTTTCCACAAAACCTGGCATCTCTTGTCAGAACAAGGTTTATAGAAATCCTATCTCCAGTCGCTGATGGATCCCATCTTCCTTATTACTCTCTTGTCCAAGTTTCTACCACCACATTTTGTTTATTCCTTCATGCCAATGTGATGAGCGTCTTGGCTTCCTCGATTTCATCTCAATGGACATGCAAGTTTGTAGTCACATTGCTGCCGTCAAGGAATACTTTATCACCATTTTTGGACAGCCCCTATTCCAGATTGGGCTTGTCAATATTCTTACCATGGCTTGGTCAATACCCTTAGTTGCCCATCCTTGCTGTAAGCCCCATCTCTGGATGGCACTTAGAACTTTGGTGCAAGTAGATGATGTTATCACTTTTCAGCTGCTACTATTGATAATTCTCTGCTAATAAGACCTGTATCTTCTGCTTAAGAACCTTCGATGACAGTCCTGAGCTAGCTTGTTCTAACGTGGAGGTGAAACACCCCACCGTGTTTTTTTTTTGCACTTGTTGCTTTGTTTGATAGCTATCATTGTTGGACATTATTCTTTGCGCAAACATACCTGAAATTTGCTTTTACTGCAGATTGCCTTGTATATTATTTGAGTATCTGTAACTCATGTATTCAAGCCTTTTATGTAGTATGTGTTTAGCGATGGCAAGATGAACACTGAAAGGCTAAGAAAACTTGCCAAGCTGGTTGGGAAACAGAGGCTTGTGCTGGACCTTAGCTGTCAAAAAAAGGTACCAAGTACATAGGACAGTTATGTTATTTTCATTTACGATGCTAGATTCATGTTTTGGTTCTTTTCGTCTGTGAAACTGAAATTATCAATTAACAAGTGAACAGTGTGGGGTTGTGAATGTGTGATTTGCTGAATTATGCTAATAATATATGCGAAGTGCAATGAAATAGGTAGAGTGACGTAAGCATTTCAACTATTTTATTTGAACTGTGGTAGATGTATTCTTATGTGTGTGCACTCTTTTTGTGGTCACAAATGCTACTCTTCATTGCATTTTCTTTACTGCAATCTGAGAAGGAAAACAAACATATTCCTTTTACAGACACTTTTTCCATCTTCTTTTCCACTCTTTCAATCTTTGATTATCTTCTAACAATATTGTTCCTGTTTAGGATGGCAGATATACCATTGTAACTGACAGGTGGCAAAAGTTCAGTGATGTGTTTGTGGACGAACCAACATTAGAATATCTCGCTGCCTTTGCAGATGAGTTTTTGGTTCATGGTGTTGATGTGGAGGGCAAAAGGTGCAACTATGTTCCTTGTTATCAAGTCTTTGTTTTATTGTTAGGAATTTGTATGGCAATGTTGACATGGCCATATGGGACAAAATTGCTTTGCAAGTTGTCACATCCAATTATTCTGACATATATATGATGGAGATGGACCAATCTTTATATACCGATTTGAATTTCAGACATCCTTTTTTTTGAACTTTTTTATATAGATATACATTTTCTCCTACCATTGAAATTAATCTGCTGCTCACAAATGAAAAGCGTATTACATGTGCTCTCATTTTTGTGAGTGTCAACAATAACAAAAAATCCTTTTATCCAAAGCAAGTTGGGGTACATAAACTACCAATAAAGGGAAGTATAAAATAAAAGGCATTAATAATTGTAATAGTACAAGGGGATCTAAAACCTAGCTCTCTGTTTGGAGTTTAATGTAGTTCAAGAGTTTTATCTATTTCTCTGTTTGGATTGATTATAACGTTGTATTAACTAATGAATTTCCATGTTCATCCATGTTAAATAACTCACCGAAACTTGATTTCTTATCTGCTGAATTCTTGTTGGTAATCCTGCTCTTGCAGTTTGAAATTTGCTATCGTCCAGTTACCCTGATTCTGATTTAAGCTAGGATGTGAATTACTGTCATGTGCGGCATTCCCTACACCAGGCGGAGGCGCGCACGTGATGTGCGGCGGGCCGCCGAGCATGCCGCGAGCCAGGCCCAGGCCGCACTTCCTGGTGGGCCGCAGCAACAGCGTGGCTAAGATTACAAGTCAATTTCCTTACGTTTAGTTATTTCCATGTTTAGTTATTTCCTTATGTTTAGGAGGTTGGTTTCCTTTTTAGTTGCAGCCACAGGGCTATTTAAGATTGTATCTGGTACCTTGATGAATTAAGCAAGATTATTATCTCCTATCCCTTTCTTTCTAAAACCCTAAGCCTGCGGTAGAGGGGCATAACCTCACCGGAGAAGACGGCCGAAGGCTACGAGCTCCGTAGCTGAAGCCCTGCGAGTCGGGGGTTCGACGCCCTTGACAACTTGGTATCACAAGTCAGCCGATCCTCTCATCCACCTTCCACAACCGCGCCCGCCCACCCCCACCACCAGCCGCCGCCATCTACTACTGCCGCACCCACCCCACCCGCCATGGCCGAGCCTACCCTCGCCGACCTCTTCCAGGAGCTGAAGCACCTCTCTGCCGAGATCACCACCCTGAAGGCCGACGTGGCCTCCATGAAGGAGAAGTCCTCCACGGCCGAGAGCAGCGACGGCCGCCGTTCCGAAGTACCACGCGAGCTGGACTTCCACCCGAAGCACAAGAAGTGGGATTTTCCCCACTTCGACGGCACGACCGACCCGATGTTTTTCCTCAATAAGTGCGAGGCCTACTTTCGCCAACACCGTACCATGGCGGAAGAGCGCGTGCGCATGGCGTCCTATCATCTGGACGAAGCCGCACAGCTATGGTTCATCCAGCTGCAGGATGATGAAGGCACGCCCACGTGGGGTAATTTCAAGGATCTCTTGAATCTGCGTTTTGGTCCTCCCCTTCGTTCCGCTCCGATGTTCGAGCTCACGGAGTGCCGCCGTACGGGGACCGTGGAGGATTATGCCAACAGGTTCCAGGCCCTCCTTCCTCGCGCTGGCCGGCTCGACGAGGCGCAGCGGGTCCAGCTCTTCACCGGAGGGCTCCTGCCGCCGCTCAGCAACGCCGTCCGCATCCACAACCCCGACTCCCTCGCTGCGGCCATGAGCTTGGCCCGCCAGGTTGAGTTGATGGAGCTGGGGCGTCCAGCGCCTGTTCCACCGAGGGCGCCCCCGCCCGGTCCTCCGCTTCCTGCGACCCGGGCAAATCTGCCGCCCCCACCGCCCCTCTTGGCCCTACCAGCGCCTCCAGCGGCTGCCCAGCAGGGCCGTTCCGAGGGCAACCAGCGCCGTCTTACCCCGGAAGAGATGGCCGAACGACGCCGCCAAGGGTTGTGCTTTAACTGCAATGAAAAGTACTCCCGCGGCCACAACAGATTCTGCCGGCGTCTGTTCTTCCTCGACGGTGTCGAGATCGATGACGCTCCGGACGCGGGTGCTGCTGCTGTGGAGGACGCTGGAGAGCAGGAGACGCCGATCTTGTCCCTGCACGCAGTGGCTGGCGTGTCTGTGGGTAAGACCATGCAGGTCCGCGTCCTGGTGGGCTCGACTCCGCTCGTCGCCCTCCTGGACACAGGCTCCACCCACAACTTCATCTCCGAGACGGCAGCGGCGCGGTCCGGTCTTTCCATCCAAGCTCGACCGCGCCTCACGGCCATGGTGGCTAATGGCGAGAAGGTGCCGTGCCCAGGGGTCATCCGGCACGCCCCCCTTCTGATCCACGATATCGCTTTCGCCGGCGCCTCTCCAGTCGCGGTCCGGCCTTACCGGTACCCCGCGGCGCACAAGGACGAGCTGGAACGCCAGTGTGCCGCCATGATGGCTCAGGGGATCGTTCGTCGCAGCGATTCCGCCTTCTCCTCTCCGGTCCTCCTCGTCAAAAAGGCGGATGGCTCGTGGCGCTTCTGCGTCGACTACAGGGCGCTGAATGCGCTCACCGTCAAGGACGCCTTCCCAATTCCCGTCGTCGACGAGTTGCTTGATGAACTCCATGGCGCCCGTTTCTTCACCAAACTCGATCTCCGGTCGGGTTACCACCAGGTCCGCATGAGGCCTGCTGACATCCACAAGACAGCGTTCCGTACTCATGATGGCCTCTACGAATTCCTGGTCATGCCTTTCGGTTTGTGCAACGCACCGGCAACCTTTCAGGCCCTCATGAATGACGTCCTACGGCCCTACCTTCGGCGTTTTGTGCTGGTGTTTTTTGACGATATTCTTGTTTACAGCAGCTCGTGGGCTGATCACCTTCGTCATCTGCGCACCGTACTCTCGGAGCTCCGCCGCCACCACCTCTTCGTCAAGCGCAGCAAGTGCGCCTTTGGGGGGGTTTCGGTCGCCTACCTCGGGCACGTTATCTCCGCTGAAGGCGTTGCCATGGATCCGGCCAAGGTGCAAGCCATCGTCGACTGGCCAGCTCCCCGCTCGGCTCGGGCGGTCCGCGGGTTTCTGGGCCTTGCAGGCTACTACCGCAAGTTTGTGCACAACTACGGCACCGTCGCTGCACCGTTGACGGCCCTCCTCAAGAAAGAGGGGTTCTCCTGGACCGATGCCGCCGCAGCATCGTTCGCGGCGCTCAAGGCTGCCGTCACCTCGGCGCCCGTCCTCGCCATGCCCGACTTCACCAAGTCCTTCACCGTCGAGTGCGACGCGTCTTCCCATGGGTTTGGCGCGGTGCTCATCCAGGAAGGTCACCCGATCGCCTTCTTCAGCCGGTCGGTCGCGCCTCGTCATCGCTCTCTCGCTGCCTATGAGCGGGAGCTGATCGGCCTCGTCCACGCCATCCGTCATTGGCGTCCGTACTTGTGGGGACGTTCCTTCGTCGTGAAGACCGACCATTATAGTTTGAAGTACCTGCTGGATCAACGCCTCGCAACGATTCCCCAGCACCATTGGGTGGGGAAACTCCTTGGCTTCGACTTCGTGGTGGAGTACAAGTCGGGCTCAGCAAACACTGTGGCGGATGCCCTGTCCCGCCGCGACACGGACGATGGGGCCATCTTAGCACTCTCGGCTCCTCGCTTCGACTTCGTAGATCGTCTTCGCCAAGTTCAAGCGGCGGATCCGGCCGTGGTGGCTCTTCGCGCTGAGATCACAGCAGGCCACCGTGGCACACCATGGTCTGTGGTGGATGGCGGCCTGGTCTTGTTTGATGGCCGGCTCTATATTCCGCCATCTTCGCCGCTATTACTGGAGCTCCTTGCTGCCGTGCATGATGATGGCCACGAGGGAGTCCAGCGCACGCTCCATCGCCTCCGGCGTGACTTCCACTTTCCCGAGATGCGCCGGCACGTCCGGGACTTCGTGCGCGCCTGTGCTACCTGCCAGCGTTTCAAGACTGAGCACCTACAGCCGGCCGGCCTGCTGCTGCCCCTACCAGTCCCAACTGGGGTCTGGTCGGACATCGGCCTCGACTTCATGGAGGCTCTTCCGCGTGTGTGCGGGAAATCCGTCATCTTGACAGTGGTGGACCGGTTCAGTAAATATTGTCATTTTCTTCCTTTGGCTCACCCCTACACTGCAGAATCTGTGGCTGAGGCGTTCTTCAAAGACATAGTGCGGCTCCATGGCATGCCGCAGTCCATGGTCTCCGATCGGGACCCCGTCTTCACTTCCACATTCTGGAGGGAGCTCATGCGTCTTATGGGCACAAAGTTACACATGACGACAGCCTTCCACCCACAGTCTGATGGCCAGACTGAGGCGGCCAATCGGGTCATCGCCATGTACCTCCGTTGCTTCACCAGCGACCGCCCCCGCGATTGGCTCCGGTGGCTGCCATGGGCGGAATTTATCTACAATACTGCCTACCAGTCGTCCCTGCGGGAGACACCGTTCCGGGTGGTCTACGGCCGTGACCCCCCCACCATCCGGTCATATGAACCCGGCGACACCCGAGTGGCTGCAGTCGCCAAGTCCATGGCTGATCGCGCTGTTTTCCTGGAGGACGTCCGTTATCGCCTGGAGCAAGCCCAGGCCATCCAGAAGCGCGTTTACGACAAGTCCCATCGGCAGGTGGTGTATGCCGTTGGGGACTGGGTTCTTCTTCGGCTTCGTCAACGTCCAATGGCGTCCTTAGCCGTCGCTGTCAAAGGGAAGCTTCAGCCCAAGTATTTTGGGCCGTACCGTGTCCGGGAACTCATCAACGAGGTTGCTGTCCGTCTTGAGTTGCCCCCACGCGCCAAGATCCACGATGTCTTCCACGTGAGCCTCCTGAAGAAGTGGATTGGTCCAGCTCCCGATATTCCACCTCCTCTACCGCCGGTTCATCATGGCGCGGTTGTCCCAGAACCTGAGCAGGTCGTTCGGGGCCGTCTGGCTCGTGGCGTCCAGCAAGTGCTTGTGCGCTGGAAGGGTGAACCAGTTTCCTCTGCTACTTGGGAAGACAAGGCCGAATTCCTCTCCAAATATCCTGCTTTCCGGCTCGAGGACGAGCCGGTCGTCGAGGGGGGGAGAGATGTCATGTGCGGCATTCCCTACACCAGGCGGAGGCGCGCACGTGATGTGCGGCGGGCCGCCGAGCATGCCGCGAGCCAGGCCCAGGCCGCACTTCCTGGTGGGCCGCAGCAACAGCGTGGCTAAGATTACAAGTCAATTTCCTTACGTTTAGTTATTTCCATGTTTAGTTATTTCCTTATGTTTAGGAGGTTGGTTTCCTTTTTAGTTGCAGCCACAGGGCTATTTAAGATTGTATCTGGTACCTTGATGAATTAAGCAAGATTATTATCTCCTATCCCTTTCTTTCTAAAACCCTAAGCCTGCGGTAGAGGGGCATAACCTCACCGGAGAAGACGGCCGAAGGCTACGAGCTCCGTAGCCGAGGCCCTGCGAGTCGGGGGTTCGACGCCCTTGACAATTACAGGTTAGGAATTGATGAGGAACTTGTGGAACTATTGGGGCATCAATCACCAGTGCGTACAGACTTTAAATTTGGACTTCCAGTTTTCTTTTGTGGATCTTCCTTTCGTTCTTTACATATTTTTTTCCCTGTGTTACTGCATACTGTAATCTTCACTAATTTTACAGCTTATGCTATGCTGTCAGCAAACTATACCAAAATAGGAACCAAAGAATACCCCTGTAGTTTTTTTATAGCAAATATTTTGTGATGGTGATTATTATTTCAGAAGTAATAAACTAACTTTGACTGTGGTCATAATTTAAATTCTCTTTAGTCTTTCTACAAGTCTCGGTCAAGTTGAATCAAAGACTAGTTGATTAGACATCTTTCCATGCTTATTTTTATTGAGCTCAAAACTATCATGTGTGATAACTCGTGAAGATTATCAACAAATGAAATTTTAACCTGTGCAGATATCTTTACGGTTTAGTCTTTCTGTTTATGTTTCTAAGCTCACAGTTGTTTCTTTGACTTTGTAGATCCCAGTAACTTATGCTGGGGGCGTGTCAACAATGGATGACCTAGAGAGGATAAAGAAAGCAGGAAAAAGTCGAGTAGATGTAACTGTTGGGAGTGCTCTAGATATATTTGGGGGAGATTTGCCTTACAAAGATGTTGTCCTTTGGCACAAGAAGCAAAGTATGGTTGGTCAAGTGTGAAGAAACATGAGGTATTGATCAGTATTACCAGTTCAAATGGTTCAAGCTTCAACACAGTATACTTTCTGAACATTCTAGGGCAAATAATTAACAGTTGGTCTTCAGTGATGTAATTCAAAGCTGAGGAGAATGACTTGTTTGGGTTTGGGCATCAGGGTTGTGCTAACTAAAAGGTGGTCAATTCATGATTAATGTACTGTTCTTGACCGTTTCTTACCTCTGTTTGTCTATTGTAACTATGAATAAGCTCAGTTGATGCTAATAAATACATTTGCTGATTTGTCCGGTCACAAGTCACAACCTACAACACTCGTTTCTGGTTTATGAATTTCTCGTTTAAGAAAATAATAATGTAGCCAGGTAGTGCCAGTTACAGCTAGTTTTTCTTGAAGCGCTCAATGTGTTGTTTAATGTTGATACAAAACTTGGACTCTACAAATTCTTGCTTATTCTCTTTTACCATTCAAATTCTCTTATTTAATTCAAAAATTTTAATCTAAAACTTAGGCCCTGTTTGGAATTGTTTGTTTGAGAATGGATTTTAAGCTAATCAAGATTTTCTAGTAAGCCATAGTCTGGAAAATCTGGGTGTGTTGACAGCCTTGATTATTGCATATGGATCTTTCTGTCCTGAGTGTAAAATGACTCATTTGTTGACTGAATACGCAACTAGGGCATACATGCATCTTCCCTGTCAGACTATGACTAGCCAATGCAGCGTTATCATATTTGAATTTTGGTAACAAGTCACTTCTCTGGAGAGTGAAACTGACTGAAGATAAACTTGCGCTTGCACGGATGATGAAGGGATCAGAGATCGCCAGTATCTTGTTATCTTCTAGGATTGCTAGCTAGCTATAGTAGGCTAGCGAGCAACAAATGGCCGGTGCTTTGATAGGGAGGAAGTGGATGGAAGGTGATAGCACGGCCAGGCGGCCACTGAACACCGATACAACACGACTACACGAGGCTGCATGCGTCTCCTTGCCAAACGGGTGCAAGTAAAAAGTTCCGATCCGATTCCGATGGGTAGGCACCTCATGTCATTGTCATGCATGATGCATGTCCTCATTTTGTCATTCAGTCATGGTATAGAGGCTATGCACCCACCCCCAAAGTCTTTTGCGATTTGAGACCCATTCCTAACGATCTTTTCCGCATCCGGCTCCTGTCCCTCTCGTGATTGGGCCTAACGAAATTTGCATTTTCTCATAGACTTGTAAATGCGCTGTTCCTTTTGTGTGTGGCCACAGTCACCTCTACCAACCAGCTGAGCTGGTCCCGATCTCGCTCATGCACGGGCACGGCACGCTTTCGCGCTGCGAGCAGCATGCCAGAAAGCAATGAAGAATGTCTCACAACAGCAACGGCGCCCGGGGTTTGGCGCGCAAGGGCAAGGCGACGCCGGAAATAAGACTATCCGTAGTGGGTAATCTAAAACGATACTTTAAAGCTTTAGAGTATAAATATAGAGTAAAAACTGTTACACTAGGTACTCTAAAACGATACTCTATCCTTTCTCTCACTTTATATTTAGAGTGATACAGTGCTTACTCTATACTCTATAGTGACGGACTCCACTAGCTAAACAAAGAAAAAAAAATGTTATAACTCACAAACAAAAAATTAAATTAAATTTCGATTGCACCATTAAATTCATCTCAATAAATCCTTCAAAACTAGATCACACATAGATATATTTAGATAAAGTGACAAGTGGGTCCCACAGTGGATAAAATAGATAGAGGATGATATAGAGGATGGATGAGTGCGGAAGAATTAAGTATAGAGGAGAGAATCTTGCCGACTAGGACGTATAGAGGATGAATATAAAGACCTGCGGGTAGTCTAAATAAAAACAAGCGTGGCTGCGTGGGGTCACGACTCACGACAAAGCAAATCTCAAATCCCTCGCGCATCACTGGCCAGTGTAAATTATCGTTGTTTCCTGACACGCATGTCGCCAACCACCATAAAGGCCCCCGTTTGGTTTGCTTTTGATAAAGTTTAACTCTCATCACATTAATGTTCCCTCAAATACATATAGTACTAAATATAGACTAATTATATGCATGTCGGTACAGATTAGGAGTAATTTACGAGACGAATCTATTAAGCCTAATTAGTCCAAGATTAAAAACTTTTTATCAAATAAGACGAAAGTGCTAAAGTGTTTGTTAAACTTTGACTCTTCAACCCAAACAACCCCTAAAATTTGTGGCCCGGCCACTCCACTTTGTTCGTTACCAACTTTTTGGGCCTCGAGGCGATGTCCCAACCGCGTGACAAATCCATGTGACACAAATGTGATTCGTCATTCCATCGATGTGATTTTATTTCAACTTGTACGAAATTCGTTTTTTTTCTTTCGAAAGAGGGCTGGTTTTTCTTAGACGGCAACATCTTATAGCCTGCCCCATCCTTAGAAGGGAAAGGATGGCAACTTACCGTGTAATGCAGGTCCTCACCAAATAAGACGTCTTTGTCCGGCCTCAAAATCTAGTTTTAGTCACCTCCGCGCAAGAGAAAGTTAATTACTCCCTGATTTAGAAGTCGTTTTGAACAAGGTTTGGATCAAACATTAAGAATATAAATCATCAATAACTTTTAAGTTGTTGAGTTTGTAAATGTAAAAATTATATGAATAGATTTGTCTTGAAAAATACTTTCGTAAAAGTATACATGTATCACTTTTCCATACATATTTTTTATAAAAAACAAGAGGTTAAAGTTGTGTTTTAGAGACCGTGTCGCTGTCCTAAACGACTTCTAAATCCGATACGGAGGGAGTATGTATTTTTATCATGATTTTAATCAAGTAGTACCGGTGTTTTTATCACCGATAAGATGATAGCGCATGAGACATGATATTTATACTAGTTTAAGCATACATATCCTATGTCTAGTGTATGCAGACGTATTATTTGTTCGTCATGTATGTGATGCGTGTCGTGATAAGGCTGTGATCTCGTGACACGTAAATTTAGTTCATCTCATGGCGAAAGGAGACAAAAAAAAAAAGGAGAACTGCTATATCAGATGCATGTTTTTTTGTTGCTTTTCAGACAACACGTCGTGGTCGTTGGATGTAGATCAAGTGTCCATAGTCCATCTTTATTATTGGCCTTAGGGATGAAAATCATGTTCTATTTCTACGTTTGTTTCGCCCGTTTTTTGTATTTGTGAAAAAAATATTGGAACAGAATGAGAATCGAGAGGTGAGGTTTGCTTGTTTTTGTGGGATCTCATTCATTTTAAATCTACATGGGATATGTCTAATATGACATGTCCTTATGCTACATTAAATACACCTACGAATCACCAATTATGCAGGTTAATAACATGATACCACAAATGGTATGCAAGTGTATATTAGACCGATCACTTCATACGTGTATATTGTTGTATGACTTCATGCAACATACTTCGTATCATTCGATCATGTGATTCTAACTTAATTTTTTTTAACTCTCAGCACATTTAGCCATTTTTGTATGTCAGGATATCTCGATCTTGTTTTTGATCCTAGCTTCTCCAAACCCGATCTCATTTTTAATCCTAGCTTCTCGAATCTGATCTCATTTGCACAAAAAAAAGAAATAAAAAAAGGAAAAAGATTTTCCTGCCTATTTTCATTTGTTTTCATCCCTAAGGCTCCCTTTGGATTGTACACAAATTTTGTGTTTCCCGTGTTTTTCATGTGAAAATGAACTGATTCAAGTGAAATTCCTGTACAAGCCATCTTGTAACATCATAATTCCCAAGATCAAAAGTCAGCAACAAAAGGTAGGCACCCAAGTTAATCATTAATGGCCTCTCCCAAGAACCCCTTGACACCCCATACAAATCAAATCTGCCTTGTCCCTGCGACCCTGCCCCAGCTCTGCTCCAAAGCTTCAGCTTCAAACATTAGCAATAGCAACCTCCTCCTGTCTTCCACCACCTCCTTCTCCTCCTCCTCCTCACCTGGAGTGGTAGCAAGCAGCAACGCAGCATAGCAGAGCTGAGCGGAGTGGAGTAGGGAGCTGGGCAGGGGAGCCCCAACCGCCAGCCCCGCCGCGGCCATGCGTTTCACGGTGCTGCTCCTCGTCGTCGTGGTCCTGCTCTGCCTCGGCGGTGGCGGTGGCGGCCGCGTGGCGGCATCCACGGACTTCAACTTCCCCGCGGTGTTCAACTTCGGGGACTCCAACTCCGACACCGGCGGCCGCGTGGCCGCCGGCTTCGAGTCCATCTTCCCTCCCTACGGCTCCACCTTCTTCGGCGGGCCCGCCGGCCGCTTCTGCGACGGCCGCCTCGTCATCGACTTCCTCAGTACGCACGCCCGCCTCTCGCTCCGTCTACCTCCTCAGACTCCATCTTGTTGAATTCACCAGTTAGTACTTAGTACACCAACTGCTACCGCCCGCACTGCGTCCCGAGATAATCGGTGCACGGATGATTGTATTCTCCATGAATTGCGCTTGCGCGAGTGTAATCATTCCGTGGCATGAATTCTGCAAGCTGCCTTGTTGATGTCCAGTTCTTGGCGCCCACCGGGTGTAGCAAGTAGCAACAAGAAATCGGTCGATGTGGTATTGCCTGTCTTTGATTCTTGAAGACATCTCGTCCAGTTCGTGCGGGCGGTTGTGAAAAAACGGTAATGACACAGTGCATACGTCCGGACGCGGACGGACGCGCGGTGACGCAAACAACGCGCGCGCGACTCGTCCTATGCCGTATACATTCGTTGACCCCGCCCTGACCCGCCCAGCCCCACTCGCTCGCCTCCTCCGCTCCACACCGCTCTGCCTCCTCCGCGCGAAGCCGCTCGCGCTGAGCGCGCACACTCCTCCGTGCGCCGGCGAGCTCCCCCTCCCGGCCTTCCTCTCCCCCCCTCTTCCTCCCCTTCCCGTTGCGCTCCCTTGGTGGCGGATCCTCAGATCCAGCGGCGCGGATGCTCTTCTCCGCCCTGGAGCTTCCTCCTCCAACTCGACGACGGCATGGAGGGCCTCCCCCGTGGTGGATCCATGGTGCACTGAGCCGTCCACGGTGGATCCATGGTGGCGGTGCAGATCCAGTTGGGGGGTGACACTTTCCACTCTTGCGCGCCTCGCTCACCTCGACGACGGCTTTGGCGAGCTCCCTTGGTGGTGGATCCATGCAGCAGTGTTACCCCTCGTGGTGGATCCACGGGGGCGTTGCAGATCTGGCGGCCTTCTCTCTCTCTTCTCTCCTTGTTTCAATATTTTTTTTCTGTTGTTTCATTTGCTCGAAAGGTATGTTTCAGTAGGTAATTTGGGGTGTTTTTCTGGTTGTTTCAGTAGTTTAAGTTGGGTGTTTTGGTAGTTGAAGCTAGATGTTTCAGTAGCCAATCTAGGGGTGTTTCAGTATTCAATCTGGGGTGTTTTCTGGATGTTCCAGTAGTTTAATATGGGCGTTTCACTAGCTCAATTTGGGCGTTTCAACAGGAGGATTTCAAGTGTTTCAGTAATCCAAACTGGAGTGTTTCAGTCGTCCAATCTTGGTGTTTCAATAAGATGTTTTCAAGTGTTTCAGTATTCAAAATTGGGGTGTTTCTAGAGTGTCTCAGTAGTTCAAAACTGGGTGTTTCAGTAGTTCAAAACTGGGTGTTTCAGTAGCACGTTTTAATTGTTTCAACAGTCATAGGATGTATGTTGCAACAATTGTATTTGAATGTTTAATAGGTAGATCTAGGTTTTTGCATCTCTCTCCCTCCCACCTCTGTTGCATCTTCTCTCCCAGAGTTTTTTTTTGCATCAGACGTCGGTGCTAGGGGTTGATGAGGTTGAGGGCGGGGCAGATCCGTTGCGCGGGGTGGTGGAGATGGCTTCCTTTCTTCGTCCATGTGTGGTGGGGATGGGGGAGACGTTGGTTCGCTAGTTCCTTCCGTTTTTATTTTCGTTGAGGTGGGAGCGGACCGTTGCAGTGGGAGGCGGGGTGGTTTGCTGTGGCGTCCGGGCGCTAGCGCCCGGATCCAGACGTCCGGGCGCTAGCAACGCCCTTGAAAAAAGGGCGACGGTCTGTGGCCGGACAGGACAAATACGCCCTTGCGGTGGTTAGGCAGTGGAGATTTGAGGCATCATTGCAACTTTGCAAATGGTCCTTGTCTCCCTGGTGGTTGTATGCTCTGTTCAACACCCGTTGAGAAACTGTGTTGGGTGTATGTGGCCCAGTTCCTGCTCGTCGCGGCATTTTCGTGGGATTTGGTAGATCTGCAGGAAAGTGAGTGCCGCTTCTCTGATGGAATTCTTAGCAATTAGTGTAAATTACTGTTTGTATTTGCTTAGTTTCTTTCCTGGATCTACTGATTGAGCCGTCCCAGTCCCATGTGCTTGCATTTAAGCAACTTGACAAGGACTATGGCTCACAGCTGCTTTAGATTCTGGTGAAATCAATGAAAAGTTGTGGGGGGTCCGAAGGAGTAACTATGAAGCAAGGAATTTGATTGTGCAGATTTATTGTACAGAGTAACAGGAATGACATACAAAGTGATTTTTATTTAGACAAAGCATCAAAAGGTTTAGTTGTTGGCCACTGCAATGTGCAGTGCAGTACTACAGTATCTGTTTGATTGGCTCAAAACAAACTTATGCAGAGGCCTATACCTGACAAACATACCAACTTTGTAGCAATTGAGTTCGCTGAGAGACAAGTTTTCACCTCTCCCTTTTTTGTCCCATAGAATTTGTTGTCTGCTATCTCATTCTTATCTCATAAACTTATTCGTGCAGTGGAGGCAATTGATATGCCACTCCTCAATGCGTATTTGGATTCTCTTGGTACACCAAGCTTTCGGACCGGTGTTAATTTTGCTCAAGCTGGATGTTCAATCACACCAGCAAAGCCAACATCAGTCAGCCCATTTTCATTTGGTCTCCAGATTAAGCAATTCTTTGCCTTCAAGGATAAAGTTACTAAGCTCCTGTCTAAAGGTATGAAAGTTTGCTGTTTAGGCCTCACCTTCTAAAATTGTGGGTTACCAAGCAAGATAGGAATATCATCTGCCTATCCCATATACATAAGTGCATAACCTTCTCAGCAAAGCAACGGGCATCATCGTTGTAAATAAGAAGACATAATATAGAGTAATTTACAAAGAAGACTAGCTCATTGCTTCTGCAATTGATAACCAACCAAAGCCTTTTAAATTCAACAATTGAAACTACAGAGTTATGTTGGTGAAGTAGCTTTATTTTACTTGTGCAGGAGATATGTACAGGAAATATATTCCTCAGGAAGATTACTTTTCAGAGGGACTCTACATGTTTGATATTGGCCAAAATGATCTTGCTGGTGAATTCTATTCAAAAACAGAGGACCAAGTCATTGCATCCATTCCAACTATTTTGTTGGAATTTGAAAATGGTCTTAAGGTTTGTAAAAATAATAGCACTTTTATCCTTGCAGCTTTCTATGACCCTTTCTCCAAAGCTGTTACTAATGTATAGGGATCAGGTTCTGATGTAATCCAATTAGGTCTCAAATCAGCAATTTCCTTCTTTCCATACTCTTCTTCCTATATGCTGTCTTGGGTAAGATGGTGCTTCACACCTAACTCATTTTCTTTGTTTCTTATTTCAGAAACTATATGACCAAGGTGCTAGGAAATTCTGGATTCACAATACAGGTCCCCTCGGCTGCTTACCTCAAAACATAGCCTTGTTTGGCAAAGACCCATCCCAATTGGATGAGCTTCACTGTGTAGCAAAGCACAACCGTGCCGCAAAACTTTTCAACTTACAGCTGCATGCACTTTGCACAAAGTTGAGAGGAGAATTCGCTGGAGCCAGCATCACTTATGTGGACACCCACACAATCAAATACAGCCTGATCGCCAACTACTCTCGATATGGTATGTAGCATACAGTTTCCATTTCGTGTGATTATCATGCATCCAGATCATTTAAGATTTGTCGGCATATTGGGGCACTACTATGAAAAGATGTATCTTGACTCTCTGAGTGTTATGCTTGCTTTGAAGAGCAGTCTTATAAACTTATAATGAAGCAGCACCATCAATCCTGAACAAGTGCTCGCAATAATAAACCCCACAAATACAGGTGGAAAAACAAAGATGCTTTAGTTTTGTGGGCATTGTGCATCGCTCTGCTTACATGTATGCCGTTGACTTTTGTGCTGTCGATTGTGACATCTCACTTGAATGCTAGTGCTGTATAAACCTGTTCTGTGGATTGTGGAATTTCATTCGAATGTTAGTGTTTTAGGCCTGTTGTTGACTCATCAGGAAATTAAAGCAATCTTTTCTTCGTGTGAACTGAAGAAGTAACTCTAATATCCACTTTTGTTTTTTGACAGGGTTCGAGCATGCCACTCAAGCATGCTGTGGATATGGAGGTCCACCCCTGAACTATGATGGTAACGTACCATGTGGACAGACAGTGTCTTTGAATGGTAAGCTGGTTACTGCAAAAGGGTGCAGTGACACTACTGAATTCGTCAATTGGGATGGAATACACTACACAGAAGCTGCAAATTTCCATATTGCATCGCAGATCCTGACCGGGAAATACTCTGATCCTCCGTTTGTGGATAAGATGCCATTCGTCATAAAACCTAGATTCTGATTAGCATACACTAACTTTTTTCCCCTTTACTCAACCACTTTAACAGCGTTGGTTGCAGATACGATGTATTTATTATGTCAAAAAATAAAATCATATATAGATTGGTTTCAGTTGCCTATAGCTTCTTGTGCCCGTTTTTTATGATTACATCGCATTATACAAGTTGACTAGTAAGGGCCTGTTTGTTTGGGCTTCTTGAGACCTTTTGGACATCAGCTTTTAGACTTTTCAAAAACTAAAAAACTCTTGAAAGCCAGAAGGTCACTGTAGTGAGCTTTTGGGCTTTTAGCTTACGAGAGCTTTTCGACTTTTAAACATTCAAAAGCTAGTATTCTAAAAGTGACAAAAAGCTCAAACAAACATGTCCTAAGAGTTCCACGTTGCAACCATTGCTGAGCCACAGAGGTAATAACTTAACTGCGGCAATGAATTGTTGTCGATTTTCACATAATGAACCCAGTATAACAAAAGCATAATAATATGCTACCACGAGAAAATTTAACCGGTACGGGTGTGCCTTGTATTAATCATTTTCTCTGTTCACCTCTAAGAATTTCCAACAGAAGAAGCTCAACCTGGGAGATTAAAAATCCTCTTCAGTATAACATTTACTGTACAGCACGCTATGGTTCACTCACTTCTTGGACACGTAGGCGTAGTACTGCGCCATGGGCACGACGAAGGCGATGACGAGCAAGCCGCCGACGACGAGCGTGAACTGCCCGCGCTTCTCCTCCGTCTCCTCCTTGGTCTTGAAGTTGGACTCACGCTTGTTCTCCTTGAACGACGGGCCCCCGGTGTCCGGTAGCCCGTCGATCGCCGCCGCCAGCCGCCTCGCCGTGCTGAAGATCGCCTCGTTGTACTTCTCGTCGGTCGCGAGCACTGCAGCAAACAATTAATTGCAAGTTAGGATCGGAGGCCCGTCTCGACTCGACGGCGATCGAGGGTGGCTTGGCCTTAGCTAGCTACATACCTGGGAGGTTCTCAGACACGGTGGCGTCGAGAATCTGGTCGCCGACGGCCTGGATGAAGGCGGGGCCCCCGGTGACGGCGCCCTCCTTCTGGCTGGTGACGAGCACGACGACGCCCTTGTTGTTGCCCTCCTCAATCGTGGGGTACCACTTCTCCAGGACTTGGTCCGCGTACTCGAACGCGTCAGCTTTGCTCTGCGACACTCTTGATCCATGGGTCAGTGATCAGTCTAGCAAACGACACGGCCGGCCGGCGGCATGGATGCATGCTAGCCGCAGCTGCAATGCCGGCGGGCGGCAGCGTACGTACCGTGAGCTTGCGGACGGTGATGAAGTTGAGGCGGATGTTCTTGCGGGCCTCGAGGTCGCGGGCCAGCCGCTTGACGTCGGACTTGGTGACGCGGCTCAGCACGCCGGCGTCGTCCACCACGTACGAGTCCACGGGGGGCCCGTCGTTGAGCACGTCGAACTCCGACGCCACCGCCGGCGCGGGCGCCGGGGCCAGGCTGATGGCCAGCGACAGCGCGGCCGCCGCCAGGCCGTGGTGCAGGAACGACATCCAGCTCCTGCCGACGACGCCGCCGTCTCCATGGGAGGAGGCAGCGACGACGGCGCCGGCCTGTGGCCTCCTGAGCGCGCAGGAGACGACGGTGGACCTGGACGAGACGCTAGCGGTCAGAGACGGTCTCCTGGAGCCACGGAGTGATGGCGTGAACAATGTGGAGGGGGAGAGGAGGGTCTCCATTGCTGCCGCGGGGAGCTCGGGGAAGGAGGGGAGGAATCACGCTCACATTGTGAGGCCGCAGATCACTGGAGCTTCTGCTGCGCCCGTCTGGTCTGGATTGTGATTGGGTGGCTGGGATTCTTGAGCCGGATAAGGTGCCGTGCCAGCGTGGACTGCGCTTGTTCTAGTTGTGACAACTCATGAGTCATGACTATGTCCATGTGTCAGGCTGAAGCACTCCGGCGTTCACTAAGGGCGTGATTGGTTCACTTCCGAGCCCAACCTGGCTCGCACCATTCTAGCCAGGCCATACTCAGCCAGGCTCGATCGGACCATGCAAGTGCAGCAAGGCTTTGTTTGTTTGCCTGTCTAGACTCATGCAGGCTGGGTCAGATGTGTGTTTGGCTGCCTGGTTGAACTAGCACCATTCATTTTGTCAGTGTCCCTGCCGGCTTTAGCTGGCCCACATGCAGGAGCATGTGAACGCTGGTTTGGGCCTGGCTCGGCAGCTACGTAGGATTTCCACGTTTCCGCAGCGCCTGGCTCCGATCTCTCTTTTGCATCTACGGAGCCTGGCTGGACAGCTGCTGCAGGTAACCAAACAGGTGAAAAAGGCAAAGATGCTGCATATGCTGAGCCTGGTTTGGGGTGCTGCACCCTACCAATCACGCCCTAAGGGCGTCCACGATGTATTTAACCGAACTCGGCAAGAGCGTGGACCCGAGAAACTGACGGAAGGGGTGATCCATCGATCGCACAATGTTTGATCCGGAAATAAGTAGCCACGCATGGAAACAGTAACGTCGTGGGGAGAGAATGAAAAGAGGTGTATAGTTTATAGGGACTAACTTCTCTGTCACATCAAATGTTTGATAATAATTAGAAATATTAATATAGACTAATTACATAAAACAAAGGCTAATTCGGAAGACGAATCTATTAAACATATGCTAATCATAGAATAATTAGGCTTAATAAATTTATCTCGTGACTTAGTCATGGCTTATATGCAATTAGTTTTATAATTACCTCATGTTTAGGTTATATATATATATATATATATATATATATATATATATATATATATATATATATATATATATATATATATATATATATATATATATATATATATATATATATATATATATATATAAACCCTACAGCTGGCTATAAAATAACTTATTCTGTAGCCACTTGGAGTTACGATAATTGTTATGCTAATTTACGAGATTATAGTAATTTCTTACTGTGTGATTTACTATAACATTATGGTAAATATCCCCATATATTATAGTAATTAACTATCGTAAATATATACTGACATTGTCGTAAATTAGTATATAAAATTATCGTAAATAGAGGTGACTACAAAGTTTAGTTCTGGGATCTAAACACCCCCAAGACTGTCGACGCCCACAGTGCTTCTTGCCGGTAGCAATTTGTTTATTCCTTCTTCCCCTTTCTTACCACCCATTGCGCAGGCCCTAATAATAGTAGATGGTTAAATTGTTGTACTAAGGGCAGCCACAATATTGCAAAAAGTGATCTATAAGCAAACCAAAGTAGTCCTCATGTGTGTCAATTTATAAAGTGTTCTCCATATGCATATTGATGGGCCACAAGCAATAAAATGTACTACTTTGGCCGAGGTCTGGCACGCCCCTCTCTCTGCTTTGGCGACGGGAGGGGCGACACCACCACCGCCTCCCAAAAGCCCCCACCGCCCACGCTCCCTCCGGCCGCCGTCGCTGCTGCTCCGGCGTGCAGCGGCGGCGGCCAGCGGCAGCCCCGAAAATGGGTGATGTCCGCAGCTCGGCACTCCTCTCCCTCCCCATCTCCCCTCCACCCCCATCTCTCTGCCCTCCTCACTCCGGCCAAGTCCGGTGAGATAGGGCGGCCGCCGGTCGGATCCAAGGCACCTGGTGCCGGATTTAGCGCCTCCTTTGCCGCTAGGAGCGGATCTCGCGGGGTTGGCCGCCGGTTGGCCGGCTCGGTCGGATCTCGATCCTGCCACGCGGCTGGCAGTGCGGTGGCTGCCATGGCCGCTGCCCTAGCATGGGCACCTTTGGGCATGGTGGCCGAGCGGATCGCTGGCCTCTGGGGCGCCCAGCCCCCCCACCTTGACGACGCCCGGTGACTTTCGGGCGTCCGGAGGTGACGACGGGGTCGCGCGCTAGTGTTCTGGCGCTGCTTCGTGGGCTCCCCTGTGCTGGCGTGCACGTCGGCGGTCGGCGGTGTTCGGGAGGTTGCTGCGGTCATGGAATGGCCCTGCAGCGGAGCGGGGCGGTGTGCGCAGTTCGGCCGCGGGCGATCTAGCGGTGGGGCAGCGTGCCCGTTCTTCTTCGATTCGTTTGCAGGGGCCCAGCAGCGGCGCAGTGCGTGCAGTTTGGCCGCGGGCTTGCCGGCGGTGGGGTTGCGTGCCCGTGCGCCCTCCCCTCTGTGTCGCTCTCTCTAGCTGGTCCCCGACTGTTGAGAGCCTTCGCTGCCTCTTACGGGGAGGGCAGAGCACTGGCGTGGCCAACCTTGCTCGATGGCGTGGGTGACTGCTGCTCGGTGGATTCTAGACGAGAGTCTTGCTCGACTTGTTGCCGGTGCCGACGTTGATGGCGCTCGTTGTGCGTCATATTCCTTCCTGGAGGCGTCGTTGAGTTTCCATCTGCCATCTTGTTGGGTCTGATCTCCAGGTGAAAACCTAAACCGGTGATCCCGGACAAGCAATGGTGGCATCTTTCAATGTCATTCCCTTCCTGAAGGCTTTGCTTGGGAGATCATTGCTGCCCCCATGCTGTTGGCCAACCATCCCCCCTCCCTGATGATTCTACATAGGTTCTTCCAGCAACTATGCCGCCAGTATCCTAGCTTTGCCATTCTCCATGATCCTTGATTGTCTTATCTCATCAAATGTCGGAAACGAAACCATGATCCCCTCTCTTGGATCTCCTCGCGCCCCCTTTTGCCGGCCCTCCCTCCATTGTCCTCCCCGCGGACGGCGTTGGATGTTGGTATGTGGGCCCGGATGTGCTGGAGGATGTCACCATTACTTCTTGATGGTGCCAGCATATCAAATACCGGTCCGGATGTGCTGGAGGATGTCATCATTCTCGATGGTGCCAGAATATCAAATGCCGGGTGGTTTCCACCGCTACCGCCATTCCCCTCCAAGGCTTGGTAATGGGCGTTGGCGGGCGTCGACTGGGGCCTGGATGTGCTCCAAAGACATTGTAATCACGACTGTCGTCTGTCTGTTGACTCGAAGCTTCACAGTCGCCGTGGGAGTGGAGGTCGCTGGAGCTTAGCCACTGGTGATGGTGTTGATTGGTGTACAACTACATGCTTATCATGGGAGTTCTTTGCTTTCTGGTTTGTGTTTTCGGTTTTTCAATTTCATCAGGCAGCGTGATGGGTGCGCAAAGCTATGTCTGGAAAACATGTATTTGTACTATCCGGCTTTAAGAGCCACATGATCAATGAAATCAGGTGGGGGACTCTCTCCCCCCGTTGACCGATCAAAAAAATGTACTACTTTCTTTCTTCACCTCCGCTGGCTACCACACGTGTCATGCTTCCCACGAGCTCATCGAGCATCAGATCCATAGCAAGGTGATTGGCAAGAGGACCGATGACGAGACCGACGTGGAGGTCGCCACCGGTGATGCCGGAGGGGCCTCGAGACTAACCTCCCGTCGACGATGGACGTCCAGCTCAAAGAACACGTTAGCTGCCCGCGCGCAGCAACTTCACGCCCCCAGTCGTCAAATTGCGCAGTGAGGTTGTCGCCCCGACTATCCATGAGCGTACTGAGGTTGTCGCATGGCCATCGACACAGCAAGGCCAACGTCCCTGGACGTCTGTGTGCAGCGAGGGGCGTCGTCAAATGTCTCCGGTCTCTCCCATCTGGATAGAAGAAGGCTGATTCGGGTGGGTGGGGGAGGGGCGACGTTAGAGCGATCCAAGACGTACTATCGATTCTAGGTGGAAGCAGGCTGATCTGGGCGAGGATAATGGCGCCGAGGGAGGGACGGGGGCATAGAGCTAGCGGAAAAGCTCGCAGCTCGGTAGTAACGAGAACTATTAATCTTGCTTTCAACAGCTTACCGTCGGGATAGTAACGAGCTCTGAGCACCCTGGCACATAAAAATTCTGGTTCGCCGAGAAGTCTTCAAATTTACTTTGCTAACATCATCAAGTTGAAAAACTGCAAGTCTCTAGACCCCATATCTCATTTCCCCTTCAGCGTACATAGCTTCTACCATTTTTGCCAACGGATCCTCTTATAATCATTGTCATCACCCCACCAGTTCTGCGATATAGCGTTAGTAACCTTTGCAAATGTTTTTTAGAATTTTAAACACCATCGTCGCATAAACCGGCACCGCTTGAGCAATTGATTTGACGAGTCCTTAGCTACCAAAATCAGAGCCTCATCAAACTCGAAGTTCTCGCGTTAATCAGACATGAGTTAACAGAAATCACCACGTTTCTCTTCCAGTGGCCCCGCCTCAGCGCCACGTTTTGCGCCACACCGCTTATCCGAAATCACCCCCGTGCTGGCTCTCGCCACGGCTCCAAACCGCACTCGGCCCTCGTCTCCGCCGCTCGGCGCGGCGCCATGGCCCCCGCCGCGCTCCTCCCGCTCGCCCCTTTGCCGCATCACCCGAACCCACCACGGCGACCTCTCTGCCGCTGCGGGGCCTCGCGCCGCGGCTTCACTGTCCACACCGCCATCGCCATTGCCTCGGCCTCCGCCTCCGCCCCCACCGCGGCCGCGGAGGCGACGTCCCCATCTCCGCCCCCCTCGCCGCCAACGCAAACGCCTTCCTCTAAACCGGGATCCCCGGTGCTGGGCGGCATCGCGAACACGAGGTCCTGGTCGCAGTACTACGGCAGCGGCTTCTCCATCCGCGTGCCTCCGTCCTTCGACGACATCCTCGAGCCCGAGGTGGTTATCAACCTGAACTGTTTCTTCTCGCCTACGTTCCATCTTCCTCCTGCGGTTAGGGTTGCTGGCCGTCGCGGGGGTGCGGGGGAGCTCAGTGTTTGGTTTCGAATTGGTGAATGCTGACTCCTTCAGTCCTTCCGCGTCTCAGGACTACAACGCCGGGATGACATACTACGGCGACAAGGCCAAGCCCCGGGCGTACGCGGCCCGCTTCGCGTCTCCAGATAGGTAGGTAGGTAAGGCCTCGCTCTACTCCATGAACTGCGGCCATTCCAGTTCTGTACTGTACATTAATTTGTGGTTACATTTGTCTCAATTTCACAAGGATGCTGTGGGAATGAATTTTGGTGGTGACGTGTTGCACATGCTAAATGCGGAGTGCTCTGCTCCTTTGTTGATGTAGGGATGAGCTCATAAGTGTGGTGATTAAGCCGTCAAATCAGCTCAAGATCACATTCCTAGAGGTTATATGAGCTTTGCCATTTTAGTGTTTTTGTCAGACATCTGTAATCCCCCATGAATTTATCTGTTCTCTGCACTATATAGTAAAAAATGCATGACATTTCAGAGCAGGCCTAGTGATATGTGTTCTCACATCAATTTAGAGCATTCTCTTGTATCCTTGAAACATAGAAGATAGAACATAGACAAGCTTGTTAAAAGGAGTTCGAACATAGGCAAACTTTGTAGACTCATAGCTTTCTTAATAATTATATCTGGCATCAGAGTGAGTAGTCTGTAAGCTTGTCAATAGCTGATACGACACCCTTATAGACAAGCACTTGTATCATCACTTGAACTTGCTCTTATTACTTTTTAGTGCAATGAATTTCCAAAGTTTATTGAGTTTGAGTGTTTAACAATAAATAAAAGGGCACACCAGCATAGGTACGAGTATGACCAAAACCTTCTTTGTAAAGAAAGAGTCAATTAATAAGGCCTATATTATCAGACGCATTGATGCTGCCACTGATTTGCTCACCATGAAGGAACTTTATATGGTCTGTGCATGACCATTTCTAAATGATGTTCCAAAAATATTTGTTTGCAGGCAAAAGATATAACTGATTTGGGAACTCTAAAGGAGGCATCCAAGATATTTGTACCTGGTGATTTCTGTTATCTTAGAATTGGATGCTGCGCTGTTTTCTTTACAAACAAATTAGATGACAGTGAATATGAAGCATTCACATATTTCATATATCAATGATGAAAATTAATCAAATTTGGGCCTAGCTTCTTGTGGTTTGTGCATTCTAAATGAGACAGTTCATTTTATGATCAGCCCGACACATATTAACGTTTACAGCTTTGACTTACTTTGCGTCCAAGTGTTTAAAGCTAGCAAAAATTGTGCCACTTACTGTCATGATTAGTTGCACAAATAAGAAGACTGTTTTATCCATTGCGCTTTTTGAGACCTTTTTGTTTAACATTATATAGTCTTGGCACTATATAGTGTCACTGTTTCAAAATTTTCCCTTTTCATTACAGAAATATGGACTGAAAAGTTAAATCCCATTCTAACACACAAAGAAACATCGATAAGGAAAATATGAAGCGAGAATATTATATTAAATTCTAAAGCATTGACATGATGTACTGATCTGGGATGATTTGCCTTATATATTTTTGTTTCATTTTGTAGCTGGTGCAAAAGTATTCTCAGCTCGAACAATTAAAGTTAAGGAAGAGGAGGATATTAGGTACTATATGATCTTTGTACTAACTTTATAGAAAAATACCAATTAAAAAATATTCGTAGTTATAAATAGCATCCAAATTCAGAAATAGTTTTCCCTTGTAATTTGTTCACGAGTAATTTTTCCACAGGACATATTACTTCTATGAATTCTGTCTGGACAAGCAACACGTTGCTCTGATGGCTACTGTGAATAGTGGGAAGGTACTCAGCTGTTCTTTTGATTCACATTCGTAAATGAGTATTGATTCTTACGCATTTGCACTTTTCAGTTGGATTATATCTACCCCAAGTCTGCTGCTTTCAGTTACTCCCTCTCCTGAAATATAAGGGATTTTCAGTTGTCCTAAGTCAAACCATCCTAAGTTTGACCATCTTAAATATTATTGTTCTTTTCTGCAAACTTAGGATGGCTTGACTTAGAGAAAAAACTGAAAATCCCTTACATTTGAGGACAGAGGGAGTACTTGTTTTCTTTCCTTCATCTATTTGTATCATTACTTTCTCCGTTTCTTTACTACTAGGGACTTAGTTCTATTGTTTAAATTTTCCTTTGAGGACAGGTAAATGTACAACAGAACCATATAGGCACAACACATACATGCAAATCTTAGTTCTGCTATACTTAAACAGCTTGAAAGTTAGAAGGCACGCACAGGATACCATGGTATGTTTCATGGAATTGCTTTAGAGAGAAGTGGCAGTAAGCATGCAATATCTCGTGAGACGTTATTGATCAACAGGGGGTCACTTGTCCTGGTTGAAACTGAGCAATTAGGAAGCGAAAGCTAACTAGAATTACATAAAGAGACAACAAGAAGGGGTGCCATACTGTTGATGCAACACAAAGCATGACAGTACAGTAGTGGCCTATGGTAGGAGCATTAACAGACACAGACTGGTGAAGCACATGAATAACATGTCAAAAGTTTAGATAAAAAATGCAGGGAAATGTACTAGCCATCATTCGGTGAGTTCTCTAGGTGACATGATTCATGGATGAGCACTGAGGCTCAAAGAGGCAGATATGGAACAATGTTTGAAAAATGGAAGGACTATTCAAATAAATAGCTGTAAAGAAGGTGCCATCAGAGCTCTGAAAACTGGATGATCCAATGCTAAAATGAGCCATCTGAAAACCCAAGGGAGAGTAGTACCTGAGGAAGTAAGAGATGATGATATAACTAAACATGCAGATGATCAACAACCTGAAGGTCACTCAGAATTATCTGAAGCTAACCCAAAAGATTAGTTCTCGACTCAAGTTCTAATCACTGGCAAAGGCAGAATTAACACCCTGAAGATGCACATGTCACATGTGATCTCTTAGCTCAGGATAAAGCTCGTAGCATCGCTCAGCAAGATAACCAGGTCTCTTGCACTGAGAGCAGACAGTTTGGGTATTAGCAGCAGACAGAGAAACATCTTTGATAATCAGAGCAGTAAGAGGCTCATCCATGGTGGGAAATGGAACGTGCAACAAGCTCAACCACAGTAGGATCAAACTCTGGGCGAAGACACGCAAGGAAGTTAATCAAGTCGTACTTCTGATTAAATTTCTCCTTGGCTGCAGAACAGTCACATCCAGGACACGCCTTTGGCATCATGCAGTCCAACTGCCATGTGATACGCGTGAATGCATTGTAAAACTCCTAGATGGACAAAAACTCCTAGATGGACATGTCATGCTGCCACAGATTACGAAGCCTCCTCCAGAAGAGAAACGCGAAGTGCTCAATTATGCTCATGACACTGCTGAAGATGCTCCCACATCTCTCGAGCTGATGAGAGACCAATAAATTGTAGCTTGATTGGTTCCTCCACGCTCATGCACAAGATAGCCATCACACGATCGTCACTGATCCTCCAGGCTGCAGCAGTCTCTGCATCGACCTCCTCCTCAACAGGAGCCTTGTCAGTGAGATGAGATACCTGAGCAATACCCCTGAGTAGCACACAACTGTAGATGCCATAGGACATAGGTGATACTTCTGGTCATTCAGCTTGCTAATAATTGTCAGCATAGCATCATGAGAGGTCATAGGCTAGGACAGCAGCAAAGGACAAGCCACAGCAGTGTGAATTGTGAGAAACAGGTGCAGCAGTCAGTCACAAGTCAGAATGCACGAACAAGTCCGTAAAGCAGGACCAAATGCACAATGCAGCGGCACCAAGCACTTTTGACTCTTTGACCAAAGGCCAAAAGAAAGTAGAAGAATCCACTGAAACATCCCTTGCTATAAGCTGTTATAATCAGCAGCCGCACGGCATGACACAAGTTTGCAGATGGCTTCAGGCAGTTGAAGATTAGGCGGCTGCAGACAACTCCAGTGGTGGTAACCGCAGCAGGAGGGCCCTGGGCAGCGGCACTTCACTGAGCGGAAATCCAGAGCAGTGGCGTGTGCTTAGAGCACCGCCGGAGTCTGCGGTGGGAAGAGACTGGTATTCAAATCAGGCCACCAGGACCTTAGATTGCACTGCTAGCAGCGGCTGAAGGCGACTCCAGTACAGATACTGAGACAACTACAGCAACTGGTTTTGGAGGGCGGCAACCAGCAGAGAGTCGGCTGACTGCTGGCGGAATAATAGTCAGGTCAACGACAGAGGACAGTTTCGGCCTAGGCCCTTAACGTTAGACCCAACAAGGCCTGGCGAGATGTTCAATGGGCCAGCCTGCCCAGCCATATGGGCCAAATATACACATACAGTACCTGGCACTTATTAGTATACCACGTATATCAAGTCATTAATTTCTCAAAAAAAAACGTATATAAAGTCATTCTCTTTATTTATTCTGGCCATGGAAGTAATTAATCAAACTTTTGTTCCTCTCAAAATACAAAGTAAATCAAACTTTGTATTTTAAAATATCCCTTAATTTGTTGAACTGAAAACTTATGCCAATCTTTAGCTAGTTCTTATACAACGCACCTTATTACCTTAGACAACTGCATTTTCTTCCAGATTCTTCAATTTTCTTGAATTTTGTGTTGTCATGTGGGACAGACGTACATTGCTGGCGCTACTGCTCCAGAGATGAAATGGGGTGACGACGGCGTGAAGTTACGTTCGGCTGCCGTGTCTCTATCCGTTTCATGAATGATTGTGCAAAAGATGACAACAAAAAGGATTGGGATACAATTCTTGGATTCAGCGGTATGCATAGAGAGATCGATTACTATCCTAGTCGTGGAAAGAAGGTAAATAGTTCTATTTGTCGGCAAAAGCAACAAAGCACTGGATGAGACTGCACAAGGTTTCAGTCAAGTCTGTAAAAGATTTTGGAATATATATATATATATATATATATATATATATATATATATATATATATATATATATATATATATATATAGTTATGAAGATTGGCATCATAATTGAAATCTTGTTTACCTACAACCAAGGTAATAAATAGCGGTGGTAGCGGCCGCAATTGCACCCGCAATAGCGGTAGCGGTCCATTGCCGCTACCGCTATGAGGTAGCGTTCTGAACTTTGCATTCTAGAACTTTGCGGCCGTAATTTTGAATAGCGGGCCGATATTGCGGCCGCAATTGCGCGTAACAGGCCGCAATAGCATGGAAGCAAATATCCCTAATTAGTCCAGCCCACTATGACTCACACCCCAAATTCAAAACTCATGCATCGGCTGTGAAACATAAAATTATTCATGATATATGCACTTAAAATTATTTATACTTATTATTCATGATATATGTGCTTAAAATTATATGGGACTATTGGGGTGCCGCTATTGGAACTTATCGTCCGCAATATCGCCCGCTATACGCAATCCGCTACATCGACGCCAATCCGCTACCAACCCGCAATACGCTATTTAGTACCTTGCCTACAACTGATATGTTCATTCTAAATTGGAAGTTGTTTTTATTTTGTTTTAAGTCAAACTTGTAAGCGGGCGCTAGACCAGTTGGCTAGCTGCTACTGCGTTGCACCCTTGCGGCCGGCGTTCGATCCTCCATGGGGCGACACCCCTTGCGGCCGGCGTTCGATCCTCCATGGGGCGATTTGTCGGCCGAAGGTGAAAACAAATCCCCTTGTCCCTTGTCTGCCTCACGCCAAAACACAGGTCTAAGGTTAGTCCAGTCTAACGGGAGCTGTGGGTGCCGCTGTGTATGGGTAGGGCAGGGGTTTGAGGATTTTCTCGATCTACGTGAGAAGATATTCTTCTTAAGCACAATACACAGGGGTTGTCTTACCCTCCGCGGATCGAGTTTTTTTTTTTAAGTCAAACTTATCTAGTTTTGGCAAAGTACACACACATCCAAATTATAAGTCACTTAAACATAGCAAATTCGATGTATCGAACAAGTCAAAGTGACTTAAAATTTGAAACAGAGGGAGTATCAAATAAGATTTATCAGGTACACTATGAAATATAATTCGAAAGTGTATTTAATTGATATTGTAGATGTTGATTGTATAAACTTTGTCAAGATCAGCCTGTCTATCCGGGTTTAAGTCCTCGACTTGGCACGGGTGCTCGCATTTTTCTGGATTTATTCTAGACTATGCTTTTAGTGGTAGGCGACGTCCCCGTCAACAGCGAGGCGCCTGTGGTGACTTCGTGAATCTCAAGATCTGTCGGCTCAGTCCTTCGGAGGTGCTCATAGAGGTAGGGTTTGCGTACGTGTGTTCATAGGGGTGAGTGTACGTGCATGTTGTAGGCGTCTGCGTTGTACTGTGTAATTCTTAAAAAAAAGTTAGACGAGTTGGCTTTGGACTAAGTTCTCTTAGGACAAGTTAGAAGACTACTCTTACGCAATTCTAATAGAAGTCTGCACTAAACCAAGCGTGCAATCTCAATGGATGCATAAGTAAATGTCGTTCTTGGCCTTCTGCCCAAGATAGTTGCGCCTTGTATACTTGGACGGAGAGAGTATTCACCAGAACTCTCGGAACTTATTAATTAAATAAAATCTTTAGTGAAAATTGAGTTTGGACTCCAAATTCGGGAGTATTGGTGGTTAAAATCAAGGTGAAAAAGACTGCTAACAGACATTCTTGTCGAACTGCTTAGGTGATAGAGCAAGACATTCTACTTAGTGATGATCAGATCCATGGCGCATCCTTGATCGGGGCGAGAAATTATTGGCAAAGCAGTTGTTCGCCTTCCACTTCTGCCTAGGGAGCATCACTTTCCACCGTAGGCATGCTTGGTTGGCTTTCATTTCTTTCCAACCAAAATCATGGCAAGAAAAAACTTAGGCTTGGCAAAATTAAGGCATGACAAAGTTAGGGCAAAAAAGCATAGGTGTACTTTGGTTTTGTACCATAACAATAGTAGAAAATATTTTCTTTCTTATGCAGTTTAAGAAGTTTCTAGAGACTTGTCAAAATTTTGGCCACAAACATTGATGTGTCAATTCTTTGACAATGAACCAATTGATGACTAAAAATTTTGGCTTGCTATAATTTTGGTTAGGCAAGAATTAATTAGAAGCCAACCAATCAAGCCCTACCTCCTCGACTACCGAGGATGTGGTAACCTTCAAGGTGGAGGAAGAAGGTAAGGGTTGGGGATGATGACGACAATATGGTGCTGCACTGGGATTGAAGAGTGGAGATTCGGAGAGGGGGGCTTATGGAGACAGTGCTAAAAATGAACATGTAGGCCTCCCCTTGTCAAGACCGAAGCCACATTCAGCATTGAGGACTCGACAAAGTGGGGCACAAGTAGTGTCTTAAGAGTTCAGGATCTATATGATATCCTTCCAAGACCGGTTTGCTAAAATTCATGTACCAAACACGCTCACGATATAGCTAAGAGATTGACATCCAACAAGTGAGCAACACAAGATGCATCTTTTACCTATATATAGGAATCCAAACTAAGCAGGAGATGCATGCATGGCAACATCCATCAAGTTCTTCCCGGAACAAAAAAAAAGGGGGGGAGGGGGGGAGGATGAAAACAAAAGGAAAACCCTGTCCTGATTCTGAATTCACCTATCCCACTCTCTACCGCTTCTGAACTCCGCTACTCACTCACAAAGTCACAAGTCACAAACCCGGCTAAATTACAGGCGGACCAAAAGCCCTGGAGAAAAGAAAAAAAAACCACACAGGTCACCAAAATACACAGACGTTCAAACTCAACTGCCCGCGCGTTTTGACCATTTCTTCTTCTTCTTCTTTTCTTTTCTTTTTTTTTGGCCTCGACAACGAGAGAAAAAACACTCCAATAACCCTAGGAATTAAACGGTGGCTCATTGCATCGGGTCCTACTCGACCGCTCGGTTCGACGGCGACGTGACGTCGGGCGGGTCCTCAGCCCTGCGCCTCGATAGGCGACATCATCGCCGAGAACCGGCGCTTCTGGATGCGCGGCGGAAGGTGCTTGTTGTACCGCTTCGGCCCGACCGTCCACGGCAGGAACACGCCGGTGCCGCTGCGGCCCATCCGCTTGCTGATGTTGCCGCCGCCGGTGCCCGACGAGGCCATCACCATGGGCCTCGCAGGCGCTGCGGCCACCATCATGACAGGCGCGCGCATGGCCATGCCCCAGGCCGCGGGCGCCAGCACGGCCTGCGGGGTCGGGGCATACCCGATGATGGCACCGCTGACCGGGGGCTTCTGCGTCATGCACGCGGGCGCCGCCACCTGGGAGGCCGTGGCCGGCTGCGGCTGCCAGGGCGTCATGGCCTTGGTGGGGGACGGGAGTGGGCTCAGGTCCACCGGCGTGGATGGCCTCACCCTTGCGAACGTGATGCTCACGCGCCGGTTGGACGACGGGCACACCACATGGCGTGCCATGTCGGCACTGTTCCCACGCATCACTAATAGGGACCTGCAGGTTTTTGGAGCGCAGTTCCATGGCCATGAGCCTTATGTTTCATCTTAGATAGTATGATTAAATAGATAATGCAATTGTGAAGCTTACCCTTGCTTTAGTGAGAGTGTGAGAGGTCCCTT
Source organism: Saccharum hybrid cultivar R570 (assembly GCA_038087645.1). NCBI lineage: Eukaryota > Viridiplantae > Streptophyta > Magnoliopsida > Poales > Poaceae > Saccharum > Saccharum hybrid cultivar. The sequence goes on from JAQSUU010000443.1 coordinate 17,820,374, forward strand.
GTAGTTGCCGTTGCTGTCAGTGACAAGTGACCTGCCAAATGCCATCGTAGTTTCAGACAGCAGAAGAGTGCAAATGGGGTTGTCCAGATGGGGAGGCTTGAAGTAGGGCTGTGAATGTTCATCCTGCGAAACAGATTAACTGACTTGTGAGCAAGGTTTTCATTTTCGGAAATTAAAATTTATCAGGGGTCATAGATAAAGAGGATAAACAGGATATATCGGACCAAATTCAAATAAAATTTAATTTGAATTTAAGTAAATTTAAATTAATTAAACAAAATTTATATGAAAAAGATAGATTATTTCTTATCGGCACCTACGGATAAACAAGATATATCAGAAATATCGGGAGATTTCGGCCGACAAGGGAAACCATGCTTGTGAGAGCCTAAAAATGACACTTGCCCAACGAAGGGATATTTGCTGTTTGTAAAACTGAGCTATCTATCCATGCACTGCAGAGAACACAGATGTCCAGGTAACAATTTCTTAGTTTTAATAATAAATCTGTGTCAGTAGGGTAACATCTTTATATCTTCAGTTTGTCAACCCTGTAATCTCACCCCCAGTTTTTGTTACTCACTAAATCAAATGTAAAGTTGACAGTGTAGACAAATGTTTTTCAATTCCGTTTTTATCCGGTCCCACAATTGGCCAATTGTAGGTTCACTAGGGGATAGTTAACAGGGTGTTTTAAGAGATACATAAAATAAAATTTAAACTTAAACCACACTCAGTGTGTTACAATTCTAAAATTCTTTATTTTTCTAAACAGAGGGTGAATGGCCGTAGTTCTGAAAGAGGCCAACTTTATTCAACTCGGGGGAAAGGTACAAGATCTGCACAGATATTATGACTAATAGAAGCGAAAGAGCATTTGATTTCATCGAGTGTGCTGTCATGTTTATTTATATAGTAATAAAACATCAACATCTACCTCATCGAAGAAGTTGATGATGACACTGTTTGGTTTCCTGGTTTCTGGTATTAAACGCCAAAGAACAAGGTGGTCAATGACAGCCTGCAGGACCAGGGGGATTGGTTCTGTGTGACCTGTGGACAAGGAGAAAAAGAGGACATTTGGGACATCATTCACAAGGCATTTCAATGTCTTTAGATGCCATAGTCATATAAATATGCTATGCACAAAAGGCATATGCTTGCCAGTGTAAGCAAGTTGAAGAAAACGAGGTACAGAGTCTTCGGAACATACAATTAGCTTCCTCTGTGGTAGGTTGAAATAATGGGACACCGAGCTGTATGATCTCCCTCTTGTTTCCTTTGATCTGCTTGTTGAAGAATATGAAAGTCTCACCTAAATTTGAAAAAAGAAAAAGATATATAATAAGCACCGGACTGAACAAGGAAATTGCACCAAGGCAATATTACAAGATACTCACTTCATTGAGCACGTAAACATACGGTCACATTTCAAGAGACAAAATAGATGAACACACTGACCAGAGCTAAGAAAAAATTAGTGGTTTCCAAGTTCAGGTAGCTTACTTGGACGTGATGATTTCAGCCAAAACCCAATGGACCCAGGTCGTGGATTCTATGTCAATTCTTAAGGAGGGGTCAGCATAGTCAGGAACTTAAGAGGTCAGTTGAGGTCTTGCTTGGATCAACATTTTGTTGTGCACGACTTTGGACGGACGTTACCATGGCTTGGCACGACCTATTCCAATAAAACAGAAGCGATCTAATACGTTACTAGTATTAAATTATATATTCAGTTCAAAGGTGTTTCTTTTTCATTAAGAGAGGTAAACTTCAAGTTAGCTGAAGGGAAAGACATGTCAAATCGGTCAGCGTGTTAGTCACTAGGTTGATAACTTTACTTTTGTTTGTTAGATTCAAGTTCTACTGAGTTATAAATTTCAGCATCCCTTATATTTTTCTGTTTCTACAATATGGGGGCGACAATTGCTAGGACCTAGGACCCTAGATCTATGAGCCAGTTAGCATAAAATTATACTCCCTCCGTTCCAAATTATAAGTCGTTTTAACTTTTTTGGTTCATCCATTTTGCTATGTATCTAGACATGTTATTATACCTTGATGCATAGCAAAATAGATGTACCAAAAAAAGTCAAAGCGACTTATAATTTAGAATGGAGGGAGTATAAGACAAAAAATCAGCAATGATAAAAGGTAATGAATGATAGCCTGAAGTAGGACCACAGTTAGATGCTATGCATAAAGCATTTTGGTATCTTATTAAAGCATCAATAGATGATACTGCACTTTTTTTTTCTTTTGGAGAAATAACCACATCTTAGCTATGGAAACTAATAGAAGTAAGCAAACACAATGAAAAATAATACTAAATTTTTTAGACATATAGGTAAACTTCATGAACGAGATCTTCTGAAGCAATAGGAACACAACTTACCTGAAAGTTCTCCATTTCTGCCAGCCTGACGAATTTCATTGATGAATTCTGCAACTTTCATGATCTCCGATGTTGTAAACACATCTTCATATATCTTCAAGCCTTTCACGACATTAACCTGGTTGTAGCACAAGGTCATGAACATCAGTAAAAAACGAGTGTATTCAGAAGAAATGAATTTTAAGATGAACAGAAGTGCTACTACTTCCTACAGCATCTCCTAGTCCTTCTGTACAGAAAGATTGCCGAGTGGTGTAAAGTTGGAACTCGCCATGTGCCCCTTCACGGATTCCTTGGCCACGAAACCTTTCTGGATCTTGATCCTCTCAGGACGGGCAATGCACTCCTCGTGGTCAGAGCAGATGGGATAGCTCTCTGGTAGGCTGTGTTCCCCTTGAGATCCTTGATCAGTATGATCTGCTAAGTAATATATATCTCAGAGGCTACCCAACGATTGTTGGATATATATACTACGGTTTGCAACAACAAAAAAGCAAATAGGCACCAAATTCTTCAACGAAGCTATCTCATTTAGGACACAACATTTCATTAAAATAAAATACAGACTGTACTTAATCTTCACTTTTCACGCATGGCATGATTAAATGTTTCACTTGGGTGTTTGCTAGGGGGCAAGGTCCCTCGATCAGCACCAACAGGTCCAGTCTATCACCCGTTCAAATTCTCACATATCGTTCTGTCATGTGCTGCTTTTATCACCCGTTGGATCTTCAAAATATTCATCATAACCCAGGAAGAAATGATTTCGTTTTTGGTTGAATCTCAAGCTGCTGCACCCTAGTGGTGTCACTTTCTACGGACTACAGCATGAATGGAGAGAAAAAAGTGGCGTTCCATGATATAATAATATGATAAAGAGGAGAGCGCGTAGACAAGAGATTCGCCAAAGCTGAAGCGAGCACGGCATTGCTAGTGTGTCCGTAGTCGCACGAACCGAATGAAAGCAGGGACCAGCAGCAGTATGCGTGTCCCAATTATTGGGCAAGGACGGGTATAAAGATGATACTCCAGTAACCCGCTCTGCTTATATCACTCCCTCCTTTCCTTTCTTGGTCCATCGCACGCACAAGAAACACAAGAATTGTTTTCCATCTACTTTCTTTTTTTTTAAAAAAAATTATAGTCCATCGGTTGTGAATTTTGGGGGAGATCGACTGAAATCTTCTACAATCGAGACGGGTTACAAAAAGGCAAGCTGACTAACAACAGCAGCATCCGGCCAAAGCTTGGAACATGATGGCATCATCAAATCATCAATGGACAGCGCATACACCAGCGACGCTATTGTAAGTTGTAACCCAATTAATCAATTCCATGGCACAGCTCAATCGTGCATGTGCGAAGAAATTCAAGAAGCTCCAAAAGTTCTCCGTCCACTCCCTAAGCCACACACGCCCACACGCCACACCTACCCCTGACGACGGCCGCGCTAGCGGCTGAAGACTCGACGGGAGCCGCCACGGTCCACCACCTTCAGCAACCAACATGGCGTACGGAGACAAGAAGTTCTTTCGCGAAACCCAGCAGCCGGGACCCCCACAGTACATCCGGCTGATTGGCCGGGGTCCCACGAGACAGTGGCCCACGGGGCGACCACGTGTGCGGCCCGGGCTGCCCGGGGCGGCCGATCCGATCGGCGCGGCACCAACCAGATCCATCCTCCTGGCACCCGCCGGAACCCGATCCGGGGCCAGGTGGTCGGTCTCCCTCTCCCTTGGTGCGGGTTCATGTGGGTCCATTAACTAGCGTCAGAGGCACGCCGCTGGGGAGCTCGAGTTCAAGGCTGGCGTCAGTGTGGGAGTGGCACTCACCGACCGCCCGTTCGCTCCATCAAGTGAGGAGTCACAAGTTCCGTCGAGGCCAACCGTGTGCCAAGTCCTGCGCCGATCGATCTGAGAGCGACACATGGGCAGCAATATTCTAAAGGCCACGCGCAATTTGCAGACAGGGCAACCTGCCAAGTAAAGATGGCAACGGGTCCCCGATCCCCGATTCCCCGCGGGGAATTCCCCTATTAGGGGACGGGGATGAGGTCAAATTGATCCCCACGGGGATCTAAACGGGGGAAAATTGCCCCCCGTCGGGTCTGGCGGGGACGGGGATGGGGGATCAATCCCCGTACCCGATATCCGCTTCCCCGCCCCGTTTAGTACACAGGCTTCGCTTTCTTGGTTGATGGCCCAACCAGCCCATGAAGGCCCAATATCATCCAAGTATATAACACTGATAACCCTAACTTCTCCCCCCTCGAGTTCCCTGTCCCAGGCTCCCAGCCACCCCTCCCGCCGCCGCCAGGCTTCTAGTTGCCCGTCACCACTCACCACTGCTGCACGACGGCTCCAGCAAGCCCGACAAGTTGTCCATCTGTGCACCTCCGGCGATGGCGCGTCCGTGCAATCCTCCAGTAGCGGCGGCGCATCCACGTGCAGACACTATGGGTAGCTGCGGCCTGCAGCCGCACGTGCTCCACAAGAGCAGCAGCTCGTGCCCATGTGCTCCCCACGGGCAACAGTGCATGCTTCCCCGTTCCCCAAGGATAGTAGTGGCTTCTTGAAGTAGGTAGGTACTGGAGCTTCAGATCAAGACTTATCACCACTACCGTGGTCCATGGATTTGTCCTCCATGTCCCTACTCTCTCCTCAAGATCTTGCTATTTGGCTATTTCTATTTTCTTGAATGCTATTTCTGGATTGTAATCCATGTTGTACTCTAATTTCATATCAGTGCCTTATGTGAATGGTGATGATGATAAACTAATGCGGGGCGGGGATCCCCGACGGGGATTTTCCCCCATGCGGGGACGGGGATGGGGAAGAAAGCTTCCCCGTGAGCTTTGGCGGGGACGGGGACGGGGAATTTATCTCCCCGCGGGGACGGGGATGGGGAGGCATTCCCCGACGGGGAATTCCCCGTTGCCATCTTTACTGCCAAGCCAATCGCAGCACCGCTGCACACTTGCACGAACCAGACCCAACCAGGCTGGTGTGCCCAACTGCAACGATGGATTCGAGGCCGCTGCCGCCCTCCGCCAGGGAACAGACGGGTCGGGCGGAGGCGCCCGAGCGGCGAGCACCCGTAGCTGCACTGCACGTTTAATAATAAAATAAAATAAATAAACTACTACTACTCCAACATCATTTGGTGGCGACGCACCTACAGTAAACGATCGCGTAATTGCAAGAGGCCGCCGTACTGCCACCGGTACTTTTCCGCGGGACCAGGGCAGGCCAAAAGGGTGGCCGAGGTGGCCGCGTGGAGGCAGAGCAAGCCGGGAAAAAAAAAAAGAAGGCCGTCGGAGTCTCGGAGGAAAAACGGTAGGGTTTTTCGACCCCGTGATCCCCTTTCACGGGTACTCCCTTCTCCGCCGCCGCCACGGCCGACGGCCAGGATTGACCGAGAGGATAGTGACTCGTTGGACATGGACACGAAGAAGAATTATTGGACCTCGCGCACCAATTTTCCACTAACCACCAGAAGAGATGGACCCGTGGCCCGTGCGCCAGCCATCTCCATTCCTATTTCCCATGAACCATAACCAACGCTCATGTGCAGCTTTTAAGCAATAGTGCCATGATTAAGCGTAATCTGGAAGCCTGTTAGTCTCGTGAATCGAAGACATTAATAATAAATAAAATTCCAAAAAAAAAAGACATTAGTATACTATAGTCCTCATCCCATTTTAGTTAGGCCCAAAAAGTAGGAGATTAGTAAGAAAAAAAACTTGCGGAGGAAGCCACACCTGGCTACCAGATCCAAAAGTTACGAATCGGCCGAAATTTATTTGATAATTTTAGAAACTCTACTCTGCTAGTGCGGACGTTGAGCTAACGGAAACGACGATGGATTCGGCAAATTCGAATGCGGAGGCCGGAGCATGAACGGGATGCAGGCATGCAGCAGGCAGGGTAATTAATTGACGTGAGCACGGGAGGATAATTAATTGACGTGAGCACGGGAGGATTTAATTTGCGGGTTGGTAGTGATTATACTTACGTCCGTCTGCTACGGTGTCGTCTTCCGTGGAGGGGGCCTTCCGCTCCGACGAATCTCCCGAGGAATCAACGTCCGCGTCCTGCTCGTGGTACTCCACGGCGGGGTCGATGACGGTGCCGTCAGCCTCCTCGGCCGCCGGTGCCGGATCCTGTTGTACGGGATCCTGCTCGTGCTCCGGCTCCGGCTCCAGTTCGGGCTCAGCCTCAGCCTCAGCCTCAGCGGGGAGGTCTTCCATGGGCTCCTGGATCACCGTGGACGTGGCCTCCTCCGAATAGCAGCAGGACCCCGCGACGGCGACGGCGGCGGCGCGGGCGTCCGCGACGCGGCGCAGCTCGGCGGTGACGTCCGCGACGGGGTAGAACTTCTGCATGTGGAGGACGGGGAACCAGTTGGCGCGGCGGCGGTGGAGCGCGGCGAAGACGGGGTCGTACTCGGGCCCGCCGCCGCCGATCTGCGCCAGGTGGCCACACAGTGCGTCGATCATCGCGTTGGCCGCCGCGAACTCGCCGCGGAACCAGCCGATCACCGCGTCCCTGGCCGCCACCTCGGGCGCCGCGGGACCGCCAGCCGCCGCCGAGCCCACCGGCGACCCCGGCATGCCGGCCGCCGTCGTCATCGCTCCCGCGATCGCCAGCCCACGCTCGCTCGTCACAGCCCTGCCCCTCTCCCTCTCGCACTCGCTCCCTCCACAGCCCCCGGTCGGCCGAATTCCCTACGCCTCTCGTCTGCCTCCCCACCTATCTCTTCTCTTGTAATGGTGGCGTTGGTTCAACTCGACCCGTTCGTTGGCCCTGGCGAAACAGAGGAAGACGGTGTGTGTGTGGGGCGCTGGCTCGCCCGGGCGCTCGTATAAATACCTCGGCGGGTGCGCCCGTGGCCAGCCCCAGGCGGGTGACGTGGCGGCAAGTTGGGGGGGCCTAGCGGGCGCGGATCCGGCGTCGAGGTTGAATAGCGGGCCGGGTCGCTTTTACGGCCTACGGGGGTCGGACGGACCGGGCGGGCAACGGGGGCGCGTGCGGGCCGCGCGCGCCACCCACCGGCCGGTGGCCGCCGGGGCTGCTGGGACGGACGGTGGCAGCGTCACTCGCGTCACCGTACACCCGGACCCGACCTTGGGACGCATGCCGGGCGGCGCTGCCGGGACGTGGGGTCCACGGCAAGGTGCCTAAGGCCTAAGGCCATATGTGCCTTATCCGTGCATTCGTGGGCGCGGTCTGCTGGACCACGAACGATCCTGGCCGTCCGCTTCAGAGCCCCACGGACATGTCCGGTTTCCTTTCACCAGCCCGGTTATGTTTTTTTTTTCTTTTTCCAAAAAGATGCTAGCGATGTGTCGTGGACTGTGGCTATATTCCAAGTGACGTGGAGAAGGGCGTTGAACAAGCGAAGACAACACGGGATGTTGTAACGCACGTAGAGACAATCCAATCTTTGGGACGTTGTTGGGCGAACCAGAGAAAAGCTATTTGAGGTTGGAGCCACGACTAATTAGATGATCTTTGTATGTAAGTATGTGCGGTTCTACCAGAGAAAAGCTAACGGAGCCACCGGCCACGGCTAGTTAGATGATCTTGTAGGTGCGGTTCTACAAATACTATGCATTGTGATGGTTGTGTTGTAATTTTTTTAGGATATAAAATGAAGATAAGATTGATCATTGTTCACTTGGAGATCATTGTTCACTTGGAGCATGGTTAGAGGGTGGAAGTATACGATCAACCTTTTGGGATTGATAATAAGAATGCAAATTGTACAACATTGTGGCATGGTCGTAACTACTTTGGGCCTTATTGTTTGAACTGCAGTTTTTGGACTTTTGTCTTGAATAAAAGATGGCTTTCTAACTTTCGACTTCTATCTGTTGACTTTCTTTAATGACTTCTGCAATTAATTTTTATTTGGCTTCTAGTTGTTGACTTTTGCTATTGAGTTTTTAATAAAATTTTAGTTTCTCAGCACATCAAAAGCTAGAAAAACTTCTCTCAGTATGGTTTTCAGCTTTTAGGTTGCGCTTAGCTGCGAGAAACGTTTTAAATTCTCAATAGAGTCACTATAATCGATGCCAAACGCCACGAATAGATAAACAATTCAGCAATTAATTTTTATTTGGCTTCTAGTTGTTGACTTTTGCTATTGAGTTTTTAATAAATTTTTAGTTTCTTGGCACATCAAAAGCTAGAAAAGCTTATCTCAGTATGGTTTTCAGCTTTCAGGTTGCGCTTAGCAGCTCAATAGAATCACTATAATCGATGCCAAATGCCATGAATAGATAAACAATTCAGGGAGAAACACTTGGAACAGATTCTCAATTTTATACTAGTCCTGTGAAACAACCAAAAATTGGATTCTCCTAATTTTTGTTCTAGTTTGAAGAATCCAACGAGCTAGCCACACGGTTTCACGAAGTAATTCTTATTCATCAGAGAAATGTTTCTGAAGTGAATCTAGATCTGAAACGAGAATCTAGAACATTGTCATATTTCCTCATAAGTTAGCTTTCTAGTTTTTTAGTGTGCCATTTGTTTCAGCTTATGGCTTCTGACGGAAAGAAGTCAGAAAAAAAACTAAAAAATAGCCCCTAATTTCTCTAAGAGTTGAAGAACCGGGAACAAGATGGACCGGAATGTTACCACCTCAACTTACCTTGCCAACATGTAACCTCATGCACCAATAATGTAAAAGTGATTTTCCTTTCAAAAAGATGTTAGCTATGTATGTTGTAGGTGTACCATATGGACTCTAAACGATGTGCTCATGTGCAAGAGGCCGCTGAAGAAGTGAAGGCGACAAGGGATAAGGTAACGGATGTCAAGAGCTAGGAGGCGGTTCAGTTTTTTTGTGGACGTTATTTGGCAAACCAAAGAAAAACTATCGGAGCCACAGCTTTACTCGATAATCTTGTAGGTGTGATTATAGAAATAATACTATGCATTGCGGTGGGTGTGTTATGTTTGTTTCAATGGTTTAATATGCACATAGATTAATCTTCAATTAAGGCATGATTAGAGGGTTGAAATACAGGATCAATCTAAAAGATTGATGTAGTAAGAATGCAAATTGTAGAATATTGCGGCTCGATTCTAACTGCTCCGTTTCCTCTAAGAATTGAACAAAACTTCACTTCAGGAAGAAACCAGCAACAAAAGATGGACTAGAATGTTACTATCGGTTTAAGTTACCTGGTCTTAAGGCTCAAGCGCACCAATGGTCCATATAGTACCATCTTTCTAGAGGATCTATCTGACAGGAACATGCTGGAACATTTCAACAGCATGACTTCACCCGTCATTAACCCAAACCCTCTAGATTGGCAGAGTTTTCTCCTCATAGTCATGGCAATGAAATGACATTGACATTGAATTCAAATCCTTCTCTACATACGAGTATTTGAGGTGGCACCGCACAACACGCCCAAGATCAAAGTCGTGTATATTTCCGCAAGAAAAAAGAAAACAAAGGTAAGAAAAGATCAAAGTTGTATTGTACTACTACTAAACACATGCATCTTGTTTGATCTCCATGTTCATTCCCTTTCTTAATTAACTAGCGCCTTGGAACTCGCAACTTCTATTGGTGCTGTACTGCAGGATTCAGTAAAAAAAAAGAGCAGTGATCTAGGATCCCTCTTTTAGCGACTCTTTTAAAGTTACAGCCCTTGGACAGTAGTAGGAGTATTTTAATTAAGGTGGGGCAATACAATATGGAATCAAGTTATGGTGTGATGCTGGATTAATGCGGTTGTTTATATTGGCGCTGATTTTGTTGTGTTTAATAAGGATGGGGTACATCTGGGTGGTAGGTGTTGGATGCGCTAGCTGCGCCTGTTCTGGAGTTCCCTTTTGGGAAGCTTTTGCTGGAGAACACACACTGCAGCAACCACCAAAGTACGTGGCATGTGATCAACGATTTTGTACCATCCTGACCTGTTCATGACCCTACCTATCTGCATTATATGGCATCCGGCGAATCATATGGCGTGCCAAATCAATTTGGTGGTGCACGTTTGGGAAGCGATCTGGTAGGTCTGAATTCAATTGCCGGGCACAACAATATTGTAGGAGTGATCTAGAACTGAGACCAGAGACCTCAAATTTATTGCGATTTTTTTCTTCAAATATGGCGTGTTTGTACATTCAAATTCAATACCGTGTTTCTGTAGCAGGGCCCATTTTGGATGGGGGGCATCGTCTTTCAAATTTCAGCTTGTATATTTCTATATTTCTGTAGCAGATTGACTTTTGTATGGTAAGATGAAGAGAAGTTGTGACGATGGTAGCATAAGGCTTGGTGCAGATTAAGCATGGTCTATACGTCATACGTGTGACAGGTTTACATTTATGGAACAGAAGTCCAGCCTGTGCTTACGCCTGTTGCGGCAGCATTAGGTCATCCAGCACGGGGACACACATTTTCGTCATCCCTGTGCTGGGGTCGGCGTTGACCTTGACCTTGCATGCTCCATGGCCCTCCCCGAATGGAACGGCCAGTCCGTGTCAGCAGTAGGGTAGCATGAAAATGTCATGTGCAACATGTCCAGTTAAATAATCCGGGATCTAGCTCGGGAGCCAATCTAGTTTTCCTGCTGATCTGTGCATTTCCTTATATAATAAAAAACAAATACTAAAAGAAAGATGGAGTGGTCTACTGGTCTCTGAGATTGTGATGGACTGATGGTAACATTTTGCATATGCGCCAACAATAACAGCCCTGTTGCGGCCAGACATGAACCACGTAGAGCAATGCAATTCGATCCAGTTTAATCTACGTAGGAGTATATGAAGAACGCACGATGCGTACGAAAGAAATCTGCCGTGAAAACGCAGGCACGAACGCGGCGCGATCAAAGGGCAGCAGCCAGCAGGGGCAGGCACTGATTGGGCGTGGCCCTCAGCCTGTCGGCCCCGGCCTGCATTGACGCAATCCCGTCAGCGACCGCTCTGCCCGCCGCTGCGCCGCCCATCTCAATTTGCTTGTTTATTTCTTTCAGTCGTCGGCTAACGACCGGGGCACCATAATTGCCTATAGTTTATTCTTTTTTAGATAATGAACTGCCTATAGTTTATTGGGCTCTGTATGAACAAGTTTGTCTTTTCTTTCGAAATTCAACTCCTAAGATGACAGGCAGTGGAGAACTGGAGTCTGGAGATATCTTACTCTACTACTATAGGCCCTGAAGATGAACCATAATGCGCATTAGTTTGCGGAAAAGAAAACAACTACTATAATGATGATGATGATGCTCGATATCGGCCACTGCCGAGCACGTTTAGTAGTGGTCCATGTGTTGAGCTGACAAGCTTTCTAATTTCAAATTTTTTTTGCCTTTTGCGGCTTGCATGACTTATATACAGACTTGGCGATATATGTAGCATTTTATTTATTTTAGAAAACGATGTGTGCTTACTTTAGGATCTTTTATTTTTGGTTTTAATAGAAAGTGATCTTTAAATTTCTTCTGGTGCTCTTAAGTACTCTCTCCGTCCTCAAATCAAAATATATAATTCTAGTTCTAGCTTTGAATCTGAACAAATCGTGTAATTTCAAAACTAGAATTGTATTTTTTTTGACATGGAGAGAGTATAATTCATTTACATGAATAACGCAATTGTCCGAAGCCGATGAGAATGGTTGACAAATGCAGCCTAGACTGGGTGGTTTTGAGAAATGGGTTGTATATATAGAATAAAAAAACATACCCTTGTAAAATGGAATGTGCTCACGAGTTCGATCATGCTCATGCTTCTTTTTTTCTTAATCGTGACTAAAGTGATGAGTATTATTGCCATAAGAAATACGGAGTAGGTACTAATATTTAAAGAGGGAAGGATTGCTTTAGGAGTTGACCACTTTTTTTGTTTTGCGAATAGGAGTTGACCACATTGGGTAGCTGTAGTACAGCGAGGGATACCTTTGGCTGGCAAAAATTAGAGAGGTCGTAGTAGATGCAGGATCCTTATTATGGCCTATCTTTCGTGGCCTCGAAAGGCTAAACTGGCCGCGGCCGATGATAACAGCCTGCGAGTTGGGTTTGGGCTGCTCTCTAGTCTCTAGAATGCAGGTTGCCATAACACAAGACATACAATCAGGTGGCAATTTCATATAAATAGTAGATCTGATCGACATATCAAATCGGTGAAATTGTGCAGCTCGTTAAAGAAGGTAGAGACATGTTTATAAATTGAATATAGCTTAGTTAGTTAGGTTCTTTGTGGTAGAATTTATCTATACAAATTTAAATTCTCGACTTAAGCCAAGGTTCTCACTCTCGCGTCCAACCTGAGTTCGATGCTTGGCATTTTCTTATTTCAAAGAAACCGGGGGTCTTCTCTTATAATCTAGTTTTTTTAATTCTCGACTTAACATGGATGCTCGCATTTATTCTGAGATTTAACAACACTATTTTTTAGTGGCCGATGGCATATCCGTAGACAACGAGATGCTTATAGATAACTTCGTCAATATCAAGATCTGTCAGCATTTTCAAATATGCTCATAAAGGTTGAGTGTGTACGTACATCTATAAGAGTGAGTATATGTACATCTATAAGGGTAAGTATATGTGTGCTTTTGTGTTTTAATGTGATTTAAAAAAAATAAATTGGACTACTCCCTCCGAAGACAACTAAAGTTGTTTGGATGGACTTACACTAAAAGAAAAAAAATAGGCAAGGAAAAAATTAGAGCAAACCACACCTTAAGAATATATGGATGGCAAAATGCAGTGAGTCATGCTCTTTTACCTGGGCCTTGTTTAGATGCTCGATTCGAGCATCCCGAATTCACTGTACAGCACTGCGCTGCACTGTAGTAATTTTATTTTTATTTGGTAATAATTGTCCAAACATTAATTAATTAGACTCAAAACGTTTGTCTCGCAAAGTATAATAAAACTGTGCAATTAGTTTTTTATTTCATCTACATTTAGTACTCCATGCATGTGCCGGCATTTTGATATGATGGGAAATCTTCTTTTTACATAGTAGAATTTGAGGATAAATTTGGAGAACTAAACATGGCCCTGGTGGCAACAAACAACCTACAGCAAATGCAATACTATATATTGCCTCTGGAGCCAACAAAAAGCTTGGGCCAGGCGTCGAGATCATCACCGTGATTAGTTTCACCCGGACAAATTATTCGATGTTAATCCGATCCACGAGTAAAATCATTGCCTGCGCTTTGATGTTTGAACATGGTACACGGGCGCCTAGACATCCCTCGAGCCACCCTATAGTAGCAGCAGCAGCATATTATAGCAGCAGTACTTCTCGCTTTTCGAGAAATCAAATAATTTGAACTTTAACTAAATTGTACTATAAAAAAAAACTACTATCACTCATGATATAAGATAAGTACCTTTAGATTAGTTATACAATATATTTTATAATAAATTTTATTTAAAGATATAAATGCTAATATTATTTATTATAAATTCGGTCAAACTTAAGTTACTTTAACTAGCGCGGCTCAACTGCATTCTTTCCTGGACAGAGGGAGTAACTCCTTAGTACATAATTAAATACAGACTACACTAACTTCGATTAGACATGACTACACGAGCTTGTGTCGCCACATCCCCTTTTGTCGATGCCTAATTGTCGTACAACCAAGCCGTACGGTACGCGCCTCAAAACCCAAGTTTGCAAACTACTTGCCCCTGAGGACGTCGTCGATCGTCGATGGCACCAGACAGCCACGTTCGCGGTAGAACGAGTAGAATAGAAATGGTCGCGGTCCTTGTCGACCTCGCGCATGGCTGCGCTTTCGGTTTGGGTGCCCGGCGGGTGGCATCAGTCCAGCGCGTGAACGCGACACGAGAGGGATTTTCGCAAGCGCCGGGTGACCGCCGGTTGGTTGTTCTACTGGCGAGCGAGAGCCGCCAGCAGCAGAGGCATCTCGGGTCTCGGCATCCGTGGCTGGAGCCGCTGGAGATTCCAAGGCCGACCCGGGGACGGGGAGATGCCGCTGGGGCCGCCGCGTTCACACCACCCGGCGTCCCGCTGCTGCCCTGCCCCCGCCCCGGGCTGCCGTGCGCGCTCGTCTTCGCCTGCTCTGCTGCCACTGCCTTCGTCCCCACGTGGCGTCCTGCCATTCGCTTCGCGCGCTCGCCACAGAGGCTCAGAGTCTCCAGCCACCTGACATTAACAACATGCATGATGATTGCAAATAGAGGAGAGAACGAAAGGGTGGAGAGGAATAGAGGATGATGATGATGCGTACTGCTGCGGGCGGGCGGGCGCGTCGCGATCGAAGCCTGTGCAACTTGTGGACGGGGAACGCGGCGGGGTGATCGTGATCCGGGAGTGGCCCAGAGCCCCAGACGCTGGTGACCAGGGGAGAGCAAGGGCGTCCGCTCGAGCTCACAAGCTGGCCGGGGCCAAATCTAGCGTCGCATAATTACGTGGCACCGGTGTCAAAACGATGATGATGAAATTAATGTGAAAGCTAATATGGTAAGTACATAGTTGATAGACAGATGTGGCCCAGCTCCATCTAAGCTACTACTCCCTCGAATAATAACATAATTTGAAACAGCGAATAATAACATAATTATGTTGTTTTAGCTTGCTGGTTTCGTGTATGTAGTGAGGACGTCCAAACTTTGATCAATAATATCTGATTTATTATTATTATTATTATTAAGTTATGAAATGGCCTCGGTTTATTTGTTGTGAAAAATTCTTCTATAACATAATGACTTTTTTTATATTTTTCGTATTTTTTCCCTATACAAATTATGACAAGCTATTGGAGTATAGAGAATATAAATTAGAGAGTCAGCTGGAGACATGAGATATATGCGAAGAGAATATCATTGAATGGCTCTGCAAATAGAGATATAATAATGAAATTTATATACTATTGGGGTTGTTCTTGGTTACTAGGTGGTTTATTGCATATTTTACGCGATTAATAAGGTTTTTTATATGTCGTGATCACCTTATGTTACTCAAATGAAAAAGAAACTATTTTGCAAAAAAGGGTAAACAAATAAAAATGATAAATAGGTATTCTATGTTGGGCTGCGTGTATGTATTGAGCACGTTCAGACTTTTATCAATGTTGTAAAAAAAACTTTCATCACTAATATGAATTTTATTTTTTGTAAAAAAAATCTTCCACTATAGAATGGCTATGATATGTACATATATTTAATTGTAAAAACAACTTGCACTATAGAATGGCTATGCTATATTTTTTTATATATTTTTGTTTAAGGATGAAGATGCATCAGCTCAAAGATTGTAAAAAGGTGGTTTGTGGCTTGTTATGCTGTAAAAGAGGACATGTTTTGATCCACTAGACATTGTTAAAATCTGACCTATTTGATGAGCTAGATCGTTTAGTTTTTTTTTCTTTTGCCTCTCACAAGCTGGTTGCTGTATTGAAAAACTTTTTTTTGAGACTTCTGTATTGAAAAACTTGCGTAAAATCATCGCCTGCGCTTTGATGTTTGAACATGGTACACGGGCGCCTAGACATCCATCGAGCCACCTAGAGTATAGTAGCAGCAGCAGCATATTATAGCAGTACTTCTCGCTTTCAGAGAAATCAAACGGTTTGAACTTTGACTAAATTATATAAAAAAACTACTATCACTCATGATATAAAATAAGTATCGTTAGATTAGTTGTACAATATTTTTTTATAATAAATTTTGTTTGAAGACATAAATGCTAATATTATTTACTATAAAGGCAGTCTTAATACTAGAAACTACATGTAGTTTTTATACCTATTAATTTTCATAGACACTACGTATAGAAACTATGACTCTAATAGATAGTTTCTACAGAACAATATTTTATCCAATCATATGCATTCTCTATCAATCACATACCTTCATGTCTTGGTTCTTCTGTAGGCATGGTTTCTAACTTAGATCCGGTTTCTATGATTTTTGCTCTCTTTTTTTAATAACTACTGTCGGGTACCTAAATTAGGGGTACACAAAACCAACGATTAAAAGGAGCAAACCCCCGAGGAATCCGCGCCCTGAAACCCCCTAAAAAATCGAATCAAGGCTCCACCTACACAGATACGCCGAGTTAGGCCCGCATACATGTGAAGACGGGGCACCCTTGACTGCATTCCCACTCGCACGATCCCCGCTCGACGGGAAGTCTTGACCCCAAAAAATCTTCGACTCGCATGACCCGGGGTCGAGTCGGTCGAACCCCCCTCATCCACCTACTCGCTGACAAGGCATTCAATGCAACCACTTCCACCAACATGGCTACAACGCCACCGGCGTGGGAGCAACACCCATATCTAATCCTACTTTTTACTGCCCATCCCGGGATGGGGGCAAAAAAGTTGTCACTATTCACACCACGTCGATCATTGTTCTACCATCGACGCCCCCTCGACGCACAAGACGACAACCACAACGCCGGGGTTTTCTGGGACTTGGTATTATCCGTTCCTCGTTGACCCCCTCAGTCGCGTCCCGACCAGGCCTCGAGCGCCGTCAGTCAAATAGAGGAACAACGCCCATACGTTGACCACGGGACCCAGGGTCTTTCACCGTCCCATCACCAACGTCACCACCACACCCAGGGATGGCCGTCATTCACTGATGCACGTCGCCACAACAACCTCTACAACGCCCACCGCGCCTTCACCTCTAAGGCACCGTCTTAGGGTTTTTAGGACACCTCGGCCTCTGCTGGACTCTATAAAAGAGAAGGCAAATGGTTCCTAGGAAAAGAACAACAAGACAGATATTTTCTCCACTTCCGAGATCAACATCTCAAGCAACACTCCATTTTAATCTTCTCTTGAGACTTGGGACCGACTTCCTCTCTCAAAGCTTGTAACCCCTACACAAGCACCTCGGTGCAAGAAAATACAATACTCTCCCCCCTCCCTCGCTGGACGTAGGGCCTTCTTTGCCTGAACCAGGATAAATCCCCGTATATTCTCTTTGCATCACCATCTGAATTAGGGAGCACGCAGCACAAATTCACTCGTCGGTTTAGGGCCCTCCCGGGTCCAAACACCGATAACTACCTTGCCACATCAGCAAAACGCTTAGGTGACAGTATAATTAATGTCCATAAAAACTATAGTGGTTTCTGCATTGGAAGTACCCTAAACTCGATCAAACTTGGCCCTTGTTTAGTTCCCCCAATTCTCCCCAAATTTCACTATGCAAAAAGAAGATTCTCCGTCACATCAAAATGTCGGCAAATACATGGAGTACTAAATGTTAATAAAATCAAAAACTAATTGCACAGTTTTGTTGTACTTTGCGAGACGAACATTTTAAGCCTAGTTAGTTAAAATTTGGATAATTTTTACCAAATACAAACGAAATGCTACAGGAATTCTGATATAGTGTTTTTCTTCCCAATTCTCTCATCTAAACAAGACCTTGAGTTACTTTGACTAGCACGGCTCCCATAATTACATTTTTTCCTTGGAAGGAGTAACTCCTTAGTACATAATTAAATACAGACTGCACTAACTTCGATTAGACATGACTACACGAGCTTGTGTCGCCACATCCCCTTTTGTCGATGCCTAAGGCAATGTTTAGATCCCTTCAAACTTCCAAAAATTTTACAAGATTCCCCGTCACATCAAATCTTTAGATATATACATGGAGTATTAAATGTAGGTAAAAAAAATAACTAATTACACAGTTTGTCTGTAAATGTCGAGACGAATCTTTTGAGCCTAGTTAGTCCATGATTGGATAAATTTTACCAAATAACAACGAAAAGTGCTACATGAATTTTACACCAACTTTTACACCGTCTAAACACTAGAATTGTCATACAACCAAGCCGTACGGTACGCTCCTCAAAACTAGGGATGAAAATGGTACGGATATTTTTCGATCGTATTCGAGACCGAATTCGTTTAGAGGGGTTTTAATCCGTCCGTATCCGAGTCCGGATATTTAACATCCGATACCGTATTCGCATCTGAATATTTAAATCACATATTTATGATGTTGATATTCAATCGTATTCTATCCGACATTTTTTATACTATCCGTATTCGAATCTGAATCCGGACATAAATATGAAAACAAATACGATATCAGTGATATCCGTCCGTATCCGATCCGTTTTCATCCCTACTCGAAACCAAGTTTGCAAACTACTTGACCCTGTGGACGTCGATCGTCGATGGCACCAGACAGCCACATTCGCGGTAGAACGAGGGCTGGTTTAGATGCAAAAAAAATTTGCAAAATAGCAATGTAGTTATTTTCGTTGTTATTTGGCAAATATTGTCCAATCATAGTCTAATTAGGCTTAAAAGATTCGTCTCGTCCATTTCGTCTAAACTGTGTAATTAATTTTATTTTTTATCTATATTTAATGCTTCATACATATGTCTAAAGATTTGATGTGACGAGAAATCTGAAAAATTTTACAAAATTTTCCCAGAACTAGACAAGGCCCGAGTAGAATAGAAATGGTCGCGGTCCTTGTCGACCTCGCGCGTGGCTGCGCTTTCGGTTTTGGTGCCCGGCGGGTGGCATCAGTCCAGCGCGTGACCGGTTGGTTGTTCTACTGGCGACTGGCGAGAGCCGCAAGCAGCAGAGGCATCTCGGCATCCGTGGCTGGAGCCGATGGAGATTCCGAGGCCTACCCGGGGAGGGGGAGATGCCGCTGGAGCCGCCGCGTTCACACGTCCCGCTGCTGCCCCTGCCCGGGCCGCCGTGCGCCTGACAAGTGGTCGATCGTACGCACCGGCGCCGTGGTTGATTGCATTGCTTCTACTACCACCACAAACAACATGCATGATGATTGCAAATACTACAGGGGAGAACGAAATGGTGGAGAGGATGATGATGCGTACTGCTGCGGGCGGGCGCGTCGCGACCGAAGCTTGTGCAACTTGTGGACTAGGAATCAAGGTAATAAATAGCGGTGGTAGCGGCCGCAATTGCACCCGCAATAGCGGTAGCGGTCTATTCCATTGCCGCTACCGCTATGAGGTAGCGTTCTGAACTTTGCATCCTGAAACTTTGCGGCCGCAATTTTGAACAGCGGGCCGATATTGCGGCCGCAATTGCGCGTAGCAGGCCGCAATAGCATGGAAGCAAAAATCCCTAATTAGTCCAGCCCACTATGACTCACACTCTAAATTCAAAACTCACGCATCGGTTGTGAAACTTAAAATTATTCATGATATATGCACTTAAAATTATGTATACTTATTATTCATGATATATGTGCTTAAAATTATATGGGACTATTGAGGTGCCGCTATTGGAACTTATCGTCCGCAATATCACCCACTATCCGTAATCCGCTACCTCGACGCCAATCCGCTGCTAACCCGCAATACGCTATTTAGTACCTTGCTGGGAACGCGGCGGGGTGATCGTGATTCGGGACTGGCCCAGAGCCCCAGACGCTGGTGACCAGGGGAGCAAGGGCGTCCGCTCGAACTCACAAGCTGGCCGGGGCCAAATCTAGCGTCGCATAATTACGTGGCACCGGTGTCAAAATGATGATGACGATGAAATTGATGCGAGGCACGTCGTTTCGCTGATAAGCCAGACTGAAAAATACTGTTTGTTAATTTCTCATAAGAGAAAAACACTATATCATGACTGATAAGTCAGGCTGATAAGTTCAAGTGAACAGAGCCGGCCCGGCTACTCTCTCGAATAATAGCAGAACATTGTTTGTTTTAGGTTGTGTGTATCCACTTTGTCCCAAAATATTTTACGTTTCAAGTTTGGACATGAAGTTAAAGATAAGAAAACGTGATGCAGAAAATAAGGCGGGAGATAGAAACAAATAACAAATGCTCTAATTAGATTCTCTTAAACCACTTTGCATCGATTTCACTCTCTAAAATCACCCTTCTTGCTCTCCCATGGATGAAGAAGTCCACAAAAACCTGCATAATTTCTATAGCTCCTTTTTTTTACCAATGGAGATGCAGCAGCTCAAGATTGGGCGTGCTCCAACTCAGCTGCTGTTTGGATGCTTGGATGCGTGCATGCGCGTTCGCAGTTCTGGTCGCTGCCCGCGGGCCCGTCCATCTGGCCGCGCACCGCGCGAGCCTGCATCCGTGGAAACGAGCGAAAAGTTTGCATCTCGCGGGACAGCTCCGGCGCCATTTCTGCAGCTAGCTGGGCAGGCCTGTCCCATGCGCCAACCAAACATGCGGGTGTTCTCGCATGCGAAAGTGCTGCATCTTGGCAGAAGCAGGCAACCAATCACCCCCTAAAGGTGGCTGCGGCTTGTTTACAAGGCCCTCGTTTAGATTGAAGATTTTTTCAACCTGATGAATAGTACCACTTTCGTCTTATTTGACAAATATTGTCCAATCGTAGACCAACCAGGCTCAAAAGATTCATCTCGTGATTTTGAACTAAACTGTGTAATTAGATATTTTTTTTACCTACATTTAGTACTCCATGCAAGCGGCTAAAAATTGATGTGATGGAGAGAGAGTGAAAAAACTTGGAATTTGGAGGTGATCTAAACATGGGCAAGGTTGTAAAGATGAGCTAGATTTTTTTTTTGCCTCCCACAAGGTGGTAGCTGTACTGTAAAAACTTGTGTAAAAGCTTACATGTTTTGGTAAAGACTCTGAACTTCAAAAACCACAATCAGCACATTCTAGTTCGTCTAAACTGGTGTTAAAGGTTATCCACAAAACAACCCTCATGCTCGCCCAAGTCGTGGTCGTTAATCAGAGTTTCATGAGTATTAAATAGGCTGATGTGACACCGTATTAACGAAGAGAGATATGATAACAATTTCATGGGAGTAGAGAAAGTTTTACGGGGATGAAAATTTTCTGCACTTTTTTCAAAATACGAATGCATCAGTAACAGGGTCATGAAATTTCCATGGAGATCGGCGTCATAGTTAATGCAGTACTCCTGCTAAGCCATATCGTCAACCAGTAGTCGCGGCTGGCTCTTTGGTCCTAGAGAGGGCGGCGCCCCAGCTAGACCGCAGCCAGCGTGTGAATGAGCCCGCGACCGCGACTGCCGAGACAGCGGTCGAGGCCCCCAATCCACGTCGATGTCACGCGGTTACTATGCCCGGCCGTGGGGCACCGACGCGCCGTACGCCGACCGCGACCCTGCCTGGTGGGGCGCTCGGTTGGCAGGGGTGGGTTGGGCGGGCGAGACCTGGGGAGGCCACGGCGGAAGCGGAAAAGCACGCGGGTGGAGCCGCCTGGTGCCGTTCCGGCGCGGGCGTGGCCGTGCGGCTGACGAGTGCGGGTAAGGGTGGGCAAAATACCCGATACCCAATTCCCGAACCCGAATTACCCGAACCCAGACCCGAAGTACCCGAAATCGAAATACCCGATCACAATTTCGGATAGTGATTGTAAAAACCCGAAATTAGTTCGGGTAATTCGGGTAATGTTTCCCGGTACCCGAACTACCCAAATTACCCGAAATATCTCAAGTATTTGCTCTTCTATTCCTAATATGAAGACATGAAGTATTTCAATGCCATATAAATATATTATTTGGTATGAATTAATGTAGATTTATGTTAACTTGATAATTGATTGGTTGGTAATTGATATGAAGACATGATGTGATTTATATGACTATTGTTTATTGCTTTAAAATGATACTTGAATTCTTCTAAAATGGTTGGTTTTGTCAATTTCGGGTATATCGGGTAAAACCCGAACCCGAACCCGAATTATCGGGTACCCGAAATTTCGGGTAATATTTTTTCGGGACAAAATCGGGTAACAATTTTTAATACCCGAACTTCCAACTACCCGAATTACCCGACCCGAATTTTTCGGGTAACCCGAATGCCCACCCTTAAGTGCGGGTGCGGCCGTTCCCGGTGGACGGTGGTGCAGCCGTGTCCTTGTGTTTTTTTTCCCTTCTTTTGATATCACGCTAGGTCCACAGGCACGGCACGGTGTTCCAGACGGAGAACGGTGGTAGTGGTGGTGGTATGCGTGCTCACGTCATCCGACTAACTCATCGGCACGACTTTGTGTTCGGTGTTGTTTGCGTGGCCATTCCTGAAAGCCACCCGAGTATACGTGCCGTGTCACCGTGTGCTCCATTTCGTGTCAGGTTCAAACTTTCGTTTCGTACGATGTGATTAGCAAGGCCCTCCCTTCCTTGTGCGGTTCAGCCAATACCCCCGAGCCCAGGCTAGCAGGTCTACTCCGAGTTGCCTGCACGGGCGGCACTTGTAGAAAGCCGTAGGTGTACTCACTGGTGGTGACTGGTGAGGGACCGGCACGGCACTTGGCCTCGGCTCGAGCAGGTTACTCTGCACCGAGATGCCCGTGGAGATCTGCAAAAGCAAAGCCACGAGACGAGACTGCAAGAGAACCTGCGCCTGCGGTGGGATGGCAGAGATAAGGCGCATCACAGTACCAGTGTCTGCCTCTACCTAGGCCCTGTTTAGTTGCCATGTAAACCCAAAATATTTCCTCTTCCACCCATCACATCTAATCTTTAAACGCATGCATGGAGCATTAAATGTAGGTAAAAAAAATAACTAATTGCATAGTTTGTCTGTAAAGTTCGAGACGAATCTTTTGAGTCTAATTAATCCATAGTTGGATAAATTTTACCAAATAACAACGAAAAGTACTACAGTAACTTTTCACCCAAACTTTCTCGACTAAACACAGCCCTAGCATCCATCCAAATCCAATGGCCAATGCAGTGGTCTGGTATCAAAAGATCTCGCAGCCATCGCTCGCTGGCTCGGGAGATTCCCCCGCCCGCCACCGGCGCTGCGCGAATGGCGAACGGCGTTCGGCGCGCGCGTCGCGTGTCAACTGAACCCCACGCGACGCGCACCAGGGCCGAAAGATGGCGCCGCGACAGTGCCGCCGGTGGGCCTTGTTCGGCTGGCTGGCAGCCAGCCAGCAATGTTTTTCTCTCATATCATTTCAGCACCAGTCACCCGTCATCAGCTAACCAGCAGTATTTTTCTCTCACAGCAAATCCGCATCGACCACGAGCCACCAGCCAAGACGAACGAGGCCGACCGTGTCAGATTTCGCGTCTCAGGCTCTCGGCCCCAGCCCCAGGGATATAGGCCGGGTAGGGCGGCCGGCAAATTGCGCCAACATGCGCTGCTGCATGCGCAGTCTCCTCTGTTCATGCCTTCGTGCTTGTATTGTATAGTCACTTCACTCCATATCAGGCAGGTAGAAAGGAGGAGGAGCTGAGTATCCCTTTCATCTTTTCATCATCTTCGTTCCTCGAGTGCAGATGAAAGGAACTTCCAAAACGGACGTACAGTAACACACACCGTGATGAGATCAGATGGCCTCCTTTAAAGACAGTTTAACTAACTACTGTGGCACCAGACTACTCATTGACCCGCGTCAACCCCTGCTCCTGCTTTCGAAAACATGGTGGAGACGTCACTGTCCACGAGCTAAGGGTGTGTTTAGTTGAGAAAAATTAGGTGAAAAGTTACTGTAGTACTTTTCGTTGTTATTTGGTAAAATTTGTCCAACCATGGATTAATTAGACTCAAAAGATTCGTCTCGAACTTTACAGACAAACTATGCAATTAGTTATTTTTTTACCTACATTTAATGCTCCATGCATGTGTTCAAAGATTCGATGTGATGGGTGGAAGAGGAAATATTTTGGGTTCGCATGCCAAGTGAACACAGCCTAAAGATCGCATCGAGATACTCCCAAATACTTAAGAACGTAATCCTGAGCTCCAACTTTTGGCCGGTAAATGTGCCTGGACCCCCTGAAGTGCCTGTACTCACCTGGCTCTGCTTTTGAGTTTTGACTTTGCAACTTCAACTTGCAAGGTGAGGGACGATGAATGAAAGAGCTTTAGTTACGTCAACCATGTAATAATAAACATACTAGTGTCTAGTACTAGTACTATAGATGCTCCAAAAGTGAACAACTCGACAAACATCAGGAAAAAAAAGTGAAGAACGCAAGCATTTTTATGTAGCAAAATCGATCTTGTCAAGTTCAACCAGCTTGCCAAAATTTTCTAGGGGAATGAAATCGAAGCCAATGGTCCTCTTGACCTCTTCCGAACCGTCAACAGTGCAGCATCAGTAGATTTGGCACTGTCAGTCACCTGTCAGTGCACGCAGCACAGCGCTCGCGCGGTACCAACCGCCCGTATCCCCCGTATGGTGGCGCGTGCTCGTTTTCAGCAAAGAAATTCGATCGCTTTATACTCGGGCAGTTTCGATCAAGCACAAATGCGCAATACAGCTAGTATACAAGCAGGCTACGCCAACTGCAGCAAAAGACACCATCCCTCTTCATTGGTGCCCTGAACCGGCGCAACCGCTACCTCAGTTGCCTTGGTGACTCCATCAAAACAATTCATATCATCCGCCATTGCTGCTACGTCCACTGAACTGAGATTGAAGCTCGCTTTCACTGCATTGAAGAGCCCTCTTCTTCTGATTGGGAAACAAGAACTCCCATCCCACTGGTACGTAGACAGCACTGGAGGCCTGTGGAACAGTGCGACCTAACCATAAGTTTTTATTTTATGGAAGAAAGGAAGCATCCCTTATTCATCGATCAAGTTGTGTTCATGCATGCTCAATAATGTAATTGCATATGCCTCGGTGCGGACCGGAGTTAAGATGGGTTTTCTCAGTAACTTAACGCCGACACCACCAAATCTGGACCTTTCCTTTTCGGCAAAGGCGTCCTGGTGAACTTTATGGTATCACACGACATGATTATATACGAGCCGAGCTAGTCGCAGCCTAGCACATTTGAGCAGACAGGACAGGACCTGTTCATCAATGTCTAGTGTGCTCCTGCCTGCTGGCTCCCGGCCGGTACGTACATGTTCTATTCTAGGCTCCAGAAAGGAATCTGTGACGCTTTCCTATTGCATGAAGGATAAGCTTGTTGAGTTTGCTTTGATTGCCAGCCCAGGCCACTTGTTAAGTAAGACGCGCAGCACAACTCAGACTTGGCAACCGTTGTTTAGTTGTTGCGTCAGTTGAGGCACTATTAATAATACTCCTAAGAAGCAATTTTCAGACTTGAGTGGACCGACCTGCCCGGTGAACCGTGTGTGAACGGTAGATTCCGTCCTCGCTTCCAATCAAATGCGAAAACGAAAGACATCGGCTGGCTGCCAGGCGTGCTTTTCTCTCATATCAAATCAGCATCAGCCACCAGTCACCTGTCAGCCAACAGTATTTTTCTCTCACAACAAATCGGCACCAGTCACTAGCCACCAGCCAGCCAAACAAGGACTGACGGAAATATTCTGAATCTATACGTAACCACATAGCTCAAAAGTGAGTTCATCCAATCAGTTTATATCCCTCATTGTAGGATACGTATAAAGCTGTAGCTCTACAAAACCGCCTTTAGATAGCTATAGTTGCCAAGCTGTTTTGTAGCCTTGGCGGCATCCATACAAACGAGCTGTCTGTATGCAGCTCAACACCTCAAAAATACAGGGTGCGATTGCGATTACCATTGCCCGGAGTCACCATCCAATCTTACTCCACGTCTCCACCCCTGACATTAGCCGGTCTCGGCAACTTTCTGAACTTTAACCCCTCAGCACACACCACCATGACGGCGAAGTTCCATATAGGCATATATAGACGTTACATCAGGGCGATGCCGTTCAGGCGTTGCACGGCGCACGTCCAAGTGTTTGAACCGACGACGATACTAGGCAGGCCACCGCGAGCTGAGCATCATGGGGTCCCGGCCCGACGTCCCGTCATCCCGTGCCCCGTGCCTCTCGCTTTAGTTGCCATCGGCATCACGGAGCTCAAGTCAGGACCAGACAGGGCCGGAAGTTGACACGCCTTTGCAAGAGATCCGTCGCCATCCCGGTGCCCGGACCACGGAGGGATCGGAGGCACCCAGCGCGCAGTGGGCAGGCAATCTTTTTGTGCCACGACCACGGGTGCTACGGGAAAGGAGAATGGAAATGGAACAGTTGCAACAAGGCCACGCACGATGCGTTTGATAGATGCCGTTCGATTGGACAGGGCAAGCGCTTCGTGTCTCGGCGTAGGAGAGCGGTCAAAACACTACCGGATGTCCGGATTCGCACGCTTTGTCACAGTTACACTCGGTAAACCCTTGGCCGAGTGTAACAATCGTCAAATTACACTCGGTAAAAAAAGTGTCGGCAAAACCGTCTTTGCTGAGTGCTTTTTGTCGGTCACTCGGCAACACTCAGCAAAGTTTGAAACGAAAAAAAACCAAAAAAAATTGCAAAACAAAAATTTTTACCGGGGGAGACCCCCACCGGCCACGCAAGTCACGACATTTTTCGCGCTCCCTCACGCGTAACCCTCTCTACCACTACACCACACTATCACTTATGTGTAGATTCCGTTTTGGTTCCCCACATATTATATAAAACCGAGTATAAATTGCTTGTTTGAGGCCCTAAACGAATTCAAATAAAAAAGTTGTCAACAACAAAGTTTCATAACTTTTCGAGATCTACAACTTTTATTTAGGAAGTTTCTCCATCCGAAGTCATTTACAAAATTTGAATTTCAAATTTGAGAAATTCAAACGTAGTTTTGCATGACAAGATGATTTCAAATTAAAAAGTTGTCAACTACAAAGTTTCATAACTTTTCAAGATCTACTATTTTCATTTTTGGTGTTTTTTCATCCGAGGTCGTTTGAAAAATTCGAATTTTAAAATTTTGAAATTCAAACGTAGTTTTGCATGACAAGATGAACTCAAATGAAAAAAATTCCAACTATAAAATTTTATAACTTCTCAAGATCTACAAAGTTTTTTTGGTTGTTTGGTCATTTGTTCATCCGACATGATGGTTCTAACATTGTTCACAAATCTTATATATCTCTCTTGTAGTTTTCATGAAACTTATGAGAGAGATGTAGATTTTGTGAACAACGTTACTATCGCTTTGTCGAATGAAGAAATGACCAAAATAAAATTTATAGATCTTAAGAAGTTATACAAATTTATAGTAGAAAACATTTTCATTTCAATTAATTTACTGCTTCAAAATGTGCTTTGAAATTTATCTTTGTCGAGTGCCAAAAAACACTCAGCAAAGATCTTCTTTGCCTAGTGTAAAAAAACACTCGGCAAAGAATTGCCAAGTGCAAAAAAAAACACTCAGCAAAGAGCTTCTTTGCCGTCTTTGCCGAGTGTTTTTTTTGCACTCGGCAAAGTGCTGAGTGTTTTTTTTTGCCGAGTGCCCGAAAAAAACACTCGGCAAACCACTTGACACTCGGCATAGAGCCGATTTCCGGTAGTGATGCTTTAACATCTGCAAATCATGGACATAAACATCATCATGCATTGTCATTTCATGTAAATGATTGTTTAGTTTAATTTAATGTCCTGTTGCTTAGGGTCTTGCTAAAGTAGCATAAGTGTTTGATGTTCATCCTTAAACCAACTTAGAAATATTTAGGTTGCAATTTGGAACAAAGTTTATATTAATCTTTTTGTCTAATTATGCTCCTAAATAATTCTTCCAAAATTAGGGTTTTGAATTAAAATTGACTTTAATTTTGTAATTCAAAATCTAGCAAGAATTTTACTTGGAACCTTTAAGCAAAGTTGTAGATATTAAAAATTGGAACAACTTTTGTTTTTGCACCTTTTCCTGAAAACATTTGGAAAATGCCCAAAATGTCACTTTATTGCGCTGGATATTGAAATAGAAATGAAAAAGAATTTTCTTTTTTGAAAATGGGCCGCGCCCTCCCTTCTGGCCCAACGCGGTTTGGCCGGCCTTGGCCCACGCCGTGCCCTGCTCCCGCGCGGACCGCGCCGCGCCGTACACTGGCGGCCGCGTGGCAGCCAGCCACCAGCGGTGGTGGGCGGTGCCGGCCGGCGCCAATACCCCGGTCGGGACGCGGCCCTGGATCCCCACGCCCGCATTCGCCTCCTCCACTCACCAGCAGCGCGAGCAGCGCCCTCAGTGCCGCCGCGCCATTGCCGCCGCCGCCAAGCTCGCCTCCGCCGTTTCGCTCGCGCCGAAGCTCTACGAGCAAGCGTCCGAGCTCCGCCTCGACGAGACGCACTCTCGTGCCTTCTTCTCGCCAAGGTAGTGACCCGTGCCGCTGTGCATTCCTCACCGGAGATCGTTGCTCTCGTCGGCAGCTCCTCCCTCTCCCCCTTTCTCTCCGTTTCCGAGCGCATCAGCACCGCCGCCATCTCGCGAAGCTTCTAAGCGCCATGCATGGCCTCGCCATGGCCGGCAACAGCGTTCCCACCGCCGTGCCTCGCCGCCAAACCGCCATGGGCGACGACGAGCTCGATTTCGAGCTTCCCCGGCCATGCCGCTTGCACTGCTGCGTCCACCTTGGCACGGTGGTCACGATGGTGGTAACCTCGTCGCCGGCAACCTCGCCGACGGCGAGATCTCGCCGTTGAACCCCTCCCCTGTCTCTGTGTGTGTGAGAGGTGGGGATGGGTTGACCCGGGGCCCGCTGGCAGCCTCTAGGGTACAGATCTGGGGGGACAGATCTGTGTGCGCCTACCAAAAGTGGCCGGCTGGATTTTTGGTTTTAAAGAAAATGATTTAAGGCTTGTAAATTGCATAACTCGAGATCTAGAGCTCCAAAAATGTTGAAACAAATTTTTTTATGCTTCTCATGAGTAGATCTACAGTTTAAAAATATTGCATGTCATTTTTGTGATACTTTTCTATGTAGCTTTAATTTATTTGATTAAATGTTGTAAACTTAGAAAATGCATAACTAATTCTGGGTAGATCAGAAAAAAGTGGTTCTAATTTTGTTGATCTATTAATGTGATGTACTTTCTGTGATAAATATATGACATGCATGTTATGTGGAAGAAATTTGCTAAGTAATTTAAGTGGAGTAAATGCTGATTTCTTGTAAAATTGCTAGGGCAAAAAATATGAATAATATGCGCATGTGAAACCTTTTCTACAGTGTTTCTATGAGGTGTAGATTACGGGAAAAATATAAAATCTATTGTTTGATACTTTTCATAGTACAAAGTATTTTCAGGTGCTTAATTGCTATGCTTTTTGTCTTTTTAGTATAGGCTGTTATACTTATCCAATTGACTTGAAAATTTTATGGTAGTTTTCTATAAGCATGATTAAGCTCTGGTAATTTTCGTAGAATTTTTTGAGCATTATAAAATGGTAGCTCTGTTATAACCTTGCTTTAATAAATGTTAAATAAGGTCTAAATGATTTTATATTGGGCATACAAAATGCTTTTCTATGCTTTTAATGTATGTGTAACCTACTGGTATGTTTAGTTTGGTTCAGTTTGAACTTGTTTATGTGGATATGGATGTATGTCTTGTTTGTTTTATGCTTTATTTTATCGGAGAGGAGATTTGCACCTATTCGGTAAAATAGAAATGAAAATGTTCATCTACATGCAAGCACTCGTGCTCATCATACATCATTTCCATCCTATGCACATTTCTTATAGTTATATATGCATATGCATCATACATGATCGCAGGAGGAGCCACCAGTAGCAGTTCCCGAGGTGCAGGTCGGGGTCGACCAGCAGGAGGTTCCAACACAGGAGGTGCAAGAGGCCAAGGATCAAGGCGAGGAGTTTCCCGAGTGCGTTGATCACCAGCCGAGTTCCTTTGAGCGAGGCAAGCCCCGGAGCATTTCTCCCTACGGTTTGCAAATAATTTAAATTACGTCTTTTATGTTTGATGCATTAAGTGATAGGAGTTGCGTGTGTGTCTATATATATATATATATATCCTTGTTTACCTTGTTATATTATATCCTTTTCACCTATACTAAGTCTAGGACCGAGTTAAATGCTTAGCCATGCTTAGATCGGTAGAAGTCGGTGATTTCATGTCACCGGCAGCTATAGGTGGTTACCTAAATACTTTTAGCTATGAACTGTTATCATGGAAATAATCAAGTGTTGATGGATAAATGGAGACCGAACGTAATGTTGGGCAGCAAGACATGGATCTTATGTGCTTGTAATTTCTGTCTATATCGGTTAAGGACCGATCGTTGCACGTCCCTCTTTTCATGTTGAACGCATGTCTCACATTTAGTTAGCTGGATAAGTCGTTCCGACCGCGAAGCTAGTGGCACTATTCAGGCTGGGATCGACCTGATGGGCTCCCGTATTGGAGCTGGATGGGGGACGACAGGGGCGCGAAGAGTGAGCCCAAAGGCCAGCAAGGCCTGATTCCTGGCAGTCGAACTGAAAGGATCAAGATGCCTAAGAGGGGGTGAATTGGGCTTTTCTAAAAATTAATTGCAAGAATTAAATCCTAAAAGCCAAACTTCACCCCTAGTGCCTACTTGTGTTCCTTGTGATTGTACCGATAAAAGTTTTGCACCCTAAGTTCCAATCCTAGTCTAGCAAGGCAATTCTAGGAAAGTAAACAAGCAATGAAAGTAATACAAGAAAGTAAATGCTTGAAAGTAGGGGATAGGAACACGGCGATGTTTTGCCGAGGTATCGGAGAGTCGCCACTCCCCACTAGTCCTCGTTGGAGCACCCGCGCAAGGGTGTAGCTCCCCCTTGATCCGTGCAAGGATCAAGTGCTCTCTACGGGTTGATTCTTCGACACTCCGTCGCGGCGAATCACCCAAAACCGCTCACAACTTGAGTTGGGTCACCCACAATCTCGTCGGATGATCACCAAACTCCCAATCACCACCGAACCGTCTAGGTGATGACGATCACCAAGAGTAACAAGCTAGAACTCTCACTTGACCACAACAAGCCTAATGAGAAGATGGATGCACACTTGTTTGACTCTTGTCACTAGAGAGGATTCTTAAACTTTGATTCGCAAATCACTATCCTCACTAGGACTCTTGCACTCCCTTGCACTTCAAAGATGTTTCTCAGCTAAATAAATGAGCAAGAGACCTCTAAAAGAGGTGGAAGGGGTGTATTTAGACCCCTCAAACAAATCCAACCGTTACCTTTCAAAACAGCCAGACGCGTACTGACCGGACGCGCCTATCGATATGACCGGACGTGCCGGTCAGGTGTAACGGTCGAATAACGGAAACCTGTGCTGAGTGACCGGACACGTCGATCTGTGATAACCGGACGCGCCCGTCTGAGATGACCAGACACGCCGATCAGGGATGATCGGACGCGTCCGATCATGCAAGAGCTCTCTGGAAAACTGACCTGACGCATCACCGCGTCCGATCATAGGTGACCGGACGCGTCAGGTCACCACGGGACCTTACTGGAACATGACCGGACGCATGACCGCGTCCGATCATAGATGATCGGACACGTCAGGTCACCACAGGACCTTACTGGAACATGACCGGACGCGCCGGTCATTTTCACAGTCGTGTCCGATCTTGCTGTTTACCCTCTGTAACACGTGTCAGACTGACCACCGCGTCCGGTCCTCTCAAGGACCGCGTCCGGTCAGTCAGCTGAAAAACGCAGTGAAGATTTAGTACTGACTGGACGCGTCCAGTCATGACCAGGACCGCGTCCGGTCATAGGTAAACGGCTTAAACGTCTTCTAAACGCGATGCAACTTGAACCAAGTTGCTTCTAACTGAACTCTGAGCTTTTCTCGAGCTACCTAGTGCTAAGTTTGACAAGTGTGCACCACACCTAAACACAAGACTCACCTAGGTCAAGCTACTCGCTCATGCCCCTCTTCATAGTACGGTCAAAGGAAGAAACAAAGATCCTAACGACTATTCCAGATGTATCTCAACACCTTGACATCCGGAACTAACCGTCCTTAATCTTATCGTTGATCCTTTGAAAACCGAAACGATTTCCATCAAGGGACATGAATACCATATTGCCCAAAGCAGTTATCATCTCCATGACCTAACTTACCAACATTTCTGCAAAACACACGTTAGTCATGGTAATTATGTGTTGTCATTAATTGCCGAAACCAACACCGGGGCCTAGATGCTTTTAATCTCCCCCTTTTTGGTGATTGATGACAACACTTAGATTTAGAAGATGTGAGTTGAGGTTTTCGATCATGCTTGGTTCACATAAGCATAAAGCTGTAAGCACAAGGGGTTAGTCAATGCTTATGTGTTCCAAGCCAACTGAGTGTACTCATAAGATAAATCATGAAGAGTTAGTACACATAAAAACATAGCTCATATGAAATCGGAGTAAGGCACGGAAGCACAACCTCATGAGCTATAAACAAACAAGTGACATGATTTAAACCTGTGATTAGATAAACCATAGAGACTCAAGGTATCTCATAAGACCACATGTCACACGAATGCAATTACTGTAAAATAAACATGATGCATGAGTGTAGCACACAAGAAAAGAACGAAAACCCTCTAACAAAAGCTCTCCCCCTAAATCTACTCTCTCTCCCCCTTTGGCATCAACCGCCAAAAACTAATCTAAGGATCTGACGGGGGAACAGACGGAGTCAAGTCGGGTGCCGAGGAGCGCGTAGTAATCACGAACTGAGAAGTGTCTCCCTCGGACTCAGAGCTATCAGGCTGACCCTCTGAAGAAGCACGCAGCTGTGAAGCAGTCTGGGTCTGATCAGCAGGAACAGGTACTGCTGAAGTGGCAACAAGTGGAGCAGTCTCTGTGACCTGAGCCTGAAGAGAGCCAAAAGCTGGGAGATCTGTCGAGGCAACAGACGAAGGAACTATCTCTGTAGTGCCTGTCCCTATGACTAGAAGAAAAGCTGCCTCTAAAGCTGACACCCCTGATGAAGTAGCAAATGTGGTGTGCGAGGGCGTCGGCTGACCAGTCAACTCGCTATATGTGGCACTCAGATCAATAAAAGGTGTGCCAGTCAACATGTGAGGGCGAGGCTGGTCTGAAGGAGTAAACCCCGTCTGAATGGGCGTGTAGCTCGGGGACTGGAACGACTAAGAAACCTGCAACTGTGGAGAGGTGAACTGAAAGCTCGGCTGATCCTGACTTGAAGGTCCACTGAAAGGTAAAGCTGAAGTCAGAATAGATGCAGGTGGAGGAACCCCAACTGTGACTAGGTGACACAGGAGATCCAAGTACTGCTGCTGGCTAGCTGCACTCTGTCGCTGCATCTCATACTGCTGACGCTGCATCTCGACTTGTTGGCGCTGTATCTCAAGCTGCTGTCTCTGGAACTCGTCCTGTCGAGCCTGTATCTGTGCAAACGCAGCAGCTGTATCATGAGCCTGTCTCTGCAGCTAAAGCTCCTATCGCTCCTGTGCCTGGGTCAGCCTCTCAAGAATAGCCACCATGGCTGGGTCTGAGCGGGAGGCTGAACTAGAGCCACCGGCCTCGTGGTCGTGAGGCCGAGGAGACCGATACCTGGAGATGGGCTGATAATCCTCGTCAGTGCTATCAGAAGCCTCATCCTCAGCTATATCAGCGGGCTGAGCGTCTAGATCTGCAAGTTCTGCCTCAGTAAAACCCTGTACGGTCGCATCCTGCTCAGCCGCTGTCTCAGGCACCTCAGGTCTCTCTCTCTGTCCTGGCACAAGGACCTGCTCTCTCGTAACTGAAGCCCATAACTGACGAATATCATACTCAGGAAAAACAGTAGTAGTTTCAGTTATCTCAGCACTAATCTCTGAAGGCAGCTCAAGTGCAGATCTGATGATGAAGCAAATCTAATGAGCATAGGGAAGCTGACGGTGTCCCTTGAAGCCTTCTATCAGGGTGTCCTCCATCTCACTGACTATAAGATCCCAAATGTCAAAAGGTGTCTATGAGAGAAGGTGGTGAACTACCCATAGCTGCATTCTGTTCAGTCCCTCTCTGTAACCAAGCCTAGGAAGAAGAGTACGCCTGACAATAGCATCCAGGACTCAGGCAAGTGGTGTCAAATTGGCAGGTGTGCGACGTGACCCTTCGCCAAAAGGCTCACGGAAGCAGGGTCAGATCAGATCTGTAGGTGGCACAGTACCGCCATGAGGGCGTCTAGGTGGAGCTGTCTGACCAAAACAGAGCTGATGAATCTTCGTGTCTGAAGCTGGGATTCTGAGAATCTCCCGCACTCTTGTGCTGTACAGTCTGCGGTCGCAGCCTCTGAATGCAAAGTGTATGAACTCATGGGCTGGATCAATCCATAATGAAGCATAGAACTCCCTAACCCAAGTGCCGCAGTATGCACCCGTCCGTCTAAGAAAATCTGACAAGCCTGGTAGATAGGACAGGTGCGGACGAAGCTGCTCACCCACTACCTCAACAAGAGACTCAATGCGACAGACCCTCTGTGGTCGAAAAGCAATGCCACTGTCAACAAGAGCTCTGTAGAAATCCTCCTGTAGAGGAGTATAAAAACCCTCTGAAGCTCTGGAGTCCCTCTGAGGTGGGAACCACCGGCTGACCTCAACAAATCTTAAACTTTGCACCTGACGTGCAGTAGCACCTCTCAAGTCAAAGTGCTCGACTGGGGGTGAACCTCTAACTCTGGGAGGCGGACGTCCTCCACGACGCTGGCCCTCTGGCCTAGGAGTCACCTGAGCCCGTGGGCGTGTGGAGCGGCGACGTGATGGAGTCTGAGCTGGCTGCTCCTCTGTCCCCTCTGGAGCATCTGCAGGTGGATCAACTGACATAGTATCTGCATCCATTGTCACTTCTGTCCCCTCAGTGGTCTCAGTAGTCTCTGTACCAAGCTGTCGTCCTTCAAGATGAAAACGACTGTCACCAATGCGTATACCACTGCTCCTGCCACCCCTCTCTGCTGCATCAGCTGCATCTGCCACTGCCTGAGCTATCTCTGCATCAGTAAGAGTCTTCTTCTTCTTTCTGGCCATAATCTTGATGCACTTTCCACGCGCAACCTCAGACATACGAGGAGGACTATTGTCCCCGTCACTGGGAGCACCACCAGCATTCTTGCAACGAACCATGCTGTCACACTATCGGAAAACCTCTGAAAGATGATGTACTGACACTCGAGAGGCTTGGCCTCAATCCGTATCCGTAGGCTTGGCCTCGGATTCAACAGCTGAACAGCAGTCACCCTGACACACCGACAAACTCGCTGAAAAGACGGAATAGACGGATCTACTATAAGCAACATATATGATCTAAAAGGTACGAAACCCTAGAGATAGCAAGCATATAAGATAAGATGTGAAAACGAAACGCGATGGCTATCTTGGATCGACGAGAAAGCGGTGATGAGATGAGATGACCTAGGTCTCGAGACTTCCCGACGTACCGGACGAGCGCTGATTTGCCGAAATAGAGGTCAATTAGGATAAACGATAACGAAATTCTGGCAAACCCTAACACAAAGATCAAGGATGTGCGAAACAACCTCGGAGCGAAGACGTCACGCGAAGAACTTTTCGACGACGAACGAAGGCGACGCCGCAGTGCGAACCCTAGGGTTAGGGCGACGCGCGGTGGCCGAAAATCGAAGATGGTCGCGAGGGCAGGAGCCGGCTGGAGGTCATGCAGGTGGAGGAGGGCGCGGCTGAACGGCGACAGCAGTTCACGGCGGCGGCGGCGGCGCAGGCGCGGTGGAGGTGGTGGCGCGACAGATGGTGGTTGCACGGGTGCGGGATAGGCGGCTGCGCGGGCGCGGGAGAAGCGGCTGCAGGGCCGGGCGGTGGCGCAGGCGCGGTGGAGGTCTCCGGCGAGCGGCGGCGGCGAATTTTCGGCGAGTTAGGGCAAGGTGGCGGCAGAATCGCGAGTTGTACGGCGCGGATGAGGAAGAAGAGAAGAACGCGAAAGGTTATATGAAGGATTAGATCCGCTCGTCACGCGATGACCGGACACGGTGGTCGATATGACCGGACGCGGAGAGGCAGCGTCCGGCCACATTCCAGTAAGCTCCTGGAATGACCGGACGCGTCCGATTATCCACGATCGGACGCTGACAGCGTCCGATTTTGATTTGCCTGGAAAACTAAGACGGATGACCGGACGCGGTGGTCGTTACTAGGACCGGACGCGGTGGTCAACAGGGGCGCGTCCAGTGCAGCGTCCAGTCACTGGATCAGGAGATGGTCTTCAGGATGACCGGACGCGCTGGTGGTCGCCGGGACCGGACGCGGTGGTGAAGCATCACTGCGTCCGGTGCAGCGTCCGGTCCAGCGTCCGGTCACTGATTTTCACCCTTCTTCATTTCGAACTTCGACGCGACTTCTCCCAATCAAGTTCCAATTCAAAGAGACACAAATAAACACCAATTGAAATAGGATATGAGTGACCTCACTCAAACCCTCAAGTTTCTCAAAATAGTTTGCCTTAGGCTAATATTGTTTTTAGGAAAATAGGCAACAAACACCCGAGGAGCAACGTATGGCCATGCAATAGAGTTTTTGAACCCTTGGGAGCGTCAAAATGCTCTCTCTATCCATGGACGAACACAGAGGTTGCTCAAAGCTTAACCGAAAAGAAACGACAAAGCAACAACCATGCATATGCAATGCAAAACAAGTAAGTAAAGATAGGTTGCTTGTCAAGTTTGATCCACGGTTAGGCTTTTTCACTCCTCCAAAGGAGGGTTATCGTAACCGTGTTAGCCAAGGCCTAGATGCATTGCGGGTAATTAAACATGACATATAATATAATGCAATGCAAGGGACAACACAAGCTCATTTTTTAAAGTTACTAGAGTCAAGCACATTGAGTTCACTTCTCAACCTACAAAAGGTAGCTTCATCTAAAGGTTTAGTGAAGATATCCGCTAATTGATTTTCACTTCTTACACCTTCTAGTGATATGTCATTTTTAGCAATGTGATCTCTTAGAAAGTGGTGGCGGATATCAATGTGCTTGGTGCGAGAGTGTTGTACCGGATTATTAGCAATTTTAACCGCACTCTCATTATCACACAAAAGCGGCACCTTTTCAAGAACAACTCCATAGTCTAGGAGGGTTTGTTTCATGTATAAGATTTGTGCACAACAAGCCCCCGCAGCAATGTATTCCGCCTCGGCGGTGGATAAAGCCACACTATTTTGCTTTTTAGATGACCATGATACTAAGGATCTCCCAAGCAAATGGCATTCTCCGGATGTGCTTTTTCTATCAATTTTGCAACCGGCATAATCCGAATCAGAGTAGCCAACTAGTTAGAATCTAGCTCCTTTGGGGTACCATAGTCCGATGCTTGGGGTATACTTAAGATATCTTAGGATTCTTTTTACGTCACTTAGGTGAGGTTCTTTAGGGCACGCTTGAAAGCGGGCACACATGCACACACTAAACATGATGTCGGGCCTAGATGCGGTAAGGTATAACAAGCTACTAATCATTGAACGGTAAAGAGTTTGATCGATTGGTTTACCTCCCTCATCTAGGTCGAGATGTCCATTAGTTGGCATTGGGGTCTTGATTGGCTTGCATTCTTCCATCTTGAATCTTTTGAGAAGATCCTTGGTATACTTCTCTTGAGAGATAAAGATCCCTTCTCTCATTTGCTTGACTTGAAATCCAAGGAAGAATGTTAGCTCACCAATCATTGACATCTCGAACTCTTTTGACATCAATTCACCAAATTCTTTGCAATAGTCTTCATTTGTTGACCCGAAGATGATATCATCAACATACACTTGACAAATGAAGATCTCTTCTTTGAATTTCTTGGTGAATAGTGTGGTGTCAACCTTCCCAATAGTGAAGCCCTTCTCTATGAGGAAGTCCCGGAGGCGCTCATACCACGCTCTAGGGGCTTGCTTGAGCCCATATAGTGTAGCAGAACCTCCTAAATTATATGGCCCACATGCACCTGTCATTGTTCCTAAGACCTCTGACAGCGATACATGTACACCAAATAACCTAAGAAGATCTGTCGGGTGCCCTCACAGGACCCCGATTAAACTACATTTAACAACTCATACCAGGATCAACAAAGGAGTAACTACAACATTACAACATTTGTTACAAAACTTTACATCAGAGTGCGGAAGAATAACAACAATAAATTTATAAATCATGATTAAGTTAACTTTTTACAAACTTAACTTATATTGCGGAAGTCAAGTAGAACTACAGAAGACAACTTAGGCAGAGCACCTAAGTTAGGAGAGGACAACCTGATCATATCGAGCCCACCGATATGACCTCGGTTAACAGTACCAGTCAGTACCTGCAACAATACGCAACCAAGGCCAATACCCGAGGCATCACAGTAAACATCAAATGGCTTTTCTATATCTGGCTGTGCCAAAACTGGAGCAGTTGTCAATGACTTCTTTAAAATTCTAAAAGCTTTCTCACATTCTGTAGACCATATGAACTTAGTTTGATTCTTCAACAACTCTGTGATTGGCTTGGCTACCTTTGAAAAGTCAGGTATGAATCGACGGTAATAACCCGCCATTCCCAGAAAACTTCGGACTTCATGAACTGAGATTGGTGGCTTCCAATTCAGAATATCTTTCACCTTGCTAGGATCTACTGCTACTCCTTCGGCTGACAACACATGTCCTAAGAATTGCACTTCTTTTAACCAAAACTCACATTTACTGAACTTGGCATACAATTGATGATCTCTCAGACGAGTCAGAACAACTCTGAGATGCTCAACATGCTCTTCTTCACTTTTGGAGTATACTAGAATATCATCAATAAAAACAACCACAAACTTGTCAAGTTCTGGCATGAAAACTGAATTCATCAGATACATGAAATGTGCCGGTGCATTAGTGAGACCAAAAGACATAACTAGGTACTCATACAGTCCATATCTGGTGGTGAATGCAGTCTTTGGAATATCTTCAGGTCAAATCTTAATTTGATGGTATCCTGATCGAAGATCGATCTTTGAAAATACCTTTGCCCCCGCAAGCTGATCAAAGAGCAGATCAATGCGAGGCAACGGATATTTATTCTTAATGGTTACTTCATTCAGCGGTCGATAGTCAACACACATCCTTAAAGTCTGATCTTTCTTCTTAACAAAAAGAGCTAGACATCCCCATGGTGAGGAACTGGGTCTGATAAAACCTTTATCACGTAACTCTTGCAATTGATCCTTAAGTTCTGCTAATTCATTGGGTGGCATTCTGTAAGCTCTCCGGGATATTGGGGCAGTACCCGGTTTTAACTCAATCACAAACTCTACATCTCTGTCTGGTGGCAGACCTGGTAGATCATCTGGAAACACGTCTGGAAATTCACAGACTACCGGTATATCACAAATCTCCTGTACTGAAGTTGCACATACCCTTTCAACTATTCTCTTTGGGATAGGAAGTTGGATAAGAAGATGAGATTTATTATCTGACAGGTTCAACCTTATAGTTCTGTGCAGTGCATCTATAAGGGCTCCTCTTTGGTACATCCAATTCATACCCAGGATTACATCTATATCCTGTTTCTGTAATATTATCATTGAGGTAGGGAATATATGCCCACCTAACTCTATAGGTACGTCACGTACCATCTCCTTAGTACACAGTCGTCCCCCGGGCGACTGGATAAAGAAATCTTCTTGTGTTCCCACAATTGGAATGTCATGCTTAACAACAAAGGTGCGATTTATGAATGTATGCGATGCACCTGAATCAAATAACAGTACTGCTGGATGATTAGCAACAGGGAACATACCCATCATAACAGGTTCTCCCTCTGGGATTGCACTTGCTTGAGTATAGAATACACGTCCGGTCTTCCTCTTCTCACCCTTACCCTTCTGAACATTCAGATTATTATTCTTGCTCTGAAGTTGTTGCTGTTGTGGTACGGGAGCTCTGGGATAATTGGGATTGTACTGCCTTGGATATGGGCAGTCCTTGGAAAAGTGACCTGGCTTTCCACAGTTGTAGCAGGGAAAGTTATGGGTTACCGGAGTCTGGTTTCGAATACCAGGGGCATTCGGCTGTTGTAAAAATTGCGGGGTTGCGGCAGGACGGAAAAACGTCTGCGGCTGAGCTTGGTATTGCGATGGACGATAAGTTGGGCGGAAATGGTTCTGAGGGTGATAAACAAACTTATGGCGCTTCTTAATGCCGCCAGACGGACTTGAAAACACTGGCTTCTTTTTCTTCAACTCTTTGTGCAGTCGGGACTTCTCTTCTAACGCAATAGCCACATTGACTATCTCATGGTAAGTGGCATTATAGCAAGTAACTAATGCTTCCTGGATTCTGGTACTCAAACCTCTCATGAACCAACTTTTCTTCTTCGCATCGGTGTTCACATATTCCGCTGCATACTGGGACAGAAGATTGAATTTGCCCACATACTGCAGAACTGTCTGGTTCCCTTGCTTCAGCGAGAGAAACTCCTCTAGCTTCATGGCCATGACACCATCTGGGATATAATGTGCTCTAAAGGCTTCACGAAACTCTTGCCAAGTGACACGGTGGCCAGCAGGCTGTGCGGCGACCAAATTCGCCCACCACGCCCCTGCGGCACCTCTAAGCTGCTGCGCTGCAAACACGGGCTTCTGGTGCTCCGTGCACTGTAACAGTTCAAACTTCTGCTCCATGGTACGGAGCCAGTCATCCGCCTCTAGCGGCTCATCTGCCTTTGAGAACACTGGTGGACGGGTATCAGTGAAATCCACATAAGTGGTTTCCCCTCCATTGTTACGGCCTCGATGACCCTGATTTCCATTCTGATTCTGATTCTGATTCTGATTCTGAGCCAACAGGGTAGTGGCATTAACCAGTGCGGCAATAGCTTCTGCCAAGGTGGGTGGAAACGGTGGGGGATTCGGAGTATTGTCCCCTCCCTGGGAAGTTCCAGTACCGTCCATCTGTTGTACACAAACCATGTTTATTTTCATTGCTTTATTGAATTAAAAAGCAGTTAGCACAGAACTTGTATACACATACAAACTCATCTTACATATTTCATTACAAACTGGCTTGCAAGCAAGAAACTACCCACTAAGGTTCTTAGAAAGCAGGAAAAACTACTATATTACACAACCATTCATGTCAACACTTCACTCCTCATCATCATCGCTGATCACGATTACTTCATCCTCATTCTCTAGAGCACTTGCACCAGTGACATGACTTGCATCATCCCCACTTTCCATCATGGGTTCATCTTCTTCCGGATCTTCTTCATTGTCCTCTCCATCAGGAACAACCACAGCACCGACATCATCTTCTACTGCCTGGGGCTGATGATTGGGATTCATCAGATCATTTAGCCTATGAACTTCCTCATGCAGAACTGTGTTGTACTGCTCCAGGTGTGTCACATAAAGCTCCAACTCACGAACACGAGCCCTGGCTTCTGTCTCCTTTTCCAGCGACTCATTCTGGAACTGTTTCCAAAAACGCATGTTGCGCTTCAGTCGCTCTACTTCTGATGTAAGCCTTGCAACCTCTAACTCCGAATCCGGGTTCGGATTACGGCTACTGCTTGCTCCATCAACTCTGGCGGCCAACTGATGACGCGGCACTCCTTGCGGACCCGTTTTCTTGCGAGGAGTCATCTTCACACGTGCCATCCTAAAGCAAGATAGAATTAGGACGATGAGAACAGATAGGGGGATCTGAAGGTTAGCATGAATAGGATTGAACCTTACTTAACCCAAACCACTTTAAAAGGGAAGGTAACTTAAGCAGGTTAATTAAACATGATGCATGCATCGTACTTACGATCTAACAGAAAGATTTAAGTAACACATGCAATCTTTATAACATAGGGCACTATACATGATACTTCACTACGAAGCTTTCAAATATGAGCTAAGGAAACTATAGAATAGATTAAGAGAAGCAAAAGCAATTTGGACCCAAAATATCAGTATTAAATTTGTTTGACCCAAATCATTTTGAAGTTTTACAAAGTAATACTACAATAACTCAAGTGATTATGCTCTGGTACTAGCTGTCACAGAACCTCCTAATTATGATGGCCCACAAGCACACGTCATTGCCATAATGACCTCTGACAGTCGTACTTATGTTCACCATAACTTAAAAGGCCTGTTTTCCTCCGAACAGGATCCAATCATAGGAGTATTGCAATATTACAACAGTTTATTCAAAATATTCAACAGAGTAAAGTAGCGGAAGTCTTACAATAACTTAGGTTACAAACCAGTTTTCAACTTAAAACCTTATGTAACATTATTACAAACCAGTAGTAGAGAAGTATCGGTAGTAACTTTATTACAACACACAAGCGAGATGCCTTGCCCAAAGGCCACACAATCTACTCGTCGTCACTGTCTTCAATCACGACGGTCATGCAACAAGGCTCGAAGCAGACTTGTTCATGAACCGCACCTGCAACAAGGGGTTAACAAACCCTGAGTACGAGAGTACTCAACAAGACTTACCCGACTAAGACAAAGACTCCAAGGGCATGCTAGCTTTAGGGAATCAAGGTACGGGTAATCAAGAATCAAATTTTCTTTTTGCAGAAAAGCTTATTAAAGTAAGTCCTTATCTTCAACATTTTACTTTTACCATTGATGGTTCATTAACCAATTCTAGGTGATCCTAATCTAGATCAAAGTAATTATCATCAAAACCTTTCTCATTCTTTCTTTCAATTCCAGTTCTTAACTACGATGTTGGTGCAAGGCCAAGACTCCTTTCTCGTGGAGTAACGACGATTCGAACCGCTTCATTTACCCAGCTGGGGATTCCTAACCACACGACATATGTAGAACTGAATCTTGCATATATCAACTCTTACCCGAATAACCCAAAACCAGAACGTGTCCATCGCCACCCGAGAGCACAGTACTCCTCGAACCCGGCCTAATTCTAGCCCCGAGGGTACACGTTACTCTCGCCATCTCTCCACTCCCAGTGCGAGGTTAGACGTTCTCGTAATGGACTAACCAAAGTAAGGCTTACCCGACATGGGCACATGGCTAGTACTAAAAAAAACTCCATGACGCGAGGGCCAACAACGTACGGTCCTTAACTGATAAGGCGGAAAAAATACAGTGGGACTCCTTTCCCAATGCATGTTAGCAGTGGCCAAACCACCCGCCCGATCTTACAAGTTCATTCACATATTTCAATATTCATTCGATATGCCGTCATGGCTATATAAACATTCATTTAAAAGCTTAACTTCTAAGCATAGCGAAGCATACTACGCATTTTCTGTAAAGCAGGTATCAAGGTTGATATCACAATAATCAAGGATGATAATGCAGCAATTAGGTTATCACTCAACTCCTAATTACTTAATGCAGACAACCATAATATAAATAATAAAACATTTGTAAAACTCAAGGTAGGGTTTAAATGCACCAGGGCTTGCCTTGCTCAAACACGACGACCGACTCAGACTCGAGGACTTCACCCCCTGGTCCGGAACCCACCGACGATCGCTCTTCTCCGGAAGCTTGATCGACGACTTCGGCTTCCTCGAAAGCGGAGACTACACGTATACATAACATGCTTTAACATGATGCTCAATGATAAACATGATGCTTGATGATAACATGCCACGGTTACGATTTGAGTACATCTTTTCTTCACGGTACAAACGTAAACAGAAAACCTACTAACTAGTAGCGACGTTTTCCCGCGATACCAGCTTTTAACCTAACAAGTTACTAACGAGCTCAATCATGAAATTAAGGTGCCAGAGATCACAAAAGGATAGTGACCTAAGGACATCACTCAATCAAAAGGCACACAACACTTAAAGTTCTCAAATTAATATTTATTTTCTATTTAATAA
Organism: Saccharum hybrid cultivar R570; assembly: GCA_038087645.1. Classification (NCBI taxonomy): domain Eukaryota; kingdom Viridiplantae; phylum Streptophyta; class Magnoliopsida; order Poales; family Poaceae; genus Saccharum; species Saccharum hybrid cultivar. Next base: position 17,864,266 of record JAQSUU010000443.1, read on the forward strand.
TTAGGGCATAATTAGAAGTTGATCAAATTTTACCTAATCAAGCTCAAACTTTTTCTATGGGTTAAGAATGACTTATAACAGTGCTATAATAAATTTTATAATTTTTGGATAAATAAATTAATTATTAAAATTACTGGAAGTTGCATTTAATCTTTAATGAAACTAATTAATTCTACTGCTCAAAGTATTCAAATTCATGATTTAACATTTTTCCTAGATAGTGTATACATTGAAAAGCTTACACAAAAATTTTCATGAATTTTGGAACTCTACACAATTTTTAATGAAATAAACAAATAATAACACTATTCATAAATTTGAAAAAGAAAAACAAAAACGAAATCCGAACCGGGCTGCTTCTCCTCCTTCCCTCCGGTCCGGCCCAGCCGAGCGGCCCGCTCGCGCGCGCCCGCGCCCGCGTTTGCTCGCGCTTGCGTGGCCCAGCAAGCGGCCCACTTGCGCGCCCTGCCCGCACGCGCGTGCTCTTCCTCTCTCTCTCGCTGACAGCTCTGCCCCACCCGTCATCGCCTACCTCCGCTCTCTCGTTCTCTCCCGCGCGCTCGGCCATGCCCGCACGGCGGCCGGCCGGTGATCACACCGCTAACGACTCAACCACCATGACCAAAACGATCTACACCACCCTACGACTCCACTACGACCTTCTACAGCTAAGCTCGAGCTCCGGCGACCCCTTACCGACGACGATGGCGGACCACGGTCGACGGTGAGCCGTGAAAACGCGTCCCCAACGGAGTAGCGACTAAAATTAACGCGAGAAAAACATTCAAGGGCTCACAGCGGTTATGGTGGTGCTCTTGGTGACGACGGCGACGAGCTGGAGTGGCCTGGCCACGTGGGGGCGGTGGTGGCGGTGCTCCTACCGGAGTTGGGTACGGGAAGTGGTGGTGCGGTGGTTCGGGCGAGAAAACGGCTAAACCCGTTGGACCATGAGGTGCGCGAGGGCGAGGCAAACTTGCTGGTGCGATTTGCGTGGCTAGTGGCGGCTCAACGGCGGCAGCAGCGAGCGGCGGAGCTGCGGTGGCGGCGGCGGTAAAAACAGAGAAAAACGGCTCACGGTGAACTCGGTTATATATAGGGCGACGGTCATACTGAAGGTCACTGGAAGGCGCGAGACGTCGCGCTGGCGGTCCTAGCGCGCGCGAGAAGCTCCTGGACGTCGCCCGGCGGCTCGCCGGCGCCCATGCCGCGCGGTGCCCGGCGGCGATTGGTCGCGGCACTGTAGCTGTTCCCCCCCAACTTTTGAAATTCAAATTGGTTTTTCAAATTACTTTCAAACTTGTAGAGCTTGAAAATCTGAAGATGTCATACATTGGAAGATTTTCAAGTTGCTATACAAATTTGAAAGTAATTTGAAAAACCAATTTGAATTTCAAAAGTTGGGGGGGAACAGCTACAGTGCCGCGACCAATCGCCGCCGGGCACCGCGCGGCATGGGCGCCGGCGAGCCGCCGAGCGACGTCCAGGAGCTTCTCGCGCGCGCTAGGACCGCCAGCGCGACGTCTCGCGCCTTCTAGTGACCTTCAGTATGACCGTCGCCCTATATATAACCGAGTTCACCGTGAGCCATTTTTCTCTGTTTTTACCGCCGCCGCCACCGCAGCTCCGCCGCTCGCTGCTGCCACCGTTGAGCCGCCACTAGCCATGCAAATCGCACCAGCAAGTTCGCCTCGCCCTCGTGCACCTCATGGTCCAATGGGTTTAGCCATTTTCTCGCCCGAACCACCGCACCACCACTTCCCGTACCCAACTCCGGTAGGAGCACCGCCACCACCGCCCCCACGTGGCCAGGCCACTCCAGCTCGTCGCCGTCGTCACCAAGAGCACCACCATAACCGCTGTGAGCCCTTGAATGTTTTCCTCGCGTTAATTTTAGTCGCTACTCCGTTGGGGACGCGTTTTCATGGCTCACCGTCGACCGTGGTCCGCCATCGTCGTCGGTAAGGGGTCGCCGGAGCTCGAGCTTAGCTGTAGAAGGTCGTAGTGGAGTCGTAGGGTGGTGTAGATCATTTTGGTCATGGTGGTTGAGTCGTTAGCGGTGTGATCACCGGCCAGCCGCCGTGCGGGCATGGCCGAGCGCGCGGGAGAGAACGAGAGAGCGGAGGTAGGCGATGACGGGTGGGGCAGAGCTGTCAGCGAGAGAGAGAGGAAGAGCGCGCGCGTGCGGGCAGGGCGCGCAAGTGGGCCGCTTGCTGGGCCACGCAAGCGTGAGCAAACGCGGGCGCGGGCGCGCGCGAGCGGGCCGCTCGGCTGGGCCGGACCGGAGGGAAGGAGGAGAAGCAGCCCGGTTCGGATTTCGTTTTTGTTTTTCTTTTTCAAATTTATGAATAGTGTTATTATTTGTTTATTTCATTAAAAATTGTGTAGAGTTCCAAAATTCATGAAAATTTTTGTGTAAGCTTTTCAATGTATACACTATCTAGGAAAAATGTTAAATCATGAATTTGAATACTTTGAGCAGTAGAATTAATTAGTTTCATTAAAGATTAAATGCAACTTCCAGTAATTTTAATAATTAATTTATTTATCCAAAAATTATAAAATTTATTATAGCACTGTTATAAGTCATTCTTAACCCATAGAAAAAGTTTGAGCTTGATTAGGTAAAATTTGATCAACTTCTAATTATGCCCTAATTATTAAATAGAAAATAAATATTAATTTGAGAACTTTAAGTGTTGTGTGCCTTTTGATTGAGTGATGTCCTTAGGTCACTATCCTTTTGTGATCTCTGGCACCTTAATTTCATGATTGAGCTCGTTAGTAACTTGTTAGGTTAAAAGCTGGTATCGCGGGAAAACGTCGCTACTAGTTAGTAGGTTTTCTGTTTACGTTTGTACCGTGAAGAAAAGATGTACTCAAATCGTAACCGTGGCATGTTATCATCAAGCATCATGTTTATCATTGAGCATCATGTTAAAGCATGTTATGTATACGTGTAGTCTCCGCTTTCGAGGAAGCCGAAGTCGTCGATCAAGCTTCCGGAGAAGAGCGATCGTCGGTGGGTTCCGGACCAGGGGGTGAAGTCCTCGAGTCTGAGTCGGTCATCGTGTTTGAGCAAGGCAAGCCCCGGTGCATTTAAACCCTACCTTGAGTTTTACAAATGTTTTATTATTTATATTATGGTTGTCTGCATTAAGTAATTAGGAGTTGAGTGATAACCTAATTGCTGCATTATCATCCTTGATTATTGTGATATCAACCTTGATACCTGCTTTACAGAAAATGCGTAGTATGCTTCGCTATGCTTAGAAGTTAAGCTTTTAAATGAATGTTTATATAGCCATGACGGCATATCGAATGAATATTGAAATATGTGAATGAACTTGTAAGATCGGGCGGGTGGTTTGGCCACTGCTAACATGCATTGGGAAAGGAGTCCCACTGTATTGTTTCCGCCTTATCAGTTAAGGACCGTACGTTGTTGGCTCTCGCGTCATGGAGTTTCTTTAGTACTAGCCATGTGCCCATGTCGGGTAAGCCTTACTTTGGTTAGTCCATTACGAGAACGTCTAACCTCGCACTGGGAGTGGAGAGATGGCGAGAGTAACGTGTACCCTCGGGGCTAGAATTGGGCCGGGTTCGAGGAGTACTGTGCTCTCGGGTGGCGATGGACACGTTCTGGTTTTGGGTTATTCGGGTAAGAGTTGATATATGCAAGATTCAGTTCTACATATGTCGTGTGGTTAGGAATCCCTAGCTAGGTAAATGAAGCGGTTCGAATCGTCGTTACTCCACGAGAAAGGAGTCTTGGCCTTGCACCAACATCGTAGTTAAGAACTGGAATTGAAAGAAAGAATGAGAAAGGTTTTGATGATAATTACTTTGATCTAGATTAGGATCACCTAGAATTGGTTAATGAACCATCAATGGTAAAAGTAAAATGTTGAAGATAAGGACTTACTTTAATAAGCTTTTCTGCAAAAAGAAAATTTGATTCTTGATTACCCGTACCTTGATTCCCTAAAGCTAGCATGCCCTTGGAGTCTTTGTCTTAGTCGGGTAAGTCTTGTTGAATACTCTCGTACTCAGGGTTTGTTAACCCCTTGTTGCAGGTGCGGTTCATGAACAAGTCTGCTTCGAGCCTTGTTGCATGACCGTCGTGATTGAAGACAGTGACGACGAGTAGATTGTGTGGCCTTTGGGCAAGGCATCTCGCTTGTGTGTTGTAATAAAGTTACTACCGATACTTCTCTACTACTGGTTTGTAATAATGTTACATAAGGTTTTAAGTTGAAAACTGGTTTGTAACCTATGTTATTGTAAGACTTCCGCTACTTTACTCTGTTGAATATTTTGAATAAACTGTTGTAATATTGCAATACTCCTGTGATTGGATCCTGTTCGGAGGAAAACAGGCCTTTTAAGTTATGGTGAACATAAGTACGACTGTCAGAGGTCATTATGGCAATGACGTGTGCTTGTGGGCCATCATAATTAGGAGGTTCTGTGACATATAGCGCCTTGGACAACCTATAAACATGATTAGGATATCTAGGGTCTTTAAACCCGGGAGGTTGTTCAACATAGACTAGTTCATTTATGAAGCCATTTAAAAATGCACTTTTCACATCCATTTGATATAGTTTCATATCATGATGTGATGCATATGCAAGAAGGATACGGATGGCTTCAAGTCTTGCAACGGGTGCAAAAGTCTCTCCAAAATCAAGACCTTCAACTTGAGAGAACCCTTTTGCTACTAGTCTTGCCTTGTTTCTTACTACAACTCCTTGATCATCTTGCTTGTTGCGGAACACCCACTTGGTTCCAATGACTCTTGCACCTTTTGGATGCTCTTTAAGTGTCCATACTTGATTGCGGGCGAAGTTGTTCAATTCTTCATGTATGGCATTCACCCAATCCAGATCTTGAAGAGCTTCTTCTACATTCTTAGGTTCAAGACAAGAGACAAAAGAGTGAAGTTCAACAAAATAATTATTTTTTTGAGATCGAGTCATTACACCCTTTGTAGGACTTCCTATGATGAGATCTTATGGATGTGCTTGAAGTAGGGGTGAGTTTCTTCGATCAACCATTTGAGGAGTGGGATGAGGAGCATTAACATCTTGTGCTTGTGCCTTGGCTTGATGATGAGAGACATAGGTGTCTTCATTTTTAACTCTCTCATTCTTGTCATCATCTTGAGGCACATATGATGAAGATGGTGGATTGACAATTTATACATCGTCTTCATCATCTTTAGGCTTGATGTCACCCACCGGCATGTTCTTCATGGCTTCCCTCAATGGTTCATCACCTACATCATCACAATTCTTAATTGCTCCTTGGGAGCTATTAGATTCATCAAATTCCACATCATATGTTTCTTCATCCAAACCAGTGGTATGGTTAAATACTCTATATGCTTTGGACTTTGATGAGTAGCCAACAAGAAAACCAATATCACAACGTCCTTGGAACTTCCCTAGGTGTTGACGCTTCTTGTAGATGTAGCATTTGCAACCAAACACCCGGAAGAATGAGACGTCTGGCTTCTTCCCATTTAGCAACTCATAAGGGGTCTTGCAAAGGAACTTTTGTAGGAAGAGGCGATTTGAAGCATAGCATGCGGTGTTGATTGCCTCGGCCCACAATTTCTCTAGTGTGTTGTACTCATCTAGCATTGTTCTTGCAAGAGTGATCAAGGTCCGGTTCTTTCTCTCAACTACACCATTTTGTTGAGGAGTGTAGGTTGATGACACTTCATGCTTGATTCCAATTTCATCACAATAGGCTTCAATGTTGGTGTTGTCAAACTCTTTTCCATTGTCACTTCTAATCTTCTTTATATTGACTTCAAATTTATTTTGAGCTCTCTTTGCAAACTTCCTGAAGCAACTTGCCACTTTGGATTTGTCATGAAGGAAGAAGGTCCAAGTGTATCTTGAGAAGTCATCCACAATCACAAGACAATAAAGATTTCCACCAAAACTCTTGTAAGTTGTAGGACCAAACAAATCCATGTGTAGAAGTTCTAGTACTCTTGATGTTGACATATAGGCTTTGGTTGGATGAGTGTTTGCAACTTGTTTGCCGGCTTGACATGCACTACAAGGTTTGTCCTTTTCAAACTTTACATCCTTTAAACCTCTCACTAATTCTTTCTTCAATAGCTTGTTAAGAGTGTTCATTCCAACATAAGCAAGCCACCTATGCCAAAGCCATCCAAGTGTGGTCTTGGTGAACAAACATGTCATCAAGTTTGCATCTTCAGAGGTGAAGTCAACAAGATAAAGATTGTTGTATCTAAAGCCCTTGAAAATCACTTGCTTGTCATCTATCTTGGTAACAACCACTTCATTTGGACCAAACAAGCATTGGTAGCCAAGATCACAAAGTTGCCCAACGGATAGTAAGTTGAAACTCAATGAAGCAACATAGAGCACATTTGAGAGAGAATGATCATTTGATATTGCAACCTTGCCTATACCCTTGACTTTGCTCTTTAAATTATCCTCAAATATGATCTTATCTTGACATACCCCATCTTCTTCAAGTGAGGTGAACATACGAGGATCACCGGTCATATGTTGTGTGCAACCACTATCAATCACCCAATGAGATCCACCGGTCTTGTAGTTCACCTACACATAAGAGATCAAGCCTTATGTTTAGGGACCCAAACTTGAGAGGGACCCTTAACTTTTTCAACTAGTGACTTGGCAACCCAAATTTTCTTTGGCCTATTCTTGTTAGGAGGACCCAAGAACATGACCTTCATTTTTCCACTAGAGTCCTTTCTAAGCATATAGTGAGCATTGAAAGCAAAGGGTCTAGCATGCCTGGGCAAGGGTTGTGGTGGTGGAGTTTTGCACTCATGAGCAAAATGGCCTTCTTGTCCACACTCAACACATCTCTTTGGCTTAGGCTTTGTCTTGCTTTGTTGTTGTTTGGCCTTTACCTTCTTTTCTTGATTTGCCAAATAGCCAATGCCACTCCTATCCAACTTCATGACGGTGTTCATGAGTAGCTCACTTTGCAAGTGTTGGCCTCTTGTGAACTTGCTTAGGCCGGTCTTGAGATGCTCTTTCTCTTGCTTGAGCTTCTTGTTTTCTTCAATGAGTGTTTCATTTGAAGCTTGCTTTTCAAGAGCCAACAACTTCTTGTTCTCATCTTTAAGCATCTCATTTTCACTCTTGAGCTTGACATACTCATCATAGTCATTGGCCTCAACCACACTCTTGCCTTTGCCGCTAGAGCCTTGCTTAAAGTTCTCAACAATCAAGTCATCACATGATGTAGCTATATCAATCTTAACAATTTGGTTAGTAGCATCATGTGTCTCAAGAGCAAGCTCATTAGCAACAATAAGAGTATCATAATTAATTTTCAAGGTGGTGTACTCTTCTTTTAGCAAGTTTAGTCTAGTGATGAGTTCACCATGCTTCTTCTCAATTTTATCATGTTTATCTCTAAGCTCCTTGTTAGAAGTTTTAAGCTCTTTGAGAGAAGAAGACATAGTTTCATTTTGATCTATGAGCTCATCCCTAGTATTATGTGCATTTTCAAGCTTAGATGAGAGTAATTCATTTTCATGTTGAAGCTCATCATTTTCATTTCTAGTCCTCCTTATGATTTTAGAATATTTATTTAACAATTTTACTAGTTCATCATAAGAGGGAGCATCATATTCATCATCACTATCACTATCATCATCATCACTATCACTATTTTGTACCTTTCGATCACCCTTTGCCATAAGGCATAGATGAGTAGTAGAAGATAATGGTGAAGATGACGGTGAAGGTGGTGATGAAGATGTCGGTGAAGATGATGATGGCCCAATCACAAGTGCGGCGATCTTTTCTTTGTCATTGTCACTTTCTTCGTCGGAGGACTCACATGATGATTCAATGTCGGTGAGCCAATCACCAATAATATAGGCCTTGCCTCCCTTCTTCTTCTTGTAGAATTCTCTTTTCTTGCCATCTTTTTTCTTGTATGGCTTGTTCTTTCTTTTGTCATCTTCTTCATCACTTGAATCATCTTTCTTGCCCTTGTACTTGTTCTTGTACTTGTCTTTTGGAGGCTTTGGGCATTGATGAGCTAGATGGCCAAGTTCTCCACAATTGAAGCAATCCATTTCGGAGATTGGCTTCCTTTTGCTACTTGTGAAGAATTTCTTCTTCTTGCCATCGAACTTGATGCCACTCTTGTTGAGCTTCTTTAGCATCTTGATGGTCTTCCTTACCATGAGTGCAAGTGATTCATCATCAATGTCACTTTCACTAGAGCTTTCTTGCATAATCATGGCTTGGGCCTTCTTCTTTTTCTTTTCATGACTAGCTTTGAAGGCCAAGTCTTTCTTCTTGGAAGATGATGAGCCCTCTTTCGGAGTGATATGCATGTACATCTCATGTGCGTTGATCTTCCCCAATACTTGAGTTGGTGTTGCGGTGGAGAGATCACTTTGGTGAAGTACGGTGACAATGTGTCCATACTTCTCAACGGGAAGAACACTTAAGATTCTCCTTGCAACATCCGATTGACTTATTTTAGTGAGTCCAAGAGCATTTAAATCTTCTACAAGAACATTCAAACGAGTGTACATGTCGTTAGCACTTTCTTTAGGAAGCATCTCAAAAGAATTGATTTTCTTTAAAGCAATATGATAGCGTTCCTCACGCTCACTCTTAGTTCCCTCATGGAGAGCACAAAGATTTTCCCACAATTCGTGAGCATTTTTGGCATTTCGCACACGATTGAAAATATCTTTGCCTAGTGCCCGGTAGATTGCATTTTTTGCTTTTGCATTTCACTGGTCGTATTTCTCCTCGTCACCACTTGGGTTAGCGGGATCCCTTATGGGAGGAAGCCCTTCGATTGCGGCTCTAAGGCACTCAACATCTATGGCTTCGAGGTACGCCTCCATATGAATTTTCCAATATGGAAAATCGTCTCCCTCAAAAGTGGGAGGTGGTCCTTCCCCATTAGACATCTTGCTCTAGGCGGTAAAGCCTAAATTAAGAGCAACAAGGCTCCGATACCAATTGAAAGGATCAAGATGCCCAAGAGGGGGGTGAATTGGGCTTTTCTAAAAATTAATTGTAAGAATTAAATCCTACAAGCCAAACTTCACCCCTAGTGCCTACTTGTGTTCCTTGTGATTCTACCGATAAAAGTTTTACACCCTAAGTTCTAATCCTAGTCTAGCAAGGCAATTCTAGGAAAGTAAACAAGCAATGAAAGTAATACAAGAAAGTAAATGCTTGAAAGTAGGGGATAGGAACACGGCGATGTTTTGCCGAGGTATCGGAGAGTCGCCACTCCCCACTAGTCCTCGTTGGAGCACCCGCGCAAGGGTGTAGCTCCCCCTTGATCCGCGCAAGGATCAAGTGCTCTCTACGGGTTGATTCTTCGACACTCCATCACGGCGAATCACCCAAAACCACTCACAACTTGAGTTGGGTCACCCACAATCTCGTCGGATGATCATCAAACTCCCAATCACCATCGAACCGTCTAGGTGATGGCGATCACCAAGAGTAACAAGCTAGAACTCTCACTTGACCACAACAAGCCTAATGAGAAGATGGATGCACACTTGCTTGACTCTTGTCACTAGAGAGGATTCTCAAACTTTGATTCATAAATCACTATCCTCACTAGGGCTCTTGCACTCTCTTGCACTTCAAAGATGTTTCTCAGCTAAACAAATGAGCAAGAGACCTCTAAAAGAGGTGGAGGGGTGTATTTAGACCCCTCAAACAAATCCAACCGTTACCTTTCGAAACAGCCAGACGCGTACTGACCGGACGCGCCTGTCGATATGACCGGACGCGCCGGTCAGGTGTAACGGTCGAATAACGGAAACCTGTGCTAAGTGACCGGACGCGCCGATCTGTGATGACCGGACGCGCCGGTCTGAGATGACCGAACGCGCCGATCAGGGATGATCGGACGCATCCGATCATGCAAGAGCTCTCTGAAAAACTGACCTGACGCATCACCGCGTCCGATCATAGGTGACCGGACGCGTCAGGTCACCACGGGACCTTACTGGAACATGACCGGACGCATGACCGCGTCCGATCATAGATGATCGGACGCGTCAGGTCACCACGGGACCTTACTGGAACATGACCGGACACGCCGGTCATTTTCACAGTCGCGTTCGATCTTGCTGTTTACCCTCTGTAACACGTGTCATACTGACCACCGCGTCCGGTCCTCTCAAGGACCGCGTCCGGTCAGTCAGCTGAAAAACGCAGTGAAGATTTAGTACTGACTGGACGCGTCCGATCATGACCAGGACTGCGTCCGGTCATAGGTAAACTACTCAAACGTCTTCTAAACGCGATGCAACTTGAACCAAGTTGCTTCTAACTGAACTCTGAGCTTTTCTCGAGCTACCTAGTGCTAAGTTTGACAAGTGTGCACCACACCTAAACACAAGACTCACCTAGGTCAAGCTACTCGCTCATGCCCCTCTTCATAGTACGGTCAAAGGAAGAAACAAAGATCCTAACGACTATTCCAGATGTATCTCAACACCTTGACATACGGAACTAATCGTCCTTAATCTTATCGTTGATCCTTTGAAAACCGAAACGATTTCCATCAAGGGACATGAATACCATATTGCCCAAAGCAGTTATCATCTCCATGACCTAACTTACCAACATTTCTGCAAAACACACGTTAGTCATGGTAATTATGTGTTGTCATTAATTGCCGAAACCAACACCGGGGCCTAGATGCTTTCACGAATGACCCTAGGTATTGTGGTCCCCGTTTGTCCCGCGACTTTACCGAAATAGTGTCATTAGTGATCTAAGCGACCCTGACGGGAAAGCATGGTTTGTGTGGGGAATAAATCACCAGCTGGTTAGTAATCGATTCGAATCACCATCGCTCCTAGACAGTGAGCACTTGACTTGAGCCACGTCATCGTAGTAATGATTATGGAACACATGGTTGGTTATGATGATGAGGATGTTGAAAATGCTAAAATATGACCTGGTTACTATTGATTATCTTAATCAATTGATTGCTCTAGTACAGGTGCTAATCTAGTTGACAGGTTAATAACTATTAACTTGATACTACACTACTTAAAATGATTCAGCTATAGTGCTTATGCTTTTCGCAAATGAGTTCAGCTAGTCCACGTAGAAAGCCTTTCATACTTCTTGGTGTCAACTTTATTTTAGTTTAAGACGGATAAGTCTAGCTGAGTACCTTCTCGTACTCAGGGCTTTGTTCCCATTGTTGTTGCAGATGGCTAGATATACTATGGATATTGCATCAACTGTCTCTACCCGACTATGGGCGACAATTAGGACCATGGGCGTGGTCACTCCTTATGTCTCATCTACTTGCTTTTGTGGACTTGATCAGTATCTGGCACTGTATTGAACTAAGTGTATGTGAGTGTGCCTTTAAAAATACTTGCTTCCGCTATCGAATTTCGAACTTGGTATTGTAATAACTTTATGTTTTAAACTCCGATATATTCAGACCATGTTGTGAACTTTATGTAATATGTGACTGTGGCTGCTAAACCATGTACGATCTTGACTTGTATGTTGGTTTGTTTGAAATCTTTCGTGGTTTCACAGACTACCGGGATTATGGAAGCATAAGTACAGGAATTTGATCACTTCAATGATTGTTTTTGTACTTACATTTTTATAATTTGGACGATTCTGTTACACAAAAGAGGTTACCTTACTTGGAGCATTTACCAACTTCAACAATCAGAGTCCTTAGCATATCTAAAAGTAGCCAAAAGAGTCTCCCAGTCTACGAATTTTGGCAAGATTCTAACAACTCCCAAATCCACCTCCTAATCTTTTAGCATTTAGAAAAAAAACCTCACCCTAATCTGACATGGAAGGACGTGGGGAAGAAAAAAGTAGGATAGGGTTTTTGATGCAAATGTACAAGAGAAAAATAAAGTGTAAAAGTAGTTAGTATGATTTAGAAATAGTTTAGGATTCCTGATATAAAATTATCTTCTAACTTTTAGGACGTGAGATCTTGAAAGCTGCGGGAGTTGTAGCTTTTTTTTATGTCTGCCAATATATTTTACAAAGGTTGAAAAACCTGTTTTTAGGGAGTATTTTTTTAGATATTGTTGGAGATGCTCTTAGTTCCACATGGCTAATTATAGCCAGTTTACTGAAATCTCAAATCTGGCCCTAGCTTGGGTTGTGGCGTTGGATTGATAGGAGTATCAAAACCGGAAGCAAAATAAGGAAGGAAGAAAGAAAGGAAGAAAAAAAGAAAGGGAGTGCCCACCAGACAATCTCTCTCGAAAATTTAACCCAATCTAGATAGAAACCGCGGAAGACCAAACAGAAAAATGACACTTGCACATTTTCCTACCCATCACACAAAATTTTGATTTTTCATTTAACACGTGTCTAAATCTCAAATTGAGTTTCAGTCCAAATTTCTCTTCCACAGAGCGTGCCAAAGCTTTTCAAGAAAATCCGAGCCGTCCGTCACCCTACCATCACCTGCAGAAGGCAACAATTGGGAAATGCGAGTCCAGCTTTTCGCTCTATCACAATCTTCCCAGATCCTACCATTCATTCTACCATGATCGGGATAATGATTATTCTCTAAAAGATAATTATAATGATGCTAACGTTGGCAATTGGTAAGTTATAAAACTAACCTTTTCTCTAGGATATGATCCAGCTTGATTTCTTAATTTTACACCATCACACTTTAACTTCACCCTTGAATTACAAAATCAAACATCGAGCGCTCCTCGACTATCGAAACCAAACAACCCTTGTTTGGTTTTGCTGATGTGGCATGAATGATCCCACAAGTCAACACCCCACCATTCTCCCTCTTTTATTGTCCTACTTTTCAATCACCAACTATCATGGTAGTTCGATCTTCACTCCTAAATTATAAAACTATACACCGAACACTCCTCAACTGTCAAAACCAAATAACCCTTGTTTGTTTTAGCTGATGTGGCATCATGGGTCCCACATGTTAGCACCCCACCATTCTCCCTCTCTCGTCGTCCTATGGGCCCCACTCGTCATTCCTTATCTCCAACTGCATCCCCCAAATCCTTCCATGACGCCGGCCTTCCTCGCCCCTATAAACGATGCCAAAAAAAACTCTCAACAATGACAAAGGTTGGGTATTGTCATACTGAGTACAAACATGTGGGTTATGAATTGCCACATTATTAACAAAAACCACTCTAGAATACACTTTGAACCGGTTCAGAGGAGGGGTCTTTCGTGTGGTTTTGGTGGTTATCAAGCGTTGGGTGTTTGATTTTGTAGTTGAAGAGTTTAAAACCACTATCATGATAGTTGGAGGTAAGATGGACTTTACCTAATTTTAGTAGAAAAAAATTTTATGTCAGTATGCATCGATAAGTTCACCTAAATGCGAAGCAATCATCCCTGACCGTTTATTAGCCATTTAAGCCAATTCAACTAGGCTAAGGGCCACTTTGGCAACACTCTCGCCACTCTGCTCCCACCAAGAATCAAGCGCTGCCAAACGGCTCAGCTCCACGTGGGAATCGCTCCCAGTGCTCCGCTCGACTGCACTACGAGTGGGGAGTGGAAAAAACCTGCTCCCCACGGCTCCGCGCCGCTCCCTCGTCTTCCTCGCGCGCTCCTCGCCTCCCAGCCGGCCATCCCGTCTCTGTCGCGCCCCCTCTCGGCCTTCCTTTATGTCTGTCATGCCCTTCTTCGCCTCCGTCACACCCTCTGCAGCCAACGACGCACCACGCCCTTCTTTGTCGCGCCCTAAGCCAAAGTGGCCCTAAGCCACCGTGTAGCGTGTTTAAATAGGCTAAATGGACATTTAGGTCGAAAATAACGCAGTGCACACGGCCACGGGTGAGAAAGTTGCATTGTTTTCATCCAAATGTGTACTTGGACGAAGGTTTTTTCAGCTCAGAAATCGACATGCACTGATTGCAACCCTAGAAGAAAAAGCTAGTAGTGATTAATTGTACACAAAGTGTCTGTTTTCATCCAAATGTGTACTTGGACGAAGGTTCTTTCAGCTCAGAGATCGACGTGCACTGATTGCAACCCTAGAAGAAAAAGCTAGTAGTGATTAATTGTACACACAATAGTGTCTAGCTAGGTAGCTAGATGCTTCTCTTGTTTCTGTGACAAGCACGCATGACTATTCCATTGCCTGCCGGTCGATCAAGCTTGCTCACCCACCCAAAGATTGCGCGCTTTGAGGGGCTCTTCACGTGGCATCGACGATCCGCATTGAAAGCGAGAACAAACTGCATGCTCAAGTGGGGGAGGCTTCAGCTTCAGCATCACTCTGAGCCTGAGGGAAGGCCGCTCGTCTTTAGGCGTGGTGGTGGGAGGGAGTTTCTCTTTCTCTAGCTCCTTTTTTTTTTTTTTGAGCAGCTGGTGGTAGTTTCCTAAAAGATGTTCTGGTTCTTGGCTAAATTAGTTTTTGATTGTGCTGTTCCGTATTTAATCGGTAGATAAGCTTGTGGCCAGTTAACCCGATGTTGCATGTTACTGTCGAACTAACAGTAAAATTCTTGAGAGTTGTTTAGACAATTAGACGTGAGAGTGAGGTTAGTATATCCGTGCATTTACATTTGTATATTGGCCCGATAAGAATCGAACATTAATACATACGATCTTGTTGCGGTTCAGTGATAAGCAGGTGAAAATGTTTGCCGAAAGATTTATCGTGGTGTGACTGGTGACCACAATCTAAGCCCACTTATTTCTGTTGCAAATTCAGTAACCCTTTTTGTTTTCACGTTTCAGTTCCACGTATAGAACATGAAGAATCCATAGGTGGTGCCCCTCCTTGTCTTTAAATTTTGTGTAGGATGTATCTGATTCGGTTTAGTTGCTAGCTTCTCACTCTACAAACATGATAATTTACTCTAGTTTCCTCACAAAATGGTAATTTAATCTAGCCAAAAGAATTGCATCTGTAACCATGGGATTTAACAGCGAACTAATTCGCCCAATTCAACCTCGACAAACAGGCTATACTTTATGCGGTGCCTGCATAAATCAGCTCCTGCTTTTGTGTAATCATCAGACCGAATCAGCCATACGATCTGCCCGTGATTATTATGACAACAGTTTGATACCGAGTTACTGATACGCACCGTGATTTTTCTTTGAGATCGTTTCTTGATGTCTGTATGTATTCTAGAGAGATTTATTCAAGTGTTTTCAACGGTAATGCAGTTTCAGATGCAACGTACGTTTCGCCCGTCTTCATCTGTGACTACAGCACGTTCTACTGCAGAACATCTCGATGACAGCTAGTGTTTAGCCAGTGTTGAAATATAAAGTGAATTGTCAATCTTTTGCCTAATAACAGTTTAAAAGCTTCTGGATTGAACTTCTTCACCTTAGTAGTCTGGCCCTGTTCGCTTGTCTTATAAGTCGTACTTTTTTAGTCAATAAACAGTATTTTTCTCTGACAGCCAGTCAACAAACAGTACTGTCTTTCGGATCCGTGGGCACTCGATGGACGCGGAGACAGTACACCAGCCGGCTGCCCTACTACCCCTACGGACACGACTACGTACAGTGGTCGGCCGGGGCACCGGAATCCGATGCGGTTTCTTTCCATCTGCGCCGCCCGTGCAAAGAGAATGGATAGATCGCCCGGCCCCCAGCCTGGTGATGGCTAGCTGATGAGTGCACGCACACGGGACTGCTGACAGCCGGGTGCTGGTCGCTACTCGCTAGTGGGATCCCGTTCCCATCGCATTCGCATTAGCATTATTCATTCATCTAGTAGTCCAGCTGCGTGATGACTGCTCCGACGACGCGCAGTGCACAAGGGATCAATGGCCAGGCCAGGTACTCGAAGCCGATCGCGACGCGGGCGAACGTACGTGTCCTGCTGGAGGCAGCAGCGCAGTGCAAGCGAGAGTTCTTCCATGAGTTTGGCGTAGAAATGTCTCGAGGAAAATGACATGCTGTAACAGTCGGAGTGACTGCAATATAATCGGCAGATCAAGGCTGTGTTTAGTTCTTAAATTTGGAGTGCCAAAATTCACTTTAGCGATACTATAGCATTTCGTTTGTATTTGATAATAATTGTCCAATCGTTGACTAATTAGGCTCAAAACGTTTCGCAAAGTACAACCAAACTGTACAATTAGTTTTTGATTTTATCTACATTTAACACTTCATGCATGCATCGCAAGTTTGATGTGACGGAGAATCTTTTTTTGCATAGTGTATTTTTCAATGGATCTAAACACAGCCCAATTCGCTTCCTTGTACCTTCCTTCCAGTTCCAGCAGGGTGTCAGTGTGTCACCGCCGGTTACTGCAGCTGCTTCGCTTTCTTCGTCTTCGTAGCAAGAGTAATAATATAGCCGACTGCGGGCTGTAGGGAAACTTAAAGTCAATCTATCAGCCCACTTGTATAATAGTTAGCCGGCTTACAGCCCACTTGTTTGTCTCACACAACTTTTTAGTTTCTGTGCATAAGCTGGCCGTAAACTTACAGTCCGCTTTTCTTCTCTCTCCTCCTCTCTTTAACGTCAACATACAGTCTACTTATAGCCCCTTATTATACTTGCTCTTATGTAGTACTATTTACTTAGCAATCACTACTGGTATTAGTCATGGGAGACGATGAGAGATTGTCCTCGATGGATGGATCGATCATTGCTGTACAGTGTGTAGCGCATCTCTACTGCAGGTTGCAACAAAGAAGATACGATGTAAATTTCCCAAGAAAAGCCGTAGCAATCAATCAGTGGAGGGCGAGGCGCGTGTGTGCATACATACTTTACCATATATTCTTGCTAAGGTACGCATCGGATACACACACAAATGCCATATATTCCTCTCGTCTTTAATCCTGTACTCGATCCAATCGAGCTCAGCTTTATACTATACCGGTGGCCCGTAGGAAGCAGCACTATCAGATAGTTCTGCCTGCCTGCCTGTCTACCTTTTTTTCCCAAATCTTTTTTTAGCTTCGAAAGGTCTCCTGAGAGCATGGTCAATAATAGAGTCAAGTACTTGGCTATAAATCACATCATAAGAGCCCAGCTATACAACAGTTGTCTCCTATTTGGCTATAAAAAAGTTTTTATTACTATACGGTAACATGTCTTACTTTCTCTTTTCTATTCCTACTCACATGCATTTTTGTTTGGACCCACAGATGTCTATGCTTCCGTGCCCAGCTTATTGCTTGCATGAGAGCCAAGCTCTCTTCTCTTTCCTCTCCCCTCTCTTCCACATCAGCAAAAATACTGACCAGCTTGGCTATGAGTCCATTATTGTACCTGCTCTAACATCTTCAAATATCTTGGGCTGCCACTTGCGCTCACCCGTTCGTGAAAAGTGGACTGTCACGACGCGCCTAGCAGCGCACCAGCGGCAAGGGAGCTAGGCTGCTTCAGGACCCTCCCAATGCATAAGCCACCATAGTTTCTACGAACATTAACTATACTGTCACCTAAGCGTTTTGCTGATATGGCAAGGTAATTATAAAAGAGAGAGCAAAAATCATAGAAATCGGGTCTAAATTAGAAACAATGTCTACACGAGAACTAACACATAAAGGGATGTGATTGGTAGAGAATTGAGAGAAAATGTATGTGATTGGATAGAAAATTGTTTTGTATAAACTATTCATTGGGACCATAGTTTTTATATGTAGTGTCTATAGAAATTAATAGGTGTAGAAACAACAGCATTGGGGCTGCCCTTACCCCACTGCTGTTGGTCGAATACACTCATTTAGCCCCTTCTTGACGGCGCTTAAAGCACCTAACGACATCCTCGAAAGAAGACACATCCTATGGGTCGCCGCGGATAATCCCGGGGAAAAGTGTAAATGCTTGCTTGTTCGGTTAGCTTGGAATAGGCTAAAAACCATTCCAACTTCATCAAACTTATACAAAACTAGCTAACTATTTCATTTGAGGGAAAGATTCCTAGAGGACCAAACGAGCCCTAAGGCGAATGGGTGACGGTGCAACCGTTCAACCACGCTTTGGGCATCCTGACCTAATAAGTTGACGAGAGTGTTCCGACTATATATGATAGTCACCGAGGAAGTGAGTTTTAGCTCAACTCTCATCAGCTCAAGTGTAGCCATGCTTGCATTTTCATCACCTCTAGCTGTAATGGTCATGTCTCAGCTTGCTTTGCGTCGACCATTATTAGCAGCAATTGATCCTTTGCCTTTTTTCCGAACCGGTCTTGAGGGAAGAGACAAGACAAGGCTCTCCTACAAGCTACTACAAGTAAGTACTACGACACATGACCTGACATTTGCTTTCGGGGCTGATTGTAAAGTAGGATGTCCATTTGCTTGCAGGATCGGAGCATGGCATGATTGGGAACATGCGCATTTGTGACCACCAATGGCAATGGGCTTTTTTAGGGTTATGAAATAAAAAAAGTTGCCACCTTTTCCCTGGTATCTTGTTTGTTCCTCTCCTTTTTTTTGGTGAAATATATAGTACCTTTTCCTGATGTCTCGAAGAGGTTCTCAGCCTCGGCTATGTACGGAAGTAAGGGCATATATATTAGGATAATGATGATGATGAATTAACAGGATCCAAGTACTACACTGCAAAGGATAACAGTGATGCCATGCTATTTGTTTATAGAAGGGGAAAAAACAGCTAAAGCGCAGGGTTGGTGAAATTTATAAACCAAACTGACGTGGGATTCTGCTTGATATCAAAAACAGAATAATTTATTTTTCTGATCATTGCATAAATTAATGTGACTTTACAGCGTAGTACTACTATATAACTCATGGAGCCGGCCAGTGATCTTCAAGGAAAGTACGTTTACGTTGTTTTTCGTTTGTTTTTTGAGGAATACCACGTTTGACATTTTTTTTCATTCCCCCTCGTCTTCCCCTCTCCTTTCTCCCCTCCTCATCCCATACCGCAAGTGACTTAGACAGTTAGACTTACTTTCCTCTGTGATTTGGGCAGGTTAGTTCAAAACCTTCACATGTCATGGGTCTCCAAAGATTCTTAATTCGGAAGCATGACACGGCGAGCAATGGCGTGTACTAGTTAGATCTTAGAATGCTACAGCAGCAGAACGAGCTGGAGTTGCTTGAGTAAATCGAGCAACTTATAGCGATGCAACCTCCATGGTCCTTGCCCATCATCAACTAGAGATTCCGTGCAGTCCTTGGGTATAAAATCCATGGCTTTTTCTCTCGGAACCTTACCACATTTGACATTCTTTTCTTCTCCATTCTTCGTGGCCTTCCCCTTCTCTTTTCTCCCCCTCCTCAATCCCATTCTGCTTTCCTCTGTGATTTGGGCAGGTTAGTTCGAAACCTTACCATACCATGGGTCTCGAAAGGTCCTTAATTCGGAAGCAAAACAAAACGAGCTATGATTGTATACTACTCCGTAGTACTAATAAAGCGCTTAGAATGCTACAGCATGCAGCAGGACAAGCTCGAGCTGCGTGCCTACTTAGGTAAGGGCTTGTATTGGATAGAGATGTTAAAGTTTAACCAACACTGTAATAATTTCGTCTTATTTGATAAAAAGTTTCTAATTTTAGACTAATTAGGCTTAATAAATTCGTCTCGTAAATTACTCCTAATCTGTGCCGACATACATGCAATTAGTCTACATTTAGTACCTCATGCATTTGCCGCAATATTAATATGATGAGAGTTAAACTGAATGATTCAGAAACTGACCTAAATCGAGCAACATACAGCGACGCAACCTCCTCTCCGTGCCCATCAAGCAGAGATTGCGACCCATGCCGTGCAATCTTTTAGACTTTTTCTCTCTGAGAGAACCTGCCTTGCCTACCCGCCGCCATATCCATCGGCGCGGCGCGGCCCATGCGAGGCGGGCATGCAGCGTGCACAGTAACAGTGTTGTGGGAAGCGCGAGTGGCAGGCAAGCGGGCACACGGGAGGGGTGGGTGGGTCGACGGCTCGACGCGCACGCTCCACCCGACTAGACTACCTATCCATCCATCCATCCATCCCTGATCGACAGACAGCTCGAGACGCTTTGCTTTGCTTTGCTTTGCACGAGTGGCTGCGAATCATCGCCGCGCCGGCACACGAGGGGAGGGGAGGCGACGGGCGGCCACCTTGCATGTTGCATGCATGCCTTTTGCCGCTGGCCGAGCGAGCACGGGGCCCATGCGCCTGAAAGGGCGAAACGAAACGATCGGCGCGGGGTGGCTCGCGGTCACGGGAAAAAGCCGGGGAAAGTTGCCGGCCGTTTCGGCGCGCGGGCGTATCATTCGGTCGGGGATTGGCCAGGCCCCAGCGCCGGCGCACAATTTCCCGCGGGGGATGGGGTGGATGATCCGGTGCCCGACGCGGGCAACGGCCGGCGGGCGCCCCAGGCAAGTTGTGGGATTTCGCTTCTCGAGGGAACGGAATTACGGGAGCGAGGATTGCCGCGGATGGCATGATACGGCATTAGGCTGTGCGAACGCGAACTTGAAACGGTACGTCGGTGGGCCGGCAGCCCAACACAACATTTGATATGCGTCTGCCCAACGAATACTAGAGATATGCCCAACGAATATGACTCACTGATTCTGTTGTTACTATTAGTTCAGGGGTGTTCAACCTCTGCGCACTCGTTTAGTTTGGAAGTTGAGAATACCACCTCGCGTTCAGATTTTTCTGTGGCTTTTAAGCAACAACAAAACTATAGCTAGAGACAGTTTAAGCAAAAGGAGGCATGTGGAGAACAAATCCTCTCTTTTTTGTTCTGAGCCCCGTTCGCTTCCTGGGGAATAACCAGCGGGAAGAATTCCGGCCAGGAATCATTACTTAACTTATTTAGGCCTTGTTCGTTTGCTCAGAATCTAATACCGGAGCAGATTTCTTCCGGCCCAGGAACGAGTGGAACCCTGCCTGTTACTCATTCCTAGCCCATGAACGAGTTGGATCCGAATGGTAGGAGGTCCGGTTCTGTTCCAGGCCATGGAGACTAGGAAAAGAGAAGCCGGTTTTGGTTCTGAGCCAGTTTTCGTTCCAGGACAGCCCAAAACAAATGCACATTTTAGTTCCCATCCGGATTGAAAACGGGCCGCAGCAATCCACCCGGAATAGGCCTGGGAACGGGCCAATCTGGTAGAAACGAATGAGGCCTTAAGTTTTTCACGTCCGGAATGGTTCCTCGCGTCATATCGGCTAACCGAAGGAAGGACTTAGAATCAGTAAGTTCGAGTATTGTCTAGCTTCAAATCTGTGGCAAGTTATCTCAAGGATTTGTGGTAAACGGATAGGTTCAGATTTTGTCCTGTTGCAAGATGGTGGTTAATTAACAAAAAGAATAATGTTCTGAATATGTGCACCTCTGTAGTTAAGTGGAGTTCTATGGAGATTCAGGGTCAGGTGTGGTCGAGTATGAAGTCGGCGTTGACAAAATTTGTCATAATAAGGTAGTAGTGCTGGAAGATACTTCGAAAAGAAGACGACTTATCAGATTTGGATCATTACATTGGACTGAAGGAGGAGCAGAGGAATCAACACACAAGGTTGACATGGATCCAAGGGGACGGTGCAGATTTGGCAATTGGGAGTTTGGGACAGGAAGTCGGAGAGAGGGAGCAAGAGGAGTTGAACCAGTCAACTTTCAACCGTTGTCAGCTGTGAGGATCTCCAATGAATTAGGAGCTATGATGCTTATAGGGGAGCCATGAGGCCTCTTGGGCAGAATTTTGTAGAAAATTGTGATGAGAACCCGTTACTAGATCATTACTGGTTTTAGCGAGCGTGCCTCATCAGCACAAGCGTAATTTATACTTCCGTGTATCAAATTTCTGCAACGGGTGATGACCAACACGGCAACACGCATGACAATTGAACTGTAAACAAATCGATATCTTGCCGGCTACGAATGTTGTACACCTTTACCCAAAGCAAAATGGAAGAGTGCAAATAACACGCGCAAGCACAAGCACAACCGATACAGGGTACTAACAATTATTGGCACTATCACAGAATATATTAGGTAACAGGCACGTGGCCGGTGTTAAATTGGGCACTCACTATACATTATGTTGCACTTTGATCCCATCCTCTAACTAGAGCACAGGACTACATTACCATGGGTATACTGTGTTCAAAACATCACGACGCTCTGACCGGGTTGGCACAAGGTACATCTTGCTGGGCCCACTAGTTGTCGGATTGCATGCTCCTGAGCATGTTTAGGATAGAAAGGAACAGGTTCAGGATGTCAAGGTACAGCCCAACTGATGCCCAGATGTACTCATCGTAGGTGTGGCGCCTGATCAGGTTCTCGGTGTCATACAGAATGAAGCCTGCGAAGACCAAAGCTCCTAGCCCGCCGAACAAACCAACCGACACAGGTCCCAATGGGAAGAAAATCTGCAACACAGAATTCCACAGAACAAAAGGTTATTGCAAGCAGTGGATTGCTCGTCTGGTAACAAAGCAGCATTTGAGAGTAGAGCCCATTCTTTCAGAGCTTATTATAGGCATTACCTGAAGAAAGCTAGTTAGGACAAGGATAGTGAGCGCAGAAGACAGAATAGGCCCCAGATACCCGAATTCCTTGCCCTTCTTTGAGGCCCAGAAAGCATACGCAGTTAAAGAAACCACCACACCAGCCGTCAATACTAAAGCCTCCAGAACAATTTTTCCTGCAATAAGTAAATGATTGTTAAACAATAACTACAAGAAGCATATACAAGAAACAAATCAAGCTGTTTGAAGAAAAGAAACAGACCTTGAGTGTTAGCACAAGCCACACCAATGCTGAAGCTCAAGCACAAAGTGAACAAACCCAGGAAAACGAAATTGTGTGGGTGCTTGTGCTGATAATGATACAATGGGATCATCACTGCAGCAAATATCATGAAAGATGTTAGTGAACAAAAACTAACCTACTAATAGAAACTAACAATAATGGAAGTTCCTCTGCTCAGATGTTAAGCAAAAGAGAAGGATATATTTTGGTGTGTTACGACCAGAGGATACAATTACACTGGACAGCTTCTGATTAAACCCCCAAAAAAATTTTTGCACTCTCAGAGCTAATAACTGAAACTGTTTCTGATTCCTCCACAATACACAGAAAGATAAATCTATCGCTTTCACCTATGCAAGCTGGCAAACAGCACACCAAAAACTCCATGTTGAGCAACATAACCAAAACCCTCAATTTGGTCAAGCCATATATTAAAGTACCTACATTTTCATTTACTTGACACAATCATCTTTGAAAGTTTTGATTAACCACCAAAGAAACTAATAGATTTAAATGCAGATTGATACAAAGTACTTTTTGATTACATGTCTACTATGCCACTTTCTTATGCTACATAAACAGATACTTCAAAAAAAATATTACTGGCCAAAAACCTTGATTAGTCAAAGTCAAGCCAACAATGTCAAGCAAACGAAAATGGATAGGAGTATGCAAACGAAAATGGATAAGAGTATGCATACAACTTATTCTCAAAGGCTGTTCCCTACCTCACTCTCCAAACTCCACACTCAACTTCTACTCTTTTATATGAACAATGAAGAGGGTAAGATAGTAGCGATAACTCCTTGAAACTGAAAAATGACAACTCAGTTTCATGCCTCCTAGCAAGATGACATCATTTTCTATTTTCTCATATTCTCAAATCAATCCTCAGCTCAAATCCCACTATCAACCACATGACATTAGAAATACTAGATCGGCCTTCTTTGTATGCCTTAATTATGCAATTATCTCTTATGTTGTACATGGATTTCTTGTGTGGGCATGTAACTAAACTCAGATCAATTAGAACTTAGGAGCAACTCCTATTGCTAATTCTAATTGAACAGGGAAGCAGGAGGTCTCACTGTTGATAAATAAAATATACCAATAATAACAACGTTGAGATAAAGCACAGCATTACATCACATGTCTCCTGTTCAAGTTTGAGATTAGTATTTCTTCATCAGCAACATGATCACAATACAACAGATTATCAGCACAATAACACACAACTAAGCTTCCTGTTAACTTGATACAGCATGTGTTAAATCAAGGCAACTTGCTGTGATGCTCGTGTGAGTCCATTATCATGTTACTAACGTGCTGCAACATCATTGATGAGCAGCTGACAATCAAGCACTCGATCACATAGATATTAAACTAGAACAAGAGACAAAGTAGTCTGCAATTGGCATGTTCTTAATACTGCAATATGTCTTTTTCCCGGGTGAACAGTTTAGCTAAACTAAGGCCCATTAGAGGCAACCGGCTACAAACTGCTGCTCCTATTGCAAAGGGAACCTATCCATCTCATTATAATTTTCATAGTAATCCCTTATACAGGAGCAGGGGATCTCATCTACATGCAATATCAAGGGCATAAATAAAGTTGACTTAAAGCTTGGGACAACCATGCGTCTCTCTTGTTTCAGTTTATATTTTCTTTGAATCATCAGCAACATGACCATAACATCACAACACGTTATCAGCACGATAACAGTCTCACATTGACTTACCAGTAAGTAGTAGGTCTAGGAGGCCTTTGTGAGACCATTATCATGTTGTAACGTGTTGCAACATTATGGTCGGGTTGAAGATGATCAAGAAAAAATATTAAATTGAAACAAGAGAAATGGGTAGCAACCCAATCTCAACTTTGTTGTGCAATTCACCCACTTTAATGTTGTACATGGGGTTTAACTGCACTAAAGCTCATGGGATGCAAATGGTTCCCATATACTGCTTATTCATTTACACAGTGAAGTTCTCCAACCCCTGACATCAAAGAAGCCTCATTATACTTCTAGTGCCAAATCCACAATATAGTTGAGAGACATTTTAGGACTACAACACGTTTCTCTTGTCCCAATTTAATATTCAGTTGATCATTGGTAATACAACCACGGTTTCAACAAAACGTCTTCAGCACAATAATGCTCATGTAGGCTTGTTGGTAACTTGATACAAAACATGTTAGACCAAGGCAAGTTATCATGAAGCCTGCATGAGATCATCTGCTTATAACGTGCTGCAATATCATGATTGAATTGCCAAGGATCAGTTGTACACAATCATATAAATATTAAACTGGAACAAGAGACAAGTGTAAATAACATCCTTCGGAATCCATAAATAATAACATGTGACTAAACTAAGGTACTAGCCCTAGCAAGCCAATTGCACCTACGAAAGAAGAAACCTTAGTTTAGGTAACATCTATCCAATATCCAATAGCAAAGCAAAAACAATCCGAGCAGCATATTTCAGATTCAAGCTTGGATCGGCTATATCTAAGATCTATATGCCAAAGTCCTGATCCAAACAGCTATTCATCATAAATAACGGGAGAACCTAATAGGAACATTGCATCGACCTGTCTAGAATCTGGATCCAACCAACTCATCTAACTTATAGACGATTTGTGTAGTTTCAGCAACACATCTCCCTAACCAAGTGGTGATTTATGACCAGAAAAGAGTAGATTTTCCCCACCCAGCACATCAAACCCCGACACCGGCGGATGGAGAACAGGGGCGCTTACGAATGAAGGGCAGGACGGCGAGCACGAGGGCGAGGCCCGCGGAGTCGGAGAGCGTGGCGTTGAGGGTGGGGTGGAGGACGGTGAGGGCGGAGACGGCGGTGGTGAGGAGCAGCTGCGCGGCGAGGATGCCGTAGACCTTGCGGACGAAGCCCCAGCGGAGGGCGCTCTCCCCGCGCGAGATCCCCGGGTACAGCGTCTCCCCGGTCCCGGCCTCCAGATCCACCGCCGACGCCTCCACCTTCTCCTTCATCTCCGGCGCCCGGCGGTACCCCGCCGGCGCGAGGGGCTGCATCTCCGCCACCGACGCCATCTCCCTCTCTCTCTCCGACGGGGATGGGGGATTGGGT
The DNA here is from genome assembly GCA_038087645.1 of Saccharum hybrid cultivar R570. NCBI lineage: Eukaryota > Viridiplantae > Streptophyta > Magnoliopsida > Poales > Poaceae > Saccharum > Saccharum hybrid cultivar. The sequence goes on from JAQSUU010000443.1 coordinate 17,890,093, forward strand.
GCGGTGCGGGGAAGGGGAAATGCGGATTCTTCGCCCGAGACGCGGGTTGCGCGTCGCTGTGGGAAGACTTTGTTGGGGTGGTTGGGGATTTTGTAGATTTGCTACGAGCACTCGTGAATCCAGCCAAACTTGTCCTCGGCCACTGAAAAGTAGGGCCAAATCGGGCGGAGGGGTGGGCGGAGCACTCAAAAACTCGTGCACTAGGCCAGCTTAGGTATGCTCACAAATTCATTATTTTTCTGATGAGAGAATAAAAATATCGACATGCAAGTGCTCCGCCTGTAGTTGACTTTGTATAAGTACTACGTACTCCTTCGGTCAAAAAAAAAAAGTCTCTACGGAACTGTGTTGGCGAAACTTTCTCAACTTCGATTAAGTTTATAAAAAATACATGTGATATTTATATCTCTAAATAAATTTATTATAAAAGTATATTCAATGATCTACCTAATGGTACTAATTATGTACCATGAATATTAATATTTTGTTAAATATATTTGGTCAAAGCTAAAAGTTGTTGACTTTTTAAAAGTAAGAATGACTATTTTTTAGGGTCTGAGGCAGTACTCCCTTTTGATTCAATAAAGATGCGTCGCTTTGATTTGCTCCGTAGAGTTTAGATTAGATTCTTACCTATCAGATCTTTTGAACTTTGATTTGATCAGATTGATAGTATGTCAATATAATGGATGACGCGTTGCCGGCTTGCCGCTAGAATTCAATAGTAAAGTACTTTTAAAATATTTATTTATTAATTACATTTGGTTTGAATGTCTTATTTCCATATATAAATCGTTGGCCAAAGCTGGTATATCTATTTTGCTATGTATGGAACCGGAGAGAGTATTATATTTTTTTTTGAGGAAACGGCAGGAAGTTTCCTACCTATGTTTTTTCTTTTTCTATATATATGAACAGAACAAATTTACATATGCACATAGTACAAGGCTTGTAAAGCCCAAAATAAAAAGGGATAGAAATCTCATAAGCTACTCTCTCGCCAAATTGATAGGGGATCAGCAATGTTTTTCTTGGCTTTAATGCATACCAAACCAAGGTCTTCCTTGAGGGCTGCCCTCCACTCCATCAGAGAAGTAGCTTTGTTGTAAAAAATGATCCTATTTCTAGCCTTCCAAATTGTCCAGCAAGCTGAGATGAAGATCTCTTTGAAAATATGACTTCCAAAATCCAATCTTGCACGAATGGTCATGTCTAGAGACTGAAGAGACAGATCCCAATGATTATTGATGGAGCTCCAGCAGTCTATACTGAAAGGGCACTCAAAGAACAAATGGAAGCTTGTTTCCTCATGGCCATTGGTATATACTAATACACATGTGTAGTCATCAAGGTACATGTTTTTTCTTCTTAAGAGATTTTTGGTACTAAGTCTGTCTTTGAGCAGCAGCCAAGCAAAAAACTTATGTTTGCCTAGATTTCCTGACTTCCAGATCCATTTGAAGAGGGGAGATGCTTCCAAGGAACCTTGAAGATGGGAGTATGCTTTCTTTGAGGAGAAAATAGGGCCCCAATTATAATGCCAACTGTCCTGGGTGTGCTCCCACTGTCTGTCATTGATGATTTCTTGAAGCTCAGTGAGTTGATTTGAAGCTTGGGCAAATAAAGGCAGGAAGAGGACCCTGATTATCTCATTATCAAAAAAGAACTGAAATGTTATTATATCTCATTCTCATTTTTCTTAGAAGATCCAAATAGGACCTTATATACCTGTTGAGGACATCCTACTCTCTTCGTCTCTAAATAATCAATTTCTGAAATTATCTTAAGTCAATTTTTATAAATTTGACCAAATTTATAGAAAAAAGTATAAATATTTGTGACACCAAATGAACATATCATGAAAAGTACTATTTATAGTGTCTCTGATGATACTAATTTGGTGTCTTAAATATCGATGCTCTTTTCTATAAATTCGGTCAAACTTAAGTTTGATTTCAAACAACTCTAAGAATTGATTTATTTAGGGACAAAGAGAGAAGCATTTACAGGAGTCGAGAGTTTGCGTCTTATCTGGTAAGTCACTTTTTCTTACTAAATACTACAAACACCAACACATATAGGGTGTGTTTGGTTGAGTTTTTTTTGTGGCTTCTGAAAAAGCTAGTGTGAGTTGTGGGCTATGAAAAGGCTATTGTAGGTTATGGGCTATGAAAAAGTTGTAAATTCTTTGATTCAAACAAGTATAAAACTTACCTCATGTCTCTTATTTTCCTTAAAATAACTATAAAAAACTCTCTATTTTCACCATTTCAAAAGGTAGAAAGCCAAAAGTAGGTCCAAGGTGCTTTCAAAATTGTACTATCCAAAAGTAGTCGTCCTTGAAAAAGCAGCTTTTGATTTCCACCCTTTTGATTGGCTTTTAGCTTTTTGAAAGCAAAAGCAACCCCTAAAAGCCCAACCAAAGACAGCCATAAACACCATATCCACCTATATAAAAAGCATGTATACACCTCGTTCCTAGAAAACATATGAGAGATTGTATTGACATCCAAATGAATAACTAAGCATAAATAGTGCCTAGACTGAGTTGGAGACTCAAACTTGGGTTAGAAGTTTTCTTTGGTTCAGTGAATGGTAACACAAAGGAAATGAAATCAGATACCATTTGTAATCGAAGTGGTTCAATCTTTATCTGGAAATGGTGATAAGATATGGTTATAAACAGTGGGAAGCAAATATGTGTGATGGTAACACATAATCGGTTACGTTACATTTTAGCCAACCAAATGGCTCGTAAGTTCAGCTTGCATAACAAATCATATCTTATGATAAATTTTCAGCAAAAAGGGTAAGTATGGGAAAGATGTTAGAACTTAGAAGCAAGTAACTTCTCTTTTTCCCTAAAAAAGTAACTTCTCTTTGAATCCAACCAATTCAGTAAATCTCTTGCACGGAAGAAAAAGTTAGATTCATAACAATGTATATTAGTCTATAGTAGAGCAAAGTAACTAAGTTGGAATGAACGATCAACTCAACTAGGTAGGTTTCTCTTGTTGGAACATGTTCACCCATCTAAGTTCAGTCATCGACTCTTAGAGATAGAATGTGTGTAATATGTATATAAGTGCTTGTTTCACGAAAAAAATAGAATCCCAAGTATGCTCTAGCTCATTTCATAGCCCGTGGGGTTCCAGAGGCGTGGCAGTTGTAAGGTCCGAATGGCTAGAGGGGGGGGTGAATAGCCTAATAAAAACTTCTACAAGAATTACTTAACCACAAGTTAGTATAAAAGATGGCGGAGCAAAACGCACTAGCTCTAACTAATTAAGCAAGCCACCTACACAAGTCTAGTACAAGGCTATCCACTAAACACTACAACAACAACAAGCTAGATACAAGATGTAAAACGAGAGAAGAGCTTCGAGTGATTATACCGCCGTGTAGAGATGAGAAGTACCAATCAATCAATCACACAAGAGAAATCCTCGGGAAGAGAATGACACAAGAATTTATCCCGAGGTTCACTTGCTTCCCGGCAAGCTACTCCTCGTTGTGGCGATGCACCCACTTGTCGGTTCGCGAGCTAATCAACTATCAAGAGTTGAGCCCTCGGCGGGCGCCGCACAACCGCACACAAGACGGGGATCCTCCAAGCCACGAGCTCCACTAGAGTATCCAATTCACGAACTCCCGCGGGGAAGGATCAAGAACCCCTTACAACACTTGGTGAAGGCCCCAATAATCTCCAATTGCGAGCTCAATCACCTTCGCTGCTCCAAGCCGTCTACCGTGTCGGGAAACACGGAAGAGTAACAAGAAATCCGCAGCAACTCGAAGATCAAGTGCCTCTAGAATGCAACTCTCAAGCAATGCACTTGAATCTCACTCAATCTCACTCAAGATGTGCAACTATGCAAAGAGATGAGTGGAGGGGTTGTTCTCTAGCTCAAAGTATGTCTCTATATCTCAAAGTGTGCGAGAGTTGCCCTCAAACCCCGGCCAACGTCTATTTATAACGAAGGGGTACGCAGCTAGCCGTTACAGACGACTCAGCGAAAATCGTGCTGACCGGACGCTCCGGTCAGGGTGACCGGACGCGTCCGGTCACTACACGACAAACGTGAACAGTGCGCGTCAGAACTAGCCGTTGCCCTGACCGGACGCGCTGAACCGAGTGACCGGACGCGCTCAACGAGTGACCGGACGCGACAGTGCCAGCGTCCGGTCGCGTTCCAGTAAGCTCCAGCTACGACCGGACGCGTCCGATCGTACGTGACCGGACGCGCCGCGCGTCCGATCGTCACTCCGCTTCTCTCTGTGTTTCTGGACGCGTGACCGGACGCTCCGGTCCCGTGAAGGACCGGACGCGCCGGTCGCGCGCTTCTCTCTTACGCCCAGTTGAACTGACCGGACGCGCCCGGTCAAACCGAGACCGCGTCCGGTGCAGCGTCCGGTGCAGCGTCCGGTGCAGCGTCCGGTGCAGCGTCCGATCGCCGTTTTTCAGTGAAAAACAATTCGGACTTTCACCACCTTTTCTCGCCTCCGGCGCAATAGAAAAAAGGCATTTCATTTTCTCGAAAACGCCTGAATCCCGCGCTCGCACGCTCGGCGGGAGGGAGAGCGAACCCCAAACCCCTCTCTACCGCTTAAACTCCACCGCCTTCGCAACTGTGCTAACACCACCAAGTGTACACCTCCATGTGCATGTGTGTTAGCATTTCACAATCATTTTTCAAGGCGTTATGTTAGCTCTTTACTAGATCCTAATGCATATGCTCAAGACGTTGATCTAGTGGCACTTGATTTCCGAGCTAACCGTGATTGCCCCTCTTGATAGTCGGCTATGTATCCTAAGCCCGGTCAATCACTTCTCTACTCATCTTAGACCGGCAAAAGGAAAACCCTATGGTTATACCTTTGCCTTGCGCTCTTAGATCCTTCTCTTTCACTTGATCATCTTGTCCTTCATTTTATGTGCATCTCCACCATGATCATCATTTCATGTCCATGCACCATCTCTTTGTGATCTTGTGGCCACCACTCCTTGCCACATACACCTTCATCACATGTGTTGCTTATGCCTAACTCAAAACACTTAACACATGACATTAGCAACTTGGTGTCATTGATTACCAAAACCAAACTTGGGCTTTCAATCTCCCCCTTTTTGGTAATTGATGACAACCATCACAAAGATATGAAATGAAATCAATTTTCAATTTCGATAGTATTAGCTCCCCCTACATATGTGCTTCCATGAGTTTGGTTCAATTATGCACATATGTATGGATTCAAATTTTGGGAGAGTTACTACTATCAAATTGATGCTAAGGTATATAGAATGGACCTTTGAAGCGTGATACCAATCGGAGTTGCCTTTATATACCATCCTTAGCATCGAAGTAGCTAGACACCACTTGTAATACATCACTTGTAAAGATCATAAACACTAAAGTACTTTGTGAGATCAACATTAAAAGCAAAGGTGTCTAGATACCACATGTAAAGCTACTCTTAACAAAACATCATTCAAGTTCTATATCTAGCATACACCATTCAATCATGAATATCGAAATTAAACTTTGCAATGCAACATTTCATCATGTTAATGCACATACAAATGCAACAAATAATCCATGAGCTTGCTCCCCCTACTTATGTGCTCAAATTTAATTTCTCTCTTTGTGACTTTTCTTTTTATCTTTGTGACTTTTCTCTCCCCTGTGACTTTTCTCTCCCTCTTATTATATTTTATTTCCTCTTTGCAATATCTTTGTGACTTTTCTCTCCCCCTTTGTCAACAATCACCAAAAAGGTGCCTAGAATAGGTAATTTTAGTGAGAGACAAGTCAATCAATATGAGAGAGTCCAAATTATGGTTCAATCTAGATCACTTGCCTAGAATATGTAATTCAGTTTGATCCAAGGACAAGCTTCTTCACACCTCATAAAGTATAAGGGTTATCTTGACCATGTTGAAATACACATCATGAGCTCATTTTCTAGATTCAACACTAGGTTTGCAAGCCCACAAACATGTCATATGCTACCACTAGGTCAATCAAACATAGAAGCAATAGTGGTACCATATATACATTAAACTCATTTGATTTTCATGAATGAGCCTATTTGTCATGCAAATATGTCTATATGTTCTAAACATGTCCTTATCAAAGTATGGATGATATGCCAAACAACTTTACCTTGCTATGTTGGAGGAGAGGCATGTCATCTAAGAATGTAGGGGTGCACTCATTTCAAGTTGGAGAAGTCAAGTATGTTCAATTCATTCTTCAACTTGTAAAATCTCTTTTCATCAAGTGGCTTTGTAAAAATGTCGGCTAGTTGATCTTCAGTGCCAATGCTTTCAATGCTAATATCACCCTTTTGTTGATGGTCCCTTATGAAGTGATGCCTTATGTCAATCTGCTTCGTTCTTGAATGTTGAACCGGATTTTGTGTCATCTTTATAGCACTCTCATTATCACAAAACAAAGGCACATTCTTGAATTTAATTCCAAAGTCATTCAAGGTAGCTTTCATCCAAAGCAATTGTGCACAACAACTACCGGCACTAATGTATTCGGCCTCGGCGGTAGATAGTGCAACACTATTTTGTTTCTTTGATGACCATGAAACAAGAGACCTTCCAAGCAATTGACAAGTGCCACTTGTGCTCATTCTATCAATCTTGCATCCACCATAGTCGGAGTCCGAATATCCAATCAACTCAAAGTTAGACCCCTTGGGATACCATAGTCCAACATCATGAGTGCCCTTAAGATATCTCAATACCCTTTTGGTTGCTTTCAAGTGACTTTCTCTAGGTGAAGCTTGATATCTTGCACACTTGCACACACTAAACATCACATCCGGCCTAGAGGCGGTGACATAGAGCAAACTTCCAATCATAGACCGGTATTGCTTTTGATCTACCATGTTTTTACTATCATCAATACCCAATTGATCATTTGTGCCCATTGGTGTACTCATTGGCTTAGCATCTTGCAATCCAAACTTCTTGATCATGTCCTTGATGTACTTGCCTTGACTTACAAAAGTGCCATTCTTCATTTGCTTGATTTGAAGTCCAAGGAAGTAACTAAGCTCTCCAATCATAGACATTTCAAACTCATTAGCCATCATATTTCCAAACTCTTCACAAAAGTCTTGGTTAGTTGATCCAAAGATAATATCATCAACATAGATTTGCAACACAAACAAGTCATTTCCAAGCTTCTTGGTGAAGAGAGTGGTGTCAACCTTTCCCATCTTGAACCCTTTAGAGAGGAGAAAGTCCCTCAACCTCTCATACCATGCTCTAGGTGCTTGCTTCAAACCATACAATGCCTTCTTTAGCTTGTAAACATGGTCAGCCTTCTTGTCATCTTCAAAACCGGGAGGTTGCTCAACATAAACTTCTTCATTGATGTAGCCATTGAGAAATGCACTCTTGACATCCATTTGATAGAGCTTAATGTTGTGTGCACAAGCATATGCTAATAAGATTCTAATTGCCTCCAATCTTGCAACCGGTGCATATGTCTCTCCAAAGTCAAGACCTTCAACTTGTGTGTAACCTTGTGCAACCAATCTTGCTTTGTTTCTTACAACTACACCATCTTGATCTTGCTTGTTTCTAAAGACCCACTTAGTACCAATCACATTGTAGTTCCTTGGCCTTTCAACTAGTTCCCAAACTTGATTTCTAATGAAGTTGTTTAGCTCTTCATGCATGGCATTTACCCAATCGGAATCTTTCAATGCATCTTCTATTTTCTTAGGTTCTTCAAGTGACACAAATGAGTAGTGCTCACAAAAGGATGCTAGCCTTGATCTAGTTTGAACACCACTTTGAATTCCACCAATGATTTGATCCAATGGATGATCCCTAGCAATGCTAGTAGGTTGGAGTATTGGGAGTTGATTGCTTCCACTTGTTTGACCTTGAACTTGAGCTTCATCATGAGAACCACAAGAGCTTGCTTGATTTGTATCAATTTGCACACTTTGGTTGATCACATGAATATCATCATCATCAACTTGCATCGGCCTTATATCACCAATGTCCATGTTCTTCATTGCATTTGACAATTGATCTCCTCTCACATCATCAAGGTTTTGAGCTTCATTTTGAGACCCTTGGGTTTCATCAAACTCAACATCATGAACTTCTTCCAAGGTGCCATTTGTGAGATTCCAAACTCTATATGATTTGCTTGTGGTAGAATAACCAAGTAAGAACCCTTCATCACATTTCTTTTCAAACTTGCTCAACCTAGTGCCTTTCTTGAGAATATAGCATTTGCAACCAAACACTCTAAAGTATGCAATGTTAGGCTTTCTTCCATTCAATAGCTCATATGGTGTCTTTCCAAGCTTCCCATGGCAATAGAGACGGTTGCTACAATAGCAAGCCGTGTTTATGGCTTCACTCCAAAATGAATGACTAACATTGTATTCACTAAGCATTGATCTAGCCATATCAATCAAGGTTCTATTTTTCCTTTCAACTACACCATTTGATTGAGGAGTGTATGTTGGTGAGAATTGATGCCCAATACCAAGATCATCACACAAATCTTCAATTCTTGTGTTCTTGAACTCACTACCATTGTCACTTCTAATCTTCTTGATGGTGATTTCAAACTCATTTTGTACCCTCTTGACAAAAGACTTGAATAGATCATAAACATCACTCTTGTCATAAAGAAAGAGCACCCAAGTGTATCTAGTGTAGTCATCCACTATCACAAAGCCATACTTGTTGCCACCAATGCTAGTGTATGTTGTTGGCCCAAACAAGTCCATGTGCAATAACTCAAATGCCTTTGATGTGCTCATTTCACTTTTACTAGGATGTGTATTTCCAACTTGTTTGCCGGCTTGACAAGCACTACATAGTTTATCCTTCTCAAAGGTGACATCCTTCAATCCTCTAACTAAGTCATGCCTCAAAAGTTTGTTCAATTGCTTCATTCCAACATGACCAAGCCTTCTATGCCACAACCATCCCATACTAGATTTGCTAAGCAAGCATGATGTCAATTGTGTCTCACTATCATTGAAGTCAACCAAGTATAAGCTATCATGTCTAAATCCTTTGAATATCAAATTTGATCCATCAACACTTATGACTTCAACATCATCACTACCAAATATACACTTGAAGCCAAGATCACAAAGTTGTGCCACCGATAAAAGATTGAAATCTAAGCTCTCAACTAGCAACACATTAGATATGCTCATGTCATTTGAGATAGCAATTTTACCAAGCCCCTTGACCTTGCCTTTCTTGTTGTTGCCGAAAGTGATAGCATCAAAACCACCATTTTGACTTCTATCAATAGATTTGAACATACAAGAATCCCCGGTCATATGTTGAGTGCACCCACTATCAAGCACCCAATGCCTTCCTCCGGCTTTGTAATTGACCTACAAGACAAGATCAATTCTTTTTAGGTACCCAAACTTGTTTGGGTCCTCCAAGGTTAGAGACTAAGCTCTTTGGTACCCAAATGGCTTTCTTCTTTGAGCCCATCCATGGTGCACCAATGAACTTAGCATGAACACCATTTGTACCCTTGGTAAGTATATAGAAAGAATCAAACTTGATTGAGGATACATTAGCATTGGATTTCTTGTTCATGCATTGTTGCTCTATGTGACCAATTTGCTTGCAACTTTTGCAATAGCTACCTTTGTTCTTCACAAAACGAGTCTTGTGAGGAGCAAAAGCGGCCTTGCCTTTCTTGGGGTTATAGCCCAATCCCTCTTTGTAGAGAGAAGCTCTTTGGCTACCCAAGCACATAAGCAAGCGGTCCTCACCACCATAAGCCTTAGCTAATGTGTGATTGAGCTCTTTTACCTCCTTCTTGAGATTTTCATTCTCAACTATAAGTGTGGAGTCACAAGTGAAACCATCACTACTAGATGAGGATGATGTAGATGAGCTACATGAAGGGTTAGTAGGAGCAACGATAATAGGCTTATGAAAAGTTTCATCAATTATATCACAAGATATGCCTATGTTGCAAGTTTTAGCTTTCTCAACATTAGTTGGCATGTTTTCACATTTTTCAACTAGAGAGGAATGAGCTTCTTCAAGCTTAGTGTGAGACTTTTGAAGCTTCTTATGGTCTTCCTTTAGACTCTCATAAGATGCCCTAAGCTCATCAAGTTCTTGCATAAGGTTTTTCTTTTCCTTAAGCAAGCCCTTGCACTCCTTTCTAGATTCTTTAAAATGTTGAGTGCAATCTTCTAGCATAGTGATTAGTTCATCTTTAGTGAATTCTTCTTCATCACTATCACTATCACTAGCATTATCATGATCACTCTCATCGTCGGATGATACCTTAGCGGCCTTAGCCATGAAGCACGATGGAGTGTCGAAGAGGGAGACATTTTCTTGGATGGCAATGCTAGCATGTCCCTTCTTCTTGCTCTTGTAGTCATCCTCATCATCACTTGAGGAATCATCACTATCCCATGTAGCAACATGAGAATCATTCTTCTTCTTATAAGAGCTCTTTTTCTTTTCTTGCTTCTTCTTCTCTTTCTTGATAGCATCTTCATCATCACTATCATAAGGACATTTTGCAATAAGATGATCCTTGCTATGGCATCTAAAGCATCTCATGTTATGCTCATTCTTCTTAGATGAGTTCTTCCTCCTCCTTGCACGATAGCCCTTCTTCTTCATGAATTTGCCAAACTGTTTGACAAAGAGAGCCATCTTCTCATCAATGTCATTACTATCACAAGAGCTTGAGTCTTCATCACTTGATGATTCAATCTTGGACTTGCCCTTGGATGTGGTGGCTTTGAATGCCACACTCTTCTTCTTTTCATCATCTTTCTTTTCATTTTCCTTCTTCTTCTTCTTGACCAACTCATCCTTCTCATCATCTTCTCTATATGAATCATCGGTCATCACCTCTTGAAATATTTGTTGAGGAGTTGAATCCTTCAATGTAGTCCTTACTAGCACGGTGATCAATGTATCAAATCTCTTGGGCAAGCTTCTCAAGAACTTCATAGAGAATTGATTGTCCTTGACCTCCTCACCAAGTGCCTTGAGCTCATTGACGATAACTTGCAACCTATGAAACATCTCCGATACACTCTCATCATCTTGCATCTTGAAGCTTGAAAATTTTTCTTGCAAGATATATGCTTTAGCGGTCTTTGTACCTTCGGTGCCCTCAAATGTTTCTTCTAGCTTGGCCCAAGCATCATGAGCAATCTCTATGTTCTTTACTTGCTCAAATGTCTTGTCATCTAGTGCCTCATGAAGAGCACTAATGGCAATATCATTGCATTGGAGCTTCTTCTCCTCTACCGGTGTAGGTGCTTCCGGATTAGCAACCTCAAATTTTGTTTCGGTGACCTTCCACACTTCTCTATTGATTGACTTTAGGTGTGCGGTCATCTTAACCTTCCAATATGCATAATTTGTGCCATCAAAGTGAGGTGCCTTCTTGGTGTTGTTGATGTGCAAGCTTAATTGAGCCATTTCTATTTCACCGTAGGTTGTTAAGCCTCAAATAAACGGTGCCTCGGCTCTGATACCACTTGTAAGGTCCGAATGGCTAGAGGGGGGGGTGAATAGCCTAATAAAAACTTCTACAAGAATTACTTAACCACAAGTTAGTATAAAAGATGGCGGAGCAAAACGCACTAGCTCTAACTAATTAAGCAAGCCACCTACACAAGTCTAGTACAAGGCTATCCACTAAACACTACAACAACAACAAGCTAGATACAAGATGTAAAACGAGAGAAGAGCTTCGAGTGATTATACCGCCGTGTAGAGATGAGAAGTACCAATCAATCAATCACACAAGAGAAATCCTCGGGAAGAGAATGACACAAGAATTTATCCCGAGGTTCACTTGCTTCCCGGCAAGCTACTCCTCGTTGTGGCGATGCACCCACTTGTCGGTTCGCGAGCTAATCAACTATCAAGAGTTGAGCCCTCGGCGGGCGCCGCACAACCGCACACAAGACGGGGATCCTCCAAGCCACGAGCTCCACTAGAGTATCCAATTCACGAACTCCCGCGGGGAAGGATCAAGAACCCCTTACAACACTTGGTGAAGGCCCCAATAATCTCCAATTGCGAGCTCAATCACCTTCGCTGCTCCAAGCCGTCTACCGTGTCGGGAAACACGGAAGAGTAACAAGAAATCCGCAGCAACTCGAAGATCAAGTGCCTCTAGAATGCAACTCTCAAGCAATGCACTTGAATCTCACTCAATCTCACTCAAGATGTGCAACTATGCAAAGAGATGAGTGGAGGGGTTGTTCTCTAGCTCAAAGTATGTCTCTATATCTCAAAGTGTGCGAGAGTTGCCCTCAAACCCCGGCCAACGTCTATTTATAACGAAGGGGTACGCAGCTAGCCGTTACAGACGACTCAGCGAAAATCGTGCTGACCGGACGCTCCGGTCAGGGTGACCGGACGCGTCCGGTCACTACACGACAAACGTGAACAGTGCGCGTCAGAACTAGCCGTTGCCCTGACCGGACGCGCTGAACCGAGTGACCGGACGCGCTCAACGAGTGACCGGACGCGACAGTGCCAGCGTCCGGTCGCGTTCCAGTAAGCTCCAGCTACGACCGGACGCGTCCGATCGTACGTGACCGGACGCGCCGCACGTCCGATCGTCACTCCGCTTCTCTCTGTGTTTCTGGACGCGTGACCGGACGCTCCGGTCCCGTGAAGGACCGGACGCGCCGGTCGCGCGCTTCTCTCTTACGCCCAGTTGAACTGACCGGACGCGCCCGGTCAAACCGAGACCGCGTCCGGTGCAGCGTCCGGTGCAGCGTCCGGTGCAGCGTCCGGTGCAGCGTCCGATCGCCGTTTTTCAGTGAAAAACAATTCGGACTTTCACCACCTTTTCTCGCCTCCGGCGCAATAGAAAAAAGGCATTTCATTTTCTCGAAAACGCCTGAATCCCGCGCTCGCACGCTCGGCGGGAGGGAGAGCGAACCCCAAACCCCTCTCTACCGCTTAAACTCCACCGCCTTCGCAACTGTGCTAACACCACCAAGTGTACACCTCCATGTGCATGTGTGTTAGCATTTCACAATCATTTTTCAAGGCGTTATGTTAGCTCTTTACTAGATCCTAATGCATATGCTCAAGACGTTGATCTAGTGGCACTTGATTTCCGAGCTAACCGTGATTGCCCCTCTTGATAGTCGGCTATGTATCCTAAGCCCGGTCAATCACTTCTCTACTCATCTTAGACCGGCAAAAGGAAAACCCTATGGTTATACCTTTGCCTTGCGCTCTTAGATCCTTCTCTTTCACTTGATCATCTTGTCCTTCATTTTATGTGCATCTCCACCATGATCATCATTTCATGTCCATGCACCATCTCTTTGTGATCTTGTGGCCACCACTCCTTGCCACATACACCTTCATCACATGTGTTGCTTATGCCTAACTCAAAACACTTAACACATGACATTAGCAACTTGGTGTCATTGATTACCAAAACCAAACTTGGGCTTTCAGCAGTAGCATTAGAAAGAGGTGCTCATGTGCTGTGGAACTGGTCGAGGGCAGTGGTGGACTTTGGGCCTGAATCATAGCTCCGTTCTCGCGTACTCCCTCCATCCTAAATAAGTGCTCATGACTTCATTTTAAGGAGTCAAACAATCTTAATTGACTAAATATATACATAAAGTAATAATACTAAACATCATACACATAGATTGCTACAGAACAAGCAGCATAAACGATAGCACAGGCAGAACTTTCAGTTTCGGCGAGCATAGATTCTTCAGTTTGCTCCAATATCTAGAATCACTGGCTCATCTTTCAGCTCAAAGTTAACAGGATTGTTGTCCAGAAATGGGTAGTCATCAAGCTCCAGAAATGGGTAGTCATCAAGCTCATCATCAGTAGGAGAATCTTCAACCAGCTGTGCTTTGTCACCTGCATGTGAAAGTGTATGTTACATGCAAGAAAACTGAAACATTTTGAAGAGAAAAGAAACCATGTGCTTACTGAAGAAACCAAAGAGGAATCACAAGACTTAGATTCTTACGTTTGTCTTCCACATCGTTATCCAGCTTCTGAGGATCATTTCCTGTGAATTGAGTGCCCTTCGACACATCATTAGCCCATTCATGACACTTTTTGGTCTCTTCAACAGTGAATATTTTCACTGGGTTCTTCACAGCTTCATGGCTGCGCAGAGCAGACCTCCCTTTGACGGTGTTAGACAAATCCTGAAAAGCCTTCCGTTCTTGAAGCTTAGGCTTCAGTAATGGCTTCAGTGGTTTGGCCCTTGGTGCATCATCCCTCTTGCCTGAGGTAGAGAGACACCAAGTGATGTCTGGAAGAATCTCTGGTTCCAGCTCCAGCTCTTTCGATTCTTCAGAAAACTTGGGAACCTCCTAAATCATGAAGAGACAGATTATAGCACATTTTTGGTTTAATGATGAGATGAGAAAAATGGAGAAGTCAAGAAATGGTGTTTTGTGGAATATTATGCTTCCACTTATGTTGATTACTTGCTTAAAAGTTAAGAATTCAAATATATCAGATAGCATATAAACAAATGGAGCTATATACAGCAGGAATAAATCATATGATTTATACAGAATTTTAAACTTTAAACAGTTACTGATCATTTTGTATGTGTCAACACAACCACAAAAATACACTCAAGACATAGAGATTTTTTTCACCATTGGTCATAAAAAACTATACAACAAAACAAGGTAAAGAAACATAATAGAACCAGTGCGACAAGTGTTTCAATGCTCTTAGAGAAAGAAAATAAACCAGAAATGTTGGTGACATGTGACATTCTTATAGACACAATTAAACTTCTATTGGTACCTATCACTATAGTCTATATCAGCGTGGCCATTAAGCTAAATGTACAAGGCAACATTTAGAGAAAACAGCCCAGGACCCCAAAAAAACAAACTTATACCAACTTTAGTAGATACTAGCAGCACTGTTATACCAAATGACAAGTAAGATGTGCAGGACTGCTTCTTCTGATGTCACAAGATATTGTTAGGTGACATAAAATGAAAAATCTAAACCGGGACAAGATGTCCATATCTTGTGATGTAATACATATCCATAGATAAGCAGTATCCTTTAGTACTACTACTGGCAACGAAAAAATTCCAACATCTAGAAATAGGGTAATTATATTCAAAGGCACTTTACATTTCAGAATATGCTTCTTCATAAACAAATGCTGCAAGTGCCCATTTCTGAATCTCACAAGCTATCTTGTCAAAATAATTATTACCGGCAACAATACCAAGCTTGTCAGTCCATAGCAATATATAACCTTACATGACAAAAGACATGATATAGTTCATGCTAGACATGGATGAACCATCAAAATTAAGATCGTCTAATCAATTTATCAACCAACTTCAGCTAGCAGAAGTGCGGAACAAGTGAAATTTATCGCCACAAGTTCCTCTTCCTTGCTTATGGCTACCGGAACATACTAGGCCAAAGTATTAAATAACACACTATGTTGGCACTGGAAAGCTACGTGATAAATGATTTTACTGGCTAACCTATAATTCTAGCCGTCTAAGAACCATTGTATATATGTATCACTTAGGTGAACTAAGCAACCAAATAGCAAGAAGATATACTTTTCCAATATCGTATTTAAGAATAATAAGTTTTGTTTGCCTGGTTTGAATTTGCACATCATGGTATTATAGAAACAGACATGACTATTTCAAAAGTAATACCAATTTATCGTCTAAATCTCTGGTAAAGTACTTGGACCTTATAGACACCCTAAATTAATTGTGAAATACTGTACTGTTGGGTCACATACCGCAGCCGAAAACATCACAGGATCAAATACCTCATGTGACCAGCTATGCAATGCTGATATAACTTTCGCCACTTTCTTCTTGACACCTATATCAAATGCATGATTAGCCATACGCAGCTAAAAATATACCACCCACGTATTAAAGAAACAAAAAGAGCAATTGTCAGACTTTGACTCTTATGTTTGTCTTGCACATCTTTATCCAACTTCTGAGAATCATTTCCAGTGAAGTGAGTGCCCTCAATCCCATACTTAGCCCATTCATGACACCTTTTGGTCTCTTCATCATCAGCAAAAATATTCACTGGGTTCTTAATCGCTTCATGGCTACGCAGAGCAGACTTCTCTTTCAGGATGGACCTCTCATTGTAGGTGTTAGACACATCCTGAAGAGGATGCCTCTCTTTCAGGATGGACCTCTCTTTGAGGTTGTTGGACACATCGTGAAGTTCAGGCCTTTCTTTCAAGGTGGACCTCTCTTTGATGGTGGATCTGTTCTTTAAAGCAGTGCCTTTAGGAATGTTAGACACATCCTAAAGAGCCTTCCTCTCAGGTTTTGCTGATGATTTCAGTGGTTTGGCACTTGGTGCATCAACCCTATTTTCTGAACATGTGGATCAAACAAGTTGGTTATATTTTTCATGAAACTTCCTAGTAACAAAACAGTTCCAGGGAAAACAATCTCACCTTTATGTATCTGCATGTTCTCATCAAGCAAAACAGCTGCAGCAGCTGGCAAAGCCATGACCGAACAGAAAGGTATCTTTCTCTACCTCGATGAAAACCTGACTGGAGTTCAATTGATTGGTAAGGGGGAGATACTCAGAATATAGAAATACTAAACAACTTCTCTACACTATTAAGATGTACAGAAACTGAAAAATATTTCGAAATGTGCTAAGCAGATGCTAATTTAAGATAGACTGAACATTTCAACCGAACTAACTAACTAACGGGAAAAGCACAACAGCTGCAGAGTTGCATTACATCTTACAGAGATAGATTCTGAAATTTGATGTAGCAAAAGTACACACCTGGTGACAATGCAAGCTAACACAGACTATATAATAGCACTTCCCATGGGGAATCCTTAAGTGTTAACATCAAAGCGCTTGAACCAGCGGCAGCCTCTAGTCTAGATTAGTTGATACTCTAGCCCAAGGGCATCAAAACGCACATCTCATCTAGAAAATCAGGAAATACCGCACTGAAACTTTACATAAACAGCCTATAAACAAACTAATAGCGGAAGGATTTCCTTTTGGCTTCCCTAACTGTCATAGTATTAGAAGATACAGGACGCAACTAGAACCCTTCAGCAAAACAAGAGGGTCGAAATCTTGGGCGCAAGAAACGAGATAAATGGACGTAATATCTAGCACGTAGCAACAGTGAATAAGGGCGACCAGATCCCCAAACGAGGCATCCCATCCCTAAAGCGCACGATTACGTGAAGAACACAACGGGGCATCAGGGAAGCCTTAGGGTTTCGATTTGGTTGCGAACATCATAGCAAGGGGAGGGCGAAAAGAAATCAGTGCAAAGTCGAATCAATGCAAGACAAGAAGCGGTAGGGTTTACCAGCGCAGGAGAGAAGTCAATCGACCCGTTGTATCTCAACTCGACTCTGCTCCGAGACGCAGTAGCAAGGAGGACGCGTACTAGAAGAGAAGGGACGAGCTCTCGGCGGCGGTTGCACTCGCTGTTTTGCTAGGGATCGGCACGCGCGGGAATTGTGGCGTTACCGACGGCCGGTAGTACCCTCAGAGGATTTGGGGGCGGCGAGAGAGAGAAGACGAAGAAAAGGGAAGGCAACGGTCGGATTTTGGGTCGGTGGCGGTGAATGTTTGTGTACAGACCCATAAGGCGGCAAGGCCTTTTAAACTCCGTCTCAGACCAGCCCAACGGTGAATCCGTCTAGTCTGTTTCGACCAGCGCTGGGGCCATTTCCTAGGCCCGCGAAAGCATTTGCTATGGTCATCAGATGTGTGTATAAATTCTGCTAAAAAAAGATGTGTGTATAAATAAATAACTAAATATTGCTTTTCTTGGCAATCGTTTCGTTTTATGCCATGCTTATATTAATATATTAATAATATAGTTGGTTTTACTTTTGTGTTATTGCCATCATCAATCATCAATCCACTAAACCGAAGAAAATACTGAAGAATGGACATATGGATTCCCTGAAACAGATCATAAGAGTCCGTCGAGCTCAGTGCTTATTTAAGCATGATCAGAAGCATCTTTTTCTCGATCACGCAAAAGGTTTGTGCGTCTTTGTATTAAGATAGATAAAAGTTTAATACAACACGCCTTAACGGCGCCTTAGGGGGTCGAAAAATTGTTCATGGATGCTCAGACCAACCCTAGTGTACTGAAATCTATGGTGTTACATTAGGAACTGATCAACCCGAAAAGAGGCGCTGGCTAGAAGGCCTATGCCCGCACAGCTGAGAGCGGTGGCGCCGCCGCTTACGCGCACCCACGTCATCATCCACGCGGGAACAGCTCACAAAGCACCTCCATGTGACCGAGGTCACCACCGTAGCTTTCTTCATATGCCTTCATGGCCGACGTGGACGGAGTCAACATCTCGCTGGTTAGTCCCAGGCGCTTTAAGACAAGGTGCTCTCCTTGCTTGGGCACCGGGATGTGGGACTGGCTTTGCGCCACTATCCGCCAGCTCCTCTTGGGGGGCACGGGCGGTGGACGACTGTCGGGGGATCGAATCATCTCCGAGCAGCTCGAGGAGTGGCGGCTGCCTCGCCATCGTGACTCGCTCAATGAAACTCTTGAGGCGACTATCAGCAGGGGTCCTGCCTTGGATGTCATCTGTGGCATCCATGACCATGTTGTCGTCTCCCCGAGCGGCAGCCCTGACCAGCTCTTTGTCAAGACACACCTCAACATCCAGAGAGGCAGACGTCGGAGCAGTCAAACACCCTGGCGTTGGTGCTCCTACTGGAGGGCTCGCAACATGCGAGGCGACGAGCTCCTTCGACACTGGGTCAACCTGGAGCTGCTTCCCCGATACTGACCCACTAGCGTTGGAGCTGCTACAGTACACCGAAACTGTCCTGTCCTGATCTGGTGAACAGTAACATGCTGCTACAGTGTTCGAGTTACAGTATTGGGTCGCTATGATACCCGAAGTTTGGATGTACAGTAACTCCCCCCGCGTCTACAGTGTCAGCCCACTGCCCCCTGAACTACAGTAACAATGGCCCATTCTATGAATTTGGCCCACTAGGCCCATTTTGGGGCTGTTACAAACGGTAGCGGCGTTGTTGTCGTAGTCAGCCGGCACGCCCAAGTTGACATCCCTCACCGGCTCACTCCGGCGTCGCCATCGGGCTCCGCAGGCGCCCTCCGCGCCACCCTGCACGGCCCCATTCGAGCCACTGTGGGGCGCGTGCTGGGAGGTTGGCGGGTTCCCACCATGAGCGGGATGCCGTGGTCGGTTGCCACCCTTCGCCACCAATGTCAGAGCATGCCTGGGCCGCTTGCAGTCCTTGGCGAGGTGGCCGAAGCCGTGGCAGCGCAGACAACGTCGTGGCAACCGGTAAATCGCTACCTGGTGCGAGTAGGAAAGACAGTTGAAGCATCTGTCGCGAAGCTCCGCAGATACCTTCCGGGTCTGCAAAGGTTGCTTTGTGTCATGGGAAGGGTCAGTGGAGGCGGTCGTAGGTCACGCCTCCTACCGAGAGAGGATCTCTCACCACCCATTGGTGTTGGGGGCGGAGACCCACCCGCGTCGTCCGAGGCGCTGGCGGATAGGGATGCGGTCGTCCACTAGTCGACGAGGCAGGGCATGCACCAGCTGTGGCCTCGGCCGGCTGCGCTTCCCCCGCCTTCTCCTAGGACCTTGCCGACCTGCCTCCACTTCGCCACGGCCCCGAGACCGGGTCCGAGAGCGCGGTGGAGGCGCAGCGACTGGCTTTGCCGGGCGACGAGCGGCTTTGCCAGAGCCGCCTTTCCCGCTCGTTGGGGTTCCCGTGACTTCCGGTGACCCAGTCCCCATCGCAGGAAGATCTGGGCGGCCGACATGGACGAGGAAGAGGTCGAGGGGGGTCAGAGCCTTCAGAGGTGGTCATCGATGCCCCGGGCCCAATAGCGCCCCCTGCTCCAGCAGGCTGCGCGGGGCGAGCAGGAGCTGCGCGAGGCGAAAGCGGCGGCGTCGGCGTCCAACTCCGGTGTTGGAGGGGGCTGCGGCCCCCTGAGCGGGTCCCCTCGACGATGGCATCCCCCTTCCCCATCGACGGAGCAGCACCGGCGGGGCAGTCAGGCATGCGTGCACCAACACGCGAGCGCGGAAGGGGCGCGGGCTGCGCGCTCCTCGGCGCCGGAGGCAGCACTAGTGAAAGCCCAATTTTGGTTTTGGTAATTAATGACACTAAGTTGCTAATGTCATGCGTTCAGTGTTTTGAGTTAGGCATAAGCAACACATGTGATGAAGGTGTATGTGGCAAGGAGTGGTGGCCACAAGATCACAAAGAGATGGTGCATGGACACAAAATGATGATCATGGTGAAGATGCACATAAAATGATGGACTTGATGATCAAGTGGAGGAAATGATCTAAGAGCGCAAGGCAAAGGTATAACCATAGGGTTTTCCTTTTGCCGGTCTAAGATGAGTAGAGAAGTGATTGACCGGATTTAGGATACATAGCCGACTATCAAGAGGGACAATCACGGTTAGCTCAGGAATCAAGTGCCACTAGATCAATGTCTTGAGCATATGCATTAGGATCTAGTAGAGAGCTAACATAACGCCTTGAAAATATTTGTGAAATGCTAACACACATGCACATGGTGGTGTACACTTGGTGGTGTTAGCACAGTTTGCGAAGGCGGTGGAGTTTAAGCGGTAAAGAGGGGTTTGGGTTCCTCTCTCCCTCCCACCGAGCTTGCGAGGCGGGATTCGGTGCTTTTTGGGGAAGTGAAACGCCTATTTTCCACTACGCCAGAAGTCGGAAAAGAAACGGAGGCGAACGACGGTCACTATGGTGACCGGACGCTGCACCGGATACGGTCACGGTTTGACCGGACGTGTCCGGTCAGTTCAACTCGGTGCTGCTAGGGTTTCTGACCGGACGCTGGTCTAGCCTGACCAGCGCGTCCAGTCAGTTCACCTATGCACAGAAGAAGAGCGCGCGACCGGCGCGTCCGGTCCCTCACGGAACCGGAGCGTCCGGTCAGGCGTCCAGAGGGGCAGAGCGCAGTGGAGTGCTGATCGGACACGTCCGATCACGGCGGGAGCTTACTGGACTCCGACCGGACGCCAGGTGCAGCGTGTTCGGTCAAATGCTAGAACGCGTCCGGTCACGGCAACGGTAACTTTTGATGCGCACTGTTCATGCTCGTCCTATAGTGACCGGACGCGTCCGATCACCCTGACCGGAGCGTTCGGTTAGCTCGTTTTTAACTGCGTCGTCCGGTAACGGCTAGCTGCGTACCCCTTCGCTATAAATAGAAGTTGTCCGGGGTTTGAGGGTAACTCTTGCACATTTTGAGACCTAGAGACATCCTTTGAGCTAGAGAAGAACCCCTCCACTCATCTCTTTGCATAGTTGCACATCTTGAGTGAGATTGAGTGAGATTCAAGTGCATTGCTTGAGAGTTGCATTCTAGAGGCACTTGATCTTCGAGTTGCTGCGGATTTCTTGTTACTCTTCCGTATTTTCCAACACGGTAGACGGTTTGGAGCAGCGGAGGTGATTGAGCTCACAATTGGAGATTGTTGGAGCCCTCACCAAGTGTTGTAAGGGGTTCTTGATCCTTCCCCGTGGGAGTTCATAAATTGGATACTCTAGTAGAGCTCGTGGCTTGGAGAATCCCCAACTTGTGTGCGGTTGTGCGGCGCCCGCCGAGGGCTCGACTCTTGATAGTTGATTAGCTCGCGAACCGACAAGTGGGTGCATTGCCACAACGAGGAGTAGCTTGACGGGAAGCAAGTGAACCTCGGTAAAAATCTTGTGTCATCTCTTTGCCAAGGATTTCTCTTGTGGTTGATCATTGTGATTGATTCTTTGAGTGCATTACTTCTCTACATCGTTGGTATAAGAATCAAGTCACTTGCTCTTTACTTTCTTGTACTAGTGTAGTTTGCTTAGTGTAGCTTTTATCACATAGGAGTAAGTAGTTTAGTGACTTAGTCTTGTTGGTGTATATTAGAGATCTTAGCCTTGCTTCACTAGAATTGTATAGGTGGCTTGTATAGTGTAGTTGAGCTAGTGCTAGAATTAGCTTAGCCATCTTTTATACTAACATGGTTGTTTAGTGAAGCTTGTAGATTTTTAAATAGGCTATTCACCCCCCTCTAGCCATTTGGACCTTACAGGTAGCGGCTGCTGGATGGGCAAGCGGGCGCGGGCCACTAGATCTAGCCACCCCGGACAACAGGGTGTTCGCGCTAGCGGCCTCCGACTCCGGCGACTGAGGGCCGATGGGCAGCGAGCTGTCGCGCTCGCGTGACCCCGCGTGCGCCCGAGTGTAAGGTCCTAGATGGCTAGAGGGGGTGAATAGCCTATAAAAATTTCTACACAAGCCACTAAGCAAACTTGTTAGAATAATAAACGGCGCAAAGCGAGTTTTGCTTAGCCTATGGTTGTGATGCAAGCCTCCTATCCACAAGACTAGTAGATTATGATCTCTAGTTCACACAAGGGCTATGTCACTAAACTTACACTAGTGAGCAAGCTAACAACACTAGCAAAGGCTACCACTAGAGCTTACACAAGATAATCTAGTAAAAGTAAATGCAAGAGATAGGATTGTGAATCTTATACCGACGGTGGAGAGAAGATGTTGCCAATCACCAAGATGATATACAATCAATCAATATTGACAACAACACAAAATGAAGACCAATCACCGGGAGACAAGAGACACAATATTTTTGTTCACCCGGTGTTCACTTGTGCACCGACAAGCTACGTCACCGGTTGTGTCGACCAACACTTAGATGGTTCCTCGGTGTGACCCTCAAGTCACTTGCCCCTCAAGGCACGCCCGCAAGGCACCGCAAGACATCACTCTCAAGTGAGGTAACTCAATGACACGCGCAATGTAATAGAGTTGCTTTTGGTGTCCCGCCGAGGAAAGCACAAGAACCTCTTACAATCAACCGGAGGTGGCCAAGAACAATCACCTTCTCTTGCCAACGCCTCCAACAATCTCCAAGCCGGCTAGGAGCGGTACTCTCCAAGAGTAACAAGAAATCCACCGGCTAAACCACCCACAAGTACCACTAGATGCCCTCAAGATATGCAATGCACTTTGGGATCACTCAATCTCACTTTTGATTTGCAATCAAGCAAGAGAGATGAGTGGGAGGAGATGCTCTAGCTCAAAGGATGCACAAGTATGTTAGAAATCACGAGAGGCCTCCCCAAGGACCGGTCAACAAGTATTTATAAGCATCCCATCCAAATAGAGCCGTTATACCCCTTCACTGGGTCTTATCGGGATGACCGGACGCGCCGGTCATAACTGACCGGACGCGCTCGACCGCGTCCGATCCTCCAACGGTCACTGACCCCAACGGTCAAACCAACGACCGGACGCGCCCCACAAAACGACCGGACGCGCCCGTCAAATGACTGGACGCGCCGCTTAGAACGACCGGACGCGCCCCTCCCAAAGACCGGACGCGACAGAGCCCGCGTCCGGTTTGAGTCCAGTAAGCTCCCTCGACGATCGGACGCGTCCGATCATGTGTGACCGGACGCGCCTCGCGTCCGATCGTCCTCTACGAACCTCAGTTCCTTCTGGGCGACTGACCGGACGCGCTGGTCCTGCGAGTGACCGGATGCGCTGGTTGCAAACCCAAGCACCCGTGCCTACGCTGTACTGACCGGACGCGTCCGGTCATACCATGACCGCGTCCGGTGCAGCGTCTGGTCACCTCTGTGACCTCCGTTCGCCTCCGTTTCTTTTCCGACTTTCGGCGTAGTGGAAAATAGGCATTTCAAGTTCCCAAAAACGCCTGAATCCTACGCTCGCAAGCTCGGCGGGAGGGAGAAAGAGACCCAAACCCTCTCTACCGCTCAACCTTCAACACCTTCGTAAATGTGCCAACACCAACAAGTGATCACCACCTTGTGCACGTGTGTTAGCCTTTTCATAAATATTTTCGAAGGTTTTCCAGTTAGCTCACTAGGCCCTACATGCAATGCACTTCATGAATTCACCTAGTGGCACCCGTGCATTGAATAACCGATAAGACTTCCCCTCTTAATAGTTCGGCTATCGATCCTAAACCACTCACACCCTCTATGGTGTCTTGAGTGCAAAACAAAATGGCCCTATGGTTATACCTTTGCCTTGAGCCCATTTTGTTTCTCCAAAAGATATGATCCACTTCATATCATCACATGACCGTCTCGATCCATCGACCTTGACTTCACTTGCTCTTTACCGTTGCATCAGTCCGTCGGCGCCAAGTCTTGCTCAAGCTTCACCATCGCATGGTCCCTCGCTTCGAAGCCTCGACTTGCCCTTCACCCTCACAACTGGTCCATCGAGCCAAGCATCATCTTGGTCTTCATCATCTTGGTCACATGAGTCAATGCCATGTCTCATATTCAATGACCACCTTAATCTAAATCATCCACTTAGATACAAAGGTTAGTCCTAGGTTTCATCAATTAGCCAAAACCAAACTAGGGACTTTCACCGAGGATGGGAGGGGATGCAGGGCGGGGAGGGGAGGGAGAGGGAGAGGGGGAGGAGGGGTGGGGCGGCGGCGGCGGGAAGGGAGCCAGAGGCATCTTAGGGCTGTGTTCCCCTTCCTTATGATTAATGATCAGAAGCTTCTTTGTAGTCTATATGACTGTTACCAAGGTTAATCCGTACTGGGTCAAGTTGTCAATCAAAGTTTTCACCAAATTATATATATATATATATATATATATATATATATATATATATATATATATATATATATATATATATATATATATATATATATATATATATAATAATAATAATGGGTGCCGCTATGCCAAGTTTGACGACTCGCCGTACAGCGAGTTCACATCCGCAACCAATCAACTATTGCGATGTACTTCCTCCGTCCTATAATATCTGTCACTTTTGGTTTCCGTCCCACAAGTTTGACTCAATTTGTAGAAAATATGTACAACATTTATATTTCCAAATAAATTTATTAAAAACTAGATTTAAGGATCTTTCCAATGATACTAATTATATACCATAAATATTAATATTTTTAATATATATTTTCAAAGTTGTTTCTTGCGAAGCGAAAACGACGGATATTTTGAGACGGATGGAGTACACTGAAATGGATCTTCATCGCCACAACAACCCAGAAATTTTAGTTTTCGACATCGATATTGCGATGGAGAAAATTTGTTCATTGCCACCAAAATCTATAGCAGTTTCTTCATTGCCATTGAAAAATACGAATTTTCTTGGTTGCCATTCATTTAGATTTTTCTTTGCTTCGTTCCCATTCCGTAAATTTTACACCAAACGACGTCGGTGCCCGTCGCCCGCACACATCCCCCACGCCCTGGCCGCGCACGCGCACAGGTGGCGGCATGGCAGCAGCAGCATCTTGGCCACGCCCTGGCCGCGCCCGCGCACAGGTGGCGGCATGGCAGCAGCAGCAGCATCTTGGCCGCGCCCTTGCCGCACACCGCGCACGTCCTCCCGTACGCCGGCGGCGACGATGTCCCAGCCTCCTCCCCGTCCTCCGCCGCGCCTGCTGCTCCGGCTCCGGCGGCGACGTCGTTCCCCACGCAGCAGCACGACTCGGCGTCGTCAGCGCTGCCGGTGCCAGCGCCAGCGGCGCCTGCGAGCGCGCCTGCTGCAGCTCGCCGCGGAGCGCGTTGGCCGTGGCCTCGTTGGACTGCGCCAGGTCGCGCCACACCTGCGCCTCGACGTAGAGGCTCTTCACCCGCTCCTCAAGCGCCGAGTTGAGGCGGCCCATCCGCTGGATCTCCTCCTTGGCGCGCAGCCGCTTCACCGCCGCGGCCTCCACGGTGGCCACGACCTCCAGGGCTCCCCCTGTCGACGCGGTCTCCACGGTGTCCACTAGCTGCCGGAAGTAGTGCCGCGCCAGGTCCTCCGTCATGCGGCCCGACGCGTCCATCAGCTAGAACAGCTCGTCGCCGGCGCCGAGGTCCCGCGCGAAGTCGAGTTCTTGAGCGTCGCCAGATCTCGTGGAGCCGCACCACGTGGCGGTGCCGCAGGCGCCGGAGGATGCCAGCCTCCCGCTCGATGGCCACAGGCCGGTCACTGGACCCGGCGGCGCGCGGGTTGGGGAACGACTTGATGGCCTCGGACCGGAGCAGGTCCTGCGCCAGGTACACCTTGGCGGACGCGCCGCGGCCCAGCCGCCCAGGAGGCCACCGAGCTCGTACCTCCCGAGGAACACGGTCCGGCGGAGCTCGTCGCTGATCCTGCGGGCGCGGATAGCAACACCCGGTCCGGCGTCGCTGACCTCTTCGCGGCCGCCGACCTCTTCGCTGGACCCCGCGCTGGCGCCCCATCTAACGGCCATGGCTTCGCGCCCCCAACCATGACCGCCAGCCCCGCCTTCACCGGCGCCCCTTTGCGCTGGCCGCCGGCCCGCCTCCACCGCCCCCCCCCCCCCCCCCCCCCCCCCCCCCCCCCCCCCCCCCGCACCCCGTGCGAGCACCCCACCGGCAGGTGATGCACTTCACGCCCTCGCAGGCACATCACCACCACTCCGCGGCCGCGGTGGCGTCGGTGGCCACGGCCATGGCCACCGCGCGCCTGCATGCGTCCACGCAGCCGGCCTCGGTGTCGGTCTTCTTGCGCGTGAGCCCGGCCTTCCTGCGCGCGAGTGGTCGGTCGTGGCGGCGTCCAGCTGGGTCACGGCGGCGGCGGCGCGTGGCCCGTGCGTCGCGCTGGTGCCGCTCGGCACTGCGGGATCTCTAGGATAGGGGCGCGGTGCGAGCTAGCCTTCGCGTCGTGTTTTTTTTTTTTTTTTTTTTTTTTTTTTTTTGAGGCCGCTGGGTTCGTGACTTCGTGTGGCTGAGAATGAAGGCTTTCATCTGGGGCAGGGGCAAAATCGGATCTCCTTGAAGTGAACACGGACACACGCGCCACGCCGTCTGCTTGATGGCAATCAAGGAAACAAACTACGGAAGTTGATGGCAGTTCAGTAAACATAACATGTATATGCAACGGTGATGGCAGTTAAGAAATAAAAAAGCACAAACTGATGGCAGATAGCAAAAGGTATAAATTTTGATAGCAACCAGCAAACCACTATAATTTAATTTTGATGGCAATGAGCAAATTTTCTCATTGCGATGTACACCTCAAAGGGGCTACTAAGATCAGTGCACATTTATAACAGTAATAAAAGAATGATAGCCTAGCATAGCTTCTGTATTTTGCATTGCACTCCCTCCGTCACCAATTATTAACTTTGTTGGAAAGTCCAAACATCTTGAGTTTAACCAAACTTGTATAACAAAATAATAATATTTATGATATCAAATAAGTATAATTAGATTCTTTGTTAATTATATTTTCATAGTATGCATATTTATGTCATCAATCTTTATAATTTTTTCTATAATTTGAGTTAAACTTGAGATGCTTTGACTATCCAAAAAGTTGAAATAACTTATAATTTGGAAGGCAGAGAATACATCAACCTATATTCATGGCATCTAATATCAACCGATATTCATGCCATCTAATATCAGCTTACATATGGTAACTGAAAATTTTAATAATCCTGACAAGTATGTAAAGTGCCGACCCTGTACCCTCCTATCATTTAGGGCCTACACTCCCAAAATTCCCCTAGGCTACAGATTAGATTGCAACTTTGCCAAAACATGATCAGTATGTACTGCCAAGTAACCAATGGGCAGCAAAGGGTAAAGAATAAAATGCAGACAGCAAAAATGATTCTAATCTT
Organism: Saccharum hybrid cultivar R570; assembly: GCA_038087645.1. Taxonomy (NCBI): domain Eukaryota; kingdom Viridiplantae; phylum Streptophyta; class Magnoliopsida; order Poales; family Poaceae; genus Saccharum; species Saccharum hybrid cultivar. The sequence goes on from JAQSUU010000443.1 coordinate 17,917,827, forward strand.
GCTTTTTCTCCAAGTTTGCAACTGCCTGTTTCTGGCGCTTCTCCCACGCAGGCATCTTTCCTGGGAACATCCATCGCAGAAGCCGCTCCCATCCGTAGCAACCACAAAACATTAGAATAGCCCACAACATCAATTTGCCTCGCATTCCCTCTGGCAAGGGTTCAAGCTTCATGTAGTCATTCAAATCCCTGAACATATCTGATGTGATCACTGTGAAGAAAGCAACTGCTCCATACAAAGCATACTTGAAGGGCTTGTTCTCGGATATGCTCTGGTTAAATGGGTGGCCCATGTAGTTTACAGCAAAGGTTGCCACCTGGATCATCATGTTCACCATGTATGAAACTGTATTCACAAGGTTTGGATGGAAGTCTGAGTCGGGCTCAATGCATTCCTCTGGCATATGCTTCGATGCTTCATTAACAGCTGTGACAAGGAAGAATATGTGCATGGCGAACTGGCCAAGAATGGAGAGCAGAACGTATGCACAGAATATGTTAGGGTGAGGTCGCTCTGCTGACAGCGTTTGGAGTGGCCGAGCATGGGAGATGAAGAGGAAGAAGGCTGCAGTAAAAACACCACTGATTGTAGCCTGAACATCGCCCAGTTTGACACCATCCAAGTACATGACACTGAGAACGTAAGCCGTTGCAAGGCAATTGAGCCCAAGAATCTTGAACATTTGAAGTGTAGTGACTAGCGTGCTTCTCCCCTGACGGATGATGTCAAGAGTAGGGGCAACAGAGGCATGCTTTGCTGTGAAAGGTGAAGCCATAGAAGCATCACCGAGCTTAACAATTGGTGCTGAACGGCCATCACTTTCATCATTCATTTCATCCAACATTTTCTGCAGCTTTTCTCGCTGCCTCTCAGCAGCAGTCATGGGGCGGCTGCTCGATGCTTTAGCAGAACTATTAGCTGCCGGAGTCACTTGTGATGATGCTTCATTAGCAGGCTTCTGTTTTTTCAATTTCCCAGATTTATTTTCCGCTTTGGATTTTGAGTCGACTTTCTGAACTGGTTGGGCATTCAAAAGAGCTATGCCAACATGCGCCTGAAATTTTTAAAAGATCATAAAATGAATGGCAAAAACAATGATATGATAAGGTAGTAAACAAGAGTCCTACATTTCAGTAATAAACAAATTCAAAGTGTCAGTAGAAAAATAACAGGCCTAACAAAAGCAATGTAGAATATACAGTTGCCTGAGGCCAGAAATTTTGAAATTATTATCATTCAAGTGGTTCACTATCACCATATTACAGTTATGACTTATCATCAAACAGGTAATGAAAAGAACAAAACAACACGCCAATATTGGTCAATTTGCATATCAGTATTCAGTAGCATGGACCTCTGCCACTCACAGTTACTGGCTCAAACTTCTTCCATATGTGCCATACTTCTAGCATAAGTATAAGCCACCTCTTAAGAAAGTGTAAAGAATGTCCAATTACATTCTATTATATTACATAATAGGTAAGAAGTACTACCATGATGCCCTCAATTAATAAAACAAGAAAAATAAATACAAGGCACCAATTGTAGCAAAAAGGCTCTACACAAACAGTGTCAGTAAACACTTCCAGGATCAATGCAATAATTGTCATGGTAACAAATAATATGCCTGTGGAATAAGGTCACAGAAACCAGAATAATAGAGTAGTTTTCTATGTAAATTGAGCAAAACTAAGTGGGATACAGGACAGGTAATCACCTGCTTCAGTGCACCAACATCATTGGTTCCATCTCCACACATCAGTGTCACCCTCCCAACACTTTTGAATGTAGTCAGTACAAGTTCTTTTTGTTCTGGAGCAACACGTGAAAAAACCTAAAAGAATGACAATTAAAAACTATAATAACCGCTAAGCATACAAATGAAAGCTTTCATATTTTGTACAGGGGATGTAATCTGTTCACACATATACCTTCACATAAGGGATAACCTGGAGAACAGCCTCAGTACTTTGTAGCATTTCAAAACAGTCCCCATTAATACAAAGGTCATGAGATTCTGATAACACTGCAGCCTCCACAGCACTGCAAAACAGCATATACACAATATCAACTCAAAAGGGCACAAACAAGCCACAAACTGTATGTGATAACAATGCCAGAAGAGATGCTAAACAACAGACTTAATATATCAACACTAAGTCTGAGAGATTTACAAGAGAAAAGAAATTATATTATTTGTTAACTTGAGGAAATGCTTGTAATAATAATCATTTTCCTGGACAAATGGGACACAATTATAATCTTTACAAAAACTTAGTCTCCGAAACACAATGCTTGTGGCATAGACCGGATGATAAAACAAGCAACATAATATTTGTTGCGAAGAGAGAGATCAGACTACTCTCAGTCTCTCGCACTGGAACAGGGTAAAGATTTGCCAGGCAAGAAAACAAGGTACGAGCTCAACACAAAAGAATCAGCGAAGATACAAGCACTGTATATAGACAGTTACCTGTAGGGAGCTCTATCAGTTTCATCTGGCGAAACCCACTCAAAACCGCCAGTCTTTATCCGTGTCAAGATCAAAACTGGTTTGGAAGATATATGTACTTGGCTAGCAACATGGCAGGCAGTCAACGCTTGGTCTCCAGTGATCATGATCTAATTACACCAGCAAGCCAATAAGCACATTTTAGTCAAACAAAACAGAAATAGCATTACAAATTTTCAAAGGTTGCTGTTATGAGTACACTAGCATGTCTGCTAGCCTTGGGCAATGTACTTGTATATGTAACACATTACTGGCACGAAAACAAGTTTCCGGCACAGCTGAATTTATTACCAATAATAAATGGTTACAAGATAAATAGGAGGATATACCAAGTCATGGGAAGATTGTCCCAGTTCTTGTAAGACAGCACCAGAGTCGCTCCTTATAGGACAGTTGAAGACCTGAGTCCACCAATCCAACACAGCCACAGAATTAAGATAAACATGTCATCCAGCGTAACTAAGATAATTTTGAGGAAAAAAAAAAGATGCATAAGAGGAAGATTACATACTGCAAAACCAGCAAATGTTAGGTCGCTCTCTACTTGATCCCTTTCCAAACTTCTAGCTTCACTAACCTATTATTTAAACACCAAGAGATCAAACAAATCTAACCTGATACACTTTTCGTAGAAAAACAAACAAAAATATATGATAAAAATGCAATAGCTGTAAAATTCGAAGGATAATAAGTTAAATGTATGCAGATAATAAACTCTGTTTGAAAGTTTGAGTAATGAGTAAATAAATAAGTTAATGAAATATGCTTCATGAAATCTAACTTCTAGACCCCCAAGCCAGTGAATAAAAATCAAGGGAAATGTATTTTATTTCAAAATACATAACTATCCGACCTTTCAAGAATAAATTAGCTCAGTGTGACAGATATCATGTGCACGAATCAAAACATATCAAATAGCATATAATATACAATTATGAAATTTGTATAATGATTCATTTCCAAGTATTAACTTATTCCCATTTTTGTACAGCAACAATTCTTTGAACTGCAACCTTTCAACTAGCACATCAGCACCATCAAAGTTAATACAAAATACAGGATCTAAAATTTCCAGTAAATATTCCATCAGAGTATCACATCAGCTGATCAGCATGTGAAGTATCATTGGATTATCACAAAACCATAATGTTGGTACAGTTGGAATTTGGATGATCCCTTTGCATTAATCAAAAAGTTTTGTGCTTTGTTCTGGCTCGGGGAATTTATAATTCCATCAGATCCTGCCACAAGCTGCATGCATGTAGAGTGGATTATCACAACCACAATGCTGGGGCAGTTAGAATTTGGACGGTCCCTTTGCATCAAAGAATCAAGAAGTTTTTTGCTTTGTTAGGAATTTTATGGAAGTACATTGACAAAAGAATAACATAATAGAAGAGAATAACTATAGGCAAATGGCATGATTAATATCAACAGAAACTTACAGGCATCTCAGGAAGCAATTTGTATGCAAGAGCCAAGACCCGAGAACCTTGCCGTGTATATTTCTTATATGTCTCCACATATGCAGCAGGTAAATCAACTAATCTCTCTTGGATGGTCTCTGGTGCACCCTGAAGATCACAAAATATAAGACATATGGATATATATCTAGAAAAAGAAGATCAAGTTAAACAAGATCTTGGAAAAACAATTAAAAGGAATCTCACAAGACCATCAACCAGAGAAACAATTTGACTGACAAGTTCTTATGGACTGAAACAAAAAAGCATGCCTTCTTGTTTTCCAAATTATGAAACTCAACAGATATTGTGATTTTACTTCTTCTTTTTTTTTTTTGCCAGCTACAATATTCTCCCTTTTAATTGTAGTAGAAAGGAAGATACTGCACATGACTACTGAATAACAGCTATTCTAATGTAGACTGATCCAACCATAGTTTCAAATGGAGCATTGGTTGCATACTCATTAGTTCACTGAGATCCATATATTATTGACAATTTTTTTCCCTGAAGACTTGACATTGCCGTTTTGGGAAAATTCTAGAAAATGATTTCCTTTAGGTGGCATTTGGATACAGGGATATAGGGAGTGGGATAGGGAAAGGGAAATGGGTGAACGGCTAAGATTAAATGAGGCGTGATGAATGGATGGCTAGGATACAATATTAGCCTTTGGAGAGTGGGATATGCATTTCCCTATCCCTATCCCAATCCCCATCCAAACGCCACCCTAGTTAGCAGAAACAGAAGTGGGGCTCCCATGGTGATTTCATTGAACAAATTTAGTTCATATACAGGCAAATAAAGATAAAAAGTATACCAAAAAATAATAATAGTCACACTAATAGAGAGTACACAGGCAATTTGAGATAAGACTTTTCAAAGATTTGCTCAAACTGCAGATGACCAAGATGAACTCAGCTTTCAACTTTAAATAGATCGTGTGGATGAATGTGTCATGTGGGGCTCCACATACGTGAGACGCCGCAGGACGCGCGACATCCGCAGGGCAGCTGAGCGGGCCTCAGAGCGCGAGGCGCTTGCGCGCGGTGCAACGGCCGTGATCACCGCGGACGCGGTTGGCAGGTCCGGCTCTAGTGGCAAGGAGAAGATTAGGCCCCAAAATTAGGAGTTTGTTTCCTAAATTAGTTGGCCAAGTGGCTTTTATATTCCCTGTACTTGGATTATGAAGAATCAATCAAGAATTACCAATCTAATATCCTCCCTATCTCTTGTAAGCCAACGGCAGAGGGGCATAACCTCGCGGTGAAGGTCTGGAGCGCGACTACGAGCTACATAGTCGCGGTCCGCCATTGTTGAGCGCTCAGGCGCTTGACAACCTGGTATCGGTGTCTCGTCGATCCAAGTCTTCATCCTCCACTGCCCCTCCGGCCACCACCACAGCAGCCGCCTGCCCCTCCTCTCCCACCACCAGCCTTCCACCATCCCCTGTTTCCTTCGTCGCCTCGACTGCCGGCGACATGGGTGACAACGACGACCTCCGGACCGCCATCGACGCCCTCACCAAGAACGTGGCGCTCATGCAGGCGTCCATTCAGGCCAACGCCAAGGCCATCGCCGACCTCACCACCTCCACCTCCTCGTCCGCCTCAGGACCTCGACAGCACTCCGGCGAACACACCCAGGACCGACCCCCGAAGCACTGGCGGCCGGAATTTCCGCGCTATGACGGCAAGACTGATCCGCTCATCTTCATCAACAAATGCGAATCTTTCTTCCTGCAGCAGCGCATCATGCCAGAGGAACGCGTCTGGATGGCCTCGTACAACCTCAACGACATCGCCCAATTATGGTACATGCAGGTGCAGGAGGACGAGGGCACCCCGACTTGGGCGCGTTTCAAGGATCTCCTCAACCTGCGGTTCGGGCCCCCGCTCCGGTCGGCGCCGCTCTTCGAGCTCTCGGCCTGCCGTCATACCGGAACGGTGACCGAGTACCAGGACCAGTGGCAGGCGCTGCTCCCCCGCGCCGATAGGCTGGACGAGGCCCAGCGCATCCAGCTCTTCACGGGCGGTCTTCTACCGCCGCTCAGCCTGCAGGTCCAGATGCAAAACCCCCAAAGTCTCGCGTCCGCCATGAGCCTGGCTCGGCAGTTCGAGCTGATGGCCGAGTACACGACCGTCCCGGCTCCTGCCGCGCCGGCCAGGGCCCCCGCTCGCGGGCTGCTGGGCGCGCCGCCACCTCGGCTGGCCCTCCCGACGCCGCCGCCAACAGCCGAGCGCGCTCCGGTGGCCGCGAACCCGGGGGACGGCCGCCAGGCCAAGCGGCTATCCAAGGAGGAGCAAGCGGAGCGCCGCCGATTGGGCCTCTGCTACAACTGCAATGAACCCTACAGCAGAGGCCACAATCGCGTCTGCCGTCGCATCTTCCATATCGCTGGCGTGGAACTCGACGACGACGACAGCGCAGCCGCCGAAGAGCCGACAGCGGAATCACCCGTCTTCTCTCTGCACGACGTTGTCGGCGTTCCCAGCGGCGGCACGCTGCAGGTCATCATCGCCTTGGGCAGTGCCTCGCTCGTCGCCCTCATCGACAGTGGGTCGACCCACAACTTCATCTCCGCCAGGGCCGCGGCGCGCACCGGGCTCATGGTGGAGCCCTGTCCTCGTCTCACCGCGGTCGTGGCCAATGGAGAAAGGATCTCGTGCCCCGGCGTGATCCGTGCTGCGCCCATCTCCATCGACGGCACTAACTTCAACATCGACTTGTTTGTCATGCCGCTTGCAGGTTTTGATGTCGTGCTCGGTACCCAGTGGTTGGCCACACTTGGGCCGATCGTCTGGGACTTCGCCGCGCCTTCCATGGCGTTCCAGCTCCATGGGCGCAGGCTCTGCTGGTCCGGCGTGGCGTCCGCACCTGTGCCGCGGCTCCACTCCACCGTGCCTAGCGCGCCTCTCCTCGATGAGCTGCTGGCCACCTTCGAGGACGTCTTCGCCGAGCCCACGGGGCTGCCTCCGCCACGCGCCTGCGACCACGCCATCACCCTCAAGCCTGACACAGCGCCCGTGGCGGTCCGGCCGTACCGGTACCCGGCGGCGCACAAGGACGAGCTGGAACGCCAATGCGCCGCCATGATCAAGCAGGGCATTGTCCGCCGCAGCGACTCGGCGTTCTCGTCCCCAGTGCTGCTCGTCAAGAAGGCCGACGGCTCCTGGCGGTTTTGCGTCGACTACCGCGCCTTGAACGCCCTCACCGTCAAGGACGCGTTCCCTATCCCCGTCGTCGACGGGCTTCTGGACGAGCTTCAGGGTGCGCGCTTCTTCACCAAGCTTGACCTGCGGTCAGGCTATCACCAGGTGCGGATGCGCCCAGAGGACGTCCACAAGACGGCCTTCCGCACACACGACGGCCTCTACGAGTTCTTGGTGATGCCGTTCGGGCTGTGCAACGCCCCGGCAACCTTCCAAGCACTCATGAGCGACGTCCTCCGCGCACACCTCCACCGGTTCGTCCTCGTTTTCTTCGATGACATTCTAATTTACAGCAAGAGCTGGGCGGATCACCTGCGACACCTGCGCGCCGTTCTCACCATCCTTCGTCAGCACCACCTCTTCGTCAAGCGATCCAAGTGCTCGTTCGGCGTCGACTCCGTCGGCTACCTTGGCCACATCATCTCGGCAGCCGGCGTGGCGATGGATCCGGCTAAGGTCCAGGCTATCTCTGACTGGCCCCGGCCTCGCTCTGCGCGCGCGGTGCGCGGTTTCCTTGGCCTGGCGGGCTATTACAGGAAATTCGTGCACAACTACGGCACCATCGCCGCGCCCCTCACCGCCCTACTGAAGGACGGGTTCCTCTGGACCCCCGACGCCGAGGCGGCTTTCACTGCCCTCAAAGGCGCGGTGACGACGGCCCCCGTACTGGCTCTTCCCGACTTCACCAAGCCCTTCGTTGTGGAATGCGACGCGTCCACGTATGGCTTCGGGGCCGTGCTCATCCAAGACGCGCACCCGCTAGCGTTCTTCAGCCGCCCAGTCGCGCCGCGCCATCGCTCCCTGGCGGCATATGAACGCGAGCTAATCGGCCTCGTCCTCGCTGTTCGGCATTGGCGGCCGTACTTGTGGGGGCGCCGATTCACCGTCAAGACGGACCACTACAGCCTCAAGTACCTCCTCGACCAGCGCCTCGCCACGATTCCCCAGCACCACTGGGTTGGCAAACTGCTAGGCTTCGATTTCTCCGTCGAGTACAAGTCCGGCGCGTCGAACACAGTGGCCGACGCTCTCTCTCGCCGCGACACCGAGGACTCCACGGGCGCGCTACTCGCGGTCTCGGGCCCCCTCGACTTCATCGGCCGCCTTCGTCATGCCCAGGCCATGGACCCGGCCCTGGTGGCCATTCACGACGAGATCAGCGCGGGTACGCGCGCCGCGCCCTGGGCCATCGCCGATGGTCTGGTCACATATGACGGGCGGCTCTACATTCCGCCGGCTTCGATGCTTCTACAGGAGATCGTGTCGGCCATCCACGACGACGGACACGAGGGTGTCCAGCGCACTCTCCACCGCCTCCGCCGTGACTTCCATTTTCCACATGCGTCGTTGTGTGCAGGATTTCGTCCGGGATTGTGCTACATGCCAGAGGTACAAATCCGAGCATCTTCACCCCGCGGGACTCCTACTGCCGCTGCCCGTTCCATCCACCGTTTGGGCGGACATTGGGCTGGACTTTGTGGAAGCTCTCCCGCGGGTAAACGGGAAGTCGGTGATCCTGTCCGTCGTCGACCGCTTCAGCAAATACTGCCATTTCATTCCCCTGGCACACCCCTACACCGCCGAGACCGTGGCGCAGGCGTTCTTCTCCGACATCGTACGCCTCCACGGCATGCCCCAGTCTGTGGTCTCCGACCGCGACCCCGTCTTCACCTCGCTGTTCTGGCGCGAACTCATGCGCCTGATGGGGACCAAGCTGCACATGACGTTTGCTTTCCACCCTCAGTCCGACGGCCAGACGGAGGCGGCCAACCGCGTCATCGTCATGTACCTTCGCTGCTTCACCGGCGATCGACCACGCCAGTGGCTGCGGTGGCTTCCGTGGGCGAAGTACGTCTACAACATGGCTTATCAGTCATCGCTCCGAGAGACACCCTTCCGCGTCATCTATGGCCGCGACCCGCCGACGATCCGTTCTTACGAGCCGGGTGAAACCCGCGTCGATGCCGTGGCACGCGACATGGAGGAGCGGGAGGCATTCTTGGCGGATGTCCGCTACCGTTTGGAGCAAGCTCAGCTCGTTCAGAAACACCACTACGACCGCCACCATCGCCACGTGGCTTATCAGGTGGGCGATTGGGCTTGGCTGCGGCTCCGCCAGCGCACCATGTCTTCTCTTCACCAAGCGCCAACCGGCAAGCTCAAGCCGCACTACATCGGGCCCTATCGCGTCATCGAGCTGCTCAACGACGTCGCTGTGCGCCTCCAACTGCCGCCGCACGCTCGCATACATGATGTGTTCCATATCAGCGTCCTCAAGAAGTTCAGCGGCCAGCCTCCGTCCGCACCACCGCCCCTGCCTCCCATTCACCATGGCGTGGTGACTCCAGCTCCAACTCGGGTGGAACGCGTGCGCACAGCCCGTGGGGTTCGACAGTTGCTGGTACACTGGCAAGGCGAGCCACCGGAATCCGCCACCTGGGAAGACCTCGACGACTTCCGCACGCGATTTCCAGACTTCCAGCTCGAGGATGAGTTGCTTCTCGACGAGGGGAGAGATGTCATGTGGGGCTCCACATACGTGAGACGCCGCAGGACGCGCGACATCCGCAGGGCAGCGGAGCGGGCCTCGGAGTGCGAGGCGCTTGCGCGCGGTGCAGCGGCCGCGATCACCGCGGACGCGGTTGGCAGGTCCGGCTCTAGTGGCTAGGAGAAGATTAGGCCCCAAAATTAGGAGTTTGTTTCCTAAATTAGTTGGCCAAGTGGCCTTTATATTCCCTGTACTTGGATTATGAAGAATCAATCAAGAATTACCAATCTAATCTCCTCCCTATCTCTCGTAAGCCACCGGCAGAGGGGCATAACCTCGCGGTGAAGGTCTGGAGCGCGACTACGAGCTACGTAGTCGCGGTCCGCCATTGTTGAGCGCTCAGACGCTTGACAGAATGTTGGGGAGCATAGAAGAGATCTCTGCTGTCAATATAGATCTGATGAAAATTTCTGCCTTTTTCCAGAGCAATGGTATGGACTTCAGAGAATTGTCTTGTGATTTGCTCCAAACCTCAAGCGCTAAGTATTCAATGTATCAAAACCCTATGAAGATCATTTTGGTTCCTCCAAGGTATAGATGTCTCGGAACAAGAGAAAATACTATGTTTCATTATGTTACAACGCAATACTATGTTTCATTATGTTACAAGCAAATACTATATTTCATTATGTTACAACTATGATCACATTTACATTCAAGGCAAAAAGCGACTGTTTCTGAACTACCCCAAATAGGAACCCTATATTAATAAGGACGGAGTAACAACTTGTGTAAAACCATGAGACCAAAATTTCATTGGATCTCTCAGAATTCTTACCTTAATGAAAGCGTAAAATTTTTCCTGAATACGGACGATAACAGACATTCTCTTCAAGTGAGAAGCAAAATGGTACCTGTGCACAATCTGTACAGGTTGACCACCAGGCCTGCGAAACATGAATTAACACATACAATTTAATACCTTATGCTTGCAGTGGAGCAGGAAAAGCAGTAATAACTAATAACCACCCAAGATATTCTTTCCTGGTGACAACAGTAATATTGAATTTTATGATTTCATCAGGTTCACTTGATCATAAGCTTACTTGCTTACATATTTATGCAGGTTAATACATACGACAGCTTACTTTTTATACATGGCCTTCTCATCAGATGTGTAGATCCAGTCTATGCCCTTTATAGCAGCCTTTTCGAGGGGATCACCAACCTATTAAGATGAAAGATACCATCAAACGTTTTCACAGTTACTAGGTTATACATCAGACCTTCTAAAAAGCAGTTAGTTATTAGATAATTGCACACGACATACCAGCTTGTTGTCGACAAATACCAATGCATGGCAACTGGAAAGCACTTCTTGAGTTCGGAGGGGCAGCTTATTTGCATCAGATATTAACTCATTGTCACCTTCCAAAGTAACTATACCTTGGAATTCCTGAAACACAGGGTTTGTCATCCCCCCAGCCTCTAATTGAATAAGGAAATAAACTAAGCAATAACTTACCATATCATCTGATGTCAGAGTCCCTGTCTTATCGAAGCAGCATATGTCAACCTGATCAAAGAAAACTCTTAAAAAGCTTGAAAAGAAAGGAGAAACAGGGACTCATAAGGTTTCTTACTAACCTTCCCAGCAAACGGTATTCTGAACGGCTCTGTGCAGAAAATACCACGCCTAGCCAATGCAATTAAAGATGTGTTCACTGCTATGGAGAGCTCCATTGGCAATTCCGGGGGTATCACAGAAGTAATAATCAATGAACAACTCAAAAAAAGTTTATATCTACTCCTTGTTGGGTCCTCTAGCCCCTATACACAAATAAAACAACGGTTCAATAGAAGACAAGAGGAGGCAAAATGAGCTAAAGAATAGGATAAAAAATAATGATTCACTCTATAGATAATATGGTTACTGGTGTTACCTTCATAAGCACATAACCGGACGCAATAATTGCAAAGAAGAGTAAAAAGAGTATAAACAGGCCACTTTCCTTGTTATTTGCAGTAACCTGTTATTTTCATTAAAATGCAGGCATCAGATTTTCATGACTACGGATAATCTACTTTCATTACTGAAGAAGATGTTACCCTCTCAGTTGAAAATAAGATAGTCCTCATCAATTTCCCTTGGCTAGTCTCAAATCCAGTCCTCAATACAAAAGCTAGACAGCCACCATCAGGTGCTCGAAGATTTACAGACTATAAAAATAAACATGTCAGCAACGGCATTGGGCACAGACAGCTAGCTCAGGAGATGTATCTACCTTATCTGCAGTGTGTTGCAATACTTTAGTGCCACCAAATAGGATATGGTTCTTATCCCGCTTTATAGATAGCATATCCTCAGGACCTCGTCCAGCAATTGAAACCTATCAGTACATGTGGTCAGAGCCTTTAAAAAAACAAATAGTTATGCAGTTAAGGCATAAGAATATGGTTTTGTGCGACAAAAAACACAGATGCTATTAAGCATACTGTCAATTTCATCCACTTCTAAGCATAATCATTGAACTATTAATAGCTATACAAAATGAACTGAATATAAGCTTGGTTTTTCTACGGAACCAATGCCCTCCAGTAACTTGGTCGCAAATTTTAGTAGTTTCATGTAAAGCATTGGTTTTTTTAGTTTAATATTTAAGCATAGTTGACTCTTGTAAATTGTAATGGATTCAAACAGAATGTGCAAGAAATGGCATACTGTAATAGTCCAGTAAATGACTCTTCAGTTCCAATTTATAAACTAGAATGGCAACCAGAATGCATTATTTAAAAATAGGATTGAAAGCACAAACTGTCACAATGAAACTATTTTTTTCTAATTAAATACATCCAAGAGAAAACAAAAGAAAACCTTCCACTGTGGAGTAGATTCTCCTGTAAGAATAGCTTCATTTACTATTGCAGACCCAGCTAACAATAGCATATCTGCTGGTACAGATCTATCTTCACCACTAGTTGAGCGGCCTATTGACACAATATCTCCTGGTAGTAGTTCAGTTCCAGGGATTTTAACCCATCTGAACAAAGAACACGCAATTAGGATTGGATATATGCTGAAACAGAAAAAACTTAAATGAAATGGAGGATCCATACTTTCCACATCTATAGGTCAACACAATCTGGCTATCAACTTTCACACGTCTTAGCTCAGTCAATGTCTTCAGCCTATTCTTTGCCATAGTAGACTCAAACAGGAAAAGCATGAAAAGTGTAAACAAACTGTAGTACCAATACTCATCCAGGCACCAAAGAGCAACACAAAAAACCTGCATAAAGAAGCCCTCATTAAAGATATATAAGTGAGTTTACTAAGTATTGAGATAAAAGAAAGTAACCTGGAAAACAAAAAATGGTTCCATGATTTGCTCTTTCATTAATTTCTGAAATGTTGGCTGTGGATACTCGAATCTGGAGAGAACAATAAATATTGTCAGCCATATTGCTAGACAGATTAATATGGTAAAAGAGATCTATTATGTTCAATTTGATGCAAAAATCACTACTCCCTCCGGTCCAGTATATCTGGCGCAATCCCGTTTTTCATTTCGGCCACAATATCTGGCGGAGTGGGGGATACCGAGAGCCATTAATTAGTTTGGAGTTAATTAGTCTGTAGTTAAATGTATGGCTAGCAACGAAGCCTGCATGCAGCTAGCAACCAAGCGTTGCATGCATGCGCCAATTCATTTCGGTTGAGAAAAATACGGAGGGCAACTCATTTCTACTGGAGAATCCTCGCGGCTGGCAGCGCGGCTGTTACCACTTGATACGGAGTTAATGCGCAGCGCATGCTTTGGTAGAGTTTCTTGGTCTCTGGAATTTGGCTCCTGGCGCCAGATATACCGGACCGGAGGGAGTAGTACATTGGTTATTTGATTTAAGACATACAGATTCAGATGCACCCACGCCCACTGTCCATAACTGAAATTCCCTACGCACATACTATGTTCTTACTTTAATTCTACTAATAGATCATCCCTGCGGCATATATTCCTCTATTTAGTATTCATAATTGGGAATTAAAAAAGTTGGATGTTGCAGATATTACTGCATCCTCCCACCGGTTTAGTCACAAATACATGTCGTTTTGGATAGTAGCATGGTCTCCAAAATGCAGTGATCACTAAAACATATTACCTCCGGTCCATTGTTTTTGAGGCGCCGCGGCGAGGCGCGGCGCCCGACCCCCTTCACAACGCCTAGGCGTTTGTGGCGGACGCCTAGGCGACGCCATACACACATTGTAAGGCGTTGTAAGCTAGAATTTTATATACTAATGCAGCACATACATACCTCGTTTGTTGCCAATTCTTGTGTGAATAAGACTGAAGAAAGACGGCTCAGTAATATAAAAGCAGAGCACGAGCAAGGCGCAAGCAGCATGAGCACGAGCAGACATTACCATACAATATTCAGTGCACAAGCAGACATTAGCATACAATATTCAGAGCAAAGGGCACGCAGCATGAGCAAAAGCAGAGCACAAGGCATTAAATACTACAATACTCAGAGCAGAGACGGGATACCAGGCACCAGGTACCAGGCAAGGCCATACCAGGCGGAGGGAACTGAGAGGAGGCAGGGGCATACTAGGCGGAACAGAGAGGAACATAGAGGAGGCAGGGGCACACCAGGCGGACGGCAGACGGCCGGCGGAGGCTGAGACACGAGACGAACGGGCAGCTGTGGAAAGGCGGACGGCCGACGGAGGCAGGCAGTCACGGCGGACGCGCAGATGCGGATGGCCGATGCCTGCAGCGACGGAGATGCTGGAGCGGCTCCACGGCAGGTGCGGATAACCAAGCAGAGATGCAGGGGCGGCTCCTCGGAAGGGGCGGCCGGCCGGTGGACTCGAGCTGTCGAGCAGAGGAGCAGCCAAGCAGAGCTCAAGGTCCGCCCGCCGCCTTCTCTCTTCCTCTCCCCTCGCCCCCACTCGCGGTAAATGACTTGCGGGAGGTGCGCGTGGCCGGTGGACTCGAGCAAGGAGCAGCAAGCCTCCGCCGCCAAGAAGCAGGGCCACCGCCGCTGCCGCCTCTTTTCCTCTCCTCTCTTCATGAAGCTGCAGCGGCCCGCACCCGCGGTAAAAGCCCCCGAGCGGGAGATTTGCCGCGCAACAGCATATATGCGGTCGATTCCCGCCCTTTTCCTTCTAGCGCGGACGCGACGCGGTCGATTTCCCGCCCAGCTTTCATCGCACGCGGTCGATTCCCGCCAGTTTCATCGCGTCCGCTCGATTCCCCGCCTGATTCCGCCTTCCTCTGCTCCGGCGTCCGCCACAGGCCTCTGGGCGCTCGCCCGACGCCTTTCCACGCCTAATCGACGCCTAATCTCATATGGCGGACGCCATATGCACGCATGCCGTGGCGACCCCGACGCCCAGCACCCTAGGCACGCCTTGTCGCCTAGGCGACGTCTAGGCGACGCCTAGGCGACGCTTCAAAAACAATGCTCCGGTCACAAAAAAACTTGTCGTTTAGGACAAGATTTGGTCAAACCTAAACCAGATACATTAATAAATACTCCCTCCATGCCAAATTGTAAAACGTTTTGGACATAGTGTATATCTAAGTACAGAGCAAAAGCTATGCATCTAGTAAAAGCCAAATGTCTTACAATTTGGAATGGAGGGAGTATTACATTATTTTATTTGGTAGGATGTAAGTCATATGTGCCTATTGTAATTAAACTGCTTGTAAAATCTCTTATATTTGAAGGATTTTAAGAATATAGTAATATACTATGGTCAAATATACGCAATGAAGACCGTGCAAAGTCAAATGTGTAAAGTATTTGTGATCAGAGGGGGTATCATATTACATGTACAAAAAAACAAAATTATAATTATTCCAAACATCCTTTCCCTACACAGATCCGGGAGTCCAATCTGAACACTTAGAATATTTATAGCCAAAAGTTGGATAGCAAGTCTGTCCAAAAGGACAAGGGTTTGTGATCAGGCAAAGGGCCTGTTTGGATACACATGGCTAGTTACTAGTTGGGGCTCAAAATTAGCCCAAATTAGTTGTGGTTGGCAAGCTAGTTGGCTAAAAACTAGTTGAAGACATGGAAAAAAAAATAGTCCACCTATTAGCCCTCCTGTTTCGATGCACTAGCGCTAATTTGGGCTAATTTTTAGGTAGCTAGCAATTAGCCCTTGTATCCAAAC
The DNA here is from genome assembly GCA_038087645.1 of Saccharum hybrid cultivar R570. Lineage (NCBI taxonomy): Eukaryota > Viridiplantae > Streptophyta > Magnoliopsida > Poales > Poaceae > Saccharum > Saccharum hybrid cultivar. The sequence continues at coordinate 17,933,692 of JAQSUU010000443.1, forward strand.
AGGCCCTAAGTACGAAGGGAATACACTATAGCAACAAGTTATGTAGCATATCCATGTATGCACAAATCCCTTCAGCTACTCGCCTACTCTTCTAAATCTAGTCGACAATTGAATCACCTGTTATAGTACAAGTCTACTTTGGATAACATGTGAAATAAACGTGCATCACAGATCAGCAACACTCATCCACTCTCATAGTGGGTTCCCCATAAGTTGAATTGTGAATTTCCTTCAGGTAGTGCTGGATGGAGCAAATTTTAATATCCAATTGGGCATTGTTAGACATTAACCTTAAATTAAGTTCAGCCTTACCCTCTTAAACTACATTTATGTTTCTCATGTTTGTTTGATCTAAGCAATTCTTTGATCTACGCAATTCTTTGATTAAAGGTTCTGTAGCTCAACAACTGAAAGCATAGAATGAAATAGGGAGGGGAGCAGCGATGCAGCTTACACGTTTCTACCCCACTTATCCACAGCGGTGCCAATCTTGGCCTCAGTTCCATAACCAGTGCCTTTGGCATAATGACCGATCAACTCCTTCGTTGGGTACCGGAGTTTAAAAAAGTTATCTTTCTCCACCGAGTAGATGAACCTCTGCTTCCGAAAATCAAAGTAAATCTCCTCTGTCTCACCTGCAGCTGAAGTTGAGGCCACCTGAACAAACACTCAAACAACACACTCAGTAACGCTGAAGGCACAACAAGCTCTCGGGAAAAAAAAAAAAGGATTTTGAAACTCACAACTCTCTGTATGTGCAGGGGTACAATCTCCTTTGACCCCGAGAACTTAGCCGGAGTCACCTTACACGCGTTAGCGGCACGGATATCCTTGACCTACAATATCGCCAAGCTCAAGCCGTTCAGCCCTAAAATCTAAAGAGTTCAAACAGATATGGATAATGCTGACTAGATGGGTTAAGAATTGAGAGGCAACTTGCCTTGGAGTACCCGACAAAGGCCCGGAAATCGACGGACCAGGCGGTGAAGAGGAAGGCGAGGATGTGAGCAGCGGAGAGCGCGGCAAGGACGATGAGAGCGTCGGTGAAGTCGAGCGCCGGGGCGGCGAGCAGCAGCCAGAGTGCATAGAGCGCAAGGAAGGGCCAGAAGTCGAGGCGCGACGCCCAGTGGCGCCGACGCAGCAGGTCCACGCCTTGCACCGACTTGCCGTTCACCTCGAACCGCGCCATGCCGGCGCCGCGGCCACCCGGATCGGGGAGCGCTGCGGAGCTGCCGAGAGTCTCAGATCGGGTCCTGATGCGGACCAAACAGGTGACACGAGTGGAGATTTGGGGAGGGTTTACCGATTCGGCTCGACGGGACTCGACCGGTGGCGGGGACCGGCGGTGGGGGGCGGGCGCCGGGCGGCGGCCGCGACCGACGCGAGGGCTTTTGTCGCCGCTGCTGCCTCGCTGCGCGGTTCTACTCTCCGTCTCGTCCTCCGCCTCGTCTTCAGTGGTTTTACGATGTGGAATCCCCACGACGATCTGAATTATCGAGACTTTACCTTTTCGTTTTCCTTTCGTAATTTAGGCCACGTTTAGATGCTGAAAAAAATTCAAACCGATGAATAGTACCACTTTCGTCTTATTTAATAAATATTATCCAATCATGGACCAACTAGGCTCAAAAGATTCATCTCGTGATTTTAAACTAAACTGTATAATTAGTTATTTTTTTTACCTATATTTACTACTTCATGCATAGGTCTAAAGATTGATGTGATGGAGAGAGAGTGAAAAAATTTCAACTTTTGGAGTGCATCTAAACGAGGCCTTAAGCAAAGTTTGTGCCAAAGCAAAAACAGGTGGATCCGAGAGAAACTGATCTGTTTTGATGAATGAAGATGCTAAAGTTAAAGTATAATAATAGCACTACTATTTTATAAATTAACTTTATATATAGCTAACAAGCATGATGCATATTTACGGTTCAAGTTTCTTTGAAACGATTGTGTCGTACGTTCCAATTCACTTTGTAATCAAACTCCTCGACGAGGACATATTTGATTCATGACCATGACTTTGACGCACCGCAAGTTAGGCGTGCTACAGTTTTTTTAAGGCGTGTGTTTAGTTTATTGACGTACCGTGGCACGCTATATCTTCTTAGCAACATTTCTCGCATGTCATATATTCATGTTCTTGCTAAACTTTGTTATAAGTGTAGCTCCAATTTTGTTTGCCACACATTCTATTGCAGCCAAAATTTACCTAAGATTCGTCGTGGCAAACTTTAGCATAAACCAACACAGGCCTTTGCTTAAACTCACATGAGCAGCAGAGGCTGAGTGTTTGGTTTATCTGCTCCATCTATCTTGCACTCGTGGAGTTGTGTAAAGCTAAATGAATAGTATGTTTAGTTGGTTGTGTACATTTACGGGTAAATATAGGCTGGCGGGATATGCTCCAATTAAGTTTTTTCTCCCGAGACTAAGTCGGTGGATACAAGATAAGGATGGCGGACCCACATTTCATTCCCATAGTTAGACAGGGCGCATCTCCTTATGCAGGTAACATCATGTTATTGTTTTCATCTGCTCATGTAACCACACCGAACACCATCTTTGGTAAAATATGTGGTGTTTGGTGGCATAATGGTAGCATAGGCCTTATGAACGTGGCACGATGAAGCCAGCGCCCAGGGCGTAGCAGCCCGGGCAAAGTCCTGGCAACAACACGTGTGAGCCCCGTCCTCTTTGCCATTCTCTAGTATGGAATTCTCACTAGCTAAAAATAGAGAGCGGGTTTGACTTTACAGAGTACGCACAAGTAGCCATCATTGGAGAGTGAAAAGATACAGAGAGCGACTTTTATTTGAATGACTCTTCAAATAACTATTTAGAGAGTGGGTTTATGAAAGACTTTAGGAGCATCTCCAATAGTCCAATGAGTTTTTCAATTTGCTAAAAAAGTTATGAGCATATTTATTTGATTTGTCTGACCGTTTTTAATATGAAGCTATTAAAAGAACTGGTCTCACATGAAGGATCCTGCACCCCCAGCCTGCCCCTGCACCCTCCAGCTGCCATAGCCAAGCGGTGGCCACCCTTAGACTATCCACAGTGGGTACTCTAAAACGATACTCTAAAGCTTTAGAGTATGAATATAGAGTAAAAACTGCTGCACTGGGTACTCTAAAACGATACTTTATCCTTTCTCCCACTCTATATTTAGAGTGGTACTGTGCTTACTCTATACTCTATAGTGGCGGGCCCCACTAGCTAAACAAAAGAAAAAATGCTATAACTCACAAACCAAAAATCCAAATTAAATTTCGATTTCACCATTAAATTCGTCTCAATAAATCTTTCAAAACTAGATCACACATAGATATATTTAGATAAAGTGACAAGTGGGTCCCACAGTGGATAGAGTGGATAGAGGATGATATAGAGGATGAATGAGTGCGGGAGAATTAAGTATAGAGAAGAGAATCTTGCTGACCAGGACATATAGATGATGAATATAGAGGTCTATGAGTGCCGGTAGTCTTAGTAGTCAGTAGCCAACCTATAGCTGTCACGACGAGCCGTAGCCAGGCAGGACCACGGCCAACGCCGCCTAGACAGGGCTAGGGCAGTGGTGGTTTCGGTCGGGCGGTGGTGGCTGGAGGTGGCTAGAGGACTCTAGACGAGGCTAGGGTATGCGAGAACGAGGCTAGGGCAAAAAGGAGGGTGACAGTGATGGATTTTACCTTTCCTAATACCCACACTCATAGACCTCTATATTCATCCTCTATATGTCCTAGTCAGCAAGATTCTCTCCTCTATATTTAATTCTCCCGCACTCATCCATCATCTATATCATCTCTATCCACTCTATCCACTATGGGACTCACTTGTCACTTTATCTAAATATATTCATGTGTGATCTAGTTTTGAAGGATTTATTGAGATGAATTTAATGGTGCAATCGAAATTTAATTTGGATTTTTGGTTTGTGAGTTATAGCATTTTTTCCTTTGTTTAGCTAGTGGGGCCCGCCACTATAGAGTATAGAGTAAGCATTGTATCACTCTAAATATAGAGTGAGAGAAAAGATAGAGTATCGTTTTAGAGTACCCAGTGCAACAGTTTTTACTCTATATTCATACTCTAAAACTTTAGAGTATCGTTTTAGAGTACCCACTGGGGCTAGTCTAAAATGGTAGAGGCAGTAACCCGCTTCCCGATGGTCAGCATCTCCTAGTGTATAGAAGGCCGGCAACAAAGAGACATGACATGACTCCATTCTGCTTGAATTGGAAGTCGCCTGGCTTTAGGAACTATTGGATATGCACAAATAAAGGATAAAAATAGTAACCACTCACTTTATTCTAAATTATAAGTTCTTTTGTTTTTAATTTACAATTTTTATTATTGTTATGCATCTAGACATGATGTATATTTAGATGTATAGTAAAAGTTATATATTAAAAGGTCAAATGATTTATAATTTGGATTGGAGGGAGTAGTTGTTAACCTCTTAGATCCAATAAAGTGTTTTTTTTATAAAATACTCAGCGAGCTTTATTGATGGAGAGATATTACATCGTTCATCGTAAACTCAAGAATAAAACTAGGGGCTCGTTTAGCGAGATCCAAGAGAGTGTTTGTACTGCTAGCGAGCTACTCCCTCTGTTTTAGAAAGAAAGTCGTTATGGGATACGTACAAGTCAAACTTTCTCAACTCTAATTAGGTTTGTAAAAAATACGTGCAACATTTATATCTCCAAATAATTTTATTATGAAAGTACATTCAATGATCTATCTAATGATACTAATTATGTATTATAAATATTAATATTCTTTTATATATAATTGGTCAAATTTAAAAAAAATGTTTTTTCAGGAAAGCGAGAACAACTTCAATTTTAAGACAAATGGAGTACATTTGCTTTGAATAAAGCAAAGCTATCCTTTTGGCCTAGAAAGAAGAGAAGAGTGACGAAGCAGCGAGTTCAACCAATCTTACAAATAACTTAGTTCCCCTACTAACGTCACGACGTCATTTCATGGTACACATGAAAACTTGAATTTTATATATACACATTAATCAAAAAGTTAGGCCTGGTACTGTTGATAAAACTTGAAATTTATATATACACACTAATCCAAAATTTATATATACACGTTATAATCATATGAACAACTGTGCGCTTCCTCTGATTCCGAATCTGATAGTAAAGATGTCACTGAGGCGGCTTGCCACTGTTGATGAAACTTGATAATTACAACCTTGCAGTGAATACTACTTCAAGTTGCTCGGCAGCAGAACAGCCTCCACTTTCAGTAAAAAGAACAAAACGGCTCCCGATTCAAGGGCCACGCTAGGTGTAGAAGTAGAATAGAAGATCCTCCCGATTCAGGCCCTGTACAGATGCAAGGTGTAAAGTTTTGGAGTGTCACATCGGGTATTACACGAGGTATTGCATCTGGTGTTCGGATACTAATAAAAAACAAATTACAGAATCCGTCAGTAAACCGCCAGATAAATTTATTAAGCCTAATTAATCTGTCATTAGCACATGTGTTACCGTAGCATCACATTGTCAAATTATAGACTAATCAGGCTTAAAAGATTCGTCTCGCAAAGTAGTCGCAATCTGTGTAATTAGTTATGTTTTAGTCTATATTTAATACTCCATACATATGTCTAAATATTCAACATAATAGGGCGTAAACTTTTAGAGTACTAGATAAGGCTTCAATCCAATAGCGCAAACCAGGATCGTAGAAACTAGGGGCCGGTTTAGTTCCCAGAAAATTTTACAAAATTTTTCAGATTTCCCGTCACATCGAATCTGTAGACTGCATGAAGCATTAAATATAGATAAAAAATAAAACTAATTACACAGTTTAGACGAAATAGACGAGACAAATCTTTTAAGCCTAATTAGACCATGATTAGACACTAATTATCAAATAACAACGAAACTTGCTACATGATCATTTTGCAAATTTTTTTTTTGCAACTGAACCGGACCTAGGTCCGGTCCGGCCGCCCGGGTGACCGAAATCGGCTGCGATGGCCCAGACATTTGCGACTTGCACGCGGCCGGTTCTCGAGTCAGACGCGGAGATGCCCATTGCCGCCTGCCGGCAGCAGCGTGGGCCTATCACCCATCCCTGCCGGCGTGCGCAAAAGCTAGGCACCGCATGCCGCGAACGCTGAGCTGCCGACCTTTTTTGGTCGTTGCGCTTCCAATCCAAAATCCAAAAAATACGCACTTCCTCCCATGGTTTTCACGTTGGCCCGACTTGTCGATGGTTTGCCCCGATGTGCGCCCTAGGGTGTGATGGACAACGACTCGTCAGCTCAGCCGCACTAGTAGTAGCACTAAAAAAAGGTCCCAAGTCTGAGGCGGTGACACCCCGCTTCACGTGCCGTCGCCCGTCGGTGCGGCAGGAATGATAAGCCCTCGTGTCGCCTATAGATCTCCCCATACAAAATTCGCTCGCTCCATGCAGACGCACCCGCAGGCTGCCGAGCTGCCGTGGACTTGCTGCCTCGTTCAGCCGAAAAGATACCGCCTGCCGGCAGCCCGGCACAAGCTACTGGTACGCACCAACCGCGACGACGGGTCCATTTCGGCGTCACGCCCCGCCGCGTTCCCCTTCCCCACCGCGCTATAAAGATCGATCCTTGCGTGCCGCTGATATCATCACTTCGCATCGCCATCACGTCCCACACGCTCACACTCGCATCATGGCACGGCACCCTGCTAGTGCTCGCCCTCTCGCCACTGCTGTCCTCTTCCTCTGCCTGCTGTCGGCCTGCCGCGCGGCCGGCTCCGGCGGCGGCAAACCGAGCGCCGTGCTGCTGCCGGTGAGCAAGGACGACGCCACGCAGCAGTACGTGACGGGGTTCCGGCAGCGCACGCCGCTGGTGCCGGTGAAGGCCGTGCTGGACCTGGCGGGAGCCACGCTCTGGGTGGACTGCGACGCCGGGTCGTACGCGTCCTCCACCTACAGCCGCGTGCCGTGCAGGTCCACCCTCTGCCGCCGCCTCTCGCGGTCGCCGGCCTGCGCCACCACCTGCTCCGGCGCCCCGAGCCCGTCCTGCCTCAACGACACCTGCGGTGGGTTCCCCGAGAACACGGTCACGCGGCTCAGCACGGGCGGCAACGTCATCACCGACGTGCTGGCGCTGCCCACCACGTCCCGCCCGGCCCCGGGCCCGCTCGCCACGGCGCCCGCGTTCCTCTTCGCCTGCGGGTCCACGTTCCTGACGCAGGGCCTGGCCGCGGGCGCCGCCGGGATGGCGTCGCTCAGCTGCGCCCGCTTCGCGCTGCCCACGCAGCTCGCGTCCACGTTCCACTTCTCCAGGAAGTTCGCGCTCTGCCTGCCGTCGTCCGCGGCCGCGGCGGGCGTCGTCGTCTTCGGCGACGCGCCCTACGCGTTCCAGCCCGGGGTGGTGCTGTCCGACACGTCGCTCCTCTACACCCCGCTCCTCATCAACCCGGTGAGCACGGCGGGCGTGTCCGCCAAGGGCGACAAGTCGGACGAGTACTTCGTCGGCGTCACGGCCATCAAGGTGAACGGCCGCGCCGTGCCGCTGAACGCCACGCTGCTGGCCATCGACAGGAAGGGCGGCGGCGTGGGCGGGACCAAGCTCAGCACGGTGGCGCCCTACACCGTGCTGCAGTCCTCGATCTACGAGGCCGTCACCGACGCGTTCGCGGCCGAGACGGCCATGATCCCGCGGGCGCCGCCCGTGGCGCCGTTCAAGCTGTGCTACGACGGGAGCAAGGTGGGGAGCACGCGCGTGGGCCCGGCCGTGCCCACCATCGAGCTGGTTCTTGGGAACGAGGCCACGTCGTGGGTGGTGTTCGGGGCGAACTCGATGGTGGCCACCCAGGGCGGGGCGCTGTGCCTCGGCGTCGTGGACGGCGGCAAGGCGCCGCGGACGTCGGTGGTGATCGGCGGGCACATGATGGAGGACAACCTGCTGCAGTTCGACCTGGAGGCGTCGCGCCTCGGGTTCAGCTCCTCGCTGCTGTTCAGGCAGACCACCTGCAACAACTTCCACCTCGGCTAGCTGACGGTGCCACCAGCTGCTACTTGACGGTGTGATGTCCGGCCATGTCCGTCTCAGACCAAAGAAGATGATGGTCTTGGTGATTTGGGCAGTCGCTGTCTTCAATAAATTGTCCCCCTCTAGTACGGTGGTACCGTACCAAACAGCAATTGTTCAACTCTAGTTTTAGGCCTGTGCCGTGTTTAGTTCGGCCGGATTTTGCACGGTGCAAGATTTCTCGCTTGTATTTGTAAATTTTTGTCCAAATATTGATTAATTAGGCTTAAAATGTCCGTCTCGTAAAGTACAACAAAACTGTATAATTAGTTTTTATTTTATCTACATTTAGTACTCTATGCATATGCTGGTATTTTGATATGACGAGTAATCTTCTTTTTGCATACTATCTGAACAAGGCCCTGCACTCGAGAAAACGGCGGATAGGCTGAGCACCGACGGCCCGACACAGCTTGAGCCGCTTTGAGTATGGTTGCTCTTGCCGGTTCGAGTGGATAGGCTATAATTGCTATCTGATCTGACCAATGAATAAGAGTGCTCAAGCTCAACAAACTATGATTTAGATTTGCGTCAATGGGTTGTTTTATCGTGTTTTCAGTGTCGTTGGAAAAATTCAGGAGTGAAGGAAGTAAGCCTACACAGGCTCATTCATACAGAATCTTTTTGACCATTCTTACATAACCTTTTTGGTCCACAGGTCAGGACGCAACAGCCAACAGTAATGTACCTGTACTGTATATACACAGGTAGATGTTTCATATTCGCATGGAGAACCTTACAGTAAAATAAATGGTACGAGTAACAGAGTATCACATTAATCAATTCAATTCAACATGCTGGGAAATCGAGGTAATTAAATACTGGGAACTTATTCTTTGCGTTCCTCTAATTCTAGCAGTTCATGTTGATTGATCAAATCCAGCATCCATGACCAAATGATGTTCATCATGCTTTCTTGGCCTTGGGCTTAGGTGGCGGTGCCAGGAACAAAGCCCTGAAGATCCACGCAGCAAGAATGGCACCAATGAATGGGCATATCCAATACACATAGAACTGCTCCCACGTATTATGGCGATTGTTAACATACGCCCAGCCAAATGCCTGTAGATAATATTTGATCAAGATTAATATTATCAAGATTCATGTTAAAGAGAACAGGAAACTAGAATCCTTATTTTTGGCAAAGAGCACTAAACCGAAAATAGCCAGGAACGTAGAAACGGTTAAATGCTATAAAAACAGTAGTCCAAAACCAGCTCTTATCAGATAATTACCAAAGCATTCAAAATTCAGCAATGATCTACACCATTATTCCTAGGGCAGCATTCCACTAAGGGTAGCAATGGCATATGGACAATAGTTGTGGCCATCGCCATGTCTCATCACTCTTGAGAGAACCGGGATCATTCCTATCCTTGCCTCTGTTGATCTTCTGGTCAACTTCTCAGACACCATCCTATACATCACTCTTTAGGGCTTGTTTGGAAACATAGCAATGCCCTTCAATCCATACGTATTGAAAGAGGTGGATTAGTTTCATTTCCACTCCAATCCATATGGATTGGGAGGGATTGAGTTTATCCAAACAAGCTCCTCAGAGGTTTCCATCATGGCATTGCCGGAGGTCAATCTCTGAGCTTATTGCTTGCTTTTGCAGAGCAATACCTGCACTCAGACATTGCTGCAATCTGTCTCGGCAAACATGGTCAGCTAAATGAAGTAGAACTGTTTCTAATCAGCACAACCAATTTGAGATATTCTGCCAACGTTACTCTGCATTGTAGTCTGCCAATTTTTTTTTGAAAGAGATTGTAGTCTGCCAACATTACTCTGCATCAGTCTGCCAACCTTACTCTGTGTTTATCCTTCTAGTCGGTAATTAACTTTGTTTAGTTCACCTTAAACACATAGACAATCTTTGGCACTTATTTGCACGTTGTATTGTTGTGCTCCTTTACAATGCAGGGTTCTATCTGCAGCTATTCATTTGGTGTCTTATTAAAAAAAAACAGGTGAAGCATGCGAGATTTTCGAAGGTTTGAGACTTCGGCAAAACAGAAACTCAGGCCCTTTTCAGGCAAGTCCATAAATATGTGCTCTATGTCATGCTCAAAGCAATGGTGTCTAAGCATGGTTCCTTATATGAGATAACATCTACTCCCTCTGTTCCAATATAGTTCACTTTGTCTTTGTACTAAGTCAAACTTCTCTAACTTTGACTAAGTTTTTACAAAAATATGTTAACATCTACAAGTTCAAATAAACGCAATATCAAAACGTATTTCATGAAGAATATACAGAAACTAATTTAAAGTTGTAAATGTTGGTGCATTTTTCTGTAAACTTGGTCAAAATTAAGGAAGATTGACTTAGGACAAAGCCAAAGTGAGCTATAATTTGTAACAAAGGAAGTATAATTCAGTTTGAAGGCTATATACAATATTCTAGAAAGAAATAAAATAAAACATTTCATTACAATATGGTAGTATGATGGGCAGGCCTGGTGCAGTTGGTGAGTGCTAGCTCGCCGAGTCACCAGGTCTTGGGTTCGAAGCCGTCTCTCTGCAGAATTTCTGCGGAGGTAAGACTTTGCTTCGGTTATTCCCTTCCCCAGACCCCACTCGTGTGGGAGCCTCTGGCACTGGGTCTGCCCTTATGGTAGTATGATTACTGGTATATACAATTTGTTAATTTTCTAACTTTTCCATTTCAATCTATTTCAGTGCCCAGCAACTTTAATTTATAGATGAGTGTTCCAATTATACATTTTGGTCATAGAACAAACAACCAGTATGAAGAATGCAAATGTGTATTCAGATTTAGACATGGAGATAAGGTGGTTATACGCTGCATATGCGTGCCTTCTCTATAGTCAGCAAACACCTATCCTTTCTAGAGTTCTTCTGGAACAATTTTTGTTTTCCACTTCCCATCACCATGCTGACTCTGTTAGTTGAGAACTGTATTTTATTTTATTTTTTTTAAAAAAGATGAATCGCTATGTTGTGCTCTTGACTTGCAAAATGGCACATACAGGACCTCCAGACAAAGAGACAAGAAGATGCTTCTAAAGATCAAGTATGATGATTTGGTGGTCAAATGATTTTATTCACCTTTTTCTTATTGTAACATTCTAGCAGTTTCGAACAATTATTTTAGAAATAGGTAATCATGTGTAAACAGTAACTGTTTATTTAAACATAGTACCCAAAGAACTGAAATCCTTTCATTCAGACAACTGACTTTGCATCATTCAAGTGATATAACACTTGATAGCAAAAGAAATAATTTATTTCCATGTAGCAAAGAAAATGGTCTAGTGGATAATATCACATGCACTGGCGCTGATACATTTTGAATAGCCACACGTAATAATCTTGTGTCCGATTTATTATTTGCTAGTGCATATCAAATAAAAGAGGGAATCACAGCTAATAGGTATTATTTTGAAAGAGATTGATGTTACTAGGTACTATTCATCAAATTAAGAAATAAACAATTCAACTTTATTTGTTGTTGTTCTTCTAACAAAGATGATGGTTACAACAAGCATAAATCTAATTGCTTTCAGAAGTCAATAACAAAGTATTAGTATTTTGATCAGTAAACAAATGTATTCTTTCTTTTTTATTTTTTTCTTCATGTAGCTGGTTTCATCATTACTCGCATACAAAATATTTAAACTTTCAACATCAGTTCTTTGTTGTGGATTTGACTTGAAGCAAGATGCACTTCACTTTTTTAGAGGGATGTATGAGTTTCAGAAACATAATGCACAGCCTAAATGAGTAGATTATACAAACCGCTGTTTTAAATTTAGCTCCACTGCCAATTTCTATTTTCAGAACATAATGCATGGGACATGGGAGTCATTTTCCCCTGATTTACATTTATTGTAAACTATAAATTTTCAGCTTGCTCCTACAACATTGTTATAGCGCCGTCTAGCCATGTGTGGTCTCTCAAAATATGACATCCATGCATGTACACTGGTCAAAGCATACCACTAAATCATGATATAAATTCACCTTTCTCACTAAAGAATGGTATAGATCAGACTACCGACATATGTAACATTCCTGAAAGCCATTACAACATCAACATAGCCTTTTGTCCCAAGCAAGTTGGGGTAGGCATTCCTGAAAGCCATTGAATATCTACAAATATTTGTCAGATAGGCAATCAAGCTGCTAAAGTTCCCTATGACGAACCAAAAGGCGCAGTTATTTTCAAGTTGGGTGTTCAAATTTGCTCGTTGTATGTATAGATGGTGACAGGAAACTACCAATGGAGTGCAAGTAATAACTAATGAACTAGCTGGTCAAACAACAGACAACGGTAGAAGGAAAAGAGAAAACAAAAGAAAGGAAGAGACTGACATTGGCTGGGTTCATGGAAGGGCCGGTGTATGCTGCGCCGGAGAGGACGAGGCACAGGGTGCAGATGGAGATCATCCATGTCTTGATGATGGGGTTGCGGGGCCCTTTGACTATGATCAAGAGCACGGCCAGGGTGATGACGAAAGTAAGCACGAATTCGGCGACGGCGCCGGTGTGGGGATCCACCTTGAGCGAGGGTCCCCCAAGCATGTGCTTGTACTGCGCCGGCATCAGCTCCGAGATGGCAAGAGCGCCGCCCACAGCGCCGGCGGCCTGATCAGTTAGCAGTCCGCATCAGTCTCTGAAGACGACATTTCTGAACCCTTGAATTGAACTGAATCCAAATCGAAGTGAAAACTAACCTGTGCCGGTAATCGGAGCGCGACGGAGAAGAGGGAGGGGCTGGTGACTCCGGCGGCGTAGAAGGCGGCGACGCCGGTGGGGTTGAAGCTGGCGCCGCCGAGTGCGTCGCAGAGGATATTGATGGTGAAGAGGAGGACGGAGAGGAGGGAGACGGTGACCAGGAGCGCGTAGTGGACGCCCTGCAAACTCAGGTAGGACGTCACCGCCGCCGTCGAGGCCCCCAGCGTGGAGACGCACAGCACCCACAGGAACGTCACCACCGCGTCAGCGGCAGCCGCCCGCAGCGCCGCGCCCATCGCCATCAGCGCCCGTGTAGTTGTGTTGTGTTCAGGAGAAGCAGATCGGAACTGACGGAGAAGGAGGGGGTAGGTATACAAACGCTCTTCCCGTGCTGCATCTTTATCTCCCTCCTTTTTTGGGGGTAGGTATAGAAACGCTCTTCCCGTGCTGCATCTTTATCTCTTTTTTTTTTCGGCTCGTTTGGCTCCACGCCGCAGCACATTTTGCCTGCTTCAAAAAAAAAAAAAAACAGGCTTGTAATTATCGATCTGGAGACCATTTGTCCTTTTATCTTGAAAGGGGCATTTTTTTTTTGGAAACTTGAAAGGCAGCATTTCAGTGGCATATATATATATATATATATATATATATATATATATATATATATATATATATATATATATATATATATATATATATATATATATATATACACACACACACACACACACACACACACACAAATAATTGTTCACGATATATTTGGAGCTAATTTTAGGCACAATCATACTTAGATAAAAAAATAGGTTAAGATAGTAATATTGTATAGTTCAGTAAGTTAATAAAGTTGCACATTAAATGAAGTTGTATTTGAGTTTTGGTCGCTATTTGAACAACCGTAATAACCTGTGTTGGCTGAGATGATCTTCATTTTTAGAGTCTTTTAAGATGTTCAACCCTGTTAATCAATTTTCGGGTATTTATGAATCTGTCTCTTAAAATGCTTGGACCGTCTTTGAAGATCACCCGTATTTATCAAACTGCCTCCTAAAATGCTCCTAAGGTCTCCAGTCTCCTAAAGTGCTCCTACCGTCTCCTAAAGTGCTTCTTTTGCTATACTGAACCTGGAGCTCCGGTGTAGCTTGTGGTTTAGCATTTGCTAACACAATCATTCATTTAGCTTGTGGTTGAGCAAAGGATTTGAATGCAACAGTGGCGTATCAGTGTCAACATACTAAAGTACTTCTTTTCTCCAATGGAGACCCTTTGAGTTGTTAATTATTGAGCAAAGGATTTGAAAGCAATAGTGGCGTATGAGTGTCAATATGCTAAAGCACTTCTTTTCTCCAACGGAGACCCTTTGAGGGTGGGTTCAGTTGGTGAAAGGTGGCTGAAAAGTTACTATAGCATATTTTGTTGTTATTTAGCAAAATTTGCTGTAGCATCTTTTGTTGTTATTTGACAAAATTTGTCCAACCATGAACTAACTAGGTTCAAAAGATTCGTCTCGACATTTACAGACAAACTATGCAATTAGTTATCTTTTTTACCTACATTTAATACTCCATGCATGCGTCCAAAGATTCGATGTGATAGGTGGAAGAGAAAATATTTTGAGTTTGCATGGGAAGTGAACACACCATGAGTTGTTAATTATTGAGCAAAGGATTTGAAAGCAATAGTGGCGTATCAGTGTCAATATGCTAAAGCACTTCTTTTCTCCAGCGGAGACGGTGCCACGAAGTTCATTCTCGCTTGTATTCAAATCTTGTATTCACCAACATATCGACATAATATTTACAAGTATCCTAGTAACATCTTGATACAGAGAATTTTAGAAACTCTCCACTCACATGGTGAAGCAGTGTTATGTAAAAGCAGTCCTTGTGTCGACGATAGCTGTTTGCTGATGTATTTCCCAATAAAACTGTTTTCCTATGTTGTTGATGTAATGTAAGAATGCAACCATTAGCAAATACTCATCGGCCTTATCTCCACTGTGGTCAGCTATCAAGCTTACAATTAAGTTGGTGGCGTTTAACTCGCCATGACAAGAGCCTCATCTAGAACAGGAATTTTCATACACAATATCACCTATATAACACAAGCTTCACAAATATAATAGCAGCTCGACAAATGCATCAAACCCACAAGAACCACATTGTAAACAGATCAAAACTTTCACTTTTAAATGCTCATGAACTGTATATAAAATTCAGTGGATGCACACATTGCAAATTGTGAGGACCAACAAAATCAGGATCTTCGAAGTTGTCAATGGATGACGAATTTATATATCAATTAGAATGTAACAACAGAGTCTTAATCCAGATGGTAAAGAAGTACTAAGGTCATTCCTGCAACATATTTCAAAATCAAAATATTACTGAAAGTCAGAAAGAGCCTTCAAAAGCATAACAAATTGAATGAATCAGTTCGGCGTACTAGATCAAATATTACTTAGACAACATCACAAGATCCACATTTTTTACATTTGTCAATCCAGAGGACAGAAAGGTACAGTAAATTCTATGGAGATGGTTATGTGAAAAAATGACCAGAATTAACATAACACAGTGAAACAGTGTTAGAATCATAGCAAGCCTTGATCTCAATGGCAATGGAAGGAATGACACCGAACCTTGTGATATAATCCTACAAAACTTGCCTCACAGCTTCATTGGAACTAAAACATCCTGATCCCTGAAACCATCAAATGTAATCTTACCCTCATACGCCTTAACAACATTTGGCACATCGTGAGCATACCTCAATACGTACTTTGTGGAGAACATCTTGGCGCTACCAAGCAATGCCGAAATCAACTTGACGTTGGGCCCAATCTTTCCCTCCCTCATCAACAAGCTTAATACGGCACACCTTGGTATGATGTTCTTCTCCAAGCTATACCCTATAAGCACAGGTTGCCCCATTACTTCGCTTAGTTCAAGCTTCAGCTCATCCAGGAAGAACCGGAGCTTCTTCTTTATGATCTCATCAGAGAAGCTCAGTATCGTCGGCAGCTCACCCTCGGACACCCCGAAGCTCCGGTACAGGGCCACCCTATGCAGCCACGTCTCCCTACTCATGCCGCATAACGCGCGGATGCCGTAAAGAAAGCCCTTCTCCGTTACGCCCAAGCCGAACTCCTTGAGGCCCTCGAAGATCTGGCATATGGAGCGGTCGGGCGAGATCATGAGCACGCCCATCTCGATGATGACTAGCTTCGAGATGGACTCTCGGGGAGCCCGAGTCAGCGGAGGGCGTCCACGGCGGGGCGCATGCTCTTCTCCAGGTCGGCCATGAGGGCGCATGGGGTGCGCGAGATGGCAAGGCAGACGTCCTCATCGGTGCCGAGGATGTTGCGGAGGAACTGGATGCAGGGGACGAGGTGCTTGTCGAGGCTGCGCGTGAGGAGGATAGGATAGCTGGCGAGCTTCCGCGGCTTGACGCCGAGGGAGGCGAAGAGGTCAAGCTTGGGGCGGAGGATACGGTCGGGGTCGAGGATGAGGATGAGAATCAGCGGTAATCGGTGGACAAGGTCGGCGACCTCCGCGTCGGTGAAGCCGTAGCTGCGGAAGAGCGCGCGGACGGCGTCGGCCTTAGCGGTGGAGCGGATGGGGAGCTTGTGGGCGGCCGCGGCGGCGGGGGAGAGTCCGCAGGAGATCAGGTAAGAGACAGTAGCGGGACAGGGCTCGGAAACGGGGGCGCCCGCGAGGGTTGACTGTCTCCAACAGTGCGACCCATATCCAAAATGAGTCATGTACAGTGCTTTGCCTATCTGAAATTGCGCTCCAACGGATCACGCAAACATGAAACCCATTTTTGGTGCCGGCCGAAACGAGACGCAAAAAGCGTCGTCTCTCTCCACACGACGCAAACCTCCTCCTCCGGGTGGAGCGGCCGGCGCCGGTATCCTCCTCCCAGTGGTGGTGGAGCGCACCGGGGCCGAGCTCGTCGGGGCCGAGCGCGCCGGGGCGGAGTGCGCCGGGGCCGAGCTCGCCCGCGCCGGGGCGGAGCGCGCCGGGGCCGAGCTCGCCGGGGCGGAGTGCGCCGGGGCCGAGCTCGCCGGGGCGGAGCTCGCCGTCGCCGGGGCCGAGCGCGCCCGCGCCGGGGCCGAGCTCGCCGTTCTGCTTCTCTTTTGCGTCCTCGGTTGGAAAACGGAAATTTTGGCTGACTATCCATTCTACTGTGCGTGACCCAATCTACCGAATGCGTCTCACGTTTAGGTCTTCATCGTTGGAGACAGTCTAAGGAGTGGCCGTGGGAGAGGGCGTCGCTGGAGCTTGTGCCGATGGCAGAGGGATTTGGCAGAGGCGGAGGAGCCGCCGCCGGCAGATGGAAGCGAACATGCCGGGTGCCTGGCCGCTTGGGATTGGCGTACTAGTGCGGTGGCGATTTCCGGCCCGGAGGCCCATCTCCAATACGTTATGCTATGCCCCTTGAGGACTGTTTAGTTGGACAAAGAGGCAAAAAAAAAAAAACTTGCGCAATATCCGTTATATGCATAGAGTATTAAATGTAGGTAAAAAATAATTAATTACACAGTTTGTCTGTAAATATCGAAACGAATCTTTTAAGCCTAGCTAGTTCATAATTAGATACATTTACCAAATAACAACGAAAATTACTACATAAATTTACAAAAAAAAATTCACGATCTAAACCTGCTCTGAGAAGCCGGGCCTGGGCTTTGCAGCCGCAGCCTTTCCTCTGCTGTGGCGTCTCATCTGCAGCCTTCCTCTGCGGCTCCATCCTCCCCGCCACCGCCCACCGGATCTCTGTCGCTCACCTGTTGCCAGTTACTACTCCCAGGTCCAAATGATGAAGTCCCTCCTCTTCTCCGCCCACCCCACGCCGCCGCTCCTCCCCGCCCCACGCCTTCGCAGCCTCCTCCGCTTCCGCGCCTCCTCCTCCGCCTCCGCCCCGCCCCGAGCCGACCGCCGCTCCCCCCGGCCCGCGCCGTCGCGCCGCCCATCCTCCTCCTCCCTCTTTGCGCGCCCCAGCCTCCTCGAGATGGAGCGCGAGCGCGCCACCCGCCGCGCCGACGTTGACGCCTTCCTCGCCTCCCTAGGCGTTGACCCGGGCGAACTCGCGGGCCTCGAGCTCCCGGTCACCGTCGACGTCATGCGGGAGCGCGCCGAGTTCCTGGGTTCCCTCGGGCTCACCCGCGAGGACCTCGCCGCCTACCCTCTCGCTCTCGGCTGCAGCGTGCGCAAGAACATGGTCCCCGTCCTCGACTACCTCGGCAAGCTCGGCGTCCGCCGCGATGCGCTCCCGGACCTGCTGAGACGGTACCCGCAGGTGCTACACGCCAGCGTCGTCGTCGACCTTGCCCCTGTCGTCAAGTACCTCCAGGGTATGGACGTGAGGCCTGCTGACGTGCCGCGCGTGCTCGAGCGCTACCCGGAGCTCCTCGGGTTCAAGCTTGAGGGCACCATGAGCACTTCCGTTGCCTACCTCGTCGGCATTGGAGTGGGGAGGCGCCAGATAGGCAGCGTCATCACCCGTTTTCCAGAGGTGCTTGGCATGCGCGTGGGGAAGATAATAAAGCCTTTCGTCGAACACCTTGAGAGCATTGGGCTGCAGAGGTTAGCTGTTGCGAGAATAATAGAGAAGAAGCCATATGTACTTGGATTTGGGCTAGAGGAGAAGATGAAGCCTAACACTGAGACTCTTATGGACTTTGGAGTGAGGAAGGAGGCTCTAGCATCCATTGTGATGCAGTACCCCGACGTTCTTGGACTTGAACTGAGGGACAAGCTTGTTGCACAGCAGAGCTTGTTTGAGTCGAGCATTTTGGTTAGCCGTGAGGATTTTGGGAGAGTGGTCGAGAGGATGCCGCAAGCCATTAGTCTTGGACGAGCTGCGGTTCTGAAGCATGTTAATTTCCTCACAGCTTGTGGATTTATGCTCTCTCAAGTGAGCAAAATGGTTGTGGCATGCCCCCAACTGCTCGCACTAAACATGGATATAATGAGGATGAATTTCGAATACTTCAAGAATGAGATGGAGAGGGATTTGGAGGAGCTGGTTGAGTTCCCTGCTTTCTTCACATATGGCCTCGAGTCGACTGTGAGGCCTCGGCATGAGATGGTGTCCCGGAAGGGCTTCACATGCTCTCTTGCATGGCTTCTTAACTGTTCTGATGCCAAATTTGATGAGCGCATGAAGTATGATACAATTGGGGTTGAGGAAATGGAGCGTGAGGATTCTTCTGACTTGAATGCATTTGTAGATGAGGTAGATAGTGAGGAGTATGAAGACAGTGATTATGATGACTCTGATGATGAGTTTGTTCGATAATTCATTTCATCAGTCATTAGATTGTCAATTTCGAAGTATGTGGTTGGTACGCGAAATATCAAACTATAGCTTAGAGGTCCTGTCCTGTATGTTCAGATATCCTTCAACATTGTATGTTATAACTGCATAAGGATCCATTTCTCATCTTCCTTACCGACGTATTCTCTCCGTTCCAAATTATAAGACGTTTTGGCTTTCTAGATACACAGCTTTTGTTGTGCACTTAGATATACACCATGTCTATACACATAGTAAAAGCAATGTATCTAGAAAATCCAAAACGTTTTATAATTTGGAACTGAGGGAGTGCTTGGCAATTCTATGCCAAAACACATATGAAACCATCTTTGTCATGCATGCTCAGAGGTTAATAACACGAGAGCAGTGGACTGAAGATTAAGAGTGCTGACTGGTTTTCATATGGTATTGAATACAGAGGCTCATTTATGGAGGGTGTAGAGAATGCAGAGGATAAAGGTGTTTATGATGACTCTGATCATGGTTTTGTTCAGTGATTTGCTTAATAGTATCAATTGCTATTTGACCAACTTTGCATGTAGGCCATAAGCTTGATGCTCTATTTTGTCATTCGATTGTCAATTCTGAAATATGTTTGGTAAACCAAATGCCGGATATAATCAACTGTATAGAGGACCAGTATTACCATATTTCCTTGAATGTTGTATGTTTTAACTGCATAACTAGAAAAACTCAGCGCGGCTTTGCCGCGTCCTCCTTTGAATTCACCAGCTTAGCACTTTTTTTTACAATTACTGCAAAAGGTTTAGCAGTTGAGCTACGAGATTAGAGTTATGATGATTTTGAAGTTGAACTAAGTTGTCGTTAATAGAGAATAATACAATAGCATCTTGAACATTACCGAGACCATGGTCACATCATAGCAATCTGGTTTCTTGAGTCTCCTGATGTGACCTGATCATCAGATTAGTGATGGTATTCAATTCGGATTTCCTAGTATGGATTCAGCAGTTATCATGGTCACTTTTTTTATGTGTTTTTAAGTTTTTGGGGAGGTTTATGGTGGCACTATTCATTTCTCTATACAAAGGATAGTTTTTGAATAATATTTATTCGTTGTTTGATAAATACGCATCTCTGGAAGGTTCATTCTTAAGGATATTAGTGTTAAGATATAGGCCCATATTCTCTTGGCCCATATGGCCCATGTGCCCTAAGTATATATATACACCGATACACACAACACTCTCACTAACTCATGAGGGTACTCTTTGTAGTACCAATTTTTCTGTACCTGATATTTCATTTGTACCTCAGTTGTCCATGAATCTTCTTTCAGTGGGCCAAATTGCTGATCATAATTGCTTTATTGGATTTGATGACTTATCTTGTTTTATTCAGGATCGTCAAAGCGGGACTGTGATTGGGACTGGCCATCGCCGTAGAGGGTCTCCTGGCCTCTACATTTTGGACACCTTGCGTCTTCCTTCTTCTGCTGCTTGTGTGTCAAATGTTGCATCATCATCTATGTCATCCTTCGCCAAGTGGCATCATCGACTTGGTCACCTCTGTGGGTCTCGCTTGTCCACATTAATACATCAGGGCTATTTAGGTCATACATCTGTCGAGTCTAACTTTCATTGTAAGGGTTGTAAGCTTGGCAAACAGATTCAACTTCCCTATCCTTCTAGTGTATCTCACGCAGCTAGACTCTTTGATCTTATTCACTCAGATGTCTGGGGCCCTGCTCCTTTTGCTACTTAAGGTGGCCATAAATATTATGTTATCTTTGTTGATGATCATTCTCGATACACTTGGCTTTATTTTATGAAACACCGGTCCCAATTGTGTTCCATTTATCAGTCTTTTACGCACATGGTTCATACTCAATTTTCCACCTCTATTAAAATTTTTCGTTCTGACTTTGGTGGAGAATATTTGTCTGATTGTTTTCGCCAGTTTTTGACCTCTGAGGGCACTCTTCCTCAGCTCTCATGTTATGGTGCCCATCCACAAAATGGCGTAGCTGAACGCAAACATCGCCATATCATTGAAACTGCTCGGACCCTTTTAATTGCCTCCTTTGTTCCCTCTCACTTTTGGGGGGAAGCGGTCTCAACATCTGTTTATCTTATCAATCGACAACCGTCATCCAAACTATCTGGTAAGTGTCCTGCTGAAGTCCTTTTTGGTACTCCTCACTATGATCATCTTCGGGTTTTCGGATGTACTTGCTATGTTCTGCTTGCACCTCGTGAGCAAACTAAGTTGACGGCTCAGTCGGTTGAATGTGTTTTTCTGGGATATAGTCCTGAGCATAAGGGTTATCGTTGTTATGATCCTTCCACTCGTCGCATGCGCATCTCTCGTGATGTCACATTTATTGAGGACCGTCCTTTCTTTTATAACACATCTACCCAATCATCCTCCTCTTCTACAGAGTCCACGTCTTTTCTTTACCTTCCTCCCATTTTGTCTAGTGATGATGTTCCCTGTTCTACACCATCTCCTTCTCATGACCCTCCACCAATCCTAGCTCCTCAGTCTCCACCACCCAGGCCTCCATCATGTAAACCACCCATCACTCGTGTCTACACTCATCGTTCCACCAATCCCATAGAACCTTCATCTAATCCTTCTTCCTCGGCCAGTCCTGATGCTCCTGTTTTGGTTGATTCTAATGCTTCTGATGAGTCACAGGTTTGACCGAGATACAATTTGCGTGATCGCACCACTATTGCACCCCCTGATAAATTGGGATTTCCACGTGCAAGTGCTATTCTTGATGAGCCATCCACTTATCATGAGGCTTCTCTCATTCTAGAATGGTAGGCTGCTATGTCTGAGGAGCTCGCTGTACTTGAGCGCACAGGTACTTGGGATATTGTTCCATTACCACCTCATACAGTTCCTATCACATGTAAATGGGTGTTCAAAGTTAAAACCAAATCTGTTGGTTCTATTGAGTGATATAAAGCTCGTCTAGTTGCCAGAGGTTTACAGCAGACTCAAGGCCGTGATTATGATGAAACATTTGCTCCTGTTGCTCACATGACCACGGTTCGTACTTTGATTGTCATGGCTGCTTCTAAGTCCTGGAATATCTCTCAGATGGATGTTAAGAATGCTTTTCTTCATGGTGATTTACATGAGGAAGTTTATATGTAGCCACCACCAGGTGTTGATGCCCCTACAGGACATGTTTGCCATCTTCGTCGTGCCTGGTATGGTCTTAAACAAGCTCCCCGTGCTTGGTTTGAGCATTTTGTATCAGTGATACAGGATGCTGGTTTTTCACCGAGTGATCATGATCCTGCCTTATTTATTCATCTCTCTCCGCGAGGACGTACTTTGCTCCTTCTATATGTTGATGATATGCTAATCACGGGAGATGATATGGACCACATTTCTCATGTGAAGGAACAACTTAGCAAGCAGTTCCAGATGTCTGATCTAGGTCCTCTCAGTTATTTTCTAGGGATTGAGGTGTTACATTCTTCAAAGGGTTATTATCTCTCTCAATCCAAGTATATACATGATCTTATTGCTCGCTCTGGCATTTCTGATAATCGGACGGCTGCAACACCCATGGATCTTCACTTGTAGCTTCGTCCTACTGATGGCACTCCTCTAGAGGATCCCTCTCGATATAGACATATTGTGGGCAGCCTTGTTTATCTCACCGTTACAAGACCTGACATTGCTCATGCAGTTCATATCTTAAGCCAGTTTGTCAGTGCTCCTACTTCAGTTCACTTTGGGCATTTGCTTCGTGTGCTGAGATACTTAAGGGGGACATCATCTCAGTGTTTGTTCTATGCTCATGATAGTCCACTTCATCTTTATGCCTACTCGGACTCCACTTGGGCATGTGATCCTACAGATCGCTGTTCTGTCACTGGTTATTGCATTTTTCTTGGTTCTTCTCCCCTTATATGGAAGTCCAAGAAGCAATCAGCTATATCCCGATCCAGTACAGAGGCAGAACTTTGAGCACTTGCTACTACTACCTCAGAGATTATATGGCTTCGATGGCTGCTAGCTGATTTTGGTGTTTCATGTGATGCTCCAACACCTCTTCTTTGCGATAATACGGGAGCTATACAGATTGCCAATGATCCTGTGAAACATGAGCTTACAAAGCATATTGGTGTTGATGCCTTCTTCACCCGGTCTCATTGTCATCAAAAGACGATTGTTCTTCAGTATGTGCCATCAGAACTGCAAGTGGCTGATTTGTTTACCAAAGCACAAACTCGCAAGCAACATCGGCTTCATATGCTCAAACTCAATGCTTCACATCCTCCACCTCCGCCTTGAGTTTGAAGGGGGGTGTTAAGATATAGGCCCATATTCTCTTGGCCCATATGGCCCATGTGCCCTAGTATATATATACACTGATACACACAGCAGTCTCACTAACTCTTGACTCTTCGGTACAATCTTCCCCAAAAGGTGACAATTAGTGCGTTGTTCTGGAAGATTCGTTCATAAGGATTTTAGTGCGGCATCGTTAATTTGGGGTACGCGCTGCAATGTTTTTTTTTGCCTTTTTTTGGTTTCTTGGAGTCATGGAAATTTAGGCATGACTTCCAAAGGAAACGGAGGTTCTTCTTTTTCTTGCCTTTCTTCCTAGATTTGTTCCGCTTTCCAAATCTTTTGCATCTTTTGGGGTCTATATAGATATATAATTACATGACTTTGTAATTTATTTACATTCTCCTTTGTTTATTGTCGTTTTATTGTCATATGATATGATTCGTTTTCATTTGTTGATGTGCAGGGTTGGGCAGAGGCTTTGCAGCTTTGGGCCAGATACAGTGCTCTCGTGAGTATATTATGCCATATGGTTTACAATTTTGTGTGAGCATGTAGAATGGCTCCTATAAAGGACCAGTATGATGTTTCTGTTTGAGTTGTCACTAGGAAATCTTCTATGGACTATGATAGTGTGTTGTGTTTGAGGTCCTTGTTTAGTACTGTTTCCATTGTTTGTTGTTTATTAATGTTTCCATAGCTTTGAGATGATCATGATTTTTTTCTTTCAAATTCGTTTAGTAGCAACTGTGCTCACAATGGTGAGGCTGATGACTTTGCCTCCACCACCTCCTTTGATTGCTGGTGTTGGACCACTTAAAGCTGATGAAACAAAGGCGCCATTGAAACCTAGGAGTCTAGTCTAGAGGAATGGCTTTGGCAGAAAGGGGCAGCTGATAAAGCTGATAACAAATCACTTCAAAGTTTCTCTCATTGCTAAAGATTGTGATTGGATTGATTAGGCTAACCCTAGAAGGGTAGCAATATAGCATGTCATACATGGGCCTCATGGGCCTAGCCTCATGGGCCTAATACACTCATACTTCAACACCCCCCCACAGTCTGAACTACCGGCGCAACGGAGTTACAGAATGGACACGAAAAGAAGCACAAACACACAAACACACACGAGCCCCCCACAGGCGCAACTAGCCACAGGTGATGTTGAGGCTGGAGCAAAACTCGGTGAAGGTCGAGGACGGGAGGCCCTTGGTGAAGATGTCGGTAAACTGGGAGGTGGTCGGGACGTGGAGGACCCAAACATCGCCAATGGCGACTCGGTTACGGACAAAGTGTAGATCGATCTCCACATGCTTGGTCCGCTGGTGCTGAACAGGGTTGGTGGAGAGGTACACCGCACTGACGTTGTCGCAGTAGACTAGCGTGCTCCAGGAGAGGGGACTGTGGAGCTCGACAAGGAGCTACCGAAGCCAGGAAGCCTTAGCCACGCCGTTGGCAACAGCGCGATACTCCGCCTCAGCACTGGAATGGGAGACCACCGGCTGCCGCTTGGATGACCAGGACACCAGGTTGCCACCTAAAAAGACGGTGTAGCCAGAGCTGGAGCACCGAGTATCCGGACACCTGGCCCAGTCGGCGTCCGTGTAGACGACGAGCTCGGTGGAGGGAGAGAGGTGGAGGTGCAGGCCGTAGTCAACAGTCCCCTAAAGGTAACGAAGGAGGCGCTTGAGAGCATTGAGGTGGGGCTCTCGTGGATCATGCATATGGAGGCATATCTGCTGAACTGCATAGGTGATGTCCGGTCTAGTGAAGGTGAGATACTGAAGTGCACCAGCAAGACTCCGGTACGCAGTGGGGTCTGTCACTGGGTTGCCCTCTGACTCTGACAGCTTGGCCTGAGTGTCAACTAGAGTGGAACAGGGCTTGCAGTCAATCATCCCAGCACGCTCTAGGATATCAATAGTGTACTACCGCTGTGAAGAAGAAGACTGGTGGGGCGAGGCTCAACTGTGACCCCAAGGAAGTGATGTAGCACACCCAGATCCTTCATAGCAAACTCTTGCTGAAGAGAGGTGATGATACGCCTGAGGAGCTGTGGACTGGAGGCGGTGAGGACAATGTCATCAACATAGAGCAGCAGATAGGCAGTCTCAGTCCCCTGATGATAGATAAACAGAGAAGTATCTGACTTGGCCTCCACAAATCCTAGTGTCATCAGGTAAGTGGCAAACCGCGAGTACCAAGCCCGAGGTGCCTGCTTGAGGCCGTAGAGGGACTTGTTGAGTCGGCAAACCATATCAGGCCGAGAAGAATCAACAAAACCCGTCGGCTGACTGCAGTAGACTGTCTCAGTCAGAGTGCCGTGCAGGAAAGCATTCTTGACATCGAGCTGATGCACGGGCCAGGAGCGAGAGAGAGCCAGTGAGAGAACTATGCGGACGGTAGCCGGCTTCACCACTGGACTGAAGGTCTCGTCGTAGTCGACGCCAGGGCATTGAGTGAAACCCCGGAGAACCCAGCGAGCCTTGTACCGCTCAAGAGTACCATCAGCCCGCCGCTTGTGAGTCTAGATCTACTTGCCGGTGACAACATTGGAACCCGACGGACGAGGCACCAGATCCCATGTCTGGTTGGCAAGTAGTGTCGCATACTCCTCTTCCATCGCGTGACGCTAGTGAGGGTCGGACAAGGCGTCACGGACGAATGAGGGTACCGGAGAGACATGGGGCTCCCCCCAGGCATCATCGTGAGAGCCCGGGGCCACAGGGTATCGGTCGCCTGCCACGTCACCATAGGGTGAACATGACGTGGGTGCTGGTGGAGAAGAGGCAGGTGGTACACCGACGGCACCCCCTGGGCCGCCTGCGGTTGCGGCGACGGTGGTGTAGGCGTCGCTGGTGGAGAAGAGTCCCCGGGCGATGACGACGGTGGTGGTGGCGGTGTGACCGACTCCGGGTACAGCGGAGGCAGTTGCTCACGCCGCTGGTAGACGCGCACCGGTTGGGTGAAATGCGCCGCCGGTGCGGATGGGACCAGCTTCGGGTGGAGCGGGGCCGACCACGTGCGCCGCTGGTAGACACGCACCGGCTAGGCGAAATGAGTTGAAGGCGAGGGCTCCAGACCCATGCAGGGCGGTGGAGGAGCAGGGGCAGCGCCAGAGGCCTGCACCGCCGGGCCGGTGCAGGGAGCGAGGTTGTTGCCCGGTGGAAAAGTACCTGCAGGAAACACCAATGGTGGCTGGACCACCGTGTCAGTGGGAAACGAGAAGCGGTTGAGCTCGAAGGTAGTTGGTGGTGGGGAGGTGGTAGAGTAGGGGAAGACAGACTCATCAAACATCACATGTCGAGAAATGATGACCCGACGAGAGGCAAGATCGAAGCAGCGGTACGTCTTGTGATTCGAGGAGTACCCGAGGAAGACACACTAAGTCGAGCGAGGAGCGAGCTTGTGGGAGGTGGTGGCAGTGGTGTTAGGGTAGCACGCACAGCCGAAGACTCGGAGGTGGTCGTAGCGAGGAGGGGTACCGAAAAGAACGTGGTGAGGAGTGGAAGCTGGGCAGGCAACAGAAGGTAGGCGATTGGGGAGATAGGTGGAGGTGTGCAGACTCTCAGCCTAGAAGTAAGCAGGAAGGGAGGCCTAAAGCAGAAGGGTGCGCATGGTCTCGGTCGTGGTGCGAATTATGCGCTCAGCCTTGCCGTTCTGGGAGGAGGTGTAGGGACACGACATCCGTAACTGCACACCATGAGAAAGAAAGAAAGCCCAAGAGGTGGAGTTATCAAACTCACGCCCATTGTCACACTGAACAGCCTTGATGGTGAGACCGAACTGAGTAGACACCCAGGCGAAGAAGTGACAAATCGTGGGAAAAGCATCTGACTTGGCACGCAAGGGAAAAGTCCAAGAGTAATGAGAGAAATCATCAACCAGGACCAAATAATACTTATAGCCAGAAATGCTCAAAACAGGTGATGTCCACAGGTCACAATGTACAAGCTCAAAAGCATGGGTCGCATGTGAGGAGGAGGTAGGAAAAGGGAGACGAACATGACAGCCCAGTTGGCACGCCTGACACAAGTGCTCATCAGGAGCCCGAGTACATGGAATGCTGGAACTACGACTAAGCTATGTCAAAACATCGTGGCCAGGATGTCCAAGATGCCGGTGCCGAGTAGAGGAGGTAGTAGTGGCGAAAGCAGCTGACGATGGAGATGTTGAAGAAGAAGTAGCGGAAGCAGGAAAGCGAAGAGTGTAAAGGGGCCCAGTGCTGTCACATCAGAGAAGAGGACGCCAGAAAGCCAAATCCTTCACAGTAAGACCAGAGGAGTAAAATTCGACAGAACAAGAATTGTCAGCTATAAAATGACGAATAGAAAGGAGGTTATGAACCATAGAGGGGGCCACAAGAACATTGGAAAGGTGAAAGGGTCCATGGGGGTGAGCGGCACCCACGGAAGTGATAGGAAGACATGAACCATTTGCGACCATGATGGACGAGGGGTGAGAAGGAGGATGTACAGAAGAAAGTATACTGAGGTCGGAAGTGGTGTGGTAAGTAGCACCCGAGTCGACGATCCAGGCTAGGTCGGCTGGAGGTGCCAGGGTCATGGTGTTGAAGGAGCGGGCCAGGGCCGCCGGGTCCCAACCGACAGGCCCGGGTTGAGCACCGGGAGGTGTAGCCTATGGTGACGAGAGTGGGGTCACCGAAGCGCCGGTGTACATGGTGGCCGCTAGTGGACGGTGCGCGGCGCTAGGAGCCTGAAAGGGCCACATGGAGATACGCCCCGCCCATGGGTTGCTGAAGGAGGGCCAGGGTGTACCCCCACCTGGAGCACCAGGAGCACGAGGAGGCGGTGGCGTGGTCCCACGTCCAGCACCACCACGCCCCCCACGATGATGACGCCCGCCACGTCCCCCCCACCCCCGCTCGGCCCGGAAGGAGGAGGAGGACCCAGTAGTGAGGACGCCGGTGGAGGGGAGGCTGCAAGGGCAGTCGAGGAAGACAAGGGCCCGCCACGGGAAGCGACCCAGGCTGGACGCCCTGAGTGAGCTCCTCCATGACAAGGTCATCACGGACCTGCAGGAAGGTAGGGAAGGGCCGCTGCCGAGTGATCCACGTCCGGAGGTGGCTGTAGCGCTCGTTGAGCCCCCGGAGGACATTGAGGACAAGAATCCTGTCCTCCACGGGCCAGCCAAGGTCACCGAGGGAGTCCGCCAAGGTCTTCATCTTGCGGCAGAACTCGCCAATGGTGAGGTCACCCTGGACGAAGGTGCGGAAGCTCACATCGAGCCGCAGAGCCCGGGCTTCAGCATTGCCCAGAAACTGGCCCTCGAGCGCCAGCCATGCCTGGCGAGCGTCAGCAGTGTTGCGGACGAGGTCATGGAGGTCGAGGGAGATCGTCTTGATGATCCAGGAGAGCACGATGCTGTCAAGGCGCAACCACAAGGGAGTCTAGACTACGACTGTGGCGTCGACGAGGACGTGGTCGTCGAGGGCGTAGCGGCATAGGATGAGGAGGACCAGGTCCCGCCAATGGGCGTAGGAGGGCGACTCGGGCTCGAGGACGACCGGAATGAGTAGCCGGATGTTCTGAACACCCCCGGCCTGGTAGTGAAGCTGCGCCACGAGGGGATAGGCCGGATCGTGCCAGATGATCGCGGTGGTGGACGTGCGGTGACCCGTCGAGCCGGAGGAGGTGGCGCCAACGTCGAGGTAGGCAGAAAGGACGAGACGCTGCTCCACGTCGGCGATCTAGCGGGCCAGTGCATCTGCGGCATCCCGCTCGCGCTCTCAAGCGAGGGCCGCCACGCGAACACGAGCTTGGCCCTCTGGAGCTGCGGTACGAGCAGCGACGAGGGCAGCAGCGAGGGCAGGGTCAGGACGACCGACGTAGAGGTGGGACGGTGGCGGCGGAGGCGGTGCAGGGAAGGCAGAGGCACCGTGGGCCGCGGTCATGGCTGCAGCGGCGGCATTTGGTGCCGGCATGCCCAGTCCGGCAGCGACGGCCCTGGCTGTGGTAGCCGCGGCAGCCGAGTCCCCTGCACCCGCGCCGGGGAGGAGGGCGCTTGGGAGGAGGGCGCCGTCAGCAGCAGCCGCCCCCGGGAAGTCGGCGCCTGGGAGAAGGCCGCCGACAGCAGGACCCGCGCCTGGGAGAACGGCGCCTGGGAGGAGAGCGGGTGCGCCCTGGAGGCCCGCGCCGTCGCCTGGCGCCTCGTCGTTGCCCGCAGCAGCGGCGCCCGGGGCCCCCGCGCCCGCAGCCAGAGCGGCGGCGGCGGGGCTGGCAGTGGCAGGGGAGGGCGGGGATCGTGTGATTTGCGCCCAAGAGGAGGTGGGAAGGGGAGGGAAGGAGTGGAAATAGGTGGGAGGAGGAGGAGGAGGAGGAGGCTGCTAGCCGGCCATGGCAGCCGCCGGCGGCGCGCCTGGCGGCGGCGGCGCAGCGGCGGCGGGACCAGGCGGCGGCTGGCAGGGGAGGAGAGGAGGGAGAAAAGAAACCCTAGCTTGATACCATGCTAAAGATTGTGATTGGATTGATTAGGCTAACCCTAGAAGGGTAGCAATATAGCATGTCATACATGGGCCTCATGGGCCTAATACACTCATACTTCAACACTCATGAATGCTGAAGATTATTTCTATCATTATTATGTGGGTCTCTAATCCTTGTCCAAGTGTCATTTCTTTATTTTCATCCTCATACCTTCATTATCAATGAAGTTGTCTTTTACTGGTTGCAAGTCAATTTGAAGTATGAAGATGATACACCGGTTGATCACAAAGGGTCGGGAAGACAAGTGATTGAAAAACTGCAGCAAACTTATGCTGCTGAACTCGCAAATAAAGATTTTGCATATGATTGTGAGAAGGGCCTGTTCACAATTGGTGCTCTTCCTCAAGTTAAAAATGAGTTCACTGACGTGGTTGAAGACTTTTCAACTGGAAAGTAAGCCTCAGTTATTTTGATTGATTTGTCATTATCTACTATGATGATAATTATCCTAAATGTTAACTTGACTTTCTTGCTTTCAGGACTCCTGCAAATGGCAGTCCAGGCAATGACAGTCCTCCTGGAAGTGACAGGAAAATGGTCAGAAGGCCTTACAATACAAAGATATACAAGGTCGAACTCTCTTTTGCGGCAAAAATTCCTATGAGTGCAATCTCACAGGCCTTGAGAGGTCAGGAATCAGAGCACACTCAGGAAGCAATTTGAAGGATTGACATTATTCTGAGGCAGCACTCAGCTAAGCAGTATGTAGTTGTTTCATGCAATTCTGAGGGCATATATTACAAATATTGCTGATATTATTGACGGTTCTTGCCGTGTAGCCATTCTGTGTCTTTAACTGTGTCCCTTTTTGCTTCCAGAGGTTGCCTATTAGTAAGGCAATCATTCTTCCACAACCATCCTTCCAACTTCGTAGACCTGGGTGGTGGTGTAGTGGGCTGTAGAGGGTTTCATTCTAGTTTTCGTGCAACCCAGAGTGGACTTTCACTCAATATTGGTCTGTTCTTATCATCCATATGCCATGTTTTAATCTATACAATACAATGATAATTTCTCTCTATGCAGTTGATAATGTCTGCCAGTTTAAGAAAAGTAATCGTCGAGTCCAGTTTAGTTTAAAATGACAACATTCACATGCTACCTATCATTAATTTCAATTACTAACCCGAATATGGTAATCAGGAAGGGTTACATGCATCATTTGGTTTACCACGTACTTCCTCCGGTACCAAGTTCTAGATTTTCTATATTACCTTTTTAAATCAATATTTTAATACTAATCTCTTCCATAAATTATTTTTAGATCAAACCGTTTCGGGAGTGCCAGTGCGCCTGGCACAACAAAAAGGTAATGTCTCATCACATGCACTGTGAAACCTACTCGGGTAGTTAGCAACGTCCTGGAGCTAGGTGTTGGCTGGGGAAGTGATTAACGTTATTGAGTCAAGCAGTGACGGATCTAGGATGAACACCAAGAAGAGACTAAATAGTAAAAATTTAGGACTAAAACTAGAGATTAATAAAGATTTAAGACTAATAAACATATATTTAATTAAGAAATCAGGATTATAGGGGGGCTGGAGCCCACCCAGCCCCCCTTTGGATCCGCCTCTGGAGTCAAGATAAATCTCTGACTAACACTCATTTCATGGCATCTGCGTAAGGTCTACGGTTTTAGATTTTCATTTTTGATTTGGAATGTTTGTGCAATATAGTTGCTTTTTTTTTGGTTTATGGGATGCATGTTTTAGGTGCAGTGTATTGTCTACCCGTCAATTTGACGTGGTATCCAAAAACATGCAATGAATAGGGTCAAATTTCGACGTTTACATTTTATCTTTCTTACTGGCATACTTACAATTTCTGTCAAAACAAATATGGAACAATTTTTTCTCATGTATGTTCAGAGGTTAATATTAACAATTAAGAGCAGATGTCTGAAGACAGTAGAGTGCAGATGGGTTCCCTATGTTATTGGAAATTTTTTTGACTGATGAAAGATAGGTTCTGGTTTTTGGCTGCCAGCTCCTTAACAAATGCTGTCAGTTACATCAGCCTGGATGTAGTGTGGTGTTGTGGCAGAATCGCCTGCAGTAACTCATTTTCGGAGGCACTTGTCTTCCACTAGACACTAAGTACCCCGAAAGTGAGCTAACCCGAACAGTTCCGTCGAGCACACCACAAGGGAGAACTTGAAATAATCCACGTTTTACATCCAGAATCCAATAATGAGTACGAGCTTACAATACTTAGTCCATTTCATACAATATAGAGTCTTGAAAATTATTTAGTACAATACTAGAGTTCAGAGTGCGATAATTAAATAGCGGAATTTAAAATAAAACATCTAGCGGAAACGATACAAGCACCAGAAGAATCCTCTACATAAGAGCTAACTTCTCAAGCTGCACCTGCAACAAGGGTAAATAAACCTTAAGTACACAATGTACTCGTAAGACTTACCCGACTAGTGGGAGTATATTTCCCGACTCTCAAGGATATGATAGGGTATATGGCTTGTGTTTTATTTGGTTTTGCGGAAAGCACTACTAGCATTTCGTCCTTAAGATACATTTTTATTAGCAGTCAAGATTAGTTTATTATCCAACCATTCTATGTAAGCACCTGTTCTGCTTTCGAGCAAGAGTTGAGCAATCAGAACTATTTTTACCATCTTTCATGTTCCAGTTCTTACTACGGCACTAGACCATAGCCAAGTCGTACCGTCACGTAGAAACGGTGATTCACGAATCAATGTAGCCTAGCTAGGTATTCTGAAAACACACGCCTCGCTTGTACCCCAGGCACAAACAAGACCGACCTATTTCACTCCTATCGAGGGGTCTAGGTCCCGTCCAAACTTGGACTCCAAGCCCTCAGTCTCAGTGCGGTGCTTAGACCTCCACCTTTCCCCGCCTCCAATCAGTCGGTCCAGAAAGAATCGAAACCCACGACAAGAGAGTAACGAGCCTTCCTGCTCTCTTAAAAGTATGTGCTCGGGATAATAAATCTGTGACCTGACTACCATCTACAGCAACGGACGGTCCTCAATTGACGCGGACAGGGAAACAGTGCAATCAAGCTATGCCTCGTGGCCGCGGAACATAACTTGTCACACCCACCAATACCCAAACCATATCCAGGAGGTGCTAACACTTAAACTAACATGCTGTAAAAATTTTGAGGTTGAATGTAATTACTATGTGCTCATGGACACACAGCACGCGGCGGCCGTGGCTGTTCCGGCGAAAGAGAGCCCCGGAGACGGAAACCGGTTGCCGTGTGAGTACCAGAGACCTACCACGGACACGGATACGACGACGGTTGAGGCGAAGGAGGGTCGATGGAGGCTGGCCACGAGCGCGTGGCGAGACGGCGGCGCTCCGGGCTGGCACCCGCGGCGACGGTGGTGGCTTGGTCAAGGGCGGTAGAGGGTTACAGGCAGCGTAGGAGCGTGCCCACACGGGGATGCAGGGCGCTGACGCCATGGTGCCGTGCGGGGTTGGAGGCAAAGAAGAAATGGTCTATTGCAGTTGGATTGCTCGGCTGCTGGTGCTATAAAAGGTGCACTGGTTGCTCGGCTGCTGGCTATCATGTATGCACCCACACCAGACTTGCACCGTCTCCTCTTCCTCTCTTTGACTAATGGACACCGTATTAACTCAAGATGGAATAATGGCCTAGGCGCCTGGGAACCTCACGCCTGCAGAGAGAGACCAAGGGCGCTGGCGCGTGCTGTTGCAGGCCCTAGTCAATCGGTCAAGCTCGGACCATTATCCATGTGGTGCTGACCTATTCCACATGAAAAACAGATCAAACAAGCATGTGACAGCTAGGTATATATTAAGGGTCAACAACTACTTAGTGATCGAATCTCTATTAGCTAGCAAATCAGGTCAATTATCTTGTAGTAATTAATATAAGCAGTTTTAAGCATTTAACTACTCATCCCTCCGCTTTAGAAAAGCATAATAATTATCTCGCTCTACCACTTCTCGTGCCGCTGAAACGAAGCCACCACATGAACTCTAGAGCTAGCATAACTGACAGCTATAGCTATATATGTGATGTTAATTTGTACATGAATCATTATTAATAAACTAATATTAATTTATTTCTTAAAAGATATAATTCCTCTCGCTCGCGTGGAGCATACGGAGGATATAGGCCCAGCCGGCCTTCAATGCTCACGATTCCAAACCAAGTCAACGCGCCACTACTAGTGATCTGCATGATTGCGGCAGCGGCGTGGGCGTGGCGCACACGCTGGGAGCGGCAGCGGCGATGCGCAGAGTGCGGCAGCTCCCAGCCCACACGGCCGCGTAAATGATGGCCGCAACGTGCGGTGCGGTACGTGTGTGAATGTGTCGTGCGTGCAGGGGCGGATTTGGGCCCCGGGCTGCCCGGGCTGCAGCCCGGAGCAAGTCCCAATCGCAGTGGAAATAAGCTTCATAAAAACACATAAAAACGCCAGGCAGTCCAATAGCCCACCCCGAGACGAGCACAGCCCAGCAATCTCCGATCCTAACCCTGGACGCAGGCCGCAGCAACCCGACTCGGCTCTGACCTCTCAGTCTCGCGACCACGACATCAGGGGAGAGGAAACCGCGCACGATGGCGCCCCTGCCCGCTCGACTCCGGCCTCCCACCTCCGCGTTCGCGCCCTCCATCCATCCGCCTTCCTCGTCTCCTCCTCGCCTCCTCCTGACCTCCTGTGTCACCCTGCCCCCACTGGTCGCCACAAAGCCCGCCGCTCGTTGACCCGGACACGGCCATCGCCCAGCGGGCAGCGGCTGCCGGCAGCCGCGGTCCTCAGCCGTCCTAGGGCCCCAGCCCCCGGCACCCCCAACTCAACCACTCGGCAGCAGCAGGTGAGATCGCTACTCTAGTACTCCCTACTCCCTAGCATGAATTTGACTTTTGAGCACTGGATTTGTGGATTTCCATTGCAATTGTTATATTTGATAATTCATATCTTAGGGTACAGACGCTAGAATGGAAAGAGCCGGTGGCAACAACAACAGTTGAAAATGCCTTCTCGGCTATGAATATTATCAAAGACTAAACAAAGAAATAAACCGAATGATGATTGGATGAATGATAGCATGATATGCTATATTGAGCAGGTTTTGTTTGCATTGATCGAAGATGAAAAAAAAATTCTAGAGCGCTTTCGAGGCTTAAGAAACCGTATAAGATGAATTTGTCATGCGAGGCATACTAGTATTAGTATATTTCAATGCATATTGTTATCTTGCTTTTTGAAAAAACTAATATTTAAAAAAATATGTAGTATCAAGGATGTCGATATAAGTGGTGTCAAATCATGAAGACATATATTGATTTGTTTTGAACATGTAAGGCTCTCCTGTTGGTACTTTTCTAGGTTCTAGCCTCAATGTTCTTCGTATTGTTTAAGCCTTACATTAGATAGCCCGGGGCGCAACCCGTTTCTGGATCCGCCACTACGTGTGCGTGTGTGTTGGTCTGTTGACCACTTGCTACTTGGGGTTTCCAATTCCAAGCGTACTAGTACTACTACTATCACACTAGTAGCTAGTACAGACCAGAAGAGAGCAAGTTTTCTTTTCGTAGTCCAAATGTTGGATGGGCTCAGGTGTAGGCAAGGAAAAGGGAGAGGTAGGAATAATTAACTAATCTAGTGTCTAAATAGTTTTCCATGTGCAATATATTTCTTATATAAATCACAGCAAAAATGTAATTTAGACGGAAAAGTCAGAAATGGAAAAAGATAGAAGAATCAACTAGACTTGACCACGTAGAGCAACAGAAGCAAGGAAAGGCTGGCTTGATGTGGGCTGTTTGACTAGAGTACGCAGCACACTGCTCCTAGTCACGGTGGAAACAGAAGCAAGGAAAGGACACAAACAGAGAAGTCAAGTAGCGCCAGCGGAGACCTGTGGGCACATGCTGAAAAACTCCCATCATCATATTAGCTCTCAGGCCTGGGCTGACTGACCTGCACCCTCCCTCTAGTGCACAGTAACACCCTCTCTCTCTGTCAAAAATAGTTGCATGTAGCAAGCGGGTCACCGGCGTAGCGTGCGTTGCGCCGGCGAGGACGTGGGCGGGACGCGGCAGGCACGGTCCTGGCAGCAGGTCACCCGGCCCTGGCACGACGGGGCAGCGACCACGACGACCGAAGCGAGCAGGGCGACCACATGCACAGCAGCGGCTGAGTCAAGTCTTCTATACTTAGGATTGTCTTCAACATGAGATTGGATTAAATTCTAAATTTTTGTTTTTGCAGGCCACAAAATATTCTGATGGTTCCAAGATCTTGTTCACTTACTAGAAAACTATGACATTTTCCGTAACTAGAAGCAACGAAATTTTTACATACATGTATTTAATAAAAAGCCTCATCACGACACCAATTATTATAGACATGTCAATAGTCTTGTATTTCCTAATGATTTGACCTATCATTTTTACGAAAATAACAAGATTAAGCAACACACCAAACATGAAATGAAGGATAATTATGATGCTTATGACATGATTAAGCATTTTAATTAGTGCTTAACACCGTGTGTTACAAGTGTGAGCAATCTTTGCAACGTTGGATCATTGCCCTGGTTGTCTTTCAAGT
Organism: Saccharum hybrid cultivar R570; assembly: GCA_038087645.1. Lineage (NCBI taxonomy): Eukaryota > Viridiplantae > Streptophyta > Magnoliopsida > Poales > Poaceae > Saccharum > Saccharum hybrid cultivar. Next base: position 17,970,130 of record JAQSUU010000443.1, read on the forward strand.
TCTGGCAACGATCTGTGCTGGATACTGTAATTTTCCATTTTTCCTTCAGTGAATCTGTAGGGTTGAAATCTCACCCTCTCTTTCCCAAAGGTGCATGTAGGTGCGCCACACTTCATCCCTGTTCGTTTCGCTGAAATTTGGTGCTGAAGAACAGGGCGAATATCATCGTGTAAACGATTCACATGGTATAGTGTGAAACTTCAAATTCGTTGCCCAGCTCTTCAACTGGAACTTGGTTCTGTGCATCATTCCTTCGGGAATTAGGGATTGTCTCTCTCCAAAGATGGACAACATCAGTTTTCAGCTCAAGAGAGATCTTGGCATCAGTGATCAGATGGTAGTTGAGTTTTTCCCCAAATTTCATATTAGCAATGCAAAAACTGATCAAACAAGGCACTTAAAAAAGAAACAAGGAATAATAAATTTGAAGGGACTGTTGCAGCCATGCAGGTCTCCTGGATTTTTTCGTTAATGCTACTGTTCGGTCGTCCGGACGGACCGACCCCGCCCGAGTCGCCCAACAAACCCTGCTGAAGGCTCTAGTTTGATTTTGGTGAATTGATGAAACCTATGTGCTAACCTATTTACTCTAGTGATTATGAGATAGGTGACACATTCCAAGTGGTGAAGCAAATGGTGAAGATCAGGATAATGGTGTGACCATGGTGATGATCAAGTGCTTGGACTTGAAAAAGAAGAAATAGAAAAATAAAAAGCTCAAGAAAAAGGTGAAACTTGATAGAAGCCTTTTGGTTTGGTGATCAAGACACTTAGTGAGTGTGATCACATTTAGGATCGATAGTCATACTATTAAGAGAGATGAAACTCGTATCGAAATGCGGTTATCAAAGTGCCACTAGATGTTCTAACTCATTGCATATGTATTTAGATTCTAGTGAGTGCTAACACCTTTAAAAATATTTGTGAAAATATGCTAACACACATGCACAAGGTGAAACACTTGGTGGTTAGCACATTTGAGCAACGGTGGAGAAGTTGGTGAAGTGAAGGAGGTGATTGTCACTGTTTTATAGTGACCGGACGCTGAGGTCGAACTGACTGGACGCTGAGGAGAGTCCGGTCATTTATAATTTTGCTTGGTGCGTTTGGGCTCTGACTGAGGTGTGACTAGATGCAGGGTCAACATGTGACTTGACGTGTCGCTTGATAGTGCGGTTGAGGTTGACATATGGTGACCGCAAGCGCGGAGTTGAGGCTATGAGGATCTGACGCGGTGGAGCGTCCGATCGCATTTTGGGCGCTCTAGAACGTCTCTGGAAACGACCTGACACCGGGCGCTGGAGTTGATCGGCGCGTCCAGTCGACTGTTGGGGACGCGCGGTGTTGTGCTGACTTGACGCGGCGCTTGTGAGTCAGGTCGATCGAGAGCGCATTCGGTCATGACTTAAAGCGCGCGGGAACGGCTACTAGCCATTGGCATCGCACAGCTAACATTCGAAGCAGGGGACACGTGGCACTCATCGGGCGACTGGACGCCAGAGGCGTGCGTCCGGTCACCTCTGACCAGCGCGTCCGGTCGGCTCGCTGTGAGTTGCCCGTGGTGCTCAATGTAACACCCCGGTGTTACACATGTATTTAGCATTGCAAATCATACGCATGATGCATCATTTGCATTCATAATCACATGTGAAGTAAAGTATAGCTTTGAGTTGAAATATGTGAAACGTCGCTTTGAAACATGAATGTTGCATATACTTGTTAGGTTTATTTTTGCCCAAATTATGCTCGCTAGATCAATAAAACATGTTTGGTTGTAAATACAAATCACTTAGAAATAATTATCATGCAATTTGGAGCAAAGTTGGTATTCAAACTTTTGGCAAAATATGCTTTTAAAAAATATTCTTGAAAATGGTAAAAAACCCTTCATATTTAGCTTTTACATCCCAATTTAAAATCTATGCAGAATTTTTAGTTGGTCCCTAAAGCAAAGTTGTAGAGGATTAAATTCTAATCAACTTTTATTTTTTGGGCCATTTCAAGAAAAGGTCATATTCTTGCTCAAAATGTGATTTGAAACTATTGTTTGAAATTTATTTGAAAATAGAATTTGGAAAACAGTTTTCTCTCCTTAACGGGCCGCCGCCTCCCATCCGGCCCACTGGCCGAAGCTAGCCTAGCTCGCCCCACCCCGCCTCCTTCCTTCTCCTGCGCGCGTCGCGCCCGACCGCAGCAGGCACCGCGTGCCCCGTGGCCGCCATGCGCCGGCGCCGGCAGCACCTGGCGTCCGGTGGCCCCTGCGGCTGCGCTCAACCCCGCTCTGAAAGGTCTTGATGGCTAGAGGGGGGTGAATAGCCTAATAAAACTTTCTACAAAAAGTGCTAGACAATTTAATTAGCAATAACAAAAGTGAGAAGCGAGTTTTGCCTAGCCTATGAAGTGTTGAGCCACCTATCCAAAAGACAATTCTAATATATTTCACTCAACCGCACAAGTCAAACCGCAAGGGAAAAACTAGAAGGCTACTCTACTCAAGCTACTAAGCACTAGAGAAAACAACTAAGTACTTGAAATGTGATACAAGAGTAGGTTAAGAAATATTTCACCGAGGGGCGATGAATTGAGCCAACCAATCAATATTTTCAAGTGATGATATTCAAGATAACCAAACCACCGAGACAAATCAATCACAATCAATGAAGTGAAGACACGATGATTTATCCCGAGGTTCACGTGCTTGCCGACACGCTAGTCCCCGTTGTGTCCCCCTACACCACGTGGTTCGGTGGCTAATCGGTATCACACACCGAGCCTCTCAAAAGGCGCCACAAGAACCTACCAAATGGCAAGAAGTTTCGACACGAGCAATCCACTAGAGTTGGAATTCGGCGCTCCACCAGGGGAACCACAACAACCCCTCACAACAAGCTCACCGGAGCCGGCCATGAACAATCACCAACACATGCCAGACCTTCACCGCTGCTCCAAGCCGTCTAGGTGGCGGCAACCACCAAGAGAAATAAGAATCCCTCAGCAAATAAACACCCAAGTGCCAGCTAGATGCAAACTCACAAGTAAATGCACTTGAGATCACACAATCTCGCTTTGATTAGACAAACAAGCAAGGGAGAAAGAGTGGAGGGGATGTGCTCAGCTCAAAGGAGTGCTAGAATGATCAACAAGCCAAGAGTTACTCCAAAGAGCCGACCAACAAGTATTTATAGACGTACCCCTTCGAATAGAGCCGTTAGGCACTTGATTCTGCTACAGTCGCGCTGACCAAACGCACTAGTCGCACAGACCGGACGCGCGAAGCTCGACCGGACGCGCTGGTCCCGTAACCGACTGGACGCGCTGGTCAAGCCGAGCAACGTCCTAGCGAGTTAGTGACCGGACGCGCACGCTAGATGAACCGGACGCCACAGGGCCAGCGTCTGGTTTGAGTCCAGTAAGCACCCACCATGACCGCGTCTGGTCGATCGTGACCGGACGTGCCACTACGTCCAATCAGAAGACCAAGACGTGCGCAAACACTGAGCACTGATCGGACGCGTCCGGTCAAACAGAGACCGCGTCCGGTCACCTCTGTGACCTCCGTTCGCCTCCGTTTCTTCGCGTTTGGCGCAGTGGAAAATAGACGTTTCATTTCTGAAAAGCACTGAATCTCAAACCCCTCTTTACCGCTCAAACTCCATCGCCTTCGCAAATGTGCTAACATTACCAAGTGTACATCATCATGTGCATGTGTGTTAGCATTTTCATAATCATTTTGAGGCGTTAAGTTAGCTCTCCACTAAATCTAAATGCATATGCAAATGAATTTTCATCTAGTGGCACTTAAGTGATCAATAGCTCCAGAAATTCCCGTCTTTATAGTACGACTATCGATCCTAAGCCATCCACACCCTCTATGATGTCTTGGATGCAAAATAAAAATCCCTACAAGATACCTTTGCCTTGATCATCACTTGTTGCACCTTGTTTCAACTCCATCATGGTAAGTACTTCATCATCACATTACTTGATCAACATGCTTCACCATGTCATTGCACCAATCACATTATAGCTACACATATTCTTATGCACATGTGGTTAGTACTTAGGCATTGTCACTAATTGTCAACACCAAACATAGGACTTTCACCCTCCCATGCCTCAGCTCCATCAGTCGCGCCGCTCAGTCCCTCTCCATCCTCCTCGCTTCCGCACCGCAGCTCAACAAGACGAGCGGCTCTTCTCTGCCACCACCGTGCGCGCGCTCGTCGGAGACACATGTTCCGGCCACCGCGCTGCACCAACGAAGCCTCCATCTTCACGATAGCTCCTTTTCCCCCTCGCGCAGCCCGTGCTCGCTTCGGTACGCCTTGGTAAGCTTCCTCCGCGCCGGAATAGCTCACCAGAGTTGAGTGCTCCTCGCCGGAGTGCACTGCTCCACGGACCTCGCTCTCCCGCTCCTCCTCTCGCCCCGATTTCGAGCGCATCTACACCCTCTCGCTCTCCCGGTGCTCAGACGCCGCTCCCCGCGCCACACCGTGGCCGGAGGCGTGCTCCCACCGGTGAGCCATGCCACCAAGCCGCCATGGTCGTGGGCGAGCTCAATTGCGAGCTCCTCCAGCCTCGCCGCTTGCACCAACGTGTCCGCCTTGGCACTGTGGTCGTGGTGGTGGTGACCTCGTCGCCGGCGACCTCGCCGTCGGCGAGATCCCGCAGACCCGCCGCCGCCTCTACCTCTTCCCGCTTACGGGAGGGGTTAGGTTCCCCCGTGGGCCTGCCTGTCTGCCTCTCCCCGCGCGCGCGTGTGCACAGCCCTGGGTGTGCTTAGCATTTTCGACCGGTTGGGTTTAAAATGATTTTAAAAATAGATTTTCAAAAAATGAGAAAATGATTCCAAAAATCATATCTTGAGATTTATGGCTCCAAAAATTGTGAAACAAATTTTCGTAGACTTCTTAGAAGTAGATCTATGGTTTAAAAATATTGGATGTTGAATTTGTGATACTTTTCTATGGAGCTTTATTTAATTATTAAAATTGCTATTTTCTTGAGAAATGCATAATAAATCATAGAAAGCTTAGAAAATTATGGTTCCCATTTTGTTAATCTTATTTAGTGATGTACTTTACATGAAAAATATATGGCATATTCTGAAGTGCTTTTATTTGCTAATTTTTGTTATTTTGCTAGAGAGAAAAAATATGTGTAAAATATGGGCCTGAGAATTTTTATACAGTGCTTATATACTAAGTAGAACATAGGAAAAATGCTAAATCTATTGTTTGATACTTTTCATAATACAACGTATTTTCATGCTCATATTTAGGTTCTAGCTTGTAATTTTTGTGTAGGCTATTTCACTTATCCAAATGTCATGAAAATTTTATGGTAGTCTACTTAGAGTAGTACTATGCCATGGTAATTTTCTAAGATCTTTCTGTGCTACCAAAATAGATGTTGCTATTCAAACCTAATGATAATTAGGGTTTAATTAAATCTTGCCTTATGCATGCTTAGGGAATTAGTGAACATTTGGTGTATCTTTGAAGCATTTTAACCTGATGTTGTGACTTAGCATGTTAGTACAGTGGTTGTAGTATTAGTGTGGCAGTACTTATGTGTGGCTACATGATAGTTAGTAGTAAAAAAAATATAGTAGATGACATGTACTTATAGTACATGTTCTTGGATGATGTTGACTACCTTGTATGAAAATTTTACTATACTCTGCCCATTAAAGCATATTCATTGTGTGCATTTCATCCGATGCACCTTTTTGCATAAGCACTTACGCACCTGCATCATACAAGATCGCAAACAGAGAATCCAGTCGTCGTACCCGAGGAGCCGGAAGAGCAGCTTGAGGTGCAGCCACATGAGGTGCCCGAAGCCGACGAGGAGGACGTTGAGGAGCTTCCGGAGTGCCCCGATCACCGTCCGAGTTCCTTCGAGAGAGGCAAGCTCCGGAGCATTTCTTTGTCGGTTTATAAATATTTAATTAATGCTTTACTTTAATTGATGCATTACGTTTAGGAGTTGTTTGCAACCATTGCTGCATTATATCTTGTTTATCTTTGTTATACTATATCTTTGTTATCCTAGTATCCACAGTCGAGTCAATGCTTAGTTGGCTTAGACCGGTAGAAGTCGGGTGATTTCCTGTCATCTGCAAGCTATAGGTGGTTACTTGGATCTGTTTGGATAATTATGTCATCATGGAATAACTAAGTATTAATTTGAAGTTGAGACCGGATGGACACTTACAGAGTTTCGGATTGTAGTGTTTTTCCGTCTGTGTCGATTAAGGACCGATCGTTGTTGGGTCTTGGGTCATATTGAACGTATGCCTTACATTTAGCTGGCCGAATAACGTACCTTTCGACCGCGAAGCTGGAAGATTATTCGGGCCGAGTGGATTGCCCGTAGCGCACTGTACCGGAGAAGGTGTGGTAGGACATGGGGGCGCGATGATAAGACCGAAAGACAGTCGGTCGGTTCTCAGGTACATGTGGTTCCTGGCGAACTCGAGATTTTATTTGGATAGTTGACTCGGTGACCAATATCTCACTTTAGCGGGTGAGTGAGGTTTGTGTGAGGAATAAATTACCAGCTGGTTAATAATCGATTCAAATCATCATCGTTCACTGGATAGTGAACACTTGACTTGAGTTACTTTATCGTAGTATTGTTGATGGAACACTCGGACAGTTATAATGGATATGACATTATGGAAGTGCTAATGATCATTGATTATTATTAATTGCTTAATCACATGCTTGCTCTAGTATAGGTGCAAATGTAGCCAACAAGTTAATAATGATTAATTTGACATAATGCTTTTGGAAAAGGTTCTTGAAATGTTAAAAATGTCTTTTTACAAATGAGTCAACTACACCACTATAAAGCCCTTCATAATCCTTGGTATCACTTTATTTTTTGTTATGTTAGGTAAGTCTAGCTGAATACCTTCTTGTACTCAGGGTTTTGTTCCCACTTGTTGCAGATGGGCAGATGTATTACGGCTACTGTATCAACTGCCTTTATCCTGCGATAGGTGATGCTTAGGACAATGAGCAATGGTCATTCCTTACGTCTCATCTAATGCTTTTGTTGGAGATGATCATCAGCTGGCACTGTACTTGAACTCCGTGTGAGTGTGTGTGGATTTGAACAAATTGCTTCCGCTACTTTATATTTGAGCTCGGTTTGTAATAACTATGTTTAAACTCTGATGTATCTATGATGCGAACTTTTTATGTAATATGTGGTGGTGACCGCTAAACTTATTACGGTCTTGGCTGGTATGTGAGTTGGTTTGAAATCCTTTGTGATTTCATGGACTACCGGGTTATACGGGCTTAAGTTTGCTAAATCGTCTGCTCCGACGGGTGATTTTCTTACTTAATTTCATATAATTGGTCGGTTCTGTTACACTCAACAGCTTTATTCGTGGGGGCTCTCTATTTAAGCCCCTTGGCCGGCTCAAGCTCACTCTCTTGGCCATTTGCATTGACATAGCAACCTTGTGAGCTTAGCTAAAACTCTCCCACTCATCTCTATCATTGATTCATCATCTTTGTGAGATTAAGAGTGAATCCAAGTGTATTGCTTGAGTGATTGCATCTAGAGGCACTTGGTGATTGTGTTTCGCTGTGGGATTCACTTGTTACTCTTGGTGGTTGCTGCCACCTAGACGGCTTGGTGTGGCGATGATCGTCGAGCGGAGGAAGGTGATTGTCTCCAGCTCCAATCGTGATGATTGTGATGAGTTCCTGACCTTTCTCCGGTGGAGAGCCAAAATATACTCTACTGGATTGATCGTGGCTTGTGTGATCCTCATCTTGTGTTGGTTGTATGGCACCCTATTGAGGGTTTGACGTGTGATACCAATTAGCGCGTGAGTCTCCAAGTGAGTGTATCGCCACAACGAGGACTAGCTTACCGGCAAGTGAATCTCGATAAAAAAATCTTGTGTCATCTTGTACGAGGATTTTATTAGTTATCTTGTGATTGATTGTGATAATCTATTGATTGGTTCATTTGTTGACACGTCGGTATAACTCATTATCCCTCTCGTGTACTTACATTCTTAGTGTAACTAGACTCTTTAATGTAATTAGTTTTGAGAACTAGCTTGTGTCGAGTCTAATGGTTAGTGATGCTTTTTAGTTAGTCCTTGAGAGCTCACTAATTTAGTGTGGTGACTTAGCCTCTGTGTGCATAGAGACTATAGAAACTAGAATTATGGTAGGTGACTTGTATTTTTAGTAGGCTACTATAACATTCGCTTCGTCTCATATTTGTTTAACCACTTTGTTGAGTGTTGTTGTAGAATTTTTTATTGGCTATTCACTCCCCTTCTAGCCATTAGGACCTTTCACCTGCCCACACCGGTGCACTGCTCCCGTCCGCATATGGCTCGTAGCCTCTCATCCACATGTTCCTAACCTTAGCCGTTGTCTCCATTCTTAAAAAAAATCACCACTGCGATTGCCATGACATCCTCCTCTCTCCTCTCCCATGAATCCAGTGGCACCCCTCCTCTACATGCATCTTCCCTCAAGCCCGGCGGCCTCCATGGCATCCCCTCCCCCACTCCATGGTGGCCGCGACCCTCCCCACGTCCCATCAGATCTAGCAGGCGAGCTCGAGCACGCTGCTGATCCTCCCCTAGCCCGCCTAGCGGCCTTCTCTACAGATCCAGCAGCATCTCCTCTCCCTCAGTCGATGACGGGCATGGTGGGGGCGTGTGGGCGCGCACCATCAGCGTCGTGCGATCCACCTCGCCCGTCGCGGAAGGGGAAGCAGGGAAAGCATGCGCCTGCGCCCCCATCCACCTTGTGTCGTCGGCAGGAAGGGGAGGCCTGCTCCACCGCAGTTCCCCACTAGGTAGGTCATGGCCGCACGGGTGATGCTGCGTTTCAAGTGTTTCTAGACGATTTTCCAGACATGTTGTGAGAATATGTTTCAAGTGTTTTAGATGTTTCATGTGGATGTTGCGAGTGTTTCATGTGGATGTTGCATATGTTGCAATAGTTGTACGTGTATGTTGCAAGTGTCTATCCTCAATATTTCATCTGTTTTTTTTTGTACATGTATCTTTGCAAGTGTTTCATACGCATGTCTCAGGTGTGTTATATCTTCTTTCGTATGTTGCAAGTGTTACATCTGGATGTTTGAAAAGTAGATCAGGATATTGCACACATTGCAATGGTGTTTCAACTATATGTCTCAAATGTTTCATCTGTTTTAGACGTATGTTGCAAATATTTCATATGAATGTTGTAAAAGTAGTGGGCCCTGTAGCTGCTGGGCCCGTGCATACGTGTAGGAGCGAAAGGGCGCGAGCCGCAGGTGTGGAAAATGGGAACGAGCGTAGATCGAGACATGCGCGGAAACGGAGCGATGTGGGCCTCCACAGGCAGGCGCGCGAGGCAGGCCTAGCTGTCGCGAGATGACGCGAGTGTCGGGACACTAGCGTCTAGATAGGGGCTTGTTCTGCTGGTCATATTTCAGCTGGTTTCAGCTGGTTTCGGCTTGTTTCTCTCTCACATAATGATGTTCAATCAGCCAAAATCAGCTGAAATTCTACCAGCCGAACAGGTCCACGATGTCCGGGCACTAACAGTTTTTTTTTTATTGGGTCCATCGTAATCCCAGAGCAGACGAGTCCAGAACCTTGTCAGGCAACGAAAGCGACACGTCGCACTTGTGTGCCGCGCACTGCTGCCAAAAGAAAACATGGGCGTCCAGCGTCTGCTGAGGCTGAGGATGGCGTCACACTCGTGCTCCCGCCCCGCCCCCGCCGCCGCCTTGGCGCCGCGCGCCGCGCGTCCGCTCTCCTCTCTCCTCCTCGCTCCCTCGCCCTCTGCCGCGCGCCCTCGGTCCGCGCCCCTCTCGTGCGCGGCTCGGCCGTGCCGGGGCCACGCGGCGGCGTCCGCGTCGCGCGGCGCGGCAGGGCGGAGGCCCCCAAGCGTGGCGGCGATGTCGTCGTCGACGCCGCCGCCGGGGCCCGTGCAGAAGTCGGAGGAGGAGTGGCAGGCCATCCTCACGCCGGAGCAGTTCAACATCCTACGCCGCAAGGGCACCGAGTAAGATTTTAAACCGCACTAGCCACATCTCTTGTCCTTCGCTGTTGTTGCTGAATTTGTCTTGTTGACGGTAGTGACAAATTGCATCGTCACTGCTAGTAGTAGATACGCATTCTGATCAACCCAAGTTAAATTCAATTGCATAAGCATTAGCAAAGATCGCCTAGAATGTACATCACCATGCTCTCGCCCGCTACATATATCATTAATTGATAGCTAGACACATGACTGTGCCGTGCGCTTGACTGCAGAAGTTGATTCTAATTTTCTACCAGTATTTGGATAGTACAATTATTAGATGGATTGTAAAATTTGAAGAATTTGTAATTAGAGCACGGAAATGCTGACGAGTTGAAGCTACATCATTACTGAATCACGCCATCCATCTTATTAGTTGCTATTTTGAACTACTGCACGTTTTGTACTGAAATTATATTATACACAAAATCCACATAGAGGTCAAGGCAGCAACCGGTTATAGCCCTTGAATCCTAATTGTAGATTGCCCTTGACAGTAAGCAAATTTGTTCACCTACTCAACAAAAGAGGTCCCTGATTTGCTCTCCAGATTTCATCTAATTCTATGTGTGCACCTTGGTTATGCATCTTTCTGTGGTGCTCGTGTTACATTTCTTCCATGTGCCTCTTCATTTCATGGTGGTGTTTTCTTTCAGTATTTCAAAAAATCTAGCCAAATATAACATAAATACAATGTTAATCCATAGAAGATGGAACAAGTAGCTGGAGAAATTGGTGTAGCCACCTTGTGAAGGTCACTTTGCAAATCGAGAAGAATCCAATAATTGTGTAAACTAGAGTAGGTTGCGTACAATTGATCATGTCATTAACTATAGGTGTTAATAATATAGAGAAAAATGTTGTCTTATCATTGCAATAAACCAAGATAAAAATTCAATGTCTTTGTAGTCCAGTTACGACTTCCAACACCCCAGTAGCCAATTAGTGACTGTGGATCTTGTTTTTACGGGCCTTACTTCCTTGTTTTATTAGAGGTAACTTAGAATTTTATAAATTGTCATGTTCTTTGGTTGAATTAGAGTGTAGAGCATGAGAGAAGCTGTGAACTATTTGATAAATTAACTAGCTCCAAGTTGTTTTTTTGTTAGTGTTGCTGCAGTTCTGGCTGTGGCTGATGCCTCACAGAGTTCTATAGTAATGCAAGAACATATTAATTGTTCCTATCCGGTGAAAAATACTTGACATTAGGATGTGTGACCGAAAGGAGGTTACTTGGAGTCCGTGTCACTATATTAAAATGAAGCATCAGGTTTGCAGCAGCAGCAGCAATAAAATAATAATAATAACTAATTTGACATAAAAAAAACAAATATCTGACCCTGACTTTGTTTTTTTTAGTAATGATCTATTGCCATTACCATGATTTTCTGCTTTTATGAGATATGAATTGCTAAAATGTAAGGCAGTCCATTTAATTTAAAATGTAAGGCAGTTTTTCCTGGGGCTATAAAACAGACGGTATGTGCTACTATTCTCATGTATTTATGTCTGTAAGTTACTATAACTAGTGTGCACCGTTTCCACATTGTAGCTTGGGAGTCATCGTTACATGCCAAATAATCATGGTACAACTATTAGTTTCTGACTGATGTTTGGCATGTGGTGTGGTGAAGCTGTTTCTCTGCTAAACTATTAACAGGTGTCATAGTTTTTTCTGAATTCGTTTGGTGGTCTGATTTCCCAGGTACCCTGGAACGGGTGAATACGACAAGTTCTTTGAGGAGGGCATTTATAAATGTGCTGGATGCGGAACTCCCTTATACAAATCATCTACAAAGTTCAACTCAGGGTGTGGCTGGCCGGCATTCTATGAGGGACTTCCTGGGGCCATAAAACAGACGGTATGTGCTACTATTCTCTCTTGTACATCAGGATGAGGAATATCCTGCTCTCTGGCCTTCTCTGCAATCTCAAGTATTAACTATTAAGTATCAACCAATATTTATTTGAACACTAGCCGGACCCTGATGGGAGGCGGACAGAGATCACATGTACTGCCTGTGGAGGACATTTGGGGCATATATTCAAAGGGGAGGGGTTTAAAACGCCTACCAACGAGCGACACTGTGTTAACAGCATTTCGCTCAAGTTCACTCCATCCTAGGAGGAAGTCGTACAGTAGATGCTCAACAACAGAATAACTGCTTGGCCTCTGTTGGTTGCTTTCATATTGTACAGTGAGTTATGAGATGGAATTTGTTATTCCTCTGATCATTTCTAACATGCTGTAACAATTTTTCAATCACAAGTGTTGGTCTTTGTTTATAAATCAGTGTACTTCTGCGGTTCTGTCTGTTAATGATTGCATGTTCAACTCCAGCCCAGATGTTGTATCTGGGAAGCGCAAACAATTGTATATTCATACACCCTTAGTTCCACATTAAGCAGCTCCGAGCCCGTGAGAAAGTCACAAACAATATGCAAGAATTTCAGGAAATGTTCAAGAAAAGTAGCTACATGGGCTTTAAGAACAAGTCACAAAGACTATTAGCATTGCACAAACACACCCATACCTTGCCTGAAATCTCGCGATTCATCAATCGGTAGTGTGAATGCACGGGAGGAAGAAGGCCATCAGTTGGACGGGAAGAAGAAACAACAACGCTGCGATGAAGATCGTACGGAACTGTTCAGTGTGAACCACTATCCTTTGCATCAGCTGTGGAGGTAGAAAGGACTCTGTTTGTTTGTCTGCGTTGGGCTTGATATGGTCATGTTTAGTCACTAGGCTATGATTTCGGCAGACTCTAAGCGAAGTAGCTAATGTTACAACCAAACATTCGAACTGGTTGAGCATGAAACAAACCAATCCTGCCCTAACACAGTTCCGGTCTGCTTCTCCAGTTTTGATCATTGTGGACAAGAAAATGGATTGCTGTACCCTGCATGAGCTTCCGCTGTAAGGAAAGCAGTTGCAATGCAGTCCAGCTTCTCAAGATAAAAACAGAGCCAGATAGAATTGAGACTGACATTATGATCGGAGTTACGCTTGCACTGATCTTCCAGCTCTCACACAAACTCAATTATAACCGTATGTAAGAATGTCTTGTCCAGTTGTCCTATTAATAAATCTGAAACCATTAATCTTATGGAGGGATTGGGCAATACAGAAACAGAATTAAAATTCTATTGTTGTTCAGTGAACTTATGCAGAACAATGTAACAAAGAAACATCATGGCTATCAGAGATTCTGAGCTGTTTGAGAAGTGCCCATCTCCATCTGCAACTAACATCTGGAGAATTCCTTCCTGTCCCCTGCAAACTGACAGACGACCAAATATACAATCTCAGTCCATGGAATAAGCAACAAAAAATATGAAAAAGAGTCTCATTATTGGGCATACTTGGGAGCCTATCTGTTTACCTGACATCCATGCTGATCATTTTAGGACATCAGCTAATCACATATGTAAAGCTTTAGGTTTGATCACTTTTGTTTCTTTTAGCCTGGCAGGCTTTCAAGGCTTGGACATCTGTTATGAAACGAGGTGATAGACATCTCGTTACTGAAGATAATATAATGCAATCTAAAATATTACATGAGTGGTACTAACATTCAGAATTCACTGCACATTCATGTTGAAGTAAAACCAAAAATTAACATCAACTCTCACATGACGATTAATGAGACAAAATAGATATTAGGTTCTGAAACTCAAGGTAACCTGTTATTGTTAAGGTCGCTTCTCCATGCCCACTCATTAAAAAAATAAATGCATCACAGAAGCATTGGAACACCATTTTGTGGTCAGCTTGAATGGACTGTAGGAAGTTAGTCTGGCAAACTTGATAATAGACTCAGGCCCTGAATTCTAGACAAATTGTCCAGTGGTTGCACCCATGAGGATGCATGGGCCATAATTTGCAAATGTTTGGATTTCCTATGTCACAAAAAAGCAAGACATTTAGTGGCTGCCCAGGCCGAATGAAATTATACAAGTTCAGGACAATGCACTTTAGTAGCAAAAATTTAAGAGTGCTTCATTTTCTCTCCAATTCCAATGAGAATGCTAAATGCCGATTATCAGTATATTTTATTTACTCAGGTCCTTTCTGGTACTTGTTATTTGCATCATTTTACATCACTGCCTTGGATTAGACTAGATGTGGAACACCTCTCTAAAGGACCAGGCATGTAAAAGTGATGTAGGGCCCATCGATCACATAAAAGTGATCTGGACGACATATGGATGCTTGACGATCACTGCTCTCACTTTAGAACATACATAATGCGGTTCAGGACAAATCGTACGACGAGTGAAGAATATGCATACCCTACTTCTAATACAATATAGTTCTTTTGCTCTAAACTTAAGTTTGTTCTAGTTCTCACTTTCTCATGGTGACATTAGATAGATTATACTTTTGATGCTTCTCAAGCTCACTGAATTAGTTAAGAAAAAAACTACATGTAAACCACTGAGCTCCATCAGTAACAGATTCCTCCAAAAGGAACTCCCACCCCTAACTTCATGCGAAGTTGACAGAGTTCATTCCTCTAGCTTAGCCAAATTAGTCAAATAAATCCTATCCTATAACCAAAACAATTGCCCTCTAAACTCAGTTCTTAAAAGACTAACACATCTTACAAATATCAATCAACTGAAAGCAGCTTTGTTAGAGACATTTGGATTTCCTTTGCTAGTATACAATTCCAATCTCATCTGGGAACTAACAAATCTTGTTAGAAAATATATCGCGAATAAGAAGACCTACGTGCTTGGCAGGCCTTCCAGTTGCGATTTGACTCAATGAGGCAGTCCTGCAAACAAATAATGAAAAGATCCAAATCTGAGAGGCCTAAGATTGGTATTGAAGGAAATGAGTGACTTGCCTGGCTGTGGTGGGGAAAGGAGAGACAGTACCTGGAGAGATAGATATACTGTGGCACACTCGTTAAGCTGCTTCACACTCTCGTCCTCCTCATCTGCATCTGTTGCATGTAGGGGTGTTGGGATGCAGGCAGTGGCACATTGCTACCATTGCTTGAGGAAGATTCCATTGCAAGCTTGGTTTGGTGGTGGCACCTCAATCAGTCTGTTTTGGCCTTTCAGTTGCCTTTAAAAGGATTGGACCTATAAAAATGCCATAAAAAGTGGTAACTTTTGACGATAATAGAGTCATTTTTTTTTAAAAAAAAGGAACTGCAAGACGTGAACTAGAGCCTGTTCTACCAACTACTATAGCTGTGTGAATGTTAAGATAAATTTCTAATCAGAATTATAATTAAAAAGCAACAATTTACATTGCCCAGCCATTATTTCAGCTATTAGGGTGTTCAACAGGGCTCCGCTCTAGGATTTTCCCTGATCCAAACAGGATGTACTTGATCAACATAATAAGGAGACAGCCCTGAAAATGTTCACCCAGCAGGTTGGCTCCAAACACAGGAGAGATTCTAGGAGAAATAGAACGTGCTTCCCTGGCAGGTTGGTAGCTTTAGTGTCAAATAAAAAACACAGTTCGCTGGGTTCATGCATTTTTGTTATTCTAAGTATGTGCATACATGCAGCAAGGTGTGTGGTACGTGAGTCCCTAGCAAACAATGGTTGCATGTGTCTGCCGTCTTTTTTCTGAGAAGATGCTCAAATCCATACTTTCTTGCACATGAATGTTATGAAGCTTTCTGGTTTTATTTTCCCTTTTACAAATTTGTCAACGTCGACCAAAAGGCAGCCCAAAAGTATGTTAACATAGAATAACTATATAGAAGAGTTCCAACAAGATATGGATCCCAAAAGATGTAACTAGGTAAGATATCCTAACAATCTGTTTGACCTATGCATTTTGTTCATACCACAACAACAACAACAACATAGCCTTTTGTCCCAAGCAAGTTGGGGTAGGCTAGAGATGAAACCCAAAAGAGACGATAAACAGAGAGACACATAAAGGGACATAAATGGCACAAGACAGAAAGAGGTCACGGTTCAGGCACGTTGATTGCCAGTCTCCAAGCGCTCCTGTCCAATTCATGTAATCATGTTATAGTCCACATGAAGACGTAAGATATCCTAACAATCTGTTTGACCTGCACATTTTGTTTACACTAATTCGCATATAGTCCATGCACACATATTGAGTTAAAAATGCACTGCTGTTAGGTTAAATGGTTAAGAAATGGTCCAATTCAGCAAACAAATGTTGCAAACATGCTAAATAGTTCTGATTTAAAATCTAGCTGGAAAAAAAATTACAATTACATACACATGCTGCTAATAACATATGCTGGTGCTGACAAAAATATTACAAGTCAACACCTAAAATAGTATTCACATATTAGCAATCAAAGTTATAAAATGTTTGCATGCACTGCATGTCCCTATGGAACACCAATTGAGATTTTTTCTTTCTTTCTATGCAGTTAGGATATACATATATCGTTTGCGGTTCCATTATGAGTTCAGAAAGCACACATGCTGGGCAGTCAACTCGCAAAAAAAAAAATCTGTAACAGGCTGTTCAATCTATCTATATTTAGCAAAGTCACAAAGATGAACCAGGCAGATGGCAGCTCAAGAACACAAAAAAAGGCATTAATACAGGAGTTTGTTTCAAATAAAAGGCAGAACACAGATAAACCCCGTCGAAGCTCGCAGCAATACATTGGGGGGATTTGCCTAATATGAATCAACATGTGCGTAAGTCTCATATGTCGTAATATAGTTTGATGGAAGCGCTAATTATATACGTACTATTGATAATAATTAGGTCACAATCACAAATAAACTAGAGGGGATATCAATATATGAGTATAGGGGCAGACCCATTAAAGGACATGGGTGTACACTTGTACACCCAATAATTTTTGCAAAAAAAATCAAAGTAAGTAGCCATCTATACACCTGTAATTAGATCTAGAGATAGCCAAATAGTTTAAGTTAGCGTTCAGGTGCCCGGTTTTGCACAGCACAAATGGAAGAGAAAGGGACAAAGGCCCAGGAAGGACTGACAAACACCTGGGCACTGGCGTATGGCGTCGGCGATCGCCTAGTTGCCGCACGAGAGAGACGGAGTGAGCAAGCATGCTGGGTGAACGGCAGAAGAATTTTTTTTACTTTTAAACTTCTTATAAATCGATATTTCAATACTAACCTCTTCCATAAATTATTTTTAGATCAAGCCCTTTGGACATGTCAGTGCGCCTGGCACAACAGAAAGATAATGTCTCGTCACATGCACTGACGTGATAAGCCTTGCCACATGTGTGGCCTTCCTGTGGGCTCTGACTTATCCCCCCCGCCCCCCCCCCCCCCTGGCATGACAAGCCTGACACAGGTCATACGGCAGCCCCTCTTCCTCCTCCATCTCTCTCTTTGCTTGTTCCCAACAAGGTGAAACCTACTCGGGTGTCACGCAGTTGGCAACGTCCTGGAGCTAAGTGTTCGTTGGGGAAGTGATCAACGTTATTGGAGTCAAGATAAATCTCTGACTAACACTCGTTTCATGGCATTTGCATAAGGTCTATGGTTTTAGGTTTTCATTTTTGATTTGGAATGTTTGTGCAATATAGTTGCTAGTTTTTTTTTCGATGGGATGCATGTTTTAGGTGCAGTGTATTGTCTACCCGTCCATTTGATGTGATATCCAAAAACATGCAATGAATAGTGTCAAATTTCGACGTTTACATTTTGTTGTTTTAGTTTTTGCAAAATGAGCTAGTGTTATATTTGAATTACCATGGTACCATTTTTTCTTGTTCCTGTTGCAACGCACCGGCATAATCCTAATAACTCCGTAAACAATTAGTCCCTCTTCTTTAGTTCTCTTTGTCAAATCCGAATGTCAGGTCAGATAAACTTTGTTTTCGCCTACATGTAGATAGAAGAGAATGGAAGGGGAGAGTTCGCAGTTCTCACCAGGCTTGTCGCCGGACGGGCTGGAGAGCGGACGGCGCGGGGCTGGGGGGGCGCCGGCGTGGCTACAGACGGCAGCGCCGGGCTGGGAGGCGCGCCGGCGCGGCTGGAGAAGCCGAGACGGCGGCGGGCGGCGCAGGAACTGCTTGGGGCGCGGAGGCGGAGATCTAGGTCCTGGGGAGTCCGCCGGTCGGGCTGGGGCTGGGGGCGGCGCCGTCACTTGTCGCGCGGTGCCACGTCCCCCGTCGCGCGGAGGAAGGAGGCGGCGGAGTCGCGGTCGCGCGGAGACGGGGAGATAACTTTTTACCGTTATCACGAATGGCCACTCCTGATATAGCAGCTTTAGATTTGGCGCTACGTGATTAGCATTGGAGAGAAAAAAAACGTTCGCGTGGCACGCCAGCTCCTCTGTCCAGCTCGGATCCGAGTCAGCAGGACGATGTGAAATGACTGGACTACCCTTGGCGTCTGTATGACCCCGCTGGCCACTCCCCTCTCTCTCATCGGCTCCCCTTTTCTCCTTTCTCTGGTCCGCGCGCGACGCTCGCCAGCCAGCGTCGCCGCCGCGCACAACGCCGTCACCCACCGCGAGCCATTTCCTCCTCCCATTATGCCGAGTCATCTGGAGCTAGAAGGACGATGAGTCGGGTCCAAGGTAGCCGGTGCTCCCACATTCCCTCTGCATGTCTGGATCCTGTAGGTGAGTTGAGCGGCTTCCCATTGTTATGTGCCTCGAACTGTGGCCTTGCTCGGGTGGTGGAGGGGCGAACCAAAAAGGAAGGTGACAACCATGAGCGTCTTTTCTTCAAGTGCGGGAGGAACGGGGTGAGTTCCGTGTAATGTGTATTCCCTTCCCTCGTTGTCACAGTTAGGGTTCTAACTTTGCTTTTTTCTTAAGTATCCCAAGCTGTGTGGGTTCTATAGATTCGAGAAGCAGTACTTCGAGCATCTAAAGTCGAAGGGCATCATCTAGGTTCGGCCGTCGAACTAGGCAGAATTGGATTTGGTGGATGATGAAAATGGTTCAATTAACAGTCCAGATCGTCCAGTCAAGAAAGGGAAAGACTTGGAGCGGAAGATGGAGTCTCTGATTTTCAAGATGAACATGTTCATCATTGTTGTTGTATCAGTTGTTGTTGGAGTTGTGCTCATGTATGTTTTAATGAAGTGACAATGTATGACATGTCCAATTGTGTGTCAATGTGAAAATGTATGGAAATGAAAATGGTGTTTCAATGTGTCTTGTGGCAGTGCCTTGGTAGATAACAAACACATCAGATAATGCACATGTTTAACCATGATAGAATAAACTTAACAGATCACACAAAACAGATGGAACAAATTAACCTTAAACCATTGAACAGTGCTACATTCAGGCCACATCAAATAGAGTTGTTCAAAGGAGTTGCCACAAGTTTCGGCCACATACAAAGGTTCAGGGCAATTACATGGTTCTAGCCACTTACAGAACACATGTTCAGGCCACGACAAGGCCACAGTTACACAAAAAAAGTCATTTTGAGGGCCTTTTACAAGCAAAATGAATATCTTCCCTGCTGTTTTTCCACTCTATGCATTCACTTCTCCCCCTTCTTGGCTGGACTCTTCTTAGCTGGACTCTTCTTTGTTGGAATCTTCTTGATCTTTGTTGCAAGCTGCTTCTTCCTTGGGGTGAACTTCTTAGGAGGTGGGTCAACATCTATTGCTGCAGTTTCATCAGGCTCACTGACAAGTTGGAGCTCATGGCATAGGTTCCTATTTGTGACCAAATTTCATCAGAATGGCACAACAAGAAGACTAGTAGTACTGTTTTTAAGTATGACATATCTCCTAGTGCTTGTAGAGGGTGGTGATGGTGGTGGAGGCTCAACCTCAATTGGTGGCACATCAAGGGCAGTCCTCTCAGCAGCAGCTGCAGCTTCTGCTGCTGCAGATGCCTTTGTTGTAGCTTCTTGGGCCTCCTTTGCAGCCCTAGCTGCTGCTTCTCTAGCCACTGCTGCCCTTGTCCTAGGTGTGTTTGCCCCATTTGATGTGGGGTATGTCTTGGTCTTCTTCCTCCTAGGTCTAGGTGCTGACTTCTTGGTTCTTTTCCTATAATGTTAGTGTTAGGTATCATTGTTTGAAAGTAACAAGAATAGAAAGCATTCAGTGTGTACATTACCTTTTTTGGTGCCAGTCTATGAACACCTCCAGCTTCTACCCCTGTGGCCATACTCACAACAGTTAGGGCATTTAACTTGTCTTGTTGCTTTCCCACTTCTCTCAGTTGGACCAAGATATCTTTTCTTCTTCAGCCTTCCTGGTGGTCTTGGCTCCTTGGTAACTGGTGGGAACAACTTGAAGCCCTTGTCCACTTCTGGCCATTGCCCTCTGTCTGTTATGCTTAGGATGATCCCACGGTATGCAGCCTGGAGCTTCTCAACTGAGTAGTACTTGTCCACGTACTGATCCATGTTGGGTTGCCTCATGGTTGTGATAACATCCAATGCATGGGGGCAAGGCTTTCTAGTCAGCTACCACTCTCTACATGTGCATACATGTTGTGTTGGATAACTACATGCCTTCTAACCTCTTCATCCTTGTAAATCTCAGTCACTTCTGCTTTCTCTAGGTACCCTTTAGTCACCTTCAGATGGCCTAAACCCCTAGAGGCTGCATTGAGCTGATGGATAACTGCAGGTAGGATTCTAGTAGACAGTGCATTTGCTATCTTTCTTCTCTTAGCAAAAAGAGTGAGGGTATTCTCTCTAATAGCATCAGCCAAGCAGTGAACAGGCAGGTCCTTGTGCTCCTTTATCTAGACATTCCAACTCTTAGCCAGATTATTATTGATGTAGTCACACTTGATGTCTGTGCTAAACTTGCTCCTTGCCCATAGCAGGTTGTGATGTTCTTTGAGCCACTTAAGCACATCTAGACTAGCATCTACTACCTTATCAAAGAACTACTTAAATTTATGGGGTGTATATGCCCTTGCAGCCGGCCACATGTTCTTGCCATAAACCTCTCCTAAGTAATACTTCTTCATGTTTTCCATCAAATGCTTGAAGCACTCCCTTTGTTCACAGTTAGGAAACACCTTGGCCACTGCTGCTTCAAGGCCTTTGCAAGCATTAGTGCAAATAGCTAGGTGCTCCATTGGTCCTAATGCCTTGCTCAGTTGCTCCATGAACCAGGTCTAGTTCTTCTTGGTCTCTGAGTAAAAAAACCAAATGTCAATGGGTACATCCAGGTATGCCCATCCAAAGCTTGAGCTATAGGGAGATGGCCATTCCATAGCCCATTCAGGGCTGTAGAGTCTATGCTGATGTATGGCATGCAACCATTTATGAAACCATCAATACTTGCTTTGAAACAACAAAAAATCTCTTAAAGTGAACCTTGTCATCTACAGTCTCTATGTCTATCTCCAATATACTACCTGGTGATCTCATCTCTACCTCTGCCTTGAATCTGTACAACCAATCAAATGAATCATCCCATTTTCCAAACAACTTGTTGGTTGCTCTTTGTCTACCATAAACAACAGTTTGATATGGGATCTCTATTTTGTACTTGTCTTGAAGCTCTTCCTGGACTTCCTTTGGACCCATGCTTGGCTTCTTCTTCAGTAGGGGTATATCCCTCTCTGCCACCCAAGCCTGTGATGTCATTCTACCAATAACTCTAGCTCTAGAAGCACAATTGTGAATTCCTTCATTTATTTGCACCTGCAAAATCACAGCACACAGAAGCATAAGTAATCAATTGATGAAACAATGAACATTTACAAACTGAAAAAGTTAGGAATATAGCCAAAAAATGTATCCTGACACTCCCATCATGTTGTGTCCTAGCTCTAATAATCCAAGGGCAGCCAAGAGACCCACAGTGCCCCCTAAACCTCTAAGTGTATGAATGAGCAGTAGCAAGTTCAAACTCCTTTACTATGGCATGTTGCCTCATTGCTAGCCTGAAATCATCCATACTAGGGTAACAAACTCCAACAGACATGTCAGGATTGTCCCTGTCCCACTCAAACACTGGTTCCTTAGGCACATTGTCATCAACTGGAACAACAGCTTCACCCATGTCCCTTGTCATCTCAGGTGTCATGGTAGGGATAGGTACTGCCTCCCTAGCTGCTTCCTTTGTCCTCTCATCTGCAGCCTTAAATCCCATCGCCTCATACACTTTGTCCTCATCAACAGCTGCCTTAGCAAAACCATCATCATTGCCATCTGGTAGTATTGTTAGATTAGCCCAATCTACTGGCTCAGGTACATCAATAGGCACAGAGGGAGGAGGAGGAGTACTGCAAGTATCACCAGTGCCCTCAACATTGTCAGAGGCAGTATTAGAATCTCTGCCACCTACATTACCATGAATTCCATTGCCCTCACCAGTTGTCACACCAGAAACACACCTTCTACTAGAACTAGCATTAACAGACTCTCCATTTTTTCTGACCACATCAACTACAAGAAAAGCAACCCTCTCAGCCCATCTGTCCCTTATCATCTGGTGAAAATGCTCATCCTTTCTGACTTTCCATTCAGAACCACTATCAGTGTCCACAACCCAGACTGCTAAAGTTTGTGATGGACCCCAGATGATCTTTGCTGCCATCTCCTCATGAAATTTCTCTAGAGTATACTGCAAGTTTCTATCAAGCCACAGTTCATGCTCTTGATCGGCCATTTCTACAAGACCATACTCCCCATCCGCGACAAACTTAGGAACCTTAACAACTAATCTAAATGTGTTGCCAGGATCAATCCTGATAGAATGCAGCAACAAAAATAGATCAACTAGTTAGACAATATCCTACACGCCATGGTTTGTATAGAAGACCAACCATGTTGAATACATTGAGATGGAGTGATCGATCTTACCAAACGGGACAGCCGGATCAATCCATTGTTGCAAGAACTAGCAAATAGATCAGCAACCTAAGCAGAGATGGACAAAAATCGAATCAAATCGATGAACCCTAACCCTAATCCCTAAATCAAAGTACAATGCAGAGCGCGGATAGGATTCCATTCAGGCACATACCTTTACACCATCTAGAAAGTGCTCGAGAGGACATGGCTCGCGGTGGGTGGCGGCGTTGTGCGTGGCGGTGGCACTGGCTGGCGGGCGTCACGCACGAACCAGAGAAAGGAGAAAAGGGGAGCCGATGAGAGAGAGGGGAGTGGGCCAGCGGGGTCATACAGACGCCAGGGCAGCCCGGTCATTTCACATCGCCCTGCTGACTCGGATCCGATCTGGACAGAGGAGCTGGCATGCGACGCGAGTGAAAGTGGCAAATGTGTATCGTTTTTCTCTCTCCGATGCCAAAAACGTAGCGCAAAACCTAAAGCTGCTATCTCAGGAGTGGCCATTCGTTATAATGGTAAAAAGTTAAATCTCCCGTGAAGATGTGTCGAGGAGCAGCCGCGTAGGCTGCGTCGGGCGTGAGTTCCTTTTCTTAACAAAAGTATATACTCTTGTTGAGCCTAGGTATGCCGTTGTCATCCACTTGCAACCCATTAGATCCGCCCTTAGGGCCTCCTAGGATGGAGCCATCAGATCCGCCATTAGTAAAAACCAAAAGAAAAATGTCCACATTATCTCCCTCAATGTTTGTAAAAGTCTGTCTTTTCTCTCTCAACTCTAAAATAGGGTAAATCACCTCCTGAACTTTTA
Organism: Saccharum hybrid cultivar R570; assembly: GCA_038087645.1. Lineage (NCBI taxonomy): Eukaryota > Viridiplantae > Streptophyta > Magnoliopsida > Poales > Poaceae > Saccharum > Saccharum hybrid cultivar. The sequence goes on from JAQSUU010000443.1 coordinate 17,993,742, forward strand.
AAACCATTTATTTTACCTCCCTGACCGGTTATAAGCGGTTTTCAAAAGCGATTTTGTCTTTTTCTTTTTTATTTATTTCGGCTGAATCTTTGAAAAATAATAGTAAATCACAGAAATATTATAAAATAGAAAATCTAATTTTGTTGGACTCCACATGAGTAGATTTACACAATGAACATATAATATGGTACGGTCTTTGGTCTAAAAAAATAATAAAAAATATATAATATGATATGCTTTCGTACAAATATTTTGCTATAGCTTTAGATCTATGTTTTTCTGTAATAATTCATAGCTGTATTTTTATGGTTAAATTGTGGTAAAATTTTTATGATGGGTTAATTATTGTAGACTTGAGCTGTAGCAAAAATTTTATGCTCCAATGAGTATGGAATTTTTACTACAGTTCAAGTGTACAATAATTAGCCTATCGTAAAAATTTCACCACAATTAAACCACAAAAAATATAGCTATGAATTAGTTATAGAAAAGAATAGATTTAAAACTACAGTAAAATATTTGTAGGAAAGCATAACATATTATATGTTCACTGTACAGATCTACTCATGTGGAGTCCAACAAAATTTAATTTTTTATTTTATGATTTTTGTGTGATTTACTATAGTTTTTTTTAGAGATTTAGCCAAAATAAATAAAAAAGAAAAAGACAAAACCGCGTTTAAAAGCCGCTTATAACCGGTCAAGGAGGTAAAACGAATGGTTTTAAAAGTTCAGGGAGATGATTTAGCCGGTTTTAGAGTTTATGGAGGAAAAACAGACTTTCACAAAAGTTGATGATGTAATGTGGACTTTTTCCGAACCGAAATGCTCTCCTCAAGACGTACACAGGCTTCCTTCCTGTGTCTATGGAGTCCAATACAACGCCTGCTCCTAGCTTCTCCATAAAAAAATAAATGTTGATTCCCCGTTCCTCCCGTCGCGGTCTTCTTTCACCGCGCACATGCGTCTTTCGCGGCTGACTCCACCATGCCGCCTGCCTGCCGCTTACCTTCCTAGCGCGGGGGACGCTCGCCACGGGCAGTGCAGTCGCCCGGCGCTATCGCTCCATCGTGAGGGACGCACCTGCCCACCCTGTCGCCGGGAGCTGCGTAGCAGCTCGTCGATGGCCGCACAGCTGCTCGCCGGGGCCTTGCAGCCGCCTGCCCGCTGGCACCCCTCCCTCGTGCCACTCCGCGTCAACGAGCCTCCGTTCGTCCAAATAGCAAGTAGATGGTACGCTGAAAGCGCATGTTGCAAGGGTATATTTTAAGTGTTTTAGATGTTTTAGAGGTATGTCGCAAATATTGTATACCGATGTTTTAAAAGTAGATCGGGATGTTGCACATAATGTAATGGCTATACACATATGCTTCAAGTGTATGTTCCAAATATTTCATATGTTGCAGACATATGTTGCAAGTGCTTCATCTGGATGTTGCATATACATGCATGTTGCAAGCATATATTTCAAGTATTTCAGGTGTTTCATACGTATTTTGCAAGTGTTTTATCTAGATGTTGCATATGTTTGTAATGGTTTTCAAGTGTTTTCAAATGCTTTCGCAAGTATTTCAGATGCTTATTTAAAGTGCTTCTTCTTTTTGTATGTTGCAACTGTTGCATTTGAATGTTTCAAAAGTAGATCGGGTGTTGCACATGGAATGCGTGTGGAAAATGGCTGGCAACGCAGGCGACGTTCGGGGCTGCACGGGCCTGCAGCTGGGGCGCTCGCTCGCTGTGCGACGCTAGCGTCCTGGATTGGACGTCCAGGCACTACCAAGTCCCTTAGTAAAATCATCCAAGCGCTGCTTCTAATTGGGATTAGAAGTTAGAACCTGCTGATGGCAAGCCACAAAATTACAGTATGCTTCATTATAGCTGCTAAATTATTTATCTTGAGCATGGGACGAGGGCAGTTGTTACTGAATCAGTATTGCCAGATGACCAGATGCTTCTTTAAATTTCGTGTTGAACAGAAAGCAAACATGGGGAAAAGATACAAAGAGCCTGAAGCATGCAATGACTTCGGTAGGGTGACAAAATACGCATGGGATGTGCAACCTATTATTCTTTCCCGGAAGGATATCGAAATCTCAGAGATGACATGAACCATCCAAATGTTTCCAAGCTGCGTTTCTTGCTTCATCTGACTCCACTCATACCCCGTTTCTTTTTCAGAAAAAGCAGCCAGCACAGATATCATCTAGGACGAAATGTATTGAGAAATCAAGACCCATCTAGAGCTGTCTAGCTCAGCTGACTGAGTTCCTTGTGGTGGAACCTGCTCACTAGTCAACAAAAATGTTCAGACTTCAGGTACATCTATTTATCACTTAAATGTCAAAGGCTGTTTTTTCATACTCCCTGCATATACACAAGATATAAAAGGATATATGGCACTAAATCTTGGAATAAACTAATCAAGCAGTTCCCTCCAAAAGATGTGAAAATTTCGAGGACTAAATGTTTCTCTCATCACAAAAGCTCTTGACTCCACCTTTTGAAACCAACTATCCAAGCTGCACAGAAATAATATGACTAAACATATATTAAGAACTGAATCTTGAAAGAACAGACAACGTTAAGATGACAAAGTACCTTTCATGCACACATCACCAGGAGAGCACACCAAAAATCTTTATTCCAACCTTTGCAGCCATCCAAGCTGTGCATAAAAACATGATTAAAGATATTTTACGGACTTGATCTGAAGAATGAAAAAACACTAGCATAAGAAGTTACCTTCCATGCATACATCACGAAGAAAGCAACTGTATCTGCTGACCAGACAACAGCGAACGACTTAACGAAGAATGGAATTATAACATTGATCAGAGGTATCAGGAGAAATAAGTAGTTGAGAGCTTCTTTCTCCTTATTTGAGCAGTCACGAGCCCGAAGTGAAGGTATAGCTGCAGGAGTAGATAATGGTCCATTAATATATTGAGGAAGAGGCTCCTACAAAGTATGAGATAAGCAACAAATATGATCGAAGTTTCAAGACATGGCCACAAAGTTTTAAATTCTTGTAACTCCAACATCAATAACAGGAATTTTTCATGTATAATACTGAAAATATTGTTTCCAACTTTCCTCATTAGCTTGGAATTTTAAATGAACCACGTGCATTTAACTGAAATAAGGTATATCAGAGCCTATCAGGCAAGTGGACTTAAGTTTGAGACCTCGCTCATGCAACTGTGGCCACATCTACTCATCTAGTCAAATTCCATAGGTCGAAGGGCTTTGAAGTTTGAACTGGTTAGTGCCTATAATTCCAAGAATAGCACAGGGACTCTTCAGAGCAGACAAAGCCATATATCTCAGTTTAAATTGAAATCTACATGTGAATTCAGATCAGTGTTAACTTGTCAATCGAGTTCAGATTGTGAAATAAAAAGATTCAACTTGTGCGAATTCATTATATGTCTTGATGGATAAGTCTCATGTGTGGTTGGTCTTTGTGGGGCTGTGCTGCTCACATGGTCCTTATGACATTTTTTTGAGTTTGTGTGAGAAGTAAACCAGAAAATTGCCCTAACTCCTAGTGTCATCCTCTCTCGATGAGAGTAAGGATTCAGCTACTACCAAGAGTGCGAATCCAGCGACTAACAAGTGGTATCAGAGCCGTACTATCCTGTAGCCTGAGCATCTCCTGCTCTTGTCCTTCCCCGGCCTCGCAGCAGCCCCAACCGCAGCCGGTAGCAGCAGCAGCTCCGGCTGCCCCTGCTCTCCACACAGCAGCCCCCTCGATAGCGCGCCATGTCCGCAGGCCAGTCTCAGGGCTCGGTCGCCTCGAGCGCGCGGCGTTGGCAGGAGGCCGACCTCGCCGCGGCAGAGAAGCGCGAGCGAGCGGCAGCAGACGCCGCTGCAGCAGCGGCAAGGGCATCGAGGCTGGCAGCAGCGGAGCTAGCAGCAGCTAGAGCGGAGGTGGAAGCAGCGGCGGCGGCGGATGCAGCGCGTGCAGCAGCAGCGGAGGTCGAGGTTCTACGCGGCAGCAACAGCAGCTCCATCGCTGCTGATGATAGCGCCGACGCGGACCTCGAGCTGCTGGAGAGGGAGGCATCGCGAGGGCGAGCGGCGCAGTGGGCAGCCGTGCACGCCCACGAGCGCGGCGGCAGCCCAGACAGGCGCAGACACGCCGGCGGCGCTCCTGGAGGAGGCGCGCATGGCGGCGGCGGACGGGTCGACGGAGAGCGCGACCTTCACAAGCAGCGCGGCTCTCTCTCCCCGGTTCGGTACCGTGGTCACCACGAGTACCAGGCTGTCGGCGGACGGGTCGACAGAGAGCGCGGCCTTCACAGGCAGCGCGGCTCTCTCTCCCCGGTTCGGTACCGTGGTCACCACGAGTACCAGGCTGTCGTCAGGGAAGTCGGCCCCGGCGGCGGGTGGCCTACCCTCACCAAGACCAACTACGTTGAGTGGGCTGCGGTGATGAGGGTGAAGCTCCAGGTGCGGCATATGTGGGATGCAGTCCGGTACGGCGACGTCGACTACGACCAAGATCGACGGGCGCTGGATGCTCTCATTGCTGCAGTCCCGTCCGAGATGCAGTTTTCGCTTACCAGCAAGCGGACTGCCAAGGAGGCTTGGGACGCCATCGCTGCAGCACGCATCGGCAGCGACCGCGCCCGCAAGTCCACACTGCAAGCACTTCGCAAGGAGTGGGAGAACCTGGCCTTCAAGCCAGGTGAGGACGTTGATGACTTTGCTCTCCGTCTCAACACTCTGTTGCAGAAGTTGGTGCAGTTCGGCGACGACACCTACGGTGAGGACGAGCTGCTAGCTCCCCCCGCCTCCTTGAAGTGGACGTAGTCGACGACGAAATCGCTGGTCGTCGGAGTCGAGTCGTCATCCACCATCTTGCCCCACGTCCAACTTCGCCCCTCGTCGAACGCGACGTCACGCGTGATGCGCACGCGCCGTGTCGCAGGGTCGAGGACGCGGTAGGCCTTGGCGCCCTCCGCGTAGCCGATGAAGACCCCTGGCGACACGGCGCGTGCGCATCACGCGTGACGTCGCGTTCGACGAGGGGCGAAGTTGGACGTGGGGCAAGATGGTGGATGACGACTCGACTCCGACGACCAGCGATTTCGTCGTCGACTACGTCCACTTCAAAGAGGCGGGGGGGAGCTAGCAGCTCGTCCTCACCGTAGGTGTCGTCGCCGAACTGCACCAACTTCTAGTGTCATCCTCTCTCGATGAGAGTAAGGATTCAGCTACTACCAAGAGTGTGAATCCAGCGACTAACAAGGGTTATGGGAGTACAAGCAGATGGCTCGCTCAATCGAGTCTCTGCTGGACCTCTCCACGATGACGATCGAGGAGGCGTTGGGCCGCCTCAAGGTCGTTGACGGCGATGAGCCACAGCGCCTCTCGGGACCCGTCACCATTGGCGGAAAGCTCCTCCTCACTCGGGAGCAGTGGACTGCCGGCCAAGGTGACAGGAAGAAGGGGGAGCCTTCTTCCACGACAGGCGGCCACAAGCGTGGCAAGCGTGGCAAGCCGCGCAAAGACGCCCAGGCAGGGGCGCGAGGACGTGCCGAGGGTGATGATCGTGGAGGCGCCCAGGGCGGCGCCGCTGGCAAGCAAAAGCCAGCACGAGGCGACCCTTGCTACAACTGCGGCAAGCTTGGTCATTGGGCCAAGGATTATCGACAGCCACGACGCGGCCAGGCCCACGTCGCGCAGGCGGAGGAGGAGGAGCAGCCGGCTCTGTTCATTGCTCATGCGAGCATCGAACTACCTCCAGCGGCACCGGCCGCAACGGCTCTCCTCCACCTTGACGAGCCAAAAGCACACGCCCTCCTCGACGACAGCTCCGGCAACGACAAGGCCGACGGGTGGTGCCTTGACACCGGCGCCACCCACCACATGACCGGGCGGCGGGAGTTCTTCACCGAGCTCGACCCAAGCGTTCGAGGCACCGTCAAGTTCGGCGACGCCTCCGCTGTGGAGATCAAGGGCGTCGGCTCTGTCGTCTTCGTCGCCAAGACTGGCGAGCACAGGCTGCTCACCGGTGTCTACTACATCCCCGCGTTGAGGAACTCCATCATCAGCTTGGGACAGCTGGATGAGAGCGGATCGCGCGTGGAGATCGAGCACGGGGTGCTGCGCATCTGGGATCATCGACACCGGCTCCTGGTCAAGGTCAACAGGAGCAACCGCCTCTACGTCCTTCACGCCAAGCGCATCGTTGAGCTAGCTGGGCTCACCGACTGCAACCCAGCCCTCACTCCGATGGAGGAGAGGCTGAAGCTGAGCCGCGACAGCACGACGGAGGAGGTGGACGCTACGCAGTACCGGCGTCTTGTGGGGAGCCTTCGCTACCTCGCCCACACACGGCCGGACTTGACATTCTCCGTCGGCTACGTTAGTCGGTTCATGCAGCGACCGACGACGGAGCACCAGCAGGCTGTGAAGAGGATCATCCGCTACGTTGCGGGGACTCTCGACCACGACCTCTACTACCCGAGGTGCCCTGGGGCGGCACACTTCGTCGGGTACAGCGACAGCGACCACGCCGGCGACATCGACACCAGCAAGAGCACGAGCGGGATCCTCTTCTTCCTCGGCAAGTGCCTCGTTAGCTGGCAGTCGGTAAAGCAGCAGGTGGTGGCCCTGTCCAGCTGCGAGGCCGAGTACATAGCGGCCTCCACCGCTTCGACTCAGGCGCTCTGGCTCGCTCGACTGCTTGGTGATCTCCTTGGCAGAGACACTAGAGCGGTGGAGCTCAGGGTGGACAGCAAGTCCGCTCTGGCCCTAGCAAAGAACCCCGTGTTCCACGAACGCAGCAAGCACATCCGGGTGAGGTACCACTTCATCCGAGGCTGTTTGGAGGAAGGGAGCATCAAGGCGAGCTACATCAACACCAAGGACCAGCTTGCGGACCTGCTCACCAAGCCCCTTGGGAGGATCAAGTTCCTTGAGCTCTACTCCAGGACCGGGATGGTTCAACTCTCCCACAAGACGACGCACAAGACTTAGGGGGAGAATGATGGATAAGTCTCATGTGTGGTTGGTCTTTGTGGGGCTGTGCTGCTCACATGGTCCTTATGACATTGTTTTGAGTTTGTGTGAGAAGTAAACCAGAAAATTGCCCCAACTCCTAGTGTCATCCTCTCTCGATGAGAGTAAGGATTCAGCTACTACCAAGAGTGCGAATCCAGCGACTAACATGTCTACCATCTTACTAAATCAAGTCCACACATTACTAAATCAAAGAGAATTCATCATATGTTAGATTTCAGAATAATGTCTTGACATTGCGCTTTCAGCTTTATGGACAGGATAAAATATATCCAACTGCTCATGTAAGATAACCATTTGCAAATGAGCAAGATCACAGCCGGAAGAGAGGATACTTCATTATGAGTTTCAGTTATCATATTTGTTGTGTAGAATAAATCAAGCATACATAGACAATGGTAGAAAGTAAAAACACTTTTGGTGCTTCTTGAAGCATTCGCTACAACTTTCTTAAAGAAGTGTATTTTACTATAATTGGCGTGAAAAATTGTTGTTTTTGGAACTGGAAGTACTGGTTGCTACTTACATATGCAGATGCCACTTATCGTTGGGGAAATGAAAGGGTCAGAGCTATTCATTCATTTTCCATTTCATCATGTATTTCCCTGGCAAGCACTTACATCTGTCTGTCAGGTTCTACTGGGTTTGCTTGGCATGGTAATTTGAATTGTTTCAAGCTTGATCATGTTCTGTTGTGTTAGTTAAAGGTCTGGATATGCATACATGCTGTCAGATTCTCAATGCTGCATTCATCCCTGGCTAATCGAACAACAAATGGGAGGCAGGGGATTAGTTCTGATGGGGAATTAAGCCCCCCAGGGAATGAGTGACAGCAAGGGGATCCACTAATTCCCCGTCTGGATTCATTCAGCTTGGGGATTTGATCCCCAGCTACCAAACAAGGCCTTAATCCATTTCGATCCCCCTCCAGTCCCCACCAAAACTTGCTAAGAACAGAACTTACAAAATGATGTGAAAATCATGTTCTTACTAAGAACAAAACTTGCAAAATTCTTACTTACTGAACATCCAAATGGACCACATTCCCATCAACCTCCAGATGTCTGGCTCATTTGATGGGAATATGAGATTGAAGGAAAGAGCTCCACCCAACAGCATGGAGACATATCCCTGGACTTCAAAGACAGTGTACAGGGCAGTTCCAGGGACAGCGGGGTTCTTTGTTTTCGTGGACGCCCTCGGTGCAAAGGTTGCTGCAGTCTTCTGAACTGCCTGTTGTTCAGCAATGAATCATAAGTACAATCAGGAATGTATAAGGAATTACAACTGTGTTGCACCCATATAAAATCGGTTGATTCAATGGTGAGTAAAATTGGTTGATTCAATGGTGAGTTCTGTTAGCTGTATTGGTAGTGAAGATTGACCGTTTTGTGTGTGTGTGTGTGTGTGAAATCTTCTAAACTACTGTGCAAAAAAAGAAAGGAAGAGAAATCTAGATTGATAGTAAATCATCTACAATAATTATTCCGTTCCTACAAACTGCAAGCTAACTCTTGTGGCGTAACCGCGTAAGTTCATAGAATTTAGCTGGAAAAAAAATTAGAGTCCAATAAACCAAGGGGACAAATGAAGCAAAGAAACCTTCTTGAGCTCCTTCTCGATCTTGGGATCAACAGGGGGCGGCTGCTTCCGGTTGGATGACTCAGCCGAAGCACCTGCCTCTGCGCCGCCGCCGCCGTCCTCCCGTTCCAAGGTGTCTCCCACGGTAGACGCCTCAGCCGCCGCAGCACCGGACCCTGAACCGTCGGTGCTTGCGCGCGGGAGACTGAGGTAACGCTTGCTCCTCCGACTGCAGCCCGGCCTCCTCCATGAGAGCGTGGCCGACGGTGGCCGCAGTGCAGCAGCAGCCGGCAGAAACGCGCAGCCGCCACTGCTGCTGGCCGGGTTCCTTACCAACAGTTGCATTGCTGGCCGGGTTATGTGGAGAGGAGACGGGAAAGGAAGGGATGGGGTCATGGGGAACCGATACCGATGGTTCTCCCGCCTCGAGTCCTCGACCCTGCGGATGGAGACCTCAACTGAATTGCTTGTGACGGCAGGAGAGGAGTAACCGCAAAATAAAAGGAAAGCGAAATACATGGGTGCCAATTAAACTTTTTTTTTTTGCGGCGAGCTATTTAAATTGTGGGCACCGTTGGTCTATACTGTATAGTAGTGTATGCCTCTGTTCGTTTTGGCTTCGAACAGCCCGGCCAGCCTGATCCACCCGGATTGATATGGCCCGGTTCGAAGTTAAGTTGGATTAAGATTGGTCGTTGGGTTAGATATGGCTCGGAATGAAAATGAGTCAATCCCGACCTTTCTTCCCCCTCTTTGGTCCGGAACGGAGACGGACCCTCATAGGTTCGGAACCTATGGCCTCGCGAGCTGGCCTGGCGCGACTAAAGCAGACATGAGCGGCACGAGACGACGGCGCGGTACGAGACGACAGTGACCGCTTCCCATCGAACGTCCGCGCTCTCCGCCATACCATTAAGGATTTCCTAGATTTGATCTATACCTTGTCACCTATGGGACTTTGCATTGGGTAGCTTTGGTAGCGCTGGACATAAACTATGATTTTGTAATATGATTAATAGAATATGCAACAACACTAAAAGATGACTTTTTGATTACTGTTTAAAGAGGGCTAGAGCATGGGGCTATTTTTGGTGCTCTAGTTTCTCTCCATAAGGATTCATCTGTGGACGAACATCCGGGATTGACAGTACAACTGTGAGAGCTATATGGCTCTGGCTTTAGTCAAGTATGAGGATCTTTTCTAGCTTGTTAGAGGTTACCCGAAAGGGCGTAAAAGAGGTGTTTCTCGGGATGGGTGTAGTGTGGCTTCTGTCCTTATGAGTATAAGCTGTGGTTATGTGCCATAGGGAAGGAGGGCTCTACATTCGTAGGTTATAGAAACCTAGCAGCCCTAACTTGTTAGACGAACCTTTGAAAGGCTTCATAGTGTTACCCTGCCTGCTCACTTTGGAAGTGTTTTGTGAGTAATTAACCCGGGCATATGGGTAATCACGACTCACAGTGAAAGTGTACACCTCTGCGTAGAGTTTAATAAACTGGTATACTAGCCGTGCCCACGGATACGGGTGGCCTTGGACCTTCACGGAATAGATATACATTAATGGCTTTATGTTTTTGCTATTCGTTAATCATAACTACTTGATCATTGTTTATGGTGGGAATTGTTTACACTGTTGCTACTCATTCGCTAAAACATTGCTAAATTAAAAGCTACATGCAGTAAACCAGTGTCTATCCTTTTGAGCCTCATGAACCCCATGTTATATTTGTTGATTTTGACATAGACTCACCCTTGCTATTTTCCCCATACTCTAGTGTGTAGTAAGGTGCTACTTAGAAGAAGGATGAAAGTGTAGTAGAGTTTCCAGAAGTCTTTTCGAAGTGCTTGGCATACAGAGCCCCCAGTTAGCCGTCCCTGAGAAGAATGGAGCTCGAGCAGAAGCTTAGCCACCGTTCTGCGATACTCTGATAGTTGTAAGTGTTAATTTAGTAAGTGTTCCGCTTTATATAAATATTGTTTTGATATTTTTATTTTGTTGTTGTATGTGTGGACTTCCTAGGCACACATAAAATGAGTGCTTGGTCTTCTTTGGAAAACCGGGCATGACACTGTCTCCCTCTAGACCTAGCCTAACTAGCTATGCCCTAGAAATTAGAGGAGGTATGAGGATATTAGGGTTTTTTGCTCTAGATGATTTGATCTCAAATGACTTGATGCTTCAGGGGGGCTAGGGTTTCCTTATATAGCCCAGAGGGTTCAAGTGAGCCCTTAGATTAAACCGACTTAAGGAACGGTGTAGATACAGTCTAGGGAGGCGGTGGAGGAACATTCTAGAAGCTGACAGGCGGGGGCCACTGCTAGGGACCGGGCAGCACCTGGGTGGGGCCGGTCGGCCTACCTGGCGGCCTCTCGGGCTCTGCCTCGGGAGGTTGCCTCCTGGAGTCCTATAGAGTCTTCTAGAATAGTTTTTGTTGCGGTTAAGTTAAGCTCCTTTTGATGTTTTAATCCCCCTTTTTGGTTTTCTGGATATACCCTGGAGAAAATACAAATTTATCAAAACTTGTGAAAATTGTTAGTTTAAACCCCTAAGTTTCTATTGGTGATCCATTTTAAGCATTTTATTCAAGTTATGTTGACGATTTAATATGGTAGATAACTACCGTCAACAATGAGCTTTGTGATAAATTTGGAATTAGACATCAATTCTTGGCCAAGTACACTCCTCAATCAAATAGTCTTATTGAGAGGAAGAATAGAACTTTGATTGACATGGCAAGATCAATGTTGAGTGAGTATAATGTGAGTCATTCATTTTGGGCCAAAGCAATCAACATAGCTTGCTACTATATCAACCAACTCTATTGTCACCCTATGATGGAGAAGACACCACATAAGCTCTTGAATGGAAGAAAGCCCAATATTGCATACTTTTGGGGTTTTGGTTGCAAATGCTATATATTGAAGAAAGGTACAAGATTGAGCAAGTTTGAGAAGAAATGTGATGAAGGTTTCTTACTTGGTTACTCTACTACAAGTAAGGCTTATAAAGTTTGGAATTTGGCTAGTGGTACTCTTGAGAAGGTTCATGATATAGAATTTGATGAAACCAATGGTTTCCAAGAGGAAGATGAGAATCTAGATGATGTGAGAGGCACTCAATTGGCCAATGTAATGAAGAAGATGGATGTTGGTGACATAAGGCCTAGAGAAGTGATTGAAGTTGATGATGACAAAGATCAAGTGCTCTCTAACTCCAATATGCAAGCTAGTGGTTCTTATGATGTATCATCTCAACCAAATGACCAACCAAGTGTAAGCAATCAAGTGCAAGTGCCCCAACCAACAAATGTTGCAAGAGATCATCCATTAGACTCCATAATTGGTGATATCTCAAGAGGTGTTCAAACAAGATCAAGATTGTCATTGTTTTATGAACACTTCTCATTTGTGTCATCCATTGAACCTAAAAAGATTGATGAAGCTTTGAAGGATGTTGATTAGGTCAATGCTATGCATGAAGAGCTAAACAACTTTAAGAGAAATCAAGTATAGGAGTTAGTTGAGAGGCCTAAGGGACACAATGTGATTGGAACCAAATGGGTCTTTCATAACAAGCAAGATTAATATGGGATAGTTGTAAGGAACAAAGCAAGATTAGTGGCTCAAGGTTACACTCAAGTTAAAGGTCTTAACTTTGGTGAAACATATGCCCCGGTTGCAAGATTAGAAGCAATTAGGATCTTATTAGCCTATGCTTATGCCCAGAATATCAAATTGTATTAAATGGATGTGAAAAGTGTATTTGTCAATGGGTACATCAATAAGCTTGTGTATGTTGAGCAACCTCTCGGTTTTGAGGATGAGAACTAGCCCAACCATGTTTACAAGTTGAGAAATGCTTTGTATGGCTTGAAGCAAGCACCTAGAGCATGGTATGAGAGGTTGAGGAATTTCTTACTCTCTAAAGGGTTCATCATAGGCAAGGTTGACACCACTCTCTTCACTAAGAAGATTGGAAATAACTTATTTGTGTTGTAAATCTATATTGATGATATCATATTTGGATCAACCAATCAAGATTTTTGTGAGGAGTTTGGAAAGATGATGACAAATGAGTTTGAGTTGTCCATGATTGGAGAGCTTAGTTACTTTCTTGGTCTTCAAATCAAGTAATTGAAGAATGATACATTTGTGAGTCAAGACAAGTATATAAAAGACATGCTAAAGAAGTTTGGCATGGAAGATGCAAAGGCAATTAGTATACCTATGGGGACAAATGGAAGCTTGGATAGTGATACAAGTGGTAATATGGTGAATCAAAAGATGTATCGATCTATGATTGAAAGCCTACTCTATGTGACCGCATCAAGACCGGATGTGATGTTTAGTGTATGCATGTGTGATAGATTTCAAGCCTCACCAAGAGAAAGTCATTTAAAGGCTACCAAAAGAATATTGAGGTACTTGAAGTATACACAAAATGTTAGATTGTGGTATCCCAAAAGTGCAAAGTTTGAGTTGATTGGATATTAGGACTCTGATTATGCGAGATGCAAAGTTGAGAGAAGAAGCACATCGGGCATATATCAACTATTGGAAAGATCACTTGTTCCTTGGTCATCAAAGAAGCAAAATAGTGTTGCACTTTCAATCGTCGAAGCCGAATACATTGCCATCGTAGTTGTTGTGCATAAATTCTTTGGATGAAGGCCACCTTGAATGATTTTAGAATCAAGTTCAAACAAGTGCCATTGCTATGTGACAATGAGAGTGCCGTGAAGCTCACCAGCAATCCGGTTTAACATGCAAGAACAAAGCACATAGATGTCCGCCATCACTTCATTAGAGATCACCAACAAAAGGGGGACATTTCAATTGAGAATGTGGGCACCGAAGATCAACTTGCTGATATCTTCACCAAGCCACTTGATGAGAAGAGGTTTTGCAAGCTAAGGAATGAATTGAACATACTTGACTTCTCAAATATGTGCTGATGCACCGCCATTATATGACATGGCTCTCATTCGAGCAAAGTAAGGTAAAGTTGATTGATATGTCATTCATCCATTGCTAAGGACTTGTTTAGTGCATCTAGTCATTCCTATCATGTCTTAGGATCATTCATGAAAATCAAATGAATTTGATGCTTGTATGGTACCACTATTGCTTGTATGCTTGAAATGATCTAGTGGTAGCATATGACATGTTTGTGGGCTTGTGAACCTAGTGTTTAATCTAAAAAATGAGCTATAAGTGTTTAACTCAACATGGTGCATGATAACCCTCACTTGAAGGTGTGAAGAAGCTTGCCCTTGGATCAAACTAGTTAAATATCTTTTGCAAGTAATCTAGATTGAACCAAATTGGAAAAATGATCCTCACTTCACATGGTTTTACCCCAACCTATCTAAAATTTGAGCTCACCTTTTGTGGTCATTGATGACAGAGGGGGAGAAATAATTCACAAAGATAGTGTGATAGGGGAAGCGAACAAATGAAATAACATTGTAAGGGGATAAATTAAAATTTAAAGCACACAAGTAGGGGGAGCAAGCTTATAAACTTGTATGTTGCATTTGAATGTGCATTACATATGTTTGCTTGCGTGGCACAAGTTTTAAAATTCCCTATTCATGCTTGTGTGGTGTATGCTAGATTATAGAAAATGATTGATAAAATAAAAAACTAGCATGCATAGTATGATAGTCAGATGTGCCTTGCATGTTTTACAAGTGGTACTAGTGCCTTGCTTATAATATTAATCTCATGAGGTATCTAGTGTTCATGTTTTGCAAGTGCTATCTAACTAACCATGGTGCTAAGGATGGTGTTCAAATAGCAACTCCGATTGGTATCACGCTTCAAAGGTCCACTCTTTACAGGTATCTAGTGTTCATGTTTTGCAAGTGCTATCTAACTAACCATGGTGCTAAGGATGGTGTTCAAATAGCAACTCCGATTGGTATCACGCTTCAAAGGTCCACTCTTTACACCTTAGCATCATTTGGTAGCTATTACTCTCCCAAACTTCCAATCCATGCATATGTGCAAGTTTTCAAATCCAAACTCTTACATATATGTAGGGGGGCTAATACTACCAATTTTAGTTGATGAAACTTGTCCATAATCCTTACACATGGTAATATGCTTGGGCAAGCAACATAAATCCAAAAAGATTTTATTGAATATCTTTGTAAATAGGTTGTCATCAATTACCAAAAGGGGAAGATTCAAAGCCCTAGTTTGGTTTTGGATAATTGATGAAACCTAGTACTAAACTTTATGCTAAGTGTGTGAATTAGATAAGGTTGGTACATTCAAAGCGGTGAAGCTAGAAGATGGTCCATGGAGGTGATGATGGACATAGATGATCAAGTGCTCATCATTTGGAAAAGAAGAAAGAGAAAAATCAAAATGGGCTCAAGGAAAAAGGTATATGTGATAGGGTCATTTTTGTTTTGCACTCAAGACAAAGTAGAGGGTGTGAGTGATTTAGGATCGATAGCCGTACTATTAAGAGGAAAAATTCTCAGTTAAAATGGTTATCAAGTGCCACTAGGTGAATTCATATAAGCATATGCATTAGGACCTAGTGTGAACTAACATCGACCCTTGTAAAAATGCTTTGAAAAATGCTAACACACGTGCACACAAGTTCTACACTTTATGGTTAGCAAGTTGGAAGCAAGGGTGAAGTCGTTGCGGACTTAGAAAAAGAAAAGGCGGAGCTGAACAGCGATCGGATGATGGCCACTTCCTGACCGGACGCTGGGGGCCGAGTCCAGTCAATTTTAAAAGTTGGCACGAAGTCACCCGAGAATGGCAAGGCACAACCGGACGCTGGTGCTGAGTGGATCAGCGCGTCGAGTCACTTCTTGGAGGTGAGCTGACGCTGCTGACCGAACTCTAGATGAACACTGCTCATCATTCGGTCAGGGTGACATGGCGCAGAGTAGGGCGGGCACACCGGCGCGTCCGGTCAACCCTGACTTGATGTGTCTGGTCGTCATTTTCATGCCCAGGAACGTCTCTGGAACTGACCGAACTCGGGCTCACGCGGCGTCTAATTGATGCAGGTGCGCGTTCGGTCATCACTTGACTCATGTGCGTATTGGTGATAATGGCTACTTTTGTATCACGCGACATGGCAAGCGTTGGGTGGCTTTGGGGAGCGACCGGATGCTGGACCAGTGCGTCCGGTCATCACGACCGGTGTGTCTGTTTGCCTTGGGCAGAGCCCAAACCGAGAGCCAACGACTCTATTTGTTTGAGGGGCTCTATAAATAGAAAGGGGTCAGCTCCAAAGCACCTTTCTTGGTCATTTGACATCTTGACATCCTTGTAAGCTGAGCAAACTCTCTCTCACTCATCTCTCTTGCTTGATTGTGAATTCAAAGTGAGATTGAGTGATTCCAAGTGCATTTGCTTGAGTGATTGCATCTAGTGGCACTTGGGGATCGTTGTGGCTGCGGATTTCTTGTTACTCTTAGTGGTTACCGCCACCTAGATGGCTTGGAGCAGCGGTGGAGGTTCGGCATGTGTTGGTGATTGTTCATGGCCGGCTCCGATGATCTAGTTGTCGGTATTTGTTAATGCACACAGAAAAATCCGCAAGCGCACGGATACCGATGTAGCTGTCATCTAGGAGTATTCCGAAGTATTGATTTCCACGAGGAACATGAAGTGCACTAGAGAGAATCAAGAACATCTAAGAAGAGAAAAGGTAAATATGTTTTTGTGGGTAGAGGGTACTATCTAAAATTTTCTAAGTTGATTCTATCTAACTAAGATCAGGCTCACTATACTTCACTTACTTTGGAGTAGTAGTACCTTTCTGATCATCAAAAAAGACTAGGAAAAGGGTGATCGGAGGAAGGCTGTCAAAAAGCTCTATGAAACATCAACCCTAATGTGGTGGATTATAATAATCTACAGAGCTGTCATGTCTGTAGCTACCACAACTAACTGGAGGATTAGGTGCAATCTCAGGTAAACACTAGCCTAGACACCGCATCTAGACTAATGATTACTTCTCTAATCCAGATCTTAAGACTAGAGCACTCAATACGAGCAGAGATCCCGTAAGCAAAATAAAGTTAGAGCTGAGCTTAATCAAATAAAGAACTTAGAAATAATAAATGAAGAACCTAGAGATTACTCAAAGATGAGACAAATCCGTAGTTGTACAAAGTCAAAGAAGATCCGACAGATCCGGCTCCTCCGAAGCTCTCTCCTCTCTCTCTCCCTATGTTCTAGATTGCAACTAGATGATATTCATCTAGAGGGATACTACTACAACGTGGAGGAGAATTTGAAACCCTAGAATTGTAGCACATGTAGATATATGACCCCTGGGGCTGAGGGGGTCTCCTTATATAGCCCTAGGTAGAGTAGAGAGCAAGCAATTGCCACGTCATCGATCCGTGTCAAATTTATTCATCACCATTGGATCAAACCGACTTAAATGAGCGGTGGAGATCATCATGCAAAGGCAGCTGACAAGCAGGCCCGAGCTAGGTCTGCCAACCTAGGCCTAGGGTGGCCACCCGCCCTCTGTGGTAGGTGGGCCCCTCCTTTCACGGGTCGTCTTCTCATGTCTTCTAGAGTCTTCTTAAGTTGGTGCCATGAAAAATTATGAATTTTAACCCAACATGTGGGTCCATCCTTGCTCTTTGCCTGATAACCCCCTGCAAAACATAGATTCACCAAAACTCGTGGAATTCTATCAGTGTAAACCCTATTCCTATGTTTGGTGTTGATTTATGTCCATTTTCATGTTCAGTTGTCAGTTTATTTTAGTAGTTATCGATCGTCAACAAGTTCCCCCACACTTGTTCTTTGCTCGTCCTCGAGTAAAGATTAAGATCAACATAAACATAGCCATTCAAGATTAGAACTAGCATATAGTTAATTCCAAAACATTCCTTGTACCTACGGGATATGTGGAGTGGCTAGCATACCTCCTTGAGTGGTTGAAAAATAGAATAGCTCTCGAAATGAAGTTATCTTCCCAAATCCTTATCTTAGTAACTTGGAGTTTTTAGAGTTTTCACAAGAAATGCATAGTGCACCTAATACTCCTCAAATGGTACTCTCACTCGCTCAATGATGTATAATTCCTTACCAAGGTATAACATTGCCTTCTTTTTCATCCTATCTTTACAAGGCTTATGTGGAGTTTTGGGTATGGAAAGGATGTAGCATACTTACCTTGCATATGTTGTCAAGTCGAATCTCGGGTCCATAGGAGAGAAGTGTCATACTCTTAGATCAAGATGTGCATGTGTGTGAATATATATAGTGGCTAACCTAATTCTACTATGCTCCTTAAAATGAGTCTCTCTTTTTGAAAACTTATGCATGAGCATAGAGATCATGAGCTATCTTTCTTCTTCTTTTTTTTTTCTTCTTCTTTTGGACACTTGTCCATTTTTTCCAATACTTTCTTTTTTAAGACGTATTTTTGCATAGCCCATGTCTCTTGCCTGCAACAAAACTTTGAGAGAGAAATTAAGAACTTGGAGCATTTATTCAATTGAGTCCTATAATTTTTTTTAATCTACTCCCAATGTAGGAATAGAATTTTGGATGGAAAGCATGTTTTTGCGTACTCCCAGTGTAGGAGCAGCAGATATATGTGGTGTGTACGTGATCTTGATCTTGGAAGCATGATAAATCTCTCAACAAGGGTCAACAAGGCTTGACAAGACTCAACATAAAGTAAGCAGCCTATGTAGAAAGCTTCTATCCTATATATGGCTCTAGTAGGAATTTATCACCAATGAGGAGTATGTGACACTATGACTTAATAATATTTTTCAAAAACAAATTCTCCAAACACCTTGACTAGAACAGGTAGGATTTCTAAGCCAGAACTATATCACACTCCACAACAACTTAGTCAATATGATTGTCCTATAAATATTTTTCCCACAAGCAACAATTATATGTAAGGAATAAACATTATGCATGCCAATCTTAAAGAACTATATTCATATTCACCTTCAAAATTTTAACTCAAGTGTAAATCTTAGTTCTTCCATTTTCTTAATGTGCATGTTTAAAGAAGTGCGCAACAAAGAGTAAGCATATGAACAAATGAAAGAGAATCAAACCGAATTCTAGAAGTTGTGTGCATGCTCCTTCACCAGTTCATGATGTTCTACTTGTCAACGGGAGTTGGCACGTCTCCCACACTTCTTCAAAACTATACCTGGCTTTAACTCATAGACAGAAAATGGTGAAAACACAAGGGACTCTTCTGGTGAGAAACACCAGAGAGTCAAAATTTTATTCAACTACAGAATTAAACTTAAAATGAAATTAAAACAAGATTGAGTTTTTTTAGATTGGATCATTAAATTGCAAGAATTCAACCAAGTTAATTTCTTCTAAGTTTTGAGGTTCAAGAAAAACTTTCAAACATTAACCATTTACTTTAAATGTGGTACCTTCATCATCTTGGATTGTGATAGCGCCATGTGATGTGGTTTCAATCACTTTGAATGGTCCTTCCCATTTGCTTTGAAGTTTCCAATGACCGAAAAGCTTCACTCTTGAGTTAAATAGTAGAACTTTGTCTCTAGGCTTGAACTCCTTGTGCTTGATTCTCTTATCATGATATCTTTTGGTTCTCTCTTTGTAAATCCTGGAGTTGTGATAAGCCTTTTCTCTCCATTCTTCCAGCTCAGATGTTTGCATCTGATGATTCTTGCCAGCTAGATGAAGATCCATGTTCTATTTCTTGATTGCCCAATGGGCCCTGAATTCCAATTGAACAGGTAAATGACATGTTTTACGATATACAAGCTGATAAGGTGACATACCTATGGGTGTTTTGTATGCAGTTCGATATGCCCATAATGCATCATGAAGCTTGTACTTCCATTTCTTCCCCATCTCATCTACGGTCTTTTGTAGAATGTTCTTGATTTGCTTATTTGATGTTTTAGCTTGATTGCTTGTTTGAGGATGGTATGGAGTTGCAATGTTGTGCTTGACTCCATATTCTGCCAGGAACTTTCGAATGGTCTTGTCGATAAAGTGTGATCCTCCATCACTTATGACCAATTGAGGTGTTCCAAATCTTGGGAATATCACTTCGTGGAACATCTTCTTAGCATGCTTGGAATTAGCAGCTCGACATGGTAATGCTTCTACCCATTTAGACACGTAGTCCACTGCCACCAGGATGTATTCAACATCTCCAAACTTTGGGAATGGTCTCATTGTAGTCAATTCCCTAGACATCAAACAGTTCCACTTGGAGGTTGTTCTGGAGTGGCATTGCATCGTGAGCATTAATGTTTCCATGCTTTTGGCATCTGGCACATCTTCTAACAAACTCCTTTGTATCTTGATACATCATTGGCTAGAAGAATCCACTTTGCCAAATTTTAGCATGTGTACGGAATGCTCCATAATGTCCTCCATAGGGTGATGCATGACATCTGTCCATGATTTTTGTGGCTTCTTCTATTGGGACACATCTCCATAGCAATCCATCAGAGCAAACTCGATAGAGATATGGATCATCCCACAAGTGGCAACGAGCTTGATACTTGAGTTTCCTCTTATCCTCCCCTGGTGGTACATAACCTGTAACCATATATTTCACAATATTCGCGTACCAAGGGTTGGAGTGTGTTACCTTGAGGAGTGTGTCATCCCTAAGATAGTCATTAAAGGGCAACTCATGTGTTTTCTTATATTGCAGCCTAGACAAGTGATCAGCTACCGAGTTCTCTACTCCTTTCTTATCTCTTATTTCTATGTCAAATTTTTGGAGTAAGAGAATCCATCGGATTAACCAAGGCTTAGCATCTTTCTTAGTGAGGAGGTATTTAAGAGCAGCATGGTCTGTATAAATAATTACCTTTGCCCCCACTAAGTAAGATCTAAACTTGTCTATTGCAAAGACAATAGCCAACAACCCTTTTTCAGTGGTAGCATAATTGAGTTGTGGTCCGGATAAGGTTTTGCTAGCATAGGATATAGCATAGTGCTTTTTATCCTTTATCTGGCCAAGAACGGCCCAACAGCAAAGTCGCTAGCATCACACATGATCTCAAAGGCAGCTTCCAATCAGGTGGTTGAATGATTGGAACTGAAATGAGTGCCTTCTTGAGAATTTGAAAGGCTTCATGGCACTCATTATTAAAGATGAAAGGCGCATCTTTAGCTAGAAGGCTAGTCAGGGATCTAGCGATTTGGAAAAAAGTTTTTGATGAAATGCCTATAGAACCTTGCATGGCCTAGAAAGCTATGAATGCCTTTCACATTTGTGGGAGGTGGAAGTTGTTCAATGACTTCAATTTTTTGCTTTATCCACTTCTATCCCACGTTCAGACACCTTGTGTCCTAGCACAGTACCTTCCCAAACTATAAAATGGCATTTCTCCCAGTTCAAGACTAAGTGGTTTTCTTCACACCGTTGTAAGACTTTGTCTAAATTCTTAAGACAATCGTTGAAGGTTTTGCCATAGATGGTAAAGTCATCCATAAACACCTCCATGATTTTCTCAATCATGTCTGAGAAAATGGACATCATGCACCATTGGAAAGAAGCGGGAGCATTGCACAATCTGAACGATATTCGTCGGTATGCGTAAGTTCCATACGGGCTTGTGAAAGTGGTCTTACTTTGGTCATCAAGGTGGATCGGGATTTGGTGATATCCGGAATACCCATCAAGGAAACAAAAGAAGGAATGATTCGCGAGACGTTCTAACATCTCATCAATGAATGGCAATGGGAAGTGATCCTTCTTAGTGGCCTTGTTAAGTTTTCGGTAGTCAATGCACATCCGCCACCTAGTGACAGTTCATTGAGGAATGAATTCATTCTTCTCATTCCTAACAATCGTCATTCCTCCTTTCTTTGGCACAACTTGGACAGGGCTAACCCACTCACCATGTGGCACGGGATAAATAATCCCATCGTGCAAAAGCTTAAGGACCTCTTTCTTAACCTCTTGCATAGCGTTGTTAAGTCTCCTCTGTGGCTCCCTTGAAGGTGTAGAATCAGGATCGATAGGGATACAATGAGTGCAGAGAGCAGGACTAATCCCTATGAGGTCTTGAAGTAAGTAGCCTATAGCCCATTTATGTCTTTCTAGAACAGTGACAAGTTTATGAGTTTCTTCTTGGGAAAGCTTGTCACTTATGATGATAGGAGTGTCTCGGTTATTATTGAGAAAGACATATCTCAAGCTAGAAGGAAGGGGTTTTAGCTCAACTGAGGGTTGTGATGGCACCTCCATTAGATCTAGCTCAACTGGGTCTGCCAACTCTTCCTCTTCTAGAATGAAGTGTTCATCATCGAGAACTGGTTGGGCCATGTCTTTGAGAGATGCTACTAAGACTTCCTCAATAGGGTCTTGTTCGGGCTTGGGTTCTACTATCACGTTATTTTAGCGTGCAAGCGATACGGCGATAGGAGAACTTCCTAGCTTTAAATTTAAGAGACCCTGATTTGGTCATTCTTGAAAGAGTGTCCCAAAAGGTACACCAATCAAGAGAGACATATCTGAGATGTCATAGATGTGAAAATCTAGATGGTACTCGGCGCCTCTTATTCACAAAGGAATAGACCTCATGACCCCATAACTTTCTAGAGTAACTCCAGAAGGAATTCTTAGAAGCTTATGAGATAGGATCACAGACTCATTGGGGTAAGGTTTTTTAGCCAAAGCTTTTGAAATAATGTTCATCCCAATGGTAGGACTATAGTGAGCCTCTATGGTTGTTTTTCTTAAGGATGCAAGTTTGGACATCTGAGGGGGCAATGATTCGGGCTACCATAGTGGATAACTCCGTTTCTACCAACCACTCATGGCTCATGATGGTCGAATGTCCTTTGATGTGTTCTAAAAGGAAGGCATGATTATGTGGACCATCGTCATCCTCAAGTGGTGTAGAGTGCACCAGAGGCTTCACTTGGACTGGTAATTTCGAGGCATTACCAAAATCTTCAAAAAGATCTACTTTGATTTCAAAGGGGAACAAGGGAGGACTGGTTTCATCATCGTCTAAAGTGTGGTCTGTTCCCTTAGTGGGAGGTTCTTCGGCAACCAAATTATTAGAAGGGTTTGAAGGAATTTCAGGTTTGGATTCGGTTGCGTGTGCCTCTTCTTGTTGGTCGGGGCTTGGCTCGACTTCTTCTTCAAGAAACTCATCAAAAACGCCTGTGTAGGGGGTGTTTTCAAGGATTTTCTCTAGAATGGCTTTCTCTTCACTAATGGTTTTGTGCGAGAATGAACCTCCTGAAGCTATGTCGAGGTGGAGAGTATCTTCCTTGCAAAGGCCAAGATGGAAGTGATGTAAAAGGACATTGTCAGGCAAGGAAAGGTTTGGACTAGAATTGGTAAGGCTTATGAACCTAGCCCAAGCTGCTCCTAATGTCTCCTTCTCCTTCTGTGGAAAGGTAAGAACTTCTATTCATAGAGCGGCAATTCGAGACAAAGGGAAGAAAGCAAGATAAAATTTGTCTCAAAGTTCATCCCAATTTACATTAACTCCTCCTACAGTATGAGCATACCATTGTTTTGCTGTACTCAAAAGGGAGAATGGAAACACAGTTGCTCAAATTCCCTAAGGTGGGTGTAAGGATTTTCGTCTTCTATGCTAGAGAAGGATTGCTCTCAAACCATGGCTATGAAAGCAGGACGAAGCTCATAGCCATCTGTAAGAATGAGGTGTGATGATGGTGGAGGCTCCAATGAATCGCCCTTTGGAGCGGAGTATTTAAAGATAGGAGTGGAATCCATGTGGTGGTTAAAAAGGTAAACATACGAACTTGGTTTGAAACTAGCACAGCTACCGTTCCCCGGCAACAGCGCTAGAAAGCTTGTTGGTATTTGTTAACGCACATAGAAAAATCCACAAGTGCACGAATACTGATGTAGCTTTCACCCGGGAGTATTCTAGAGTATCGATTTCCACGAGGAACGTGAAGTGCACTAGAGAGAATCAAGAACGTCTAAGAAAAGAAAAGGTAAATATGTTTTTGTGGGTAGAGAGGAACTATCTAAAGTTTTCTAAGTTGATTCTATCTAACTAAGATCAGGCTCACTATACTTCACTTACTTTGGAGTAGTAGTACCTTTCCGATCCTCGAAAAAGACCAGGAAGAGGGTGATCGGAGGAAGGCTGCCAAAAAGACCAGGATTATAATAATCTACAGAGCTGTCACCTCTATAGCTACCACAACTAACCAGAGGATTGGGCACAAACTCAAGTAAACACTAGCCTAGACACCGCATCTACACTAATGATTACTGCTCTAATCCAGATCTTAAGACTAGAGCACTCAATATGAGCGGAGATCCCGTAAGCAAAATAAAGTAAGAGCTGAGCTTAATCAAATAAAGAACTTAGAAATAATAAATGAAGAACCTAAAGATTACTCAAAGATGAGACAAATCCATAGTTGTACAAAGTCAAAGAAGATCCGACAGATCCGGCTCCTCCGAAGCTCTCCTCTCTCTCTCTCTCTCCCTATTTTCTAGATTGCAACTAGATGATATTCATCTAGAGGGATACTACTACAATGTGAAGGAGAATTTGAAACCCTAGAATTGCAGCACATGTAGAGATATGACCCCTGGGGCTGAGGGGGGGTCTCCTTATATAGCCCTGGGTGGAGTAGAGAGCAAGCAATTGCCATGTCATCGATCTAGGTCAAATTTATTCGTCACCATTGGATCAAACCGACTTAAATGAGCAGTGGAGATCATCGTGCGAAGGCAGCTGACAAGCAGGCCTAGGCTAGGTCAGCCAACCTAGGCCTAGGGCGGCCACCCACCCTCTGTGGCAGGTGGGCCCCTCCTTTCGCGAGTCGCCTTCTCGTGTCTTCTTGAGTCTTCTTAAGTTGGTGCCACGAAAAATTATGAATTTTAACCCAACATGTGGGTCCATCCTTGCTCTTTGCCTGATAACCCCCTGCGAAACACAGATTCACCAAAACTCGTGGAATTCTATCAGTGTAAACCCTATTCCTATGTTTGGTGTTGATTTATGTCCATTTCCATGTTTAGTTGTCAGTTTACTTTAGTAGTTATCGATCGTCAACACTTGTGAGGGGTATTGCACCTTCCCCAGTGAAGCACCACAAGGTAGCTCTAGTAAATTACTTGTGTCATTGAGTTACCTCACTTATGGGTTGGTTCTTGCAGTGTCCAATGTGTGGACGAGGTTCGTGCAACACCTCTTAGCCGCTGAACCACCAAGTATCGGTCGACACAATAGGGACTAGCATGCCAGCAAGCATGTGAACCTCGGGAGAAAAATTGTGTCTTCATTGTGATTGATTCATTGGATTTCTCCTCCTGATTGGTCTTCTTATTGTGATTGGTTCATTCCTCGACGTGGTGGTATAAAGATCACATTCCTCTTATTTTTATTCCCGCAAACTAGTTGTAACAAGCTCTGTAGTATAATTAGTTTTGAGAGCTTGTCTTACCTTTGCTAGTATAGCTTCTCACCTAGTTGAACTCTTTAGTATAGCTAGCTTTTGAGAGCTCGTAGTAACTTAGCCATTGGTTGATTGAGAGATTATAGCAACTAGAATTATTGGTATAGGTGGCTTGCAACACTTGTTAGAGCTAGTGCAAAAAGCTTTATAGCCAATTAGTTGTCTAACAAGTTTGCCTAGTGTTTTGTAGATTTTAAATTAGGCTATTCACCCCTCTCTAGCCAATTAGGACCTTTAAGGGGGAAAGAAGAAACATCATACTTCAGAAGAAACATGCGAGGTTAAAGTTCGTAGACTCCTCGAGGGACATGTCAAGAACTGTCAAGTTGCATTTAGGATGGAACCACGTATCTTTAGAAAATTGGCTGGTTATCTTAGAAGCAAAAGGCTTGTTGTTGATACTAGGATCACTATGGAGTAGAAGTTGGGTTTCTTCCTATACATGTTAAGTCACAACGCCTCGTATGAGGATCTCCAAGTGTTTTTTGGGCACAACAATGACACCTTCCATCATCACATCAACCACTTCTTCAAGGTGGTTATTCCCGCACTCTCTCGCCGTTACCTTCAAGCTCCCAATCCTAATCAAGTGCATCAAAAAATCCAAGACAATCCTAGATTCAATCCATTTTTCAAGAATTGTCTAGGTGCCTGAAATGATCCTGCATTCCGCGAAGGAAATGCCATAGATATGAAGTGTAATAGATGAACGAGTTCATACCATTACCCAAATCTTAGTCGAATAACAGAGTCATACACAAATATCAGAGTGCAAATAGAAGGTTTACATTAATTATTATCATTGCCACGCGGGGCGGAACATACTCACACTCAGCAACTGGAATAGCATCTCGAAGACGGTAGTGGAAACTAGGACTCCTCGCACCAAGCTTGAGCGCAGGGCGAACCCCTACTCCTCCCAGTCCTCCTCCTCATCGTACTCGGGCTTTGAGCCTGCCAAAAATCTATCAGTACACTTGGTACTGGCCACGCATCGCCCACTCTATGATGCATTTGCTTTGTGGAACTGGAGCAAAAGGGGATAAGGAAAAGAACCTATTTGGCTGTGGATTCCTATGCGGGTAACCAATATTTTAATAACACAAGTTTTGTCAAAATTTAACCCATCTCTTTCACACATATTACCACATCCCAACACATATCTCATCACCCTGTCACATCTCATCTCATCTCACTCTCATCGGCACGGGCGACTCCCTCTCACCCATGTCTCAACAGCTAAGGCCGGAACACCACACTAATCCTAGGGAAGGTAGAAGGACTCCTCTCAGCTAGTCAAGTGAAGTTGTACTTAGGAAAGGTCCATAGCCGACAAGTCGGCATATGTATCGATCGATCAACCAGAACTCTGCAGAGGTTTACACTGCCCACAAGATCACCATCATCGATGATGCGCCTCGTCTAGGCTGATTCTAGGCCACCTTCCAACTAGATACGGTACCACCCTATCACTCAGAACTGGGGCCGTGTCAGAGTACCACCGACACGCTAAGACTATGAGACATAGTATCGGGCCCCGATGGTTACTACGCTATCTTCGCAGGGTGTGGGTCCTCGTGCCTGTACCTCCCTACACTATCCACTAACCTCCCAATAGTAGTCGCACCGCACTAGCAAGTCACATGTCTGTCCCGTTTCCATGGTAGGGGCGAGTGGGGCGTAAGGATTTCCTAAGACCTGGTCCACAGAACATATCAGTCCTTAGGGGGACTAAGCAGGATGTCTTCTCAAAGGGCCAATCGGTGGTCCACTCGACGGAACACCCGGTACCCCGTGCCATTACAACAAGTGAGGGCAAGAAGTAGGTAAAAGTTTAGAATATAGGATTTCTCTCCTAAGTTTTTTACCAAGCAAAGTATGCAACACTTTAAATCAAAATTCTTGAGAAGTTAGCATATTTAGCTCATACCTCACTTAGATGATAATTTTAACATGAGACAAACTCACTTCATCACCACAAGAGGTATCAACCAAATATCTAGAGAATTCTCTAATCATCACCATAAGAACAAACTTATGAAATGACTCAAAATATTACACACGCATGCACACACTAGCATGTAAGGGCCTAGATGTACAAATAATATAAGAGTTCATAGAGCGATATACCTTTGTTCTAAGCCTCATAATCTCCACCATGATAATGATTTTAATTTGTTCTATTTAGTGCTTAAATGAGCTTAGCACTTCTTTATGCAAAAAGATTTCATTCATGCCCATCTCTCTTCATCATCATCTTCAAAGAGATATCACAAACTTGTGCTTGATTTCAGTTGAAAGTCTATTGCTAGCTCTTGTTGTCATCTTGAGATACCAATTGAAGACATATTTCTTGATATACCAAATTGGGAGATTATCCACCAATACCAATTGAAATATGATCTTCACAATTTTGACACCAATTGAAAGAATCTGCACAAGTTGATGCCAATTGGAGGGGATTCTTGTATCTCATGTTTTCATCTAGGAAATGCTCATAAAGATAAGAGATAGCATTAAATTGCACAAGCTACAATTCACAACTAGTGACCATTTTGGATGTGGAAGGCATGTAGATCACTAATTGCAAAACCTCATAACATAGACTAAATTCCTCCTTTTTGATAGTGCATACATATATATGTGGAAGACAAGAACATATGCACTTTTGGTCCATTAAGTCTAAATAAGGGAATTTAAGCTATATTATGGAGAGTAGCTACTTAAGAGATAAAAATTACAATCCAAATAAATATGGAGGATAACTTTACCAATTTGGATTGAGTTAATGTAGCATACCCATGAGAAACTCATTCTCACCAAGATATTACACAAATTCACTAGAAGAAAAGGTTAGTCTCAAAAGACACGAGACATAGAATGGGCTCTCCCTTAATATGTGCATCAAGTATTCGAATTACTTGTGAAGTGCACTTGAATCGGTTTAAGAGTCTAGAGGAGTGCATCCTATATCTTGGTCAAGGCATAACAAATTTACAATAATTGAAACTATTCCAAAGAACTTACCACCACCAAGGTAGATAGATCACCACATAAATTTTTATTGATATGACCATCATAAGTGAGACTTCAATGATTTAGATGGCCATAGTTCTCACTTGATGAAATGTGTTGAAATTAAAAGCTCTTGTGATCATCCAAGATTCATATTAGGTTCCTAGTTCTTTCTTTACCTAAAACAACTCACATAGAGAGCAAAAAGTAAATTCATGAAATTTGCAAATTATGAACTAGGAGTTACCACTCTTTGTTGACAAGATCCTAGGTGATCAATGGGATGGATCATGTACACTTGATGAGCTCTAGAGAGGAGAATTAGCAATGAAAGTCCACTCTTCAATCCTTTTCTCCATCTTATTTAAATTCTGTTCCACTAAAGGATGGGGGCATCCGATACTAAACCGGGAGCACTTGGTTTATAAAGACTGAGACCTCCTAGAATAACCTTTGGAGCACCCAAAGATTGCATTGGAACCATCCATCCTCCTTTGATGTTCTTCCTTTTCCAATGTGTGTAAGACTACTCAATGTTAACTTTGAAAGAAACCATTAGTCTCATAGGATATAGGCTAAACTCCCCTTTAATTTATGCATACAAGAGTACACAAAGTATGCTCATGCATATCAATACCATGAGGTCAAGGGAGAAGTTTTCACTATATTCCAACTGATTTCAAACTCCTTCAAGCAGCTTGCAGTTCAATTAGTTTCAGTTGATTGCAGTTGCTTCCAATTGATTTCAGTAGACCCCTCCTGCAACATTGCCATGCGACATTGCCGCACCTCAAAGCGGCAGTGCCACGCCACCCCAGTCATCAGCAGCTGATTCAACTCAAGTTTGTGACTCATTGCTGCTACTTGTAACTGCTGAAGTCAACTAGTTTCAATTTATCTCAGCTGCTATTTCTGAAAGGCTGCACTGATTTATTCTAGTTTCAACTAGTTGCAACTCCTTGTTGCTGCTTGTAATTTGATTGCAACTCCTTTAGACCAAACTGATGCTTCTCATATTGACTGATTTTTCATGACCAACTTGAGAGCCAACTTAATCTTGCTGCTGCAATGCAATCCAATTCCAAGCAATGAGTTTTTAGATTCTGTCTTCCTTGGAGAACAATTCATATCTCTCAGACTACTAGTCCACTATGCATGAAATTTGATAGAGATGTGAACCCATGAATCCTCTAACTACTATAAAAATTTCAGCTCATTTGGACTCCATTTGGTCAGTCAAATTAGTTTTCTACCAAAACTGCTAAGGTCTGAAACTGCAGTGCTAAAGCTGACATAATTCAACTCAAAACTGACTTTCTTCTAAATCAATCTTAATGCCAACTGTAAAACAACAAGTACTAGATGTATATAGTATGCTCACAAAGTTTTAGACCAATTCATCAGTATTTGAAATTCCAAACCCATGCTTGAAGGTAGCCATCTCAGATTTCTAATTTTCTGGACAGATTTGATATTTCGCAATTCTTCTTTCTTCTTGTCCAATCTTGAGGTGATTTCAGTTTAGAATACTCACAAGATGTTGTATCTCAAACACTTTTCATGATATGAAATTAGAATTTCACTTCGGCATTCATAAATCCCAGTCAACTGATTTATAACTAACATAGAATCACCAAAGATCTCAATAGCATTAGCATGTACTTCCTTGAGCAATTCTAACCCTTTTATCAGGGCTTGGTACTCAGCTTGATTGTTTGTCGATGTAGCAACAATCGACAATGAGAACTCATACTTCTTCCCTTGAGGGGAAATTAATACGATACCAATGCCTGCCCCTTCACCACAAGTAGACCCATCAAAGAAAAGTGTCCACGGAGCAATTTCCAGAGAATCCACCGTGTTGCAATGTTGAGTAACGAAATCGGCCATAACCTGTCCTTTAACTGCCTTAGCCGATTCATAACATAAGTCAAATTCTGATAATACTAAAATCCATTTACCAATCCTACCATTCAGTATCGGCATTGACAGCATATACTTGACCACATCATCTTTACATATGACAGTACATTCAGCCGATAGTAAATAATGTCTCAGCTTAATACAAGAAAAGTATAAACATAGACATAATTTCTCAATGGCTGAATACCTGGTTTCAGCATCTATTAACCGTCTGCTCAAATAATAGATAACACGCTCCTTTCCTTCAAATTCTTGAATAAGAGCTAAACCGTTAACAGTATCTTCAGTTGATAAATACAATCTGAAAGGTTTTCCATGTTGGGGTGGAACTAACACTGGAGGATTTGTTAAATAACTCTTAATTTCATCTAAGGCTAACTGCTGTTCATCCCCCCATTTAAATTCCTGATCGGCTTTCAATTTCAATAATGGACTCAAAGCCTTGATCTTACCTGACAAATTAGATATGAATCTTCTGATGAAATTAATCTTACCGATCAAGGATTGTAATTCAGTTTTATCGGTAGGAGCAACAATCTTGTTGATTGCCTCAATAGATTTTCTACTAATTTCAATACCCCGCTGATGCACCATAAAACCCAAGAATTGTTCTGCCGATACACCAAATGCATATTTATTAGGATTCATCTTTAATCCATGCTTTCTTGTGCACTCTAATATCTTCTGTAGATCGGTTAGATACTTTGTGATGTCTCCAGACTTAATCACTATGTCATCAATGTACATTTCCACCAACGTGCCGATATATTCATGGAAAATAAAGTTCATAGCTCTTTGATAAGTAGCACCGGCATTTTTCAAACCAAATGTCATAACTATCCACTCAAATAATTCCACATGTCCTGGATATCTAAAAGCAGTCTTAGAAATATCTTCTTCAGCCATGAATATTTGATTATAACCTGCATTACCATCCATGAAACTGATAATCTGATGCCCTACTATAGCATCAATCAACAAATCAGCAATCGGCATTGGGTAACCATCCATAGGTGTGGCCTTATTGAGATTCCTGAAATCAATACAAACACGAAGTTTCCCATTTTTCTTGTATACAGGAACCACATTAGAAATCCACTCTACATATCGACACTGCCGAATAAACTTTGCCTCAATTAATTTAGTTATTTCGGCCTTAATATCAGGAAGTATATTAGGATTGCAGCGGCGTGCCAGCTGCTAATGTGGCTGAAATCCAGATTTAATAGGCAACCGATGTTCAACTATAGATCGGTCTAACCCAGGCATTTCAGTATAATCCCAAGCAAAACAATCTTTATATTCCTTTAACAAATCAACTAGTTGCTGTTTACACTTGGAATTTAACTTAGCGCTAATAAAAGTGGGTCTTGGCCCATCGCCTTCACCAATATCTACTTCTATTAAATCATCTACCGATGTAAATCCTTGACCTAATTTTCCATCATCGGCAAATATATCCATTAAAACTCTTCTTCAGAACCGACTGATTGGATCGGTAGAATTTCGTAATCGGCAACCTTGAGGAACTCTTTTTCCCAAGCTTCTCCTGATATGCACCTAGTTCGCTCATAAGTGTCTGATTCTGCCGATGCGATGATATAAGAAGAATTACCAGGAACAACTTCAATTTTGTCTCCAACCCATTGTATAAGACACTGATGCATTGTAGAAGGAACACAACAATTAGCATGAATCCAATCCCTTCCTAAAAGCAGATTATATGCACCCTTGCCATTAATAACAAAGAAAGTTGTCGGTAAGGTTTTACTGCCGATGGTCAATTCAACACACACTGCCCCTTTAGCTGGTGATACATTGCCTTCAAAGTTCTTTAGCATCATATCAGTCTTAGTTAAGTCTTGATCTCCCTTACCAAGCTTCCGATACATCACATAAGGCATAATATTAATTGCAGCTCCTCCATCAATAGGTATCTTAGATACAGGCTGCCCATCAACTCTGCCTTTTACAAACAAAGCCTTGATGTGTTGTCTCTCATCATCGGCAGGCTTCTCAAAAATAGCCATCATTGGATCTAGTGTTAATTGAGCTATTTGGTCAGAGAAAAAAACTTCTTCTTCGCTATCAGATAGAGCCAAAAATTCCATCGGCAATATAAACATCATATTGACATCTGCCGATGGGCCTTTATTTCTGTGCCTTATCTGCCACTGCTGATTACCAGATTTCTCATTAGAGGGACTTCCTTCTTGGTAAAAGTCTTTTTGACGCTCTCGCTGCATTTTCCTCTTCTATGTCTTTGTCAAACCCTCTGGACACTATTGAGGAAGTTTAGTTTTCCACACTGGCTGATAAGTCCTGGTTGTCTCCACACGACGTATATTAGGATCCCTGTAAAATATTTCTTCATCAGGAACTCTTGCATTTGCCATCTCTTCAAGTTCCTCTTGGTTTCTCGGAAAATATGCAACGTGTTTACCAAGCCTTTTATGTACACTGAGCCTGCCCCCCAGCCGATCATATACTGATGCTCTCCTTCTGATCGGCTCATTAATGGACAAACCTTGATTACCAGATTGAAACCTTCTTATAGGATGATTAACTCCATAATAACCATTGCACTCTGGGCAATCTTCAACAGTAGGTAACTTAATACCTTCCTCCCAAAAATGAATAAAAAACGGACAATTCCAATGATCCTTATGCCGATTCCACTCTTCTTGACGTCTTTCCTCTTGCTGTTGTCGATATCGATCCCTTCGCTGACGCCAGCCTTCCTATTGTCTTTGTTGAGTAATCATGATGCCAGATCGAGGAGGCTTTCCAGAACTGCCACCTTCTGTCAATAACCCCTTGCCTTTTGCATCATCGGTAGTTATCCGATGTTGGGGATCTACTGATGCATTCTTTTTAGCAGCTTCCGATGTCAACACCTTAATTTTACCTTCAGTATCCAACATATTTGCTGGAAAAGGATGTTGATCAATTTTCATCGGCTTCTGAATCTTGGAATTACCAAATTTTATTCTCCCAGACTCAATAGCTAACTGTAATTGTTGTCTAAATACTTTGCACTCATTTGTACTGTGTGAAGTTGCATTATGCCATTTGCAATACAGCATATGCTTCAACTCTTCTGCCGATGGGATCACATGATTAGGTGACAACTTAATCTGGCCCTCCTGAAGCAAAAGATCAAATATCTTATCGGCTTTGGTGACGTCGAAAGTAAACTTCTCTGGCTCTTTGTGACCAAAGGGACAAGATATCGGCTTTTTATTCTTAACCCACTCAGCCAAACCGATAACTGGTTCTTCATCCGAATCAGAATCTTCTACTTCTTCGACAAATAAAACTTTCTTATTCCAATTCCTTTTAGGTTCAAAAACCCTAGTGTCTTGATCAGAAATTCTTTGCACTAGATGACTTAGGCTTTCGAACTCCTGAGAAGCATATCTGTCCTTAAGGTGTGGCAACAATCCCTGAAAGGCCAAATCGGCAAGCTGCCGATCATCCAACACCAGGCTATAACATTTGTTCTTTACATCTCGTAGCCTTTGCACAAAGCCTTCTATCGATTCATCATTGCGCTGTTTCATCTTTACCAAATCGGTAAGCTTCTTTTTATGAACTCCAGCAAAGAAATACTTATGAAATTGCTTTTCCAGATCAGCCCAAGTAATAATAAAATTTGGCGGTAGTGAGATAAACCATGTAAACGCTGATCCAGATAGAGATGATGAAAACAAACAAACTCTCAATTCATCTCTACAAGCTGCCTCTCCACATTGAATAATAAAACGATTAATATGCTCCATGGTTGATGTATCGTCTTGCCCAGAAAACTTAGTGAAATCTAGCACCTTGTAACGATTTGGGAGAGGAATTAAATCATATGCTGGAGGATACAGAGTCCGATAAGAATAAGTATTAACTTTGGGCTTGATCCCAAACTGATCCTTCATAATTTCTGCTATTTTATCGGCCCAAAAAGCATCAACATCTTGTTGACGACATGGTTGAATCTCCACTAGAGGTACTTGCTGATACCCTTCTGTATACCTTTGTGGCCCACGATCTCTAGCAATTGGCATATTTGTCACTATCTGTGGTCCATTAACCTGCTGAAAAGGGTTCATCGGTTGAGCTGCCGATGTTTGATTCTGAAAACCAGCATGCATGTGACCTTGATGAACACCTGTGGCTTGCTGATTTGGCTAAACTGAATGTTGAGTGGGAAACTGCCCTGGCCAATTATTAGCGTTTATCGGTACAAAATTTGCCGATGGTTGGTAACTTGTTGGCATTGTCGGATAATTACAACTAACTTGAGGTAAAACCTGGACTCTAGGTTGACTTACGATTGGAGCCTTCTGTTGCATCGGTAATAAATTTGTCGATGGACTTAAACTAGATGTTTGACCCAAAGACACCTAGAAACCTCCTAGATTTGGTTGTACAATAGTTGTTGTAGTATATTGGGGTACTTGAGCTATCGGTGAACCGGCCGATAGCATAGGAGCTTTTCCCGTTGCATCAAACACTTGAGGTGATCCATGGTTAAAAACAGATGACTCTGGAGGCATACCATATCCCCACCAATTAGCAGGAGTCTGATTATTCTATGGTACTGGACCTAATAAAGCCGATGCTGATAGATCTGTATTAAGCTGAACTCGTCCTGATAATGCTGAATCCGGACGCATCGGTGTAGACTGTACGTTAGATAAACCTGCTGATACTGGAAGAGAAGAAATCTCTATACCCGCAACGGCCGGGGGAGCCGATGGAGCAATAGCAGATACTGATTCTGGTTGATGATAAGCAGGCCCAACGTAACGAGGTGACGCTTGCCCTTCTTTGAAAGTTCGAATCACAACATTATGAATAGTATTGGACAGCACATTAGAATGATTAATTAAAGCATGATTCACTGCAGAATTAACCATCTCTTGAAGTTTACCTGGATTAGAATCAAAGGTAACTTGCCGAGGCAACGGCAAGTCTTGCTTCTGGACAACTTGTCCACTTTTGTTCAAACTGAATGACTTCAAGCAGAGCTATCTGTATTCTTCTATAGCCCTCTCCATAGCTTGCTTCTGATCGTCCTTAAGATCTTCTTCTGTTACCGCGATGATGTTCCCCGCATCGATCTCAGGATTAAGCATCTTGACTAGATCTGTCCCACCGGGCGTGCCAAAAGATGTGTTGATGCAAAAGTAGATCTGCAAACACAAAGGGCTAATACCCGAAATCGATATCCAAAGCGTGCCAGTCGATTTGACCTGTTAATCGACAAGGATGAAGATACGAGCACTTTGGTCCTGACAACAGCGATACGCCCGAAAGTCACGGCCAAGAGGTGCTCACGCGGAACTCGAGGATCGCCGAAGATTGCACTGGAGCAATGCAACTCGCCGAATCAATGAGAACTCATAAAAAAGAAAAATATGCAAATTGACGAAGTCGTCGAAAGTAGATGTAAATAAGAATAAAAGCTGTTTTTGATGTATTGATTGATCTTTTTCTACATTGCCCTTCACCCTATATTTATATCCTGATCTACAGAAACGTAACCAAATACGACTAGGACACTAAATCCAAATCTATGGAAACACATGACTTTGATACAACTCAGACTCTAATAAACGTATATAAGGAAATTAACTCCTATCTTATTCCATAGTCCGCCTCAGTCACGATGGTATTCTCATCGACCTCCTTTTTATCGGCACAATCCCTGTTCTATCGGCACAATCCCTGTTCCATCGGCAGCAGCCTTCAAGTTCCTTCCATCGGTACATTCCCTGTTTCATCGGCAGCAGTCTTCAAACCATCTTTCATCGGCATCGGCAATAATACCCTTAACCTTATTGGCAACATTTCAATTTGAACCCATACGCCGCTACCACTCATAAGCAAACTCATTTTCATCAGCTATCAATCTACACAATAATCTTTCCTCTGCTGATTAGCCCTTCCTGACCATCTTGACACGTGCTAAAAAACAATGTCAACAAAGTCACTTCTACTAATGATTTGATCCTCAACACAATATGTCTCATCATAGCTTGATTAGTTCCTCGACTAAATGCAAGTACTCTCTTCTTCACCTTAGCCATGGTACCTCGGTCCGTAAGCCGTCGCTTGCCCTTTACCTCCGCTTAGTCCCTCGAAGCATTTTCCTTGCTATCTTCACCTTATCAAGCCATATTCAAGTCACATCATATTAAGCATCCATTGAAAAACTATTTCTTCAATATTATGATCCTTACTTGAATATCTTCTACATATAAATGTTGAGATCAATCAAGCTTTAGTTTGATTCACATAGAGACATATATGGATCAACATCAATAAGGTCAAGCCAATTCACAATTCCTTATATCCTCTTCATTTTGGCTTGACACTCCTAACACTCACATCAATCTCTATCTTCATACTTCTAGCTTGACCATATTAATGCAAAGTGATTTTTCAAATCTTTATTCATACAAGCAAACCAATGTAGAGAACATTATATATCCATTATACATTGTCTTCTTTGTCATTTCATCTTTGCTTGATATTTTCTCACTTATGCACATTTGATTCATTATTCAATCTTTGATCAAGGCTAGTCCACTGTCTAACTCTTCTTGTTCATGCAAAGCAAGCCATTATTGAGACTAATCCAAAATCATCAACTCATGTCTCATTTACCGTTTGCCAAATCTGCTTGCTTTCACATGATGGTATGATATCCCACAACACAGACGTCATTCCATTGATTCCATTTGCATTGTTGTCTTTTACTTGAACAAGATTGTTTCCGTAATCTTCCAATACGATAATACACAATTTGGCCTTTATTTCAACACTATGTGGAATATCATCAAGCTTGCCTTCTCATTGAACTTTTGATACACCTTGTTATGCAATATTCATGTGTATGCAATATACTTAATTTCCTATTCAACACTTAGCAAACTTGTTAGACCTTTAATTGTATTGTCATTCAATTCACCAAAACCCACTAAACGGCTAGATGTACTTAAAGCTGGTACCACCGTGTCTACGCAGGGTCGCACCGCTGGCGGGCGCTGCTGCCCACGAAGCTCATGCTCCTCCTCTTGCTCCTATGCACCGCCGCATCGGTCTTCTCTGTTGCCTCCATCTACTCCGCCAAGTGCTCAAGCCAACGTCTCTGTTGCGTCATGTGGTGGAGTCTGCGACGACCTGCTGCGTCGAAATCGGACGCAATCCCTTCGTTGCATTGAGGCCCTTCAGAGCTTGGAGTCTTGTATCTATCCTTTGTGCTTTAGATGGGACTAGGGGAGCAGTGCATGGGGGTGGAGTATGCGGTGTCTAGTATTGGTATGGAGCTGTCCTAGGCGATCGAGGTGGCGGTCAGGCAGATGGTTGTTGGTGGAGGGCAAGAGGAAGAAGAGCTGGAGCATGTTGGCGCAGAGGATCCCATGAACAAAGCGAAACAAAGGGTGAATGATTAGATAATTTTTATCTGGACTCAAGATGTAGAAATATTGCATTATGGAGGATAGCTTCTTGGCACGCTGTCCTAGCGTATAGAAACCATCTCTAGTTTCTGCATTGGTAGTGCCCTGAACTCTAAAAGCGGGTAAATCATCTCCCTGAACTTTTAAAACCGTTCGTTTTACCTCCCTGACCGGTTATAAGCGGTTTTCAAAGGTAGTTTTATCTTCTTCTTTTTTTATTTATTTCGGCTGAATCTTTGAAAAATCATAGTAAATCACATAAAACCATAAAATAGAAAAATCTAATTTTGTTGGACTCCACATGAGTAAATCTACATAGTGAACATATAATATGATATGCTTTAGTACAAATTTTTTGTTATAGCTTTACATTTATGCATTTATATAATTAATTCATAGCTGCAATTTCTATGGTCCAATTATGGTGAAATTTTTATGGTGAACTAATTATTGTATGCTTGAACCGTAGTAAAAGTTTTATACTCATTGGATCATGTATAACTTAGTTATGTTATAAATCTATAACTAAGTTATACATGATTCAATGACTATGAAATTTTCACTATAGTTCAAGCATACAATGATTAGACCACCATAAAAATTTCCCATAATTGGACTACAGAAACTGTAGCTATGACTTAATTACAGAAAAAATAGATCTAAAATTACAGCAAAAAATTTATACTAAAGCATATCATATTATATGTTCACTGTGTAGATCTACTCATGTGAAGTCCAACAGAATTGGATTTTAAATTTTATGATTTTTCTGTGATTTACTATTATTTTCAAAGATTTAGTCTAAATAAGTAAAAAAGAAAAAGACAAAACTGCTTTTGAAAACCGTTTATGACTGGTCAGGGAGGTAAAATGAATGGTTTTAAAAGTTCAGGAGGTGGTTTACCCGGTTTTAGAGTTCAGGGAGAAAAATAAGACTTTCACAAAAGTTGAAGGAGATAATATAGACCGTTTTTTTGAGAAACTGTCACCCTTTATTAACTCATTATCGAATTACAAACACCATCACGTGGCGATAGGAACCAAACATGTCTACCCGGAGCCATAGAAACAGCACTCCTAGCCAATCTATGCGTGTCCTCATTCGAGAATCTTCTCTCATGGACGAACTCCACGTGGAGGAAGCTTGCTTTTGTCGTATTGATCTCCTTAACAATTGAGCCGTACAGCCCCATCCCCTCCCTATGGATACTCTTCACCGCATTGATACAGTCACACGCCACCCTGATCTTCTGCAGTACTAGGTCCGAGGCTAGCGCCATGCCTTCCCGGCACGTGATCGTTTCAACCACTTCTGGTCTTGTTGGGCTAGGTATGCCATTGCCATGCACGTGCAGCCCATTAAATCCGCCCTTAGGGCCTCATAGGATGGAGCCCATTAGATCCACCATTAGTAGAATGTAATTGCTCTTCTTAGGGCGTCCGACGTTCTGAATGCGCCCTTCCTAAGCCTGCAGAGCCCAATACGGATTCTTCTCTTGGCTTCTCCATAAAAAAATAAATGTTCAATCTCCATTCCTCCCCGCCGGGACCTTCTTTCAGTGTGCACATGTGTTTTTGTGGCGACTCCATCGTGCCACCTGCCTGCCGCTCACCTTCCCAGCATGAGGGACGCTGTCGCGGGCCGCGCTGTTGCCTCCGCCCTGGAGGAGGCACCCGGCCACCCTGTCACTAGGAGCCACGCAACAACTCGTCGGTGGTCGCACAGCGGCTCGCCGAGGCCGCGCAGCCGCAACCGCTCGCCCGTTGGCATCCCTCTTCCCCCACACGCCACTCCGTGGCTTCAAGCTCCGCATCGACGAGTCTCCGTTCAAGCAGCAAGTAGATGCTACGCTGAAAGCGCATGTTGCAAGAGTATGTATATCGATGTTGCAAGTGTTGTATATCGATGTTGCAACAGTAGATCGGGATGTTGCACATATTATAATGGCTATACACATATGTTTCAAATGTCTCATCTGTCCAGACATATATTGCAAGTGTTTTTATCTGGATGTTGTAAAAGTAGATTTGGATATTGCATATATATGCATATTGCAAGCATATGTTTTAAGTATTTCAAGTGTTTTATATGTATGTTACATGTGTTTTATCTAGATGTTGTATATGTTTGCAATGATTTTTAAGTGTTTTAAGACGTTTTCACAGGCGTTTCAGAAGCTTGTATACGGCGGCGCCGCGGGGAACCTGACGAGTGAACCCGTGACTCGACAAGCTGTGCAAAGCGTGGGCTGTAGTTGGGCTGGACCAGCAGGCTCTGAGCGCACAAAAGTGCTACCCAACGCGGGCAGACGTCCGATCGTGAGCTGACAGTACGGATAGCGCGATTGCGTTCTGCAGTCGTTTCGTGTGAAGTTAGATGATCTCATTCACTTCTAATCCCAGAAAGTCGGAGGGTCGCCCCGTTTGCTCCTGCCCGTGCCATCCTTGAAACGAAAGCTTTCCCTTTCGACGGTTCCACTTCCACCCGTCAGGTTTGGCATCCACTCTGTCGTCACGCTTACTTAATCTCCACGGTCAAGGTGCTGCTCACTTTGCTGCCTGAACCACAACGGCCCGGTGTTTCCATCATCATGCACACGCGCACGAACCCTTGCATTTCTTTCGATCACAGGATACAGCGTACTGTGCAGGTACTGTTGTTGTTGAAACTGTTTCAGCAAGCATTGTACTGTCACTGTTGCAGTTGGCATCCCAATATCTTTGCCATCAGCCAATTGAAATAGGGATTCATTAGTGTCGATGTAGCCGGTATTCCGAGAACCACTCTTGAACGAAGGAATTTCACATGAGTTGTATACAAAATTTATAACTCAGTTCTTTTTTAATAAAAAACGTAGAAAGCAGAAAAAAAAAATTCAGCATTCTATTCTAAAGAAACCTGAATCTGGTTAAGAGCAACTGTGAAAACTCTTGCAGTTCCTACAGTAATTTCTGTATTCCGTGCACATGTTTGACAGGCAAGAACATGGTGGTGAGGCCACAGTTCATCCCAATCATCCGAACTCTTCTCCTTGAATTCTCCAGGAAGATGGTTTGTCAATTGCCACACACATTTTTCCCTTGAGAATGTCTCATATTGCGTGGTTTTGTAGCTGCAGCTGCAGACTAATATGTTTGCTTGCTGCCAGTAAGCCTGTTCTGATGACAAATCGTTGTTGCAGCCAATTCCTCCATTGTTTGCGTGAAAATCATATGG
Organism: Saccharum hybrid cultivar R570; assembly: GCA_038087645.1. Taxonomy (NCBI): domain Eukaryota; kingdom Viridiplantae; phylum Streptophyta; class Magnoliopsida; order Poales; family Poaceae; genus Saccharum; species Saccharum hybrid cultivar. Next base: position 18,034,402 of record JAQSUU010000443.1, read on the forward strand.
CCCAAGACGAAGCCTACCCAAAGGCAAGTTTTCAGGTTTTGGCACATTGGGATCGAACGCCATCGATCCTACGTCTTCTTCGGGAGTGGTTGGGCTGAGTTTCTGACGGCTCATGGCCACCTGCCCCACCTTCTGCTGTTCGAGTGCGAAGGGAACATGGTCTGCACAATGGAAGTGTTCGAGGCAAGTGGATGCAGAAAGAGTACAAAGGCACGGCATTTTCAGCAGATGTTGGTGATGAGAAACACCACGTCATTGATCAAGCAAATTCTCTGATTGGAAGTTGGAATAGTGGAGATGATTGCAAATCACGTGCACAACTGTATATTTTATTTGCAAACGCGCTCGAGCGCGGTGGCTTCATCTCCAGTTGTGGAGCGAGCCCACCCACGTTCCATTCCCGGTTGGGACGAACGGTGTCGCATGGAGTATTTCGCTAGATTTGTTTCGTGCAGGTCCTGGACGTTGACGTGGTGCTACAATAAGATTACGACGTGCCCGTCGGCTACGAGGCTCGTGCGCAGAAGGACGTTTGAGGTGTATAGGTTGTAGCTTCTAGGGGTGTGCGTGTGTGTGGTGTGAGTGTGTTGCGTAGAGTTCAGATACTACAACTTGTATACTAGGAGTCCAGGCTTAAAAAAATGTATATTTTATTTCACACCTTTTCTTGAAGAAAAATTGCTCAGAGAAGCAGCAGCCTGAAGGATCATCTATACGAGAAAAACAAACACCGGAGGAACATTGTACAACAAAGTGTTTGCGATATTTGTGGGCTCAAGCCTGAATCGTTGAACCATGCACTGATCGGATGCCTTCATGCGTGCCAACTCCGGGCGGCAATGAGTAAGTGTCGGGACTTGCCGGACGAGGAACAGTTCCTTAACCTTACTCATTATAATTTACTAACCATCTTGCTGCAGGCAGAGCGTGATATGAGGGCTAGGTGCTTACTCCTTCTATGGAGGACTTGGCAAGTGCGAAATGACATTACACACAACTCCGGAAAATTTTCTGTCGAGGGGTCCATTAATTTTCTAAAGCGCTATTGGACGGAACTTTTGCAACAGCAGACACAGCAAAGGAATGGCAGACCCTGCTGGTAAGCAACCTGTACAAACTTCTTTGTATGCAGGGCGGGTGTCCAGCACCAAGAGGCGTCCTGAAGCATGGAAAAGGCCGAATGAGGGATGGCGGAAAGTGAATGTTGATGGCACGTTCTGCAGTTCAACAAGCTCAGGTGGCGTCGGGGTGGTTATCCGAGACCACAACGGCGCGGTATTGTTAGCTGCTTGGAAAGCGGTTCCTATAGCGAGGATGCAGAGGAAGTGGAGGCCTTGGCGATGAGAGAAGGACTGCGTCTTGCTGCTGAAGACCCGGGAACCCCAGTGAATTCTGGAGACGGACAATAGCTCGGTGTGTGCGTCATTGAAGAACCAGAAAGACCGAGGCCCGCTACACTTCATTTTTGAGGAAGCTAGACAGGCAGGAGGCTTGGTATCTGAGTGGAAGACAGTCCACACGAGAAGAGAGGGAAATTGTGTTGCCTATGAGCTCGCACAACTGGCCCTGAGGTCAGATAGTGAGTTATCTGGCTTCTTACAGTGCTGGTTTGTATCGAGCAAATTATTACTCAAGATTGTAACTATGTTCCTGAGCAATAAAAAACCTTTCTTTTTCTCACAAAAAAAGAGAGAAAAAATACAGCACATAATTAGAAGCGCAACTAGTACAGTACAGGAGATAAAAAGCCAGAATGCTCGCCAACTTATGTGCATAAACAGATGGCAAATCAAAAGCCAGTCCATTTGATCACCAAAATAATTACTGCTGCTGCCCTCAAACAGATTCCTGAGCTCTGTTCTGCCCCCATTCACCTCCAACTCGATAATGCAGATACAGAACTATGTTCTTTGTCGCCACACCCCAAGGGATTTCGATCTGCAGAAATGTCTTATGCTAAACCCTCATGCAGTTCTAATTCACAATGTGCTTCGATTGGCCTACAAGATTTAGGGTCACATTGAAAACATCAGCAAGGAGCAAGAGATCATTCAAGGCAAACTTCACGACGGTCAACACCGACTGCCGCTTCAAATAAGGGCCTATTTTGATAAAGGGCCTAAATTAGCTCTGATGCATCTAAACAGAAGAGTTAATAGATAGACTAACTCTTTTAGCCTCAACTACTTCATTCCTTCCAAATTATAAGTCGCTTTGACTTTTTTGGTTCATCTATTTTACTATATATCTAGATATGAACCAAAACGGTCAAAGTGACTTATAATTTGAAATGGAGAAAGTAGTTGTTAGATAACCACAACTAATTTAGTCTAATTTTTAGCCGTAACTAGTAACTAACAACATGATTGAAAGGAGTTCCGCAAGATTGAAGGCGACCATTGCACCATAACATTGTTGAAAGAACTCTCTGGCATGCTCAGGTCAAAGAAACTCTGCTAGTCTTCACACATTTTTGGTTCTATATTGTTACTCAATGCTCCCTCCTAGTCGGTTCTTAGTTTCTTATCTTGTGCTACACCGTATGAAATGTTAGATTCTGCTGAAACTTATGTGTACAGTCATCTAGATGTCAGGTAACGCTCGATGAAATGAGATGCAACCAAATGGCTATAATAGGAATGCCCTGGATTGGACAACATTAATCTACTATGCTGCTAGCTAACGATAACACCATGCATATACTGAATAACAGAAGCAAAAAATATGGAAGCACAGCTTAAGGCCTAAGCAGCTATTATAAAAGAGCAGGTCTACACTCTACAGCACTTATTAAACATCTCAGATATCCCCCCAGGAATTAACACGCAAGGGCTCAGTTGCAACAGAGCACGCAGAGCCAAATCAGCGGAAAAGACCTACATTAACTCCAGTCAAGATAGACAACTATACTAGATAGGATGGGACATGATCTTGAGCGGACTATCACCTAAACATAGGACAGGCACAGTTCAGAGCATTGATCACTTTTGTGCCTCTGCCTTCTCCTGCTTCTTGGCCTTGGCAGCCTTCCAGACAGAGTTGTGACAAACAGTCTCCTCAACAACCTTGGGTGGTGCAAAGCTGAAATCTGAAGCAGATATGCGGTTCTTGTACTCTGGATTTGCCTCCAGAAACTTATCCACATCACCAGCACACCTTGCACGCTTCCCATTGGGCATGACATAATATGTGTCCATTTTGCTGTAGTCACCCCTCATAATCACTAGCCTCTCCGTCCCTGGTGGAGGCTTTGGTATGTTGGGTTTGTCCAAAACCCAGATGCGGCTGCTGTCATACTCAATGTCAGCATCATCTACACAAGAGCAGTCTGGTCGTCTGCTGCAGAACCATGGATCCTTAGTGAAGTTCTCACGAAGTGTCTCAAATTCATCTTTTGGAACCGTACGCCATTTGTAGCACTTGTAGCATTGCACTGCATACAAGGCAACAGAATCTTTGGTAGAACCCCGTTTTCTCTGTCAAATAAAATGGGTCATTGTTATTTTCTTTATTCCATCTTTCTGGAAAGATAAAAGAAAATCTAACTCTAATCAGCAAAGATTATGGCAAAAAAAAAGTGTGAGGGATGTTTGCATGACAAAGCAGAATCATGGAAAATCTTTACAACAAGCACAGTGAAAATGAAAGCTGCTATACAAATATATAATACTAAATAGACCATTTCTGTAACACAGGATAATGAAACCTGCTAATATTCCATTGCACAAATGGCTTTAGCTTAACTCCATCTTATGCTGGACAGTGTTTATGTGTTCATAGCAACCTTTTGCATATAGTTGCACAGAAGTCAATATTCCATTGCATACAAGTAACTGTGGCAAAAGATCTAGCCAGGAATTATGTTGATCAGGGAAAGAAGTGCTGGAGAAAATATGGACTACTAAAGAAAATATGCAATACAAGATCTGGGTGCTGCTGTGGAGATGGAGGTCAGGTCGCAATAAGGCTAATGCAGGAGGGAGAATGGCTAGTATTGCAGAAGTCTGTAGCTCAACAGAATATTATTTGATGTTTTTTGATAGGCTGAATGAATCAAATAAGAAAGACAAGAAGGGGGGAAAGCAGTCCTGGGTTGCACCCCCACTTGATTACTATAAGACTCATTGTGATGCTCCTTATGCTCTGATTTCAAGAAAGGAGGATGGGGTTTCATTGCCCGTAACTGCAGAGGAGAGTTACTAGAGGGAGGTGCTGGAAATCTAAAAAAGGTGTCAAGCCCACTGCATGCAGAGGCATTGGCTACGTATTGGAGTCTGCATCGTGCAGCTGAGCTTGGCATGACAAAGGTAATTTTGGAGACAGATGCAGCCATACTGGCAGATGCACTTAAATCAAGATCCATGGATTGACATCCGCTTCTGTGCCTTGTTAAGGAACATACGGGAGCTCATGTACTACTCATTGTGAAGTATCTGTATGCTCTGGAAGCAATAATCTGGTGGCTGACTGCTTAGTTGCCTATGGTGCTTGTAATTTAATCCCTGACTCACAAGAGTTCATGAGTCAGACACTGAACTTTGTAGAACACTTGGTCTCCAGCGACAAGCTTGGAGCCAGTTGTTAATGGAAGCGTATGTTTCCGTTAAAAAAAAGGCAAACAAAGAAGAGCAAGTGGATCCAACTTAAAATAAGGTAGAATCACCCAATTTCTTCCACCATTTGTTCAAATTATGCTTAGAACATAACTAAAGTAGCTTCACAAACAACATTGGTGTTTACGGCATATAAACAACTTTTATAGTGAAATGTGTATGCCTTGTGTCGTGTGTATGTTCAAGCTTTCAGTTGTTCCTCTTCCATCTCCCAACTGTACATGAGTGGCGGAAAATGTGTATACCTTGTGTCACATGAAAATATGAACGCATGCAGCATAGTTACCCCTTCAATCAAACAAAAAGATGCATGGCCACCTCATGAACATCAAAGGAAGGGAAATATTAAACAAATGAGGAATATATTGCAAATACATATTTATCTTCCACAGAACAGTTATCTGTGGCTAAGATACTGTTAGCAAGGTAGCAATAATCTATCTATGCTGTTGTGCTCATTCGCCTAAAACATCCACTTTCCAATCTAATTTAGCCATAGCGATTTCCTATACTGTTGTCTTCTGCGTAGTTAAAAAAAGGGGCACATTTGGCAAACTAACACCACTACTTTTATTTCATACTCTACTGCTCATTGCTGGTTATAGAACATATATTATCTTGGAATCCTAAGAACTGCAAAGTTACTAAGATCCCCCACAATGGCTGGGTGCCTGGGTCACAGGAACACATGGATCTTCAAAACCTGCCTAAATGGATTTAGACTATGTATCACTTGGATTTCTAAGAACAGCAAATGATTGTTTTGTTCTCTTGAATTCCTCCCTTCCTGTTACTGGCAAATAGCCTTAGACATTTACACCTAAAATCTGAACCAATGCATAACAGCACACCAGCAACTTCTGTAGTAATAGATGTAAAACATGTCAAGAACTCAAAGCCAAATTTCTCGTCTGCATCGATTCACCTAACAAAAATTGTGCATGAAAGCAGTAGATAATTGATTATACAGCACTCAAAGAGCAAACCATTGGGTGCATTAGATTTTAGAACCAATTTCCAAAAAGATACCTTTTTTTATCAAAATGTATTGCTGAAGAAACTATATGTGAATCGACCCAACCCTAATCCCAATATCTTTGGAACTAAAATTGCACGCCATTTTTTCCGCATCAGAAAACACACACGAATGCATACTATAGTATGATCTAGCACGCGCACAAGCCTTTCGAAACAAAACCAGATGCAACAAGTGATTAATAGAGCCACAGCAATATCCAACAAGGTCAACACCTGATAATGACGTATTTGGCACAAAACGAACGACCCACCTCAACATGCACGCCGCCAGGGCCGCAGGGCAAGAAGGGGCAGGGGAACAAGCCAAAGCTACAGCGCATATCAATCTACAAACAAGGTACCAGCGATCTGTGAGGGAGTGCAGACCTGAGAGCCTTGAGAGGGGGGCGAACCCGGGGTCGACCCTGTTGTCATGCCGGCGGCGAGGTGGCAGAGGGGCAAAGACGATAGAGGCGATGCGGGGATTGGGGAACGGCCGAGTGGAAGGGCTGTATCTGTATGTGAGGGGAGGGCCTGAGAGGGTCCGGAGGTGTATCTGTATTTGTATGGGTCGGGTCTTTGGTATCTAGCCGGCTGACCTCCGACGTGGAGGAAAGAGAGGATAAGAAATAATAGGTGGTGTTTAAATCCCGTTGATAAAATTTAGATATGTCATCGGTGTTACATGGAAGTATTCAGATAGTAATAATAAAATAAATTACAGAAGTCCTTAGAAATCTGCAAGACGAATTTATTAAGCTTAATTAATTCGCCATTAGCATATGTACTATAGCTTTACTGTAGCACCACATTATCGAATTATGGACTAATGAGGCTTTAAAAATTTATCTCGCAAAGTAGTCACAATCTGTGCAATTAGTTATTTTTTAGTCTATATTTAATACCACATGCATGTGTCCAAACATACGATGTGATATGAACTAAACTTTAGGAGGAGTAACTAAACAATATGCAGTGAGATGTTCATCGCTTGTCTCACACAACTCCCGAAGAATTGAATGGTCTCTGCACCTCCAGACCCGCTGACATCTGGAGTGTCCAACTTTTTTTGTTTTTATTCTCTCAAAAACCAGCTCAGTTATCGAGATAACCAGATTTGTTGGGACGCCCTTACCACGACTAAAGTATGGTGTGTTAACTCGATCGGTTGGCGTTTAGTTCATAACCGTAGTTTTAGCGTGCCATAATTGCCTAAGTTTATCGATAGGGTGTGTTTGGTTTCCTAACCTACTTCTAGCCTGGCTAGAATCCTAGCCTAAGCAGACTTAGTCTGCTCCCACTAAGCCGACCTCTAGTCCCCTAGTTGTTTGGTTGTCTGTGTTATCTAAGCCTGACTAGCAAATGATGTGTTTAATTACATGGTTTGCTTTGCATAGAGTCACCCCTTCTTTGACTAGGTAAGTCTACCCCCTTTGAGAGATTTCATTGAACAGACGGTGGGCGCTTAGGAGGAAAGCATCTAACCGGCGAGCACCTGAGCACGTTCTGGCCGACGACAACCCATTTGAGGTGTTATACCTGTACGCCGGCGACAACCACGTTCGATCTTGTCATAGATGCTGTTAGGGTGGTTGAAAGGTCCTAAATGGCTAGAGGGAGGTGAATAGCCTATAAAAATTCTCTACAAATTCACTAGAGCAAATGGTTAGAAATATAAATAGCAAAATGCAATTTTACTCTAGCTTTACAAGGGTTGTAAGCCACCTATACCAACAATTCTAATTTCTATAATCACTAGTCACATAAGGCTATGTCTCTACTTTACTAACTAGTAAGCTAGCTAATTACAACTAGATTAAGCTACCTCTACACAAGATATCCCTAGAATGTAAATACAAGAGGTAGAGAGGTGTATACCGCACATGGCAAGAGATGTATAATCACAATATGAATACCAAGAGATGACACCAAGATTTATCCTGAGGTTCACTTGCTTGTCGGCAAGCTATGTCCTCGTTGTGTCGACCGTTCACTTGGTGGTTCGCGAGCTAGTTGTCACCATGCCGAACCCTTCACTAGGACGCTGCAAGAACCTACCCAAAGTGAGGGTAACTCAATGACACGCGCAATCCAATAGAGTACTTTTTGGCTCTCCACTAGGCAAAGATCAATAACCCCTCACAAATCTCCAGGAGATGGCCATGAACAATCACCAACTCATGCCAATGCTCTTCCGCTGCTTTAAGCAGTCTAGGTGGCAGCAACCCTCAAGAGTAACAAGTAACCCTGCAGTTTACACGATTACTAGTGCCACTAGATGCTCAAACACTAAGTCGAGATCTACGCCAGGAAGCTCCATGTGCAGTTTGCCAAAGCACAAGCCCTAGCAGCCGTCGCAGAAAGCCATAGGACTGCCATCGCTGAAGCCCTGAAGGATGCCGAAGATTGCCATGCCGAGCAACTGAGGAATGCCTACCTTGTCACCAAACCCAAGCGAAGGATGCTTGCCACGCATGAGCAAGAGCCCGTGATTCTAGAAGGAATCCCTGTCTACCCCCCCAAAGCAAAGAAGATTGGACCTCGAAGCGCCACCAGCACCACCATCTATGGAAAGTCCAACAGTCTAAGAGATCGAGCATCTCATCCCCCTCACTCAACCACTACCAAGAGAAGAAGCAGACCCACACCCTAGCCCTGTGAAGGGCCCCAAGAGCACTGGAATGAAGCCGCACCGTCCGATGAAGTAGACTAGTTGCTCCCTAGGGAGATGTACTCATAGTCTAGCACCTCCCTTTCCTCCATTGTTGTAATCCTCCCGTCGTAATCAGAAGCAATATGTTTGGCTCACGATCCCATAATATCATATGCTAAGAAGCCAAGTAAGGGTGATCACCAAATGAAGAATAACCTACACAAAAAATAATCGGATCTAAGAAGTAGAAGATTTAAGGATAAATCTTCTAAGTGGGGTAGATCTAGACCCCGTAAGTAGGAAACAAAGAAATCATTGATCCGACAGGGCGAAAACAAGAACAACTGAAGATGCAAGTTTTTGGATGAGAAATGGAACCCTAAGAACACTGTAATTGTTGCTCCAAAAGAAGCAAAACAAAGATAATGGCACCACATACCTGGAAGATTTGAAGCTCAAGAAGTCAGCAAAAAGGGTGAATCATAATAAGTCTAGATTATCAAGATGAATAGCTCTGTAACTCAAAATAAAGGGTGATATGCGTATTTGGAAGACACAAGACAACCAAGACCTCTCAAGCGACTCTACAATCAGAAGAACACAAGAAGATGACGAAAAACACCAGAAGATTGAATCTTCTAAGTGGGGTAGCATCCGAAGCTAGAAGAAGAATTGGATTTTCTCGGAGATCAGACAGTTCGAAGATAATTCAAGAAAGGGGTACAGAAGGAGATCAAGCAGCTACCATTGAACAAGAGGTATACCTCCTTCCGACAGGATGTGATCTCCAACAGGGTGGTCATAGGGTGGTATTTTCTTATTCAAAGCAAGTGGAAAACGCCATGGTAAGGCGATAGGGGTATACTCTTTCCGATAGAGTGCCACTCTTTGGTCAACAAGGTGGTACAATAGCGGATCGATGAACTCGAGGACAGCACAATAAGGCAAAAGAAATCCCTCCCTCTCTAGATCCTTCTCTCCCTTTAGGATTTCCCCCCTCTCTAGGTTTCCTTCTCTAGTTTACTTGAAGGGGACGTCTCTCTAGGTTTCTCTCTCTAGTTTACTTGAAGGGGATGTCTCTCTAGGTTTCTCTCTCTAGTTTACTTGAAGGGGACGAGATTCTTCTAAGTGGGGTAGATCTGTAACACCCCGTGTTTTGTATCATGTTAAAAACCACTAAACCTTAACTATTTATTATCTGCACAACTGATTTGAAAATATATTTTTCTAAAAACCGTTGCATCAAAACTCCACCATATGCATTTCGCGTCTCGTAGGATTTAGTTGTAGCGCTAGGAATATTTTCTAGGATTAGAGAAATTGCTTCGCATTTAAATTCCATTGCCTGCACCTTGTTTGTTTGAGTGTATGCTTGCGTGATTGCTTGAATGTTTGCTTGCACGCTTGTATGATTGCTTTTCTAGAATTTACTTGCGGCACCGAAAATAAATTCCCTTAATTCCCAAATTCATTCTTGGATTATTTAAAACATTTTCTCTATATTATAAAGGTATATAATACATCATAGATATAAGCAATATTTTATTCTCTAGGAATTATAATTACCATCACATTAATAAATTGTATGTTTAATTTTCTTTCCAACATTCCTTTCTCAATTTACATTTAGTTAATTTATATACATTAGAAAACTTGGAAATATGAAATCATAACTTTTAATTTCTATCATAGCTATGAAAGAATATATAGGAAATAGGTCATATTAATGCTTGCATACCTAGAAATACATCATCTATCTATTAATTGCAAAAAGAAATAATGCACATATATAAATATACATGGTTAATTTTTTTTTCCACCTTTCTCTTCTCAATTATATACTGGTTAATTCCTCTTCTTTGAAATACTTAGAAATACATATAATGGTATTTTGTTACATTGCTTTTCTTGATTTTCTGGGAAAATGAAAAATATAAAATGTATTCTGTGCACATGGGCTGTAGCCCTCCTCTCCCCCCTCCCGTGCTGCCCAAGCGGCAGCAGGCCAGCAGCCCATTCGGCTTGGCCCAGGCGGTAGCCCAGCAGCACGCATGCCGCCGCGTCGCCACCACGTGGGTGCCGCGTCTGCACCGTGTGCACGCGCCGCCTCTAGCAAGCGCTCGCCACCACCTTGCCCTCTCGCCTCGCCTTGCCTATAGCCGACACTGTTGCCACAAGCCAAGCACCGCCGCCCTCGCCCTGCGCAGCAGCCTCTGCACCTCGCAGCCAGCACCCTGCGCCGCCGATCTCTCACTCCCTCTGCTCTGCTCTCTCTTTCCTCTTTCTCCCTCTCGCTCTTTATTTTCTTTCTTGCGTTCGCTCTGTGACCGCGCGGTGGAGGATTGAGGACGAACCGACGGGCAATGGGATCCAAAGCTCGACGCCACGTCGTTCAGTCCAGCAGGAGAACGACACGTCACCCCTTGGGGCCCACGCGGCAGCCACTACACCCCTCTCCCTTCTCTTACCTTCCTCTGTGGACTTGGCCCACGTTGACTACAGAAACAGGAGAGCTGGTCCATGGATCGGTGCATAGCACAGTCCTAGGCCGAGTCCCACTAGTTTGGGACCCATGCGTCAGTCTAGGTCACAGAGGAAATAGCTACGCATACACAGGGATTGTACACAGGATATTAAAAGGTAAGTTTATTAATTACAGAAAAATTCCCAGAAAATTTCTAAATAAACTAGAGTCACCCTAGCTCATACCTAGATATTTGCCACTCATTGTTCATTAGCTAAAGTTGTAGGAATAATTTCCATGCTTCTATTCATTCGCGTTTAGCCAATAAACTTAGATAATTTTTAACTCATTCATTTTAATTCCGAATCCTGTAATTCTTTCACCATAAATCTTCTAAAATAAAACCCTACATAATAATACCATTTTTCCTAATTTTTTGTGCCAATTTAAATTCTAGTTTGATTTCTTTTCCATTTCTATTTTTGAACTAAATGTTGATTATAGTAGTAGCCCATCACCGTAGTAGTAGTAAACCCCGTATATTCACGTATGTGTATGTACCATGACACATGCTTGAATATATCCATACCCAATCACCTAAAATGAGTAGACGTCTACACATACATAGATATGCCCGATACTCGGGTATACGCCTATGTACGGCTAACCCTAGCAACCTAGTTACTAGATTCTACTTAATCGTGGGCATATACATATGCATGAACGTATATGCTGCTAACCCTAGCCATAACCTAGCCCACCTAATTAACCCTAGGCACATATATAAGCATATGCGTGTGTGTCGCTAACCCAGTGGGCCTGTAGAAGTCAGACAAGTCATCGAAGTCAGACTTTCTTTTTTAGGTTCACATAATAGTAAAATATAATAATGTGGTCTGGTTTTCCATTAGACCAACCATCCACCCTAACTTAACCCATAGCAGCCCTATCCTATGGATGGAATACCTCTATCCAAATCTTATTTCAATGTGACATAGTAATGATAACCTAGATAACAACTTATTGGCATTTCTTAGCGTAATCACCGAGTGTGGAGGTTTTAAGTCCATCCCCGGCAACGGCGCCAGAAATGCTTGTTGGCATTTCTTAGCGTAATCACCGAGTGTGGAGGTTTTAAGTCCATCCTCAGTAGCGGCGCCAGAAATGCTTGTTGGTATTTCTTAGCACTATCACTAAGATTGAGTTAACCTTAGCGACGCCCCAAGAAACACCAACTACGATAGTTCTTAACGATTATAGAAAATATCCGCAAGCGCACAGATCTATTGTTGTAGCATTTTACCTGGAAATATTTAGGGTATCTTTATTTATATTTTCCCAAAGGAGAGCAAGGTATAAGAGTCTAACATAAGCATAAACAGGATTACATACTTGCATAGTGGACCAATAGTTCATGATAGGGGTAAAAATGGTATTTTAAGGATAGTGGACACTCATCTAGGCCAATCTCAGGGATAAAAGGTAAACAAAGAATAAAAGAATGTTCCTACATGGAGCCAGCTTGTTCTAATATAGCCGTGCAAAGAACAGATGATGATCATACAAATTACATGGTTAGAGCTAGAACTAAGTGTAAGATAGGTCGTAAGGCCACCGAGTACTAGTCTGCTAGCAACCTCATGTGACAATTTAGACTCCTACACCCTACCTGAACGTGGGGGATTACAAGGGACGGATAGAACTGTTACCACTTGCTGCCTACCACTCAACCGAAGAGTAGGAAATGTATTCATTTGTCTCTCCATACCCAAGCACCATACTTGCGTACACAGAAATTACCCAAATTCCCCTAGGTCCCCGACCCTACAAATCGACAGGTCAAGAACTTGGGCACTCATATAAGTTATATGAATGATTAAACATAAAGTTCTGCATTTCAAGATCATAACATACAAACTATATGCTAGTTCATATATCATGATTATAACATGAGAACTATAGTCTAGTTCATATGCATTGCTATATTGTAAGTAAGAAAGCATGACTATGGAAGAACTCTTTATAGTTTTCATACCAAGATGTCACTCTTCTTCCAAGGAGCCAAGCCCTCCTTGATAGCTCTTGCCTTGCTCACAAAACTACTACTAAAAGCTAAAAGAGTACAAGAGTAGGTAGTGAGGTAGAGGCTCCAAATGATGTGAGTGTTGAGTATGAACTCCACCCCTACATTTATACTACAACATGGTCGGTTTGGTGCCAATAAATTAGGAAACCACCAGAAACCGCTTATGCATGGCGGCATGCAACCGCTAGAGGAAGCCGAGCCCAGGCGGCAGTGGTAGGGGTGCGTCGCACCCCTGGTGTGCCTGCACCCTGGTGGGGCTGCCCCATGATTGTCTTCATGTGGTCGGTTTCTAGATGGGCCTGGACTCTTCCCACATCGGTACTCGGTCTAGATTCTTCATTGGAGTGGGCCTTTGCTTGGTTCTTGGATGTAGAATCTACATTACGCTTTTAGGTTTGCGCATTTTATTTGGTTTTCCATTTGTATTCAAACTTATGACCTACAAAACATGATTTATTCAATATAAGTGGAACTAGGTCAATAGTAAAGGCATATGTGTCAAAAGATTGTTTATTTCTCCTGTTTTGGACAGTAATTATGGTCGGATTTGATCGTTAGTGACCGCCAACAAATCCCCCAAGCTTAACCTTTGCTCGTCCCAAGCAAATAGCTAAGTACTTGGTTGTTGATCAGGAGTTTCTACTATGTTGATACAATTCACAAGTGTCATGCCTATAACAAAGTATTCTTTTGCAATTCAAACAAGTCGATATTTTTATCCACCCATTACCTTGATCCCTTGTGGGGCGTATAGCTTTTCAAGTTCTTGAGCGGTTGCAAGATAGAACAGTTATAACAGAATCACCAATCATTCATTCCTCGATTAACCATCTATCTAGAGGTTTTATAAGTTTTGTAAAACAAATGTAAATTCCTCAAATGATTCTCTCGATCGCTCAATGTGTATGAAACCTCACCAAGGCATTTGGTATTTGCCTTCTTTTTCATATCCTACCACTAAAGGCTTTGAGTGGAGTTTTTGGGTAGGTATGAAAAGTGGGGCATACTTGCATCACATATTTTGCTAAGTCAAAGACCAGACCTTAAGGAGATGCAAGTCATACACTTTGATCAAGACATGCAAGTGTGTTGAAATTTTATAAAGTCCTAATTCTAAATATTTTTGGTACTCCTTGAATCATGGCTCTCTCTCTTTTTGGATGAATGCCTTTATTTGAAAGTATGGGCTATCTTTATTTCTTTCTTTCTTTTTCTTTTCTTTTCTTCATGCTCTTTGGCATACATTTTTTCTCTCATGCCTTTTGGCATGGATATCTTTTTTCTTCTTTTCTTTCTTTTTTTAGCATAGCCCATACTATCCTTTTTGGCATATGAAATTTTTGAGAGAGAGACACATTATAAAGTGAATGGAGTGATTATTTGGTGGACGATAAAAGTATGTTTTTGTGTAACTCTCAGTGTAAGAGTCAACAATTTTTTTGTGGGTGTACGTGTGTCTTGATTATGGGTGCATGACGAGAATCTCAACAAGGGTCACAATAATTTGACAAAGCTCAATGTAATAACAAGTAGCATATGATTAATGTTTTGAATTTGAATATCATGTCATATGGCCTTGGTAGGTATTTATAATCATTGAGGAACTTTTGATTTTAGCATTTTTGAAAGTAAAAACTCTAGATGTCAAGTCTCTCTTAGAACAAAGTCATAGCAAATTCTATTTGTACCATATCATAACTTGCAACAACTTAGAAAAGGAGCATGCATTTGCAACCCATAAGTTTTCAAGTTTTTAGGATAAGACATTTTTAGCCAACAAACTTAAATCTTGGGGAATACTAAGTTATAACATAGACACAGATGAATTATAGACAGAGCTAACTATTCATCATTTCAATATAGGAGAAACTAAACATTCTTAAGACACATATGAAAGTGGAATTCATATTTTTGGTGTTCTTATCATATTTCATTTTTTTATTTTTTATTTTTTATTTTTTTAAATGCTAATAAATAAATGCAAAAAATAAATGCAAAAAATATTCAAGGTACCTCTGCGGGGGTCCTCCCCCAAGCTAGCTCCAGGCCTATGGTCTGAGATGGCTTGGTGTTGACTCTGAAGAAGGTATATTATTTTTATTTATATTAATTTTTAGTTTGTTTAACTCATCCATGTTTATACTTAGCAGTTTTGGTTCAATGATTAAATTAAACATCATGTTTGAATCAATCAAGGTAGACTGATCAACCTAAGCATCATGCTTAATTTGAAATGTCTATGAAAGATATGGTCGATTACTAACCATACTTCAAACCAAAACATGCTTTGTACAGAACATAGAAGTTAAACCAAGATTTTAACAGAAGTACTTATTTAGATTTGGTAGAATTATTATTATATATGAATTCTAGCAATTCTTATTTAGTAATCGAAAAGGATAACTACTGATTTACCTTCGGCAAGGGCTCATCGTTTTAAGTCCAATGAGCAGGACTCTCCTCCTTCAGTGCTTACTTGATGATGGTGTGCTCATGCCTGGAGAAGTAGGTTGTACCTTTTTTGGTCTCCACACAATTTTGTTTGTCTTTAGGGGTGTGGTGGTGGACTTTGGAGCTCCTTCTTTTTGTTTCCACACCTTTTCCTTCTTTGGTGGTGTGGGAATAACCTTTGGTGTTTCTTCTTTTTGTTTTGGGTTGTTCTTTTCCTAGTCTGGTCTCTTTTTGTTTTCTTTATTTTTCTTGACAAGGTTGTCCACCAATTGAGGCTGTATCTCAACCTCCTTTATGCCTTGTGGGTTCGGCCCATACTTGATTCTTATCATGGAGCATTGCTCCTGCCTGGGCTGAAAGTCAAACTTCTCTTCCTTGCCATTGATGTTGAAGTGGAATTCTTTAGCTCCAACATCAATTTGTGCTCATGTGGTGCTGAGGAATGGTCACCCAAGGATGAGGGGTGATTCCTTTGTTGTTTCCATGTCCAGCACCACAAAGTCGACTAGGACGAAGTAACCCTAGATTTTCACTAGGATATCTTTGGCAATCCTAGCTGGATAGCGGACCATGGAGTCCGCCAGCTGGAGCATCATCGGTGTAGGAGCGAGATAGGTGAAGTTCAACTTATCAAAGACGGTCTTGGGCATAACGCTCACGCTTGCCCCCAAGATCGCACAAGGCATGATTGAACTGCTGGGTGCCAATGGAGCATGTAATGGTAGGGCACCCATGATCCTTCTTCTTTTCAAGTAGGCGGTTGAGTATAGCAGCGCTACACTCTTTCGTCTGCTTGACGATCTCCATGGATGGCAAGGGTCTTTTGTTGTTGATGATGTCCTTGATATATTTTGCATAAGAAGGTACATGTAAGACGTCCATTAATGGGACGCTCACATGTATCTTTTCTATCATCTCCGCAAAATGAGCAAATTGCTCGTCCACGACTTGCTTCCTCTTTATTGTGGAAAACGACAAATAGCTTGTATCGACAAAGTCTTGTGGTGCCGTTTCCTCATCTTCTTCTTGATCTTTTTGTGTTTTCATTGATGGTGAAGGTCCTTCCTCCAGTTGCCCTTGTGCTTTTCCTACTTTATGGTTAGGGTTTGGTGGATCACGAGTGGACTTACCACCCCTCGTGGTCACAACATTAACTTTTTAAGAGAATTCTTGGGTTGTCCCGAGATCTTTCATTCATTATTAACAGGAATGGCAGTAGCAATTTGAGCAATTTGTGTGTTTCGATCATTTTATTAAAACTTAATTGATTCTTGACAGATGAAGTTAGACCTTCTAATTTTGAATTAATGTTTTCTATCATCTTATCATTAAATGTAAGCTTTTTAGTTATACTTTCATTTATTTTTGCTTGACCTAAAACTAGGTCTTTCAAGGAAGGTTGATTTGAATTGTAATTTGAGTTAAAGTTCGAATTACCTCCTTATGGGTGGGGCTGATTGTTCCACATGTTATTGTTACCTTGTCAGAACCCATTGTCATTCCCCAAATGTCTGACTTCTCCACAGACTTCACATGTCATATGTGAGTCCATGGCCTGAACGGTGGCCTTCGTAGCTTCCTTCTCATAGGCCCTTTTGTTCAGTCTTGAGAGTAACAAGTCTATTTTTGTGGCAAGAATATCTACCTCCTTCATGGTATGCATGCCTTTTTGTTGTTTTTGTTCCTCTCCCCAACTTTGGTTTGCCACCATCTTCTCAATGAGTGTTGTGGCATTGTTGATAGTGAGGGAGAGAAACGCTCCTCCAACAACGGCATCTTCGTGCCCCTTTGACATGGGTGTGAGCCCCTCGTAGAAGTTTTGGAGCATGAGCCAATTTTTGATTCCATGGTGTAAGCAGACCTGGATGTAATCTTGCAGCCTCTCCCATGCCTCGGGGATGGATTCCAGTGAAGTATGCTAGAAATTTGAAATTTTCCCCCTCATGGCATTGGTTTTGCCCATGGGGAAAAACTTCGCGAGTAACGCACGGAACATTTGTCCCTAGTACTGACAGCTTCCTTCTCTTTGTAGAACCAATATTTCGCCTTCCCCGCAAGGGAAAAGGAAAACAGATAGAGCCTAATACTAGCTGGTTCGACGTCTTTGATGACAATGGTGTCACACAGCTCTAGGAAGTGTTGCGAGTGTGCACTTGCGACCTCGCTTGGCAAACTATGGAATTGGTTTGCCTGCACCATCGTAATGAGGCTAGTGCGTAGCTCGAAACTTCTTGTACCTATGTTGACAGCAGGCCCAACTGGCATGTTGGCAACAGCAGCGGTGGAGTAGTTGCCGAGTGACTTGGCCATGAGTGAAGTAGCGGATGGTGCGGGGGTGACTGGTTCACTTGCCAGCCGAGTAGCAGAGGAAGAAGCGGTACGGGACCTATTCTTCCTTAGATGCGCCTTTAGATTATCGGTGTAGTTGTTTGACAGATTAAAACCACTCATACACTATCCTGTTTTCATCCACAACAGGAAGAAAACAAGCAGAATTAGCTTGCATAAACTATGGCTACCATTACATGTATGTGCTCATGATCATGTTCTACTAGATTCTTTAACATATGCCCTCACCGACAATGGTGCTAGAAATGCTTGTTGGCATTTCTTAGCGTAATCATCGGGTGTGGAGGTTTTAAGTCCATCCCTAGCAACGGCGCCAGAAATGCTTGTTGGCATTTCTTAGCATATCACCGAGTGTGGAGGTTTTAAGTCCATCCTCAGCAACGGTGCTAGAAATGCCTATTGGTATTTCTTAGCACCATCACTAAGATTGAGTTAACCTTAGTGATGCCACCAAGAAACACCAACTACTAAAAGCTAAAAGAATACAAGAGTAGGTAGTGAGGTAGAGGCTCCAAATGATGTGTGTGTTGAGTATGAACTCCACCCCTACACTTATACTACAACATGGTCGGTTTGGCACCAATAAATTAGGAAACCACCTATGCATGGTGGCATACAACTGCCAGAGGAAGCCAGGCCTAGGCGGTAGTGGTAGGGGTGCAGCCACACCCCTGGTGCGCCCACACCCTGGTGGGGCTGCCCCATAATCGCCTTCACGTGGTCAGTTTCTAAATGGGCCTGGACCCTTCCTACATCGCTGCTTGGCCTAGATTCTTCGTTGGAGTGGGCCTTTGCTTGGTTCTTGGATGTAGAATCTACATTACACTTTTAGGTTTGCACATTTTGTTTGGTTTTCCACTTGTATTCAAAATTATAGCCTGCAAAACATGATTTCTTTGATACAAGTGGAACTAGGTCAATAGTAAAGGCATATGTGTCAAAATTTTGTTTATTTCTCCTATTTTGGACAGTAATTGGTGGTCGATTTTGATCGTTAGTGACTGCCAACACAAACCATCACCCAAATAGGACCAACCCATCTGGGATTGTTTCTTCACTTTGATTTCACATGCTTGTTTACATGCTTTGCTTGTTATTTTCCTGGTTTGTGTTTCCTTGTTTGTCGATGCTAGACCACATAGGATAGAAGATGTGAGAGAACCCGATGGAGTCCAGAAGACAAGAATAGGAGACACAGGAATCAGATGAGGATATGATCATCAACAAATGGAGGCAAATCCTAACACCCACATAATCCTTCCCTCTACACTACATGTCATCCCTTAATCACTCCCCTCCCACCACCACCACACTTTGCTAGCCTCCACCATAAACCCTCCACTTTCCATCTCCACCAATCAATAAACCCAACTTATATTACTTAAAACCCCTTCCATAAATTAATGGAATTATAATGATATGATATGAACTTGACTATGATAATGTGATTAATGATAAGGTAATGGTTACCTTGATATGATATAAGCTCTATGAACTTGAGGATAATAACTATGAGACTTAAACTGGACTAAACCCCGACAGGGAGTGAGTGAGGGGTAATTTATGTGGGATAAATTACCTTGGCAGGATCACCTGGTAAGGGTTCCTATTAGGAGATACTCGCCTTGGTCACATAAGGACCGGTTCGTAGTCCCTCTCACCTAGTGAGATATTATGTACAGCCATATGTCTATATGGGTAGACTTGATCTCACACCCCATTAGATTGAAGTATGATTTCTACTAGGAGGCCGGTGTTGGCAGCGGAATATCAGGAGAAGACACGGATGTGGATCTTCCGTGGTCCGGTTGGCATGGTTTCTATGTGATCCTCCACATTAAGCCCTTTGATTTTTGGACGCGTTCAATCCCATGTTATTGTTTGTTTTGGCTGTGTTCGAGCCATGTTATTGTTTATTATGATGATTTGGTATCATCAGCACTATTATGTTGGGAAGATTTGGTATTGTCCGAGATTATATGATGGGATGATGTGGTATCATCCGAGATTATGAGATGGGACGATTTGGTATCTGTTGGCATTTCTAAGCATCACTCTTACTAAGTTGTCATCCCTACCATGATGCCAGAAATGCTTTGTTGGTAAATTATGAATGCCACTTATAAACTCTAAGAAAATAATATTGAAGCTAAGTATCCGCAAGCGCATAGATAAATTACCATTGCAGCATTTCACCCGAGAGTATACCGAGTATCGTTATTTATATTTAATCCATAAGGAAGAGCTATGGGGTTGAGTTGACATTGAGATATTGACTAATATGTACACTTATGATCCAAACCACTCTTATGCTTTAGCAGGGGTAAGTCAAGTGATAAATAAATGATAAATAAAAGGTAACAAAGGTATTCCAGAGATAGAAACAAACTCACAAATATAGTATGACTACGCTCGAGATTCTATAAGAGCAAAAGATTCCTATGTCATTCCTAATTACTAAGTCTTTTGTACACTCAAGCATATGCACTCTCATCTATAGTATAACTAACTGTGGATCTATGCATAAGGAACATTACTTAGGAAAGTTTGAGAACAGAGCTTTTCCTTCCTTCGTAACCGAGGTTCTAGTTGTTCTACATACGGGGAGTGGACTACAAAGGACTCAACGGGAGTGTTACATCCGTGATCTACCACATGACACGACATATAGAGTGCATCCGTAGGCAAACAATATCTAAGCACCATTCTTACATAGTGTCAACCACTTAACTCACTCGAGTACTGAATTATGCGTTTTGCCAACATATGCATATATTCATCATTAATCATAACTATATCAAGCAATATACTAGAGCAAACTAGGATCATAATAAATAGCAACATAATATTGAAGTAGCACAAAGTCATAAATAAAGAGATACAATGGCTAATATCCATCTCTAGACGGCAGATCCAGAATCCTGAGCAGTAGCCCAAACTCTACTTGAACCTTGCTAGAAAGCCTATACTAAGAACTTAAAGAACTAGAGCTCTCTCTAATCTCTAGAAACCCTAATTTCTGATCTAATCTTGACTTATGGCAGATGTAGAGGTCTCCTCCAGGGGGCAGGGCTTGGCTATATAGCCCTAGGGTGCAACATGAGCCCTTGGATTAAACCGACTTGAAGGACGGCGTAGATGCAGTCTTAGGCAACGGTGGAGGAAGCTTCTGAAAGATGATGGGTAGGGGCCACCATGGCAGACTGGGTGGCATGGAGGTGGGGCCGGCCGGCCCCACCTGATAGCCTCTCGGGGTCCGCCACGGTGTGGTGTCTTCTAGTGCCCTCTGAAACCTTCTAGAGTAGTTTTTGTCGTGGTTAAGTTTAGTTCTTTTTGACATTTTAATCCTCCTTGCTAGTTTTCTATAATAATTCTACTGAAAATACAGATTCACCAAAACTCATGGAAATTGTCAGTTTAAACCCTTAAGTTTCTATTGGTGATCCATTTCAAGCATTTCTTCAAGTTAAATTGACAGTTTGTGATGAACGATAACTACCATCAACAAGCTCCTCTAAGCTAAAACTTTGCTAGTCCCTAAGCAAAGCTAATCTTAATGATGGATCAGGAGTTGCTACGATGTTTTCACTCCTCAAGAGTACACATGCATTCAACAAGGAATTCTCCCTTGGATTGAAATTCACTGATTTGACTTTAAACTTACCCTTATTACCTTCAACCATGGGGCTTTTGAGCTTTCACTTGGATCATGAGCAGTTAAAAGATAGAACGATCAAGTCAAGCACCATGTCTCAAGCTCTTTGTTCAACCATAGTTCTAGAGTTTTTATAAGTTTTCAAAATAAAACTCAGAGATTCATTGTTTGACACTCTCAAGTCTCTCATATATATGATATTTTTGTGGATCCTCACCAAGGCAATGAATGATGTTATGCCTTCTTCTTGCACTAAGGCTTATGTGGAGCTCATGAGAGTTGGTAAGTGCATGAAAGAGCATACTTGCAATACATATATTGTAAAGTCAAACCTCAGATCCAAAGAGAGTTGAGTCATACAATCAAATCAAGATGTGCATGTGTGTGGAGTGATGGAAATATATGGTGCCTATCCTAATTCTACTCTACTCCTTGGAAACATATCTCTCATTTAAAACTTGGAAACATTTGCAAGAAAACATGTGCTATCTTATTCATCCTTTTCTTTTTTTCTTCTTTCTTTTTCTCCTTTTTAGGTGGGCATCGAAGTACCCATTGTTTTAATCATTCGGACACTTGTCCATTTTTTCAATTCTTTCTTTCTTTTTCATGAATAACTTTTGCATAGCCCATGCCTCTCTTCTACAACAGAAAATATTTGAGAGATAGCACAAAAACTTGGAGCATTTATTCGGCGGTAACCTATATGAATTTTTTTGGTGTTTTCTCCCAGTGTAGCAGTAAAACATTTTTTGAGTGGATCTAAATGGAAAGCATGTTTTTGCACCTACTCCCAGTGTAAGAGTAGTGCATTTGTGGATGGTGTGTACATGATCTTGATTTTAAGAGTATGACAAACCTCTCATAAGGCATCAACAAAGCTTGACCAAACTCAATGCAAAGCAAGTGGCATATAAGTGAAAGTTTTCTGCTAGCCTAGATAAACATGTAAGGCTCTGGTAGGAATTCAAGCTTTGTCATACAGAATCTCATCATGTGGATTTTCAAATTTTTCGAAAGAAATCTCCAGAATTCAATTAAATAAGATAAATAGCAGCTCAGACCTTCTGATATCATATCCGTCAATTACCTAGACTTATATCAAGCATATGCTACCCATGGGTTTCATGTTGAGAGCAAATTCTCATGTCAAATTAATTTTATCCAAAACTCGGGAGAACTCAAAGCTGAATACTAGGTACTTGAAAGAAATTATAACCGAGCAACAAATCATCATTTCCATCATGAGAGATTATCTTCAAGTTCTATTTATTTATTTATTTATTTATTTTACTCTTAAAAACAAGATGACAAACTAAAACACACTTTAAGAAAACTATATACACACTCTCTTTTTGGGGCTTTTTAAACTAGATAGGAAATAAATAGAAATAAAATACTAGGAAGAAAACTTACCTCGGGTACAGGGGTCCTCCCCCAAGCTAGGTGCTGAAGTGGTACTCACTGAGGCGGCGGTGGACCAATGTTGAGGCCACTGAACAAATAATGCAAAATATTCTGTTCTTGCTGCTGGTGCTGTCAAATGTCGGCAAGGGTTCGCGTCGTGTGTTCCTACCATTGGGCCTATTGGTGCAGAGTGTTGCAAATTTCTTGCTGGCCCTCTTCAATTGTGGTGAGCCTGGTGTCGATATGAGCGAGGTCCACCGGCTACTCATGGCCCATGGTAGGTGGCTGATGATGATGATGATGACCCATGTATATGGACCATGAAAGCCCGGTGTATGGTCGTGGAAACCCCGTGCAGAGAAGGACATGCGTCCTCCCTAGATGTCACTGGAGATCTCCTCGTACTCCTGCTGCTGGTAGTAGTCAAAATTCCCATGCTCTCACCGTGCACTGGATCCTTGCTACCATGATGCCTCTGAGTGATGGGGAGAAGGTTGCTCCCAGCCATCATGCCCTGGGTGATGTACCAGGGACGGTCCTGCTTGATCGAATCCGACGTAGCTGGTGAAGGCCAAACCTACTGGAGCGGTATCCTCACCACAATATCTTAGGCTCGGGTTGCGTGTGAATTTGGCAGTGGCACTCCTATGAGGCTATTGTCCTTTCTTTAGCAAATAAAAAACAAAAGACTCCACCACATACAGACCGAGATTTCAGTCTGGCATTTCAAATTCATTCGTGTAGTCTTTGTACATCATCACAATTTTGCCATTTTTACCCCTTTTAAGCTTGTGAGCCTTGTTAAAATATACATTATCAATAATCCAACGAGGGGTAGTAATGTAAGTGACAGTGGCATTAGCTAACAGACCCAAATTTCTTGCCAAATGGGTTACCCATGAAGTGCACCAAACATCCCCTTAAGCCCAGAAATTGCTAACCAATAATGCATCATTAACTTAACAGGAGAAACTTTCTTCTTTTTGATCATAGCGTAAAGCAATTTTAGTTCCTCTATCCTAACTACTCAAAAGTCTTCCCTAGGGAAAAGAGTGAAACCCAACCACTTATGCAGGAACTGCAAAGTGGGGTGATGTAACTCATCAGTACGAGGGCGGTGACACACTACTTTCTTAGAAATGTGTTACCAAAATCTAGTTCTATCAAAATCATTTATTGCAGTATCTATGTCAATAGCACATTGCTCTTGGAATCCTAGGAACCTACTAAAGTTCTTGCATGATGGGGAGAATTCTTTATTGAAAAGCCTAAAGGAAACTTTAGTATCTTCGAGTTGTAGGGTGCATAGAAATTCAATGGTTAAAAG
Organism: Saccharum hybrid cultivar R570; assembly: GCA_038087645.1. NCBI lineage: Eukaryota > Viridiplantae > Streptophyta > Magnoliopsida > Poales > Poaceae > Saccharum > Saccharum hybrid cultivar. The sequence goes on from JAQSUU010000443.1 coordinate 18,058,424, forward strand.
CCTACACTTTTGTTCATTTAATTCCCAAGCATTTCCCATCCAACGTTATTAAAGACAAGCTCAAATTCAGAGTCCATAGCTATTGTTTGAAGGAGTGCGGGGTTGAAGGCAGGAGTGTGAGTGAATTCTTGGTCCTTCAACTCTCGGTAAATCCTCTTCTTGCGGTCATCTTGAAGCTTGATTTGCTTGTCCCTTAGGAGGGTGAAGGTTTCATCTGGAGCTTAACGTGAAGACAATCTGACAACAGGGGATGAAGGGTCAACCTCCATGTCAGACTCGACATGGGATGAAGAATGACTTCATGTTGCGTGGAATGACACCACACTCTTGACCTTGCTAACGAACTTGCTCATCCTTCCTGTAGAAAATACACACAAGACAAGAAACAACTCGTGGAAAAATAGGGATTAGAGAAAACAAAGTGTTAGGGGTTAGCCGTCCAAAAGGTCAGTAGTCTAGGAGTTAGTCATCCAAAATGAAAATTCTATGTTGGCACAACCTCTCCCTAATTCTTTTTAATTATCTCTATCTAGTTGGACAGCATCTCCCCACTAGTATTAAATTTCTTCTCCCAAATTATAGCAGTACTTCCACTTCTCTTTTTCTCAAGATCGTAACTCTACACTCACATTCTCTCAAACTTCAACTTACTCAAACTTCACTCAAATGGAGTGGATCCTAACTTTAGAATTTGGAACTGGTTTTTCGTGCTCAGAGTGATGAAATGTAGTGTGTGAGTGAGTTGAGCAGCCAGGAGAAGTAGTATTTATAGAGGGGAGAGGGGGAGATCGGCCGGCCTGCAGGTGGGGCCGGCCAGCCCCACACTTTGGCCAAATGGCCTCTCCATCTCCTTGAGTGTTCTTTGCTTTGTGGTTAAGTGATCTCTGATGTCCTTCGGTGCTTCTTTGGTGGATTTGGCCGGTGGAGAGTGAAAGTGAAAGATATGGTGGTGAATAATGGAGGGTGAGTGGAGATGAAGGTGATGGTGGTGGGCCCCACATGTTTGTGGGTCCCAATGACTGTATTCCTACTATAATAAAGTATGAATATGCAATACAGAAATTACTTTTATGAAACTATGAAAAATAAAAAGAATGAATGATGGTATTTTTATATTTTTCTGCCTCCACAGTAAATTTTTCTTATGGGGGTTTTTACGCTTCATAAAAATAATTTACATGGGGCTTAGATTTTTACTATGCCATGATAAGAATTTTCATTTCATTTTTTTCTAATGCAAGTGTTGAAAAGTAAATATGCTAATGCAAAAATAAATATGGATAACTACCTAGTTACCTCCCGACGGGGTTCGGAATTTTGAGTCCACCGAACAGGGCTTTTCCGTTCGGGTTTAATCTTCGAGTGTATCTTTTGGTCCCAGAGATGGAGACCTTGACACTTGCTTCTCATGATACTCCAAATTAGAGCATTGTTCTGGTCTTGGCTTGAAATCGAAACACTCTTCTTTTCCATTAATGTTGAATTTAATTTCTCTGGCTCTGACATCAATGTGAGCATTTGTGGTACTCAAGAAGGGTCTCCCAAGAATGAGAGGTGTCTTCATGTCCTCCTGCATGTCAAGTACTACAAAATCTACAGGAATAAAAAAGTTTTGGATTTTTACTAAAATATTTTCGGTGATTCCTGCAGGGTAGCGGATCAATTGATTAGCTAGTTGTAGACACATCGATATTGGTGTGAGTGTTGAGTAGTTGAGCTTGTCTAAGACCTTCTTGTGCATGACATCGACACTTGCTCCAAGATCGCATAAAGCATTTTCAAAGTTCTCACTTCCGATCGAGGAATCAATAGTGGGGCATCCTAGATCCGTCTTCTTGATAGGTCACGTGTTCAGGATGGCCGCACTACACTCCTCCGTAACTTGATCATCTCAGTGGAGGGCAGTGATCTTTCGTTATTGAGGATGTCTCGAAGATATCTCACGTAGGTAGGTACCTAAATGGCATCTAGCAACGGAATATTGATACATAACTTTTGAATTACCTCCATAAACTTACCAAACTGCTCATCCATTTTGGCTTTCTGATTTCTGTGTGGAAACGGTAGGAGAGTGGTGTCATGGAAATCTTGTAATAACTCTTGCTCTTGTGGTGTAACTTCTTCGACTTCATCGTTGTTCTTCTCTTCTTGCACTACCACTGGTGTCTTACTATCCTTGTTGGATATGGTGGATCACGAGTAGACTTGCTACCTCTTGTGGTTATGGCGTTGACCTTCTCAAGGTTAGTGGAAAAAGGTAGAGTAGAAGCCAATTGGGCTAATTGTGATTCTATCATTTTATTAAAGTTTAATTGATCTTTTACGGCAGAAGAAAAACTATCCATTTTAGAATTTATGTTTTCTATAACCTTATCATTAAAAGCAAGTCTTTTTGAAATATTATCATTAATCCTGGCTTGTTCTAAGATTAAATCTCTCAAGGTTGGTTGTCTAGAATTGAAAGAATTATAGTAATTATCTTGGTACTTACCTTGGTAGGTAGACCATGGTTGTTGATTCCATCCTTGCCTCTGTTGCTGTGGAGCAGAATTGTTGATGACAATGTTTATATCTTCTTGAGATTCAGGGAATTCAACCCCTAAATATTCTCCACATCTATTTTGAGCATTGAATGCATCTTGAATGGCCTAACGATCTCTCTTATAATTATCTCGCTGTTCGAGCCAATTCAACCGTACATCCATCTTGGTTGACAATGCACACACCTCTTCTAGTACTTGTTTGCTCTTACTGCATGATTGATTTAAGGCTATCCTTTCCAAAAGAACTTTAGCTTTCCCAAAGGCGAGTGACACAAATGATCATCCAGCAGTAGCATCAAGTTGTTCACGAGATTTCTAAGTTAATCCATGGTAGAAACGTTGCATGAGCAACCATTCTTTCATTCCATGATGGGGACAATATGAAACATATTCTTGAAAACGCTCGCATGCCTCTAGAATGGCCTCTTCTTTCTGTTGTTGAAAACTTAAAATCTTTCCTCTTAAGGCATTGGTCTTGCCTACTGGGAAGAACTTTTCTAGGAAGGCCTTGAACATTTTGCCCATGTGTTGATGTTATCTTTGTTGGTGTAGAACCACTGTTTAGCTCTTCCCACAAGTAAGAATGGAAATAAATGAAGTAGTATGATGTCTTGAGCAACCATTCTTGATGACAACTGTGCTACTAATCTCAAAAAAATTCTGAAGATAAGCACAAGCATCTTCATGTGCCTTCCCACTGAATAGGGTAGCTTGCACCATGTTGATGAGGCTTGGCTTGAACTTAAACTCAAGATTGTCAGTTTTGAGTGTTGATCCAGTGTGAATGTTCTTAGTGCTTGGAGCAGAGAACTCACATAGAGTCTTGTCAGCCACAGCTTCAGAAACTGGTGTAACACCCTAAAATTTGCATTATTTTAAAATAGGAGAATTTGATTTATTTGCACAATTTTGTGAGCATTTTAACCTAGTGAAATAATAATTTTCATGAAATTAAAATCCACTATAAGGTTAGACACATGCTTGCTTATTCATGCTGTTGCATACCTTGTTTTGTATTGAATGTTGTTTGAGAATTTCAAAAGAGAATTCAAATTCTATTTAAATCTTTATTTGAAAATGTATTTGGAAGATTTGAAAAGGAAAAGGAAAAGAGTTAGGAATTAACCTTTCTTCGGTTTCAGCCCGAAGGCCTAGCTTCTCCTCTCTCCCTCCCGGGCCGTTCGGCCTTCTCACCCGGCCCAGCCTTCTTTTCCGCAGTAGCGCGAGTGGGCCGAGCCCAGCTCGCCGAGGCCTGTCAAGCCGCCGCGCCCCTCCTCTCCTGGTCTCGCTGACGCCCTGGCCCGCTTATCGGTGTCGTCTTCTCCCTTTGCTCGTGACCGAGCCAGTCACCGGTCGGAGGAATCCCTCCCCATCTCGACCCCCCTCCTTGCTTGAAGGGCAAGTTGGCTAGCTCTCATAAATAGCGGCCGTCTCCACCGCCTCCCTTCATCGAATCTCGCTACAAACCATCGTCCACGATTCATGCACCGGCTGCCGCAACCTAAGCCGCCACTGCCTAGCTTGAGTTGACAAATTCATCGGTTCCGTGGTTCCCGTAAGCTAATGATGGGTTTTTAGATCAATTTTGGAGTAGCCGAATACTTCTCTTCCCTCCTTTTCTAATTTGGTCGCCGTTTTCATCTTGTCATCGTCTACAGAGGAGCTCCGTCTGCCATTGATAGCCGCGGGACGCTCTCGGTCGATTTCCGTCACTCTAACCTGTCTAGGTGAGTCCGCGAGCCTCCGCTCTTGCTTCCCATGTTTTTGGATCAAAGAATAGTGCGGTATCTTGCTTGTTTGGACAACGCCGACGAGCCTAGCTCGCTGCAGGCCAGTTTTTCCGCCGCTGGTCACTGTAGCCGGCCGGAATCCCCTTCTTCTCTCCCTCCAATCGATCTCGGCCGTTCGTTTCTAATCCGACGGCTTATATCACGAGATACCCTTTCGGTTGGTTGTTTTGCTTAAGAGCCCCTGAGTTTCTTTACTTTTGAACCTGCAGTCCATAGCGTAGAAGCCGAATGTGTTTTGTTGTTTTGAAAACGTAAACTTCATCGGTTTAGATGAAAATACGTTTTCAGGTATTTACAGATTTGCCACTAGGTTTATTTAGGTCATAAAATCTCCGTTTTAACTCCGATTTGATCCGTTCAAGTTGCGTTAGGTTCATAATTTCATACTCTACCTGTTAGTACTGCTGTATAGTAGATTTTCCACTTTTAAATTTTGAGGTTAGATTTAATCTATTACTTTAATAAAGTAAATCTTGTTTAAATCATAACTTTTCTGTTTTAGCTCCGATTTATGTGAACTTCGCGTCTGTGTGTTCCTAGAGCGATGTAGATTTGTTTTAAAAACTTTTCATCTTATTTTTCTACTGTTGGTGTACTGTTCTAATTGTAGCTTTGTTTGCTTTGCATGATTGCTCTTGGATGATTGTTGTTGATGTGTTAATTGAGAATAGACGGTGATCAGTTCGTTGGTGATCAAGAGTATTATTACGAGTCGGATCAACAGGATCAGCTAGATCAAGGCAAGTATAGCATGGGACTATCCTTGTTACCTACTTATTTTAATTCACTTAATTCATGCTGCATGTGTCTCCTTGTTAAGGATGCCTTAGTGTTGATCTTACTCCTTGAATCCTATGGTTATAGTATTGGGTAGTTTGCTAGTGCTCACATAAACAATGATCTTGTAATTTGATTAATGACATATGCAATAACACTAAAAGATGATTTTTAGCAACAGGGAACAAGAGGGCTAGAGTTTTCTCGAGATTCCTCTCCATAAGGACTTATCTGTAAGCGAACATCCGGGACTTACAGTACAGCTATGAGGGCTACATGGCTCTGGCTTTAGTCATATAAGAGGACCTTTTCTAGCTTGTTAGTGGTTACCTTTATGGCGCAAGAGGGGTGTGTTCCGGGTTGGGTGTAGTGCGGCCTCTGTCCCTATGTGTATAGGCTGCGTGTCATTGTGCCATACGGAAGGGGGGCTCTACATTTGCAGGCCACGAAACCTAGCGGCCCTAACATGTTAGACGAACCTTGGAAAGACTTCATAGTGAAACTTATCTGTCCAATGGGGAGTCATGACCTCGGACTTTTGGGGATCACGTCTCATAGTGAAAGTGTACAACCTCTGCAGAGTGTAAAACTAGTATATCAGCCGTGCTCACGGTCACGAGCGGCCTTGGACCCTTATGGAATAGAGATCACTATTAATTTACTTGTTCTTGCTATTCATTATTCTCATTACATGATCATATGTTTATTAAGGGAATATTACCTACTTGTTGCTACTCAATTGCTTAAAACATGATCAACTAAAAGCTACATGCAGTTAAACCAGTGTCTACCCTAATTGAGCTTCATGAACCCCATGTTATATTTGTTGAGTACTTTTGTGCTCACCCTTGCATTCCCCACACCCCAGGCTGGACTCCTGAATGTGCTAATAGTGACTACTACTTCTACTTCCCTGAAGAATACTAGACTTGTGGTCAACCAGTTGACGTGCCTGTGATATGGAGCTAGCTACCACAAGAATTATATTATGTTTCCGCTTAGTTACATGAAGACTCTGTGATATTGTTTGTTATGTAATAAACATCTGTGATGATACTATTTATATTTGTCATCTTATGTGTGATTGATCTCTGGGTGCATGTAAGATTATGCATTCTATTTGTTCCTTAAAAATGGGTGTGACAGATTGGTATCGGAGCCATGTTGACTGTAGGACACAAGCCTAGTTAGTAATGGTCGTTTTAGTTCCCTTTTCTTCACTTGTTTCATGCTTATCACTTTACTCTTGATAATTGCTAAATTATTATGCTTCTTTCGCCTCATTCTATTGTGAAAATATTGCCTCTAATTTCAACTTACCCTTGGCCTAAAATCTGTAGATGCCTCGTGCCCGCAAGACTGCCCGTATCACCACTGGAGGCTACTATCCACCCCGTTCCCTGTACGAACCAGAAGAGCTTCAGGAGGAACCAGAAGAGCTTCAGGAGGAACTAGAAGACACTACACCAACCCTGCCATCAACACCAGATCAAGCGCCAGAACTAGTTTTGCCTCAAGAGGAAATTGAACCTAAAGTGGAGGTTATCTATTTGAGTGATGATGAAGATGTTGAGCTTGCTCATAATGGAGGACAGCCCCTTCGCCTCCACAAGGTGGTTCCACTGAAATTGGTGTGCCATCCCTTCCTATGGGTTGGATTACGAGGATCCATCACAAGTCAAGCCATGACACTCCTTCACACCACCGACTGGTTGGCATGCTTAGTGCCTACTTCACAGATTAGAATCCTGCAATTGAGTATGTCTGCTGGGAGCATAAGCACCCTTTGGAAGCTACTTATTGGAAGTGCAATGTGCGTATCTTTGTTAAGAACGAAGAGATGGGTACTTATTTGCTGGACCGGTGTTTTTCCCATAGTGGTCGTCGTGCCACTATAGAAGATGGCATAGAAGATGCAGCCTTTGAAGCATGATTGGGACTTCGTCACCTTCGCTATGAGGTTATGCAAGGTGATCAATATCGCTATTTTCCCCGTGGAGATCCAGAGCAAGGATGGGTAATGATGAACCCTGGGAATTTGGAATTAGTTCCTCGAGTCATGGTGGATTTTGGTCATGACATGATGGTGACGAATCGTCGGTTGGTAGCCCTAGTTAAAGCTTTGGGGAAGGACGTCAAGAGGTACTAAGAAGTGATAGATGGATTAAGGATTGACCAAGGCATGGAGGCGATCTATGATTATCATGAACATCAAGCCCGTCCCTAGGAGTTGGAATACCATTTATGTAATAATACGATAGTATGAATAGTGTCGAGTTAAGTTGAGTTTTGTGGTGTCGTGTGAACTTTGTGTGGTTAGTTGAGTTATTATTGTGCTTATGTGTGAGTTAGCTTTTTTTCCATGTAATGAGTGCTGGAGCTTTGTGGGCTTGTCTACAAAAGTTCCTAATAATTATATAATACTAAGTTTTAGTGTGATAAATACATAATTTAGCTGGGTTAACTTTTCTCCCTGTTCTGTCCTTTCTGGAGCGATCTGTCTTTCCTTATATGCTTAAAATTAACTGTTCAGCGAAAAATTCTGAATTTTTTATGAGAGAATCTAGATCCACGTACCTTTCCAATGCCTCTGGAATCACCTTTTTATCTATTATGAATCATGAGATATAATCGTTACAAGATGAAGTTACTGTGCAGTCTGGAAGTCAGAAACAGTTTCTGTTGTGTCCTGTTTTTGGGTAACTTCGTGACAGAATCTTGGAGTATGAGTTAAATAAAAGTTGTAGATAATTTCATAAGCTTTCCAACCATGTATAGTACACCTCTACTGGATATCTGTAACTCGAGATAAGTCTATTTTACCGAACAGCTGAAATTGGGATATGTCCAGAAAGTTATCAGATTCTAATCTCTATCTCCAGAATTGTTTATTGGGTGGTAATCTCTAAGATTTGATATTTTATTGGATAACAGATGTCTGGAAGAGGACGAGGTCGAGGCCGTGGTCGTGGAGTTGGTCCACCACCTACTATTCATTAGCTTTTGGCCATACAGACACAGTTGATGGAAGCTCTGGTGAACAATCAGCAAAACCAGCCAGTTGGAGGAGCACCTGCGCGAGATAAGCGTGGTGAATTTTTGAAGGGTCATCCCCCCGGTGTTCACCCATGCCACTGATCCATTGGAAGCTGATGATTGGCTTCGTGCGGTGGAGAATCAGCTCAACATTGCTCAGTGCAATGATCAACAGAAGGTGTTGTTTGCTTCAGGACAACTTCAAGGAGCAGCTCAAGACTGGTGGGATTCATATCAGTATGGCCGTCCTGCCAATGCTCCCGCTGTTACTTGGCAGGAGTTTACAAAGAGTTTTAGGACCTACCATATTGTAACACCCTAGAATAAAAGACAACAATGTCTTCTAGAGAATTACCACACTTCAGCACAAGAGAAAAACAATACCAACGGAGTACGCGGAAGCAACAATAATCGCAAGGATTAAAAATAAAGTCTTTATTATTCATTAGTCAATCGTAACTCAACCAAGACACACATGATCCATCATAATAGCATATGGGACAATCAACTAAACCATGGTTAAAATTACTATCATTACAACACATATGTCCCAAGATATATATGACTCAAAGGTGACATGCACACGTGCTGCTACTCCCATCCCAAGCATGCATCTTCCAAGCTCAAACACCTGAGGGGGAAAAACAACGGGTGAGGTTTATGGAAAACCTCAGCAAGTAAACTGCCTTAACTGAGTTATTCAAATCACAGTTGATTAAATATCAAATTTAACTAACATAAAGGTAGATACATCAATTGCTTTAGGAAACATGAATATATTAAAAGTGCAAATGCAAATGATGCAATGCAAATGAGGATGATGCAATGCAATTACGAATGATGCAATGCAATGCATGACTTCTCTTCTACCCACACGTCCCAACAAGAGGGAGTGAGGGCTGCAACCACAATGCTCATCAATGTGCGTTGCTGTACCGGTACTTACCGCACCAATTTGGCTACGGTTTCTTCAAATGCATATCAACGGAAAGAGTGCAAAAATATGAATGTTGCAATGTATGCACTTCAATTCGTATACTTCATAGTTCTTACATTAAAGAGCTATACCACAAGCTATGAAAATAGCACACTTCAAAGTAAATAAATTACTCAATTCAAATTAAGTGGCTAGTGTGAGTGACTAAAACTTAGTGAAGGCAATTCAAACAAAACAGCTAAAGCTTGTGGACCACAACGCCACATTTACTTGCCTTCACCGAAGATCAAAGTTGAGAGCTCAGCGCGATCTGTAGGTGCGCCACCTGATCATAAGCAAAACTCAGCACCAGCAACATCATACAAACAAAACAAACAACAAATTACACAATAAAGCGTCTGAATCCCGTCGTTTAAGCATCTACCGTCTTGCTACCGATCGTGACAGCAGCACTGTTCCTTCTCTTTTTCATAGGCAAATAACCATCCAATCAAAAATTCTCAAAAACTATCAGATGAGAGAAAAGTCCATTATATACAACTTTGGTATTATAAGATTTAGCATAAAAGGTCTCAAAAATAGCATAATTATCCCCTTAAGTTAACTGAACATTCTGATAGTCATATCAGGACAGCAAGATCATAAAATTCATAACTGGAGATATACTTGTCCAAAAATCATGTTCTAAAACAATATGGAAATATTAAGAAATATTCTACAACTTTTATTTAGAACACAAGTTCAGATTCGTCCACTAAGCTGACCAAAAACTCGTTAGATCTAAAACTGTTTAACAACTCGTCACAAAAAACTGTCTATTTCAGATGACTGTATCTTCCTGAATACAGAGGCTATGAGGGTGCTCTTAGCGTCAAAAGAAAGATGACGAAGTCTCCTACAACTTTGTTCACAGCGCCAAAAATAATTGAGGCCACTAAGTTGCCCTAAAACAGCGATGAACAGAAACTGCATAATCTGATAGGGTTTCAGAACGTGGGGAAGATTAACCTCGGGCATTACTCCAACTAAACACCTCCTAAATAGATGATTGGATCCATGAAAATTGCTACAAAGAAGGGGATTAGGATCTAAAATCTCACCTAGGTCAATCACAAAGAGCATGATGACAAGCCTCTGCCTATCCCCATCGCTACGATGGGATCGTCGTTCCGATGGAATTTTGGAGAAGGACGGCACGTCGATAGCGGCAGCCCTAGTTCTCCTCTTCCTCTCCTTCTCCCTTCTATTCTCTTTCTGTTTCTCTTTCTGAGCATGGACACAGAGGAGGTGACTCTTGGGCTGGCTAGGCTTCACAGTGGGGAAAAGAAAAGGGGAAAAAACACGCTGCCGACCCAGTAGACTAGGAGTCGAACTCCAGATAGGTTCGGTTACTGTAGCTACACGGTTACTGTAGCGGCATAATAAAGTTTCTTTTCCTTTCCTTGTACTGTCTTTCCATATCTAAAATCGTATGATCCGAACTCCAAATAAAATGTATGAGTAGACGAATGAAAAGCAATTGACAAACTCTACGCAACGGTGTTCTCTGCTCATCCATCAGAGGAATGGATCAAATTGATAATTTTTTTCTCTCTCCAAAGCTAGCCATCCATTGCTAGATAAATGACTTAATCCATTTATTAAAAAAACCATATTTACCGAGCATTCTTGGGTATTACATTCTCCCCCCTTTAGAGAATTCGTCCCCGAATTCATCAAGCAGAACTACTAACCAAAAGAGAATGGAACCACATGCTAAAACAACACTACTCACCAGATTCAAAGAGCTCTGGATACTCCTTGCGCATATAATCCTCCAACTCCCATGTAGCTTCCTGTTCGGTCTGATTCGTCCATAAGACCTTGACATATTTGATGGTCCGGTTGCGCATCACCCGCTCAGAGAACTCTAACATTTGCACTGGGTGGTATTTAACTGTCAAGTCTTGCTCTATATTCACTGACTTAGCTTCCATTGTTTGCTCTAGATCTTTCAAGTATTTCCTCAACATAGAAACATGAAACACCGGGTGCACTCTAGCCATAGAGTCTGGCAACTGCAACCGATATGCTAATGCACCGACACGAGCGATAATCACATATGGTCCAATGTACCTCGGGCTAAGCTTCCCTTTAGTGCCAAAACGAACAATGCCTCTTGTCGGTGAAACCTTTAGGAAGACCTCATCTCCCACGGCAAACTCCAAAGCCCTCCGTCTAACATCTGCATAGCTCTTCTGCCGACTCTGAGCAGCCAACAAGTTTTGTCGAATTTCACGGACTTTATCATGAGTCTGGCGTACCCAATCTGGACCAACTAAGGAACGCTCACCAACCACATCTGTCACACCCGGTTTGAAGGACAAAACCAGACATACACTATATGTAAAATAAAGACGACAAATCTCACATATAGCCACAGATAAATGTAATATCAAAAGACAAATGCTTAATATACATAACTCAATAGTATAAAGTATACCTTAAAGAGTAACACAGCGGAAAGACAACTCCGAACACCGGGTGCAACCTTCACTCCAGGATCAAACTAACTGGTTGATCACAAGCCTAACAATTCCAGGATCTAATAGTCTGGTACCCTTCCTGAGATGTGGGGAAATAGCAAGAGTGAGTCCATGTCGAACTCAACAAATATAACATGGGGTTCATGCAGCTCAAAAGGTTTGACACGGGTTTACTGCAATAGCTTTTATTATGTCATCTTTTAGCAATTGAGTAGCAACAAGTTTACCATAAACCCAAATAACCTCATGATCATGTAAACGAGAATAATGTATAGCAAGAAACAATAATCATTAGTGAGCATCAATATCATCAATATTATCATTATCATCAGTGTTCATCATTTATTCTGTAAGGGTCCAAGGCCACTCGTGACCGTGAGCACGGCTGATATACCAGTTTTACACTCTGCAGAGGTTGTACACTTTCACTGTGAGTCGTGATTTACCCTTTCGCCCGAGGTAGCTAATCTCTTGACCCACTTCCAAGGAAGGTCGGCAGGGTTCACTATGAAGCCTTTCAAAGGTTCGTCTAACAAGTTAGGGCCATTAGATTCACTCGGCAAACAGATGTAGAGCCCCCCTTCCAAATGGCACAATAACGCGCAGCCTATACACATAAGGACAGAGGCCGCACTATACCCGATTCGTCAAGCCGTTCTTACGCCATGAAGGTTACCACTAACAAGCTAGAAAAGGTCCTCATACTTGACTAAAGCCAGAGCCATATAGCCCTCACAGTTGTACTGTAAGTCCCGGATGTTCGCTTACAGATAAGTCCTTAAGGAGAGAAACTAGAGCACCAAAAATACCCCAAGCTCTAGCCCTCTTGAGCCATATTGCTTTAAAGCATCATTTAAACGTTTATTGCATATATCATTAGTCAAGTTACAGATCATGGTTATTTATCTTGAGCACTAGCATAAATACTACCCAATGCAATATCCCATGGGTGTCAAGGTACAAGATACAAAAACTAGGATATCCTTAGTGGTAACAAGGTAGACACATGCACATGAATTAAGTATATTAAAGGTGAATAGGAAACAAGGATGATCCCATGCTATACTTGCCTTAAACACCGATCCTTCGGTAAGCTTTAATCTTCAACGTTCTTCTTCTTCTTCTTCTTAATAACCACGTATATCTCACCGACTGGACGAAATCATAAAGCACCACACAAGCATCCATACAATCATACACGAAGCAAATAATAGATTTAAATTAGAACAATACACCAATCAATGAAAAGATTCGAAATCTAATCTACGTATTGCTACGATCACACACACACGAAAGGCACACTAATCGGAGCTACGATAAAACAGAAACATCTATCGAAGGATTTACGTTGGAAAGAAAACTATATGCTTTATCTATTTTAATGATCATAAAACATGTATAAGATATCTCAGGGGAATATCTAAAATTGAGTTAAGTCATTTTATACTTGAGTTATTAGATTTAGAAAACTAAGATAAACTATTCATATCTTAATTATAGTTATTTTGATATCATTTATGCAAATTAAATTTTTGACTTACAAAGATATAATAACAAGTCAGAGTATATATATTCAAAACATATATAGCACGTATAAGCCCTAGCATTTATTATTTTTTTAAAAGGAAAACCAAAATGAGGTAAGCATTACATCAGTTTAGGATTTATCAATGGAATAATTAATAATGTATTAAGGAGCGGATGTGCATGTATTATTTAATCAAAATAAACTTTAACTTTGAAAAGGTAAAATGCACGTGAGAACATCTAACAAGTTTAATATATACAAGGTGTGTTTAAACTAATCAAACTATAACTTAGGAATATTAATAATTAATCATATGAATATCATTTATTAAATACTGAAGTGTAACATATATATATATATATATATTGCTTTTAAGTTAGAAAACTGATTGGTTGTAGGTTAATCATATTAATATTTAACTTATAAATTTCCAAGACGTGAGACATGCTAAACATCGCTGCTAACACGTACCGCACATTACGATGAAACTCGCGCAATCACATCGAAATCGAAAACCTAAATCGACTTTAATTAATCAGTGATTAATTAATTATAGACATAATTAATATTTTAATAAAATAAATTCATAAACATGTGATACGAAAACTAATAACTCTACTGCGTAGATCTCGACGACATGAAACTAACGCAACTGGAACGAACTGAAACGGATTTAAAATAAATAAACTACGATTATTTAACGACTGGTGGCAAACTCGTAAATACCTCATCTTCTTCCTTGGACTCTCGTACGAACACATCCATCTCCCGTACGAACACAGCCATGCCAAAAATCTTGTTGCTGCGCACGATGGGGAAGAGAGGGGCCTCAGCTGGGGCTTGCTGGCCGGCGGAGGCTCGCAGCGGCGCTCCCGCTCCTCGCCCAAGCGGCAGCAGCGGTGGCTGCTGGTGATGGCCGGTCGGAGCGAGCAGGCAGTGGCGGCGGTCGTCGTGCACGCTCGCGAGCAGGGGCGCGGGGCAGGGCGGCGCAGGGCCACGGGCCAGGGGTGGCGGCGTGGGAACGGGGCCGGGACGCGGGACGGTGCCGTGGTGGCTCCGGGTAGCCGGAGACGAAGGAGAAGACCGCGTCCATGGTGAAGTTCGCCGGAAAACGTCAACGGAAAAGGAAAACCGAAGGGGAACGATCAAACGGTGATAGATGGATGCAAAGAAGGACATGCCGATGTAGAGGACGACGAGATCTAGCTCGTGGTGGTGACAGTTTTCGCTGGAGGCGTCCGAGGTGGTCGGAAAAGCTCGTCGAAGGTTCGCCGGAAACCTAGCTGTGGACAACTTCGGCGTCCGATCTGCGGGGCTACGAGCGGCGGCTCGAAAAACGGGCTGTACTTCTGGAATCCTCGCGTCGAGCGCTACGCCGGCATATATATATATATACGTAGGGTTTGGATATTTTGGAAATCTGAGATATTTTAGTAAATATTGATTTTCAGAATTAAAATAATTACAGAAAATCGGGAATTACTATTTAGGCTCCGAAAAATATCTCTAAGCTCCGAAAAATACTAGAAAAATTCCTGGGAATAGATGAAAGGATAAGGAACACAACCAAAGTGGTTTAGCTCCCGAAAAAGACTTTTGCATTGATCAAGGAAAAAGATAAAACTCCAAGAAATATGAATTTAATCCCGAAAAAGGTCGGAAAGATTCCCGGAAAGAGAGGCATCATCCTAACGTGTCTTAAAACCTTTTCCAAGCCTTTAGATTTTAAAAACAAGGCATCTCATCTAACTTTTGTTTTTGCAAATTTTCAAATTCTTTTTAAACCACTACTTGAAAGCAATATTTTAAAGATTGAGATTTGAATTTATTTTCCAAACCACTCATCACAAAAGTATCAATGCAACGGTATGTATGCGCAAACATGCTGTTACCCTTTCGTTGGATTTTAATTTAAAGAAAATTTTCTTTTACCTATGTTTTTATGAGCACAAAACAATTAACAGAAATCATTTTACTCTTTTTAGAAAATAGCTAATTTTAGGATGTTACAATTCTACCCCCCTAAAATGAATCTCGTCCTCGAGATTCGGAAGATGATGAAAGACACTGGAATGCACACTACCATTGGATCTTCTCCACTTTCTCGAGTAGTTCCACCATCTTGACAAAGATTCCTCTTGACTTTGCACACCTGTTAACTTTTACTCCAAATAGCATACTCGCTGATCCCCAAGATGTTGATAGGCCCTCTAATTAACTCTCAAGTATCCACCAACCAACTCTCTGGTACTCTTCCAATTGTTAGGCCTCTTCTCTTTTCCTTTTTAACAACCTCAATGAACTGTTGCAGTTGGGTGCTAGCTGATTCTTCACACTGACACTCCATATGCTTCCCACAAAGACCACTTTGGAATCCATTGGATGATAAACTCTTGTCCTCACTAATTCCAAAATGTAACACAATACTTCTCAACATGTCTTGCTAGATTTTTTTTTTTAGTCCAAGATATCAAATCGACCACTTCATACATCCATATTCCAATTGATCCTCATGTATTACTCTCTTAGTCCAAAATAGATTCCAACTTCAAAACACTATTAACTATATATATGCTCAGGTTGAGTTGTGACTCTTAAACACAACACTTAATCCATGGTGTCGTTCAATCTTCTTAGCATAGCTCTTCCAATTTACTAATGGCATTGGCAACGACTTTTATTTCTTCTAAAGATAACACATACTTCTAAACCAAAAACATTTGGTTACTTGAACCCAACACTGATGTCACAATTTTCAAACCAACTTACTGAAAATGTCCCTTACATTCTTATGATTCACGTAGATATCACTCTTCATGTCCAAGTAGATAATACCACTATGCTCCACAATGGATAACTCCAGATCTCATATGTCAAATAGTCCATCTCAAGCCTCCATAGTTGTCTTGATGCACAATTCACTGCTTTTCTTACATAGAGCACATCCATATCCTTGCCAACCGCTTTATAAAAGAAACTCTTGTGTTCAACACTATAATACCTCTAATGAACGCGTGATAGAATCTTACCATTCCGAGGAACTCTGAATCCCTCTTGCATACTCAAGCGGGTTCCAGCTCAACACATCTCTCTTGAGCGATTGTCCGTATAATTCTATCATTAGAGACATCCCACAACCAAAAAGAGAACTCCATCCAAACTAAACTCACTTAAGTTGCCACAGAACCAACTGTAGAGGAGTCCAATCATCATATTTTCGTATGCCATCAGTGCCAACTTGTCTTGAGTTAAAGGTTGAACTCCCAAGTGATGATAGCTTGAAGCGAAGACCAATCCTGACAAAATATTTGAGCTCCTTGTAGATGATCCAACCTGTTAACAATCTTGAACAAATATCCTTGTGTCTGATAGTGATTCCTCATCCGTAGGAATAACCGATACTTCCAAGTGAAGCTCTAGATTATATGAGACCTCCATCTTGTGATTCCTTTATGCCTTGGCTACCCCCCTTAAGAACACATCAACTAGGGGCACCAAAGAATAGCTTGCATCTTCTTCTAAATGAGATAGTTATCATGACATCGTCCTATTATCCCGAAGTGACTCATGTGCATTGGCAAAAACCAGAACCTGTAGTTCCTCACGAGCTTTTAAAAAAAAACAGCAGCGTAGTAAAACTGGTATAACTTTTGTTATGTAAATCCAATAAAGTTGTACTTTATACCGTTGGAAAGCTTATGAAATCTTCCACAACTTTATTTTAGAACACTTTTCCAGATTCGGCAGTTAATTTGGTCAAAAATAGCACACAACAAAAACTGTCCCAGATTACAGACTGCACAGAAACTTCGGCTTGTGATGTTTATATCTCCCAAAATATATTAGCTATGGGGGTGATTCCAGAGGAACATGAAAGGTACATAAGTCTAGTTGTTCCCAGAAAAATTTCATAGACTTTGCATGAGCCAAAATTGTGTTCTGACCAGAAGACCACAGACTGCCCCAGATTTCTGACAGCACAGATACATCCTCTTATGATTTTCATAACTTCATAACCATAATAGCCATCAGGGTGATTCTTGAGGTCAGAGAAACATGTTGAAGTCTAATATTCTCTAAAAGTTTACCATGATTTTTGATTGCCCAAAAACAGAGATATAAACCAAAGATGACAGGTTGCTCCAGAAAGATAGGATAGGAAAACGGGAGAGAACCAAAACCCAACTATCTATTCATTAATCCTTATGTCTTATGCCTATAAACTAAATGAATTTATGAAAAATCCCACAAAATCATTGCACTCATTACAAAGATTCAAAACAAACAAAAGCATAATTATAATTCAACAAGCAATAAAGGTGCACAAAACAATCATTGACTCAACTTGCGATACTATCGTTCTCTTCATATCAAGGGTAAAGATCCTAAAGCTCCTCTTTCAATTTCGCAAGAAGGGGGGATGAGGAATGGTTCTAAAAAGCATATCAAATCAAGGAGTAGATGGGAACAGAAAGCTTTTAAAGAAGTATCAAGGAGGGGACGAATATCAAGGGTAAGAATGTAGTAGGAAAAAAAAATATATCAAGGTTTATAGAACAAGGATTTTTGTTGTAACTTGTACTTTGAGAAAATAACAAGGTTAAAGAGAAGCAAGAAATAGGCAACAATGAGAACATGCTAAACGTCCAGTTCTAACTAGGCTTGCGTCCTACAGTCAGCATTGCTCTGATACCAATCTGTCACACCCGGTTTGAAGGACAAAACCAGACATACACTATATGTGAAATAAAGACGACAAATCTCACATATAGCCACAGATAAATGTAATATCAAAAGACAAATGCTTAATATACATAACTCAATAGTATAAAGTATACCTTAAAGAGTAACACAGCGGAAAGACAACTCCGAACACCGGGTGCAACCTTCACTCCAGGATCAAACTAACTGGTTGATCACAAGCCTAACAATTCCAGGATCTAACAGTCTGGTACCCTTCCTGAGATGTGGGGAAATAGCAAGAGTGAGTCCATGTCGAACTCAACAAATATAACATGGGGTTCATGCAGCTCAAAAGGTTTGACACGGGTTTACTGCAATAGCTTTTATTATGTCATCTTTTAGCAATTGAGTAGCAACAAGTTTACCATAAACCCAAATAACCTCATGATCATGTAAACGAGAATAATGTATAGCAAGAAACAATAATCATTAGTGAGCATCAATATCATCAATATTATCATTATCATCAGTGTTCATCATTTATTCTGTAAGGGTCCAAGGCCACTCGTGACCGTGAGCACGGCTGATATACCAGTTTTACACTCTGCAGAGGTTGTACACTTTCACTGTGAGTCGTGATTTACCCTTTCGCCCGAGGTAGCTAATCTCTTGACCCACTTCCAAGGAAGGTCGGCAGGGTTCACTATGAAGCCTTTCAAAGGTTCGTCTAACAAGTTAGGGCCATTAGATTCACTCGGCAAACAGATGTAGAGCCCCCCTTCCAAATGGCACAATAACGCGCAGCCTATACACATAAGGACAGAGGCCGCACTATACCCGATTCGTCAAGCCGTTCTTACGCCATGAAGGTTACCACTAACAAGCTAGAAAAGGTCCTCATACTTGACTAAAGCCAGAGCCATATAGCCCTCACAGTTGTACTGTAAGTCCCGGATGTTCGCTTACAGATAAGTCCTTAAGGAGAGAAACTAGAGCACCAAAAATACCCCAAGCTCTAGCCCTCTTGAGCCATATTGCTTTAAAGCATCATTTAAACGTTTATTGCATATATCATTAGTCAAGTTACAGATCATGGTTATTTATCTTGAGCACTAGCATAAATACTACCCAATGCAATATCCCATGGGTGTCAAGGTACAAGATACAAAAACTAGGATATCCTTAGTGGTAACAAGGTAGACACATGCACATGAATTAAGTATATTAAAGGTGAATAGGAAACAAGGATGATCCCATGCTATACTTGCCTTAAACACCGATCCTTCGGTAAGCTTTAATCTTCAACGTTCTTCTTCTTCTTCTTCTTAATAACCACGTATATCTCACCGACTGGACGAAATCATAAAGCACCACACAAGCATCCATACAATCATACACGAAGCAAACAATAGATTTAAATTAGAACAATACACCAATCAATGAAAAGATTCGAAATCTAATCTACGTATTGCTACGATCACACACACACGAAAGGCACACTAATCGGAGCTACGATAAAACAGAAACATCTATCGAAGGATTTACGTTGGAAAGAAAACTATATGCTTTATCTATTTTAATGATCATAAAACATGTATAAGATATCTCAGGGGAATATCTAAAATTGAGTTAAGTCATTTTATACTTGAGTTATTAGATTTAGAAAACTAAGATAAACTATTCATATCTTAATTATAGTTATTTTGATATCATTTATGCAAATTAAATTTTTGACTTACAAAGATATAATAACAAGTCAGAGTATATATATTCAAAACATATATAGCACGTATAAGCCCTAGCATTTATTATTTTTTTAAAAGGAAAACCAAAATGAGGTAAGCATTACATCAGTTTAGGATTTATCAATGGAATAATTAATAATGTATTAAGGAGCGGATGTGCATGTATTATTTAATCAAAATAAACTTTAACTTTGAAAAGGTAAAATGCACGTGAGAACATCTAACAAGTTTAATATATACAAGGTGTGTTTAAACTAATCAAACTATAACTTAGGAATATTAATAATTAATCATATGAATATCATTTATTAAATACTGAAGTGTAACATATATATATATATATATATATTGCTTTTAAGTTAGAAAACTGATTGGTTGTAGGTTAATCATATTAATATTTAACTTATAAATTTCCAAGACGTGAGACATGCTAAACATCGCTGCTAACACGTACCGCACATTACGATGAAACTCGCGCAATCACATCGAAATCGAAAACCTAAATCGACTTTAATTAATCAGTGATTAATTAATTATAGACATAATTAATATTTTAATAAAATAAATTCATAAACATGTGATACGAAAACTAATAACTCTACTGCATAGATCTCGACGACATGAAACTAACGCAACTGGAACGAACTGAAACGGATTTAAAATAAATAAACTACGATTATTTAACGACTGGTGGCAAACTCGTAAATACCTCATCTTCTTCCTTGGACTCTCGTACGAACACATCCATCTCCCGTACGAACACAGCCATGCCAAAAATCTTGTTGCTGCGCACGATGGGGAAGAGAGGGGCCTCAGCTGGGGCTTGCTGGCCGGCGGAGGCTCGCAGCGGCGCTCCCGCTCCTCGCCCAAGCGGCAGCAGCGGTGGCTGCTGGTGATGGCCGGTCGGAGCGAGCAGGCAGTGGCGGCGGTCGTCGTGCACGCTCGCGAGCAGGGGCGCGGGGCAGGGCGGCGCAGGGCCACGGGCCAGGGGTGGCGGCGTGGGAACGGGGCCGGGACGCGGGACGGTGCCGTGGTGGCTCCGGGTAGCCGGAGACGAAGGAGAAGACCGCGTCCATGGTGAAGTTCGCCGGAAAACGTCAACGGAAAAGGAAAACCGAAGGGGAACGATCAAACGGTGATAGATGGATGCAAAGAAGGACATGCCGATGTAGAGGACGACGAGATCTAGCTCGTGGTGGTGACGGTTTTCGCTGGAGGCGTCCGAGGTGGTCGGAAAAGCTCGTCGAAGGTTCGCCGGAAACCTAGCTGTGGACAACTTCGGCGTCCGATCTGCGGGGCTACGAGCGGCGGCTCGAAAAACGGGCTGTACTTCTGGAATCCTCGCGTCGAGCGCTACGCCGGCATATATATATATATATACGTAGGGTTTGGATATTTTGGAAATCTGAGATATTTTAGTAAATATTGATTTTTCGGAATTAAAATAATTACAGAAAATCGGGAATTACTATTTAGGCTCCGAAAAATATCTCTGAGCTCCGAAAAATACTAGAAAAATTCCTGGGAATAGATGAAAGGATAAGGAACACAACCAAAGTGGTTTAGCTCCCGAAAAAGACTTTTGCATTGATCAAGGAAAAAGATAAAACTCCAAGAAATATGAATTTAATCCCGAAAAAGGTCAGAAAGATTCCCGGAAAGAGAGGCATCATCCTAACGTGTCTTAAAACCTTTTCCAAGCCTTTAGATTTTAAAAACAAGGCATCTCATCTAACTTTTGTTTTTGCAAATTTTCAAATTCTTTTTAAACCACTACTTGAAAGCAATATTTTAAAGATTGAGATTTGAATTTATTTTCCAAACCACTCATCACAAAAGTATCAATGCAACGGTATGTATGCGCAAACATGCTGTTACCCTTTCGTTGGATTTTAATTTAAAGAAAATTTTCTTTTACCTATGTTTTTATGAGCACAAAACAATTAACAGAAATCATTTTACTCTTTTTAGAAAATAGCTAATTTTAGGATGTTACAACATCCCAGCAAAGTGGAGAAATACATCTACGCCCATATAACGCTTCATATGGAGCCATATGAATACTCGCCTGATAACTGTTATTGTAAGCAAACTCCACCAAAGGCAGATGATCTTCCCAACT
Organism: Saccharum hybrid cultivar R570; assembly: GCA_038087645.1. Lineage (NCBI taxonomy): Eukaryota > Viridiplantae > Streptophyta > Magnoliopsida > Poales > Poaceae > Saccharum > Saccharum hybrid cultivar. The sequence goes on from JAQSUU010000443.1 coordinate 18,080,110, forward strand.
TCCCTTCCATGAAAGCACACAGGCACGCAACATATCCTCCAAGGTTTGGATAGTACGCTCAGACTGACCATATGTCTGGGGATGGAAAGCAGTACTCATCTCAAGTTTAGTTCCCAAAGCACTCTGCAAACTTTTCCAGAAATTAGAGACAAACTTAGAGTCCCGATCTGACACAATAGACTTGGGCACACCATGCAACCTCATAATCTCCTTGATATACAATGGAACCAAATCCACTGCTAAATTTTTTGTATTCATTGGAATGAAGTGAGCCACTTTGGTAAGCCTATCAATGACAACCCAAATAGCATCCTTGCCTCTAGGCGAGCGAGGCAAACCAACTACAAAGTCCATTGTAATATTCTCCCATTTCCACTCAGGGATCTCTAATGGCTTTAGTAGCCCAGCAGGCCTTTGATGCTCAGCCTTCACCTTCTGACAAATTCCACATGAAGCTACATATTGGCAATATCTACTTTCATCCGCTTCCACCAAAAATTCTGCTTAAAATCTTGATACATCTTTGTCTCACCTGGATGTACTGTATATGGAGTGCGATGAGCTTCCCTCAAAATATCCATCTTCACCTCAGCTTTCTGTGGCACACATAAACGACCTCTGAAATAAATAGTGCCATCGACGTCCATAGTAAAATCATAGGATTTACCGGCCTTGATGCGCTTGCGAACAGCCTGGAGTAGACGATCTTGCAACTGAGCCATTCTCACCTTCTCATGCAATGATGACTGAATCAATAATTGGGTCTCCTCACATGCAACACTAGCATAGCAAAGAGAAATACCCATGCGGTCCAAATCATCAATCAATGTCATGCATGCTTTAGGAACACCGGTCCTACTAAGAGCATCTGCAACGACATTTGCCTTTCCAGGATGATATTGAATGGTCAAATTATAATCCTTAATTAACTCTAGCCACCTCCTCTGTCTCAAGTTTAGCTCCTTCTGAGTAAATATATACTTGAGACTTTGATGGTCTGTAAAGATATCACAAGACTCACCATAAAGATAATGCCTCCAAATCTTCAATGCGAAGACCACAGTTGCTAACTCCAAATCATGTGTAGGATAATTCACCTCATGCCTCCTCAACTGTCTAGAAGCATAAGCAATCACCCTACCTTCCTGCATGAGCACACAACCAAGACCAATACGAGAGGCATCTGTATATATAGTAAAATGCTTGCCACTCTCAGGCAAAACCAAAATAGGAGCATTCACCAATTTCTCCTTTAGTGTTTGAAAGCTTGACTCACACTCAGTAGTCCAAACAAAAGGAGCACCTTTCATAGTTAACTTTGTCATAGGCTTTGCAATAGTAGAGAAATCCTGAACAAATCGACGATAGTATCCAGCAAGTCCAAGGAAACTGTGAACCTCCATGACAGTAGCCGGTCTCTCCCACTCAACCACAGAAGCAACATTCTTGGGATCAACAGTGATTCCATCCTGATTAATAACATGACCAAGAAAAGAAACCTCAGAAAGCCAGAAAGCACACTTCTTTAGCTTGGCAAAATATTTGTATTCCCTTAGTTTATCCAGCACTAGACTCAGATGCACCTCATGCTCCTCCTTTGTTTTTGAATAAACCAAGATATCATCAATGAATACCACAACAAAGACATCCAAATATGGGTGCAACATCCTGTTCATGGCCTCCATGAAAATAGCAGGAGCATTCGTTAGTCCAAAGGACATAACTACATACTCAAAATGCCCATACCTTGTGCTAAAAGCCGTCTTCTCAATGTCTTCCTCCTTAATCCTCAACTGGTGATAACCAGATTGCAAATCAATTTTGGAGAAAACCTTGGCACCCTTCAATTGATCAAACAATGCATCAATACGAGGTAATGGGTACTTGTTCTTGATTGTCACCTGATTAAGCCCTCTATAATCCACACAAAGCCTTTTGGTCCCATCCTTCTTCTCCACAAATATCACAGGAGCAGCCCAAGGTGAGACACTTGGTCTAATAAATCCCTTCGCTAGAAGATCATCAATCTGCTTCTTCAATTCCACTTGCTCTATGGGTGCCATCCTATATGGAGACTTAAAGATGGGTTGAGTTCCAGGAATCAACTTAATCTCAAAGAGAGGCTCCCTTTCGGGAGGCAAACCTGGCAGCTCATCCGGAAAAACATCTAGATACCGACACACCACTGGAATATCCTGTATGCATGAGATAGAATCTTTGACCTCATGCATAGCCCACAAAAAACCTGACTTCCTCGACCAGCGATTAGGGAAAAGGCAACAAAGCAAAGCAAGGGAATACTTCAAGGCACTTCCCTGGAAGACTACCTCATGCCCCGAAGGTGCTTGCAGAGAGACTGTCTTCCAGAAACAAGAGATAACAGCCTGGTACTGAGATAGCCAGTCCATCCCAAGTATAATGTCGAACAAATCCAATGGTATAATCACTAGATTAGCCACAAAATCCTCATCTGCTATGCTAATGTGACAACCAGGACAAATAAAAGTACTAGATAGAGGCCCCTTAGCAGAATTAATTGTAATTGCTTGACTAATTTGCTGAACTGAGATACCAAAATGAACCACAAAACCCTCTGAGACAAAAGAGAAACTAGCTCCAGAATCAAAAAGGACATATGCATCAAAAGAATCAATGGAGATAATACCTGTCACCACATCCCCATGGTCACGACTGTTACCTAAGGGCATAGTATAAGCCCCCTGAACACTAGTCGAGGTAGAAGGTCCAGAAAAACCAAGTGTCCCCTGTGCAGGAGGAGCAGAAGATGTAGGAGCTCGAGAAAACCAGTATGCACCACCAGAACTAGGTACCAGTGAATGACCAACCATGGAAGTTGATGGGGGAGTTGGTAAAAACTGTTGCGTAGGGGGCGCAGGTAAGAACTGCTGTGCTGGTGGAGTAAGAAATTGATGTGCTAGCAAACTATTAGCCATCATGTGAGCAGAACCATGCTGACTAGGTGAAGAGAAAACTTGCTCCCATCTGACCTTGCTATTAGGATTCATCCTACACACCACCTCCTTGTGGTCCTCCTTGCCACACCTAGAGCATCGGCCAGTCTAGCGGCAATCTGCATGCCTATGAGCATCACCACACCGAAAACACACCAAGCCCATGCCTGGCTTCACAATAGCTCGGTATCAAATAGAGCTACCACCAGATGCACCACCTGAACCACGAGTCTAAGAAGAGCTACCACCATAAGGCTGGTGACGATGATGCTTGTCTTTCCTCTGACTAGGACCTCCAGTCTGGCTAGATTGCCCCTTTTGTTCCCTTTGACCATGAGACTGATCTCTAACTCTGCCTCCAGCTCTAAGCTCTTCAGTAAATTCATCTTGTACCTCCACTCCCAAAGCACGCTCAACAACCGAGCGGAAGTCCACTATAGGAAAAGCACTAAGAACACGTCGAATAGATGCCTTCAAGCCTTGCCTGAAAATCCTTGCCTTCTCATACTCATCATGCGCCACATGTGGAACAAAGTGCACAATCTTGTTGAAAGCAACCTCATATTCTGCCACAGTCCCTTTGCCCTGATGGCACCTCTCAAGCTGAGTCTTCATCTTGTCCATGAAAGCAATAGGGTAGAACCTTCTCTCAAACTGACCAACAAACTCCTGCCAAGTAACAGGACCAGAACTAGCATTGCGAGAAGATATCACACTCCTCCACCACACAAGAGCCTCACCCTTCAGCAACTGTCCAGCATAGCGAACCCAATCTGGAGGAGGAATCTGAAAAGCCTCCAGTTTGTCAATAACAGCAGAAAGCCAATCTGCAGCCTCAACTGGAGCACCAGTACCAGCAAAAAGCTCCAGATGCATAGCACACCATTGTCTCAACTCCAACGGACGCTGAACATTCCCTCCAGCCGAAGGATCACCACCACCAGAAGTGTTAGGAGGAGGGTCACTAGTACCACCACCTCCATTAGGAGGAGCCTGACGCAGACCATTCAACTCAGCACGCATTGCTTGCATCTCTGCTAAAATTGCTGCCATATCCTGAGGAGCCTCGGGAGTAGGCTCATTCTCACCACGGCCATGACCACCACGGCCACCACGACCACGACCACGACCACGCCCACGGCCTCGACCCATCTTCAACCCACACAACAATAGCACATCAATAAGCAACAACAGCCAAGAGAAAAAAAACACAAGACAAACGCAATAAAGAAAATTGTCCCCATCCTACAAGTTCAAGTGTGTCGGGTTTTAGTGAGTCAAAATTTTATCACAACAGTTTAAACCTAGAACCTATAACCTAGGCTCTGATTACCAACTGTAACACCCTAGAATAAAAGACAACAATGTCTTCTAGAGAATTACCACACTTCAGCACAAGAGAAAAACAATACCAACGGAGTACGTGGAAGCAACAATAATCGCAAGGATTAAAAATAAAGTCTTTATTATTCATTAGTCAATCGTAACTCAACCAAGACACACATGATCCATCATAATAGCATATGGGATAATCAACTAAACCATGGTTAAAATTACTATCATTACAACACATATGTCCCAAGATATATATGACTCAAAGGTGACGTGCACACGTGCTGCTACTCCCATCCCAAGCATGCATCTTCCAAGCTCAAACACCTGAGGGGGAAAAACAACGGGTGAGGTTTATGGAAAACCTCAGCAAGTAAACTGCCTTAACTGAGTTATTCAAATCACAGTTGATTAAATATCAAATTTAACTAACATAAAGGTAGATACATCAATTGCTTTAGGAAACATGAATATATTAAAAGTGCAAATGCAAATGATGCAATGCAAATGAGGATGATGCAATGCAATTACGAATGATGCAATGCAATGCATGACTTCTCTTCTACCCACACGTCCCAACAAGAGGGAGTGAGGGCTGCAACCACAATGCTCATCAATGTGCGTTGCTGTACCGGTACTTACCGCACCAATTTGGCTACGGATTCTTCAAATGCATATCAACGGAAAGAGTGCAAAAATATGAATGTTGCAATGTATGCACTTCAATTCATATACTTCATAGTTCTTACATTAAAGAGCTATACCACAAGCTATGAAAATAGCACACTTCAAAGTAAATAAATTACTCAATTCAAATTAAGTGGCTAGTGTGAGTGACTGAAACTTAGTGGAGGCAATTCAAACAAAACAGCTAAAGCTTGTGGACCACAACGCCACATTTACTTGCCTTCACCGAAGATCAAAGTTGAGAGCTAAGCGCGATTTGTAGGTGTGCCACCTGATCATAAGCAAAACTCAGCACCAGCAACATCATGCAAACAAAACAAACAACAAATTACACAATAAAGCGTCTGAATCCCGTCGTTTAAGCATCTACCGTCTTGCTACCGATCGTGACAGCAGCACTGTTCCTTCTCTTTTTCATAGGCAAATAACCATCCAATCAAAAATTCTCAAAAAACTACCAGATGAGAGAAAAGTCCATTATATACAACTTTGGTATTATAAGATTTAGCATAAAAGGTCTCAAAAATAGCATAATTATCCCCTTAAGTTAACTGAACATTCTGATAGTCATATCAGGACAGCAAGATCATAAAATTCATAACTGGAGATATACTTGTCCAAAAATCATGTTCTAAAACAATATGGAAAGATTAAGAAATATTCTACAACTTTTATTTAGAACACAAGTTCAGATTCGTCCACTAAGCTGACCAAAAACTCATTAGATCTAAAACTGTTTAACAACTCGTCACAAAAAACTGTCTATTTCAGATGAATGTATCTTCCTGAATACAGAGGCTATGAGGGTGCTCTTAGCGTCAAAAGAAAGATGACGAAGTCTCCTACAACTTTGTTCACAGCGCCAAAAATAATTGAGGCCACTAAGTTGCCCTAAAACAGCGATGAACAGAAACTGCATAATCTGATAGGGTTTCAGAACGTGGGGAAGATTAACCTCGGGCATTACTCCAACTAAACACCTCCTAAATAGATGATTGGATCCATGAAAATTGCTACAAAGAAGGGGATTAGGATCTGAAATCTCACCTAGGTCAATCACAAAGAGCATGATGACAAGCCTCTGCCTATCCCCATCGCTACGATGGGATCGTCGTTCCGATGGAATTTTGGAGAAGGACGGCACGTCGATAGCGGCAGCCCTAGTTCTCCTCTTCCTCTCCTTCTCCCTTCTATTCTCTTTCTGTTTCTCTTTCTGAGCGTGGACACAGAGGAGGTGACTCTTGGGCTGGCTAGGCTTCACAGTGGGGAAAAGAAAAGGGGAAAAAACACGCTGCCGACCCAGTAGACTAGGAGTCGAACTCCAGATAGGTTCGGTTACTATAGCTACGCGGTTACTGTAGCGGCATAATAAAGTTTCTTTTCCTTTCCTTGTACTGTCTTTCCATAGCTAAAATCATATGATCCGAACTCCAAATAAAATGTATGAGTAGACGAATGAAAAGCAATCGACAAACTCTACGCAACGGTGTTCTCTGCTCATCCATCAGAGGAATGGATCAAATCGATAATTTTTTTTCTCTCTCCAAAGCTAGCCATCCATTGCTAGATAAATGACTTAATCCATTTATTAAAAAAACCATATTTACCGAGCATTCTTGGGTATTACACATATACCAGAGGGGGTGATAGCACTGAAGGCAGAAGAATTCCGCAATTTGACACAGGGATCTATGCCTGTAGCAGAGTATAGAGACAAGTTTGCTCAACTGTCACGTTATGCACCGAATGAGGTGGCTAATGATGCTGATAAGCAGCGACTTTTCTTGAAGGGTCTACATGATGGTCTTCAATTGCAGTTAATGTCCAATGCTTACCCAGATTATCAAACATTGGTGAATCGTGCTATAGTGGTGGATAATAAGCGCAAGGAGATGGATGCTAAAAGAAAGAGACTTTAGGGACAGATATCTGGAAACAACACTCGCCAACGCACTGGTTATCAGCAAGGTTATCAGCAGAGGTATCTGCCCAACTAATGAAATCATGGTCAACTTCCTCCACGTAATCAGTTTCTGCAACGTCCTCCTTATCAGTTGCAAAATGGCAATCAACGCTCTCAGCAGCAGAATGGGAACCAGAATCAATGACAGAGTACCCCCAACAACACCCCAATGAAGACTAGTGCTCCTAATACTCCAACAAAGTGTTTCCGTTGTGGGAAGGAAGGTCACTTGTCTTATAATTGTCCTGAGAAGGCCAATCAGCAAACTCCTCAGAAGCAGAACAGTAACCAGAAGCCACCATACTACGGGAAGGTGACTCACGTGTCGGAGGAGACTGCTATGGCGGAGCCTGAAGTTATGCTCGGTACATTCGATGTCCACTCCATCCCTGCCACTGTTCTTTTTGATTCTGGAGCTTCGCATTCATTCATATCTCAAATATTTGTTAAGACACATAGCATTCCTTTATGTGCCATGAAAAACCCTATACTAGTCAATTCGCCTGGGGGTAGTATGCAAGCTTCCTATCGATGCCTCCCTATTAGTTTAATTTTAAGGGGGTAGAGTTCAAAGTGAGTCCTATAGTGTTGAGAACAGCTGGGATTGATCTTATTCTGGGATTAGATTGGATGAAGCAAAATCAGGCAGTGATTCAGTGTAAGGAAAAGGTAGTAGCCCTGACAACACCGAAGGGAGATCGAATTAGTGTGGAGATTGTAGTGCAGAAGCCGCAGACAGCTACAGTAAATCGACTTGATGATAATGTTAATCAAGAGGATCCGGTTGTGGATGAATTTCCGGATGTGTTCCCCGACGACTTGCCAGGTATGCCACCCGACCGCGATATTGAGTTTATTATTGAATTATTACCTGGAACTGCACCTATAGCTAAGCGTCCATATAGAATGGGGGTTAATGAGTTAGAGGAACTTAAGAAACAAATAAAAGAGTTGCAAGAGAAAGGTTTAATCGGAAAGGAAAGTTAGCACCGAGGTATGTCGGTCCTTTTAAGATCTTAGAGAGACGTGGCAAAGTGGCATATTAGTTGGAATTGCCTGAGAGTTTAGCAGGTGTGCATGATGTGTTTCATGTGTCTCAGTTAAAGAAATGTTTGCGTGTGCCAGAAGAACAAATACCATTGGAAGAACTCATTGTTAAGGAAAATCTTATGAGGAGTATCCCGTGAAAATTTTGGAGACAGCGGAAAGAGTTACCAGGAGCCGAGTTATAAAGATGTGTAAAGTTCAGTGGAGCCGATATTCGGAAGCAGAGGCTACGTGGGAAAGAGAGGAAGATTTAAGAAAAGCATACCCATAGTTGTTTGAGTAAGCATCGTTCGAATCTCGAGACGAGATTCATTTTAAGGGGGGTAGAATTGTAACACCCTAAAATTTGCATTATTTTAAAATAGGAGAATTTGATTTATTTGCACAATTTTTTGAGCATTTTAACCTAGTGAAATAATAATTTTCATGAAATTAAAATCCACTATAAGGTTAGACACATGCTTGCTTATTCATGATGTTGCATACCTTGTTTTGTATTGAATGTTGTTTGAGAATTTCAAAAGAGAATTCAAATTCTATTTAAATCTTTATTTGAAAATGTATTTGGAAGATTTGAAAAAGAAAAGGAAAAGAGTTAGGAATTAACCTTTCTTCGGTTTCAGCCCGAAGGCCCAGCTTCTCCTCTCTCCCTCCCGAGCCGTTCGGCCTTCTCACCCGGCCCAGCCTTCTTTTCCGCAGTAGCGCGAGTGGGCCGAGCCCAGCTCGCCGAGGCCTATCAAGCCACCGTGCCCCTCCTCTCCTGGTCTCGCTGATGCCCTGGCCCGCTTGTCGGTGTCGTCTTCTCCCTTTGCTCGTGACCGAGCCGGTCACCGGTCGCAGGAGTCTGTCCCCGTCTCGACCCCCCTCCTTGCTTGAAGGGCAAGTTGGCTAGCTCTCATAAATAGCGGCCGTCTCCACCACCTCCCATCATCGAATCTTGCTGCAAACCGTCGCCCACGATTCATGCATCGGCTGCCGCAACCTAAGCCGCCGCTGCCTAGCTCGAGTTGACAAATTCATCGGTTCCGTGGTTCCCGTAAGCTAATGATGGGTTTTTAGATCAATTTTGGAGTAGCCAAATACTTCTCTTCCCTCCTTTTCTAATTTGGTCGCCGTTTTCATCTTGTCATCGTCTACAGAGGAGCTCCATCCGCCATTGATAGCCGCGGGACGCTCTCGGTCGATTTCCGTTGCTCTAACCTGTCTAGGTGAGTCCGCGAGCCTCCGCTCTTGCTTCCCATGTTTTTGGATCAAAGAATAGTGCGGTATCTTGCTTGTTTGGACAACACCGACGAGCCTAGCTCGCCGCCGGCCAGTTTTTCCGCCACCGGTCACTATAGCCGGCCGGAATCCCCTTCTCTCCCTCCAATCGATCTCGGCCGTTCGTTTCTAATCCGACGGCTTATATCACGAGATACCCTTTCAGTTGGTTGTTTTGCTTAAGAGCCCCTGAGTTTCTTTACTTTTGAACCCGCAGTCCATAGCATAGAAGCCGAATGTGTTTTGTTGTTTTGAAAACGTAAACTTCATCGGTTTAGATGAAAATACGTTTTCAGGTATTTACAGATTTGCCACTAGGTTTATTTAGGTCATAAAATCTCCGTTTTAACTCCGATTTGATCCGTTCAAGTTGCGTTAGGTTCATAATTTCATACTCTACCTGTTAGTACTGCTGTATAGCAGATTTTCCACTTTTAAATTTTGAGGTTAGATTTAATCTATTACTTTAATAAAGTAAATCTTGTTTAAATCATAACTTTTCCGTTTTAGCTCCGATTTACGTGAACTTCACGTCTGTGTGATCCTAGAGCGATGTAGATTTGTTTTAAAAACTTTTCATCTTATTTTTCTACTGTTGGTGTACTGTTCTAATTGTAGCTTTGTTTGCTTTGCATGATTGCTCTTGGATGATTGTTGTTGATGTGTTAATTGAGAATAGACGGTGATCAGTTCGTTGGTGATCAAGAGTATTATTATGAGTCAGATCAACAGGATCAGCTAGATCAAGGCAAGTATAGCATGGGACTATCCTTGTTACCTACTCATTTTAATTCACTTAATTCATGCTGCATGTGTCTCCTTGTTAAGGATGCCTTAGTGTTGATCTTACTCCTTGAATCCTATGGTTATAGCATTGGGTAGTTTGCTAGTGCTCACATAAACAATGATCTTGTAATTTGATTAATGACATATGCAATAACACTAAAAGATAATTTTTAGCAATAGGGAACAAGATGGCTAGAGTTTTCTCTAGATTCCTCTCCATAAGGACTTATCTGTAAGCGAACATCCGAAACTTACAGTACAGCTATGAGGGCTACATGGCTCTGGCTTTAGTCATATAAGAGGACCTTTTCTAGCTTGTTAGTGGTTACCTTTATGGCGCAAGAGGGGTGTGTTCCGGGTTGGGTGTAGTGCGGCCTCTGTCCCTATGTGTATAGGCTACGTGTCATTGTGTCATACGGAAGGGGGGGCTCTACATTTGCAGGCCACGAAACCTAGCGGCCCTAACTTGTTAGACGAACCTTGGAAAGACTTCATAGTGAAACTTATCTATCCAATGGGGAGTCATGACCTTGGACTTTTGGGGATCACGACTCATAGTGAAAGTGTATAACCTCTGCAGAGTGTAAAACTGGTATATCAGCCGTGCTCACGGTCACGAGCGGCCTTGGACCCTTATGGAATAGAGATCACTATTAATTTACTTGTTCTTGCTATTCATTATTCTCATTACATGATCATATGTTTATTAAGGGAATATTACCTACTTATTGCTACTCAATTGCTTAAAACATGATCAACTAAAAGCTACATGTAGTTAAACCAGTGTCTACCCTAATTGAGCTTCATGAACCCCATGTTATATTTGTTGAGTACTTTTGTGCTCACCCTTGCATTTCCCTCACCCCAGGCTGGACTCTTGAATGTGCTAATAGTGACTACTACTTCTACTTCCCTGAAGAATACTAGACTTGTGGTCAACCAGTTGACGTGCCTGTGATATGGAGCTAGCTACCACAAGAATTATATTATGTTTCCGCTTAGTTACGTGAAGACTCTGTGATATTGTTCGTTATGTAATAAACATCTATGATGATACTATTTATATTTGTCATCTTATGTGTGATTGATCTCTGGGTGCACGTAAGATTATGCATTCCATTTGTTCCTTAAAAATGGGTGTGACAACTGGTGTTGAGCTTCCTCTTGATTTGGTTGATTCTGATTGATGAGAGTTGTTGGATCACAACCAATCCTGCACTTACTCTATATAAGATATGAACACAGACAAATAAGGGTAAGCCTGCTAAAGCAAAGGTTATGGTTTTATCAATAAGTATTTATTTGTTAATTCTCATTTGCCATGTTGCTCTTCCCCGGCAATGGCGCCAGAAATGCTTGTTGGCTTGTCTTAGCATCACTCTTACTAAGTTGTCATCGTTGGTATAAATTAAATGCACATAAGAAAATAAGGTATCCACAAGCGCACAGATAAAACTACCATTGTAGCACTTCACCAAGATTATCTCGGTTTTAATATCGAATCCAAAGGAATAGTAGGTGAGGATAACTAAGTCTATAAACTTAACCCAACTTCACAACCAAGGTCAGAAAATAGAGAGTATAAAGGAGACTACAAAGGACTGTCTAGTTTCAATCTTGATAAACTTTGCCTTCTATCATTCTATCGTGGGCGATGTCTCATAAAGAACAAAATCAGAGTTTCTTCCCTACAAGCACCATTTGGCCTACCAAGTCCTATTAACAGGAGGTGGACTACGTAGGACTCAACGAAGCTATAAAAGTCACCATCGTGATCTACCATTGATCCAAAAAATAGGGGGCATTCATAAGTAACCCTAGTCTAAGTACCACGCTTACACTATGAATACTACTTCAATCAAGGAGCTATCAAGATCAAAGCACTCAAAAGAGAGTTACAAACTTGAAGAACAATATAAACAAATTGCTTACTTGAATCAGAAGTCGATTACTAGAGAATCTCAGAAGCAAGATCCAGAAGAACTTGATTTCGTATAGTACAAGCCATAGAGAAGCATTGACAGGCTGGAACTCCTCGAAAACTCTCCTCTCTCACTATATATCTCTATATCTAATACAAGACTAAATCCTATAGAGGAATAATCTTCTCTTGATTGCTGGCCAAAATCCTGGTGGGGATAGGAATTAGGGTTTCTAGCTCTTCAGCTCTTAGGATCTGACTTGGCTTTAGGGAGGGGGTGCAGCCCTATATTTATAGCCTTGGAGGTTGAATACAAGCCCTTGGATCAAACCGACTTGAGGTACGGTGGAGATGCATCCTAGGAGGCGGTGGAGGAAGACTCTAGAAGCTCGTGGGTGTTTCCCACCATGGCAGGTCGAGCGGCCTAGGGGTGGAGCTGACTAGCCCCACCTGGTAGGGTCTCGTGCCCTGCCTCGGCATGGTGTCCTCTGGTGTCCTCTAGAACATTCTTGGGTAGTAGCCATGAAATTATCCCATGATTTGTTTTGATATTTAGGTCATGCTTGGCGGTTTTCTATGAAAATCCTACTAAAAACATAAATTCACCAAAACTCATGGAAACTATCAGTTAAAACCTCCTATTCTATGATACTCATCTATTTTGATCATTTATGCAAGAAAGGTTGACGATTCATGATATACTTTAACTACCGTCAACAAGCTCCCCCACACTTAGGCTTTTACTCGTCCTCGAGAAAAGATGGATTACTCAAAACATAACTTCGGAACAAGACATAAACATAAGACCATTTCTAGTTAGACATGCACTGTAGGATTCAAAGTGTCTACCATGAAACTTTAGACGGTTGAAGAACAGAACAACATGAAATAGATCACCTTCACTCTTTTAGTTAAGTCAACTGGAGAAATAGTTAAGATTTTGAAAAACAAAGCATAGCTTACCTTCTTCTTTTGCAGTACTTCTCAAATCACTCATATATATGGTATTTTTGGATCCTCATCAAGGTATAAATGATATTTCCTTCTTTCTTCCTACTTCTAAAAGCTTATGTGGATCTCAGGTAGGGATGAAAATATGAAAACATACTTGCATTGCACATATTGTATAGTTAAAACAAGAATCCAAGGAGAAAAGTGTCATACTCTTAGATCAAGATGTGCATGCGTATGGAATATATGTGGTGGCTAATCCAAATTCTACTATACTCCTTGAAAACATGTCTCTCTTATTTAATACTTGAAAACTTTTACTAGAGAGCATGAGCTATCTCTTCTCTTTTTTTCATGGTGGGTGTTGGCATTTCTTAGCGCCACTACTAAAAATAGAATTACTCCAACTAATAGCATTGGCGCCAGAAATGATATGGTAATTATTAACTTGTCACTGTTACAGTAGCCACCTATCAATTAACCTTCATCTCTAATATTAAACTAGGTTGTCATCCCTAGTGAGGAACTTATAAATGTTTGTTGGTTCTATCTAGCATTACTACAAGAATAACACTAAACATGAATCTATTATTTCATGTGACTAAAAAGAATATAAAGATAAGAATGAAAAGAATTCTATAAGCGGACAGATAACTATACCATTGTAGCATTTTACCTAGAGTATTATTAGGTTATCGATTTATAATTCTACCACTGGGAAGGTATGACTATGACCATCGCCTAAGGAGAGTGACATATGTGACCCAAAATCAGTTTGGGTTCATGCCTGGTAGGTCGACCATGGAGGCGATTTTCTTATTACGACAATTGATGGAGAGATATAGGGAGCAGAAGAAGGACTTGCACATGGTCTTTATTGACCTCGAGAAGGCATATGAAAAAGTACCGAGAAATGTGATAAGTCACAAGATAATAAATAAAGATATATAAATGATAAGTACTTGATCAATCATCATGATAAACAAATAGTAACTCAAAGCACTCTAGTTAAGCAATAGGTTAAATCCAATTAGAATATTAAAAAGATAATTCCTAAGTAGTCTTACTAACATGTCAAATGCTTAGTCTAATTAGTTATATTTAGTGATCATAGCCAAATTATGCCACATAAGGAACATCAACTTAGGAAAGTTGGAAACAGAGTCCTCCTCTCCTTCGAGACCGGGTTCTACCAACATCAATATATACGGGGGATGGACTGCAAAGGACTCAACGTAGCTGTCACCTACGCGATCTACCACATGTCCCGACATATAAGGGAATCTGCAGATAAACAAATATGTAAGCACCACGCCCACATAATGTCTATCACTCACCCATGGTCCTGTAGGGTAAGCGCTATACAATCTTATGCATGGTTTCCATAATCTAGCTACACCAAATATAAAACTAGAGCAAACAATAAACATTGCTTTCAATGACATAAATGATATAAAGCTTAATGTTGACATAAACATAGTAGCAATGATACAATCTCAATGAAATAAAGAAATAGAGTAAAGTACAAGAGATATACCGAACCACGCTCTTGCCAATGTCAGGAATCCAAGCGTTGCTTGATCTCCCTCTAGACCTAATCTAACTAGCCTAAGCTCTAATCTAGAGGAACTATGAGGAACTAGGGTTGGCTCTGGATGAATTGATCTTCAATTGAATTGCTTGATGACTTGATGCTTCAGGGGGAGGGGTGTAGGGGTCCTTATATAGTCCTAGGGGTTGAACATAAGCCCTTGGATCAAACCGACTTCGACATAGGGTGGAGATGCATCCTAGGAGGTGGTGGAGGAATACTCTAGAAGCTCGTGGAGGAATCCCCTCACAGGGGGCCAGACAGCACAAGGGTGGGGCTGGTTGGCCCCACCTGGCGACATCTCATCCTCCCGTTTGTTCCCATGCCTTCTAGTGTCTTCTATAGTCTCCTTGTGTACCTTCGTCGCGATCAAGTTTCGTCCTTTTTCTCAATTAGGTCCCCATTCCTACATTTTCTAGAATAATCCTGCAAAAAACAGAGATTCACCAAAACTCATGGAATTTGTCAGTTTAAACCCTAGACCTATGTATATTCTTGTACTTATACCGGTTATCTTGTTTATTCACATATAAAATGTTGACGTTATCTATCATCAACAGTGGGCATCTAAGTACCCATTGTTTTAGATACTTGGACACTTATCCATTTTTTCTAATAATTTTCTTTTTGCATAGCCACATATCTCTTTCAGCAATACTTGAAAAATTTTAAGAAAGACATTTACAAGAACTGGGAGCATTTATTTCTAATATTTTTATATCTTCTCCCAATGTAGGAGTAAAACATTTTGGTGGCTAGAAAACATGTGACTGCATACTCCCAATGTAGGAGCAGCAAAATATGTGGAGTGTACGTGATCTTGATCTTGAGAGCATAATAAATTTCTCAACAAGGGTCACAAGGTTTGACCAAACTCAATACAAAAACAAGTAGTATATGTAGAAGGTTTATCTATCCTATATATGGTTCTAGTAGAACATTGCTTTTACTACAAAGGAGAAGTGTAGCTATCCATTTTACTTTTGAAATAAAATTCTTCAATGACAAAACTTCAAGAATCAGGTTCTCTTTATTCTACTATATCATATTTCTCAACAACTTAAGCAATTATGGGGTCCCTAATAATAAGTTTCCAACAGTAGCAAGACTTCTAGAAAAAGAATCCTGCGAGTCTATTCCTCAATCATGATTGAAACAATCTTTTCTGTCTATTTTAAGTTGTCTTAGCTTGTGATTTTCAATTCGGTTCGAAATGGAAGGTAAAATATATAAAAACAGAGTGTATTGGGCTCAAACCTGACCGTGGACGAAGCGCAACGTGAGGAGGCGAGGTGATGGGCCGGCTGGCCCAATAGGGAGGCCGGGTGGCCTGCTACTACAGCTACTCGGGGCCCACTTTGTTGTACATGGTCCCTGGTTAATTACCTTCCAAATTCCGTGATTTTCCTGATTAAATTTTGTTTCGTGGTCACGATGTGCCTCCCCCACACTTGTTTTCCTGTATAATCTTTTCTGCACAACATGTGGAGACAAATACATATCTAAAAATAGAGATAGAGAACAGGTAATCATAACAAGACTCATTAAAAATGAATAAGGCACTTTATTATTAATTCCAAGTCTAACCAAATAATCTTCTAATTAACTGAGCTAATGATCGAACCTAACATTTAAAACGACGAACCTAACAACTTTAACCTAACTCGTGCCTTATCAGCTAGATAACTAAT
Organism: Saccharum hybrid cultivar R570; assembly: GCA_038087645.1. Lineage (NCBI taxonomy): Eukaryota > Viridiplantae > Streptophyta > Magnoliopsida > Poales > Poaceae > Saccharum > Saccharum hybrid cultivar. Next base: position 18,096,311 of record JAQSUU010000443.1, read on the forward strand.
TCTTTCCAACATCCTTGAAAAACATCTCCCTCATGATTCTCTCATTCTCTTTCTTAGCCATCTCTCTCACAAGTCTCTCATTCTCTTTCTTGAGGTTGGTAATTTCTAACATATTCATCTCCATCTGCCTACTCAGGGTATGAACTATACTACTGATGAGAGTGACTGCTTGGGTGAGAGTATCGGCTTTAGTTTCTAGCATAGCTATGGTTGTCCTTGGGTGCTTGGCTTCTCTTTCCAATGGAGCAGGTGCAGATCTCTTAGGAGCTTCTCTTGGCGGAATAAACTTGACTTAGCTTCATGAAGCATGAATTCCTTCAAGAGAGACACGGGGAGTGGCCATAGTGTATTTCACACATGTGACCCCCAATTGTTGGTCTTCACACCCACGATCCTCTCATTGGGTCTAGGAGGCAGCAACTTGGTGTCCTTCGGTACAACGATCTTCGGTCTTCTCGGTGCATCTTCTAGAAGTAGACAATCTTGTGGCACCTGGAGTGTTGGTTGATGAGCTTGAGCAAAATAGGACTGCCCATAGGTCCTTCTTGGTGGCACAGGCACTACTTCCTTGGGAGAAATGATGGCAAGAGGTAGAGGCTCTTCAACAGGCATGATGGCCAGTGCGTCTTCCTTCAAAGGAATCTTGTTGAGGTTGACTCCAAAGGGAACTATCTCTCTTCCGGCCATTGGATCTTGAAAAAGGGAGGAGAGCTCTACTATGGAAAGGAGAGGAGGCTTGAATGGAATGAGGTTAAAGGCAGGCATGGGCTTTTTTATATAGGGGAGGTTGACTTGCAGCAGAGGTCAAAATCTTCCCCCAGATGGTTCCGCGTGAAAGAATATGCGAATGGACCGGAAAAAGATGTTATTCTATCTTAGAAGAGTTTAGAAGGAGCGTGAGAGTTGGCGGCGCGCGAGAGGTGGAGATGGGGGGCCAGGCGGCCGCACCTGTCATCCCCTCGGAGTGAACTTCCTCATGTGTGTTTCTAACTATATTTCCTTCTCGAAAAACATAATTTCACATTTTATTTCATAACGGAGGATGGCAGTGGTATAATTAAGGTAAAATTATAAAATCTAATTCATCAACTACCTCAAGTGGTTTATCAGGTTCTAGAAAGATTTTGAGACGGTGGCCATTTAACTTGAATAACGTACCTTCGTTGTTTTGAAGAGTTACCGCTCCATGTGACGAAGTGGTTATCACCGTAAATGGTCCTTCCCACTTGCTTCGAAGTTTTTCATGCTCGAATAATTTAACCCCAGAATTACAAAGTAACACTTTATCTCCAGGTGTAAATTCCTTCTTCTTGATCCTCTTGTCATGCCATCTTTTGGTTCTCGCTTTGTAGATTCTTGAATTATGATATGCTTTCTCTCGCCATTCATCTAACTTCAAGAGTTGCATCTTTCTTTTTATTCCTGCAGCTTCAAAGTCCATATTCCATCGCTTGATAGCCCAGTGAGCCTTGAACTCTAGCTCAATAGTTAGATGGCAAGTCTTTCCATATACCAACTGATATGGTGACATACCCAGTGGTGTCTTGTAGGTCGTACGATAGGCCCAAAGTGCCTCGAGTAGTCGATCTTTCCATGCACTTCCTGTTGGTAATTGTTAACGCACACAGAAAATTCTGCAAGCGTACGGATACCGTTATAGCTTTTACCTGGGAGTATTCCAGAGTATCATATTTATCCACAGGGAAACAATGGTTAAAGAAGCTAATAATTCACCATCATGCATCTACTAACTTAATATACCAACTAGACTACAGTAGGGGTAAATGATAAATGATAGGAGTTATGCATAATGACACACACATAGGAGAATTCCATGATAAAAAGACTAGCATAGCTAAATTGAGAGGACAACGGGAGAGTTCAAGATTCCTAAATACTTCTCTACTTTGGTTCTATGATAACTGAAATATAGGTAGATATAGCAATCACACAATGATACTTTGGAGCAACAGTACCTTTTTGACTCTCGAAAAGACTAGGAAGGGGTAGCCAGGGGAACGCTGCCAAAAAGCCCTATGAACACTGTTGACGGTCACTAACGATGAAATTCGACCGTCAATAAGCTCATAAAAAGGAGGAATTAGCAAACTTTGGTCACATATGCTTTTACTATTAACTAAGATCCACATGTATTTGTAGTATGTCACTTTGCAGGTCACAAACACAAATACATGGAATAAACCATCAAAAGGTGCTTTCTAATGTTGATTCGCGCAAAGAATGGAGAAGGCGCCAAACATCGAAACACCAACGGGGCAAAACACCACACAGTAGTATTCCAAGCCCAACCAGAGTCCACCTCATAGAGGCGGTGGCCATTTGGGTCCCTTGGTGGGCCGACCGGCCCTGGGGGCGGCCGCCCCTTGGAACCACCATCGCCCCTGGTCTTTCTCTGGCGGTGGCATGGAAGCATGCAACGTCGGTTCCTAGGGTGCCTGACGCCAAGAATAGGGAGGAGCACCGCCTTTCTCAACTCGGTTCCTGGTTTGGAGTAAGACATTTATATTGTATTTTGACAGGCGGTGCTCCTCCCTATTCTTGGTGTGAGGACTATTTATGATTTTACCCCTGATTTGGAGTAAGACATTTATATTGTATTTTGACAAAAATAGTTAGGTTTGGTCAAATATATTTGGCAAAATTTGCAAAATTATTTCAAATCAAATCTAATATTGAAAAATAAAAATAAAAATAAGATCCTTCTCTTCTATACTCTTCTACACGTGTTTGGTACAACAGAGCTTCACTAGTGAATCAACTTTTCTTGGCTTTGACTTTAAAAGCAGCTTTAAGGATAGAACTATCTATTTTGGTGAAACGTTCGGTGAAACAACTTCTCTTAATTGTTGGTAAGTGTAAAATACCTTTATACCCATAATATTCTTTCTTTTTTTTAATCTATTTTCCTCTTTTTTTATTTCTCTTCTCTCCCTTTTCTCTCTCCACCTTATCCCTTCATCTCTCGTAACGCCCGCGTCTCCTCCTCCCGTCCCCATCCGTCCTCGCCGCTCAGCCTTCGCTCCCCGGCATCCAGCGGCCTAGCAGCTGGTGCACCTCGCCGACTTGCGCTCCTCAACGGCTGGCGCGCTCCCCGGCAGGTCGTGCGGCCCGACGGCTTGGGCTCCCTGGCAACTGGCGCGCTTAAGCGAAGCTGCCCCGCACGCACGCCCCGACAGCTCGCGCTTCCCGGGGACTGGCGCCCTGGCGAGGCTCCTTCCCAGTGCGCATGCCCCGGCCGACAGCTCCTTCGACCTTGTCTTCTACGCGCCAGCCTTCTCCGCGTGCGTTTTACTGGTGAAGTCTGTAGGAAGCCGATGCTCGGCATGCCGCCAAGGCCCACGCTCTGTTGTGCCGGCCCCGTGGCCCTTGCGTGCGCAAAGTGCCAAGCACTGCGGCTAGACCCGCGCGCCCCATGCCCCCTGCCTAGGCGCCGCCGCCAGCCCGCCTGCCCCGAGCCCCGTGAACGGCCACCGCCGACGCTGGATGGCCGTGGACGAAGGCTCGATGCAGTCGGCTCGTGATAAATCGAATGTGTTTTAATTCTGGTCAGATGCTGGATGCGGGAATGTGGTGGGGTAGGTACACCCGCCCGCCTCTCCGTCGTCGCCTCCTCATGTGGCGGCGATGACGGCAGCGTCAGGGGCGCTCGGCGGCGGCTGCCTCGGGGCCGAGGCGAAGGGCGCGCAAGGACTTTAATTTTTTTTTTCTGAGGACTCACGAGTCGCGAGGTCGAGGGATTCGGCTGGGTGCGTGGGTTGGGAGGTAGGGGAGTCGGAGGCACGTTGAATGATTGTTGATGTCTCCACTTTCATCTTTTTAGGTGTAGAGATAAATCATATAACATATGTAATCGGGATTAGAGCTAAGTTGAGGTGGCGGTTCATCGTGCCGCAAGGTGTGTCCATTTCCTTTACCTGTCGATCCATAGGGTCGAGGACCGCGGGGGATTTGGGTAGTTGTTGCATACGCAAGCATGGTGCTTGGGTATGGAGGAATAGGTGATTGCATTGTCCCTTCTACGGAATGAGGGGTAGGCGGCAGGTGGTGACAACCCTATCCATCCTTTGTATTCTCCCACGTTCGATTGGGGTGTAGGAGTCGAAATTGTCACTGAGGTTGCTGGTAGACTAGTACTCGAGTGGCCTCCCGACCTGCTTCATCCTTAGTCCTAATCCTAATTATGTAAAGTTGTATGATCATCAACTAGTCATGATGTGACTATACTAGACCAATGCCTGCTCACTTTAGGAATCTTATTTCTTTATTTATTTTCTTATTTATCCTTTGAGGAATGCCATGTGTGTGTCCACTATCTTGAATATCACCATTCTTACCCCTGCATTAAACATGGATAATCTTACATCGCATTATTACCCAAGTTCATATCCATAGTAGGATCTTAATCAAATGCCTTCCCATGGGAAAAATATAAATGAATGATACACGAATACTCTCCGGGTGAAATGCTGCAATGATAGCTCCGTGCACTTGCGGATTAATAATCTAAAATGGACAAGGAACTATCACGGTCATGATTAGTAGAATCCAACTACTACTGACCGAGGCATTCTTGGTGCTGTTGCTAAGGATGGATTCAACCCCGTTCTTAATGACGGAGCTAAGAAATGCCAATAAGAATTTCTAGCACCGTTGCCGAGGATAAATTCTAAATCTATTCTTGGTAGTGATGCTAAGAAATGCCAACAAACATTAATCCGAACATGGTGTGGATTACAAAGGCCTAGTCAGAGCTATCACCTCTGGGGCTACCATAACTATCTATGGGACTGGATGCAATCTCAGGTAACCTATAGTCTAGACACCATGCTACACCAACGATTACTACTCTAGTCACACGTGATAACTAGCGCACTCAATACGAGTGGAGATCCCATGCAAAAGTATAATAACTATACTAACCACACATATGAAGGCATAAAAGTAAATAGAGAAGATAAATATATTAAAGCATAAGTCTTGCAAAGGTAAGATACAAAGATATACCATACCTCCGAAGAATTTCTCCAGAACCTGAGCGTAGCCCGACTCTCCCTAACTCTCAACTAGAACTAATCTACTATATTGGAGAGTCTAGCCCTAATTCTTTGGTGTTGTGCCTTGATTTGAATGAGAGATGGCCTCCTGGAAGGGGTAGAGGGCGTCCTTATATAGGCCGAGGTGGAGTAGAGGCCAAGTAACTGCCATGTCATCAATCCGTGTGACCTCCCTCGACCACCGTTGGATAAACTGATTTCAATTGAACGTAGATGGGACCCTAGAAGGTGTAGGAGGAACATTCCAGAAGCTCAGGGCGAGATGGCGCAACCAAGGGCCGGCCGGCCCCACCTGTCAGCCAATCGGGGTCCGCTTCGGTCCTGGTGTCTTCTCGTGTCCTCTATAACTTTCTAGTGTATGCGTGGTCACGGATTGATATCTTTTTATTTCGAACTCCAAATATAGCAAGTAATATATCCATTTCGATCATCTCGACAAGCCTTTCACAATGGTGCACTCCAATTCATCATTTGAGATATTTTTATTCTATGAAAAATTACATATCCTACAAGACAAATGAGAGCACCAAAACTCGCGAAACTTGTTAGAATCAAACCCTGCAACTATGCTTTGTAATTCATTTCATATCACTTTATGAAATAGTTGATGGTTATATTTGGAGTTTAATAACCGTCAACACTTCCCATCTCATCAACCGTCTTCTATAGAATATTCTTGATTTGCTTATTCGACGTCTCTGCCTAGCCACTTGTCTGAGGGTGATATGGAGTTGCAACATTGTGACGAATCCCATGATTCCCCAGATATGCAAGAAACTTTCTGTCAATGAAATGAGTTCCTCCATCACTAATCAACATCCTTGGGACTCCAAATCTTGGAAATATTATTTCCTGAAACATCTTCTTGAAGTTCCTTGCATCGGCATTTCTGCATGGCATGGCTTCAACCCACTTGGAGACATAATTGACTGCCACCAAGATGTATTCGCAATTCTTTGACTTTGGAAATGGTCTCATATATTCAATTTCCTAGACATCAAAGAGCTCAATCTGGAGGTTGCTGGTAAGTGGCATGGAATCTCGTGAATTTATATTCCTGTGCCTCTAACACGCTCCACATCTCCTAATAAAATCTTTTGTCTTCATACATGGTTGGCCAAAATAATCCACTCTACCAAATCTTTGCATGAGTGTGGAATACCCCATAATGTCCTACATAGGGTGATGAGTGGCATCTTTCAATGATTTGAATGCCTTCCTCTGCCAGTACACATCTTCTGAGCAAACCATCAGCACACACTCTGAAGAGGTACGGCGGATCCCATATGTGGAGATGACTTTCGTAGATGAGCTTTCTTTTATTCTCCTCTGGTGGTACATAACCTGCAACCATAAAATTGATAATATTCAAATACCAGGGGTCTGATCTGGTGATCTTGAAGAGCATATCGACCCTCATCGAATCATTGATAGCTAATTCCTGCGAATTCTCACATTGCATTCTAGACAAGTGATCAGCAACAGGATTTTCCACTCCCGTTTTATCTTTTATTTCTAAGTCAAATTCTTGGAGTAACAAAATCCACCTTATTAATCAAGGTTTAACATCTTTCTTAGTGAGCTAATATTTTCAAGCAGCATGATCAGTGTAGACAATCACTTTTGCTCCTACTAAGTAAGACATGAACTTATCAATAGCAAAAATAACACCTAGGAGTTTTTTCAGTTGTTGCATAATTAAATTGAGCTCCTATCAGAGTTTTGCTAGCATAAGCAATTGCATGATTCTTTCTATCTTTTATTTGTCCCAAAACTGCCCCTATAGCATAGTGACTAGCATCACACATGATTTCAAAAGGTAAAGACTAATCAGGGGGCTGGATGATTGGTGCAGAGATGAGTGCTTTTTTAAGAATGTTAAAAGATTTCAAACATGCATCATCAAATTCAAAGGGAACATCATTAGCTAACAGGTTTGTCAGTGGTCTAGCAATATATGAAAAATCTTTTATGAATCGGTGATAAAAACCACAATGACCCAGGAAACTTCGGATCCCTTTGATAATTACAGGTGGAGGTAGCCGTTCTATTACTTCATTTTTAGCTCCATCTACCTCAATTCCTCTTTCAAACACTAAGTGTCCTACCACTATGCCTTCTCTAACCATGAAATGACATTTTTCTAATTAAGGACTAAGTACTTTTCTTCACATCTGTGCAACACCTTGTCTAAATTTTTAAGACAATCATCAAAAGTTTTTTCATAAATATAAAAATCATCTATGAAAACTTCCATGATTTCATCAATCATATCAGAAAATATAGACATCATACATCTTTGAAAAGAAGCTAGAGAATTACATAATCTAAAAGACATTCTTCGATAAGCATAAGTTCCATATGGACATGTAAAAGTGGTTTTGCTTTGGTCATATGGGTGGATTGGAATTTGGTGACACCCTGAATATCCATCAAGAAAATAAAAGAAAGAATAGTTCACTAATCACTCTAACATTTCATCAATGAAGGGTAGTGGAAAATGATCCTTCTTAGTTGCCTTGTTAAGTTTCCGGTAGTCTATGCACATACGCCAACCAGTGACCGTTCTTTGGGGGATTAATTCATTTTGCTCATTTTTAACAACAGTCATTCCCCACTTTTTAGGTACAACTTGGACAGGGCTATCCACTCACTATGCGACACAGGATAGATGATTCCAGCGTGCAAGAGTTTTAAAACCTCTTTCTTAACTACCTCCCTCATCATATTGTTAAGCCTACGTTGGGGCTCCCTAGAAGGTGTATAATCTAGATCTGTAGGGATGCGATGGGTGCAAAGAGCAGGACAAATTTCTTTAAGGTCTTGGAATGAATAGCCAAAAGCAGAACAATGCTTTTCTAGGACAGTTATTAAGCACAAAGATTCTTCTTGAGAGATTTTATCACTTATGATCACAAAAGAATCCTGATCATTATTAAGAAAAGCATATCTCAAATCAGAAGGCAAGAGTTTAAGTTCAATGGAGGGCTTAGGTGGTTCTAGCAATTCATCAAGAGGTTTAGGATCAATAGGATCTTCATCCTCTTCATCAATGAAGAACTAAGCATCATCTTCTAGATCAGGTTCAATTAGGTCATCAAGAGATGCTACCTTAACCTCTTCTATTGGGTCCAACTCAGGAAGTGGCTCCATCTTAGTATTAAGAGAACGAGTGATAGACACAAAGAGCTCAAAGTTTTCCCAAGTTTAATATTCAATTTTCCCATTTGTCCTTCTTGGATAAGTCTTTCTATTGGTTTCCCTACCAACAAATCAAATTTCATAACATCAAAGATGTAGAAATTCAACAGGACTTGGGTTTCATTTACAAAAATAGGAAGGGCACATAAAATTCCCAAACTCAGGACAATGTGTCCAGAAAGACTTTTTAGCAACTTAGTAGTTGGGGCTAATGGCATATCTTTTAATAAATCTTGAGCAAATGTAGTAGACATGATATTAACACCCACTATTGGATTATAAAAGAAATCAAAAGGAGATTTGTCAAGTTAGCACTCAATGGTGACAGAGGGTGAATCAAACAAATTATTTCAGGTGAAAGCTCTTATTCTTCTAACCACTCGTTACTCAAAACAGATATTAGCTCTTTCGTTGTCTTTTTAAAGAAATCTTCCTCAGAAGGGTCTAAAGATTTTATAGATGGTGGATGTCTAGACTGCTGAGGTTTTCTCATCATGTAGTAATTCGAGGTATTTCCATATTCATCAAAAATTTCATCCTTCATTTCAAGAATGAAATCTGAAATTGGAGTTTTCTCCTCCTCCGGTGGTTCGGGATCTGGAATAGCTAAAGGTTGAGATGGTTCAAGCAAAAATTTGGGTTCAGCTATTTAGGGTTCTTCCTCTAACAACTTCTCTCTCTCTTTAGGAAGGTCATCTAAGATTTTCATAAGAATGTTTCTCCCATGTTCAGTAGTGATGTGCATGAACGAACCTCCTAAGGTTGTATTAAGGTGTTTTGTGGTTTTTCTGTTGAGGCCCATAAAGAAATGTTGGAGAAGAATGGGGTCTGGCAAAGCAAGGTTGGGACCAGAATCTAAAATAGTGTTAAATCGTTCCCATGCCTTACCTAGAGATTCTTTTTTCTGTTGTTTAAAACTCAAAATTTCTAAACGAAGTTCGACAACTAGATGGGGAAGAATTGTAAACAAAAGCTAGAACGTAAGGCTTCCCAATCTTCGTGACTACTCCCAATGTGAAGTTTATACCAGCGTTTAGCTTCTCCCGTCAAAGAGAAAGAAAAAAGCTTCCATCTTAAAGTTTCATCGGACATGCCTTCAATATGTCAACATGTACAGGTCTGCTCAAAATCATATAGGTGGGAATTGGGGTTCTCGCTAACATCGCCAGAAAAAGGTTAATCCTGAACCATATTAATTAACTCCGGACTATGCTCATAGCCAAATGATAGGATGGGTTTAGATGATTCGGTTGGCTTAAGGCTCATGCCCGTGGGTGCTCCGTATTGGTAAAGAAGGGTGGTTACGGGCTCCATGGTAGAAAGGTAAAGAAAAACTAAAAGTAAAGATAAAAGTATAATACTAGATTAAGCTAGAGTCAAAGTTAACTTAGCAAACCGTTCTCCATAACCCCAGAAATGCTTGTTGGTATAAATTAAATGCACACAAGAAAACAAGGTATCCGCAAGCGCACAGATAAAACTACCATTGTAGCACTTCACCAAGATAATTAAGTCTATAAACTTAACCCAACGTCACAACCAAGGTCAGAAAATAGGGAGTATAAAGGAGACTACTAAGGACTGTCTAGTTCCAATCTTGATAAACTTTGCCTTCTATCGTTCTATCATGGGCGATGTCTTATAAAGAACAAAATTAGAGTTTCTTCCCTACAAGCACCATTTGGCCTACCAAGTCCTATTAATGGGAGGTGGACTACGTAGAACTCAACGAAGCTATAAAAGTCACCTTCGCGATCTACCATAGATCTAGAAAATAGGGGGCATTCATAAGTAACCCTAGTCTAAGCACCACGCTTATACTACGAATACTACTTCAATCAAGGAGCTACCAAGATCAAAGCACTCAAAAGAGAGTTGCAAACTTGAAAAACAATATAAACAAATTGCTTACTTGAATCAGAAGTCAATTACCAGAGAATCTTAGAAGAAAGCTCTAGAAGAACTTGATCCCGTAGAGTACAAGCCATAGAGAAACATCGACAGACCGAAACTCCCCCAAAACTCTCCTCTCTCACTCTATATCTCTATCTCTAATACAAGACTAAATCCTATGGAGGATTAATCTTCTCTTAATTGCTGGCCTAGATCTTAGTGGGGTTAGGAATTAGGGTTTCTAGCTCTTCAGCTCTCAGGATCTGACTTGGCTTTAGGGAGGGGTTGCAGCCCTGTATTTATAGCCTTGGGGGTTGAATACGAGCCCTTGGATCAAACCGACTTGAGGTACGGTGGAGATACATCCTGGAGGCGGTGGAGGAAGACTCTAGAAGCTCATGGGCATTTTCCATCGTTGTAGGCCGAGAAGCCTTGGGGTGGGGCTAGCCAGCCCCACCTGGTAGGGTCTTATGCCCTGCCTCGGTGTGGTGTCCTCTAGAACATTCCTGCTACTAGCCACGAAATTATTCCGCGATCTCTTTTGATATTTAGGTCCTCCTTAACGATTTTCTGTGTAAATCCTGCTAAAAACATAAATTCACCAAAATTCATGGAAACTGTCAGTTTAAACCTCCTATTCTATGATATTCATCCATTTTGATCATTTATGCAAGAAAGGTTAACGGTTCATGATATACTTTAACTACCGTCAATAGTCATCCCTAGCATGATGCTAGAAATGCTTTGTTAGTAAATTATGAATGCCACTTATAAACTCAGAGAAAATAATATTGAAGTTAAGTATCCGCAAGCGCACAGATAAATTACCATTGTAGCATTTCACCCAGAAGTATACCGAGTATCGTTATTTATATTTAATTCACAAGAAAGAGCTATGGGGTTAAGTTGACATTGAGATATTGACTAATATGTATACTTATGATCCAAACCACTCTTATGCTTTAGCAGGGGTAAGTCAAGTGATAAATAAATAATAAATAAAAGGTAACAAAGGTATTCCAGAGATAGAAACAGAGACTCACAAATGTAGTATGACTAGGCTCAAGATCCTGTAAGAGTAAAAGATTGCTATGTCATTCCTAATTACTAAGTCTTTTGTACACTCAAGCATATATACTCTCATCTATAGTATAACTAACTTTGGATCTACGCATAAGGAATATTACTTAGGGAAGTTTGAGAACAGAGCTTTCCCTTCCTTTGTAACCGAGGTTCTACTTGTTCTACATACGGAGAGTGGACTACAAAGGACTCAACGAGAGTGTTACATCCGTGATCTACCATATGACCCAGCATATAGAGTGCATCAGCAGAAAAACAATATCTAAGCACCATGCTTACATAGTGTCAACCACTTAACTCACTCGAGTACTGAATTAAGCACTTTGGCAACATATGCATATATTCATCATTAATCATAACTATATCAAGCAATAAACAAGAGCAAACTAGGAACATAATAGATAGCAATATTATATTGAAGAAGCACAAAGTCATAAATAAAAAGATACAATGGCAAATACCAGTATCTAGACGACAGATCCGAAATCCTGAGCAGTAGCCCAAACTCTACTTGAACCTTGCTAGAAAACCTATACTAAGAACTAAAAGAACTAGAGATCTATCTCTCTCTAATCTCTAGAAACCCTAATTTCTGATCTAATCTTGACTTATGGTAGATGTAGAGGTCTCCTCTAGGGGGGCAGGGCCTAATTATATAGCCCTGAGGGTGCAACGTGAGCCCTTGGATCAAACCGACTTGAAGGACGGCTTAGATGCAATCCTAAGGGGCGGCGGAGGAAGCTTCTAGAAGCTGATAGGCAGGGGCCACCATGGCAGACGGGGCGACATGGTGGTGGGGCTGGTCGACCCCACCTGGTAGCCTCTTAGGGTCCGCCATGGTGTGGTGTCTTCTAGTGCCCTCTAGAACCTTCTGGAGTAGTTTTCGTCGTGGTTAAGTTTACTTCTTTTTGATGTTTTAATCGTCCTTGCCAGTTTTCTAGAATAATCCTATTGAAAATATAGATTCACCAAAACTCATGGAAATTATCAGTTTAAACCCCTAAGTTTCTATTGGTGATCCATTTCAAGCATTTCTTCAAGTTAAGTTAATAGTTTGTGATGAACGATAACTACTGTCAATAGTATCCTCCTGAGTTTAGTGTGTTTTCCAACCCCTGAGAAGCCATGGTAGAGTTATATAGAAATCTAGGGTAGCACCCAAGTGAGTACGGGATCTCGTTAGGCCTGTTTCTGCCAATGTACATGGTAAGAGGTTGTGCCTATCATGTGGGAAAGTTTGTACACCTCTGCAGAGTTTATTGAATCTATTCAAATAGCCACATCCTTGAAATGGGCAGATGCTACGATTGGATACTATTATTAGACTTTAAAATCTGGTAAGACGTACTCTACTAATTTGGTAAATTGTGAAGAACTTCGGAAACTAGTGAGAATGGTAATGCTCTGCTAGGGTCCAACCTATAATTATAATTACTTCAACCTACCACTTTTACCTCAACCACCTGAAAAGGTCCTAATGGCTAGAGGGGGTGAATAGCCTATAAAAATTTCTACAACAACACTAAGCAAAGTGGTTAGACAATTATGAGGCGAAGCGAATGTTACGCTAGCCTACTAAAAGTGCAAGCCACCTACCACGATTCTAGTTGCTATTGTCTCTAAGTATACAAAGGTTAAGTCACTACTCTAAGTTAGTGAGCTCTCAAAGACTAACTAAAGAGCCTTACTAACCAAGCTAGACTGACACTTGCTTGCCCTCAAAACTAGCTACACTAAAGGGCCAAGCTACACTAGGAAAGTAAATACACGAGAGGGATGGAAGGTTATACCGCCATGTAGAGGAATGAGCCAATCATAATATGATGACCATCAATCACAATGAATACCAAGAAATCCTCGGGACAAGATGACACAAGATTTTTTTTACCGAGGTTCACTTACTTGCCAGCAAGCTAGTCCTCGTTGTGGCGATTCACTCACTTGGAGGTTCATGCGTTAATGGCATCACATGTCAAACCCTCAATAGGGTGCCACACAACCAACACAAGATGAAGATCACACAAGCCACGAGCAATCCATTAGAGTACCTTTTGGCTCTCCATCGGGGAAAGGTCAAGAACCCCTCACAATCACCACGATCGGAGCCGAAGACAATCACCAACCTTCGCTCGATGATCCTCGCTGCACCAAGCCGTCTAGGTGGTGGCAACCACCAAGAGTAACAAGCCAAACTCGCAGTGAAACATGAACACCAAGTGCATCTAGGTGCAATCACTCAAGCAATGTACTTGGATTCACTCCTAATCTCACAAAGATAATGAATTCATAATAGAGATGAGTGGGAGGGCTTTTGGCTAAGCTCACAAGGTTGCTATGTCAATGTAAATGGCCAAGAGAGTGAGCTTAAGTTGACCAAGGAGCTTAAATAGAGAGCCCCCACGAAAAGAGTCATTGGGCTCCTCACTACACACTTCTTGGGACGACCGGACACGCCAATCGAAAATGATCAGATGCATGCCTCCAGCGTCTGGTCACCTAGTGAAAGCCATGTGTCACAGCTTCGTATTCCCGCCGTCAGATCCCAACGGTCGAGAACCACACCTATGCTGAAGTTAGTGATGATCGAACACAGAGCAACATGACCTGACCTACAAGCACCGCATCATGTCAGTACACCACCATGCGCGCCCAACACATGACCAGACACGTAGGTGCTCGCGGTGACTAGCGTCAGGTCGATTCTAGTAAGCTCCCAGAGACGGTTTTTCATGATCGGGCATGTCAGGTCAATCCTGACCAGAGGTGGCACCGGGTCCGATCACCTCCTCACCACAAAGTCAGTCACCAGCGCCCTTGCATCAGCGTTCATCAGCATGACCTGACGCATACACCATGTGTTAGGTCACCTTCTGCCTTAGCATCCGGTCATGCACCAGGCAAAGGCCAAGCCACTGAACCACCACTGACTGAACGCACAGGTCCAGCATCTGGTCCTGCATTCGGTCAGCTCCAGTGAGCTCCTCGACTTCCCAAACTTCACCACCCTTGCTCAAATGTGCTAACCACCAAGTGTATCACCTTGTGAACGTGTGTTAGCATATTTTCACAAATATTTTCAAGGGTGTTAGCACTCCACTAGATTCTAATGCATATGCAATGAGTTAGAGCATCTAGTGGCACTTTGATAACAACATTTCACGATGAGTTTCACCCCTCTTAATAGTACGGCTATCGATTCTAAATGTGATCACACTCGCTAAGTGTCTCGATCACCAAACCAAAAGGCTCCTATCAAGATTTCACCTTTGCCTTGAGCTTTTGTTTTTCTCTTTCTTATTTTCCAAGCCGATCCCTTGATCACCATGGTCACCACACCATCATTATGATCTTCATATGCTCCACCACTTGGAATAGTGCTATCTATCTCATGATCACTTTGATAAACTAGGTTAGCACTAAGGATTTCATCAATTCACCAAAACTAAACTAGAGCTTTCACCACCCTAACCACCTCCACATATAGCCTTCCCTTCCACCTCCCCTCCACCCAAAGTTTAGGGCTTGTTGAGTACTCTATGTACTCAACCCCCTCCATTATATGTTTTTAGGAGTAAAGCTACAGAAGCACATACCTGGATGGAACTATTAGAGCTACGCAAGGATAGGACACCTGGAGTATACTCGAAGATGGAGTCGTATGAGTACTCAAAGGAGCTACGCTAGGACTACTACGATTGGGATATAGGAGTACGCTTAAGGAATAAGTCTACGGTTACGTCCACACTCCAAGCTGCATGTAGGAATAGAGCCACATTGACATAGGACCACTGTCTTAGAACTCTGATATATGGTATAAGACCAGTGGCCCAAGCTATGTAAACCGAACCATGTAATATGTTTTCCCCATTAGCAATAAAAGCATGATTTTTATATCAATCTTGTTTGAATCATGCATATCAGCTACTGATCCAGGTATTGATACATGATGCATAGAGGACCCTAAATTAGGGGGCCTGATAGCGCACAAGTTAAGAAACGACCGGATGCATAGGTCCATGACCGGACGCTTCTAGGCAGAGTTCGATTGCCTGTGTGTCGGTTGCCTTAGCGTCGAGATCGGGCGCATCCGGTCTGGAACAGAGAGGTTCCAAAATGCATATTTCATGAACGAACATGTTCGATCATAGGTGATCGGACTCCCATCGGGTCCGGTCCTCTCTTCATCATGTTTTCATTCAATGAACTGCACACATGTCATGTCCGGTCGCTGCCAAAGGCCAATGTTCGGTCGCACTGCTACTCTCAGTCGTGCCTTGGGTCACTGACCGAACGTGTCCGATCACCTCGGAGCCAGCGTCCGGTCACACCTAGTGACCTCCTTTCCATCTCCAACTTCATCTCTTGTGCAAATGTGTTAACTCCACCAAGTTCCATCACTTGTGCACGTGAGTTAGCATTTCACAAACAAGTTTTCTAAGGGATCTTAGCACTCACTAGGTCCTAATGCAAATGCAAGTGTTACTTCACCTAGTGGCACTTAGACAACCGTATTTGCATCGAGATTACCCCTCTTACTAGTATGGCTATCTATCTTAAACACACTTACACCTTCTATGGTGTCTTGAGTGCCAAAACAAAAACATATTTGATACCTTTGCTTTGATCAACACTTGGTTATTGTTTTCTCTTTCTTCTTTTCCAAGTTGGAGCACTTGATCTTCACTTTTGGTCACCACCATCACCATGACCATCATCTAGCTCCATGACTTGGTGTGTACCACCTTATCTTAATCATAACACTTAATGACAAGGGTTAGTACACTTGGCTTCATCAATTATCCAAAACCAAACTAGGGCTTTCAGTGGTCCGCACCCACCTGGGCACATTCTGGCCAAGGGCAGCTATTCACCGGGACCGGTGCTCATCGACGATGGCCGGCGGTCCATCTACCACGATGGGGACAAACTAGCCAGAGGCAAGGAGGGCATGAACGACACCTCTGCTTGCGAGCATATGCCATGCTGCCTAATCATAGGAGTACAACATCAAGGGGAACGTAGTTGCGGGGAGGGCGCCGAGGAGCCGGGGAGACAATCTGAGCTGCGGATCTTCTTCTAGGTCTGGAGCAATGCGGCTGGCGACGCTTCTTGTAAAATTGGCGCCAGCCAGATCTGAGCGAGGAGGGCGCGAATCTAGTGCAGTGCGTTGGCAATGGCGAGGAGATCTGGGGATGAGCGGGATGGAAGACGACAAGCGCTTGGAGCAAAACAGGATGGAAGACGGTGCTATGGGCGGTGCGGTGCCGAACTCCAGCGTCGGGAGGTGATGCGAACTGGGGCGGACGACTGGCCAGGGCCTGGCCATGAAAAAAACGCCCACCCACTGCATTCTTCTGGAGCCACGCTACGGGCTCAAAGTGGCTTAGGGGAGCCTCACTTCGTCCTGTTTACAAGCAACCAAACAACTACGAGGTGGCTTCCTGAAGCCTGGTTGGGAGTTAGCCACCCAATCAAATAGGTCCATAGTGTTTTGCGCCACATTTTCACGCCAAAAGTCTGGCGAACTATTTTGTCACCAAATATGTGGCATGGTTGTAACTGTGGTGTGGCAGGCCGAGGTAATCAGCCAAACAAGCCAGCCTGGTTCGTATCTATAAATAGATTAATGTTATTTGGAGACAGCTTATACAATACTACCATATTTAATTACAATAATACTACCATGTTTAATTACTTGCATATTTGTATATAGTTAGTCTGGCTAAGTTATCATCTTGGTTGCTCGCATAAAAATATATTGCATGAGATAAAATAAGTAAATAAACAAAATCACCATATTTAGTATTTATAATCATTTTTGTTTGCTCTTAATTTATCTTATCATCATTTCTTAATATTACCTAAAATATATTAATATTAATTATATTCGCTATCATGCACTAACAATGTTATTATTTGGTAATTGGTCGCTTCTAGTGAGCTTATCTCGGGAGCCAGGCTGAGGAGTGCTTTTTTGCTTGAGTAGTGCCAGGCCCAGAAAGCCGTAGAAGCAACCAATCATCAGGGGTGTGATCCGTTCGCGTACCAGTAGAGCCTGGCTCGTATCTGAGAACTAGGCTCCCATAGGATAAGCTGAGTGCATGCAACACTGTCGTGTTTTGTTCTATGTACCTACTTAGTCTGGTTGAGAAGAGATGCTGCTTGGTTGACTGTATGAAGACATGTTGTATGGGATAAAAATAATATACAAGGTTATGATTATGATTTTTATTTTGTACAAACACACTCTTAAAGTGCTTGCATCCAGCAAGCCTGACTCTCCAAAAACGACCAAGATCTGTGTATTTGCAGAGCCAGGCCGAGAGAGCACTTTTGCATCCCATGAGACAGACCCAGAAGGCAGTACATACAACCAAACAACACAAACTTGCATCCCACCAGCCTGGCTGAGGCATATGCAACCAACCAATCACCCCATAGATACCTGCATCCTAAGGCCTGGCTAGCGTATACACTGTCAGCTGCCAACCAATTACACACATAGATAACAACCGACGAAAATACACACTAAAGCTGGATATAGAAATTAAAATTCCACCACTGTCCACCCGGAGTCCCGGCACACATGTATCGAGTGCATGTTCGTCTTAAGGGGGCGGGCAGCAAGTGCGACAGTCGGGAACCCATGAATATATGTATGTATATATAGTACTTAGTATATGGCCCATTCAAATGAAAATTGAAAGGCCCATATACTTAACAAAAGTCCACTAATTAGGAATTAGCTTGGCATCCCTTCCTATTCCGATATTCGGCTTGGTTATTCCCATCACCGACACTGCGACGCTGCTCCCTATGGCCTAGCACAATTGTCAGACGTCGCTTCATGACACCGCAAAGCCACGACATGCCGATGACGCTCTTATGCACACAACGAGGGACGGCCCCCACCCCCATGAGCGAATGGTGTCACAGCAGACGACCAGACGGGATCAACCATCACCAATCAGGTGTTCCAAAATGAGATTATGGCCGATTGAAAGGATGGGTGAATAGGTGTATCAGCACCTATCGAAAGTTTCAAAGTTTGGGACAAAACTTCTGACAGTTCCAATGCAAACATGAAGTTCTGACTCCTAGAGAGAGCTATGAAAACAGAGCAAGTTCAACTTCAATTTCAGATTTGCTAATTACCACACTTCCTAAGATGTTGATAAAGGTATTGAGACACTTCCTTGGCCTTGTTGCACCACCAATTTGTAGATCGGGGCCAAACCCTAAGAGTAAGTTTGAGAAAGAGAGAGACAACCAAATACAAATGAACCCAAGCAATCGCAATAACACAACAAGCATGCAGGACACAATAATTTATCTCAAGGTTCGGCAACAGCTAAGGAGTGCCTATGTCCTCGTTGTTGAGGTGATCACAAAGGTTGGACTCTCTTTCACCTCCTTGCCTGTCTCAAGAAACCACAAGGGTCAACTCAAGTTCTCCATTAGAAATTCAAGGGTAATACAAACCTCCTGGGGCTCGAAGCTCCCGTGCGACTCCTAGCTAGGGCAAGGCCCCAAGAGTAATAAACACAAATCCAACCAGCTTGATGAAGAAATCAAGTACTCAAGCTTTGCTTCTTAGTTTCTCTCACCAAATCCCCACTCTCAACTAAAACTCGTGCTAGATTTTGATTGTGGAGCAAAGAGGAAAGAGGAGAGGGCTTGGAGGAGTTTTGTGCGAAGTTTGGTTGCAATAAATGGCGTAGGCAATAGTTAGAAGTGAGTGGGAGTGGTATTTATACTTCTAGCTCAATCTAGCCATTCTGAGAGGTGTCACAAGTTCCAACTTCCAACACATGAACCTCAAAACTTTCGACACCTAGGTTTCGTACGATGAACAATACGGAAAGGATCAAACAGGCTACGCACAGGGATCCTCGGAACTTTCGACACTCGGAAATAAGCAACTTACTTCCGACGGCTTGGCTGTGCATGGGCTACGTCGGTACTACCGATGATCGGAAGTAAGAAACTTACTTCCGACAGCTACTGAACTGGGTTGTGCAAAGACTATGTCAGAACTTTCGACGCTCATCGAAACTACTGGCCGTCAGAACTTCCTATGCCTAGCGGAACTTCCGACGAGACAAACTCTGAAAACAAACCCAAGGTGCTAATGCTGTGATCTAGTGTCTCTCAATTGATTTTAATTAGGTACTTGAGCATGAGCACTCTATCTTCTTGAGACCAATGAGATTTGTATCCCTCTTTATAGTACAGTATAGTACGGTGATTCCTCTCAAATTGAAAAAAGAAAAGTAATTTAAATCACCTTGAGTCTGGAGACCTTTCAAATATTGAATTGAGGGGTGCTATTTCATATAAATCATCCTTTAAATCTTTGAAGGGACAAATAGCTGCAATATCACTTAGTAAAGGCGAAGTGAATCAGGGACTAATGCCTCTATTGATTGATATTGCACATATTATGCATCATGTGCCAAGTTGCATACTGCTGACTGCAGATAGTGCTTTTCATCTGCTCCTTATTTTGATAATGTAATGTCTCTTATGTCTTAGGTTCTTATCAACTGCCATAAGTTACTTGGTCGTGTGAGAGCCTTTGATCAGCATTGCAACATGGTTCTCGAGAATGTTAGGGAGATGTGTGGACTGAGGTATGTCGAACGTTCTCTTACCTTTTGTACAGTTTCCTGGCTTGAAAACTGCAGTACATTGCTAATGAGGGATGTGTGGATTCTGCGGCACTACTTCAACCGTACTTTTTAGTGAACGAACAGTGATTTCCTCTCATAACAAATCAGCATAAGCATCAACATAAACCAAATTTCAGTGAAACGAACAAACATTTTTTAACATTTTTTACTTGTGTTACAGCCTTACAGGTGCCAAAGACCGGTAAAGGCAAGAAGAAGGCTCTTCCAGTGAACAAAGGCAGGTTCATAAGCAAGATGTTCCTCCTTGGGAATTCAGTCATCATTGTTCTCAGGAACCCGAAATGAGTATCTTGTACACGTGGAGAGTCTATATGCCAGTACATTGCTAATTTGCTATTGAGTAGTATGTACGAATTCGCTACGTATGTCGATGGCGTGGAGGATTTAAGTCAGGATCTGAACTGGATGTTTCTTTGAAGTACTGACAAACCCCACTGCATGAATCATCAGTTCCAATCTGTGAGTCAAGTTGTTAATGGCACACGACTGCCAGATGTATGCTTGGTTATTTTGAGTGCAATGGTAGCTAACTAGCTACCGTTTGCTTGAAACCCACAGCATTCACGATCGAATGACGCATTACTTTTATAGTTCAGTGGTAACAACTCATGATCAGCCAATTATCTTATTTGTCACTTATAACTGGCGCACAATTGGGGAAAAAAACACTGAACACATGTCAGGGCTTAGGAACGATCACTTTGGAAGAGGAGGTTCTGCTATTATAGATCATTCCTTTATCTTCTTGCATGAATACACGAAGAGCATCAGAAGCAAACCAGTCAGTTGCATTCACCAGTCCAGAGTTCTAAAAAGTATCAGCTTTTTCGAGGCAATTTGAGGAGGCCTCAATAGGTGGTATGTGCAGCAATGGCCTCAACAACGACATGCACACCTCACACACCAAAAAAAAAAAAAAAAAACCTTGACACATATATAATTGATAATTGATGATCCATTGAAGAACAGAGTTTTTGAGCATAAACAGTTTGAAAAGTTTTACATGACTGCAAAAAGGGATGTAATTGTAGCTTTTATGAGCCCTGCTACTAATAATCTTCACAGATCATGGCTCTGTAACAATATTATTAATCACCAGATGCACCAACAGCATGCGATCCGGTTGCGAATGAGGCACCCTCAGACAAGCACCTGAGCTGCAGCTAGCCTAGCAATCGGAACCCTGCAGAAGGTGTTTCATATAAAAAAACAGTTAAGATTTTGCTGCCGTTAACATAACCGGGATGTAAAGAGATATTCTTCTTGGATTGGATCATGATTTTATCACTTGACCAACCTGAAAGGGGAGCAAGAAACATAATCCAGCCCTGCCTTGGCGAAGAAAGCAACTGATGAAGGCTCTCCGCCATGTTCTCCACAAATGCCCACCTGTTTACATACAACACCAAACAATCAAACCATGGTTTCTAAGGAAACGAAGCAATGTCCACAGATCCCGAAACTAACCTTCAAGTTAGGCCTAGTTTGGCGGCCCCTCTCTGTAGCAAACTTAACCAGTTCGCCCACTCCTCTCTGGTCGAGAACCTGATAAGTTTAACGACATTCAAAAGTCAGGGGGGATATGCATAATGCCAAGACGACATGAGATGCTCACATCTGTAAATGTTAGAAAAATACAAGTATGACCTCAGATGAGAGGGTGACAGAGTTGCAACAGTTACCTCAAAGGGGTCATGTTGGAGGATACCCTGAGCCAGGTAAATGGGAATAAACTTTCCCACATCATCCCGGCTGTAGCCAAAAGTCATCTGTGTGAGGTCGTTCGTTCCAAAAGAGAAGAACTCAGCCTGCTCTGCTATCTGCCAGGTTGTGAAACCAAAACAACAATGACATATTTCAAATTAGCATAGGAATGTGCAGATAAACTTCTTCACAAGTTTTGGGTGCTGAGGGTTTTATTACTAACCAATTCATTTAAAATATAATCTACAAAGCCAATCAAAACAGTCATATTTTAAATTTTCTGAAATAAGGGAGCTAGTTGTTTCCTACCTGATCAGCCACTAGAGCTGCCCTGGGAATTTCAATCATAGTTCCAATTTTATAGCCAATAGTTTTACCCATACTGGTGAAAACTTTCTCAGCAACTTGTTTGATAACATTCACTTGATGTCCCAATTCCTGGAAATATCAAATGTCAGTTGTCTTGTCTAAAGGAAACTCAGGTCACTGTAGCAAACTTAGAATATGAAAAAGTATTTCAAGAAAATGAATTTGGTGGAAGACAAACTGGGTGTAAGTGACCAGATAAACGAAACTTACATGTGTACAGAAATTAGTTGTTTATGCAATTTTGGCATCAAATGGATTTTGTCATTTTGAACTGCTGAGATACTATATTATACATTAATACGAAAATAAAGAAGATGCATGCCTGTGGTGTTCCAACAAGAGGAACCATGATCTCTGGAAAAACTTCAACACCCTGGTTGGACATTGCTATAGCAGCTTCAAAGATGGCACGGGCTTGCATTTCTGTTAATTCAGGGTATGATATACCAAGCCTGAAAATTTTGGCAGTTCCAACATTAGTCAAGGTATACATAAATGTACAGTGAGTTTGTTCTTTCTCAATATTTCACTAACAAGAAAATCTGCTAAAAACTCCATAAAAATGCAGCTATAAAAGAACAGAGAGAACACACAACCAAATGGATCAGGCACAGGTGGAAACTGATTTTTTCTGTGAATAGAATAGCAGAAAACCAACCTGCACCCACGGAAGCCAAGCATCGGATTTACTTCTGCAAGCTTTTCAACTCGTTCAAGGGCTTCCTCCTCATTGGCTCCCGTTTCAGCACATAATTCACGCACAATTTCCTCAACATTCCCTTCTGGAAGGAATTCGTGGAGGGGAGGGTCCAGAAGTCGAATAGTCACCGAAAGTCCTGAAACGCAAACATGAAAGTTCAAACCAGTCCTGCACTTCAAAATACAGTCTGGACCCTGGAGTAGCTATCATTTATGTTCAAGCCTAATTTAGTTATTTATTCTGATATCTGTTTCTATGGAACATGTTGTTGCATATAACACTTGCATTCGTTGTGATTTTCACTTACCATCCATAGCACGGAAAATGCCCTCAAAGTCAGACCTCTGATAAGGCAAAAGACGATCAAGTGCCTGCTGCCTCAGTTCAACTGTGGGAGCCATAATCATCTGCCTTACAGCCTTAATCCTCTCATCTGAAGCAAAGAACTGCCAAAGTACAGGGGAAAGAAAAACATGAAACTATTTTCCTTGTCTAGAACAAAGAAATTAAATAAAGAAAGAGTAAAATGTCCGTATCCTAGCCAAAATATGTTGGATGTAACTATAACCAAGTACTAAATAGATACCATGTGCTCTGTCCGGCACAGTCCAATTCCTTGTGCCCCATTGTTCCGTGCAGCCAATGCATCCTCAGGGGTATCCGCATTAGCCAGAACCTAGAACATATGCACAAACAATCATTTCATTTCTGATGAAAACTGCGTAATGTGGTTAGCTAGCTTTAATGACCTATCTAAATAGATAAACCCAATAGCCTTTTTAGCTGGTCTGAACTTCAAAAAAAAAAATATGTCTGTGTTTTGACTAATACTAGTACATATTGGTTAGTATTTCTGAGATTTTACCTTGAGCTTTCTAACTTCATCCACCCAGGACATGAAAGTTCCCAGATCACCACTAAGGGCTGGTGGGGAAAGCGGCTGCTTTCCAAGGATCACTTCACCAGTTGATCCATTCAGCGATATCCACTCACCTTCGCTCAGCACATGGTCTCCAATCGCTACAGTCTACAAATATAAACATAGCAAAGTAAGCATCTATATCACAATCTCATTACAAACTTTTACTTCTCAGCATGTTTTGGCTTCTGCATAACAAAGGATGATTAGTTGAGCATGCGCAAACAATGCAATAATTCAACTCACCTTCTCAGCATCATTTACACGAATGGCTGAGCATCCCGAGACACAGCATTTTCCCCACCCACGGGCGACCACAGCAGCATGGGAAGTCATGCCACCTCTCTCTGTAAGAATCCCAGCAGCTGCGTGCATGCCACCAACATCCTCAGGGCTGGTCTCCGCCCTTACCTACATAGGAGTATTTCCAGAGGAAAAATTATCACTGAAGAAATACAGAAGAGTTATTTTCTTACACAGAGGATGAAAAGGATATTACTTACCAGAATAGCAGCTTTCCCTTGGGCATGCCATGCTTCAGCATCCTCAGCAGTAAATACAATCTGGCCAACAGCAGCCCCAGGCGACGCTGGTAGGCCCGTGGCAATAACTTGATCCTTGTATGCCGCTGGGTTCTCAAACTGGTTTTCCATAAGACAAGAGGAAAAAAAAAACAAACCCGGTATCAATGCATGCATATCAACTACTACTTAATTAATATACATACATCTAGGACACACACATCGATTTGATAAGCAGCCGTTCATGGTTAGTACTATTGATTACCTGAGGATGGAGAAGCTGGTCCAGGTGGCCTGGTTCTACCATCTTAATCGCTTGACGGCGCTCAACAAGACCCTCGCTAACCATGTCCACAGCAATCTTTACGGCACCTGTGCCTGTACGTTTTCCTGTTCTGCACTGCAACATCCACAGCCTGTTCTCCTGAACAGTAAATTCGATATCCTGCATCACACACACATCAAAAACCAAGTCAGCCTAGCTGAGTTCATAGCCAAAGGAAGTACTTCTACCTCGTCTCGCAGAATCTGAAGGCACAAAAGTTAATGTACCTGCATTTCTTTATAGTGGCTCTCCAGTATGTTGCAGTTCTCAACTAGCTCTTCATAAGCCTGTGGCATGACGTCCTTCATGGCATCAAGATCCTCTGGGGTTCTTATTCCAGCAACCACATCCTCACCCTGAATATATAGGAAGCAAATTGCATGACGCAAATTCATTATTTGACTCCACAACATGCATGTTTCGTTTACCAGGACATGTGTCAAGTAATGTGGTAGTAAAACAAAGGGAACATCCTGACCAGGCGTATTCATGTATGAACAGGATCAAGCAATGGATGGAAGCCTGACTGAGGTCATATATACCTGAGCATTGATCAGGAACTCGCCATACAGCTTCTTCTCTCCAGTGTTAGGATTCCTAGTGAAGAGCACGCCAGTACCAGAAGTGTTGCCCATGTTGCCAAACACCATGGACTGCACGTTCACGGCAGTGCCTACCAGGCCAGTGATCTGGTTAATGCTCCTGTACTTCTTTGCCCTCGGGCTTTCCCACGAGTTGAACACAGCCCGCACTGCTAACTCAAGCTGCTTCTTGGGGTCTGCACAAGGAAAACAGCTTCAGTATCGATCAGGAGACTTGTTTCATACAGACGCTGCTGATTGACTGAGGATGGATGGATGGAACTGCATGCGCTTTTGCGGGTACCTGAGGGGAATGGCTCTCCCTTAGATGTAAGGTAGACTTCCTTGTACTGACCCACAAGCTCTTTGAGGTCAGCGGCAGTGAGGTCAGTGTCATTCTTCACCCCCTTGGATTCCTTCATGTGCTCAAGCTTCTCTTCGAACAGTGAGCGGGGAATGTCCATGACCTGGCCGGTAAGTAATAAACAATGAAAAGGATCCGTACGTTAAGCAGCAGTTACATTGGAAAAACAAAATCTGAGAGCAATTTGAGGAACAGAGCCCTCCTCTCCTCTAGTCAGGTCGAATGTTTTTTAGATAATGGAATAAACATCTAGCTTCATCCTCGCTCGTAAGAGAGGAATTAGAGCACATTATTAAAAAAAAAGTTCTCACACTTATACTAAAAGCAGACTAAAAAAAAGACAGAAAATCAGACTATTCATATAATTTAATTATTTTCTTATTCAAAGAAATTCTCCTTGTCTCCTGTGTCTCATCTTCATTGTATTTCCAAGTGAAAAGAGTGACAAACTCTGGTGGTAAAGACAGAAGTCGTGGTAATCGTTCTTTTCCTGGAGTCCGACAAACCAAGTTTTTTTGAATGAACACCGACAAACCAAGTTTACATGCCGTATATACATATGGTCTGTTTAGTTCGTAGCGTGAGCTTCAACACTGACAAGTGACAACGACCTCTACATTAAATTCTGCTCAGGAATATACATTCATTTGTGTGCATTGGCCGACAAAGTTTGGTTTTCATCTGACGAAACTATGTTCACCTCTTGTTTTCCTGAAAAAGACTTCTTTTTACATCATCAATTTGCGTTTGTGTGACAAAAACATGTTCCTCAGGCCATGGAACTGTTAAAGTAGTTTAGCTTTTATGAAGTTTATTATTAAAAAAATAGACCAGCATCCACAACATTAACTTTTTTATAAAAAAATCTTCATTAATAAAATTTGTCATGAATTTGTACATGTTAGTATACTTTTCTAAAAAAATGATTAAAATTAAAGGGATTTACTTAGACCAAAGCTCAAGTTTGCTATAATTTGCAACTGGGAAATTCTACTCCTAGTATATACTGGTTTTTTTTTGGAATCCTAGTATATACTGGTGCTAAAACAAGAGGAGCACTTAGTCCAATCGCTGTCTCCAACGCGTGAATGAATTGATTGATATGTACAATCGCGCACGATGATGACTGGCCTGACGGGCCGAATAATCCAACCCCCAAGGCCCAGGGCCCCAACCACGTTCGTTTAACCCAAGGATACGACGGCTGGCCCTACCTGGCCTGGCAAACAGACAAACCGGACGGAAATGGAACCGACGACGTGCTGAGTCGGTGTTAGCTCAGCTGCTATCGCAGGTAGTAGAAGGCCGGAAGCTAGGAATGAAACACTCACGACGTTGCCGAACATGTCGAGGAAGCGGCGGAAGGAGTCGTAGGCGAAGCGCTCCCCGCTCTTGGCGGCCAGCCCGGCGGCCACCTCGTCGTTGAGCCCCAGGTTGAGCACCGTGTCCATCATACCGGGCATGGACACCGCGGCGCCGGAGCGCACGGAGAGCAGGAGCGGGCGCTGCGGGTCGCCGAGGGTGGCGCCCATGTACTCCTCCACGAACTGCAGGCCGTCGAGGATCTCGGCCCAGAGCCCCGCGGGGAGGATGCTCCCAGCGTCCTGGTACTGCTTGCACGCCTCCGTCGACACCGTGAACCCCGGCGGCACCGACAGCCCGATGCTCGACATCTCCGCCAGGTTCGCGCCCTTGCCGCCCAGCTGAGTAATAATAAGGCACACCATCACCATGCATGGCATGCATCACAGCATCAGACCATCAGTATCAGTATGTGTGTAATATATGTAACAGCAGCAGCACATCAACACCATATAGCAGGAGTACTGTACTGCATTATTCATCATAATCGTCATTAAAAAAAGAGTTCGATGATCTCACCAGTTCCTTCATGCTCTTGTCGCCCTCGCTCTTGCCCTTGCCGAAGTAGAACACCCTCTGCGAACGGTCACATTGAGCGGGCGCCATTAGCACACACGGCAAACAACACTAGGCAAGGCTGATCACTGATGAATGAAGCAGGGCCTGCCCCGGCCTCTATTTATAGCAGCGGCGGCGGCAGCCGAGCCTGGCGCCTGGCGCCGCGCGTGACGTGACAGGGCGAGCGTGCGCAGCAGCAGGCCGAAACTTGCAAGCACGTAACACTTTTTTTTTCTCATTCGCAAACCCAGGGGGAGCCCCTTGTATAATAAACAATAAATGGCGAGACATTTGGGCACAAAATCGGTTGAGCAAAAATCCATGTTCGGATGACTTTTTTTTATCAAAAATATGTTCGGATGACTGGATGAGCTTTAAACGTATACTATATACTAGTAGAAGTAGTTGTTGTTGGCAAAGTTAGAAATGGTGTCAAGCAAGTGAACACACGCATGCCCCCAGCTAACTAGATCGAGCAAGCATACATATCCGGACGCCCGCGGCCACATCACCACCATGCATGTAAAAGCCACTGCCGTGCCTTACCTACAGTGCCCCCTTTCTGTTTCATCCAGGACAAACTAGTTGATGTGTGCACTGCTTGCTTTCGTACGTGCAGGTGGTTTTCATTTTCATTTAATTTGTTTCCAAAACACCCCTGCGCACACTGTTTAATTGACCTTTTCCGAATGAAATCGAGTGTAAGAAAACTGGTGATGTGAAATTAGTGTGAGCATCTTCTTCTTCTTCTTCTTCAGAAACAAAATTAGTGTGGGGAGTATTTTTTTTCTTTTTTACAACAGAATTTTTCTTCTTCAGACACATGACGCGGTAGACACGGTGCAGCTAGCGCGCTTTCTGTTTCACAAGGACGACGCGCTGACGAACGTTGCTCTGCTTGCTTGCTTGCTTCAGTGTTCTTAGGCTTTACTAGCTTTGTTGAGACTTGAGACTTGTGTCTTGTGAGTGGTGGGTGGCGTTCCGATCGACACTGGAGTACTTTGATTTGGCTAGCTGGTGCATACAGTAAGATAAGGCCGGATCGGATCGGAGTCCCCTGTCAAGCACACGCCGGCAGGCCATGGCCATGGCACGGCTGCGCAAGCAAGCGCAGCGGTTGAGCGGATAGCGTTGTTCGTCGTGTCAGGATGGGTCGTCGTTGCGTCCGCGTTAGACGATGATGGGATCGCAGCTCAGCGAGCTACACGCACGTCCCTGATCTCGGCAAGGATCATATTTGATTTCCCCTTTTTATTTAAGTTATCATCTTTTCGCATCAGGAGCATACGTGCATCCGATCGTTTCTTGACTGTGTGACGACGTCACTTGAGTTATACGAGTAGCTGGACAGCAATAGATGGGAAAAACGGTTGTTTTGGAAGTGAGTCCATAGTAACTGCATGCTTGGTTGGTAGAAGTAGTAGGCTGGGCCGAGATTATTGCGCTGGTCAACCCTTCAGGCCTTGTGTTGGTGAGCATGTATTTAGCTCATAAAGTGGATTAAAATGAAATTAAACTAAGTTCTGTTCCATTTCACCTAAACACATGTGAATTGAAGTGATACACGCACATCCAAAACAAGGCCTTAGTTGGTTCTGCGTGCCTGTGCTCCTGTACTATAATTTTTCAAGTCTTGTAGTACTACCAGCGGGGCACCGGCCGGGCCTGTCTTGACACGCTACGCGCCCAGGGCGAACAAAGCTAGTATAATTTAAGGGGTGCAATGCAAATGCACTTCGGAAAAAAAATACTAAAAGCACTAGTTATGTTTAATTATCCACGATGCAGTCTCACTCTCACCCTCCTCTAATTTACTTCCAGTGATTTATTACTATATAGCCAGCTTCGTCACTTACCGCACGCGATTGGGTGCGCGTGCATGGTCACGCACGCCGCGACAACCATCCGGCGCCCGGCGGAGGGAGAGAGCAGCACCTGCGGCACGCTTCCGCAAATCCGCGGGCGCGCGGCCATCCGTCTCCGCCTGGTATCCCGTTCCCGTACCCCGTCGTCCCGTCACGGCGTGCGCGCGAGAAGCAGAGCACCGTGCGTCCATGTGCCGGGCAAGGGGCAAGGGCCAAGGCGGCAACTGCAGAAGCCACAAGGAGGGAGAGCGCACGGATGGCTGTCGTGTGCACGCGCCCGCACGAGTGCGCTGCGAGCCGCGATGCCGCTCTGCTGCCCACAACCCACGTATGGATGTTGCACGGTACAGTTAATAATGGTTATAAACTTTTGGGCGGTCGCTTTTACAGTTTTTATCCAAATTCTCCTATGTATGTAAACACTAAACATGGCTAAACATGGTGGAGTGGAGCAAATTCATGCCCGTCAGGTTGTATGTGCAGGCGTGACTGACGCCGTCGTTTCAGTTGGGGCAAGGAGTGGAGAGTGTGGTGGTACGCCGTTCGGAGGAGCTTCCTATCAGTGAATGAGGTGGACCGCTACCTATGACAACGGAAAAACGGAGTTCGTCCGTTGAAAAAAATCAAAAACTAGATCGCTAGGTAATCTTATCCCAGAGAAAAACTATATGCAAAACGTGTTCCATGTTCTAATAACCCAATGGGCAACTCAAACTGAGCTTCTCGGTTGACAAGAATGTATTTTTAAACATTATCCGCTCTCTTAGGGGTTAGTGGATTTGCATTGCCACACCACCGTAATGCAATTACATCCCGCGTACAGTTGTATCCCGTTCTTTATCTTTGGCCAGCGAGTAATTCAAAATAGAGGATGTTTATATTTGAAGATCTAACTAATTAAAGTGGTGGAGATTTTTTTTAATCAAAATCTCTATTCGTATGAATTGAGAAGGATATAAAATCATAACAAGTCTCTTGGAGTTTGCTCCTATGGCCTTATGGGTCCTATGAGGACCTTAGGATCCCTACATGACCTCATCGCAAGCACATCAGTGAAGTCGAAACTTGCGAGTCCTGAGAGACAAACACTGGACATAACTGAGACAAGACAACCGTAGAAAACTTAGGCCCCGTTTGGTTTGGATGTTAAAGTTTAACAAATATTGGAGCACTTTCGTTTTATTTGACAAAAAGTTTCCAATCTTAAACTAATTAGGCTTAATAGATTCGTCTCGTAAATTACTCCTAATCTGTGCCGACATGCATGCAATTAGTCTACATTTAGTACTACATGCATTTGAGAGAACATTGATGTGATGGGAGTTAAATTTTAACTCCTCCGAACCAAACGGAGCCTTATACGAGTAGGAGTACCTCTCATCGGCATCTCTATGCCTGCCTGCCACAATTGTTGCTAGTAATTAAATGGCTGCTTCTATTTGAAGCCAGAATTTGCCCCTGATTATTGTCGGTAGAATTTGTGGCCGGGGAAGTGAAGATGCCATTGTGTGTGTCATTGGCACGAACGGGCAAAGAAAAATGCGCCGTATAACATGTCCCCAGTCACTTGATCATGTGCCAAGTGAAGTGACCTTGCTGCACCAACAAAAGTCCCCGTGATTTCTTGGATTTAGCCGCATAGATATATAGATAGGGGAAAAGAAAAGGTACTTCCGATTCTTGTTTTTTAGCTGCGTCATCACAAGAGAGCGAGGTGAGGCCACTTGCCGGATGGTCGAGCGATCCTACCGTAGTAATCAAATTGCTAGGTTGCCAAGGTGCATCTGATCTGATGGTGGCCCTGTCTATCCATTCCGTGGATTCCATACTCGATTCCGTTCACACACATTCTTGATGCATGTGCGGATGTACTGAATGAACCATGGAAAAATGCTTGCGTGACCAAGAGTTGATAGTTGTAGCATGATAGCATTGTCATTGTGCTCGTCTGGTTTTGGCGAAAACCATGGGCGTGGACTCTCTGCAGTATACCGGGAAAACGTACTGCCCGGCAGTTTATCTCATTCTTAAATCTTACCTAAGGTAATTAGTATGGCTACAAAATAGTCGGCGTCACTCTATATTGATAGTCGTGCGGCAGTTTGTCTCGTTGTATAGAAGTTCCAAAGCTAAAGGACCACTGGTCCGGTGGTGGGACAGTCATGCTACACCAAGGTTCAAATAAATGTTCCAAAGCACGGATAATTCGACAGTTTTGATTGAATATGAACCATCACCGCTCTCTATTTTTAGCTGGCAAGATATATGGAATAGATGATTCTATATTCCGATATCCAATTGCGCAAAAGTATATGTGCATGTATGAGCCAATCTGGATGTAGAAGGACGCAGGAAAGAATAAGGATTAAGAGCATCTCTAGTCATCCAATATAATTCTCCCAATAAAATGGTATTGGGGTAGCCTAATGTCACCTTCTAGATTTATTGAAAAAAGTCTATTTAACCCCCTGAACTATCAACTAGTGTCTAACTTACACCCCCAACTATAAAACCGTCTGTTTTACACCCTGAACTTTTCAAAACCATTCAAATTACACCCTGAAGCGGTTTTAGATGGCGCTTTTGCTACAATAACCATGGCTTTGCTACAGTAACGTCGTTGTTGACTTTTCTTTTTCTATTTATTTCCGCTGAATCTTTGAAAAATCATAGTAAATCACAGAAAAATCATAAAATAGAAAATCTAATTTTGTTGGACTTAACATGAGTAGATCTACACAATAGAGATATAATATAGTATGTTTTAGTACATATTTTTTCTGTAGCTTTAAATTAGTTAGAAAATCAAATTTTGTTTGTAATTAATTGGAATAATTCATAGCTACAACTTTTATGGTCCAATTGTGGTCAAATTTTTATAGTAAACTAATTATTGTATACTTGAACTGTAGTAAAAATGTCATATTGATTGGATCATGTATAATTTAGTTATAGATTTATTTATATTTAACAAGCATAAACCTAAACATAAACCTAAATAAATCTATAACTAAGTTATATATGATCCAATGAGTATGAAATTTTTACTATAGTTCAAGCATATAATAATAACCCCATCATAAAAATTTCACCACAATTGGACCATATAAGCTGTAGCTATGAATTATTCAAATTAATTATAGACAAAATTTGATTTTCTAACTAATTTAAAGCTACAGAAAACATTTATACTAAAGCATACTATATTATATGTTCATTGTGTAGATCTACTCACGTGGAGTCCAACAAAATTAGATTTTCTATTTTATGATTTTTCTGTGATTTACTATGATTTTTCAAAGATTCAGCGGAAATGAATAGAAAAGTCAAAATGGAGTTACTGTAGCAAAACCAAGGTACTGTAGTAAACTGCCATCCAAAACCGCTCCAGAGTGTACTTTGAACGGTTTTGAAAAGTTCAGGGTGTAAAACAGACGGTTTTATAATTGGGGTGTAAGTTAGACACTAGCTGATAGTTCATGGGGTTAAGTAGACTTTTTCCTAGATTTATTGGGTAAGTTGCTGCAGTAGTACCCTAATATATCTCTTCCAATAACCATATGAAAGGTGGGTTCCACAGGAGTGTAAGAGAAAATATGGCTGAAAAGTGGTAGTTGGGATGATTCCCATGGTATTGGGGGAGTTGTATCTTCCTCTTTTTTCGAGGGGAGATGAGAAAAATATTGGTGGCCAACAAAAAAAGGGAGAGGTATTGGAGAATTGCTGGAGCAAGAAAAAAGCATAGTTGTCCCTAATATGATAGTTTTATAGGGATAGGAGGAGGTATTGCACACTGCTGGAGATGCTTTAAGGACATAGTTCCCAATAGTAGAACGGTAATTTGGAAATAGTCCAGCTCCTGATGCAAAATTATCTCCTATTTATAGGAGTGAGATTTTGGAAGCGGTCCGAGAACCCCAACAAATGTATTTCTATCTTTTTTAGCTACCTAGAAAACTCATTAATTTACTAATTACTTTTTACAATTACTGGAGAGGCTCTTGAGTGGAGAAAAACCTCACTCCGCATTTGATATGATTGAGCCCTCTATTTGAACCAGGCTTGGG
Source organism: Saccharum hybrid cultivar R570 (assembly GCA_038087645.1). NCBI lineage: Eukaryota > Viridiplantae > Streptophyta > Magnoliopsida > Poales > Poaceae > Saccharum > Saccharum hybrid cultivar. Next base: position 18,129,591 of record JAQSUU010000443.1, read on the forward strand.
TTGGGCTCAGGCCATCGGCTACATTACACGACGAGAAATAAAAGAAACTAGCAGGGCACCCGTGCAAAAGCACGGGGTGGTTTTTTTAGGGAAAAAGGGGAAAATGGAAAATACAGAATAGTAACAGGTCCGTACTACAATAACGGACTAGTATTACTGTTTCATAACGGGTTTTACTATGTCTTAACGGGTTTACTGTTTCTTAATGGGTTTGGACTGTTTATAGAACCCGGTACTGCAACGGTGTTACGGTTTTATAACGGGGTTTACTGTGTATTAGCGGGTTTACTGTTTCTTAATGGGTTTATACTGTTTATAGGTCCTGGTACTGTATTAACGGGTCTACTGTTGCAAGACACTGTTGTGGGAACAGTACATGTGAGGGTGACGGATCCGGCCGGAGCCTCGACTTTAAGAGGTATGTATAGATGAGCACTCATGCTATATTTGAGATGAGCCTAATTTGTTTGATGCCCGTTTTCCTTACCCCTAAACACCTGCAACAACTTGAATATTGGTCTTTTTGGGCCAGACCAATTGCGGGCCAAGCCCAAAATGCTCTAGTCTATAGTTTAGTCCCACCACGTTTGGAGTAAAAAGGAAGATCTTATTCTTTGAATGTTTTGAACAAAAATTCCAACAATATGTTTGGGAGTTCTTACAATCTACTAGTCTCGATGTTCTCTGCATAAATTATTTTCACTAGATTTGATCAGCTCTACTTCCTGACACTAAAATGGTAACCAATGATTGAAACATATGGGACTACTCCACACCTTCAAAGAGTATTTTAAATTTTCATTCCAAAATCACTATTTGTTCTTAGTGCATGATCATTTCACGACCTTTGTGTGCAGACACGGGGGATTGGAAACATTGGCCGGACGCTTTAGTCATTAATTTGGTCGAATAAACGATCTAGACAGAATTCAGGGAACTGGAGCTCCTTGACATCATTTCCAGTCACTGACCACTGAACCATAGCTTCAGCCTTCAGTTTTGCTTGGATCAGTAAAATTTGGGCTTAGCCGTTTCTAGTACGTGTGCTAAATTGACTGGTCTAGCCTACAACAGTTTGTTTGGTCCGCCGTCTAATAATTGGGTTTAAATTGAACCAAAGGTGCTCACAAGGACCAAAGATGCTGTAACTGTAACGCAATGGAACGGTCCCCAAACCGGCCCAAGCAAAGCAAAATGGAAACATCGAACCTTCTGGTGGGCAGCTAGCGTTAGGGCGTGTTCCCTGGTATCTATTATTAGCACTAAAAATTAGCTAGCTAATAGCTTATACCTGCTAATTTTTAGCTAGCAAATTTTTAGTCGGGGCTGCTTGGATCTACCTGCTAATAGGTGGTTGGACAATGAGTTAAATGTGGATATGAACTATTAGCACCTATATTAGCAACTCCAAACCTGCGAATGGAACTAATAGTTAGCAGCCCTCCAACTAATAATTAGCAGGTTTATTAGCATGTCTATTTAGATCCGTTAGTACTAATTTTAACTGCTAATTTTTAGTACTAATAGATCCAAACAGGCCTTTAGTCGTGTAGACACCAGCTTGCTCAACAGGTTGGAATTGTCCATACGATTTTTTTCAAAAAAAGAATTGTCCATATGTTGGTGGGCTTGGAAATAAGCATTTCAGAATATACTTGTTCATCTCCACGCTTACGAGGACACCGGCCTTGACCTTGGTGGGAAGACATCAGCTCACGCTTGATGCCGGGATCAACTTAGTGATAGTGTGTGTATGCGTAGGGGGACGAAAACGGACGGGAAATCCCGTCCTGTTTCTATATTTGCAAGATCTCATTTCGTATTTGTGGAATTAGGATAATTTGTTTTCTATTTATTTTTGTGGGATCCTGTTTTAATATGGGATAGACCTATATTTATACCGTTTTTAATCTATGCGTGATATACGTAACGATCACATGCCCTTATGTTACGTTAATATACCTATTAATCACTAAATATGCATGTAAATAACACACATGACATGCAAGTGAATATTAGATTACATGTTCATCCCCAAATATGCATGTTAATAACACACGTGACATGCAAGTGAATATTAGACCGGTTTTACGTGTATATTATTGTGTGAGTTTATATGTAAATACTTAAAAATATCAAAATATGCGATTTTAATTTGACTTTCCGGCTTTTCAACCGTACTTATTCGTTTTTCTGTCCGTTTTCACCCTATATACGTACCCATGCGGCCATGCATGTCATGGCTCCGGCCAACAAAATGCTCTCGCCAATTGCATGCGTGCCTCGCGAATTCAGTTTCTAAGAGCTGCAAGATATATACCTTTTTCGTCGCTATCGGCGCGGCGTCAACGACCGCCCTCAGCGGCGAGCAATGCTGGCCCCGTCCCGCGCCGGCGTCGGAGCGGATGACGCTCGCTTTGGCGGCGTGCGGGGACCTCGGCGCCGCGACCGATCGGCGGGCGAAGGAGGTCGCATCCCTGGCCCTCCTGCCTTTGGAGCCAGGCTTCTGAAGGCAGATGGTGGCCCCGGAAACCGACGCCGCCATCCTTCTGCTCCCCTCCTCCTGCGCCGAGCCAGGGAAGAAAGGCAGAAGTCCATGCGCGTTAGCTCGTGCACGATGATCATATGGAGAGAGAGCGGAGAGCTGCTTACGTGACCGGAGCTAGCGCTGCTGGCTGTTGTCCGCGTGGGCTGCCGAGCTCCAACGGGTCGAGCTCGAACCGAACGTGCGTGTGCGGCGGGAGCGCGCGGGCGAGGCAGAGTGAGAGCTCGCGGAAAGTTGAGCGCGGAATGCCTTTAGTCTTATACCGTCCGTGTCGAGCGACGGGGTTCACACGCGCCCCCATCGCAGCGGCAGCTCACCTTATCCCGTCTCGCGGCCTGTGGCTCCGGACGACGAGGCTCCTGGCTCCAGGCAATTCCGGAAGACCCAGAGAGCCTGATCCAGCTCCGGCCTCCTGGGCTCTGCCGCGCGAGTGGCTACAGTTTACGCAGCATGGTACGTCTATCAGTATTGGACGCATATGGATTCGTGGATACAGCATTTTTTTTCAAAAAAAAAACTCTGATAAGAGCGGAAACGTTTCGCTATTTTTTAATATAAAATATATAGATAGAAATTGATGCATGTTAAAATTCTGAAAATAATACTACCTCTGTTCCTAAAAGGATGCAATTATAGGTTGCGTGTCAGTTAAAATGTTTCACATTTAACCAAGTTTCTAGTACATAGTATTCATATTTATGGCTCCAAATCAATGTATTATGAAAATACATTTTATAATTAATCTAATAATATTTATTTAATATTATAAATGTTTATATTTTTTTATCTATAATAAAAAAACACGATCCGCGGTGGCTATAGACAGCCCCGGGTATTTCGGCTTAACCTGGTCGCTGCGGCCGAAGAACTTGATATACTAAAACATGACACTTTAGAATTGCATTTTTTTTTGAAACGGAGGGAGTAGTAGTAGGTTAGGAATTTTGCCACTACTTGTAATCTTGCATCAGTGATGTCTTGCTCATCTTTTCAATATTTCAATTCTATCAACACTCCAACACCCAAAGCATATCCGTTCTATTCTCAAAATCCAGTCTGCCTCTCATATTTTTTTGTTGTCCACCTTTTAAAGCTTTTTTTCCGGCTGCTCTGTGTCCGTGTTTTTCAGCCTCTTGTTTTCCGCTTGGACTCTCGTTCGGACTTTGCTTGGAGGTTGGCCTTTTAGTCCGGTGTTTTGTCTTCTCTTCGTTGCTTTTTAGTTTGGTGTTTTTTTTTCTTTTCATTGTTTCTCCATTCCGACTCCGTCTTTTAGTCCGGTATTTTGTCTTTTTTCCATTGTTTTTTAGTTTGGTGTTTTCTTCTTTTCGTTGTTTCTTCATTCCGACTCCACTCAGTTTTCTATCTGGTGTTTCTTCTTCTTCTTTTTCTTCCGTTTTCCTTCTTGAACTCAACTCTGTTATTAAGCCTGGGCAAAATACCCGATACCCATTACCCGTACCCGAATTACCCGAACCCGGACCCAAATTACCCGAACCCGAGGTACCCGATCCTAAATTCGGATAGCGGTTTTGATTACCCGAAATTAGTTTGGGTAATTCGGGTAATATCCCCCGGTACCCAAACTACCCGAACTACCCAAAGATTTGTTTTTGTCTTTGTATTTATCATGTGTTGTTAGCTGAACCATTTAACTTATCACTTTATTAGAATATAATTCTCTCTATTTGAATGAGTGACTGTAATATATTATTCTCTACAAATTGCTATTGAAATTCTATATAAATTGCTGCTGAAATTATGTATAGATCGCTACTGAAATTTAGTGTAGTTTGTTGTTTTCTGTAAATTTGGGTATATCGGGTAATACCCGAACCCGAACCCGAATTATCGGGTACCCGAATTTGCGGGTAGTGTTTTTTCGGGAGTAATATCGGGTAGCAATTTTCATTACCCGAATTTTAAATTACCCGAATTACCCGACCCGAAAAAATCGGGTAACCCGAACGCCCAGCCTTATCTGTTATTTTATTTCTCGTAAATGTAAACAACAAATAATAAATGCAATAGTATGGTCTTTTGAACCATTGATCCTTCCATAAAAATAGATTATAATTTTGATTAGAAACAAAATTCATTCTTATTAAAATATAGATCAAACAGGTGGTTTAACTAATCAAACTGTGAATTAAAATCTTATAAATAGTCTATTGCCTAATCCAGTCTAAATAAATGTTGCAAACCCTTACTAGGATTGCGATGTGAAAAACTGAGATGTCTTCTGTCGTCATCATCGATGGGTAGAACATCTTTTTATATGTTGGCAACTAACTCTTTGCTAACTTTAACCAGATATTAGAATTACATATATTTATGGGTCCTCAAAACAGTGACAAAACTCAATATTCCACTATGGTAACACATGGATACTATGAAAATTAAATTTATTATATATCCATCTAAATATTTTGTGCTTTGAGAGGGCTACCACGTGGAAAAACTAGAGATGTCTCTTGTCATAATCATCGATGGATAGACCAATTCTTAATAAGTTGGCAACCAACTCCTTGCTATATTTAATCAGATTAGAATTACATATATGTAAGGGTCCTAAAAAAAGTCACAAAACTCAATATTTAGTTGAGGCAACACATGGATAGTAATATTTAGTGCTTTGCAACCGGAGAAAAACATCTATCAAGGTTGTAATTTAATCCAATACAAGTTACAACATCAACTTATATTATGAATATCATGATCATCATAAAATAAATTTAGATTTGACATTTTGTAAAAAGGATATAACATAATTAGATATGTACTATCATGAAAATTTGATAGTTTTTTTGTTGCAACGCACGGGCATGTTTTGCAAGCATAATATTAAAAAGCAAAGGGATTCTTTTGTTTTTTTTTTACTTTTCATATTGGTCTCAAAACAGTGCAGGGTAAAAAACAAACGGCTTTAAAAAATTGAGGGAGGATAAACAAATCAGTTTTGTTAATGAAAGAAGTAAATCAAACGACAGCAAAAGTTGAGGGGTGAAAAGAACTTTTTCCTTTTATAATAGCCTCTGGTCTAACTACTGGGCCGCCTGTGTCATCAACGTGTTTTGTTTGGAGATCCAAGTCATACGGCATGAATGGACTCGACCGGCGCTTTCTCGCGGAACCACATGGTCCATATCCGTATGCACGTCCAAGTGCTACTACACAGAACGGTTTCTTGACGGATGATTCGATGATATGACACTAACCAGACACCTGGGCTCGCTTCCGTACCAGAGGATCGGTTGATTCTGCACGGCCTCATGACGCAAACCAAACAGACTGGTCCACCAAATCGGCATGGGCGAAGAGGCCCAGCCCGCTTACCGGCCTGGGACCGTGGCCGCGGCGAAGAACTGCCGAAAAAGAAGTGGTGCGCGTGCGCGCTTCCCGGCGCCAGCCCCTGCGTCCCCGCGCCTTCGTCCGTTCCATTCCGCGGTGCGCCAGCCGCCAGCAAAGGCACCCGGCTACCCGCCACCCCGGCAAGAGAGGCCTTTAAAGCAACGGAGGAACGCACGGGGGCGAGCACGTAGAAGTAGGCACGACCGGCGCCGGGAGAGGGGGTGGAGCGGAAGCCTCCCACGCTTCCCTCGCCGAAGCGTCCCCCCTCCTCCTACACACGCATCAGCGCCATGGGAACGGAGGTGCTCCGCCCGCACGACTGCCTCGCCCGCGCTAGGCGGCCGCGGCCGCTACGCCCCGCCGCCGGGAGGAGGACGGCGGCGGCGGCGGCGGCGGCGGCGCGCCAGGGCCGTGGCGCGCGCGGCGGCGACAGGCGGAGCCCCTCGGCGGCGGTGACGATGCCGAGGCAGGTCGTCGTACGGACCAAGGTGGCGGTGGCGGACGCGTACGCGGGGCCAGCGTTCGGCGCCATGTCGCCGTCGCCGCGGGCGCTGCCGCTGCCACGGTTCTCCTCCAGGACGGTCGCCGACGACGCGACGGTGCCAGGCGTGGACGACGCCGCCACGAGGGAGCTTCGGCGGCTGCTGGGGCTCCATTGACGCGTAAGACCAGGCAAAATGTAAAAAAAGAGTAATGGACGGCGCCATGGCTGCCCATGAGCCCAGCAACACGTACGCAAGGTTCAGATGCGTGGGTGTCTCTTTCCATCGAATTCTTCTCGGTTTGCAGCTCTTTGTCCGTCTGCCGTGCGGCCCGAGCGCCGGCTTCGGAATGCCTCCCTTTGCCTGATGTTTTTGTGAAGGGCAAAGGGAGGCCAGAAGCGGTGGCACCGCGTAATGGTCCTGGTCCGAAACCAGTCGTCAGAAAGACAGGAAGCAAAACATGCTAAGCTAAAAAAATTCCCACCGCTTCTCACTCGATTTTATGCTCGAATGTGAATCTGTAAATACTCCCCTTCCTTGCCTCGCCTTCTAAATTGAGGGGAGGGTTACCTTCCTCTAAAAAAAAATGACAGAAATTAAAGTATGCCAGGTTCCCGAAAAGGAAAACTAGGTTTGCTCTAGAAATCTAATTGGATATTATGCAACTTGTAAGTGGCCAATGTTCTCTGAAGAAATTTGGACAAGAAAGCAATAATTAACGGCATTGGGATTTGGCTTGATTTCATTACAATTACAAACTAAAAGGACAATCAGAAACCTTACAACAGACGAACACATACAGATGCAGTAATTTCAACAAACCCAAGCACACAATCCTCTTCAAAAAAGATAAAGACGAGGCTTGCAGTTACAAATCATATTTGTTGTAGATTCATGCAGGTTCTTAGATGTGGGTTTTGTACAACACATGTCATTTTGGCTCAAGTGTTTGTAGCCTTTGGCAGAGAACAAGTCTATATGCAAGTCTTTCACAAACAGGATTGAAAAAAGGGAGTATAGGCCTCATGGCTTCTTCAGGCTACTCACAAAGATGTAGAAGCCTTATGACCTTATTACTTACCACGTAGAAAGCTCATATCTTCCGGACAAGAACTTGAGCACCGAACTGGGGTTGGAGGGTTAACATCAGCATCGGTGCATGAGCATAAGATGGCGAAACAGTAAATGCAAACCGCTGAAGGGTCATTGCAAGTGTCACCTTGGCCTCAACCATTGCAAGATTCTGGCCAACACAGATTGTAGGACCAATCCCAAAGGGCAAGTAAGCACCTAGGTGATAGCTCTTGCCATCTGCAAACCTTGATGGATTAAACTCCTCTGCATCGGTGCCCCAGACATCATGGTCATGATGGATGGCAATAATAGGGAAGTCAAGCCGTGTGCCAGCCGGGATGTCTAGTTTACCCAGCTTGATATCCCTAGTGGCAGTCCTATTGATGAATGTAGCTGGAGGATACAGCCTGAGGGTTTCTTTTAACACCATAGTGACCTGATCTCATGGCAACACAGCAAAAATATTAGTACTACAAATATAGCATAAAATCATCTCACAAGCACTAAAATATGTATGAAAATTCAAATAGATAGACTCACAATTTTGAGATCACTCTCCGCATTAGGGTGCTCATACTTTCCGCACACTTTAAGAACTTCATCACGGGCCTTGACTTGCCACTCTTGATGCAATGCAAGAAGAAGTATTGCCCATGTCAACAAGTTCGCTGTTGTTTCCTTCCCAGCAAAGTAAAATGTCTTGCACTCATGAATTATCTCTTCAATTCCCATTTTGTATTCGCTCCCAGCTTTGCTGGCTGATAGCATTAACCCAAGCAAATTTTTTGAATCCTCGCATTTCGTTCCATTGATTTCAATCAATTTGCGCAAGGAGCATTGGATTTCCTGGTTTAACCACTGCCTTTTTCGGTTCTTCTTTGTTGGTACAAACCTATGGTGAAACAAGTCATATAATGATGTATCTATACACTTCCATTAAATAGCGTGGATCCTAAGAATGCAGTGAAAAGAGACAATCTCACCTGAAGCCAGGAATGTAAACAGTCCTCATTGCAAGAAGAGCAAGCATCATCTGTTCCTCTTGCAATTGAAAAATTCGTTTTCCCTCCTCGTAGCTACTTCCAAATGCCACACAGGAAATGACATCTGCACTCAAAGTGTGGAATGCTTTATGGACATCGATCTCAAACTCAGTGCGGCTTCCACCTTCGGCCTCCCATTTATCCAGAACAGATGACGCCGCAGCTGCTATTTCTGGTATCCAAGCCTACAAGGGACAAATATTGAGTTCAGTGGTAAATGATACTTGATTAGCTGCACCCATCAGATAACCATGCAAATCAGAAAGAAGAAACACAGACCACAGATGAACATTAACTTGCCATGCTAAGTTCCACATATGGGTTCAATACAAGTATATTCATTAAGTAAAAGCTAAATTCCACACTTGTCACATCAAAGGGGCATCAACATCACATTTACTAAGGACTAATGTTTTCAGCAAAATTGATTGAAAGTCTAAACCTAGTAGTTCTATAAATGAGTTAAAAGAACGCTGGCACATACTCTTACGAAACAATCACAAAAGTAATAACTTAAGCTCACATTAGCACAAGATTTTAGCAAGACATACACCCCCTAGTTGTTGAGATAGAAAAAAAATTTGCTACCAGGTGTGATTTATCAGTCTCACAAATTTTCATGTTCCAAGTCTCAAGAAACACCTCATCACCTTCACCCTCTCCATGTTAAACGCCGGCGAAATCACGCGGCGGTGGCGCGCCCACGTCTCCCCAGAGAGCCCAGTGAGCCCCTCGCCAATGAGCTGCCTGGCGAGAGGGTTGTTGACGCCGGCGCCCGCCTTATCAAAGGCCCCCGTGGAGTCGGTCATGGCGGCCTTCACGAGCTCCGGATCGGAGACCACCAGCCGCGGCCGGGGCCCGAACCAGTACACGAACGGCCGCCCGTACCGCGCCGGCCAGACCGCGTACTGCGGCGTGGCGCGGGCGACGACGCCATCGTGGCGGAAGGAGGGGAGCGGTGCGGACCTGGCGGTGGCTACCAGGTCGCGGTAGTCGGCTGCGTTACCGGAAAGCAGGCTGCGTGGCGGCCACCGGATTCCCTGCCGCCGCAAGCGGCGTTCCAGGCGGAGCGGGACCCAGAGGAAGGAGTGGAACAAGCGGAGCACGTACTGGGAGGCCGCGAGGAGCGCGGCGAAGAGGAGAGCGGAAGAGAGGGCCGCCATTTCTTGCTAGTGCTACTCTGCGGACTTCGATACTTGCAAGTTGCAACTGGGAATTAGCTTGGCTCCGATGGAGCATGGAGGAGAAGCATCGCATTGACTTTTTCGGGGAACCGAGGCTACTGTTTTCCCGTTAGATTCCTTCATCTCGTATACACAGATACGACAAAACAGCCTATTTACAAATAGGGAAAATAGGATTATATTTATCTAAAAATAATAGCCAAATCAACCATGACAATCAAGCGGCTTAGATATGTGCCAAACCACATACAGGTCTAGGCCCCGTTCACTTCTCAAAATATTTCCTCTGCCATCTGTCACATCAAATCTTTGGACTCATGCATGGAGCATTAAATGTAGGTAAAAAAAATAACTAATTGTACATTTTGTCTGTAAAGGTCGAGATGAATCTTTTGAGCCTAATTAATTCATGGTTGGATAAATTTTGCCAAATAACAACGAAAGTGCTACATGAATATTTCTCCAAAATATTTCGAAACTGAACACAGCCCTAGTCGATTTCAAATAATGGCCATCTTTACAAACTTTGTAATTGTCTATAATTCAAGAGGCTAAAAGTGAAGTAGCAGAAGATGGGACGGTAGTCACGAACAAAGATGCTACCGGCATCGGCATGGATCTTAGGCCTTTTAGATTTCTAAATTCATCCTTAAATTCTACTATGCAAAAAAAAGATTTTCTATCATATCAAAATACCGGCACATGTATGAAATATTAAATGTAGATGAAATCAAAAACTAATTGCACAGTTTTATTGTACTTTGCGAGACGAACATTTTGAGCCTAATTAATCAAAGTTTGGACAATTATTACCAAATAAAAACAAAAAAGCTACAGTATTCGGTACAGTGAATTGGACGCCCGATTCGGCGATCTAAACACGGCCTTAGCAAATGGCGTGAATTACTCTGCTCACACCTGAGTGTTCGTCCGCCGAACGCTCGCTTAGGTAGCGTTTGGTTAAGAGGCGAGATGGAATGGAATCTAGGGTAATTTCAATTTCTGGTTGGTTAGTGGAATGGGATGATCCCTGTTTTCTGTTTGGTTAGGAGGATAAAGTGAGGTGGACCTGTTTGGATGAAGGGATAGAGATAGGATATCTTCATATGATCACCTCTCTCATAATATAGGTATTCTTATCACCTTTGTATTGAGAACATAATGTTGCCATTATATTACATGTCGTGACTACTTTGTCTCACCATTGTATTAACTAATTTAAAATTAAATTACCTGTTAGCATGACACACATATATTGCCATATGAAATCAGCATGGATATATTTAAAAAAGACATTGCCATCTAAAATCACCACAAATATATCTAAAAAAGACAAATGCATATGTAACATTCAAGTGCACAGTTTGTCATAAAGGTCTTGACTCACACATATTAGCAAGTGCCAAGACTACAGCTCGTACCAAGTTCTTGGACACAATAGAAGTTCGTTGGAAGCCTTTGTAAGGTCCTAGATGGCTAGAGGGGGGGTGAATAGCCTATAAAAATTCTACAAGCACCACTAAGCAAACTTGTTAGAATAACAAATGGCGTAAAGCGAGTTTTGCTTAGCCAAAGGTTGTGATGCAAGCCTCCTATCCACAAGTCTAGTAGATTATGATCTCTAGTTCACACAAGAGCTATGTCACTAATTTTACACTAGAGAACAAGCTAACAACACTACTAGCCAAGCTACTACTAGAGCAACACAAGATAATCTAGTAAAGATAAGTGCAAGAGATAGGATTGTGAATCTTATACCGACGGTGGAGTGAAGATGTTGCCAATCACCAAGATGATATATAATCAATTAATATTGACAACAACACAATATGTAGACCAATCACCGGGAGACCAGAGACACAATATTTTTGTTCACCCGGTGTTCACTTGTGCACCGACAAGCTACGTCACCGGTTGTGTCGACCAACACTTAGATGGTTCCTCGGTGTGACCCTCAAGTCACTTGCCCCTCAAGGCACGCCCCGCAAGGCACCGCAAGACTCCACTCTCAAGTGAGGTAACTCAATGACACGCGCAATCCAATAGAGTTGCTTTTGGCGTCCCGCCGAGGAAAGCACAAGAACCTCTTACAAACAACCGGAGGTGGCCAAGAACAATCACCTTCTCTTGCCAACGCCTCCAACAATCTCCAAGCCGGCTAGGAGCGGTACTCTCCAAGAGTAATAAGAAATCCACCGGCTAAACCACCCACAAGTGCCACTAGATGCCCTCAAGCTATGCAATGCACTTTGGGATCACTCAATCTCACTTATGATTTGCAATCACTCAAGAGAGATGAGTGGGAGGAGATGCTCTAGCTCAAAGGATGTACAAGAATGTTAGAAATCACTTGTTGCCTCCCCAAGGGCCGGCCAACGAGTATTTATAAGCATCCCCTCCAAATAGAGCCGTTATACCCCTTCACTGGCTTCTGTCGGGATGACCGGACGCTCCGGTCATAACTGACCGGACGCGCTCACCGCGTCCGATGCCCCAACGGTCACTGCGCCAACGGTCAAACCCTATGACCGGACGCGCCTCTCAACAGACCGGACGCGCCGGTCGCTCAGCACCGCGCGCGCGAAGCAACGACCGGACGCGCTGGTCGCAACGACCGGACGCGCCGGTCCCGATGACCGGACGCGCCTGTCGAACGACCGGACGCGCCGATCCGCACAGCACCCGCGCCCGCGAAACAACGACCGGACGCGCTCCTCGCAACGACCGGACGCGACAGTGCCCGCGTCCGGTGTGAGTCCAGTAAGCTCCTTCAACGATCGGACGCGTCCGATCATGTGTGACCGGACGCGCCTCGCGTCCGATCATCCTCGTGAACCGCAGTTCCCTCTGGGCGACTGACCGGACGCGCCGGTCCCGCGAGTGACCGGACGCGCCGGTTGCAAACCCTAGCCTGCGCGCCCGAAACCGCGCTGTACTGACCGGACGCGTCCGGTCATACCGAGACCGCGTCCGGTGCAGCGTCCGGTCACCTCAGTGACCCCGTTCGCCTCCGTTTCTTTTCCGACTTTCGGCGTAGTGGAAAATAGGCATTTCATTTCCCCGAAATCGCCTGAATCCCGCGCTCGCACGCTCGGCGGGAGGGAGAGAGGAACCCAAACCCCTCTCTACCCGCAAACCACAGCGCGACCAACGCCACCTTTGCAAATGTGCCAACACCAACAAGTGTACATCTCCATGTGCTTGTGTGTTAGCTTTTTCTCAATCATTTTCAAAGGTTTTCCAATTAGCTCACTAGGCCCTACATGCAATGCACTTCATGAATTCACCTAGTGGCACCAGTGCATCGAATAACCGATAAGACTTCCCCTCTTAATAGTTCGGCTATCGATCCTAAACCACTCACACCCTCTATGGTGTCTTGAGTGTAAAACAAAATGGCCCTATTGTTATACCTTTGCCTTGAGCCCATTTTGTTTCTTCAAATGATATGATCCACTTCATATCATCACATGACCGTCTCGATCCATCGACCTTGACTTCACTTGCTCTTCACCGTTGCATTGGTCCGTCGGCGCCAAGTCTTGCTCAAGCTTCACCATCGCATGGTCCCTCGCTTCGAAGCCTCGACTTGCCCTTCACCCTCACAACCGGTCCATCGAGCCAAGCCTCATCTTGGTCTTCACCATCTTGGTCATATGAGTCAATGTCATGTCTCATATTCAATGACCACCTTTATCTAAAACATCCACTTAGATACAAAGGTTAGTCCTAGGTTTCATCAATTAGCCAAAACCAAACTAGGGACTTTCAATCTCCCCCTTTTTGGTAATTGATGACAACCCTCATAAAGATGATTTTGATAATAAAAGTTTTGAACTTGTCATACTTGTCCAATCATTTTGCTCATAAGTAAAGTTTGGACAATTATCACAAGCTCGGTTTTGGTAGCATTAGCTCCCCCTACATATGTGCATAGAGTTTGGATTGAAAGCTTTGCACATATGCATGGATAGAAATGTTGGGAGAGTAATTCTACCAAAATGATGCTAAGGTGTAAGAAATGGACCTTTGAAGCGTGATACCAATCGGAGTTGCCTTTTACACCATCCTTAGCATCATGAAGTAACTAGACAACCATCAAAACTCAAGAACCCCGTGAGATCAACATTATATGTAAAGGTTCTTGGACCACTTGTAAAGCTAACCACTTGTAAAGCTTTAGGCAAGTCTAGATACCACTTGTAAACTATTCTTTTGCATGCTAGTAGATCATTTCATCATCCAATTTCTATACTAGCATTGCACCACACAAGCATGTATATTGAATTTAAATACATGTGCAATGAGCAAGTCATATGAGAATGCACAAACAAATGCAACAACTTTGTTTATGAGCTTGCTCCTCCTACTTGTGTGCATTAACAAATTTTATTTACCCCTTTATCAAGTTGAATCATCTTTTTCCCATCATAAATTTTATTTACCCCTTTATCAAGTTGAATTTCTTTATCAAGTTGAATCATCTTTTTCTCTCCCCCTTTGTCAACAACTTACCCAAAAAAAAGGATCAAATTGTGGAGAGAAGAAAAAGTGTTTGATGGAGTAGATTGAAATTAATTCGATACCATATTTAAAGTTAAAAAATTTATCAAATTTGGTTTAACCTAGAATACTTGCCAAAGATATTTAAATCGATTTGAACCAAAAACAAGCTTCTTCACTCCTCAAAATAAGGGTTATCTTGCCTATGTTGAATTAAACACTTATAGCAAATCTTCTAGATTCAACACTAGGTTTACAAGCTCACAAACATGTCATATGCCACCACTAGATCAAAATAAGCATAGAAGCAATAGTGGTAACATATATCCATCAAATTCATTTGATTTATCATGAATGCTTATGCATACCACTTATTATGTCTACATGCTCTATCAAGTCCTTAGCATAGGATGAAAGACATGTCAATCAATTTTACCTTGCACTGTCGAAGGAGAGGCATGTCAATAAGTGGGTGGGGTGCATTCAACTCATGTTTGAGAAATCAAGAATGTTCAATTCATTCCTTAGCTTGCAAAACCTCTTTTCATCAAGTGGCTTAGTGAGAATATCGGCAAGTTGATCATCGGTGCCAACACTTTCAATGGCAATATCTCCCTTTTGTTGATGATCTCTAATGAAATGATGTCTTATGTCAATATGCTTTGTTCTTCCATGTTGAACCGGGTTTTGTATCATCTTGATTGCACTCTCATTATCACATAGCAACGGCACATTCTTGAAATTGAGACCATAATCCTTCAAAGTTGATTTCATCCATAGCAATTGTGCACAACAACTCCCCGCACTCACATATTCGGCTTCGGCGGTAGAGATTGCCACACTATTTTGTTTCTTTGAGGACCATGACACAAGTGATCTTCCAAGTAATTGACATGTGCCACTTGTGCTCTTTCTATTGATCTTGCAACCCCCATAGTCGGAGTCCGAATATCCAATCAATTCAAACTTTGATCCCTTGGGATACCATAGTCCAACATCTCTTGTTTGCTTCAAGTACCTCAATATTCTCTTTGCGGCCGTGAGATGACTTTCTCTAGGTGAGGCTTGATATCTAGCACACATGCAAACACTAAACATGACATCCGGCCTTGATGCGGTGACATAGAGTAGACTTCCAATCAAAGACCGATATTCCTTTTGATTCACCATATTGCCATCAAGATCACTATCCAAATTGCCATTTGTGCCCATTGGAGTTGAAATTGGCTTTGCATCTTGCATTCCAAACTTCTTCAACATGTCCCTTATGTATTTCCCTTGACTCACAAATGTTCCATTCTTCAATTGCTTGACTTGGAGACCAAGGAAGTAGCTAAGTTCACCAATCATAGACATTTCAAACTCTTTGGCCATCATAGCACCAAATTCTTCACAATAAGCTTGATTGGTTGATCCAAAGATGATGTCATCAACATATATTTGCACTATGAATAGATCATTTCCAATCTTCTTGGTGAATAGAGTAGTATCAACCTTGCCCATTTTGAATCCCTTAGAGAGAAGGAAATCCCTTAGCCTCTCATACCATGCTCTAGGTGCTTGCTTTAAGCCATATAAAGCCTTCTTCAACTTGTAGACATGGTTGGGTTTCTTGTCATCTTCAAATCCAGGCGGTTGCTCAACAAATACTAACTCATTGATGATCCCATTGAGAAATGCACTTTTGACATCCATTTGATATAGTTTGATATTGTGTGCACAAGCATAAGCCAATAGTATCCTTATTGCCTCTAATCTTGCCACGGGAGCATATGTCTCATCATAGTCAAGACCTTCAACTTGAGTGTAACCTTGAGCAACTAGTCTTGCTTTGTTTCTCACTATAATGCCATCTTGATCTTGCTTGTTTTTAAACACCCACTTGGTTCCAATCACATTGTAGTCATTTGGCCTTTCTACCAATTCCCAAACATCATTTCTTGTGAAATTGTTTAGTTCTTCTTGCATAGCCATAATCCAATCGGCATCCCTCAAAGCTTCTTCTATCTTCTTTGGTTCTATGGTTGACACAAATGATGCATGCTCACAAAACATAGTTAATCTTGATCTTGTTTGCACACCACTTCTAATATCACCAATAACACTATCAATGGGGTGATCTCTTGCAACATGTTGTGGTTGGAGTACTTGCACTTGATTGCTTGAGCTTGATTGATCACTTGATGTATCTTGATGAGATGAACTAGCACCTTGATCTTGCACTTGAGAGTCACTAGCTAGCTTGAATGGAGAATTGAGCACTTGATCTTTATCATCATCTTGAATATCAATAACTTGCTTTGCTCTAATGTCCCCAATGTCCATGTTCTTCATTGCTTCCACCAATAGAGTTCCACTAACATCATCTAGATTCTCTTCTTCATCTTGTGACCCATTGGTTTCATCAAATTGCACATCATGGACTTCTTCTAGAATGCCACTTGAGTTGTTCCAAACTCTATAAGCTTTGCTTGTAGTTGAATATCCAAGTAGGAACCCCTCATCACATCTCTTGTCAAACTTCCTCAATCTAGTGCCCTTCTTTAAGATATAGCATTTGCAACCAAACACCCTAAAGTAAGAAATATTGGGCTTTCTTCCATGAAGTAACTCATATGGGGTCTTCTCTAGCAATGGATGACAATATAATCTATTGATGTAGTAGCAAGCGGTATTGATTGCTTCATCCCAAAAAGATTGACTCACATTGTACTCATGAAGCATTGATCTAGCCATATCAAGCAATGTTCTATTCTTCCTCTCAACTAGGCCATTTGATTGTGGAGTGTACTTGGCCGAGAATTGATGTCCAATACCATAATGATCACAAAGTTCTTCAATTCTTGTATTCTTGAACTCACTTCCATTGTCACTTCTCACTTTCTTGATTCTAATCTCAAACTCATTGTGAACTCTAGTGAGAAATGTCTTGAAGGTGTCAAACACTTCACTTTTGTCACTAAGAAAGAATACCCATGTGAATCTTGTGAAGTCATCCACTATGACAAAGCCATACTTGTTGCCGCCTATGCTTGTATATGTTGTTGGTCCAAATAGATCCATGTGCATCAACTCAAATGCTTTGCATGTGCTCATTGTACTCTTCTTTGGATGTGAGCTTCCAACTTGCTTCTCGGCTTGACATGCACTACAAAGCTTATTCTTCTCAAATTCAACATCTTTCAAACCATTGACAAGATTGTGAGTTGTAAGCTTCTTCAATTGTTTCATGCCAACATGACCAAGCCTTCTATGCCAAAGCCAACCCATACTTGATTTGGAGACTAAGCAAGTTGTCAAAGAAGTTTCTCTAGCATTGAAGTCAACTAGGTAGAGATTCTCATATCTAAAGCCCTTAAATGCCACATTTGAACCATCCACACTAATAACTTCTACATCATCAACCCCAAAGATGCATTTGTAGCCTAGATCACATATTTGTGCCACGGATAGAAGATTGAAATCCAAGCTTTCAACTAGCAACACATTAGAGATACTCATGTCATTTGATATTGCAATCTTTCCCAAGCCAATGACTTTGCCTTTCTTGTTATTGCCAAATGTGATAGAATCAACACCACTATCATTGTCATTGATTGAGTCAAACATTCTTGATGTACCGGTCATGTGTTGAGTGCACCCACTATCAATAATCCAATGCCTTCCTTCGGCTTTGTAATTGATCTACAAGCAAATCAATGAAGCTTAGGTACCCATTTTTGCTTGGGTCCTTGTAGGTTAGTAACTAAGCTCTTTGGTACCCAAATAGCCTTCTTCTTTGGGCCCACTATTGGTGTACCAACAAACTTAGCTTGCACACCCTTCACACCTTTGGTAAGCACATAGCAAGAATCAAAAGGTATAGCATTAACAAGGTTCTTGCTTTGGTTCTTTTTATTGCAATTATGCTCTAGGTGCCCAACTTGCTTACATCTATTGCAAAACCGACCATTGCCCTTCACAAAGCTAGGCTTTGGAGTTGCAAAGGCCGACTTGCCTTTCTTGGGGGTGTAGCCCAATCCCTCTTTGTTAAGAGAGAACCTTTGGCTACCCAAGCACTTAAGCAAGCGGGCCTCACCACCATAGGCCTTGCCTAGGGCGTGAGTGAGCTCATCCACCTCTCTCTTGAGAGTCTCATTCTCAACCATTAGTGAGGCATCACAAGTGAAACCATCACTAGTAGTAGAGGTAGAGTTGGTGGTGGTGGATGAAGAGCTACAAGAAGGGTTAGTATTTGACATGATGATAGGTTCATTAAAGGATTCATCAATTATATCACATGTAACACCTATATCACAAGATACAACAACCTCCTTCTTTTCTTGTTGCTCAAGTAGCAATGAGTGAGCCTTTTCAAGCTTGGAATGAGCCTTACCAAGATCCTCATGGTCTTCCACTAGACTCTCATGAGTGGTCTTAAGCTCACCAAGTACTTTCTCAAGTATTGCTACTTTCATTGAAAGCTTCTTGCACTCCTTGTTCTTGGCAATAGCTATGTCTCTAGTTTGTTGCAACAAGTCATATAGTTGTTCTTTAGTTGGTTCATCATCATCATCATTTTCATTATCATATTTATCATTATCACTATCATGAACATATTCCATTTCACTTTCATCATCACTTTCATCATATAATACCTTAGCTTCTTTGGCCATGAAGCATGAAGAGGATGAATCAAATAGTAAAGGCTTCTTGTTGATAGCAATGGAAGCAAAAGCCTTGTTGGATGATTCTTCTTCTTCATCATCATCATCACTTTCCCAAGTGGCCACATAGACTCCATTCTTGCCTTTCTTGAATGTTATCTTGGCTTCTTTCTTTTTCTTCTCAAACTTGCCCCTCTTGTTGTTCTTCTTCTTATCATAGGGACATTCGGCTTGAAGATGCTCGGTGCTATCACAATTGAAGCACCTCCTTTGTTGCTCATTGCTCTTGAAGTTGTCATTTCTCTTTTTGAAGCCTCTTCTCTTAATGAACATGTGACCCATTTTCTTGACTACAAAAGCAAATGCCTCATCATCAATTTCATAATCTTCATCTTCACTATTGTCTTCTTCTTCAATGATGGTAGCTTTGCCCTTGGAGGAGATGGCCTTGAACGCCACGGTCTTCTTCTTCTTTTCATCTTCCACCTTTTCCTTGTCATCAACATCTTGATCATATTTGTCATAGGTTAATACTTCACCAAGCAAATCATTAGGCTTCATTGCTTCAAGCCCATCTCTTTGCAACATCATGATCAACATCTTGAATCTTCTAGGTAAGCTCAATAAGAACTTGTGACAAAAATCTTGATCTTGAGTCTTGTGCCCTAAGCTCTTGAGATCATTGACTATCACTTGCAATCTATGAAACATTTCAATGATTGTTTCATCATCCTTTTTCTTGAAGTTCTCAAACTCACTCTTGAGCCCATATAGCTTGGCACTCTTCACAACCTTAGTGCCTTCATATGTCTCACTCAACCTTGTCCATACTTCACTAGCCAATTCCAAATCTTTGATGCCCTCAAACACTTTTGTGTCAATACCATTATAGAGTGTATTGAGAGCCATTCTATTGCATGTTCTATTTGCTCTATCTTCATCGGTGAGATGATTGGGATCAATGATAGCAAAATCATTCTCAGTGACTTGCAATACTCTCTCATGAATAGAACCAAGGTACATTGTCATCTTTCTCTTCCAATGAGCAAAAGAACTAACACCATCAAAGAACGGTGGCTTGCCCCCAACATGATTGAACACAATTTGAGCCATTTTTCACACCGAAGGATGTTAAGCCTTGATTAAAACGGTGACCACGGCTCCGATACCACTTGTAAGGTCCTAGATGGCTAGAGGGGGGTGAATAGCCTATAAAAATTCTACAAGCACCACTAAGCAAACTTGTTAGAATAACAAATGGCGTAAAGCGAGTTTTGCTTAGCCAAAGGTTGTGATGCAAGCCTCCTATCCACAAGTCTAGTAGATTATGATCTCTAGTTCACACAAGAGCTATGTCACTAATTTTACACTAGAGAACAAGCTAACAACACTACTAGCCAAGCTACTACTAGAGCAACACAAGATAATCTAGTAAAGATAAGTGCAAGAGATAGGATTGTGAATCTTATACCGACGGTGGAGTGAAGATGTTGCCAATCACCAAGATGATATATAATCAATTAATATTGACAACAACACAATATGTAGACCAATCACCGGGAGACAAGAGACACAATATTTTTGTTCACCCGGTGTTCACTTGTGCACCGACAAGCTACGTCACCGGTTGTGTCGACCAACACTTAGATGGTTCCTCGGTGTGACCCTCAAGTCACTTGCCCCTCAAGGCACGCCCCGCAAGGCACCGCAAGACTCCACTCTCAAGTGAGGTAACTCAATGACACGCGCAATCCAATAGAGTTGCTTTTGGCGTCCCGCCGAGGAAAGCACAAGAACCTCTTACAAACAACCGGAGGTGGCCAAGAACAATCACCTTCTCTTGCCAACGCCTCCAACAATCTCCAAGCCGGCTAGGAGCGGTACTCTCCAAGAGTAACAAGAAATCCACCGGCTAAACCACCCACAAGTGCCACTAGATGCCCTCAAGCTATGCAATGCACTTTGGGATCACTCAATCTCACTTATGATTTGCAATCACTCAAGAGAGATGAGTGGGAGGAGATGCTCTAGCTCAAAGGATGTACAAGAATGTTAGAAATCACTTGTTGCCTCCCCAAGGGCCGGCCAACGAGTATTTATAAGCATCCCCTCCAAATAGAGCCGTTATACCCCTTCACTGGCTTCTGTCGGGATGACCGGACGCTCCGGTCATAACTGACCGGACGCGCTCACCGCGTCCGATGCCCCAACGGTCACTGCGCCAACGGTCAAACCCTATGACCGGACACGCCTCTCAACAGACCGGACGCGCCGGTCGCTCAGCACCGCGCGCGCGAAGCAACGACCGGACGCGCTGGTCGCAACGACCGGACGCGCCGGTCCCGATGACCGGACGCGCCTGTCGAACGACCGGACGCGCCGATCCGCACAGCACCCGCGCCCGCGAAACAACGACCGGACGCGCTCCTCGCAACGACCGGACGCGACAGTGCCCGCGTCCGGTGTGAGTCCAGTAAGCTCCTTCAACGATCGGACGCGTCCGATCATGTGTGACCGGACGCGCCTCGCGTCCGATCATCCTCGTGAACCGCAGTTCCCTCTGGGCGACTGACCGGACGCGCCGGTCCCGCGAGTGACCGGACGCGCCGGTTGCAAACCCTAGCCCGCGCGCCCGAAACCGCGCTGTACTGACCGGACGCGTCCGGTCATACCGAGACCGCGTCCGGTGCAGCGTCCGGTCACCTCAGTGACCCCGTTCGCCTCCGTTTCTTTTCCGACTTTCGGCGTAGTGGAAAATAGGCATTTCATTTCCCCGAAATCGCCTGAATCCCGCGCTCGCACGCTCGGCGGGAGGGAGAGAGGAACCCAAACCCCTCTCTACCCGCAAACCACAGCGCGACCAACGCCACCTTTGCAAATGTGCCAACACCAACAAGTGTACATCTCCATGTGCTTGTGTGTTAGCTTTTTCTCAATCATTTTCAAAGGTTTTCCAATTAGCTTACTAGGCCCTACATGCAATGCACTTCATGAATTCACCTAGTGGCACCAGTGCATCGAATAACCGATAAGACTTCCCCTCTTAATAGTTCGGCTATCGATCCTAAACCACTCACACCCTCTATGGTGTCTTGAGTGTAAAACAAAATGGCCCTATTGTTATACCTTTGCCTTGAGCCCATTTTGTTTCTTCAAATGATATGATCCACTTCATATCATCACATGACCGTCTCGATCCATCGACCTTGACTTCACTTGCTCTTCACCGTTGCATTGGTCCGTCGGCGCCAAGTCTTGCTCAAGCTTCACCATCGCATGGTCCCTCGCTTCGAAGCCTCGACTTGCCCTTCACCCTCACAACCGGTCCATCGAGCCAAGCCTCATCTTGGTCTTCACCATCTTGGTCATATGAGTCAATGTCATGTCTCATATTCAATGACCACCTTTATCTAAAACATCCACTTAGATACAAAGGTTAGTCCTAGGTTTCATCAATTAGCCAAAACCAAACTAGGGACTTTCAGCCTTACAAATAGTATAGGTCTTAACCTACCACATAATATACAAACCCATGATAGTAAATTCAAGGCTAGTCACAATATGTAGTTCAAACATTGGAATTAGTTAACCACGGCTAATTGTCTCATGTGGTGCAAGCAAAAGAAGCAGTGAAGTCACTATTTCACTATCCTGGGAACCTTGCAAGTAAAAGAACCATTGAAGTCCCTATTTCACTGTCTTGGGAACCTCTCAGAGACAAACGTAGCCACCCATATCAACTTGTGTTCAAAAGGAAGGTTGTAGAATGCATGTCCCATGTCTTTGTTGGCCACCAAATACTGATAGTCCAGATTTAAGTGGGCGGCATCGAAACATGGAAGGTTAATCAACATGCTGAACAGATCATCCGGTAAATCATTGGTGGGGGGTTGTGGTGGGGGTGCAACACATGCCTTCTCTATAGCTTCAGCAAGTCTATCATCAACATGGGTGATTACAGCAATCAGCCTATCCACTTCATCCCCACCAATCCTAGCTTTCTTTGACTTGCTTGCTGATGAGGTAGCCCCTTGATTAGATGGAGAGGGAGTGGCCTCACTCTCACCATTTGCATTCAAACTCATTCACATCATTTGCATTTAGGTCTTCATTTTTAGTGTTAGCTTCTTCAGTACCTAATGCAGAATTTAAATT
This sequence comes from Saccharum hybrid cultivar R570, assembly GCA_038087645.1. Taxonomy (NCBI): domain Eukaryota; kingdom Viridiplantae; phylum Streptophyta; class Magnoliopsida; order Poales; family Poaceae; genus Saccharum; species Saccharum hybrid cultivar. The sequence goes on from JAQSUU010000443.1 coordinate 18,152,571, forward strand.
CTTGGCAAACTTTTCTGTAGCCATATTATTTCCAAAGATTGTCCGCATCTCACCATAGTTTGGAAGACGCCTGTTCAAGAATTCAGCATCAGCCTTGTCATCCTACAATGGATAAAATGGAAGTTTAGTTAGAAGCAAACAATTAGAACTTAACATGCTGGTTTAGTTTTTTTCAAGTATACCTTAACATAATCATTGTAGTGGTCCTCATCAAGAGTGATTATGAAGTTGTCCTCATCCCAACCAGTAGCACTCACTTTCCTAAGCCTTGTCATCTTTGCAAACTTTCTTTGTTGTGTCTTCGAACGATTTTTAACTTGGTCTCTTGTCTTCATGGTCCTGAACTTTTCATTCACAGCTTTAGCACAAGTGTTCAAATGGACTTTCTTAAAGCCAGAACATGTCTTTGTGCCACTAGCCACTAGATTGGCTAGGTAAGTCAGCATGAAAGCAGTCTCTGGTGCTGTCCATATAGCATGTCCATTTGTTCCCCCAACTTCGTCGTTCAGGTCTTCCATGACCCATCATATACAAAACCAGGAAACACAAGTGCATGGATCAGTAACGAATATGTAACCATGTGTCCATTCAAATCAAAATTCAGTAAGACATATGAGTATACAAATTAAAATTTAGCACAACTGATCCACAATTGTTTGTCTAAATACATAAAAATACATAGTGATACTACATATTAATTTGCATAATAGTTTTGACGGTCTGCCCACATCTGATCCACAATTGTTTGTCTAAATTGAACGGTTGCAACATGCTCACTTGCTTGTCTAGTATATGATGTAGCATTGGTTTGAATTGACCAATTCGAATCTTGAATGATGAACTCATCAATCCCATTTGCTATGACAAAATTATGGACTATGAAGCAAGCTACAACTATATCTACTTGAGTTTGAAAAGGGGAGAATGGAGTTGCATCATCAAGAATTTTGAATCTCCTCTTAAGTGAACCTAATGCACGCTCTATAGTCACACGAAGAGATGAGTGCCTAAGGTTGAATAACTCCTCATTTTGGACTGGGTTATTTCCCCACTCATTCAAATGGTACCTAACTCCATGGAAAGGAGGCAAGAATCCCGGTTTGGCTCCATAATAGGCATCAACAAGATAGAATTTTCCTAGTATATTGTAGAAAAGGTGATCACATTTAGTTATTGTTGACGGTCACTGACGTCAATTATAAATCATCAACATAACTTGTATATATATTTAATTTCATCACCAAACATAGGTATAGGGGTTTAAACTAATGAATTTCATAAGCTTTGGTGAATATTTGTATGCAAGAGGATTTATCCAAAAAACAGCCCTAGGACCACTGTCATAGACTCCAAACAAGTAAACTGGCGACAACAAGTGATTTAACCCGTGACAACTGCGAAAGACAACTCTAGCAGGTTCCAGAAGATACCAGACCGAAGCGTGGGCCAAAAGTCCACCATAGTGGGCTAGCCAGCTCACTAGGGATATACACCATTGATTCTAAGGCAGTTTTAGGTCAGTTGATCCAATGGTGGTCGAGGGAGGTGACGTGGATCGATGACATGGCAATTCCTTGCCCTCTACTCCATTTCCCCTATATATACCAGCCCCTGCCCCCCTCCTTGGAGCCATCCAAAAACCCTAATTCATATCCTCCTCTTCAGGATCAGTTGTAGTAGAGAAAATAGGGAGAGAGGAGAGGAGAGAGATCTGAGGAGAAGTCGGATCTATCGGATTCTTCTTAACTTTGTATCTCTATGGATCTGATTCATCATTAAGTTATATTTAGGTTCTTCTATTGGTATTTTTAAGTTCTCTAGTTAATTGAATTCAATCTTTACTATATTTTATTTATGGGAACTCCGCTTGCATTGAGTGCTCTAATTATAAATTATGATTAGAGTAGTAAACCCTAGTGTAGACGTAGTGTCTAGGCTAGAGTTTACCTGAGTTTGCGCCTAATCTCATGGTTAGTTGTGGTAGCCCTAGAGGTGACAGCTCTGTCAAGCTGTTGTAATCCACCACATTTGGATTGGTCTTTCATAGAGCTTAGGCAGCCTTCTCCCGACTACTTTTTCTCACCCCTTTTGAGAGTTAGAAAGGTACTGTTGTTCTAAAGTAAAGTATAGTAAACTTGATCCTTAGTTATCTAGTATAAGCCATAGAAAACCCCTCTCTACCCAAAAAAACACTTTTCTATCTTTATCTTTTGACGATCTTGATCCTTACTAGTAACACTTCACGTTCCCTGTGGATAAATATGATACTCTGGAATACTCCCGAGTGAAAGTACAGTGGTATCCGTTCACTTATGAATTTTTTGTGTGCGTTAACAAATACCAATAGTTATCAAAAATTGGCATAACGAAATTAAGTTAGTGGTTTATTTTTGTTACCTTGTGGAACACGAAGTCCATTAGGGTATTTGAAAGCCCTAGTTTGGTTTTGGATAATTGATGAAACCTAGGGACTAATCCTTGTACTAAGTGTGTAGACATAAAAGGATGGTCCCATGCCAAGTGGTGAAGCAAGAGGATGATCATGGTGGATGACGATGGCCAAAATATGATGAAGTGCTTCACATTTGGAAAAGAAGAAAGAGAAAAATAAAAACCAAGGAGATCAAGGCAAAGGTATAAGAGGTTTTTGTTTTGGCACTTAAGACATCATAGAGGGTGTAAGTGCATTTAGGATTGATAGCCGTACTATAATGAGGAGAAATCTTTGGCTAAGCGGTTATCAAGTGCCACTAGGTGACATTGTTCTTGCATATGCATTTAGGAACCTAGTGTGATAACTTTGACCCCTATAAAATGGTTTGAAAAATGCTAACACATGTGTACACAAGTTCTATACTTTATGGTTAGCAACTTGGTAGCAAGGGCGAAGTGGTTGCGGACATAGAAAATGAAAACGAGGCGAAGGTGCGCGATCAGTCGCTGGCGCCGGTGAAAGCCCTAGTTTAGTTTTGGATAATTGATGAAACCTAGGACTAACCTTTGATCTAAGAGTGTGAATTAGATAAGATGGTCCAATCCAAGTGGTGGAGCAAGTTAGAGGTGGACATGAAATGAAGATGATCAAGCTTCAACTTGGAAAAGAAGAAAGAGAAAAACAAAAATGGGCTCAAGGCAAAGGTATATTGATATGAATCATTTTTAGTTTTCACTCAAGACACCATAGAGGGTGTGAGTGGTTTAGGATTGATAGCCGTACTATAAAGAGGGAAAATCTTTGGCTAAGTGGTTATCAAGTGCCACTAGGTAACATTGTTCTTGCATATGCATTTAGGAACCTAGTGTGCTAACTTTGACCCCTATAAAATGCTTTGAAAAATTCTAACACACGTGCACACAAGTTCTATACTTTGTGGTTAACAAGTTGGACCCATGGTCCGGTCATTTTTAGCGTTGGCGCTGTGACTAGCTTGGAGGGCAGGAGAACCACTGGACATTGGCTAGGGCTCGACTAGCGTGTCCGATCACATGTTGGAAGGCGGCGTGGTAGCGTGATCGGACATACCGAGGTTGCGTCAGGTGGACCATGACATACGCTGACGTCAGCCTCACGGGCATGTGCAGAGAGAAGAAGAGCTGACTGGACGTTGGCGTGTGTTAGGTCAACATTGACCTAACGTGTCTGGTTGATGTTTTTTTCGCTCTGGGAGCTTACTAGAGTTGATCAAATTTGGCTTCGCGTGACGTCAGGTCATTGGAGGTGTGCATTCGATCATTCATTAACAACGCTGGCTCGGGACTTGACCATTGGGCTCTGGCGGCTGAGGTTTGAAGGGAGGTGACACATGGACAGCTATGGTTGATTGGACGCTGACACGTGCGTTCGGTCATGATCCACTTGCCCGTCCGGTCAGGCTATGAAAGCAAAGAGTAGGGGGCCAATGGCTCTATTCGTTGGGGCTCCCTATTTAAGTGCTTTGGCCGCCCCTTGGCTCATACACTTGGCACTTTGATATACTTGACATCCTTATGAGCCTAGGCAAACACCTTCTACTCCTCTCCATCATTGATCAATCATTATAGTGAGACTAGGAGTGATTCCAAGTGCATTTGCTTGAGTGATTGCATCTAGTGGCACTTGGGGATCGTTGTGGCTGCTGATTTCTTATTTCTCTTGGTGGTTGCCATCACCTAGACGGCTTGGAGCAACAGAGGAGCTTTGGCACATGTTGGTGATTGTTTGTGGCTGGCTCCGGTGATTGTGAGGGGTCTTGTACCTTTCTCGGCAAAGAGCCGAAAGGTAACTCTAGTGGATTGCTCATGTCATTGAGTTACCTCATTTGTGGGTAGGTTCTTGTGATGTCCAATTGTGTAGACGAGGTTCGTGCAACACCTCTTAGCCGCCAAACCACCAAGTATTGGTTGACATAACGGGGACTAGCATGCCGACAAGCACGTGAACCTTTGGAGAAAAATCATATCTCTTGTGTGATTGGATTTCTCCCAGTGATTGGATTGTATACATCTTGTGATTGGTTCATTCCTCGATGCGACAGTATAATCACCTTACTCACTCTATTACTTTCTCGCAAACTAGTTGTAGCAAGCCCTTTAGTGTAGCTAGAATTGAGAGCTTGCTTAGCTTAGTTTCATCTAGTGAAGCTCTTTAGTATAGCCTTGTTGAGAGCTCTTAGTGAGTAGTGACATAGCCACTTGTGTGGATAGAGATCATAGCAACTAGAATTGTTGTGTAAGTGGCTTGCAACCCTTGTAGAGCTAGAGCAAGTTTGCATTTCACCGTTTGTCATACTAATCAAATTGCTTTAGTGATATTGTAGAGTTTTAAATAGGCTATTTACCCCCCTTTAGCTATATTAGGACCTTTCAAGTGGTATCGGAGCCGTGGTCACCGTTTGATTGAAGGCTTAACAACCTCGGTGTCAAAGATGGCTCAAGTTGTGTTCAACCATATGGGGGCAAACCACCGTTCTTTAATGGCACATGCTATGATTATTGGAAAGGAAATATAAAGATGTGTCTTGGTTCAATTAATGATCAAGTGTGGGATGTGACCAAGAGTGACTATGCTATTATTGATCTCGACAATCTCACCAACCAAGGCCAACAAGCAGTGCAATACAATGACTCTCAACACCATTTATAATGCCATTGATTCCAAGGTGTTTGAGCAAATCAAGGATTGTGAGAGAGCTAATGAGGTGTGGAAGAGGTTGGAGGAAATATATGAGGGCACACCGACGGTGAAGAGTGTAACACCTTAGGTGTTAAGCATGCATTAGCATTTGCAAATCACGTGCATAAGCATAATCATGCATTAATAAGCATCACATGAAATATAGGCTTGAAACATGTTAATGAAACATGCATGTTGCAAAGTTTTATCTTAGTAGAATTAATGTTATGTTGATGCTTGACATGTCTTGTGTGTGCTTGTTTTAGTAAATAAACAACTTAGAAATGTTTAGCAAACAATTTGGAGCAAGGTTGATATTCAAAATTTTCTCAAATTTTGCTTTTAAAAATAATCTAGAAAAATGGAGTTTTGATTTAAAACTGACTTTAAATCCCTATTTCAAAATCTAGTTAGAATTTCAAAATGTACCATAAAGCAATGTTGTAGAGAATAAAATTTTGAGCAGCTTTTGTTTTGGGGTCAAGCTTTGAAAATGCTTTTTACTTGTTCAAAAAAAATTTTGTGCTGTTTTAGTTAAAAAAAAATAAAATGAAAAAGGATTTTCTTTCTTAAACGGGCTGCCCGCCTCGTTCCTCGGCCCACGGCCGAAGCCTGCCCCGCGCGCTCACCCGTACCCGCTCCCGTGTGCCATCCCGACCGCGCTCAGGCTATACGCCGGTGACACCGGCCGGGTGGCGCTTGGTGGCCCCGCGCGCGCCTTCAAGACCGGTCCGAACACGCCCCTCTCCGTCCAGCTCCACTCACTCCTCCTTACGCTGCCTCCCCACGCAGAGCAGCTGTAGCCGCATGTACCACAACATCGTGGGTGCCATTGCCACCGACACCGCGAGCTCCACCGCCAGCGCCTCGCCGCTCCGCGCTCCATCTTCCCGCATATGTCACCGCTCCACGCTCGCATACGCTTACCGTCGACAAGCAGGTAAAGGCCATGGGGTTTTTCCCCTTCTCTTCTTCCCGCACGGGCTGCCATGGCCGAGCTCACCGAAGCTCGTGCCCGCGCAGGCAACCCGCACTGCTCCCCCTTTTTCTCTTCACCATCGCGCGCTTCCGCTCCTCCGCACCACCGCGAAGACGGTGCGCCCCTTCCTACATCTTGCTGTGGCCGGGAATGGTGGGTTCGTCGTGCGCAGCGCCGCCACTCGTCGACGCATGGTGCCGCCGCCGCTAGAGCTCGTCGTAGCCACCATCTTCTCCACCGTCGGACGCCCATCGTTGAGGGGAGGCCAGTGGCGAGATCCGCCGCGGTCAAGCCCTCCCATGCCTCTGTGAAGGTAACGTGGGGCCAGGTTGACTCTGGGCCCCAACTGTCGGTCGGAGCGGGGGAGAGCAGCGGGGTACGCATAGCAGTTGGGTTCAGGCGGATTTTGAAAAATAAGGAAAATAATTTTTCAGAAATTGTGTAAATGCTTTAGAAATTCATAACTGGAGAAATACAAGTCCAAATTGGTTGAAATAAATTTTGCTAGGTTCCTTATGAGTAGATATACAGTTTAAAAATGTTGCATGTTGATTTTGTGATACTTTATATATAGCTTTATTTAATTCTTGTAAATGCTGATTTCTTAGAAAATGCATAGTAAATACAATATAGGTCAGAAAAATGTGAAACTTGTTTTGTTGATCTAGTCATGTGATGAACTTTCTATGAAAATTATATGTCATGCATATTCTATAGAAAAATATGGCTATCTAATTTATGTGTATTTATTTGCTATTTCTTGTAAAATTGCTAGAGCCAAAAATATGAATAATACATGTAGGTGAAACTTTTTCTATAATGTTCTTATACTATGTAGATCATAAGAAAAATACTAAATGTATTGTTTGATACTTTTCATAGTACAAAGTATTTTCATGCTCTTTTATCCATCATACCTTGTCATTTTTGTGTAGGTTGTTTTACTTATCTAAATACAATGAAAATTTTATGGTAGGCTACTTATAGTATGATAAAGCTACTGTAATTTTATTAAATTTTTCTGAGCACCAAAATTATATGTTGATGTTGTAGTCCTAGATTAAAGTGAAATAAAAAATAGGATTCTTATTGCATGATTAGTTTATTTTGTACACTTTGCTATATCTTTGAAGTATTTTGACTTGCTGGTGTGACTTGGCATGTTAGTATAGTTATGGTGATGAAGTGTAGTAGCACTTGTGTTATGGCTAAATGGTAGTTAGCGGTAGCTAATGATGGTTAGTAGTAGAAGAGAATGCAGTAGATGATATGTACTTGTGGTACATGTTCTTGAATGATGTTGACTACCTAATAGAAGAGTTTTACATCTATTCTATCTAATAAAGCTAAACGTGTCCATCTACATTGCATGCAATCATGATCATCATATACCATCTCATCTGATGCACCACTTGCATAATCACTTAAACTTATGTATCATAATAGGATCATAGGAGAAATCGGTAGCAACCGAGCCAGAAGCAGCCGAGGAAGTCCCGCAGGAAGAGCCTGCACAGGAGGTGTAGGCTAAGGAGGACGCCGTTGACGAACTTCAAGAGTGTCTAGACCACCGTCCGAGTTCGTTCGAGCGAGGCAAGCCCCGGAGCATTCTAAGTCTCCTACTTTATAAAAGCAATCAATTATATATGAGTTTTATGTATTATTGCATTAAGTTATAGGAGTTGAGTGAAACCATTGATGCATTTATTATTATTATCCTTGCCTACCTTATTATGTCTGTATACCCTGTTAGGTTTAGGATCGAATAACCGCTTAGCCCGGCTTAGACCGGTAGCGATCGGTGATTTCCTGTCACCGGCAATTATAGGTGGTTACTAAAATACTTTAGCTAGGGAATGGATAATATCTTGGAAATAACCAAGTATTGATGGATAATTGGAGACCAGACAGAATAGTTGGAGGCAACTAGACAGGGTTCTGGGGTGCTTATAGTTTTCCGCATGTGTCGATTAAGGACCGATCGTTGCTCGTCCCTCTTATCATGTTGAACGCATGCCTCACATTTGGCTGGTCGAATAACGTACCTTTCGACCGCGAAGCTAGTGACACTATTCGAGCCAGGATAAACTCGGGCTGGCAGACTGGTGCTGAAGGGGGTATGACGGGGGCACGAAGAGTGAGCCCAAGGGTAGGCTAGGTCCTGATTCCTAGCAGTCGAGAGGCCCCTGGGTATTATGGTCCATGATTGTTATCCCATGACGTTTACCTGAATGGTGTCATTGGTGATCTATAGCTCACTTGATCGGTGAGTGTGGTTTGTGTGAGGAATAAATCACCAACTGGATAGAAATCGATTCGAATTGCCATCACTCATGGATAGTGAGCACTTGACTCGAGCTATAGCATCGTAGTAATGATGATTAAACACGGTTGTTTATACGGATGATGTTGGAAATGCTAAATCTAAAATGGTAACTGGATGTTTTTGGTTAATCACATGCTTGCTATAGCATAGGTGCTTACCTAGATTGATAGGTTATAATAAAGATGATGCAAAGTACTTAAATAGTTTATTATGTTAACTTATTGCTCTTTCACAAATAAGTCAGCTAGTCCACTAAAAGAAAGCCTTGCATACTCCTTGGTGTCACTTTATTTTAGTTTAAGACAGGTAAGTCTAGCTGAGTACTTTCTTGTACTCAGGGCGTTTTTCCCATTGTTGTTGCAGATGGCCAGGTGTACTACGGTTATTGCATCAACTGTCTGTACCCCGCGATGGGCAACAACTAGGACCAAGGGCATGGTCGCTCCATACGTCTTACCTGATGCTTTTGTCAGACATGACTATCTCCTAGCACTATATCTGAACTAAATGCATGTGTGTGGTTTTAAAACTATTTGCTTCTGCTACTTTATTATAAACTTGGTTTGTAATAACTTTATGTTTTAAACTCTGATGTATTTCAATGTTGTTGCGAACTTTATGTAATATGTGACTGTGGCTGCTAAACTTGTATGATCTTGGTTTGTATGTTGGTTGGTTTGAAATCCGTCGTGGTTTCATAGACTATCAGGTTATATGGGCTTAAGCTTGCTAAATTATCTGCTTTGGCAGGTGATTTTCTTACTTAATTTTGTATAATTGGTCAGTTTTGTTACAAAGAGTGCCAAGTTGTACATCCTCAAGGACAAGTTGATAAGCTTCAAGATAAAGGATGATGAGAGCATTCTAGAGGTGTTCCATCGTTTGCAAGTGATTATCAATGACTTGAAGACTTTGGGAGAGAAGATAAATGATGATGATGTCTCTCATCGGTTCTTGATATGCTTACCTCCAAGATTTGAGACATTGAGATTGCTCATCATAAGAGGAGGATTGAAGGAGATGACCCCTAACCAAGTACTAGGTGATACCATGACACAAGAGACATACCGTGTGGAAAGGGAAGAGGTTGACAAGGATGACAAGAAGGAAGATGAAGATAAGAAGAAGAAGAAGAAGGGTGTAGCATTCAAGGCTATCTCATCATCCAAGAACAAGGGCAAGTCCAAGAAAGAATCTAGTGATGATGAAGATGCTAGTGACATTGATGATAAAGCTATGGCTTTTCTTGTGCACAAGATGGGCAAATTCATAAAAAAGAAAGGCTATGGTGTAAGAAAGAGAAGAGACCACAACAAGGAGTATGTGAGGAGATGCTACAAGTGCAAGAGCCCCAATCACATTGTAGCAGATGGTCCCTACAATAGTGGGAATGATAAGGATGAGAAGAAGAAGCATAAGAACGTGAAGAAGGAAAAGGGGGAGAAGGAGAAGAAAATGACTTTCATAAAGAAGAAGATGGGAAGTGACTATGTAGTCACTTGGGATAGTGATGATACCTCCGATGATGATGGCTCTAGTGACGATGACAAGAAATCCATCAAGAAGGCACTAGCAAGCATCGCTATCAACAACAAGCCTTCTATCTTCGACACTCTATCGAGTTGCCTCATGGCAAAAGCCCACCAAGGTAAAATATGATCTGAGTGATGATGATTGTGAAAGTGATGATTGTAGGAGTGATGATGATGATGAGGAGTACACCAAGGAGGAGCTCTTGGACATGTGTGAGCAAGTACATACTTGCTTTGAGATAAAGAGAAAGGAGTTCAAAGAATTGCACAAGAAGATTAAATCTCTTGAGCAATCCTTTGATGAGCTTAATGCTTCTCATGAGAGTCTAAGGGAAGACCATGAGAAGCTTGGCAAAGCTCACTCCAAGCTTGAAAAGGCTTACTCCCTCTCCTCGAGCAAGTCAAGAAGGAGAAAGCCAAGAAGGAGCAAGTGATTGTGTCATGTGATGTGGGACTAATATATAATATTCTTGATGAATTTTTTTATAAGCCCATTGTTGTTGCTCCCACTAACCCTACTTGTAGCACTTCCACTTACACTTCACCTTTGAGTGATGGTTTCAAATGTGATACCTCACTAATGGTGGAAAATAAGACCCTTAAGAAGGAGGTGAATGAGCTCACTCGTGCCTTAGTCAATGCCTCTGGTGGAGATGTCTGCTTTCTAAAGTGCTTGGGTATCCAAAGGTTTTCTCTCAACAAAGAGAGATTAGGCTATACCCCTAAGAAAGGCAAGATGGCCTTTGTCACTCTCAAAGCTAGTTTTGTGAAGGGCAATGATCAGTTTTATAATAGATGCAAGCAAGTTGAGCATATAGAACAATATTGCAATACTAACAAGAACAAGCAACTTAATGTATCCTCAATTAGATTTGATTCTTGTTACATACTTGTTAAGGGTTCCAATGTTGTGAAGGTTAAGTTTACTGGTACACCAATTATGGGCTCAAAGAAGAAAGCCATTTGGGTGCCAAAGACCTTGGTAACTAACCTTTAAGGACCCTAGCAAGTTTGGATATCTAAAAAGATTTGATCTTCTTTTGTAGGTCAATTATAAAGCTAGAGGAAGGCATTGGGTGCTTGATAGTGGGTACACACAACACATGACCGGTGATTCAAGAATGTTTAATTCAATCAATAAAAATAAGAGCAATAAGATTGATAGCATCATATTTGGTGACAATAGCAAAGGCAAGGTCAAAAGGCTTGGTAAGATTACAATATCCAATGACTTGTGCATTTTTAATGTGCAACTAGTAGAGAGCTTGAACTTCAACCTATTACCTATTATCGGTAGTTCAATTGTGTGATCTTGGTTTCAAGTGCATATTTGGTGTGGATGATGTAGAGATCATAAGTGTAGATGACTCTAACTTGATATTCAAAGGATTTAGATATGAAAATCTATACTTGGTTGATTTCAATGCTAGAGAAGCTCAATTGTCAACATGTTTGCTCACTAAGTCTAGCATGGGTTGGTTATGGCATAGAAGGCTTGGTCATGTTGGAATGCAACAATTGAACAAGTTGATCAAGTATGACCTAGTTAGAGGCTTGAAAGATATCACATTTGAGAAGGATAAGCTTTGTAATGTATATCAAGGCAGAAAGCAAGTTGGTAACACACATCCTAAGAAGAGCACGATGAGTACATCTAAGACATTTGAGTTGTTGCACATGGACTTGTTTGTACCGACCACATACACTAGCATTGGTAGAAACAAATATGGATTTGTGATTGTGAATGATTTCACTAGATATACATGTGTGTTCTTTCTTATTGACAAGAGTGATGTATTTGCAACCTTCAAGACATTCATCAAGAGAATTCACAATGAGTTTGAAACAACCATCAAGAAAGTGAAAAGTGACAATAGAAGTGAATTCAAGAACACAAGATTTGATGATTTGTGTGATAAGTTTAGAATTAGGCATCAATTTTTGGCCAAGTACACTCCACAATCAAATGACCTAGTTGAGAGGAAGAATAGAACTTTGATTGATATGACAAGATCAATGTTGAGTGAGTACAATGTGAGTCATTCATTTTGGGCCGAAGCAATCAGCACAGCTTGCTACTATAGCAACCAACTCTATTGTCATCCATTGAAGGAGAAGACACCTTATGAGCTCTTAAATGATAGAAAGCTCAATATTGCATACTTTTGGGTTTTTGGTTGTAAATGCTACATATTGAAGAAAGGTACAAGATTGAGCAAGTTTTAGAAGAAATATGATGAAGGTTTCTTACTTGGTTACTCAACTACTAGCAAGGCTTATAAAGTTTAGAATTTGGCTAGTGGTACTCTTGAGGAGGTTCATAATATGGAATTTGATGAAACCAATGGTTCCTAAGAGGAAGATGAGAATATAGATAATGTGAGAGGCACTCAATTGATCAATGCAATGAAAAACATAGACATTGGTGATATAAGGCCTAGATAGGTGATTTATATTGAAGATGAAAAAAATCAAGTGCTCTCTAACTCGAAAGTGCAAGCTAGTGGTTCTATTGATCAAAATCAAGCTAGTGCAAGTGATGACAAAGTGCAAGATCAACAGTAAGTGTCTAGTTTATCATCTCTACCAAATGAGCAATCAAGTGCAAGTGCTTCAACCAACTAATGTTGTAAGAGATCATCCATTGGATTCTATCATTAGTGATATCTCAAAAGGTGTGCAAATAAGATCAAGATTGGTATCATTTTGTGAACACTTCTTATTTTTGTCATCCATTGAACCTAAGAATACAATGAAGCGTTGTTGGAAGTTGATTGGGTGAATGCTATGCAACAAGAGTTAAACAACTTCACTAGAAACCAAGTATAAGAGTTAGTTAAGAGGCCTAAGGATCATAATGTGATTGAAACCAAATGGGTCTTTTGGAACCAGCAAGATCAAGATGGGATAGTTATAAGGAACAAAGCAAGATTAGTGGCTCAAGGTTACACTCAAGTTGAAGGTTTTGACTTTGGAGAAACTTATGCCACGGTTGCAAGATTCAAAGCAATTAGAATCTTGCTAGCTTATGCTTGTGCTCATAATATCAAGTTGTACCAAATGGATGAGAAGAGTACATTTCTTAATGGGTACATCAATGAGCTTGTGTATGTTGAGTAACCTCTCGGTTTTGAAGATAAGAAGAAACCCAACCATGTGTACAAGTTGAAGAAGACTTTATATGATTTAAAGCAAGCACCTAGAGCATGGTATGAGAGGTTGAGAGACTTTCTACTCTCTAAAGGGTTTATTATGGGCTAGGTTGACACCACTCTCTTTACCAATAAGATAGGCAATGACTTATTTGTGTTGCAAATCTATGTGGATGACATCATATCTGGATCAACCAATCAAGATTTTTGTGAAGTGTTTGAAATGATAATGGCAAGTGAGTTTGAGATGTCCATGATTGAAGAGCTTAGTTACTTTCTTGGTCTTCAAATCATGCAACTAAAGAATGGTACATTTATAAGTCAAGGCAAGTACATCAAAGACATGCTGAAGAAGTTTAGAATGAAAGATGCAAAGGCCATTAGTACACCTATGGGGACAAATAGAAGCTTGGATAGTGATGCAAGTGGTAACATGGTGGATCAAAAGATGTATCGGTCTATGATTGGAAGCTTACTCTATATGACTGCATCAAGGCTAGATGTGATGTTAGTGTATGCATGTGTACTAGATTTCAAGCCTTACCAAGTCATTTGAAGGCAACCAAGAGAATATTGAGGTACTTGAAGCATACACAAAATACTGGATTGTGGTATCCCAAACGAGCAAGATTTGAGTTGATTGAATATTTGGACTCTGATTATGTGGGATGTAAAGTTGAGAGAAAGAGCACATCGGGCACATGTCAACTATTAGAAAGATCACTTGTGTCTTGGTCATCAAAGAAGCAAAATAGTGTAGCACTTTCAACTGCCGAAGTGGAGTACATTTTGGCTGGTAGTTGTTGTGCTCAATTACTTTGGATAAAGGCTACTTTCAATGATTTTGGAATCAAGTTCAAACAAGTGCCATTGTTATGTGACAATGAGAGTGCCATAAAGCTCACCAACAACCGGATTTAACATGCAAGAACAAAGCACATAGATGTCCACCATCATTTCATAAGAGATCACTAACAAAAAGGGGACATTTGCATTGAGAGTGTGGGCACCGATGATCAACTTACCGATATCTTCACCAAGCCACTTGATGAGAAGAGGTTTTATAAGCTAAGGAATGACTTGAACATACTTGACTTCTCAAATATGTATTGATGCACCTCCATTATATGACATGCCTCTCCTTCGAGAAAAGCAAGGTAAAGTTGGTTGACATGTCATTCATCCATTGCTATGGATTTGTTTAGTGCATCTAGTCATTCCTATCTTGTCTTAGGATCATTCATAAAAATCAAATGAATTTGATGATTGTATGGTATCACTATTGCTTGTATGCTTGACTTGATCTAGTGGTAGCATATGACATGTTTGTGGGCTTATGAACCTAGTGTTTGATCTAGAAAATGAGCTATAAGTGTTTAACTCAACATGGTAAAAGATAACCCTTATTTAGAGGTGTGAAGAAGCTTGTCCTTAGATCAAACCGAGTTAAATATCTTTTGTAAGTGATCTAGGTTGAATCAAATTAGGAAAATGATCCTCACTTCATATGGTTTCACCCCAACCTATTCAAAATTTGAGCTCACCTTTTGTGCTAATTATTGACAAAGGGGAGAGAAATTCACAAAGATAGTAAGAGATAGAGGGAGCAAACAAATAAAATATTATTGTAAGGGGATCAATTAAAATTTGAAGCACACAAGTAGGGGGCAAGCTCATAAACTTGTATGTTGTATTTGTATGTGCATTACATATGTTTGCTTGCATGGCACAAGTTCTAAATTCCCTATCCATGCTTGTGTGGTGTATGCTAGATTATAGAAAATGATTAATCTAATAAAAACTAGCATGCATAGGATGATAGTTAGATGTGCCTTGCATGTTTTACAAGTGATACTACATGCTTGCTTATAATGTTGATCTCATGAGGTATCTAGTGTTTATGTTTTGCAAGTGCTATCTAACTAACCACGGTGCTAAGGATGGTGTTCAAATGGCAACTTTGATTGGTATCCCGCTTCAATGGTCCATTCTTTACACCTTAGCCTCATTTGGTAGCTATTACTCTCCCAATCTTCTAATCCATGCATATGTGCAAGCTTTCAAGTCTAAACTCTTAGCACATATGTAGGGGGAGCTAATACTACCAATTTGGGTTGGTAAAACCTGTCTATAATCTTTACACATGGTAATATGCTTGGGCAAGCAACATGAATCCAAATAGATTTCATTGAATATATTTGTAAATAGGTTGTCATCAATTACCAAAAAGGGGGAGATTGAAAACCCTAATTTGGTTTTGGATAATTGATGAAACATATGACTAACATTTGATCTAAGAGTATAAATTAGATAAGGTGGTCCAATCTAAGTGGTGGAGCAAGTTAGAGGTCCATGGTGATGAAGGTGGACATGAAATGAAGATGATCAAGCTTTGACACGGAAAACAAGAAAGAGAAAACAAAAATGAGCTCAAGAAAAAGGTGTAACACCCCAAGTGTTTGTTACTCACTAGGTAGTGGGTTTGAGCTCAAACATGGTAGATTACATGGAGATGACGATGTCAAGGTCAACCTTTGGAGATAAGCCCTAACCTAAACTTGGATATTGCACCCTTGCTTACATATAGGCTCAATTAAAAGATATATGCTTGGGTTTTGTTATCAAAGTATCTTCACTTGTCCCACCTCAATAACTATCTTTATTGATCCCTGAAAAAGTTTCATGAAGTTTGGAATCAAAAAGTCACATGAAATGATAAGTTCCATTCCTATTGGAATTTGCCCCATTAAGTCAATGGAACTATAGATCATCAACCAAGCTTTGCAAATTTACCCAAATGGCTCTAGATTAACTCTACAACAAAAGTCATGAAGGGTTCATGTTGAGCAAATGTCAAGAAATTGCCCCGATTGGCCTAAAACCCTAGTTTTGGCTTTATCGAGTTGATACTTTGACCAAAGTAAAAGTTTGACTTCTGTACCAGTTATGAGGTTTGACCTTAAACAAAAGTTGTAGTTCATCTTGTGTAGAACAAACTTTGTTTAATGGCCAAGAGCTAGTTTGGCTTCTAACCTAGTCAAATAGAGATCACAATGTGGAATCAGCTGCTGTTTTCAGCACTTAGAATGATATTCTAAGTCCTTGTTGTGACAGCAGCAAGTTAGCTACTTTGTGACATTTTATCATCCAAATTCATGTGGTAACTCAATTAGGTTCCTTAATATGAGTTGGAGTACTGTTCTTGAGGGACACAATGAATCAAGTGTCATTACATTTGGAGTATATTTGGATCTCCAAAAGCAATTGCTAAAACAGCATGTTTGCAAGTTTGTCGCTCAAATGACATTGAGATTGGCATGTCACGTTCTCCAAAAATTGTTAAGTAACATGGGTAGGTCCAAATGTAAAAGTTGGAGCTCACATGAAGGGGAAGGCCATGCAAGAAGATGGCATAAGTTGCATTTCATTTTGGCCATCAATTCTTGTAGTTGCTAATCACTGTCAACTCACTGACGCTGTCAACTTGGAGATTAATTAGCTGCTAATCCAATGCTCAAATGACCGAGTACCCTTAATGAAAGTTGGAGAGTATCGGGAGGGGAACAACTTTGCTTCAAGGCTCGTGATCAAATTCGGACCCTAGGAAGCCCAAAACGGCAATCTAACATGCTCACAGAGACGCATGCCAGCTGTTCGACAGTGGGGCTCAACGGGAGCCACGCATCCCGAACGTGTCCACCATGCGCGAACCCGTGCCTGGCCATGTTGCCACGCGTCCTAGCGCTCTCGGCCTCTTCCAGCGCGGATGCTGAGCTCCTCTCCATTCTCTCCACTCCTCTTTGCCCTCCCTCGCTCGCTCTGGCTGTTGTTCGCCCTACAGCGACGCCAAGCTCCGCCATTGCCGAGCCAGCCAAGGTTCGCGTCACCGCGTCTCTGTCCTTCCCCGTGCTCGATAGCTCGCGCCCTCGCCTTCGCCTCCTCCTCCTCCACGCTCTGCGTGTCTCGGCTGGACCCAAAAACCACCGGAGCCGTTCGGCCATGGGAGCCCCTCCAGCGCCGCCGCTGACAACCGCGGCTGGACCACCTCGGGCTGCCCTGGGGTGGGCCGAGCAACACCCCGAGCGTGTGCAAGCCTACTGGAGCTTCCCCACCCTTTCCCGGTCTCTCTTCGTCACTGTAGAGCGCGGCCACCGGCGCCATGGTCGCCACGGACACCGTGTGTGCGGTCAGGCCGACCTGGGCCACCTCTGGCTGAGCTGGGCAGCTCCACACAAGCGCGCGAGCCCCCTGGTGCTCGTGCCACCCTTGGTCGCCGCCGCCGGTGACCCCCTTCGCCGGAGCCGTGAAGTTCGGTCCCCATCCTCTGCCGCCGCCGCGAGGTAGAAGAAGACCCATTCCCTCTGTGCCTCTCTGTCTGACGTGCGGGACTGGCTGGAAGATGGGCCCCGCGTGTCAGGTTAAGTAATAGCAGGCTTGGGTGCGTTATCGGGTAGACCTAGCGAATTCAGTAGGGTAAGGAGAATTTCGTTTTTGAATTTCAGAAAATTTGTGAATCTTATAAAAATCATATCTCATGCTAGGTAATTCCAAAAATAGCAAAAGTGGACTTTTTGGAAACCTTGAGAAGAGATCTATGTAGTAGAGTCATAAAATTCTATATGTTTGTAGATGTTTTCTGATGTCTTTATTTAAGTTTTAAAAATGCTCTAAAATTGCCCTTAAACTTAACCAGAGCAAGATCTGGAGTTTTAGAACTCTAAAAATAGTGATTCTTGTTTTGTTAATTTGGTGATGACTTGTACTTGCTAGGAAAAATATTAAACACACTATTTGTTCACTGTTTTCTTAGGGTTTTGAAATGACCTTGATAAATAAGGAAATCTACATTATATTGCTTGTCATCTTTATATCTTGAGTTGTGTTGCTCCAAATGATGTGAAATTTTTATGGTAGTCTTTCCATGCTATGAATGTACTGTGGTATAACTTTCATGGTCATTGCTTACTGCATGATCAAGTTATTGATTTAACTTGTTTATAGCTTGATAAATAGCTTATAAATAATATATAAATGATAAAATAGAAAATGTTGTTCCATTACCTTAGTATGATGTTTCTCTATCATATTGATTCATAATATGGCCTTGTGTTCACAGAAAATATTGAGTGTTAAGTTTAACTTGCTCTCACATGATTTATTGCTATAGTCATTTGTCTTTTTCATAGAGGTTGTTATACAAGTCCAAATGGTTTCAAATTTGGATAGTAGACTTTTGGGAGCATGTGTAGGCCTCTGTAATATTGGTAGAATTTATTATGCACTTTTGATATGTGTTCATAATTCCACCAAATTATCTAAATAAATTAAGAAAATGCATTAAAAGGAATTATTTAGGAATGGACACAATGTTTTCTGGTGTTCATTAGTTATGTGTGACATGTTGGTAAAGTTGGTTTTGTCTAATTATATGTTTGCAACATAAGTTAATAATTATTTCTTGCAAATAAGGTTTCTGGATAGATCTGGGAACTTAGCAAAGTTCTTCATGATAATGTGCTTTGTTGTGAAACTTATTTATACAAAAGTTGTAGATAATTTATGTATCTAGCTGCTGTTAAAATGTTGTGGCATTTGGTCATGTGGTTTAGGAGTTATAGCTGTTTAAAGTTGGGGTACAGAATTGCTTGCTCTCTATCTTGTTAGACCAGTTTTGGTATTTGTGTAAATTCGACATGTTAAACTTTGGAATCATGCTGTGATGATATTAAATGAAATGTAGAGAATTTCATAAGCTTTCCATAATGTCTTCTTGCAAGTCATTTGCATTTGTATAACTTTAGATATGATTGATTTACTCAGCTACTGCATGTATGTCCAGAATTGTTGAAAATACATGATTGCTTGGTTACTTTGCTTGCGTATTGCTAAGTGTGATTCATGTCTTTGGTGATTAAGCTAGTATACCTGAGACTTTGTAAATCTTATGTCATGCTTGGTATTGCTTTTTTTGCTATTTTAGCATGTTTGTTTGTGTAAGGTTACTTAAGTAATGTGATGTGCTTACGTGTCTTTACTATAACCTTATACTTGCATTGATTAACGTGCGATGCATCATCTATTGCATTTCCTTGTATTCATGTACTTGCATCTTGCATTTCATTTAGGTACGCTAGCTAAAACGCGTGAAAGATGTGGTGTTGGAGCCAAACCCGAAGACGGTGTTTGGTGGAACTATCCCGAAGATGGAAGTACTCAGCGAGTTTCATCTGACCAACACTAACTTGAGTCAGATCCCAGGCAAGCCCCGGAGCATTATAAGCCTCCTATCTTCAAAGCAATATATATATATATATATATATATATATATATATATATATATATATATATATATATATATATATATATATATGTTATAAGTATTGTTGCATTAAGTGGTAGGAGTTGGTTGGAAACCCTTGCTGCATTATATCATTCCTTGTCCAGATATATGAATCCTTGAATCCTACATAGACTAGGATCGAGTAGATGCTTAGCCCTGCTTTAAGCGGTACAAGTCAGGTGATTTCCTGTCACCTGCGAGATATAGGGATATTCATATATGGCACGGTTGGCTATATTTGCTATCGTGGAATGGAACCATGTGTTAATAAAATGAAATGAGACCGGGCGGGATGACGATAGTGAAGCAACAAGGCATAGAGGTCTTGGGTGTGGATCTATCCCCGTCTGAGTCGTTTAAGGACCGATTCGCCGTACGTCCTTGAGTCATGTTGAACGCAGTGTAACACTTAGTTGGACGGATAAGCCGTTCCGACCGCGAAGCCGACTAATATGGTTCAGGCCGGGAATCGAATGGTAGGTTACTTCTTGGAGGAGAGAAAGGATGTGCTTGGGGACATTGGCGTGAGACCAAGGGAGGGTTAGAGTCCCTATCACCTGGCAGAGTGTCGCCCTTGGGGTCGTGACATCATTCAGACCCGCGATTCCTGAATCATATGAAAAGGTGGCTTGTGCGACCCTGGCAGGGGCCTGCACGGTGAGTGTTAGAAATACCCCTCCAGCTGGATAGGAATTCGATTCGAATCGCCGTCGCTCCCGGTTAGTGAGCACTTGACTTGAGCAGCGGCAACGTAGATTCCATTAAATTGAACGGATGGTTAATTGGATAACGATAGAATTGTTGCCTCAATTTATACCTGCTATGGTTAATATTGTTTGCTCCTAATAAAGTGAGTGCTCTAGTACAGGTGCTAATATAGATGACAGGTTAAGGATGATTAACTAGATGCTTAAGCATTAATGATTGATCATATATATTAAGCTTTTATGCAAAATGTTGTCAAGCTAGCCCCACTTTATATCAGCCTTGCATGCTCTTTGGTGTCACCTTATTTCTGGTTTCTGATGGGTAAGTCTAGCTGAGTACCTTCTCGTACTCAGGGTTTTATCCCCACTTGTTGCAGGTTGTGATGTATCATGGCGGCTGCAAGAGTTGGTTGACTCCTGCCGTAGTGGCGGAGTGTGATCACGGGCATGATCCTTCTTATTCACCTTATCTCTAATGCTTTTGTTGGAAGTCGACCGTGGTACTGGCATGTATTTGAAGTAAGATTAATGTTAGATTCAAATTACTTTGCTTCCGCTACTTTTCAATGTAAGTTGTAATAACTATGTTGAACTCCGATGTATATTGAATTACTTGCGAAATAGTTGTAACATGTGACTTGTTATGTTGAATCACTATGATCTTGGCTTGTATGTTGGTTGGTTTGAAATCCCTCGTGATTTTATTGGACTACCGGAGTTATATGGGCTCAAGTGCGAGAATTTGATCATTTCGGTGATTGTTTTTGTACTTGTGCTCTTATAATTTGGACGGTTCTGTTACAGCTGGTATCGGAGCAAGATTCAACATTAAACTTGTCGTATGTGTATTTAAAACAAAGGTTTTGTTTTATAAAATTAGTTTTATCAACTTATAGCTATATATAGGTTTGTGAAAACTGAATTCTAAATCTAAGTATGCCAGTGGTCAATTTCCTTATGCCCATATAAGGATTATTAGGTGGCTTATATAAGTACTAACTTGAGGGTTTTTCATTTATGCATCTACGCCCTTGCCAAGGTATGTATGTGTGATAACTCTCCCACACTATGCTACCTAGTGTGTCAGATTAGAGGTAGCCTTCATATATGAAATAGCCATATATATTGCTAGTTTACTTTTATGCAACATCGCACCTACGCTCAGGTAAGTGTGAGTTGTGAGAGCATGACCGTCCAACCCTCGGTCTAGGGGAGAGCTAGTTTTGGTTACTGGATTATTTACATGTTACACACATGTATATATGAAGGTACTTAATTGTGGATGATTAATGATTCGGGTAGTTTTGGTGCTACATGTATATATACAGGGGTATATGTATATGGGAGTACTTAGAATTTTACTTTCCTGCTTTCATTGTGTGCTATATTAGAAAATATTGGGCTGCAATGAAACTTTTCTGTAGGTACGCTAACCATGAATGCGTAAGTCGAATGTAGCTGACGACTAGCTATATATCGAGAGAGTGCGTGTAATGCCACCGACATAGAACGTGATCGCCACCTTAGGTTGGCAGTCTTGTGAGGACGAATAGGACGAAGCATGCATTATCATGATTGTTGCTTTATGCATGGCTATACTCTTCTCACCCTTGTTCTATAGTGCGTAACTTGTGATTGATGTGGTACACTATCTTTCTTGAGTGAAGTAAAACCAAAAATGCCTTGTTCCATGTTGCTTGAGAAAAATGTGTGCTTAGCCTTACTAGAAATAAGTGTGGCTACATGCTTGAACTTAGAGATATCCTCTAGCTTAGCCAAGTGGTGGATATGTTGTTCACCCAAGCGTTTGCCAATGCTTTAGACCTCACTTAAGTAATTATGGATTCTCATGAGTGAATTAAATGGGGTTGGTCTAAGGTAATAAAATTTAGAGCTACTAGAATAATATGTTTGTGTGCTCTCTTGTTAAGTAGAACAAAGGCAAGGCAAGCTTTGTTTTGCTTGTTGCACGTTGGCTGCTAGAATTGTTTCCATTGTAGTGATGCTTTCATGGTCATAATAGTGTTTTCTGTAGTTATGGAGAATACCGAAATTTTAGCTAACTTACACATCTATCTTGTCCTAAAATTTCCTGACACTAGGCCTTATGGTTTGAGAGTTATGAATTTTAGAAGTTTACTGTCAGGTTTTGCTTATGCTCTGAATAGATCTGAATGTTTGGTTTGTTTGACCTATGTGCGTATGGAATCATGTCTTGGAGATAATAGAAGAAGTGTAGTACTTTTTCTAAGCTTTCCAAAGTGTCCTATAGCACTAATTTTGGTGGTCGAAATTTCTAGTTATGAGCTTGCCAAGTGGAATGACAGAATCTGTCCACATCTGGGCAGAGATGTCTTCTTTGTCTTGTTTGGCCTTGTTAGCTATAGAATCATCTTAATATGATAATAAGAAAGTTATAGAAAACTTAATAATCTTTACATAAAGTTAAGGCTCAGCCTTGTTGGGTCCCTAGAACTCCAGTTATGCAATTTTGAAGTTCTTGTCAGTTTTCTATCCATGTTGGTATAGATCTGAAACATCAGCATGCTTGACCATGCTAACCTGTGGTTTAGCTGTTGGTACGTATAACTAAAGTGTAGTCATCTTCTTAAGCTATCTAGAAAGTCTAGGATCACCTTTATAGAAGGTCTACAACCTCAGTTATGGTTGAAATAAGTAGTTACTATGCTGCTGTTTAGATTCTATGCACATGTTAAGTTAGTCACCTTAGCTAGCGTTGTTTTGAGCTAAACTTGTAGTTAGTTCGTGCTTGAGATGAATGCTTATTTTAGGTGAGCCTTGTGCTTTGGATTGTTTGCTTAAGCTCAATCGTTTGAATTTTTCTCAGATGTCTGCTTGACTGATGTTGTATGTATGTTTGTTATCTAGGTAGTGCCTTAGTTGTCACCTCGTTTATCCTCGGTGAGCATACGAGTGTCGAATAGCTTTATCCTAGAACAACGTTCATGTTATGTAATTGTATGGTTGTTGTCTTCAATTAGGTTTTCTCTCTTAGGAGCTTGAGCCTGTAGACTTGGTGGTTAGCCCTTGAATGTTTGTATCCATGCCTTGGCTTAACCGAAAGTCCAAAGTTTAGTTCTCCTATATGTTTGCATAAGCCGCGGATGTTTTGCAACCCTTTTTGTGAAGACCTTTATCGACTGACCAACCAAGTTAACTTTTATCAACGCTAGCCTTTTACCACGGTTCGTATGTTGCCAGTTGTGGAGATCGTACCCAAATCCATGTTGGACCTTCCGGTTACCTCTCCCAATGGTTAGCTAGTGTGACGCAACATCTCTCCGCTATGGCCTCTAAATCGTGTGCTTGTAAATTCATGTATCTACCTTATCAACTCAATCTATGACTACATATCGGTTTTCGCCCTTGGAATTTGCTTAATCCGTCTCCAACCTTCCCAAGTCTCAGGATGTTTATCAGTCTTGATCTCATGTTGTTGCCCAACATGAATGAATCTCCTATTAATCTGTTATCTGGAACTCACCTCGGTGGACGCAAGTCGTGCATAGAATTTAGCAAGAGTCCATTGCTCAGTTGTCTTTAGGAATTGAGCTATGTTCCCTTATGGTGTGTGTTAATTTTTGGATTTGCCTCCTCGTTGATTCTAAACCTTGTAACTACCTTTACTTGCTATCCCTCCTTGGTAGGGTTCTTATTTGGACAACCCAATCTATGCCATTTGAAATTTCTCATCGGGTGTATGTTCAGTAATGGTGTTATGAGTAGCAACTAATGGTGCCGCGATGAAACCGAGAGCCTCCTGTGGGTGCACACACAAGGTTGTGCTGCTCGGCACGCGCTGGTATCGTGGTTTCTAATCATAATCCATTGTAGAACAACACTGATGTGATTTTCACGTGACTGTCTTCCTTGGTTGTCTTCCCATATCTTGTAAAAGGACCCTTATATTGGACCAGAAGTAGTAGAGCTTCCTCCTGAAGTTGCTAAGAGGATAACCTTTGAAGAACATGTCACCGACATAAACATTAACAGACTGCAATAGGTGGTAGACAAGTGACTCTACTTAGTTGTCCCAGTATTGACAAACGTCATCTAGTGAGTAAGGTATCTCATCTTTGTTGGATAAAAAGGACACACAACACTTACTACTGGACAAGTCATCCGTTGGATAAGACTCGATCATCACATTAAGCAAGTTTTAACCTTTGTATGCATAATGACCATAACATTGAGATCAACCATCTCTGCTGAGACTCCATATCTGCTGACTTCGATGGCAACCATCTGATTTGTATCAACCACAATTATTGTGATCAAGAATGAAGATTTGGAACTTTTTAGTGTTGAGAGACAACTAATTAGTTACCAATAGGAAGGTTGATCTCTAGCTAGGTAACGATTCTTTGGTAGCTATGAAGGCTAGGTCTTACAGAGCAATAACCAACCCGAAGTTAATCAACTAGTCAACAACTTGGGCGATACTCTATCTTCTAGAGCCATTGTGATCAAGTCAATTCCATCTTGGACAATCACACATATAGTGTAAGGTGTTCTATCAGTTAAAGTGAAGAATTAGAGAAAGCATGTCCTTAGTTTCGATCATCATCCTTGTGCCTTAGGTGCCACAAACGGTTTGTTCATAACTTTACTGATCGAAGTGTTGAGGAATATTCGGAAGCGGTTCCTTATTCTTGTAGAAATGTTCTCCACGCAGAGTATGCGTTTTGCCCTGCAAAAGTAACTTACAAGTTCAAAGCGTGTGCATCCTCGGATTGGTATGAAAATTAATAGTCGAGATCTGCTGTTGGATGGCCCTTTTGAGGTCTCACAGATACTAGTTTACACTCGTTCATTTGCTTTTGCTTTCTCGTATCCCTAATGTACGAGCAGCCTTGGTTTCTGCAAATCAATTTATACCATCGCGAATCAAAAGAAATTTGAAAAGTGTCAAACAACAGATTTCCATCTTAGAGCTGTTGTTTGATCCTAAAAAGGAAGCCTCAAGGTGAAAGTTGGTCTGACAAAGTTGTTATACTACAAGTCAACTCAACTTATAGTGCAACTAAGTCACAAAGGAAAATTTTACTCAACCGCTTGGTGGTAGACTACTTCCCGCGGTTTGATAAATATTACAACTTTTGTTATCCTTAAGGCCTCACTACATCTTTCTTTAGTAATGATTTTCTAATGATGACATACTTTGGTACCTTATACATGTTTTTACCAAGAGGTTGCATCTGATTCAACCCAGATAACTGTTGTCTTTGGATAAAAGAATCTTTTAGCTAGCTGTTGGCAAAAATACGAAGCCGACAGAGTCAGCTATCACATTCACTAATCCTTCGACAGACTCAGATAATACAGTGTTGTCATCAAAGAAAGAGAACTGCGTACATGAAACCTTAAGTAGTGTTCCATTAGTTGATATCTAACGGATCGAACCATTACGACCAGAATAGACCTTGTCTATTGGTTAGTTAGTACCATATAACCTCAGAGGATGTTTGTCGTCTATGGTCTCACACTTTTGGAAGGTTGTGCTCAAGCCATTTTGGTAGAGGGCTGCTTTTCAAACTTTGTGAACATAGAGTCATTTCAACGAGTATACTTCTGATAATTTCGGTCTACTGTCAAGTTCATATGGCCTATGTTGTGCTCATTAGAGAGTCAGATACTTGTGAGTGGTTCACTCATGGACCAAATGATCTCCGTACACTAAGAATGCAGTACATGGTATCTTGGATTCCTCCCAAAGTAACAATGCTTCATGGAAGTCAATGAAGGAAATTCTTCAGACAAATTTTACCATGAAGAGTAAGTATCAGAAAGTGCCTTTGACCAAATTATTCACCGACGTTGAAGCTTTTAGCTGAATGCTATAACAGATACTGGGAACCAGATAACGTGTCTCTCTTCCTTAAAAGATCTTCCATTCTAATTCTCAGGACGCGATTCTTTTAAGGGGGAGGGCTGTAACACCCCAGGTGTTTGTTACTCGCTAAGTAGTGGGTTTGAGCTCAAACATGGTAGATTACATGGAGATGACGATGTTAAGGTCAACCTTTAGAGATAAGCCCTAACCTAAACTTGGATATTGCACCCTTGCTTACATATAGGCTCAATTAAAAGATATATGCTTGGGTTTTGTTATCAAAGTATCTTCACTTGTCCCACCTCAATAACTATCTATATTGATCCCTGGAAAAGTTTCATGAAGTTTGGAATCAAAAAGTCACATGAAATGATAAGTTCCATTCCTATTGGAATTTGCCACATTAAGTTAATGGAACTATAGATCATCAACCAAGCTTTGAAAATTTACCCAAATGGCTCTAGATTAACTCCACAACAAAAGTCATGAAGGGTTCATGTTGAGCAAATGTCAAGAAATTGCCCCGATTGGCCTAAAACCCTAGTTTTGGCTTTATCGAGTTGATACTTTGACCAAAGTGAAAGTTTGACTTCTGTACCAGTTATGAGGTTTGACCTTAAACAACAGTTGTAGTTCATCTTGTGTAGAACAAACTTTGTTTAATGGCCAAGAGCTAGTTTGGCCTCTAATCTAGTCAAATAGAGATCACAATGTGGAATCAGCTGCTGTTTTCAGCACTTAGAATGATATTCTAAGTCCTTGTTGTGACAGCAGCAAGTTGGCTACTTTGCGACATTTTATCATCCAAATTCATGTGGTAACTCAATTAGGTTCCTTAATATGAGTTGGAGTACTGTTCTTGAGGGACACAATGAATCAAGTGTCATTACATTTGGAGTATATTTGGATCTCCAAAAGCAATTGCTAAAATAGCATGTTTGCAACTTTGTCGCTCAAATGACATTGAGATTGGCATGTCACGTTCTCCAAAAATTGTTAAGTAACATGGGTAGGTCCAAATGTAAAAGTTGGAGCTCACATGAAGGGGAAGGCCATGCAAGAAGATGGCATAAGTTGCATTTCATTTTGGCCATCAATTCTTGTAGTTGCTAATCACTGTCAACTCACTGACGCTGTCAACTTGGAGATTAATTAGCTGCTAATCCAATGCTCAAATGACCGAGTACCCTTAATAAAAGTTGGAGAGTATCGGGAGGGGAACAACTTTGCTTCAAGGCTCGTGATCAAATTCGGAGCCTAGGAAGCCCAAAACGGCAATCTAACATGCTCACAGAGACGCATGCCAGCTGTTCGACAGTGGGGCTCAACGGGAGCCACGCGTCCCGAACGTGTCCACCATGCACGAGCCCGCGCCTGGCCATGTTGCCGCACGTCCTAGCGCTCTCGGCCTCTTCTAGTGTGGATGCCGAGCTCCTCTCCATTCCCTCCACTCCTTTCTGCCCTCCCTCGCTCGCTCTGGCTGTTGTTCGCCCTACAGCGACGCCAAGCTCCGCCATTGCCAAGCCAGCCAAGGTCTGCGTCACCGCGTCTCTGTCCTTCCTCGTGCTCGATAGATCGCGCCCTCGCCTTCGCCTCCTTCTCCTCCACGCTCTGCGTGTCTCGGCTGGACCCAAAATCCACCAGAGCCGTTCGGCCATGGGAGCCCCTCCGGCGCCGCCGCTGACAACCGCGGCTGGACCACCTTGGGCTGCCCTGGGGTGGGCCGAGCAGCACCCCGAGCGTGTGCGAGCCTACTGGAGCTTCCCCACCCTTTCCCGATCTCTCTTCGCCACTGTAGAGCGCGGCCACCGGCGCCATGGTCGCCGCGGACACCGTGCGTGCGGTCAGGCCGACCTGGCCCACCTCCGGCTGAGCTGGGCAGCTCCACGCAAGCGCGCGGGCCCCCTGGTGCTCGTGTCGCCCTTGGTCGCCGCCGCCGGTGACCCCCTTCGCCGGAGCCGCGAAGTCCGATCCCCATCCTCTGCCGCCGTCGCGAGGTAGAAGAAGACCCATTCCCTCTGTGCCTCTCTGTCTGACGTGCAGGACCGGCTGGAAGATGGGCCCCGCGTGTCAGGTTAAGTAATAGCAGGCTTGGGTGCGTTATCGGGTAGACCTAGCGAATTCAGTAGGGTAAGGAGAATTTTGTTTTTGAATTTCAGAAAATTTGTGAATCTTATAAAAATCATATCTCATGCTAGGTAATTCCAAAAATAGCAAAAGTGGACTTTTTGGAAACCTTGAGAAGAGGTCTATGTAGTAGAGTCATAAAATTCTATATGTTTGTAGATGTTTTCTGATGTATTTATTTAAGTTTTAAAAATGCTCTAAAAATGCCCTTAAACTTAACCAGAGCAAGATCTGGAGTTTTAGAACTCCAAAAATAGTGATTCTTGTTTTGTTAATTTGGTGATGACTTGTACTTGCTAGGAAAAATATTAAACACACTATTTGTTCACTGTTTTCTTAGGGTTTTGAAATGACCTTGATAAATAAGGAAATCTACATTATATTGCTTATCATCTTTATATCTTGAGTTGTGTTGCTCCAAATGATGTGAAATTTTTATGGTAGTCTTTCCATGCTATGAATGTACTGTGGTATAACTTTCATGGTCATTGCTTACTGCATGATCAAGTTATTGATTTAACTTGTTTATAGCTTGATAAATGCTTATAAATAATATATAAATGATAAAATAGAAAATGTTGTTCCATTACCTTAGTATGATGTTTCTCTATCATATTGATTCATAATATGGCCTTGTGTTCACAGAAAATATTGAGTGTTAAGTTTAACTTGCTCTCACATGATTTATTGCTATAGCCATTTGTCTTTTTCATAGAGGTTGTTATACATGTCCAAATGGTTTCAAATTTGGATAGTAGACTTTTTGGGAGCATGTGTAGGCCTCTGTAATTTTGGTAGAATTTATTATGCACTTTTGATATGTGTTCATAATTCCACCAAATTATCTAAATAAATTAAGAAAATGCATTAAAAGAAATTATTTAGGAATGGACACTATGTTTTCTGGTGTTCATTAGTCATGTGTGACATGTTGGTAAAGTTGGTTTTGTCTAATTATATGTTTGCAACATAAGTTAATAATTATTTCTTGCAAATGAGGTTTCTGGACAGATCTGGGAACTTAGCAAAGTTCTTCATGATAATTTGCCTTGTTGTGAAACTTATTTATACAAAAGTTGTAGATAATTTATGTATCTAGCTGCTGTTAAAATTTGGTGGCATTTGGCCATGTGGTTTACGAGTTATAGCTGTTTAAAGTTGGGGTACAGAATTGCTTGCTCTCTGTCTTGTTAGACCAGTTTCGGTATTTGTTAAATTCGATATGTTAAACTTTGGAATCATGCTGGGATGATATTA
The DNA here is from genome assembly GCA_038087645.1 of Saccharum hybrid cultivar R570. NCBI lineage: Eukaryota > Viridiplantae > Streptophyta > Magnoliopsida > Poales > Poaceae > Saccharum > Saccharum hybrid cultivar. The sequence goes on from JAQSUU010000443.1 coordinate 18,181,997, forward strand.
AATGAAATGTAGAGAATTTCATAAGCTTTCCATAATGTCTTCTTGCAAGTCATTTGGGTTTGTATAACTTCATATATGATTGATTTACTCAGCTACTGCATGTATGTCCAGAATTGTTGAAAATACATGATTGCTTGGTTACTTTGCTTGCGTATTGCTAAGTGTGATTCATGTCTTTGGTAATTAAGCTAGTACACTTGAGACTTTGTAAATCTTATGTCATGCTTGGTATTGCTTTCTTTGCTATTTTAGCATGTTTGTTTGTGTAAGGTTACTTAAGTAATGTGATGTGCTTACGTGTCTTTACTATAACATTATACTTGCCTTGATTAACGTGCGATGCATCATCTATTGCATTTCCTTGTATTCATGTACTTGCATCTTGCATTTCATTTAGGTACGCTAGCTAAAACGCGTGAAAGATGTGGTGTTGGAGCCAAACCCGAAGACGGTGTTTGGTGGAACTATCCCGAAGATGGAAGTACTCAGCGAGTTTCATCTGACCAACACTAACTTGAGTCAGATCCCAGGCAAGCCCCGGAGCATTATAAGCCTCCTATCTTCAAAGCAATTATATATATATATATATATATATATATATATATATATATATATATATATATATATATATATATATATATATATATGTTATAAGTATTGTTGCATTAAGTGGTAGGAGTTGGTTGGAAACCCTTGCTGCATTATATCATTCCTTGTCCAGATATATGAATCCTTGAATCCTACATAGACTAGGATCGAGTAGATGCTTAGCCCTGCTTTAAGCGGTACAAGTCAGGTGATTTCCTGTCACCTGCGAGATATAGGGATATTCATATATGGCACGGTTGGCTATATTTGCTATCGTGGAATGGAACCATGTGTTAATAAAATGAAATGAGACCGGGCGGGATGACGATAGTGAAGCAACAAGGCATAGAGGTCTTGGGTGTGGATCTATCCCCGTCTGAGTCGTTTAAGGACCGATTCGCTGTACGTCCTTGAGTCATGTTGAACGCAGTCTAACACTTAGTTGGCCGGATAAGCCGTTCCGACCGCGAAGCCGAGTAATATGGTTCAGGTCGGGAATCGAATGGTAGGTTACTTCTTGGAGGAGAGAAAGGATGTGCTTGGGGACATTGGCGTGAGATCAAGGGGGAATTAGAGTCCCTATCACCTGGCAGAGTGTCGCCCTTGGGGTCGCGACATCATTCAGACCCACGATTCCTGAATCATATGAAAAGGTGGCTTGTGCGACCCTGGCAGGGGCCTGCGCGGTGAGTGTTAGAAATACCCCTCCAGCTGGATAGGAATTCGATTCGAATTGCCGTCGCTCCCGGTTAGTGAGCACTTGACTTGAGCAGCGGCAACGTAGATTCCATTAAATTGAACGGATGGTTAATTGGATAACGATAGAATTGTTGCCTCAATTTATACCTGCTATGGTTAATATTGTTTGCTCCTAATAAAGTGAGTGCTCTAGTACAGGTGCTAATATAGATGGCAGGTTAAGGATGATTAACTTGATGCTTAAGCATTAATGATTGATCATATATATATTAAGCTTTTATGCAAAATGTTGTCAAGCTAGCCCCACTTTATATCAGCCTTGTATGCTCTTTGGTGTCACCTTATTTCTGGTTTCTGACGGGTAAGTCTAGCTGAGTACCTTCTCGTACTCAGGGTTTTATCCCCACTTGTTGCAGGTTGTGATGTATCATGGCGGCTGCAAGAGTTGGTTGACTCCTGCCGTAGTGGCGGGGTGTGATCATGGGCATGATCCTTCTTATTCACCTTATCTCTAATGCTTTTGTTGGAAGTCGACCGTGGTACTGGCATGTATTTGAAGTAAGATTAATGTTAGATTCAAATTACTTTGCTTCCGCTACTTTTCAATGTAAGTTGTAATAACTATGTTGAACTCCGATGTATATTGAATTACTTGCGAAATGGTTGTAACATGTGACTTGTTATGTTGAATCACTACGATCTTGGCTTGTATGTTGGTTGGTTTGAAATCCCTCGTGATTTCATTGGACTACCGGAGTTATATGGGCTCAAGTGCGAGAATTTGATCATTTCGGTGATTGTTTTTGTACTTGTGCTCTTATAATTTGGACGGTTCTGTTACAAAAGGTATATTGATAGGAGCCCTTTTTTTGCACTCAAGACACTATAGAGGGTGTGAGTGGTTTAGGATCGATAGTCATACTATAAAGAGAGGAAATCTTTAGCTAAGTGGTTATCAGGTGCCAATAGGTGACATTATTCTTGCATATGCATTTAGGAACCTAGTGTGCTAACTTTGACCCCTGTAAAATACTTTGAAAAATGCTAACACATGTGCACGCCCATTCTACACTTTGTGGTTAGCAAGTTAGAAGCAAGGGCGAAGTAGTTGTGGACTTAGAAAATGAAAACAAGTCTAGTGACCCGACGCTGGACCCTGAGTCTAGTCATTTTTTGCGTTGGCGTAGTGACTGGCCGAGAGGGCAGGAGAATGACTGGATGCTGGTTAGGACTCGACCAGCGTGACTAGTCACATGTTGGAAGGTGGCACGATGACGCAATCAGATGCACCGAGGCCACATCAGGTGGAGCATGACATACGTTGATGTTAGCCTCATGGGTGTGCATAGAGAGAAGAAAAGCTAACCGAACGCTAGCGCGTGTCAAGTCAACATTGACCTGATGCATCCAGTTGATGTTTTTTCTACTCTGGGAGCTTACTGGATTTGACCAGACTCGGCTTCACACGGCATCAGGTCGTTGGACGTGCGCATCCGATCGTTCATTAATAGCGCTGGCTCAGGACTTAACCGTTGGGATTTGACACTAAGGTTTGAAGGGAGCTAACACGTGCACGACTGTGGTTGACCGGATGGTAGCACATGCATTTGGTCATGATCCACCTACGCATCTAGTTAGGCTATGAAAGCAGAGAGCAGGGGGCCAACGGCTCTATTCGTTGGGGCTCCCTATTTAAGTGCTTTGGCCAGCCCTTGGCTCATACTCTTGGAACATTGACATACTTGACATCCTTATGAGTCTAGGCAAACACCTCCCACTTATCTCCATCATTGATCCATCATCATAGTGAGATTGAGAGTGATTCCAAGTGTATTTACTTGAGTGATTTGTGGTCATCCAAATTATATGGTCCACGTGCACCTATCATTATCCTAAAGACATCTGACTGCAGCACACGAGAGTCAGGTAACACCGGTAGTCTGTTAGGTGTCATTGGGGAACCCTGAATCATCCATATTTTACAACTCATACAAGATCAATATGGGGTTACCACAATATTACAATATTTGGTACAAAAATAACTTACATCAGAGTGCGAAAGATTTACATAATTAGATTACAAAGCATGTTCGAGTCAAAACTTAACTTAAGTTCAAATGGTGAGTAGAATTGTGGAAGCGACTTAGTTAGAGCATCTAAGGTAGGAGAGATGACCAGATCATGTTGAGCCCATTGATATGACCTCGATTAGTAGCACAAGCCAGAATCTGCAATAGGGGTCAACAAACCCTGAGTACTTGAGGGTACTTGTTGACAGTCATTAATGTTAATTATAAACCATCAACATAACCTGTATTTATATTTAATTCCATCACCAAACATAGGTATAGGGGTTTAAACTAATGAATTCCATGAGCTTTGGTGAATATTTGTATGCAAGAGGATTTATCTAGAAAACAACCATGAGACCACTGTCATACACTCAAAACAAGCAAATCGATGACAACAAGTGATTCTATTTGTGAAAACTATGAAAGATAACTCCAGGAGGTTTTAGAAGATAGCACAACAAGGCGTGGGCTGAGACTCCACCATAGTGGGGTGGCAGGCCCATGGGGGAGGCCGCCTAGCCTAGCTCGGAGCTCGCTCGCCCTCTGCCGCCTCGTACTCCTTCCTACGATCTACTTCGTTGTTTTTAAGATGGTTTTAGGTCGGTTTATCCAACGTTAGTCGAGGAAGGTGATGTGGCACTTTCTTGGTTGCTACTCCATCTCCTTCCTATATAAGGACCCCTAGACCCCCTCTAGGAGGCCATCTCTCATTTAGATCAAGACATAACATCAGGAGAATTAGGGCTAGACTCTCCAATGTAGTAGATTAGTTTTAGTTGAGAGTTAGGGAGAGTCGAGCTATGCTTAGGTTCTAGAGAATTCTTTGGAGGTCTAGTACGTCTTTATATCTTACCTTTGCAAGACTTATGCTTTAATATATTTATCTTCTCTATTTACTTTTGTACCTTCCATGTGTAAGGTTAATATAGTTATCACATCTTTGCATGGGATCTCCGCTCACATCGAGTGCTTTAGTTATCATATGTGACTAGAGTAGTAATCTGTAGTATAGACATGATGTCTAGACTATAGGTTACCTAAGATTGCACCCAACCTTACGGATAGTTGTGGTAGCCCTAGGTGGTGACAGCCCTGATAGTTGACGTAGTCCACCACATTCAGGTTGGTGTTTGTAGGACTGTAGTTAGAGCTTCATAGCCCCTTTCTCATCCCTTTCTGTGGCTAGTGTTCTGATGTCCTAAAGTATTATTGTGTATGATCGGTTTTATCTACCCAAGCTTCAGTTACCATATCTCTCTCTTTTCCTCCTCCTCCGTTGTTGTTGTTGAGAGAGATATCTCTCTCTTTTCCTCCTCCTCGTTGTTGTTGTTGAGAGGATTTGGGTGTTCCAAGGTCCATAATCAACATCAAAATGCACCAAACCATTTAAGGATTTATCTAGATCATTACAGTATTTACTAAACATGGAAAAGGCATTTAAACACATTTAAATTAATTAACAAATTTAGAATTATCAAAATAATAACAAACTTTTTTGTGAAGACAGGTATATGCATGTAAAGCATACACAAAAAGTTTATGGCTAAAGGATCAATATTTTTATTTATAAAAATCATACAAGGTTCATTTTATAATTAAAAGAGGTAATTTTTAAACATATAAAAGCTACTAAAAATGCTCAACTCATATTTTTCCTAGGTAGAGTACATGATAACAAAGCTACACAAAAATTTTCATAATTTTCTCATGCTTCTATATTTAGTTATGAATTTTGCAAGAAACTGCATATTTTAATATTTCTAAAAAAGATAAACCGACAAAAAACATTTTACACTGACCCCTCAGCTACCCCTAGCCACAAACAGGCGGAACCCGAGTCAACCCTAGCCGACCACCTTGACCGCGGGCACGCCGGCGGGTTGGTCGCGTAACTCGCCACCGGTAAGGTCTCTGGCGACGACGAGGACACCTACATGCTCCCGACAAACTCGTGCATCGATCTAGGGTGCTGGTTGAAACTCTAGGGCACCACGGCGAGCATGATACCGGCCATGGTAGACGGGTGGCACTCTAGCGTGGCAGAGAAGGTCAACGGCAAGATCTCCGGGCATTGGGCGGCCACCCCTACGTTCCCCACACACACGTGAGCATGTTGACGCTACTGGTTGAATAGATTAAGACCTCGCATGTACTAGGCCTCGGCCATGGTAGACAGCGGAGCAAAACTCGTCGGTGCGGCAACATTCTAGCTACTCTAGCGCGGTAGAGATAAAGTAGGTGGTGTGGTTAGCATCAGGAGCTCACCATGAGTCTTCTACGCTAGCTGGTTGAGTCAAAGGTGATGCAGATGAGCACGCCGGTGATGAGACGAGCATGGCAGTGTGAACCTGGTGTCGTGGTGGTGTCCTAGCATGACCTGAAGGCAAACGGTTCAACGGTAAAGTCGATGAGCACCACAACACTTCAATAAAGCTAGAACATCAAGCAGATGGGCAAGAAGTGCTCGAGAGGATCCTGGCCATGGCGATGAGCCCTCGGCGGCCATGGTGAATGACGTGGACAAGAAGGTGGCGCACAGGCAATTGCAGCAGCAAGATGCAAAGCGAGCGAGCTTAGGCGATGTGCAAGTGCGAGGTGGCATTGGGGGCATAGCCAATTGGGTGGATGTCGAGCAGGCACGGTGAATTTGACCAGTGAGGTGAGCTTGATGGTAGCGAAGTTGAGGGAGGAAAAGAGAGACAGTGGCTGGCTCAGTGATTTAAAGAATAGGGCGAAGCATCGAGGCTGGACAGCAGCTGCTTTCGACGTGACTAGCGAAGTAGGTGTGTGTCCACGCATAGGGAAATGGCACGAAGGCGATGGGCGGCCACCGACGGTGAAGCTGCTACGTGGCTACTGCTTTTGGTGACACTGTTCATGCCTCACAGGGCATCTTCTCCCTCCTTTTTCTCCCAATTCCAAACATGAATATGATCCACTCTATTAACAGAAGTTGCTCATCTAACTGAGGTCTACAACTTTGCTTAAATGACTAACCCAAAACATCAAAGGTTTTGAAGATTTGGATTTCCAAAAATAGGTACAGTGAAACTAAAACTGAAACTTAAATGACTGACCCAAAACATCTAAGTGAGCACAATTGAAACAGTTTTTGATTAGCTAACTTTGGTTAAGTAATTAGAGACTGAACATTGATCAAACATCCCAAACAAGGACACATTATCAAAGTACAATCATCACTTCAATTCATGAACCAAGAGTTATACAAATTTTGTTATGAAATTTTGTTTGATATTTCTCCAAATAATGAACTTAATAACAGATTTCCAAGACTTAGCCAAAAATGCCAAGTGAGGGAAAAACCGTATTAAATTCATTCTATGGACTCTAATTTCAACATGTTTGACTTAGAAACACCATCATATTTTGATTCTACATGAAAGCACACACTTTGCACTACAAAGTTTATTTTAACCAAATTTTACTTGTTTAAGCAAATTCTCACATATAAATTCACAAAGAGTATTTAACATAATTATTTATTAACATTTCATGTAACATGTGAAACATGACATATGCAATATATGAAACATATGAAACACTATATATGCAACATAGCAAAGCTATAAATGAAACATCACTTATGCAACATATGAAAACTATTATTGCAACATGAAATGCATTTATGGCATGACACTTGATGCTTATGCTTGATGATGCCCATGATCAGAATTTTAGTTTCTTTTTAACATCTAGGATGTTACAATCATCCCCCCTTAAAGAAATCTCATCCCAAGATTATAGAATGACAAAAGCCTCTGATTGAGTAATGAAAAAGGAAACATGTCAAACACATTAACTTACAAGAAGTTCATAAAACAACAAGGGTTGGTTCAAAGATTACAACCAAGATCAAATTAGGGTTGCAAATGGCAAAGGATTTTGAAAATTCAAGGAAAGCATGAACATGAATTTCTAAAAGTGGTTCCAAGCACATTAACTTTGGACTTGAATGGATCATGACTGCAAACCTCAATAACAGTGAGCAAGCAATAGTATTTCCTTTTTATGACCGTCAATAGGAGACTCAGATTTTGATGCTGCATCATGGTACCACCATAGAGCATAATTGCAGTAACTTTCAACCAATACATGTTGGCTATCAAAATCAAGGGAGTAGCATGTGTCGTGGTATAAGAAGACAAAGGCTGAGACATGCGTAGGTCGAGAAATCAAGGATTAACCAGGTTTTTGTATTAACTTGGCATAGTAAATAAGTGCATCTAGAAGTTCCCCAAGGATTAGGAACTTATGGATCAAAGATTAACAAAAAGGGAGTTCGTTGGTAAAAACCTGGCACATGATGAGATTCATTTAAATGGAACAACTATAAGGCAGAATAGTTGTCCTAAAATAAAAGGGGAATCTAAATCATCCTTATATTTTATCTTTATGTGGATGATATGATACATGCTCGTCCTATACATCCTCACAATGTTAGCTGTACATAACTTACTTATATAGGGCAATATTTTATACATTATCTTCACTACATTAGACGGGACGTTGAAAGACACTCAACGGAGCATTATCGGAGAAGTTTGACTCTTTACTTAACTTGGTGAAGAAGAGTTGAAATCTTTTGGTGTATTCTACTTGAGTTACTAGAATGTCTTCATGAAACTTGGACATCAAGCATAAGGGAGGCTAGAAGAACATTTTTAATTTGTTGGCTTCAAAAACTTTTAATTTGTAAGTTCCTTTTGAAAATTTCAAAAGTAATGTTGTAGTCGATCCATATATGAGCACCGATACCAGTTGTGGTAGAACCACCCAAATTATATGGCCCATGTGCACCTATTATTGTCCTAAAGACTTCTGACTACAACACATGAGAGTCAGATAACTTCGGTAGTCTGTCGGGTGTCCTCAAGGAACCCTGAATCATTCATATTTTACAACTCATACAGGATCAACATGGAGTTACCACAACATTACAACATTTGGTACAAAAATAACTTACATCAGAGTGCGAAATATTTACAAAATTAGATTACAAGCATGTTCGAGTCAAATATTAACTTAAGTTCAAATGGTGAGTAGAATTACAGAAGCGACTTAGGTAGACCATCTAAGGTAGGAGCGATGACCAAATCATGTCAAGACCACTAACATGACCTCGATTAGCAGCATAAGTCAAAACCTGCAACAGGGGTCAACAAATCTTGAGTACTTTAGGGTACTCAACAAGTCTTACCCGACTAAAAGAAAAGACTCCAAGGGTATGCAGGCTTAAAGGAAAGTTGGAAGCAAGAACAACCTTTGTAGAAAAACTTATTATGAGTGGATCCTTACTTTCAAAATTTTAGCTTCATGTTAAGCTATCAGTTGTATCTAGTTTGCACCTGGTCTAAATCAATCACTTCATTAAGCATCTCATCTCATCTCTTCTTATACCAGCTCGTATCCATCAGTACCATTATTTCATTGATTAACTACGATGTAGATTAGGGAATCGAGTCTCCATAACCGAGGATTACGACAATTCAAATTGATTAGGCCTAGCTGGGGTTTTCTTACCACACGACATATGCAGGTCCTAGACCTACATATATCAACCTTTACTCGGATCCACTAAAATGTGAACCGGTCTACGCAACCCAAGAGCATAGTACTCCACCTCCCTGCGTCGTTCGTCTGTGACAGACTCAAAACATGTGTACACGCTACTCTCACCATCTCCACACTCCTAGTGCGTAGTTGTCTTTTCTCGTAATGGAATAGCTGAGATATTAGGTTTACCAGAGTATGTGGCTGTAACACACTGGTGTTACGCATGCATTTAGCATCTGCAAATCATGAGCATAAACATTATCAAGTATTCATAATCATTCATGTTTTATAAATGAAACATGGAATTGAAACATATGAAACCTAGGTGTGAAACATTGATGTTGCATTTGTTTGTTTAAATAGGACTATGCCATGTTTTGCTTGTTAGGTTAACAAACATGCTTGTTTGATTGATCAAATGATTTAGAAATGTTTCACATGAGATTTGGAGCAAAGTCTATTTTGGAAGTTTTGCCAAAATATGCTTTTAAAAATATTCCTAAAAATTTGTGAAAATAGATTTAAATTAACCTTTAACCTCCATATCCAAAATTGTTTGGAATTTAAAAAGGAACCTTTAAGCAAAGTTGTAGAGAATTAAATGCTGGACAACTTTTGTTTTTGGGTCATCTTGTGAAAATGTTTCTAAATTGATCTTTTGGTTGGTTTAGTAGCTACTGCTTTGGTTTTTGAAAAGAACAAAAAAGAAAAGCAATTTCTTTTGTTAATCAGGCCGTCGCCACCCTTTTGGCCCGCCAGCAAAGCTAGCCCGGGCCGCCTTCGCCCCCGCTCCACGCGCCCCGGCCCGGCCCGCTTCGCTCGCACGTGCGCGGACGCGCCCACGCCGCTCCCGCTGGGCCGGCCCACCTCCTTCCCGCGCTTGGTGCCAGAAAGCGCCCTGCCTCCGTGCCCTGGCCGACCATGACAGGAGCCGTGTGCCACGTGGCCGTACGCTGCCGACACGCGTCCGCCCGGACCCGCTACCCTCGCCTCTATGATCTGCCCAAGCACGCCCCGCTCCCCCATCTACTTGCCCTTTGCTCCACCCGCTCTAGCCTCCTTCTCTGCCTTTTGGAAAGCCGCAGCGGGAGCGCCTCACCGCCTTTCCCCGTCGCAGCCTTGCCGACGCCTTGAGCCACCGGTGGACTACCTCCATCCGGTTCCGCGCTCTCCTTGGCGTCGCGAAGTCATTGCGCCGCTTCCCGTGCTTTGCGGTGACCAGAGTCCACGTCGCCACCGTGCAACCCCGCCACTGCTCGCCAACATCTGCCGCTCCCACCACAAGGGTGCATCCCCACCTCCGTCTCTCCCACCCACGCATCCGCCTCGTCGTGGGGAGGCGGTGTGTGCCGCTCGCCCCACCGGAGACCTTGCCACCGGCGAGAAAACCGGCGGCGGAGCTCCTCCCCTGTCCCTATCCGGCTGACGGGTGGGGACAAGGGGCCCATGGGTCAGCCACTCTGGCACCGCGCTGGGTGCATGAACCCGGGTGTGCTTAGCACCTAGGTTTGGGGGGTTTACCGTTTTAAAGAAAATGCTTTTCAGTTTTGTAAAAAATGCTTTGGAAAATCCTAGAGGCTGCTGTAGTGCTCCAAATTTGGTGAAACAAATTTCTATGTGCTTCTTATGAGTAGATCTACATTAGAAAAATACTGCATGTCAAGTTTGTGATATGTTTCTGTATAGTTTTATTTTATTCTTGTAAATTCAATTAAACTTCAAAAATGCATAGTAAATCAAAGGTTGCTCTAAAAAAATATGATTCTAATTTTGTTAGTCTTCTTATGTGGTGTAGTTTCTGTGGAAAATATATGCCATGCATGTTCTGTGTAAAAATATGGATGTGCAGTTCAAGTGCCTTTATTGGCCTATATTTGTTATTTTTGATAGAAAGAAAAATATGTATAAAACATGCATATGATAATTTTTGTACAATTCTTGTTTACTGTGTAGAACATGGTAGAGTCATTAAATCTGTTGCTTGACACTTTTCATAGTACAAAGTAATTTCATATCCATTTCTGTCTTGTGCTTTGTCATTTTTGTGTAGGATGTTCTACTTATCCAATTGCTATGCAATTTCTGTGGTAGCCTATTTATACTATGTTTAGTCTACTTTAATTTTTGTAGAATTTTATGTAATGTTTAAATAGGGGGTTGCTGTTCAATGCTATTGCTAATTAGGGTTTAATCATGATTGTTTAATACATGCTTAGTATCCTAATTAAGATTTGGTGTATATTTGGAGCAATAAATACTTGCTGGTATGTTTCACAAATGTTGCAGTTACATAATTGCCATGTATGTGAGTAGTATGTGCCATATGTGTTAAATGTGACATAGTATGTTATTACATGCATGTCTTGTTGTGATGTGTGAGTAGTACCAGAAAGGAATGATGCACATGCTTTGTTAAGTGAAATGTGAATTGTTCATCTGCATGCATGTCTCATGATCATCATACGCCACTTTTCAATGCACTTATGCATTAGCCCCTATACATACGCATCATGACAGGATCATAGGCAGAGAATCCAGTATCAGTTCCCGAGAAGCCGAACAAACCTCAAGAGGTGCCTGAGGTTGCCGAGGAGGTTGGTGAGGATCTCGAGGAGTGTCCGGATCGTCGCCCGAGCTCTTTCAAAAGAGGCAAGCCCTGGAGCATTCTAAGTCTCCTACTTTATAAAATCAATTCTTTCTATATATGAGTTTATATATTGTTGCATTAAGTTGTAGGAGTTGATTGAAATCGTTGATGCATTTATTACTATCCTTGCCTACCTTATTACCTTTTTACCCTGTTAGGTTAGGATTGAATAACTGCTTAGCCTTGCTTAGACCGGTAGCGATCGGTGATTTTCGATCACCTACATTTATAGGTGATTACTGGAAGAATTTAGCTATGGAAAGAATGATATCCTGGAATTAACCATGTGTTGATGGATAATTGGAGACCGGACGGAAAAGTAGGAGGCAACAAGATAGGGTTTTGGGGTGCTGTTAGTTTTCCGTCTGTGTCGATTAAGGACCGATCGTTGCTCGTCCCTCCTGTCATGTTGAACGCATGCCTCACATTTAGCTAGCCAAATAAAGTACATTTCAACCGCGAATCTAGTGACACTATTTGAGCTGGGATAAACTTGGATTGACAGACTCGTGCTGAAGGGGGTATGATAGGGACGCAAACAGTGAGCCTAAGGTGCATCCTGGCTATCGGGCGGTCCCTGGATAGTGCGGTCCATGAATGTTATCCTGTGGCTACTTGGAAAGTGTCATTGGTGATCTAAGCGACCCTGACGGGGGAAGCCTGGTTTGTGTGAGGAATAAATCACCAGCTGGTTAGGAATCGATTCGAATCGCCATCGCTCCTGGATAGTGAGCACTTGACTCGAGCTACAACATCGTAGTAATTATGATGGAACACTTATGGTTATTGGATGGTATTGGAAATGCTAAATCTAAATCAGTAACTAGATGTTATTGGTTAATCAAGTGATTGCTATAGTATAGGTTCTTACCTAGTTGGATAGGTCATAATACAGATGATGCAAAGTAATTAAAATGGTTTCTTCATGATAGCTTATGCTTTTCGCAAATGAGTCAGCTAGCCCACTAAAGACAGCCTTGCATACTCCTTAGTGTCGCTTTATTTTGGTTTAAGACGGGTAAGTCTAGCTGAGTACCTTCTCGTACTCAGGGCGTTGTTCCCATTGTTGTTGCAGACGGTTAATGTACTATGGCTATTGCATTAACTGCCTATATCCGGCGATGGGCGACAACTAGGACCATGGGCGTGGTCAACTCTTGTACTCAACTCAATGCTTTTGTGGATGTGATCGGTACCTGGCACTGTATTTCGAACTAAGGGTGAGTGTGTTAGATTTAAACTATTTGCTTCCACTGCTTTATTATGAACTTGGGTTGTAATAACTTTATGTTCTAAACTCCGATGTATTTGTAATGCAAACTTTTATGTAACTTATGATGGTGACCGCTAAACCGAGTACGATCTTGGCTTGTATACGAGTTGGTTTGAAATCCTTCGTGATTTCATAGACTACCGGGTTATACGCGCTTAAGTTTACTAAATTATCTGTAATGACGGGTGATTTTCTTACTTAATTTCATATAATTGGGCGGTTCTATTATAGTGGCCAGTACTATAAGGTCTCGGCTCACACAGGTCTGCAACGGTACAGTCCTCAATTGACATAGGCGAGGCATTATGTCAAGACTCAAACTTCATGCAAGCAAAGAGTCCACTCGGTCTCGATTTAACATTATCATTAACAGGGTATTTACATGAGCCTTCAGCAGAGCTGAGAAGAACATGGTAAAACCTATTTCTCGTGAACAATGAAACCACGCTTTGACTTTTACCAAAGTCCAAGCACTACAAAGTGTTGGTGGTCCTTAACTCAAATTTTTACCGCCAACAATTATATAATATCCATCTGAACAAACACCAAACTTAGTGATAGGGTTTAAATCTAACATCCTTCCACAAGTTTTCATGCAGGCATGTTTTGCAAGTCACAAACATAAAATGCAAAAAAAATTCACTAAAAGGTGCTTCTCGATGCTAATTTGTGCAAAGAAACAAGGAGACGCCAATCACATCAATGCAAATGGGGCAAAGCACCACAGGTAAGCCATCCTAGTCTAGCCCATAGCCTGCCACACAAAGGCGGTGCCCAGAGGCTATGGTCAAGGGCTAGCCACTCCTAGGGGGTAGCCGCTCCCCTCTAGGTGCCTCCCTGCCTCTCGTTGCTGTGGTAGCGGCATAGAAGCATGCTAAGGCAGCGGGAGCTAGGTATGCGCCAAGAATAGCCTTCGAGCATCGAATATTGCCCTGTATAAATAGAGGGGTACCCCCGTCTCTCAAACAGACACCACACACACCACAACATTTGGAAGAGTAGACACAAGAGTGACACAATGTAGAAAGAAGAGAGAAGTGCTCCATTCATATCTTAGCTCTCTAGCTAGTCTAGTTTAGGGAGTGAGTGAGGAAGAGAAAGAGACAGAGAAGTACCAAGATTGTCGCCTACCTCCATTTGTAGTGGAAGGAATGCTAGGGCCCCCTCTTCACTTGTATCTCGATGGACCTAGTACTACTTAGAGTACAAAGTTCGTGTTCTTCTTTGGTGGTGAGCTCTTACTTTAAGTTAGTCTTGTTCATTATTTACTTGTGGGTTCATTGTCCGTTCTCATGACGGATACTCTAGTAGAGGGCTCCTAATAAAGACGGATAACTCTATACAGCTCTAGAGTAGTAGTCGATCGCATAGACGTGGTGTCTAGGATAGAGGCTACCTTCGTTTGCCTCATTCCCTACGGTTGAGGTGTAGACGGCGGGTGGTGACATCCCTGTCCGTCCCTTGTAATCCCCCACGTGTGGGTTCCGCGTAAAGCCATAGGCGGCAACACTTGGCAGACCAAGTGCTATCCGGTGCTCGAAGTAAGTCTTTAGTGGCAAAGCTATCTTAGCTTAGGATCTGTATCCTTAAAAAACCCCGCTACCCGAGATATCTTTCTTCTTGTTACCTTAGGTGAACTAGTTAAGAGGCTGTTACACATCCGTTCCTCGTGGAAATACGATACCCTGAATACTTTCGGGTGAAATGTTACAATGGTAATTCCGTGCACTTGCGGATTATTTCTGTATGCATTAAGAAATACCAACACTAAGCATCAGAGATATCAACCTATTCATACTAGCAGGGTATAACTAAAGATACCTGATTATCAAGGTAGTCATGCAGCAATGGTATTCGACCAACTTCTAATTACTTAATGCACATCTCACAAGACTTAAAGTGTAATTAAGATTTGTAAAGCACTCCGGGCTTTCCTGCGTTGCAGAGAAGGTTGGTTCCATAGAGGATCACAGGAGTTAGACTTGGCAATAACACCATCGATGGACGGACCTTCTCCGAAACTTGATCTACACGAGCCTTCTCACTCACGTGCACTTCATGTAATAAATGATGCTTGCTTTAACATGATGGACTACATGCCATGATGCATGATGGGAGACACACAAGTGCATGAATGAAACTTAACAAACTTTAGAAAGTTGAGTACAACTTTCCTTCACCAAAGAGTTAGGGTTATTACTCTAAAAGCATCTTAGTTAATTAACTAACAAATTAATTAGTTGTTAACATGGAAACAACACTTTTTATATTATACTAATCAAACAAGATAAGTTATTTAACTAACATTACACCAACTCAACTATGAGTGTAAACAAGGATCATAACATAACCTAGTCACATGCACTTACTAATTAGTCATTTGAATAAACCATTTTATTTATTATATAAACAAGTTGATTCAAAGCGTATCAAGAAAGGAAATTAAGTCGCTAAGGAACAACAGGGGTTTGGGTGTTCCAAGGTCCACAATCAATATCAAAATGCACCAAAGCCATTTAAGGATTTATGTAGATCATTATAGTATTTATTAAACATGGAAAAAGGCATTTAAACATATTTAAATTAATTAACTAATTTAGAATTATCAAAATAGTACCAAACATTTTGTTAAGGCAGGTATATGCATGTAAAGCATACACAAAAAGTTTCATGATTAAAGGATCAATATTTTTATTTATAAAAATCATATAAGGTTCATTTTATAATTAAAATAGGTAATTTTTAAGCATATAAATGCTACTAAAAATGCTTAACTCATATTTTTCCTAGATAGAGTACATGAAAACAAAGCTACACAAATTTTTTCATAATTATCTCATACTTCTATATTTAGTTATGAATTTTGCAAGAAACTGCACATTTTAATATTTTCTAAAAAAGATAAACCGATGAAAAACATTTTACACCGACTCCTCAGCTACCCCCAGCCACAGACAAGTGGGACCTGAGTCAACCCTGACCTCGGCCGCCTTGACCGCGGGTAAGTCGACGGGTCGGTCGCGTAACTCGTCGCTAGTGTGGTCTCCGGCGACGGTGAGGACACCTACACGCTTCACACGAACTCGCGCATCGACCTAGGGTGCCGGTTGAAACTCTAGGGCACCACCGTGAGCATGACGCTGGCCACGATGAACCGGTGGCACTCTGGCATGGCAGAGAAGGTCGACGGCGAGCTCTCCGGGCATGGGGAGACCACCCCTACATTCCCTACACTCACGCGAACATGTTGACGCTACTGGTTCAACAGATTAAGACCTCCCATGTACTCGACCTTGGCCATGGCGGACAGCGGAGCTAAACTCATCAGAGCGGCGACATTCTAGCTACTCTGGCGTGGTAGAGATAAAGCAGGCGGCATGGTTAGGATCAGGAGCACACCGCGAGTCTTCTGCGCTAGCTAGTTGAGTTGGAGGCGACGTGGATGAGCACACCGACGGTGAGGATGAGCAGACAACATGAACCCGGCATCGTGGTGGCGTCCTGGTGTGACCTAAAAGTGAATGGTTCAACGGTAAAGTCAATGAGCACCCCAACACTTTAATAAAGCTAGAACATCAAGTGGATGGGCAAGAAGTGCTTTGGAGGAGCCTAGCCACGGTGATGAGCCCTCGGCGGCCATGGCGAATGGCATAGAGAAGAAGGCGACGCACAGGCGATTGTGGCAGCAAGATGCGAAGTGAGCAAGCTTAGGCGATACGTAAGTGTGAGGCGGCGTTGTGGGTGTGGTCAATTGGGTGGACGTCAAGCAGGCACAACGAATCTGACCGGCGAGGTGAGCTCACGGTGGCAGAGCTGAGGGAGGAAAAGAGAGAGATGGCGACTGGCTAGGTGATTTAAAGAATAGGGCGAAGCATCGAGGCTAGACAGCAACTGCTTGCGACACGACTAGCAAAGTGGGTGCATGTTCACGCGTGGGGAAACAACGCGAAGGCAACGAGCGACCATCGATGGTGAAGCTGCTATGTGGCACGTGCTACTGTTCATGCCCGATAGGGCATCCACTCTACGAATAGAAATTGCTCATCTAATCGAGATCTACAACTTTGCTTAAATGACTGACCCCAAAACATCAAAGATTCTGAAGGTTTGGACTTCTAAAAACAGGTACAGTGAAACTAAAACTAAATCTAGTTTCAAGGTTTTGAAAATAGTTTTTGATTAGCTAACTTTGGTTAATTAATTAGAGACTGAACATTGATCAAACATCCAAAACAAGGACACATTATCAAAGTACAATCATCACTTCAATTCATGAAACAAGAGTTATACAAATTTTGTTCATGAAAATTTGTTTGATATTTCTCCAAATAGTGAACTTAATAACATATTTCCAAGACTTAGCCAAAAATGCAAAGTGAGGGAAAAACCGTATTAAATTCAGTCTTTGGAGTCTAATTTCAACATGTTTGACTTAGAAACACCATCATATTTTGATTCTACATGAAAGCACACAGTTTGCACTAAAATTTTACTTGTTTAAGCAAATTCTCACATATAAATTCACAAAGAGCATTTAACAAATTGTTTATTAACATTTCATGTAACATGTGAAACATGACATATGTAATATATGAAACACTATATATGCAACATAGCAAAGCTATAAATGAAACATCACTTATGCGACATATGAAAGATGTTATTGCAACATGAAATGCATTTATAGCATGACACTTGATGCTTATGCTTGATGATGCCCATGATCAGAATTTTAGTTTCTTTTTAACATCTAGGATGTTACATGATTGCATCTAGTGGCACTTGAGGATCATTGTGGCTACGGATTCTTGTTTCTCTTGGTGGTTGCCACCACCTAGATAGCTTGGATCATCGGAGGAGCTTCGGCACGTGTTGGTGATTGTTCGTGGCCAGCTCTAGCGATTGTGAGGGTTCTTGTACCTTTCCCGATGGAGAGCCGAAAGGTAACTCTAGTGGATTGCTTGTGTCATCGAGTAACCTCACTTGTGGGTAGGTTCTTGCGGTGTCCAATTGTATGGACGAGGTTCGTGCAACACCTCTTAGCCACCGAACCACCAAGTGTTGGTCGACACAACGGAGACTAGCGTGCCAGCAAACACGTGAACCTCGAGAGAAAAATCATGTGTCTCTTGTATGATTGGATGTCTCCCGGTGATTGGATTGTCTACATCTTGTGATTGGTTCATTCCTTGACAATATAATCACCTTAATCACTCCATTACTTTCCAGCAAACTAGTTGCAACCCTTGTAGAGCTAGAGCAAAATTATATTAGGCCATTTGTTGTAATTATCAATCGCTCTAGTGATTTGTAGATTTTCAAATAGGCTATTCACCCCTCTCTAGCCATATTAGGACATTTCAGAATTCTAAAGCATCTCACAAAACTGAAGCATCATGTGTTGTGCCTTCCCAACCAGCCAACACATAAGTAAAACATAGATCAAAATCTATGGCTGCCATTACATTTTGAGTTGGAAAGGACTTTCTACCACGAAACAAATGCTCCAAATCTTTAGGAACATATGCTCTTACATGTGTACCATCAATAGCTCCAATACAATCCTAGTTTATGTTTAGTAAAGTAAAAATTAGTTGGGCTAAGACAAGGCTACATAATTTAAATGTGAAACGAAGGTAGGGATAAACCTCACACCATAAAATAATGATCCCATCGATGGTTTTTGGCAATTTTGGACGGAGTTTGCAATGAGGGGGCCTAATAAATTCTGTTCGTAGCTCTCCAATGGCATGAAGGACATTGTTGAAATAGCGGCTTACTGTTTCTCCTGACCTTTCATAATTAGTGCCAACTAACCTATTTCTTTGGTTGTGCCCTACTATATTTAGAAACATAGCCACATGTTACTCAACACACATATGAGTGGTATCTTGAAGCAACCCTTGATCTCTAAAAAGGTTACAAAATCGATAGAAACATGCTCTATTAAGTCTAAGAATGTTTACACAAGTTGTATCATCCTTCCAAATCTTTGTATCTAGGTATTCTTGTCTCATTCTATCCCTTTCCTCAACTAGCGCATAAGTAATACCAACTCTACTAGCACGTCTTTTTCTTTTTCTAGACTGAATAACCGTGGCCACCATGAACAAGAACATATATGCAGTAGATGAACAAATTAGAACCTTGGTTCTCTGATCCATCTACAATGCAACAATCAAAGAAAGAAAAACAATATTCCCATGTCATGCTCAATCATAGACCAGAAACATGAGGCAACTTACTAGTGTTACAATGTAGGGAAATTTTTTTCCATTAGACTTTGTTGATGTTTTACCATATGAAGAAGCAAACATGTCTCAAGCACAAATCACATGATACTTGGTCAACGACTAGAGGCACATTTAACAAAAAAAATCATTGTGTTAAGGTTTGTATACCTTGGGCAAATCACAGATCTGCTGATGCAGAAGGAGGAAGAGCGAGTGAGCATGACACGCTTTACATTTTCGGATTGCTCTTGTTGGGGAAAATGGAGCAAGATCTAGCTGCTGCAATTGTTGGGGAAGAGGGAGATGTTGATGTTGATGGAGACGACCGGGATGAGGACAAAGCCATCGGACCTGTGCCGTGCTGCTGTCGCCAAACATAGGGCACACCGCCGCTGCGGGGGCCCATGCAGCGCCATTGCCATAGGGGCCCATGTTGTGCCACCGCCGTGACACCTAGTGTTGCGCCTATGCTGCCGAGCGCTGTGGCCGCGCGTCTACCGCCGGTGACGGATGCACCACCGCCACCGAGCTTTATTGAGGTATCTCCCGCTCACACCTTTTTCTGAGGAAGAAACGAGTCAACCTTAGGTGGTGAGGGTTGTGAAGAGCACGAGCAGAAGGAGGGACTGCCTCGGTCCATAGAAAAAAGTGGGATGGGGAGTCAAGGAATCTCGACCGAATATGCCAAGAGGGACGTCCCTGCCACTATATCGACTCTCATCCAAACACCCCCAATCCTAGGCCCATCCTATCCTGCCCCTACAAATCCCACTAACCAAACACATGGTTACTGAACTTGCGAGCTGGCCTAGGCAGCCAGCCTCTAGCCTCCCAATTCTTGCGTGTAGTCCAAAGTATTTCCCCACTCCCAACTATAGCGATCGCTTCCACCGTGCCGTCTGTGCGCACTAATTGCCTCCACCGTGCCATTCACCCACCATGGTCGCAGCGCGTTGCATGCTCGTGCCCAGTCTGCCTCGCTTCCATGGCCATCCCCTACGATGTCGTGACACCATCCCACCTTGCCTATCGTGGCTACGGTGTTCACTATGTTGTCACCACCCCGCGTGCCACCAGGAGGAGGTCCACGCCTGTGCTCATGTGCCTAGATCTATGTTGGGCCGTTGTTCTTGATGACCCCCTGACCTGACTGTGGGATATAGTCCCCGGGTACCCTGCAAGGAACGGCGAAGACCTAGTCTGACTAGGTTCTCTGTATGTAATCCTAGTAGTATTGCTACCTTGTAATCCTACTAGGACTCCTACATTGTAACCGATTAAGAATACTGCCCCTGGACTATATAAAGGAGGGCAAGGCTCCCTAGATCGACATGTTGTACAACATCTCAAACATACAATCCAATGCAAAGGCATCATGCTGAACTGGACGTAAAGACTATTACTTGAATACGAGGGCCCGAAACAGTATAAATTGCTTGTCTTCGTGTTCACCGTCAAGTTCTGCATAAGCTGAAGCCCACTAAACTCTATCCTGGGTAATCCCGTGACAGGTTGTTGGTCGTCGAACACCGATACCGACCTTGCTAGCTACCGCAGTTTCCCACTAGGTAGGTTGTTGTTACCGGTGACGTCGTGTTTCAAGTGTTTTAAACGTTTCAAACAGATGTTTCAAGTGTTTCATCTAGATGTTGCAAAAGTAGATTTGGGATGTTGCATATGTTGCAATGATAGTATACACATGTTGCAAGTGTATGTTTTCAGTGTTTCAGGTGTTTTAGACCTATGTTTCAAGTGTTTCAACTGGATGTTAGAGAAGTAGATCTGGATGTTGCATAACATGCATGTTGCAAGCATTTGTTTCAAGTGTTTCATATGTATGTTGCAAGTGTTTTATCTGGATGTTGAATATGTTTTGCAATGGCTACACACATGTTTTCAAGTTTTTCATACTTTTTTATAGGTGTTTCAGACGTATGTCATAAGTGTTTCAGCTGTTTCTGAGATATGTTGCAAGTGTTTTATTTAGATATTGCAAAAATAGATCTGATATTGCACATGTTGTAATGTGACCCACCTGCCATAGCTACTTGCTACAGCTGCTAGGGTGTCGTGCATGCGCATGAAAAGCGGAGGGGGATGGAGGCAGGGGCTCAGGCAGTCCCCCGTGCATGAGGGAAGCAAGAGAGCAGCGCCGCAGGCGTGGGGGGCAACACAGCAGGGAAGCATAGGGAGCAGTGGGGAGGAGAGGGGCACGGGAAGCAGGAAAGCACGGGGGAGCACGCGCGGGCGTCCTGTTTGTACGTGCAATAGGCGCTGGCGTGGGCGTGCAGCAAGCACGAGCGTCCGGACGCGTGCGTCCGTCTGGATGTCCGGGCGCTAACACTACCGTTCGTATATGTCATTCCAAGTTTCTTGGAGGGTCAAAGCATCTCAAGTGTGACCAAAATTAGATAGAGAATTTCAAAGATTTATGACATCAAATAGGTATATTATAAAAATATAATTAATGAAGAATCTAATGATACTTATTTGGTATCATAAATGCTATTACTTTATTATATAAATTTGGTCAAATTTAAAATGATTTGAATCTCTAAATAAATTGGAATGACTTATAATTTTAGACGGAGAGAGTACGCTTTAAAAATGGTGCGCAACATAGGATCATATAAACTTGAAAGGGTTGATTGATGGAGCAGAACTTATTTGTGTTAGGATGGTGGCAAAACAAAAGTTATCAAATGTTCCACCTGGACAAACAGGAATATAAGTTCAGTAAGTACAAACGAACATGCTAAACAGGACATTTCTTGTTTTCAGTATAGTTCATGGAGAACACACAATGCCCAGAAGGGATTTAACTTCATGTTTGCAATTCTGGTACAAAGTAATATCAGGCCATATTTTTATATAATTACAAAGAGGAAGGTAAAAAGATGGACATGTCAAGGACTTTACACCTTCATGGCAAGGCAATATATATCAGCCACCAAGTGCTTCACGAATTCATAACAAGGACTGTACACCTTAATGACAAGGACTCACCAAACTCAAATTTGGTTGCTCATACAAACATCACTCATGTGCCTTCCTTCTGTTGCTTCCCTGAAACACAGAATAGCAATAGATTTTCAGTAAGGGAAAAAATACTAAACACCAATACAGAGAAAGGACATGCATCAGATTTCAAGGTTCTCAATAATAATGCTGCACAAACTTTTTATATTATTTCAAACAATAGTAAAGGACAATGATTAGGAATTAGTTTCTTTCAAACAACAGTAAGCAGCTTTCTGGTATGTCAAAATTGTTTTTTTAAAGATAGGGGGGTTGTTTCGCACCTGTAATTTTGTCTAGCATAAAAGAAGGCGGTCCAGGCTTGAAAAGGTTTTGGCATGTCACAATCGTGTCTGTCATAAAATAAGTCTGTCTCAGTATTTTGCTTGCCAAATTCACTTGTCACAGGTCAGTTCTTTTTCAAGGAGTGTGACAGGTCAGTTCTTGGGCCACTGAACTCAAAGGTATGTGCCTTTTCGCATATATAGATACACATTAAAGTAGCTGAATTGTGCAAAGAATAGAGGAAGATCACTAGTAAATGAATGATAATCAAGGTCTGGGTTATGAATGCAGTTTGGTCAGGTTGTTACTAGTGACGTGTGACTGGACCAAGCATCTAATCACGCATCATTTATCAGAAGGAAAGGAAAAGGTAAAACAAGAACTAGTACTGTAATTAGTCAGATATAAATTCGACCATGATTCATCAAAATGTGAGAATAGTTTATAGCCAGGGTAGATGTGGTACTTAGGGCATGAAGGTTGGACTTACTGACTTGCCTCTCTGCTCAACCAACTCACCTGTTTGATCCTGCTTTCGAAAGTGCATCCTTTTACTTGGGCATTTGATACACATGGGTAGTTACTGATTGAGCTAAAAAATAGCCCAAACTAACCATGGTTGGTTAGCTAGTCGGCTAACTACTAGTTGAAGACTTATCTAGAAAATTAGCACACCTATCAGTCCTCCAGTTTGCATGCACTAGAACTATTCTAGGCTTATTTTTAGCTAGCTAGCAATTAGCCCTTCAATCCAAACAGGCCTAGCATGTTTAGAGCATCTCCAAGAGTACCCAAAACAGTCTCACAGTCCAGGAATTTTGGCAAGATTGAAAAAACTCAACTCCACCCAAACTATCCTCGCAATCTTTTGACACTTGGAAACAACTGTCCCCACGTGCGGATCTTCACAGACGCGTATCGTCGTGCCAATACAAGGTGGAAGGACGTGGGGAAGAAAAAAAAGTATGACAGGGTTCCTAATGTAAATGTGTAAGAGAGAAAGAAAGATGTGGGGAAGAAAAAAAAAGTATGACAGGGTTCCTGATGTAAATGTGTAAGAGAGAGAAAGTATAAACACTACAGCAGAGAAGGACATCACTGGCGGTTCAAAACCCCCTTTCACTGGCGGATTTTGAACTGCCATAACCAACTCGGCAGTGATGAGCTGATCACATCACTGCCGGTTATGCCAAACCGGCAGTGATAGCTCATGTATCACCGCCGGTTTGTGTTACAAACCGGCAGTGATACTTGAGCCATCACTGCCAGTTGTTTTAACCAACCGGTTGTGTAGATTATATTATCACTGCGGTTTTCTTTGAACCGGTAGTGATATACTTTTCACAATTTGAATTTTAATAATTGTTTTATTTTCATTTCGAGGGGAGGTGGTGGGGTGGGAGGTCGGGGAGGTGGAGGTGGTTGCTATCGATCAATTTGATATCGATGTGAAGGTGGTTGTTGATCAGCGACAATACAAACCCATCAACATTTATATTACAAAAATTTCAAAAAAAAACTTTAAGTATCGAATTAAGAGTCGCATTACAATAGTCTATCAATGTGGTCTCTTCCGTACTGCGCCTTGTACTTCTTAGTCCTCCCAATGGAGAATGATCCTTTCTTGGTCAATATCTCGTCCATCACAAACCTTGCTATCTCCTCTTGAATTCCTCTCATCTCAAAATCTAGCAACTGGTTGTGATTGTTTGCTTTGCGCTATAATTGAAGCAAGATGATATTGAGATGCACAAATGTAAGACAAAACAATAGAAATGGGATGCCTACGTACCATGTCATCTCCCTTATTTATTTTTGCGCCAAAGTATTTTAGCATTGCCCACATCACATAGAACCCGCATTCGTTGTTCCCCATCGGTTGATCTAGGGTCTTGAGATCCTCCATATACTTTACACTGAATGGGGCACTCCATTGCTTTTGCATCTTGCTATCGAGATTTTTTCAATTAGGTAATGCCTTCATTCTATGTTACATTGTAAATGAAGTGTGAAGACCGAGGACATTACAATATCCTATGTGATTAGAAAGTGTTGTGATATTGGGTTCACTTACTTATTCAGCACTTTGACTAGGGGGTCGATAAGAGAAAGTGGCTTTTTCTTTGAGTCTCACACCTCGATATGTGAATCTTCAAGATAGATATCTACGAGGATGAAATGGTTGCTGCAATCACAAAGTCCATGTTATTGAATGACATATCAAGAAAAGAAACACTAAAATAAGGGTCGAGAACACATACTCGCAGTTGTAGGGTAGGAGTACGTTTGTTTTGTTGTTTCTGGACATCCTTTCAAACTCAATCTTCAAACTTGTTGGTACATAGTCATCTTCACTAGGGGCGGTGCATGTTGTCTCATTTACAAATATGGGATCCAAGAAGTCTATATTGCTCAATTGCTTCTTTAGGCACCATTTTGCCATACACCTGCATAATAAACATATGATATATTCAAATACAAATCACGTAGTTTATTATAACGTTGTGAGGGTAGGGTACTTATATAGACCATATCATCAAAATCTGCGTATCGAGCGAGCGCCGTTGGAAGAGCTAAAAGAGGTGTTCATAATAAATAATATGCACCGTTTCTTCAGGATGATTAAAAACCAGTCCGGGAGGGACGCAAACTTCAAAACCAACACAGTCTCCGTTGGCAGTATCCAGGGAGTAATAATCATGCAACTGTCGCATGTATGTTGGCAAATCTCTATACTTTTGTTCGGTGGCGACCAAAGGATTGCCTCTTGAATACTTGTATGCGACCGTGGCTTTTTCAAAATCTCTCGTTCCGTAATACAACTCCGTGGCCCTCTCCATGGATATGCCCATGTTGTTGGCCAAGTTCTGTATCTCTAGCAATTCTTTGGTGTGTATTTCTCTAGCTCTGATTTGATTACTCTCTTTGTTGTGTTGCCTTTCAAATTCGGTCTGTTGTCTCCACTTAGGTAGACTGGCTATTCGATTAAAGAAGGCAACGGTGGCTTTCTTGCTTGGAGGCTCCACAGTCGGGTCCTTCATCTTACTCGTAATGCTAGCATCCACCTTCTTTTTACTTGTCTGGGGAGCATTACCAACCGAAACTGATGACCTCTTGTGTTGCGAGGTCGAACCTGATCGCACTTTGGATTTTTGCGGAGGAGGAGGAGGTGTCTTATCCTTTGGCTATGGAGGAGGTGGAGGAGGTAGAGGAGGTGTTTTCTCCTTTGGCGGTGGAGGAGGTAGAGGAGGTGTTTTCTCCTTTGGCGGTGGAGGAGGTGTCTTCTCTTTCGAGGCAGGAGAGGGAGAATGAGGATCTTGCAGAGAAGAGAAACCTCTTAGCGGCGGCGATGCCGATGATTCACTGTCATCCTCATCATCCGAAGATGGCTGCTCATCTAGCTTGATGAAGCGTTTGCGCCAAGCCACATGAGTGCCCAAGTTGTGAACAAGACGCGGCCTATCTTCCTCCACTGGGAAATCAATGTGTATCTTATTGTACTTCTTATCCAAGATCTTATCAATGCTGACCCTGGCATACCCGAGTGGCATTAGCTTGCCATGAATGATGCCGTATCCTCTTGGAAATTCTTGTCCGACCGCCACCTTGTCTTTTGTCCACTGCTGACGGATGTACAACCTGACATTAATAGGTCCAGTGATGTTGTCCACCGGATGAGGAGCATTGACCTCTTCTTCGTCAAGCATAGGGGTTGAGCCGTAGCTACTATGACCCTTGGGCACTGGGCTATTCAAAGTTAGGATAGGCTGTGGTTGTGTCGAACACATGGATTGCATAGCTGACATAACTCGTGCATCAACTTGAGCAGCTATCCGTGCTTCCATGCTATCTTCGATTTCCTTTCGAAACCTTTGGAGCTCTTCTTCTCTTTGCGTTCTAGCCCTCGCCTGGCTCCTATAGGATGAAGATTCACCTTTGAATGCTTTCACCCAAGGAACATTCCCAGCTCCTCTAGTGCGACCGGGGTGCTCTTTGTTTCCAAGTGCTTGTGTGAGCACGCCATTTTCTCTATCGGACTTGCGGTTACCTCTATTCACTTCCTCAGTTAAGGTTGAAATCCTCTGGAGGAGATTGCTGACGGGTTCACTACTGGCATTAAGGCTCCCGTCACTATTGTATTGTGCCCCCCTTGCGAGTAGGTAGTTTACTGATCTGGGCTACCAATCACTTGTCTGAGGCCTAACGCCGCGCTGCTCTAGTTTCTGGACTTCCATTTCCCATTCCGAAATCTTCCTTACATAGCCATGCGATCCTAGGCAATGAGGATCCTTTGCCTTAAGCGAGTTTGCTCTATTTCTTTCGCTTGATGCCTTGGCCTCTTTGGATAGCTTGTAAGCCTTGAACTCCTCCCAGAAGTCTCTCTGCTTGTTGTATTGACCTCCCTCAAAATTCGGTTCTCTGTCCTCCTTGATTAACTTGTACAAGGTTCCCTTGAAAGTCTTGAACGAGCGACCCATGATTTCCTTGGCCTTCTTCTTGACTATCGCCTCGTCATAGTCATTAGGAAAAGTGAAATACCCTTTCAACTTGTTCCAAACTAGCTCCTTCTCACTTTCTGGAACCCTCCATGGGTCATCCTCACGACCAGTCCATTTCTTGTATTTGATCGGGATAAAGTCTCTTACAAGTGCCCCGATGACACTCTTGTATGGGCCTAATGCTTTAAGAGGCTCCACTGGCTCCCCTACTTGGTCGAACTCAGAGATGTGCCAATGTTTACTTGTTTGAGGAAGCTTTGTTGCACCATGCTTAGTCCTGCTGGTACCCTCACCACTTGGCTCTTGCGGCGGAACCTGCTTCAAAATTCATAAATAAGTCCCTATCAAACTTATCTAGCGTGATTTCTTACTATCGCGTTATTAGGTATGACCTAAGTTATTACCTCGTCTCCTTGGTCTAGCTGCAGATAATGGCTAGGGCTCCAATCGTCCTGATTGTTACCACCACCATTAGTTGGATCCTGCGGCGCTCCTGTCGCAGTGCTCTCTGCTTGTGGGGTATCAGTAGTTCGGTGACGGGTGGTGAATTGGCGATGACGAGTCATGTTTCTGGACATGCATTTCGATAGGCAATTAAAAAAATAGAAACCTTATTTGCCTCTCAGAGCCGAGGGATACTACTGTCCTTCCATGTAGGCATATGGTAAGCCTGCTAGCAATCTATTCAAGGACTGCATTTTTTTTGTTAGAAACTAGCAGTCTATTATTGAAGTAACATGGTATAAGTTTTCATTATTTGACGGTATTCCAGATTAAACATAGAGTTATCTTTTGATAATATGTGCCCCAAGTTATTTGACGGTATTCTTTGGTTAAAGTGCCTAAAGTTTGACCAAATATATTGGTAAAAAAATTAATATATATGACACCAAATAAGTATACTACAAAAATATATCTTATGACAATATCAGGCTCCACATTCATATCAGCTATTAGAGCTTCTGCTTCCTCTAGTAGTCCTCCCCGTCCTAACAGATCAATCATGCAACCATAGTGCTCAAGTAGGGGATCAATTTTGTATACTTGACGCATTATGTCAAACAACTCTCTACCTTCTTCTATCAAGCCAGCATGGCTGCACGCTGACAAAACAGAAACAAAGGTTACACTGTTTGGAACTACCCCAGCTCTAAGCATGTCCTGAAAGAGCTCAAGAGCCTTCTTCCCATCTCCCTGGACAGTACAACATGAGATCATAGTTGTCCATGTAAAAGAATCCTTTGATTGAACTTCTTGGAACACAGAAAATGCCATCTTAATGCGCCCACTCTTTGCATATATATCCATCAAAGCATTCCTAACAATTACATTTGAGCTAGCATTACATTTGCTTCCATACCCATGAATGACACGCCCTAGATCGAGAGCACCAATTTCAGCACAAGCTGAGAGTACACCTACAATTGTGACATGAGTAGGGCGATGGCCCTCCAGTACCATCCTACCAAAAAGCTCTAGAGCCCATACAGGTTGTCTGCCTTGTACATGACCAGTGATCAGTGCTGTCCAAGCAACTACGCTCCTCACAGGAACCTGATCAAAGAATGACAACGCCAAATCCACACCAGCACACTTGATATAACCATGCAGCATGCTACCCCAGGTGACCTCATCTTTCAGAGACATTCTATCGAACACCTTCACCGCAGACTGAAACTTCCCACACTGGCTATACATATCGATCAATGCATTGCCAACTACCACCTCACGATCCAATCCAAGCCGGAAAATAAGGCCATGCACCGCCCTACCGACCACTTGATCACCAGCACCACTAGAGGCAGATAGGGCACCAACAACAGCAAAGCCATCAGGGCAGTGGCCAGCGGCAACAACACGAGCGAACAAGGATATAGCTTCGCGTTGGTGGTCTAACTTGAGATGGAGGGACATGAGGCTAGTGAAGGAGATAAGGTCAGGGTGGGGGATCACCCTCCCAGAAAGCAACATTGAGGTGGGCATTCTATCGAACACCTTATGGGCACTCACCGAGTAAGCAGGGGTGGCGCGCTCAACAGCGACGTGGAGGAGCTCCTCGCGGCGTCGGCGTAGCTGTAGGGGACGGCGGCATTGAGGAAGCGGTAGGGGACGGCGTCATGAAGGGCGGCGTCGGGCTGCGGCGGCGTGCAGTGCGTGTCGGGCGGCGGCGGCGTGCACTGGCGAACAGTGTCGAGCGCGTAAAATGTCGTGCACTGGCCTTGGAGCGCGCCAGCGCCTTATATAACTCACGCATCACTGCCGGGTGGTTATTAGAACCGGCAGTGATGTCCCATATCACTGTCGGTTCTAATAACCACCTGGCAGTGATGTCCCATATCACTGCCGGTTCTAATAACCACCCGGCAGTGATGTCTCATATCACTGCCGGTTCTAATAACCACCCGGCAGTGATGTCTCATATCACTACCGGTTCTAATAACCACCCGGCAGTGATATGGGACATCACTGCCGGGTGGTTATTAGAACCGGCAGTGATATTGATTATTTTTAAACATTTTGGGTCCCCAATTGATCTCAAATGGAAAAGTTATAAACAACAAAGTTGTGGAACTCATGAATGTCTACAACTTTTATTTTAGTCATTTCTCAATTTGAGAAAGTTTTATTAGGCATGTCTCATAAAGTGCTCTGTCTCACACAAAGTTATGTCACTTTGTTGGAAACATGGCATCCG
The DNA here is from genome assembly GCA_038087645.1 of Saccharum hybrid cultivar R570. NCBI lineage: Eukaryota > Viridiplantae > Streptophyta > Magnoliopsida > Poales > Poaceae > Saccharum > Saccharum hybrid cultivar. The sequence goes on from JAQSUU010000443.1 coordinate 18,211,580, forward strand.
TTATATCAACAAAGTTCCAAAATAATAGTGGTAGAACTCATCAATCTCTACAACTCCATATGATCTCAAATTCGATGCAAATTACTAAAACAACATTTCATTAAGGATTACATAGTTTATGATATTCTAACTATGATGGTCTCATCGTGATCACTCCGGAGGTAAGCAGGTTCATCACCCTCTTCAAGGATAGGTAGGGTAATGCCTGCCCCAAAAGGAGCCATTTCTTGATAACCTTTGTACTCTTCTTCGTCCGTCACTCCTTCAACACCGACAATCTTCCTTTTGCCTTGCATGACTACTTGTAGTCTTCCCTTTGTATTGTTATCCCTTGCATAGAAGATTTGCAAAACATCCTTTGCAAGGACGAAGGGGTCATCTTTGTATGCGGTCTTGGATAGATCAACAGTAGTGAACCCATCATTGTCGGTGTTGATTTCATCTAGCCGGACCCACTGGCAACGGAAAAGAGCGACCTTCAACTGTCGTCCATAGTCTAGCTCCCATATCTCATCTATGAAACCATAGTATGTTGCCTCCACCATGCCGTATTCATCGTGGGCGTCGAAACGAACAGCACTATTTTGGTTGGTGCTCTTTCCATCCTGTTTTTTTGTGTAAAATGTAAAACCATTTATATCATAACCTTGGTACATCATCACCGTAGTCGAAGGTCCGGGAGCTAAGAGATCTAGCTGACATCCCGTCACCATTCCTAGCCTGCAGCGTCGAAACCAGTCACCGAATTCCTCCTTATGTTTTTTCTCAAGCCAAGCCTGTGACCTACCGATGTGCTTACTTTACAGTAACTGCTTGTGCTCATTAATGTATGCCATCACACCGTCGGCCTGCTGGAGAACAGCGAAGTGTGCCTATCTGAAGGAAACCACTTCGACTATTTTGACAGCTTTCTCACCTATCGTTCCTTTGCCCCCTAGTCTTCCATTGTGACGAGATATTGGAACTCTGACCCGATTGATGTCCATATAATATGTGCAGAACTCAATGGCCTCCTCCGTTGTCCATCCTTCTACCATGCTCCCTTCTAGTCTGAATTTATTCCTAACATACCGCCTAAAAACTTTCATCAACCTCTCGAAAGGAAACATCTAGTGTAGGTACATTGGGCCAAGGCTTTAATTTGGTCCACAAGATGAACAAGTAGATGCACTGATATGTTGAAGTAAGTCGATGGGAAATGCATCTCAAGCCTACATAGAATCTCGGTTATCTCCTGCTTCAGCTGGTCTAGCTTGGCCCCTTCAATGACCTTTTCAGAGATCGCGTTGAAGAATGAACACAACTTTATGATTGGGGCACGGACCTTGTCAGGGAGGATACCTCACAGGGCAACTAGGAGCAGCTGAGTCATAATGACATGACAGTCATGGGCCTTCATACAACCATAGTTAAACTTAAGTTCTCTCATGTTAACTAGCCTCTTCGGGTTCGCACAGTAGCCAGTTGGCACTTTGAGATCATTAAAGAAAGAAATAAGCATGGCCTTTTCTTCCTTTTTCAGTGTCCATGATGCCACCAGAAGTTTCAAGTGGCCATCCTCAAGAGTTATTGGGTGCAACTCCTTCCTGAGGCCTAGGTGTTGCATGTCCAAGCGTGTCGCGAGAGAATCCTTTGTTGTTCCCTCGGTGTTCATCAACATGTTAAGTGCGTTACCGCACACATTTTTAGTTATGTGCATTGGATCAAGACAGTGACGTACACTCAAAAGTGGCTAATAAGGTAGTTCCCAAAAGATTGATTTTGTCTTCCAGATACTACCGGTTGGCGCTGGTACTGCACCTTCCCCCTTCCCAAGGACAACATCTATGAGTTTGCTTACTTGTTTAAGTATCTGTTTCCCATCTCGATACTTTGGAGGTCCACGTTTCTCAGTAGTCCCATTAAAATTTTTTCTATTCCTGCGGTAAGGGTGATCCCTTCGTAGGAACCTACGGTGTCCCATATAGACCATCTTCTTATTTTCTGGTAGATGTATAGCATTAGTCTCGTCCAAGCACTCGACACACCCAGTGTATCCTTTTGTCTTCTCTCCAGACAAGCAACCTCGCCCTGGCAGGTCAGTGATTGTAGCGATAAGTATAGCCTTTATCGTGACATGTTCTTTTTTGTACTCATCCCAAACATCCTTCACACCCGTCTCTCACATCTGTAGTAGTTCATCGATCACTGGTTGTAGAAGCACATCGATATCATTACCAGGTTGTTTTGGCCCTTGGATTAGTAGTGGCATCTGGATGTATGACTGTTTCATACAAAGCCAGGGTGGAAGGTTGTATATACATAGCATCACTGGCCAAGTGCTATGATTGCTTCTAACCTGGTCAAACGGATTCATCCCATCTGTGCTCAAACCTATCCAAAGATGCCTTACCTCTCCACCGATGTTCTTATAGAACATAGTGTTGATAGTCCTCCAGTCCGACCCATCGGCGGGGTGCCTCAACATTGTATCTTTCTTACGCTCTTCACCGTGCCAACGCAACAGTTTGGCTGACTTTGCATTTGCAAACAACCTATGCACTCGTGGAGCTATAGGAAAATACCATATGACCTTTATGGGCCCTCCTCTGGTCTTGCTTCCCTGATTTGACGGCCCTTGCTTGTATCGGGGAGCTTTACACTTGGGACACGCATCCAAATCTTTGTATTTTTCTCCATGGTACAATATGCAATCGTTGGAACACGCGTGTATTTTCTCAACCTCAAGGCCGATTGGGCAAATCATTTGCTTGGCCAGGTAAGTCTTTTCTGGTAACTCGCTACCCTTCGAGAGCAGTTTATGTAGTATACCTAACAAGCTATCGAAGCCTTTATCACTCAATCCATTCGTTGATTTGAACTCTAATAGCATGATATTGGCTTCTAGTTTGCTTATTGGGCAGGTCAGATACAATGGTGTTTTTGCATCCTTTCTCATGATCTCTAGTTTTTTCAACTATGTAGCACTAAGGAATCCGCCATGCACATCATGTAGAAACTGTGAAATGCCATCATTTTCCTCTGTGTCGTCAACTAATGTATTCCTAAACACATTATCATTGGTAGGCACAGGTACTGTGTAGCATTGGTAATCATCAATAGGCAGAAATGCGTTTAGGGATACGCTAGGCATGGGCACATCATCATTGTTTTCTTGTGCAACATTTTGACCAACCTCCCCATGCAAAGTCCAAATCGTGTAGTCTCTCATGAACCCCCTGGTAATCAAGTGCAATCGTATATGCTCCACGTCGCCCCATTTTCTCGTATTCTTGCAATCTTTGCATGGACAGAATACAGGCTGTGAGTCCCCAGCATTGGCTCTAGCGAGCTTGATGAAATCGTCGATGCCCGTCAAGTACCGTTGGTCTGTACATGACAGATCGTACATCCACCCTCGATCCATGTCTGCACAGGTAAAATGGGTCGGGCAGAGGAAACATAGGAAAGTTTTAATAAGAAACAATTATTGCACAATATTGAAGAACAATTATTCTACTCCATGCAACATAAAAATGGAGACACTAATTTAAAAAAGACTAAATTTGGAGACATGATCATGAATAACAATGTAGCTCCAAACAATGCCCATATAAATTAAAAATCGTAGCCCCATAAAAAATAATTATTGCACAATATTGTAGAACAATTATTCTACTCCATGCCACATAAAAATAGAGACATTAATTTAAAAAAATACTAAAATTGGAGACATGATCATGAACAACAATGTAGCTCCAAACCAGTGGCGGATGCAGGATGATAATCAAGGGGGGGCTAAAAATAATGGAGATGTTGATTTGCATGAAGATTTAATGGTGATTTGAGATTTTTGCTATAGTGTTTCTAGTAGTAAATCAAGTCATTAGGGGGGGCTAGAGCCCACCTAGCCCCCAGTAGATCCGCCACTACTGCTCCAAACAATGCATTGTTTGGTGACACATGGTTTAATTTGCTCATCAACATTGTAAAAGAATCTACTCTACTCCTAAGAACCAATTATAACATCACATACTAACAATGCATTATAGCCATGAATTAGAAAAGTGCTCTGTAGAAGAATGGAGAAATAAGAATGAGAATCAAGCATTATAGCCATCAAAACAAAGCTAATTAAGCAACAAAATCGAAGGAATGGAGGCTGGTTACTAACCTTAAAGCAAAAAGATCAAGCCATTCTTCCAAATCCAAGTGGTAGCTTCACGGATTTGGGCGACCGCAACATTGGAGGGAGTGGCCCAAACACGCGCCTCTGTTCTCGGGATAAAAGAGTGGAGGAAGAAGATGACGGCTACAACCTTTTTGTGTTGTCAGGCTCATCACTGTCGGTTCTATCCTAGAACTGACAGTGATAGAATCAAATCACTGTCGGTTCTTGGCTTGAACCGGCAGTGATAAGTGGAGTTGTCATCACTGCCGGCGGGAGGCACAAACCGGCAGTGATAGTTTTCATCACTGCCGGTTCTCGCACCCCCCAATTATTTTCTGGTTGTCAGAGCCTAGAACCGGCAGTGAAGGGTCATCATTGCCGGTTGTCCTAATTTCGGCAGTGATGTGGCCGGCACTGATGACTGAATCTGTAGTAGTGAAAAATAGTTGATATAATTAAAAATAGTTTAGAATTCCTGATGTAAAATTACCTTCCATCTTTTAGTCGTGAGATTTTGGAAACTATTGGAGTTGTAGCTTTTATGTTTTCCAATATATTTTGTAAAGGTTAGAAAACCAATTTTTTAGAGTATTTGTTAGATACTTTTGGAGATGCTCTTAGGTCAGCACTGCTAGTGGCATCCTATCCGCCTCGTGCTCTAGCTCCGGTCGGACCCGACAAAGCTAGCGAGAATGGAGACCAACCCCGACAACTCGACCCTAGCCTCTGGGTCCACCATCACCGCCTCTAGCTCAGCGCCCGTGGCGGCTGGAAAGAACCTATAGATGCCAATCATGCCATGGGACAACGGAGCAAGGTGCTGGTACTGGTAGTATGGCTAGAAAGAACCATTGCTGATGGAGAATGGAGAATGTTGCTATGTTACTTGGTTAACTATGCTGCCATTGTCTCTGCCTTGCTTTCACGACACCATTTTCTATGTTGTCACAGGGCCCTTTATCGCTACGTGCGTACCTACCGGATAGATCTGTCATGAGCATGCCTGTATAGGAAGTACTTTTTGGTTTCATTTGGTGCCTTCAAGGTCATACTTAGACCAGAAGTATTTCTAGGTGTGAATCCAATTTAACCACTTTTGTTGCAAAAAACTTTCATATAAATAGACTATAATAAAAAAATAATGAAGTTTTAATCTTGAAATATGTGTATGTCTTATATTTTTGGGTAGAAGGAGTAATAATTTGAAGAAAATGTTTTGGCTACTGCCACTACTCAATATATATTATCTTAAGTTTTACACAAGGGTCTCAAATTCTTAGGTACGGCCTAGAAAGAGGACAACATTGATATTTTCTTTAGTTTCCTTAGACCTCATTCGTTTAAGGTCGTTCCTGCCATGAATGGTTGCTAGACAAGGCTGCTTGTCACTTGTTTTAAGTAGCCACCTATTGTATGTCTACATCTCTTAGCATTACTTGTACTAGGTTGTCATCCCTAATGATGAAGCCAAAGATGCTCATTGGTATTACCTAGCATCACTACAAGAATGATACTAAGTAGTTCTTCATTATTTCATGTGACTATATATATATATATGAAAAGGATCTACAAGCGCACATATAATTATACCATTGTAGCACTTTACCCGAGAGTATTACAGGTATCATTATTTATATTTTACCGCAGGGAAGGTCTAGTATGGACATGTATTGATAACTTATAGTATGGATAGAGAAATCACTACTACACAACTGATCTTTCGTCGATCGCCCAAAATGCCTTTAGTCTCGGCGATTTCGGCGCCCAGGACTAAATAAGGCTTTAGTCCCGGTTGGTGTTACCATTCGGGACTAAAGGTCCCTCGCCAACGGCTCTGTTGTCAGGCGCTGTCGGGAGGGACCTTTAGTCCCGGTTGGTAAAGCCCTGCCTTTAGTCCCGGTTGGTGTCACCGATTGGGACTACAACTTTTGTCCCGGTCCGTGGCACCGACCGAAACTATAGGACTGGCTTTAGTCCCGATTGGTGTTACCAACCGGGATTAAAACCTCTCTCTATAAATTGAACCTCCCTTTTTTCCTCCCTGCCCGAGACCGAGCTTCCTTGTTCATGTTCTTGTTGCTTGTTCTTTCATTGTTCTTGTTTGTCTCATCTCCGGCGATCAATCCACTTCAAACGCTTCTACGCCGTCATCGATTTGTTTGAAAGGTTGCTAGCTTCATCCTCCTATGTTTTAGCAGCACCATATGTAAATCCATGTTGTATATGGCTATTTTATTTCATATTGCTAGCTCCAATCACTTTTCATGTTTGAATTTTTATGAACGATGCTAATTACAGTACCTAGAAAGTAGTATACACATATAATGTTTAGTTCTATTATAGACTTTTTTGGATACTTTTTACTTTAATTTGTTCATGTTCTCATTTTAAAATATTAAATAATGTTGATTCTTTGTAATTTAGAAACAAATTAATTTTAACTTTAAAAATTCTTCAAATTAATTTTATTTAGAGATCAAATTACACCTTTTAATAGAAAAATACAAAATTTATGATTTTGCTATCTTTTTATTAATGTCCACAAATTAATTTTATGAAATGATGAACCACTTATAAAATTTTGAACTCAATTAGACAAGGTCGTGCCACTCTCTTTTCTCATGTTGGGCTTTTAATTATGTGATGCCATATAATGTAGATAATGACACGACATTGGATGTACAATGCCGATCGCCGCTCCAACGAGTTCATTGAGGGCGTGCGAGAATTCTGCAGAGTGGTAGAGGAAAACAAGCGGGATGGTTTTATGTGCTGCCCATGTGTCGTGTGTATGAATTTGAAAGAATTTTGTAGCTCAAGAAGTATTCACTTGCACTTGTTCAAGTCGGGTTTCATGCCAAACTATATTTATTGGACCAAGCACGGAGAGACCGGGGTTATGATGGAAGAAGGTGAAGAAGAACAAGCGGACCCTGACGATGTTTTTGCTCAATATTGTGACTTCGCGATGGAGGAAGATGAAGAAGAGGCGGATGCAGAAAACAGTATCGCTTAAGATGACGATGCTCTTGGTGATGTCATTCGCGACGCACAGAGAGATTGTGAAAGTGAAAAAGAGAAGGCTAAGTTTGACCAAATGCTAGAGGATCACAAGAAGTTACTCTACCCGTCGGCCAAAGATGGGTAGAAAAAGCTAGGCACGATACTAGAGTTATTACAGTAGAAGGTAGAGGATGGCATATTTGACAAGGCATTTGGGAAATTACTGAAGATCCAAAAAAAGATGCTTCCGAAGCTTAATGAATTGCCCACCACTACATATGAAGCAAAAAAGATTGTCTGCCCTTTAGGATTACAAATCAAGAAGATACATGCATGTCCTAATGACTGCATCCTGTACCGTGGCGAGCACGAGAATTTAGATGAATGCCCTGTTTGTCATGCGTCACAGTACAAGATCTTGCAAGATAATCCCGGCGATGTTGAGGATGAAGAACGTCCGAAGATGAGAATCCCTGCCAATGTTATGTGGTATGCTCCAATAATTCCACGCCTAAAACGACTGTTCAGAAACAAGGAGCACGCAAAGTTGTTGCGATGGCACAAAAAAGACCGTAAGGTGGACAACATGTTGAGACACCATGCAGATAGGTCCTAGTGGAGAGAAATAGATAGAGAATTCACGGACTTTGCAGACGACGCAAGAAACCTAAGGTTCGCATTGAGTACGGATGGATTTAATCCTTTTAGGGACCAGAGCTCTAGTCATAGCACTTGGCCCGTTACTCTATGTATCTATAATATTCCTCCATGGTTATGCATGAAGCGGAAGTTCATTATGATGCCAGTGCTCATCCAAGGCCCGAAGCAACCTGGCAATGACATCGATGTCTACCTGAGGCCATTAGTTGAGGAACTCCAGCTGCTATGGAGCAAATCAGGAGTGCGTGTGTGGGATGAGTACAAACAGGAAGAATTCGACCTGCGAGCATTGTTGTTCGTGACAATCAATGATTGGCCAGCTCTAAGTACACTAGGAAAGAAAACATATATCAGCCAGGGTGATGATTCTTTCAATAAAGCGCACTACACAGTTCTTCGAAACTCCACTGTGGTGGTACCATATATTAAGAAACACATGGATTTTGTACGATCTGAGAATCCTGGGAAGAATGAGGCTTGGATTACGCGTCATCACATGGAAACATTCGGTGATTGGTTGCGAAAAAATGTCAGGGTGATAAAACTATTAGAGATGAACTGTATTTGTTGGCTAGGCAACCAGCGTGGCATGTCCTCACATACAAAGGGTACGAGATAAATGGAAATACATTTTACACCGTATCCTAAGATAAAAAGAGTACCAACCAAAACAATGGTGTCCGCGTAGATGCTACGGAACCAAATGGGAACATACACATATATTATGGTCGCATAGAGGAGATTTGGGAACTAGACTATGCACATAATTTTAAAGTCCCTCTATTCTGATGCCAATGGGTGAAGATAAACAGAGGGGTATCGGTCGATAAGGAGTACAGAATGACAATAGTGCACCTCAATAATATTGGGTATAGAAACTATCCATTCGTCCTTGCTGCTGATGTGAATCAGGTGTTCTATGTGAAAGACATGTCTACAAAACCCAAGAGAGGGAAACACGACAAGAAAAAAACCAACAAGCCAAAGCGCCACATAGTTCTTATAGGAAAATGAAACATCGTGGGAATTGAAGACAAGTCAGACGTGTCAGAGAATTATGAAAAGGATGAACGAATCCCACCCTTCTGTGTGGCCAAAGACCCAAGCATCCTGCTCGCTGCTGAGGACACTCCATGGTTACGGAATGATCATAACCAAGGGCATTATGTCAAGAAAAAGTTTACCATTGTGCTCGCTTGATATAGGTAGTGAACTCAAATTAATAATGTGTATTTGACATCTTGTGTAATATAATTGTAACATTACGAGTTGAAAATTCAAATTTGAGTGATTCAAACTTTGCTATATGTGGAAATTATGGATTTTCAACTACACTTTGCCAACACTTTTTCAAATGTAAAAATGGTCTATATATGAAATGTAGATCTTGATAAGTGAAACAATATTGGTATTCATGACTTTTCCAGTCGAGACCATCCAGGGTTCCGAAAACCGGTGTTTGGCTATGAATTCTTTCAAAATTTAAAATTCAGTGGTTCAAACTTTTGCAAATGAAAAGTTGACCATTAGCCAAATGTAGGTCTTGATGAGTGGAACAAACTTTGCATTCATGAGTTTTCCATTCGAGACTATCCAGGGTTCGGTCAAAGTGTGTGTTTCTAAAAACCAATGTTTTGACTTTGGTCAAACTTGGTCAAATGACTCATTTGATGACTTCAAATAAAAAATTTTTGAATACCAAGTTATTAGAGCTCATCAAGATCTACATTTGATACATGGACCATATTTTCATCTGGATAAATTTTAGCAAGTCCCAGGCACATGTTTTCAAAATCGAAGACGGGTTTTGGTCAAACTTGGTCAAATGACAGATTAAATGACTTGAAATAAAAAACTTTGGAATACCAAGTTGTTATAGCTCATTAAGATCCAAACTTTTTATATATACTATTTTTCTATTTGAAAAAGTTTAAATAAATAATACTCACCAAATCTTGAATCTCACACAAACTATATGAAACTATATGTGGGAATTATGGATTTTTAACTACACTTTGCCAACACTTTGTCAAATGCAAAAATGGTCTATATATGAAATGTAGATCTTGATGAGTGGAACAATATTGGTATTCATGACTTTTCCAGTCGAGACCATCTAGGGTTTCGAAAACCGGTGTTTGACTATGAATTCTTTCAAAATTTAAAATTAAGTGGTTCAAACTTTTGCAAATGAAAAGTTGACCATTAGACCAAATGTAGGTCTTAATGAGTGGAACAAACTTTGTATTCATGAGTTTTCCATTTGAGACCATCCAGGATTTTCAAAAACCGACGTGTATCTCTGAAAATTTTAAATTTTAAAATTTAGACAATAAATGTCGCGTATTTGGATAATCATTATTGAAGAAACAAAAGTTTAACGTCCAAATTACCCAAAAACAAAGTTTCTGTCGAAAGCCAATAATTTTATATATTTTAATTGCCCATTATATTTTTACATTAACACAATATTCATTATAAATACCATTTATTTTGGATAATATGAAATACTTGAAAAAAATTGTGTTTAGAATTTTTGTAATGCACAATAGAGTCAAACTAAACTAATGTGTATTTTTGAAAAAAAAAATTAAGATAAATATTTAATTTACTATGCATTTAGAAAGATAAAGGAAGAGGGCTCGAGGTGACTGCAGCATACTTAATTTACTGCAGTGGAGTCCTCGCCGCCGTCAACGCCCCGCGCACCGCTGAAAGCCCAAGTTTGGTTTTGGTAATTAATGACACGAAGTTACTAATGCCATGTGTTGAGTGTTTTGAGTTAGGCATAAGCAACATATGTGATGAAGGTGTCAGTGGCAAGGAGTAGTGGCCACAAGATCACAAAGAGATGGTGCATGGACATGAAATGATGATCATGGTGGAGATGCACATAATACGAAGGACATGATGATCAAGTGAAGGACAAGGATATAAGAGCGCAAGACAAAGGTATAACCATAGGGGTTTTCCATTTGCCGGTCTAAGATGAGTAGAGATGTGATTGACCGGGTTTAGGATACATAGCCGACTATCAAGAGGGGCAATCACAGTTAGCTCGGGAATCAAGTGCCACTAGATCATTGTCTTGAGCATATGCATTAGGATCTAGTAAAAGAGCTAACATAACGTCTTGAGAAATGATTGTGAAATGCTAACACACATGCACATGGTGGTGTAAACTTGGTGGTGTTAGTACATTTGCGAAGGCGGTGGAGTTTAAGCGGTAGAGATGGGTTTGGATTCGGCGCTTTTTGGAGAAGTGAAATACCTTTTTCTATTGCGCCGGAAGTCGGAAAAGAAACGGAAGCGAACGGAGGTCACAGAGGTGACCGGACTCTGAACCGAACGCGGTCTCTATATGACCGGACGCGTCCGGTCAGTGTTCAGCGTCTGCGCGTATTTCAGTTTGATGATCAGACGCGCAGCGTGTCCGGTCACTGATGATTGGACGCATCCGGTCGTCCAGGGATCTTACTGGCACTGTGACGTCCGGTCAGTTCAACAGCGCGTCCGGTCGTTGTTTCGTTGTGCGCCACTTAGGCCTGACCAGCGCGTCCGGTCATTTGCGGGACCAGCGCGTCTGGTCACACCCGGCGCGTCCGGTCAGTTTGACCAGTACGTTCGGTCAGTGTTTCAGAAATTAGCCGTTGCGTGACCGGCGCGTCCGATCAGTTTGACCAGCGCGTCCGGTCTGCGCGACCAGCGCGTCCGGTCAGTTTGACCAGCGCGTCCGGTCAGCGCGATTTCAGCTGTTTGAGTTCCTAACGGCTAGCTGCGTACCCCTTCGTTATAAATAGACGTTGGCCAGGGTTTGAGGGTAACTCTGGCACATTTTGACACCTAGAGACATACTTTGAGCTAGAGAACAACCCCTCCACTCATCTCTTTGCATAGTTGCACATCTTGAGTGAGATTGAGTGAGATTCAAGTGCATTGCTTGAGAGTTGCATTCTAGAGGCACTTGATCTTCGAGTTGCTGTGGATTTCTTGTTACTCTTTCGTGTTTCCCGACACGGTAGATGGCTTGGAGCAGCGGAGGTGATTGAGCTCACAATTGGAGATTGTTGGAGCCTTCACCAAGTATTGTAAGGGGTTCTTGATCCTTCCCCACGGGAGTTCACAAATTGGATACTCTAGTGGAGCTCGTGGCTTGGAGGATCCCCATCTTGTGTGTGGTTGTGTGGCGCCCGCGGAGGGCTCGACTCTTGATAGTCGATTAGCTCGCAAACCGATAAGTGGGTGTATCGCCACAACGGGGAGTAGCTTGTCGGGAAGCAAGTGAACCTCGGGATAAATTCTTGTGTCATTCTCTTCTCGAGGATTTCTCTTGTGTGATTGATTAATTGGTACTTCTCATCTCTTCATGGCGGTATAATCACTCGAAGCTCTTATCTTATATTACTTCTTGTTTATAGCTTGTAGTTGTTGTTGTGTTTAGTGAATAGCCTTGTACTAGACTTGTGTAGGTGGCTTGCTTAATTAGTTAGAGCTAGTGCTTTTGCTTCGCCACCTTTCGTACTAACTTGTGGTTAAGTAATTCTTGTAGAAGTTTTAATTAGGCTATTCACCCCTCCCTCTAGCCTATTTGGACATTACAAGTGGTATCAGAGCCGAGGCACCGTTTATTTGAGGCTTAACAACCTACGGTGAAAAAGAAATGGCTCAATTAAGCTTACACATCAACAACACCAAGAAGGCACCTCACTTTGATGGCACAAATTATGCATATTGGAAGGTTAAGATGACCGCACACCTAAAGTCAATCAATAGAGAAGTGTGGAAGGTCACCGAAACAAAATTTGAATTTGCTAATCCGGAAGCACCTACATCGGTGGAAGAGAAGAAGCTCCAATGTAATGACATTGCCATTAGTGCTCTTCATGAGGCACTAGATGACAAGACCTTTGAGCAAGTGAAGAACATTGAGATTACTCATGATGCTTGGGCCAAGCTAGAAGAAACATTTGAGGGCACCGAAGGCATAAAGACCGCTAAAGCATATATCTTGCAAGAAAAATTTTTAAGCTTCAAGATGCAAGATGATGAGAGTGTACCAGAGATGTTTCATAGGTTGCAAGTCATTGTCAATGAGCTCAAGGCACTTGGTGAGGAGGTCAAGGACAACCAATTCTCTATGAAGTTCTTAAGAAGCTTGCCCAAGAGGTTTGATACATTGATCACCGTGCTAGTGAGGACTACATTGAAGGATTCAACTCCTCAACAAGTATTTCAAGAAGTAATGACCGATGATTCATATCGAGAAGATGATGAGAAAGAGGAGTTGTTCAAAAAGAAGAAGAAGGAAAGTGAGAAAAAGGATGATGAGAAGAAGAAGAGCGTGGCATTCAAAGCCACCACATCCAAGGGCAAATCCAAGATTGAATCATCAAGTGATGAAGACTCAAGCTATTGTGATAGTGATGATATTGATGAGAAGATGGCTCTTTTTGTCAAGCAATTTGGGAAATTCATGAAGAAGAAGGGCTTTCGTGCAAGAAGGAGGAAGAACTCATCCAAGAAGAATGAGCATACCATGAGATGCTTTAGATGCCATAGCAAGGACCATCTCATTGCAAAGTGTCCTTATGATAGTGATGATGAAGATGCTATCAAGAAGGAAAGGAAGAAGCAAAAGAAGAAACTAGAGAAGAAGGAGAGCTCTTATAAGAAGAAGAATGATTCTCATGTTGCTACATGGGATAGTGATGATTCCTCAAGTGATGATGAGGATGACAACAAGAGCAAGAAGAAGGGACATGCTAGCATTGCCATCCAAGAGAAGGTCTCCCTCTTTGACATTCCATCGTGCTTCATGGCTAAGGCCGCTAAGGTATCATCCGACGATGAGAGTGATCATGATAATGTTAGTGATAGTGATAGTGATGAAGAAGAATTCACTAAAGATGAACTAATCACTATGCTAGAAGATTGCACTCAACATTTTAAAGAATCTAGAAAGGAGTGCAAGAGCTTGCTTAAGGAAAAGAAAAACCTTATGCAAGAACTTGATGAGCTTAGGGTATCTTATGAGAGTCTAAAGGTAGACCATAAGAAGCTTCAAAAGTCTCACACTAAGCTTGAAGAAGCTCATTCCTCTCTAGTTGAAAAATGTGAAAACATGCCAACCAATGTTGAAAAAGCTAAAACTTGCAACATAGGCATATAATGTGATATAATTGATGAATCTTTTCTTAAGCCTATTGTTGTTGCTCCCACTAACCCTTCATGTAGTGCATCTACATCATCCTCATCTAGTAGTGATGGTTTCACTTGTGACTCCACACTTATAGTTGAGAATGAAAATCTCAAGAAGGAGGTAAAAGAGCTCAATCACACCTTAGCTAAGGCTTATGGTGGTGAGGACCGCTTGCTTATGTGCTTGGGTAGCCAAAGAGATTCTCTCTACAAAGAGGGATTGGGCTATAACCCCAAGAAAGGCAAGGCCGCTTTTGCTCCTCACAAGACTCGTTTTGTAAAGAACAATGGTAGCTATTGCAAAAGTTGCAAGCAAGTTGGTCACATAGAGCAACAATGTATGAACAAGAAATCAAATGCTAATGTATCCTCAATTAAGTTTGATTCTTTCTATATGCTTACCAAGAGTACAAATGGTGTTCATGCTAAGTTCATTGGTACACCATGGATGGGCTCAAAGAAGAAAGCCATTTGGGTACCAAAGAGCTTGGTCACTAACCTTGGAGGACCCAAATAAGTTTGGGTACCTAAAAAGAATTGATCTTGTCTTGTAGGTCAATTACAAAGCCGGAGGAAGGCATTGGGTGCTTGATAGTGGGTGCACTCAACATATGACCGGAGACTCTTGTATGTTCAAATCAATTGATATAAGTCAAAATGGTGGTTTTGATGCTATCACATTCGGCAACAACAAGAAAGGCAAGGTCAAGGGGCTTGGTAAAATTGCTATCTCAAACGACATGAGCATATCTAATGTGTTGCTAGTTGAGAGCTTGGATTTCAATCTTTTATCGGTGGCACAACTTTGTGATCTTGGCTTCAAGTGCATATTTGGTAGTGATGATGTTGAAGTCATAAGTGTTGATGGATCAAATTTGATATTCAAAAGATTTAGACATGGTAGCTTATACTTGGTTGACTTCAATGATAGTGAGACACAATTGATATCATGCTTGCTTAGCAAATCTAGTATGGGATGGTTGTGGCATAGAAGGCTTGGTCATATTGGAATGAAACAATTGAACAAACTTTTGAAGCATGACTTAGTTAGAGGCTTAAAGGATGTCACTTTTGAGAAGGATAAACCTTGTAGTGCTTGTCAAGCCGGCAAACAAGTTGGAAATTCACATCCTAGTAAAAGTGAAATGAGCACATCAAAGGCATTTGAGCTATTGCGCATGGACTTGTTTGGGCCAACAACATACACTAGCATTGGTGGCAACAAGTATGGTTTTGTGATTGTGGATGACTACACTAGATACACTTGGGTGTTTTTTCTCTATGACAAGAGTGATGTTTATGATCTATTCAAGTCTTTTGTCAAGAGGGTGCAAAATGAGTTTGAGACTACCATCAAGAAGATTAGAAGTGACAATGGTAGTGAGTTTAAGAACACAAGAATTGAAGATTTGTGTGATGATCTTGGTATTGGGCATCAATTCTCACCAACATACACTCCTCAATCCAATGGTGTAGTATAAAGGAAAAATAGAACTTTGATTGATATGGCTAGATCAATGCTTAGTGAATACAATGTGAGTCATTCATTTTGGAGTGAAGCTATCAACACGGCTTGCTATTATAGAAACCGTCTCTATTGCCATGGGAAGCTTGGGAAGACACCATATGAGCTATTGAATGGAAGAAAGCCCAACATTGCATACTTTAGAGTGTTTGGTTGCAAATGCTATATTCTCAAGAAAGGCACTAGATTGAGCAAGTTTGAAAAAAATGTGATGAAGGGTTCTTACTTGGTTATTCTACCACAAGCAAAGCATATAGAGTTTGGAATCTCACAAATGGCACCTTGGAAGAAGTTCATGATGTTGAGTTTGATGAAACCCAAGGATATCAAAATAAAGCTCAAAACCTTGATGATGTGAGAGAAGATCAATTGTCAAATGCAATGAAGAACATGGACATTGGTGATGTTAGGCCAAGGCAAGTTGATGATGATGATATTCATGTGATCAACCAAAGTGTACAAATTGATACAAATCAAGCAAGCTCTAGTGGGTCTCATGATGAAGCTCAAGTTTAAGGTCAAACAAGTGGAAGCAATCAACTCCCAATACTTTAACCAACTAGCATTGCAAGAGATCATCCGTTGGATCAAATCATTAGTGGAATTCAAAGTGGTGTTCAAACTAGATCAAGACTAGCATCCTTTTGTGAGCACTACTCATTTGTGTCACTTGAAGAACCTAAGAAATTAGAAGATGCTTTGAAGGATTCCAATTGGGTAAATGCCATGCATGAAGAACTAAACAACTTTGCTAGAAATCAAGTTTGGAAACTTGTTGAGAGGCCAAAGAACTACAATGTGATTGGCACTAAGTGGGTCTTTTGAAACAAGCAAGATCAAGATGGCATGGTTGTGAGGAACAAAGCAAGATTAGTAGCACAAGGATACACACAAGTTGAAGGTCTTGATTTTGGAGAGACATATGCACCGGTTGCAAGATTGGAGACAATTAGAATCTTATTAGCATATGCCTGTGCACACAACATCAAGCTCTATCAAATGGATGTCAAGAGTGCATTTCTCAATGGCTACATCAATGAAGAAGTTTATGTTGAGCAACCTCCCGGTTTTGAAGATGACAAGAAGCCCGACCATGTTTTTAAGCTAAAGAAGGCATTGTATGGTTTGAAGCAAGCACCTAGAGCATGGTATGAGAGATTGAGGGACTTTCTCCTCTCTAAAGGGTTCAAGATGGGAAAGGTTGACACCACTCTCTTCACCAAGAAGCTTAGAAATGACTTGTTTGTGTTGCAAATCTATGTGGATGACATTATCTTTGGATCAACTAACCAAAACTTTTGTGAAGAGTTTGGAAATATGATGGCTAATGAGTTTGAGATGTCTATGATTGGAGAGCTTAGTTACTTCCTTGGACTTCAAATCAAGCAAGTAAAGAATGGTACTTTTGTAAGTCAAGACAAGTACATCAAGGACATGATCAAGAAGTTTGGATTGCAAGATGCTAAGCAAATGAGTACACCAATGAGCACTAATGATCAATTGGGTATTGATGATAGTGGCAACATGGTAGATCAAAAGATATACCGGTCTATGATTAGAAGTCTGCTATATGTCACCGCTTCTAGGCCGGATGTGATGTTTAGTGTGTGCAAGTGTGCAAGATATCAAGCTTCACCTAGAGAAAGTCACTTGAAAGCAACCAAGAGGATATTGAGATATCTTAAGGGCACTCATGATGTTGGATTATGGTTTCCAAAGGGGTCTAACTTTGAGTTGATTGGATATTCGGATTCCGACTATAGTGGTTGCAAGATTGATAGATTGAGCACAAGTGGCACTTGTCAATTGCTTGGAAGGTCTCTTGTTTCATGGTCATCAAAGAAACAAAATAGTGTTGCACTATCTACCGCCGAGGCCGAATACATTAGTGCCGGTAATTATTGTGCATAATTGCTTTGGATGAAGGCCGCCTTGAATGATTTTGGAATCAAGTTCAAGAATGTACCATTATTTTGTGACAATGAAAGTGCTATCAAGATGACTCAAAATCCGGTTCAACATTCAAGAACCAAGCACATTGACATAAGACATCACTTCATAAGAGACCATCAACAAAAGGGTGATATTAGCATTGAGAGCATTGACACCGAAGATCAACTAGCCGACATCTTCACAAAGCCACTTGATGAGAAAAGATTTTACAAGTTGAAGAATGAATTGAACATACTTGACTTCTCCAACTTGAAATGAGTGCAACCCCACATTCTTATATGACATGTCTCTCCTCCAACATAGCAAGGTAAAGTTATTTGGCATATCATTCATACTTTGCTAAGGACATATTTAGAACATATTGACATTTGCATGACAAATAGGCTCATTCATAAAAATCAAATGAGTTTAATGTTTATATGGTACCACTATTGCTTCTATGTTTGATTAATCTAGTGGTAGCATATGACATGTTTGTGAGCTTGCAAACCTAGTGTTGAATCTAAAAATGAGCTCATGATGTGTAATTCAACATGCTCAAGATAACCCTTATACTTTATGAGGTGTGAAGAAGCTTGTGCTTGGATCAAACCGAATTACATATTCTAGGCAAGTGATCTAGTTTGAACCATAATTTGGACTCCCTCATATTGATTGACTTAACTCTCACTAAAATTGGCACCTTTTTGGTGATTGTTGACAAAGGGGGAGAGAAAAGTCACAAAGATAAAAGGTTAAGTTACTAAGGGGGAGAGAATAGTCAAAGGGGGAGAGAATAGTCACAAAGAGGGAGAAAGATATAGTAAGGGTTACTAAGGGGAGAGAATAGTCAAAGGGGGAGAGAATAGTCACAAAGAGGGAGAAAGATATAGTAAGGGGGAGAGAAATTAAAATTGAGCACACAAGTAGGGGGAGCAAGCTCATGGATTATTTGTTGCATTTGTATGTGCATTAACATGATGAATTGTTGCATTGCAAAGCTTAAATTCATATTCATGATTGTATGGCGATTGCTAGAAATAGAACTTAAATGATGATTTGTTGAGAGTAGCTTTACAAGAGGTATCTAGACACCTTTGCTTATAATGTTGATCTCACGGGGTATTTTAGTATTTGTGATCTTTACAAGTGATGTATTACAAGTGGTGTCTAGCTACATTGATGCTAAGGATGGTATATAAAGGCAACTCCGATTGGTATCACGCTTCAAAGGTCCATTCTATATACCTTAGCATCAATTTGATAGTAGTAACTCTCCCAAAATTTAAATCCATACATATATGCACAATTGAACCAAACTCATGAAAGCACATATGTAGGGGGAGCTAATACTATCGAAATTGAAAATTGATTTCATTTCATATCTTTGTGATGGTTGTCATCAATTACTAAAAAGGAGGAGATTAAAAGCCCAAGTTTGGTTTTGGTAATTAATAACACCAAGTTGCTAATGCCATGTGTTGAGTGTTTTGAGTTAGGCATAAGCAACATATGTGATGAAGGTGTCGGTGGCAAGGAGTGGTGGCCACAAGATCACAAAGAGATGGTGCATGGACATGAAATGATGATCATGGTAGAGATGCACATAATACGAAGGACATGATGATCAAGTGAAGTAGAAGGATATAAGAGCGCAAGGCAAAGGTATAATCATAGGGGTTTTCCTTTTGCCGGTCTAAGATGAGTAGAGATGTGATTGATCGGGTTTATGATACATAGCCGACTATCAAGAGGGGCAATCACAGTTAGCTCGGGAATCAAGTGCCACTAGATCATTGTCTTGAGCATATGCATTAGGATCTAGTAAAAAGAGCTAACATAACGTCTTGAGAAATGATTATGAAATGCTAACACACATGCACATGGTGGTGTAAACTTGGTGGTGTTAGCACAATTGTGAAGGCGGTGGAGTTTAAACGGTAGAGAGGGGTTTGGGTTCCTCTCTCCCTCCCGCCGAGCTTGCGAGGCGGGATTCGGCGCTTTTTGGAGAAGTAAAATACCTTTTTTCTATTGCGCCAGAAGTCGGAAAAGAAATGGAAGCGAACGGAGGTCACAGAGGTGACCGGACGCTGCACCAGACGCGGTCTCTGTATGACCGGACGTGTCCAGTCAGTGTTCAGCATCTGCGCGTATTTCAGTTTGATGATTGGACACGCAGCGCGTCCGCTCACTGATGACCGGACGCGTCCGGTCGTCTAGGGAGCTTACTGGACTCTAATCGGACGCTGGCACTGTGGCGTCCGGTCAGTTCAACAGCGCGTCCGATCGTTGTTTCGTTGTGCGCCACTTAGGCCTGACCAGCGCGTCCGGTCATTTGCGGGACCAGCGCGTCCGGTCACACCTGGCGCGTCCGGTCAGTTTGATCAGCGCGTCCGGTCAGTGTTTCGAAAATTAGCCGTTGCGTGACCGGTGCGTCCAATCAGTTTGACCAGCGCGTCCGGTCTGCGTGACCAGCGCGTCCGGTCAGTTTGACCAGCGCGTCCGGTCAGCGTGATTTTCAGTTGTTTGAGTTCCTAACGGCTAGCTGCGTACCCCTTCGTTATAAATAGACGTTGGCCGGGGTTTGAGGGTAACTCTAGCACATTTTGACACCTAGAGACATACTTTGAGCTAGAGAACAACCCCTCCACTCATCTCTTTGCATAGTTGCACATCTTGAGTGAGATTCAAGTGCATTGCTTGAGAGTTGCATTCTAGAGGCACTTGATCTTCGAGTTGCTGCGGATTTCTGGTTACTCTTCTGTGTTTCCCGACACGGTAGACGGCTTGGAGCAGCGGAGGTGATTGAGCTCACAATTGGAGATTGTTGGAGCCTTCACCAAGTGTTGTAAGGGGTTCTTGATCCTTCCCTGCGGGAGTTCGCAAATTGGATACTCTAGTGGAGCTCGTGGCTTGGAGGATCCCCATCTTGTGTGCGGTTGTGTGGCGCCCGCCGAGGGCTCGACTCTTGATAGTCGATTAGCTCGCAAACCGACAAGTGGGTGTATCGCCACAACGGGGAGTAGCTTGCCGGGAAGCAAGTGAACCTTGGGATAAATTCTTGTGTCATTGTCTTCCCGAGGATTTCTCTTGTGTGATTGATTAATTGGTACTTCTCATCTCTTCACGGTGGTATAATCACTCGAAGCTCTTATCTCATATTACTTCTTGTTTATAGCTTGTAGTTGTTGTTGTGTTTAGTGAATAGCCTTGTACTAGACTTGTGTAGGTGGCTTGCATAATTAGTTAGAGCTAGTGCTTTTTCTTCGCCACCTTTCATACTAACTTGTTGTTAAGTAATTCTTGTAGAAGTTTTAATTAGGCTATTCACCCCCCCCCCTCTAGCCTATTTGGACCTTACAACCGCCACGCCGAGCACCGCCCCGAGAACCTCCCCGAGCACCGCCGCCGCTGTACGTCGTCGCACACGCGCGCCCGAGCTCCCCGGCGCCTCTCGTTATCTTCTTCTTGCGATGAGCCGTGCGTCCTCTGGCCCCACGCGTCCTCCGGCGAGCCGAGCGCGGCGCCCTCGTCCTTACGGGGCCGGCCGGGCCGCCCGCTGCCGTCGCCCGCGCGCGCGTCGTCTCGCTCGTTGTCTGGGCCGCCGCGCCGGGTCGTCTCCTGGTCCACGCGTCGTCTCGTCGTCCGCGCGTGCGTCGTCTCATCATCCGGGCCGCGCAGGTGTGGCCACCGCCGGCGCGTGCGCGCGGCCCACCACCGGCCCCAGCGCGGCCGCCCCATGCCGACGACGACGCCGAGAGAAGAAAATGCAAATGAACACTCCAAAATTTATGAAAAAATGCAACTGAACACTCCAAAATTTATGAAAAAAATGCAAATTAACACTCCAAAAAAATGCAAATGAACACTTCAAAAAAAATTTTGTAATGCATATAATAATTAAAACACTTATTTCGGATCATGACGCGCGGCAGCGCGCGCGCCCTCCTCCTTCTCCGCACCCTCCTCCACCGGCCTCGCCTCGCACGCGCGGTGCCACCGGTGTTTGCGTCCGCCGCCCTGCCGCCGTCTCCGCCGCCGTCGAAGACAGAGAGAGGGAACGTAGGGAGAAGAGAGAGGAGGGAGAGAATAACGCGTGGGACCCGCACGAAAAACATGGAAAATATACATTACTAAAAAAATGATGTAAAAAAAGAAAAAATTTGAAAAATGCATTAGTATATAATAATTATATATTAATTAGTATACATATAAATAGTGATGTAATAATTAATATTTAGAGATAATTAGGGACACACACTAACACACATATATATATATTAATAATGTGATATATATAAATGTGATATAATATTTCATATGTACAAGCTGCACGAGTACTACTTGAGATTCTGTGCACAACATCAAATTGAATAATATCTGAACGTCCAAGTCAGAGGCCGTCACTACTTCTGTGGAGATGATGTCATCTGGGTAGAGTTTAGTGAAGTACATCAGCTTCTCTATATAGATGCTCTCGACAAATCTCTCCTAAGCTGCTACTGTCTGTAAGTGATTCTTCCTTTTAATCAGTAATCCAACTCTAGCATATGTACGTATTCGTAATCACTATGCTCACGATGTGCAGACACATGATGAGAGAACTTAGATTGAAACAAGACGATCGAATTGGTTTTATCGATCCGTATGTCGTGTACAAGGACACAAAGACTAAAGATCCATTCAATCTGAAGATTAAGGAAATAGAGAAAAATCTCCGGAGGTTCTTTTATAACCAAAGACATAAGGAGTTGATACTCTTCCCTTGCTTCAATTTTTTATTTTTGTTTCATGTGATTTTTTTTATTATTCTTCCCTTGCTTCAATTTTTTATCTAGCGATCCCTGTATTTGTTTATAGAGTCAACTTTTTTTTATAACAAAAATAAAAAAATTGAAGCAAGGAAAGAAAAACAATAAGGAAAGGAAAGGAAAGAAAAGAAAAGAAAAAAAGAAATATAAAGATAAAGGATTTACAAAATGAAAATAATAATAATAAATCACATAAAACAAAAAGAAATAAAAATAAAAAATAATGAAGCAGAAAAAGGAAAAGAAAAAGAAAAAATGAAGCACAAAAAGAAAAAAGAAAAGAAAAAACAAAAAGAAAAGAAAAGGCACAGAAAAGAAATGAGAAGAATAAGAAAAAAAGAAAAAAGAAACTGTGCGTACCTAGAGCCTAGAGGGCGGGAAGCGTCGTTCAGCGGAGCTCGGGAAGCGTCCTTCGGCGGAGTGCGGAAAACATCGCGCGTAAAGCGTCGTTCGGCGGAGTGCTCGGGTCCGATTGTCCGAATGTTCGGACCCAAAGAATTCCGCTTAAGTTGAGTTGGGGGAGCATAGTCGTCAACTCGTCATGGGGAGGGGTTTCTATTGCCAGAAAAAAAAAAGAGTCGTTCTGTAACAGTGGGGCATTTGCAAATTTGTCACCTCTTTTTGCAAGAATGGGCTCCAGTGACAGTTTGCGTTTTCACAGTTTGTAAAGTTTGCGCAATAAAGCAGTGGGAAATTTGCAATGTTCACTTCTCTCTCTCTCTCTAACTCCAATGTCCACTTGTCCAATTGAGAGAAAAAAAATATCAGAGCTGAGATGCACTTGGGCCGACGTAGGCTAAAGCTCTGGGGCTGAGCTGAGCTGCGATTGGGCGGCGAAGGTTGTTTGTGCGCGGGAGCGAGCTGGGCCTGGGCGGCTGAGGTGTGCGCGAGACGAATTAGGCCCGGTCCTGTGTCCTCTACGGCCATGCTGCTAAACCCCACTAAAAACACGAGCACCCTCGCAAATCAACGCTGAATCCACCGATCAAAAAAAAACATGCTTGCACACTTGTGCCGGCGGCGGCTCACCATCCCCCACTCTCCAATCCTCGCCGCCGCCGCCAGCGGCAAGAACCCCATCCACTCCAACCACGCGCGCGCCCTCCTCTCTCAAAGCTACTCCTCCTCGTCCGCCGTCGAGGCGGCGCCCGACCGCAAGCCCTGCCCCACCAACGGTCTCCTACCTGGTTTCCTGCGGTGTCTCCCCCACCGTCGCCGCCGCTCGCAAGATCCGCATCCGGGACACGGCCCGGGCGGACGCCGTTCGGGCCCTTCTGCGCGAGTACGGCTTCTCCGACGCGGATATCACCCGCACGGTGCGTATAGAACCGCTGCTGCTCACCTTCGATCCCGACCGTACCATTCGCCCCAAGCTCGACTTCTTCCTCTCGCTCGGGATCCAGCCCCGCTTGCTCCGCACCGAGCCCCACATCCTCGCGCGCAGCCTCGACAGACACATCGTACCCTGCGTCGAGTTCCTCCGCACCATCCTTGGCTCCGATGACAACATCCGCATCGCCGTCTCCCGCGTGCCCCGCGCGCTCATGGCCGACCTCGACAGCGCCATGCGCCCCGCCGTCGAGGCGTTCCTCAGCCAGGGTCTCTCCAAGGAAGCCATCGCCAAGCTTTTCATGATCCATATGGGAATGATCAAGACATCGACCGAGCGCATCCGCGAGGCCTTCCATGACCTCAAGGCGCTCGGCTTCCGCGTCACGGATACGGGCTTCCTCTACGCCTTCCGCGTGATTTGCAGCCTTAGGAGGGAGACGTGGGCGCGCAAGGTGGCGCTTTTCCAGAGCCTCGGGGTGTCCGAGGCTGACCTGCTCAGAGCGTTCAAGACGCAGCCCACCATACTGCTCGTCGGAGAAGAGACCATGAAGAAGAAGTTCAGGTTTTTCCTGGACGTGCTGAAGGTTGAGATAGATGATGTGATGGCGCAGCCACTGGCTCTGGCGTTGAGCTTGGAGAAGAATATCATGCCAAAATGTGCCGTGCTGAGCGTGTTGATGAGGGAGGGTAAGATTGAGCGGACACAGAACTTGATTACCCCACTGCTTTCCAATTCTAAGGTCTTCTCGCAGAGGTATGTGTTGAGGTATGCTAAGGATGTGCCTGATGTTGTTAAGGCATTTGAGGGCAAGATTAAATTTCAAGGGTTTGGCCGTCTGGAGACCAGAAGTTAGGACTTTCGTGGCACTGAATGACTGAAGCCCAAAGTTCAGTCTTCCGAAATCATGCTTATGTGTTAGAGGTAAGGCTATATAGCAACATTTTTAAGAACAATGCACGTTTGCAATTGTAACCTTGTTCCATTCATACTCATAATGAAATGTCCATTGTCATGTTTTTGCATTTTTTATGGTCCCTATGCATCCAGGAAAATGGACATTGTGATGTTCTCAGTTGTAGTTGATCTAGCATGTGTAACCTGACAATTCTTAAACCATGCTGTGATTCATATGCTTATGACCTGGATGGAGTTCTTGTTCATTTTGAAACTCTGAATCATTGTACTGCTCTGCTGAGCGGAAATCCTCATATTACTGGAAGTTGTCTGATTTCATCTCTCCCTAAATGTAATATGCACCCTATCAATTTTGTTTCAGCTGGTGAGAGAACTATGTAAATGATGTGCAAGTCTTCCGGATATGTTATGTGGTATTTGAGTGTAGTTATAAATCTGAACGGATCACATGGGGAATCAGAATATTTGTAACTGGAGACAAAATCTCAATCTTTTGAAATGAAAATGGTTAGGCTGCAACATCTACCATTTGCAGACAAATTTGTTGTGACACAGAAGTCCATTATTTTTTTTTTGCCATAATTTCTGATGTGGTTTAATTTCAATGCATCTTCTTGAATTTTTTGTGGCCTCTGTGCATAAAAAAACATTAAAGACTTGTTTGGTTGTACTCATATTCACATCAATCCACTTGTGCTGGAGTCGTTTGTGGTGAAAATTAGTTAATTTTCCATCCTACTCCACCCAAATACATGTGGATTGAGGTAATGCAATCAAACAAGGTCTAATATGTGATGCTCTATAGCTCAGGCATTCAATTCCATGACTCTCATTCATCTGGATCTGCGTATGCATCATGCCAATTCTTCTTCCATTATGCCTTAACTTGTATACTGGTCGCTGGAATGTACTTATTAGTAAGTTTTTGTTTGTGCGCTGTAATGGGACAACAATCATATACGTAGGGTTGATTTATGCAGGCAAATAGTGTCAAAGAAATCAACTCAACGTTCTCTGTTTTATAACACCATATAGATCAGTATTTATTATGGTGTTAGCCCCGCAAATTCAAATGATACTTACAACAGAAATACATTGCGATTGCGAGTCTAGCAGACTGGGCCTGTTAGGCTGCCGCTGAGCCTCTTTTTCTACAGTTATGTAATTAAAAAAGAATGAGTTACACAAAAATATGTGTTTATGGTCATGGATATTTCATCAAAAAAGCAGTTTGAAAACAGTCAACTTTAGCATGCATATGTGGCAGAACCGCCCGATTTAGCACGTTTTCGGAGGCACTTGTCTTCCATTGGACACTCAGCACTATGAAAGGGAGCTAACTCGAGCAGTTCTGTCGAGCACACCCAACGGGAGAACTCGAAACAATTCACATTTTACATCCAGGATCCAATAATGAGTACAAACTTACAATACTTAGTCTATTTTATACAATATAATACTTAGTCCATTTTATACAACATAGCGTTTCAGAAATTATTTATTACAATACCAGAGTTCAGAGTGCAATAAATTAAACAGCGGAATAAAAATAAACATCTAGCGGTAAGGTACAAGGATCCGGCTGTGCCCACCAGAAGAATCCTTCACACAAGACCTAACTGCTCAAGGTGCACTTGCAACAAGGATAAAATAAACCCTGAGTACACAATATACTCGCAAAACTTATCTGACTAGAGAATATATTTTCCGACTCTCAAGGAATATGATAGGCTTTATGGCTTGTAGGTTTCTTATTTGCGGAAAGCAATACTAAGAGTGTGTCCTTAGCTCCTTAGATTATTAGCGGCCATGTTTAATTTATTATGCAACATTCTAGGTAAGCACATATTCTAATTTTCAAGCAAGGGTTGAGCAATCAGAGCCATTTTCTCATATTTCATATGTCAGTTCTTACTACGGTGTCAGATCGTAGTCAAGTCGTACTGTCACGTAGAAATAACGATTCGCGAATCAATGCGCCCAGTTGGGTATCAAAAAATACATGTCTCACTTGTACCCCAGGCACAAGTGAAACCAATCCGTTCCACTCCTGTCAAGGATTCCAGGTCTCCGTCCAAACTTGGACTCCAAGCCCCCACACTTGGGCCCCGGCTTCAATGTGGTGCTTAGACCTCCACCTGTCCCCGCCTCCCATCAGTCGGTCCGGAAAGAACCAAAACCCACGACAAGAGAGTAATAAGCCTTCCCGTTCCCATAAGCAATTATGTGCTCGGAATAATAAGTCTGTGACTTGATCAGAGTCCAACAACGGGCGGTCCTTAACCGACATGGACAGGGAAACAGTGCAACCAAACTATACCCCATGGCCGCGGGACACAACCTGTTACACCCACTAATACCCATAACAAATCCCTGTCCGATCATCATTTCATTTTCCATCATTTTACCATGGGGATTATAATAATGACAACCACCTATTATGAGTAACGACAAGTTACTCACGCTACCGATAAACTTAAGCAAAGCAGCTACGCGATCCTACACTAGTAAGATACATAGATAGATATATGCATGTGGATATCATAAATTCCTGCAACGTAAATGCACAACATATATATATACACACACACACATAGTGCATTTTTCCTACACACGCGTGTAGTTACTCCCATCTTTAATTAGGCAACATATCAGGTGGAAACCACACCCTTCGTGAAAACCCATGTAAACCATGGCAAAAAAATTCATATAAATTCACCAAAAAAATCACATATGTAGATGATATGATGATACACAACCTTGTAAAATATCTTGTCTAAACTCGACTTTGTTTGTGAGATATAAAAATAATAAATTTCTAAATTTGTTATTTTTAAATTTATTATTTTTATATCTCACAAACAAAGTCGAGTTTGGACAAGATATTTTACAAGGTTGTGTATCATTATATCATCTACATATGTAATTTTTTGGTGAATTTAGACGACTTTTTTTGCCATGTTTTGTACGGGTTTTCACGAAGGGTGTGGTTTTCCACCTGATACGTTGCCCTTTAATAAATCATATTGTGTATGTGTACATACTAATTTATCAGTTCGAGTATGTTTATATACTCAATTTAAGATACTTTAACTCTTACTACGCGAAATTTCTTCATAAGATCCCATACTTTTTAATATATTACTGAAATGTCACTATAATATATATAAAATAAGTATAACAATATACTCTACGTATACTTGCATACTTGACGTACATACTATTATAGATGGTCTAGTATGATCGTATACTTCATCTACATACACTTCGTCGGGTCATATATACCCTGAATCTAGAGATATACACATAGGAGTAGCTACACACGCGTGTAGAAAGGAATTTCCCGATATATATAATGATTATCAAAAATACGGGTTATGCACCGGGGCTTGCCTTGAGCAAGTGCAGCGTCAGTGGTGTCAGTCATGGGCGGCTCCAGGAACTCCTCCGGCACAAGGATCTCCTCCTCGTACTCTTCGACGATCTTCTCGTACTCTTGATCGTCGACGGTCATGAACTCCACCACGTCGTTCTCTACATGCATGCGATAATGATGCAACATTTAGTATTTAAGCAACCGTAATTCTTAAAATGCAACACACATGCTAAGATACTAAGCTAACTCTAACGACTAAGATAGCAAGTTATCGACCGTCTTCATCAAGCACGATATCGACTCACCTTACAAATGCCTCTTTATACAAATCGATACTATTCTTTTTATCCCTATTAGTTTTAATGGCTATTTGGCTACCACATGAAATAGTCTAATCTAGCACTACTAAATTTACAAAAAGCACATGATAATACTACACAGCTACTGTGAAAATTTCACGATCAAAGCTACTACCAATTTGCCACCAAAATTCCTACAAAAATTATCCTAGTAATATTAAGCCTTTCCAAATGATTTAATATCTCTCGACATCATCACATAAACATATCAAATAATTATACAGTCAGGTAGATCATGAATTTAGGAATTTAACTAAAGTGACTTCACAATTTTTGGACATTTACACGAATTGATATCAATTATCAAAGTTCAGCTCAACAACTAAATTATAAAATCATTACTTAATCCACTAGAAAAGGAAAACCCATTGCCTCGACACGGCCCGCAACCATGCAAGCGCGGCCCACTCACACACGACGCGCGCGCGTACTCGCGGCCCACGCGCGGGGGAGCCCGCAGGCTCACTGGCGAAAACGCAAATAAGCCCCCTCACTAACTACTAATGATGCAACTACGATTAGCACTATTCTCGTAGACTGTGACTTTGCAAGAAAACCCTCTCACTCTCTTGCCTTTGCATCGGGGAGGTCCCCGACGCTCCTCCGCGCGCCGGCGCGGCGTCGACCGGCACTAGTCGGCTACGCCGGCCACCAGGGAGCCTCTACGGCATACATGAGGGGGAGATGCTCACCTATAGGGCGATGCGTGACGTGGGGCAGCGGTTCGGGGACCGGCGACGAGGTAGCGCGGCCTCCCCACGACGGCGACCAACCTGCAGAGATGGCGCCAACGTTTCGGTGAGCTGAGGCTCTAAGGGAGTGGCTAAGGTGGCATTCGAGCTCCAGTGACTCACCTCAGACCTGACCGCAGTGACGGTTTGGCCAGAGGCAGCCTAAGCGATGACGGCCACGAGCGACCAAGCAACTCGGCGGTGCTCCGAAGTGGACGCGGCTGCATCAGCAGCGTTGCGAAGGCGGTAGGGACATGGCTCAGGTGCGCACTGCGGAAAGGGGTTGGAGGCGAGCCTAGAGGTGCACCCGATTCGACGCACGGTGGTCAAGTGGAGAGTTGCTCGCGTTAATGGCGGGCCTTGGCCTTAACGGCGTGGTAGGAGGAAAACTCCAAATTGGGGCTCGGTGAGGCCAAGCTTGAGGTGGGGTGAGGTTGGCCGGTTGGCTGACTCCATTGCGATGACGTGGGCGTGGGGAATTGGGCACTGGCGGTCCCTCTCTGCCGAAGTACAAGAGGCGGCCCCATCGGCCATGGCAGACAGAGGAGAGGGGGGAACTAAGTCAGCGCTCGGGTCACCTCCGCAGGGCGGGATGGGGCTGACGCGGTCGAGGCGGCGCGCGTTGGAGCCACGCCAAGACGTGCGCGTGCAGCGGTGGAGTCGCGTGGCATGTGCGAGCATCAGCTGACCGGCCAGCAGCGGCGCAGGGGCCAGGGCTCAGACGCGACGTGAGGGGATGGCGCCACAGTGGCCGGTGGCTAGTCAGGCCCATGAGCGCGTGAATGCGAGCAGCAGCAGCACACGCAGGGCCAGCAGAGCAGCAGGGCAGCGGAGCTGAGTGACCGCTGGCTGGCTAGCAGCAGGAGTGCGGCAGAGGAGCAGCGTGTAGGGCGGCAGCGGCAGCGGGGCACCGTGGCCCGCGGGTGATTGGAAGTAGACGCTGCGGCCAGAGCGACCAAGGCGCAACCGAGCCCCGGCCATGCCGAGACAGCCTCGGCCTGCCAACCCGCGGCGAGCGCGTGCACGTGTGCAGCTCGGCGAGGCAACGCCGAGCACGACGACACGGTGACCGCGCACAGCTGAGGGATGAAAACGGATCGGATACGGACGGATATGACTGATATCGTATTTGTTTTCATATTTATGTCCGGATTCAGATTCAAATACGGATAGTATAAAAAATGTCGGATAGAATACGATTGGATATCGACATCATAAATATGTGATTTAAATATTCGGATACGAATACGGTATCGGATGTTAAATATCCGGACTCAGATACGGACGGATTAAAACTCCTCTAAACGGATTCGGTCTCTAATACTATCAGAAAATATTCGTACAGTTTTCATCCCTACTAACAGGCCAAGACTAAGCACGAGCACGATTTTTAAAGCACGCTTAACAACTATCCTAGCGTGATTCGAGCTCAACCATCTATACTATACCAGAGAGGGTACATAGGGCTAACGAGAGAAACTAAAACACGACATCACTACTTAACCCCATTTCACAAACTAATTTGCCCAACATGGCATTGTCAAGCTGTCAACCATCTTGAAAATATTCTAAGTCTTGTAAGCTGGATTTGATGTCAAGTTGCAATTCTAGGCTGTTGGAAATGTTAGCTAGCGATTTTATTTCTTGACAACAAGAGTTGCATTAACATCTACACACTTAGCACTTCAAGCTTTATTTAGGTGCTTCATATAAGTTCTATAGTATTTTTGTTCAATAAAAATCGATTTACAGCCACAAGTGATATAACAATAACTATTAAATCCTTTTCACGTATCATTTGCGTGAGTCATCTTATATTACAAGATATTTATATTAACACTTAATCACATGCAATGCCACATAATATAATGCTCATGACATGTTTTAGCAAGTTGTTTGCGCGGTAGCACCGTGGGTGTTACAGTATATTACGGTGTTTTACTAATTGAGGTATAGAGGTACTGCTTCCTAGCGGTCAGAAATCAGCTTGAGGGATTAATTGATTTCTAATCCATTCAGTAAGGATTTTAGTAAATACTAATCCATTCTGGTTCACCGTTATTTTCCCATCAGGATCAGGACACATCTGTATGTCATAGGATTATCTAGCAAGCAAAAATGCTTGACAAGTTAATAGCAAGAAACCAAAAGGGAACAAATGGCGTTTAGGCCATGTTTATCCGGCTTATAATCCGTACTTTTTTGCTTATTTTTTCAGTTGGAATAGTATTTTTCTCTGACAACAAATCAATCAATAGTGTTTTTCAGCCGGCTTATCAGCACAGCGAAACGGGGCCTTAGGTAATCCAATTTGTTTCTTTTATTTTAGTGCCGGCATGCTCAGTAACTCCTAGACGTTACAGCAGGCAGCGCGAGGCAGCAGTAGCTTGATCTGAATTGAGCTGCTGAAGTTGCAGATATTGTACTCGATGTTTCATACAGAGTTGAATTGCCATTGTTACCGACAAGATCTTTATCTGGAGTTTTCTCTAATGCTGTCACGAATAGCTCTAGGGTCTTTGGCCCTAGTAGCGGACCAGGCCTTAATAATACTGGCATGGCACCGTCGCACCGAACCTGCACCATGGAACCTTACCTGCTAAAAACACACGCAGTATTCAATTCCTAAGTTCCTAGTGTTAGGATGAATAATGCTGGCATGAGTAGTATATTACCATGGTTTTGCCTCTGCCAACCCTTGTGGTCTAGTACCTATACGATCGTTTTTTACTTCTAGAGGACAACAACCTTACCTAACTGAGACATAACATGGAATTTTGAGGATTATTGCACCTACAGATGATGAGATGACACTTGGGAATTAGGAGGTGATCGATGTAGGTCTATTATATCGACTAGGCTGAGGTTTCTCATCCACCCTGCATGAGGTCTATTTGATTTCTTAATATCATATTACTTACTAATCTTGTGAATTAGAATTATGCTTATAATTTACACATGTACTACCAACATTTATAACTTGGGAAGTGCTAAGTTTTTTTTTGCGATATTTTTCTTTCTCCCATTGCAAAGCACATGCATATTTTTTAGTTGAGTTACTGTAATTATGTAGAGCTGAAATGTTAAGCTCACCATGATCCTCATATCGTGGACGGAAGGACACACTAAGGCTTTCCAGTCCTCAATGGTCTTTTCTCGTTCTGCTTAACACTTTGATGATTTGATCACCAGTCTCCTGTTTTCTCGGCACCAGCAGGGAAGTCACTCCTATCCCCTTGCCCCAGCTGCCTCGCAAAAGTCTTCACTATGTTGCCAGCACACTGCATGAGCTTGGTGATCAAAGTGTCCGCCTATTATTACGGTAAATAAATGCTATTAGATCATTAGAATAAGCATCGTTCAGTTGCAAATTATTCCCTTCGTTCCTAAATGTCTATCGTTTTCGCTTTTCAAGAAACAACTTTGACTAAATATATATTAAAAATATTAATATTTATGGTACATAATTAGTATCATTGGATAGATATTTGAATCTAGTTTTTTTAACAAATTTATTTAGAGATACAAATATTGCATGTATTTTCTATAAATCAAGTCAAACTTATGGGCACGTAAACCGTGGCGACACACATTTAGGGACAGAGAGAGTATAGCGCAACCACATCTCCTACTCGCATATATCAATTGTGTCCCATGAAACCACAACAAAAGCATACGTAACTTTGCTACAATATGATCTGAACCTAAAAAAACGCGGGGAGGATATGACGATGCTTGATGGATCAAGAAGCGAACCAGCGATGTCAACTATGGATTAGTAGTGTCATGCAACAAAACAGAGCACTATGGTACAGGAAACAGAGTATGCTAAGGGTGTTAGATGTGTTGGATCATGTAGCTTAAGATAGAACCACGCATGGGATTGAGATTCATGCACACACCTTCACCAGATGAGCATCTCATCTCTTCTCCTCTATTCCTGTTTCTTGAGGTTGTCTCGGCCCTTCCCAGTGTTTTAGTGTTAGAGCTTGATCGGAGCACAGAAAGGAGATTAGGGTTAAGTTATCATCCGTGTGGGACCTTCTCTGTTATTTATATAGAGACGCTGCACACCCGGGGACTGATACCTATATGTCGTTTGGCCCCGGCCAGGGCTCATGATGGTTTGGGGTGTTTCTAATCGTTGTATTTTCTTTCTTTACCAACTTAGGTTTCCAACAAAGGGTGCTCACTGCAACTAACATAGTATGCTCATTGAAAAAGAACGAATGAACGATGGAAAGAAGAAAGAATCAAAATTCTTATGGGACACTTATGTCGTAACCACTGGTGGAGCTACGCTAGGACCATCCTGGGCGTCGGCCCCACCTTGCTCGGGATAGATTAGCATGCATGCACACTTGAAAGTTGCCACTGCCTCACGCACATCTACATGCATTCATCTACGCCACGACTTGCATTAGCTATTTTTTTATTCTAGCTTCCATTCTGATGATGCTAGGAGTATATTTCAACGCACTGTTACAGAACTTAATTAGCATTTGTGTTTAGCTCATCTGGCCGTTTCAAATGAGTACGGTTGTTTCCGCTGTTTGCATGCAACTGGGTTATAATATTTCACTTATTACTCTGTTATACTTTAGTATGTCTATTTGGCCCTCTTCTTCTACTTGAGACTTCAAGGACACAATGACAATTAGCAGGAGTCATCATGCAACACCTTACACTCATCAAGTAACATATAGTAGACTGCATATGCATTGCATACATTCCGATTATACTTTGTCTAATAATAAATTTAATTTAGCTTACAAACTCGGAAACTCCTCCACTAGAATTGTATGGCCGTGTTATATAGAAAAGAAGATTATGCCTATAACTAGTGATTAGTCACAAGACTAAAATTGCCCCCCCCCCCCCCCCCCCTGAATTCTAACCTGGCTCCGCCACTAGTCGTAACTACAGATTTTTTTGTTTCCCCCGTCGTAGCAGGTTCCATCTCCAGGACCATCACCGGCAAGAGTTCCTATATCAATTTAAAAACATATGCGAATTCCAGGCCTTTATTGCAAAGGATAAATTTTATATAAAAAAACAGGTCAAAGGAATAGTATATCCAGCGTGCAGCAGAAGTGCAGAGTAGCACCGAGACACAATCATTCGACGTTTGAACGCGTCCGCTAGCTCCCCGCCCCCGCCGTCCGCGCGGAGCAACAACGTCGCGTGCGTTCAGTATTGTTCCGCGTCGCACGGCCTCTCACCACGCCACCACACAAAGACACAAGGCACAACCACACTCCACTCCGCGCAAATGCAAATCGGGCTCCGGTGCTCTGCGTTTCTTCACGCGGCGACGCCCAAGATTGTAACGCTCCCTCTCGCGGACTAAACCACATTCGTTGGCCGCACGACGAATTGGTATATGCCTCCGGATCGCTGGGTATCACTTGGCCTGATGCGGGACGCTCACCAAACAGTAGTACTGCCGTAGCAACCAAGGCGATTAACCGGCAGCGGCGCTAGTTGCAAAGCCGCTAAGCCAGCATCAGCCATGTGCCCATGTTCTGCTAATCTGCCCCTCTCAAAAAAACAATGCAATATAATGGATAACAATTGTAGGCCCGTGGACCTTGTTAAGATTTATTTAGTGACCAATTAGGATTAATCCAAGTCATTAGCAGATGCTAATGACGGTTCCAATAGGCATAGAAAGGCGTCCAGTCACTTGTGTCACCGACAAAAGTAACTGCCCGTTTTGGGCATGTGTATATGCACAATGTACTGTCATCAATAATACACACATCATTTTACATCCATCACTTTCACTTTCCAACATGTTATCACACACGCGCTCTCCACTTAAGTTGAGAAGCCAGGGAAAAAGAAGAGTGGTTCACTGGAGAAGAGTTTGTCGGCGTCGCTGTTGAAGGACTCGCTAGAGAAGAGTTCACCGGCGTCGCTGTGTCCACTGGTACAGGATGACGACCCTGTTACCTTCCATGAACTCCATGGTGGAGACCATTGTTGCCCGGAGCATGGTCTGATGCTGTTTGTCAGGTCCATGGGCGATGGCTCGTCGCCCGGGGCTGTGCCGCCGACTCCGCCAAACCCTCTCGCACTATCGTGGAATGGAGGTGGTGGCACCATGGCCGCGCGCCGTGGAGCCCCTTCGTTCTTCACCAACTACGCCAGTGCAGAGATATGGGCACACCACGCTTCGCCTACGATCCGGAGGTCACGCTCCCGTCGGCCCCTCCACCGATTCGCCCGTGCTACTACACCAACATGACGGCCAATCGCTGCCTGGGGCTGCGCAGGAGCGGCCTCCCAACCGACATTGTTCCCGTAGCCGATTACCTCTCCTCCTATGAGTAGGGGGAGGTCCCCCGGCTCTGAGCGGCCTAGGAACTGCCGGTGATGGCGGATTTGCCGTTCCCGACTTGTAGCGATGACCCCAATAGTTTGACCTCGCCGGAGACGGGCGACATTGCCCCTACCGGGCAACCCCCATGGCTAGAGCGAGGGCCTCGACTGAGTTCACCATGGGTGGAGGAGGAGGAGGAGGAGGAGGCACAAGACAACGGTTGCAGCCTCGACCTAGCGATTGTGGCTTGCCCCTAGCCGTACAGGCACAGGCGGCCCGACGACGGCCAGCGATTCGGCGGTGGCCTCACCCTGGAGTAAGGCTGGACGAAAAACTGGAAGCTCGTTAGCTCGCGCGACTCGTGGCTGGCTCGGCTCAGCTCGTTAGGATAACGAGCCGAGCCGAGCCAGGATTTTAGCTCGTTAGCTATAACGAGCCAACTCGAGCTGGCTCGTGAGGCAAACGAGCCGTAGTTTTAGAGAAAAAAAATCATCATAACTTATATTAGTTTTGTATTACTTCATGTTTTACACTTCACAAATAGATAATATGTTAGCTCATATGAATATTTTGTTCAATTTAAAGCTATTGAATATATTATTTTTATATTATTAATACTTTTATGCTTTAGATAAATACAAATATTATATTTTGTATTTTTTTTCCTGGCTCGCGAGCCTAACGAGCCAGCTCGAGCTCGTAACGAGCCGAGCCGAGCTGGCTTTCTGGCTCGTTAGGATAACGAGCCAGAGCCAGCTGGCTCGTTATCCTAACGAGCCGAGCCGAGCCGAGCCCGAGCCGAGCCGAGCCAGCTCGTTTACCAGCCTTACCCTGGAGGCTTATGGGCTAACCTAGTCGGCCTTACACCGGCGGCGGTTGGTGCTGGCGGCCCCGGCGGCTATGGCCTGGCCCTGGCCAGCCTTGTGCTATTGGCGGCTGGCACTGGTGGCCCCGATTGGCCCTTGCGCTTCGGGCCAGTTGGCCATGGAGCTGCTGACAGCGGCGGACGCTAAAGGCTGGAGAGGCAGTAGGCGGCGACTAGCAGGGCACCGACGGCTGGGAGCAGAACAGAAGGCACCGACAGTGGCCGGGAGGTGGCGGGGTGAGACTACCCGTATTCATGGACCTCTATATTCATCCTCTATACGTTCTAGTTAGCAAAATTTTCTCCTCTATACTTAATTCTTCCGCACCCATCAATCATCTATATCATCCTCTATCCACTCTATCTACTATGGGATCCACTTGTCACTTTATCTAAATATATACATGTGTGATCTAGTTTTGAAGGATTTATTGAGACGAATTTAATGGTGCAATCGAAACTTAATTTGGATTTTTGGTTTGTGGGTTATAGCATTTTTTCCTTTGTTTAGCTAGTGGGGCCCGTCACTATAGAGTATAGAGTAAGCACAGTATTACTCTAAATATAGAGTGAGAGAAAGGATAGAATATCGTTTTAGAGTATCCAGTGCAGCGGTTTTTACTCTATATTCATACTTTAAAGCTTTAGAGTATCGTTTTAGAGTAGCCACTGCAGCTAGTCTGACCCTAACCGTCACCCTTTATACGTGGCGGCTGCAGCACCTGCATGGACCGAATTGAAAGCCTAGGCCTAGGTTGGGGCCTGCTAACCAAGCCAAGCTACCCGCATGCGGCTGTTGGGCCCCTGCTGGTCGCCATGGGCAAAAAAAATGCCTCATTTGCCCAGGTAGAAATAAATTTCTTTGTTAATTTTCTTTTTAACAACAGTACAATTAATTTAGCATGTGTTTTAGCTAGATTTTAATCTCTTGAAGTACATTAGTATTAGTATTATGTATAATTACTGAATGTTGAGTACCCATTGTTTTATGCTATTATACATATTTGTTAATTCAAATACAGTATTATACATATGTGCTATTATACATTGTTTTATGCTATTATACATATGTGTTGAGTACCCATTAGTATTAGTATTCTGTGGTATGTTGGTGCAGCCAAACCCCCTATTTGCACCACATACATGTTAAGTTAGCAAGTTTTATTCAAATGCAATTTAACAATGTTATCCTCGGAATTTAAAATGCTATTAGTTACTATAGGATTAATATATAACATATAATCGCTTTGTTCTTCAACACTACTTCAACAGTACTTTTCAGCGAAGGAACCGTGTTTTTCTGTCACAACAAATCAGCATAAGCAGTAGTAGCAGCCAAATTTCAGCGAAACGAATAAGGTTATTGTTTTGGTTAATTAACATAAGGTAATGGAGACTAAGGCATTGGCTGTTAATTCATTTTGAATTAACCCGTGAGACCGTGCATATACCCGTGATGAAATCACCCATTACTAAGCATTCTAAATCATGTTTTTTCTAAAACTTGATGATTACCTACTCTGTGTTTTACCCAAAATAATGGTTTTGGATACTAGAAAATGGTCTATATCTTAGTGATGATTACTATTTTTTCATCATTCATTTTGATATTACACAAGATGGTAGAGACCTAAGTATTGGCTGTGTTTAATTCATTTTTGAATTACCCTGCCTGCTTAGGCAGCAAATCCTTTGCTCACCACTAAGATCTACTTTTTGTCTTTGACATAGAGACTATCTACTTTGTGTATATCAAAACTTATGATAATTTTATTATAAGGTCTACACAATTTCGTGATTACCTGCAATACTCCAAAACTATAATGGAATATAAATTTTAAATATTGCATTAAGTATTACAACATTACCATGTTGATTTTAGTTTAGCAGGTACATTAATTAACCTATGGTTGTCCATGTAGGACTATGGCTACTAAAGAGTATGAGGAACTCGCTTTGTCCTGCATGGGCTTCTGATATCAAGATCGCACTTGCATCTTGTGGTCTTTTGGCTACCGTTCAGGAAACATCAAGTTGGGGTTGTCCTGCAAGATAAGCAAAGCTATGGTGCTTTGGCTTTATTATGGTTTTTATATTAATAAGGATTTCAAATATGAAAACCTTATGATTGAAAATCCTCGTGAACTATGAGTCTATTTTAAAGAGCGATATGAACAACAAAAAGAACCCATTTGGCCTAGGACAATCATTAATGAAATCATTTACATCTCTAATATTTTAAATCTATGACAGCCTATAATCACGTTGTTCATAGGATTTGCTCTAAGTTAAAGTTTCATGATAAAGAGCCCACGGATACAAATAAGATAGAGAAACACTATCTACTATGCTTCCATCTGATAGAGTATTGCAGTAGCAATACCGGGCTCATAATTACTAGATTTATTCCCAACTTATTCATGCATTGTCTCATGCAAAAAAACATGATAAACTTCTTACGAGGAATCATTGTAAGCGCCCTGTTGGTTCAGCGCCTCTTCCAGAGATTCACAATATACAGAGTAATGTTAGGAATAAGTTTAATGGATCCTTTCCGAAGAACAAATCTGGTCAACACAAACACAACAAGAGGCAAAGACCTAATTCACACAAGAGGAAGAAGGAAAATGAAAACCCAAAAATGACAACAAGTGTCATAGATGTGCTGATTTTTGTATTTTGCCAAGAATTGTCGTACTCCTAAGCATCTTGTTGCTCTTACCAAAAGTTCATAAAAGATGCCAAGTTAGCAGGAGAATCAAGATATGAGGCACACTTCAATCCTGCTTCTAAGACCATTTTGGAAGTAGGTTGTTCTAATTAGACTCTAAAAGAACCAATGAACAATAATGCTCTTAATGTTCAAGAGAACCTTCCATCGACCAGATGGCATGCTGCTGGACTTTGCTTCTGGAGATATGTGTGGAGATTAGGTGTAATCTCAATCCGAAAGTTGATATCTTATTTGATAAATGTTGTAATAGTTTGAGTTATACAAACTCATTGTTATTTTGTGGTGTTTTTTCTAGTGTACTTGAGAGTTGTATAAATGTATTTATGTTGTTGTTGTTGTTAAGTTGTACAAAACTCATAGGTATAGTACTACACAAATGCTTACACACGGTCGTCTGTCCCGTTCGGACGCGTGCCTTCATAAGCGGACAGGTCCAACAACACCTCTACGTCTCTTTCATCTTCCATCGCTGAAATTTCCCCACTCGCACTCGCATCAGTGTTGTGGAGGCACCTCGCCATGCCTTCTTCCCCCACCGCGCCGACTGGCGCGAGCTTAGACAACGAGCAGACATGGAAGAATCGTAGGAGGAGTGATGGGTCGACGTCCTGCAGCGGAGGTGTACGCTAGGCCGATGTTCCGCTGACCTGAGCTTGCTAGCTACCGTAGTTTCCCACTGGGTAGGTTGTGGCCGCCGCGACGCCGTGTTTCCA
Source organism: Saccharum hybrid cultivar R570 (assembly GCA_038087645.1). Taxonomy (NCBI): domain Eukaryota; kingdom Viridiplantae; phylum Streptophyta; class Magnoliopsida; order Poales; family Poaceae; genus Saccharum; species Saccharum hybrid cultivar. The sequence goes on from JAQSUU010000443.1 coordinate 18,251,210, forward strand.
GTGTTTCAGGCATTCTAGACTTTATGTTTCAAGTGTCTGATCTGGATGTTGCAAAAGTAAATCTGAGATGCTGCATATGTTGTAATGACAATATATGCATGTTGCAAGCGTATATTTTCAAGTGTTTCGGGTGTTTCAGACGTATGTTTCAAGTGTTTTATTTGATGTTGCAAAAGTAGATCTGGGTGTTGCATATACATGCACGTTGCAAGAGTATGTTTCAAGTGTTTTAGATATTTCATATGTATGTTGCAATGTTTCATCTAGATATTTCATGAGTTTTGCGATGGCTATCAGATGTTTTGCAAGTGTTTCAGACGTATGTTGCAAATATTTCAGCTATTTTTGGATGTATGTTGCATGTGTTTCAACTTTCATCTAGATGTTGCAAAAGTAGATCTGGTGTTGCACATGTTGCAATGGGAGTTGTTTGCTACAGTCGCATGCTATAGCTGTTGGGGCGCCGTGCATGCACATGGGAAGCGGAGGGGGATGAAGGCAGGGGCATGCGTGTAACAGAACCGACCAAATTATAAGAGCACAAGTACAAAAACAAGCACCGAAGCGCTCAAATTTTCGAACTTGAGCCCATATAATCCCGGTAGTCAATCGAAACCACGAAGGATTTCAAACCAACTTGCTTACAACCAAGATCACATCATTCAACATACAACATCATACGTTACATTACACAAGTAGTTCCGAAATAAGTTTACACACACGGAGTCGCAAATATTACAAACCAAGTTTATAAAGTAGCGGAAGCATACACACACCCATTGTTTAACTACTGCCAGTCTTGTTGATCAACAACCCGCAAAAGCATCAGGAAAGTACATAAAAGATGATCACGCCCTAGTGATCTAGTCTTCGTCACCCGCAGGGTGGAGACAATTTTTGCAGAAGCCTTGGTAGAGCATATCATCTGCAACAGGAGGGAATAAACCCTGAGTACTAGAATGTACTCAGCTAGACTTACCCGTCAAAAACCAGAAATAAGATGTCACCAAGGATTATGCAAGGCTTTCATAATTGGAGCTGGCTGACATTACCTTTTGCGGAAAAGCATAAGTAATTGAAACTCTTTTAACCTGTACTAGCATTTATTTTTAGCATTTACCTGTCATCTATCTTAGCACCTATACTAAGCATGCACTTGATTATAATCAAACAATTATCATTATTATATCCAGAGCAGGTATAAATTATGGCAACATTGTATCATTCCCTTAACCACAGGTTCATTTAATGAGATCTACGTTGCCGCTGCTCAAGTCAAGTGCTCACTAACCGGGAGCGACGGCGATTCGAATCGAATTCCTATCCAGCTGGAGGGGTATTTCTAACACTCACCGTGCAGACCCCTGCCAGGGTCGCACATGCCACAATTTCATATGATTCAGGAATCGCGGGTCCGAATAATGTCACGACCCCAAGAGCGACACTCTACCAGGTGATAGGGACTCTAACCCCCCCTTGGTCTCACGCCAATGTCCCCAAGCATATCCTTTCTCTCCTCCAAGAAGTAACCTACCATTCAATTCCCGGCCTGAATCACATTACTCGGCTTCGCGGTCGGAACGACTTATCCGGTCAACTAAGTGTTAGACTGCGTTCAACATGACTCAAGGACGTACAGCGAATCGGTCCTTAAACGACTCAGACGGGCATAGCTCCACACCCAAGACGTGAAGTGTCTTACGGCTATACTATTAAACTCCCGCCCGGTCTCCATTTCATTTTAAAGCATGGTTCCATCCACGATAGCCATAAAGCCACTCGTGACGCCTTCCTACATCTCGCGGATGACCGGAAATCACCTGACTTCTACCGTACTAAGCAGGGCTAAGCATTGACACGTGCCTAAACCTAATATAGGGTTAAGTACGATATCTGGACAAGGACAGGTATAATGCAACAATTGTTTTCATACAACTCCTACAACTTAATGCATTAAACAATTAAAAGTACTCAAGATAGATTTATAAATTGATGGGTTCAGCATGCACCGGGGCTTGCCTTTCAGAAAGGTCGAGGGCCGGTGGTCAGGACACTCGGGTAGATCTTCGGTAGGAGCTTCATCGCCGGTTGGCTCCTCTGGCTGCTCCGGCAGGTCCTGGACTTCCTCCGGAATCACAGGCTCGAATTCGAGGAGAGTTACCTGTAACACCCCAGGTGTTTAGCTCCTTAATTGCATTGCATTTGCATGAGCATAAGCAAGCATCATTCATTTCATGCATAAGCTTATAATATGTTTATATTTCATGTGAAGTAAAAAGCAAGTGTTGTGCAACACACTCATGCAACATGTGCAACATGAGCTTGCAACATTTTGATGGAATTGTTATGTTGCTTGTTTCAAAGTATGGGACATTAGAAATTTTGTGTAACCAATGTGTAGAGTGGCTAATTAGGTCTTAAAACACCTTAATTACATTTAGGGTAAGTAGTGGAGCAATGTTCATGTTGACCAAAATTACCAAATTGCCCTTCCAAATGTTGTTGACCAAGTTTGGAACCCTAGAGTGATCTGGTTTGACCAATTAAAAAGTCTAGCTTAGAAATCTTGCATGGAGAAGCAACCTTAAGTAAAGTTGTAGAGAATTTCATGAGAAACAAAAGTTCTAATATGGCCATCTCATGAAAATGACCAGAACATGCTCAAAAATGGCCCATAAGTCAGCTTGAGTGATGATCAACACTTAGAAAAATTCTAAGTCTGGAAATTGGACTTTTCAGTTTCACTGTACCTCACTTTAGCAACTTGTAACTCACAAACTAGGCTAAACCAGTCCTTGAGCTAATTGACAAAGTTGTTGTCCACACATAGCTCTACAACATTGTCAATATCACCATCACCTAGTTCTAAATAGTTTAGGAGATATGGTGTCTTGAAAATAGGGTTTCAGTCGGGTTCACTCAGTGAAAACACGTTTCAGTTTCCAAGTACACCACTTTGGAGCTCTGTGGTTTCAAATCCAGGCCGAACCAGTCCAAACTCCAATTGACAAACTTGTAGCCCTCATGTAGCTCTACAAAATTGGCGTAATCATCTTCGACTAACTCGAGCTGGTTTACGAGATATTCTTCGTTGAAATCACGTTGTCAGTCATCGAATGACAGTCTGCATTCAGTCAAACCCGACTTCGTTGTCTGTCGTGGCCGACCGGAGGCAGGACCGCGGCGACGCGTGGGGGCTCGGTGGCGGCCATGCGCCGGCCGTGGTCCCACTGGTCAGTCCACCGAACCTTCAAGGCCGCCACGCCGCACCGTAGCTGCCCCCATTTCCTCTCCCTCCCTCATTCGGCTTCGACACAAAGAAAACTGAGCCGCCATTGCCGCCCCACTCCGGCGAGCTCGTGCGCACTCACCACCGCACCGCGGTCCACCAAAACTCGTCCACTGCTCCGCCTTATAACCCCCTCCATCCTCCACCTTGCCGTCAGGGTCAATTGCGCAGGGGTAAGACAGCATTGCCATCTCCGCCACCGTCCGCCTCGGGCGTTTCTCGCCGGAGCGCCACCATCGTCGTGGCCGTGCTCCTCTAGGACCCCACAGCTTTCCTTCTCTGGCCTTGTGAGTCCGCCTTGAGCCACTGGTGCTCATGGGACCGACCGTTTGGGTCGCGCCGCCGTCTAGTCGCCGAAGCCGGCCAAACCGCGGCCGTGAGCCGCCATGCTCGCCGCCATCCTCCATAGCCGCAGCCATTGCTCCAATTAGTAGCACCCCTAGGTTCGCATGGATGAGGCGAACGTGCCTGTGTCCTTGGTCTCGCCGGAGCTGCCGCCGGCGGCGAGCTTGCCGTCGACCGTTTTCCTCCCCCGCCTTCGTCTCGCTGACAAGTGGGGCCCGCTCGTCAGAGCGCGCGCGCGGGCGGGACGGCTGAGCAGGCCGCGCGCGCACGTCGTGGGCCGCGTCTTTCCGGGCCGGCCCAGTATAAAATGAGATCTTTTTCATTTTTAGTTATCTTTGCTACAGAATTTTGGTTTAGTTTGGAAAATGTAGATCTAGGGTTTTACTTGCTCAAAAATCATGAGATAAATTATGTTAGGATCTACATGATGTATAGTATTTTAGAAAAATATGAGTTTGCTATGTGATGTTTGTTTTCTGGGATATTTAAATAGGTCCTTGAAATGTGTTTTAAATCACATGCAAACTTGTTTAAATTTTATCTTAAGTTTTAGTGTTCCAAAAATTATGAAATTTGGTGAGTTGGCTAATTTATACTTGCTCTAGCTCTGGTAAAAATTTGGGCAGTAGTGCTTAAGTACTTTTCAAGTTATAATGCTATCTTGCTATTTTAAGAAATACTTAAATGAAGTTTTGTAATTTTTCTACATGTGCAATATTCATATAACTTTTTGGAGAATGTCTTGGTAACCTAGAGTATCTAAGAAAATTAAGAAATCTGTTGTTTGACACTTTTTACTATGCTTTATTATTTATACAAAAATCAGCCTTTTGGGCTTGTAAATTTTGTTCAGAGAGTTCCTGTGAATAAATTGAGTTCAAATTTTTACAGTAGCCTCTTTTTGGGTCAGAGAGTCTCCTGTAATTTTTGTAAAATTTTAGGAGCAGTTTACATATATGTTTGAAATTCCACTTAATTACTTAAGTAAATTAAGAAATGGGTTTAAATAAATATTCTAGGTGGGCACACCTTACTTTCTGGTGTTTTTGTGACATTTGTGAACTTGTAGTAATATTAGTTTGGTCTTAGAGAATGTTTGCCACATCAATAAATATTTAATCTTTGCAATTTTAGGTTTCTGAACAGCTGATAGTATTTCTAGGTTTAACCTTGGATACAGGTGGTTGCTGGAAAACTTATACATACCAAAGTTGTAGTAAAATTTGTAAATGTGCTTGTGTCAAAATTTGGGAGCATGTGGCTTAGTAGTTTGGGAGTTATTGCTGTTTAAAGTGTCAGTCCAGAATTTACCGCTCTCTGTTTAGAGAGAACAGATTCTGGAACATTGGAGTTTCGATTAGGTAAACTTTGGAATTTAGTGTTGTGGTCTGAAAATATTTTGTGGTGCATTTCATAAGTTTTCCAGATTGTCTTTAATCATATCTCTAGGAGTTGGGATTCTCCAGTTATGTTAGAATCTTTGAGCTGCTGTCCAGAATAACTTACTGTGGTAACCTAAGTAATATTACTCTTGTGTGTTAGGTGTTCGGACCTTAACCGAAGAGGAACAACTATATCTTAGGTTGGGTAGATTAGGTAAGTACTTCTCCTCCGGAGAAGAGATTTGCACGTACTAATAAAGTAACTTGATTAGATTACTATTTTATTTCTGAAATGCATTTCATTCCGAGCATGTTGCACCTTTATGCATCCATGATAATTATTGTGCATTCATGCAATAGGTGTACCGGAGGGGGTAACTCTCCTCGAATTCGAGCCGGTGATTCCGAAGGAAGTCCAGGACCAGCCGGAGCAGCTAGAGGAACCAGTCGGCGACGAAGCTCCTGCCGAAGATCTACCTGAGTGTCCTGATCACCGGCCTTCGACCTTTCTGAAAGGTAAGCCTCGGTGCATGCTGAACCTACTGATTTATAAATTAATCTTGAGTACTTTTAATTGTTTAATGCATTAAGTTGTAGGAGTTATATGAAAACACTTGTTGCATTATACCTGTCCTTGTCCAGATATCGTACTTAATCCTATATTAGGTTTAGGCACGTGTCAATGCTTAGCCCTGCTTAGTTCGGTAGAAGTCGGGTGATTTCCGGTCATCCGCCAGATGTAGGAAGGAGTCACGAGTGGCTTTATGGCTATCGTGGATGGAACCATGCTTAAAAATGAAATTGAGACCGGGCGGGAGTTCGATAGTACAGCCGCAAGACACTTCACGTCTTGGGTGTGGAGCTATGCCCGTCTGAGTCGTTTAAGGACCGATTCGCTGTACGTCCTTGAGTCATGTTGAACGCAGTCTAACACTTAGTTGGCCGGATAAGCCGTTCCGACCGTGAAGCCGAGTAATGTGGTTCAGGCCGGGAATCGAATGGTAGGTTGCTTCTTGGAGGAGAGAAAGGATGTGCTTGGGGACATTGGCGTGAGACCAAGGGGGGGTTAGAGTCCCTATCACCTGGCAGAGTGTCGCCCTTGGGGTCGCGATATTATTCGGACCCGCGATTCCTGAATCATATGAAACGGTGGCCTGTGCGACCCTGGCAGGGGTCTGCACGGTGAGTGTTAGAAATACCCCTCCAGCTGGATAGGAATTCGATTCGAATCGCTGTCACTCCCGGTTAGTGAGCACTTGACTTGAGCAGCGGCAACGTAGATCTCATTAAAAAAAAACTGGTGGTTAAGGGAATGATACAATATTGCCACAATTCATACCTGCTCTGGATATAATGATGATAATTATTTGATTATAATTAAGTGCATGTTTAGTACAGGTGCTAAGATAGATGATAGGTAAATGCTAAAAATAACTGCTAGTACAGGTTATAAGAGTCTCAATTACTTATGCCTTTATGCAAAAATGTGATGTCAGCTAGCCTCTTGTGAAAGCCTTGCATAATCCTTGGTGTCATCTTATTTCTGGTTTTCGACGGGTAAGTCTAGCTGAGTACATTCCAGTACTCAGGGTTTATTCCCTCCTGTTGCAGATGATATGCTCTATCAAGGCTTCTGCAAAACTTGTCTCCACCCTGCGGGTGAAGAAGACTAGATCACTTGGGCGTGATCATCTTTTATGTACTTTCCTCATGCTTTTGTGGGTTGTTGATCATCAAGACTGGCAGTAGTTAAACATCTGGTGTGCGTTTGCTTCCGCTACTTTTATAAACTTGGTTTGTAATAATTGCGACTCCGTTTGTGTAAACTTATTTCAGAACTACTTGTGAAATGTAACGTATGATGTTGTATGTTGAATGATGCGATCCTGGTTGTAAGCAAGTTGGTTTGAAATCCTTCGTGGTTTCGATTGACTACCGGGATTATATGGGCTCAAGTTCGAAAATTTGAGCGCTTCGGTGCTTGTTTTTGTACTTGTGCTCTTATAATTTGGTCGGTTCTGTTACAGCTGGTACCGGAGCATAATTCAACATTAAACACATCATATGAGTATTTAAAAACAAAAGTAATTGATTATGAAAAAGGGTTAAAACACTAAAAAAATTATTTTTAGGTATGCCAGTGATCACATCCCTTAGCCCAAATAAGGACTCTTAGGTGGCTTATTATAAAGACTAACTTGGGGGCCTTGTTTGTTTTTGTTTCGTCGTCCATACGGCGTGATATTGTATGGATGCCATCCACTTGGGTGGTAATATATGGATCAATTGCCTCGACGCTCTGGTAAGTGTGAGTTGTGAGAGCATGATCGTTCAACCAGCGATCTAGGGGAGAGTAGTTTTGGTGACTTGCATACTTACATGTTTAAACCATGTAATTACGTAAGCACTTAATTATGAGAACCTTTATATCGGGTAGCTTTGATACTGAAGTATATACATCTGGGGATGTGTATATGGAAAGTATTTAAATTACTGCTTTCTTGTGTGCATATATTGGGAAACTATTGGGCTGAAATGAGGTTTTCTGCAGGTACACTAACAGCGTAACGAGTAGACCGATAGTTTCGCTTATATGAGAGAACGTATGTATGCCACCGCCTAGCGTTAGAACTTTAGGTTTCTACTAAGGTGAGAGGGCATACGGAACGTGTATGCATCATGTTTAATTATATCATACATATCATTTACTCCCTCCTTAAAAATTTCAGTACTCCCGACTAAAGTAAATTTCGTATCCCCTAAATGATCCTCACTTTAAGTCGTATCTTATCTTGTTGCTACAGATGGCACGTACCAAGAGGACCGCTCGTAAGTCCACTGGGGGCAGGGCACCGCGTCACCAGCTCGCTCCACGTGAGCCCCGCCCTGAGCCTACTGAGGTGGAAAGGCTGAGGGCAGAGTTGGCTGAAGTGACTGCTGCCAGGAATGCAGCGCGTCAGCAACTGGAGCAAGTGATTCGTGATCGTGACCAGGAAACCCTTGCAGTCCAGAGATTGACAGTAGCAAACCGCAACTGTCAACGCATGCTGGTCCGTGTCATGAACTAGAGGGATGAAGCCTGGCACGAGGAGAACGTTCTGAGGGCTCGTCAGTTTGAGCTCGAACAGCAATTGGAAAATGCTGAAGAATACAATGACAAGCTTCATGAAGAAGTGCACCGCCTGAACAACGAGCTTAATCCCCTGCTGCCTCGAAACAACAACGTCGATGAGGACATGGGTTCCGGAATCTTCATGTCTGAAAATGATGATGAAGTGGAGGTCAACGGACCCCAAGATGCCGAACCAGAAGACGAACCAGAAGAAGAAGAAGATGAGGAGTTAGAGCCTGTTAGTGATGAGGATGGCAGGGAGATCCATGACACCGACTCTGAGGGCGATGCTTAGAGTAGTTATCACGTAAGCTATGATGTTAGGATCGTCCTTTGTGCCCTCCCTGTGATGGAGTGAGGCTTTGTAATAACTTGACTTTTGGGATGTAAGGTCGAACCCTATGTTTCCTGGATGTTTAGTGGAACCTGTTAATTTCGATCGCAATTGGATGTCTTGTTGTGTGGCGTTCGATGATGGTGTCACGATTAGCACCCTTCGGTGCCGCGACGAAACCGAGGGCCTCCTATGGCGCGACATAAGGTTGTGCTGCTCGGCACGCGCTGGTATCAAGGTGGCTAGTCATGATCCACCATGGAACTCTACCGTTGAGAAGTCTCTTTGTGATCAGTTTGAAGTAGCCTTTCTCAGTCAACTAAACACTTTGAAATTGAATCCTAGTACCGGGAAAAAGGTCAAAAATCACGTAGATTTTAACGTAAACGGTTCAGTAACTGCTGTGCTCCTTGTGTGTGAGCCTTTATCAAAGTACATCTTGTTGGATTCTCTCGCACGATTGCGCCAATTGATCCGCTTGAATGGGATGTGCGGTTGTGATGAATTATTGTGCCATGAATATTTTGAGAAGTCTATTTCATGAAGTCAGTTTGACATATTTACAATAATTCATCTACAAATTTCCCACATCGTCAGTGCTCATTGGCTAAGCATTTTCATCGGGGTCGTGGCAATGAGGATGAGGAACAGCCACCCCCTCCGCCACCACCTACCCCGACTGAGCTGATGCAGACAGTGGTCGAAGGGCAGCGCATGTTGGTTGATGCTATGCGCCAGCTGGCTAACCGGGAAGCTCGTCCTGGCCGCCAGGGCCCAGAACCCAATCAATACAGTGATTTCAAGGACTTTCTTGATACTAAGCCCCCGCTCTTTAAGGAGGTGGAGGAACCACTGCAAGCTGATGAGTGGTTAAATACTATTGAGCAAAAGTTTCGTCTGCTTCGCCTCACTGATGAGCTAAAGACTGAATATGCTTCTCATCAATTGCATGGCCCAGCGGGTATTTGGTGGAGCCACTATCGTTCCACACTGCCTGCAAATGTCCCGATTGCTTGGGACCAGTTCAAGGTTGCATTCCGTGGGAACTATATTCCTCCAGGTCTTATGGCAATCAAGCACACAGAATTCATGAGGCTGTCACAGGGAAATAAAAGCTTGACCGAATATCTACAATCTTTCAACAACCTGGCAAGGTATGCCACTGAGTTTATGGATACCGATTCCAAGAAAATTGCTAGCTTTAAAAGAGGCCTAGGCCCGAAGCTGATGAAGACTATGGGCACTAGCAAGTGCACTACTTTCAATGAATTTATCAGTGATGCTCTGACTCAAGAGAACAACAATGCTATCTATTCTGCCTCTAAGAGCCGCAAAAGGGCCATTGAGGCGAGTGCTTCACAGTCTCGAGCTCCAGCTGCCCCGAGGGCTCCTCCTCGCCCTCCTGCCACAAATGCTAAGTTCCGCCCTCCACAAAAGAAGGTGCCAGTGAAGACTGGGTTTCGTAAGGCATATACAGTGGCTCTACCAAAGAGTAATTCGGGCCAAGGCAGCTCCAGTGTCCCTCCTAGCAACATGCCTTGCTGGAACTGCAACAAGCCAGGCCATTGGTCCAGAAACTACCCTTACCCCAAGAAGAATGTCAACCAAGGTGGCCGTCAAGGGCACGCCCATTATAACAGTATTGAGGAAATCCCATCTGGTGAGGTTGTCACTGCTGGTAAGTTCCTAGTTGACCAACATCCTGCAGTGGTACTTTTTGATTCGGGTGCTTCGCATTCCTTTATCAGTCCTAAGTTTGCATCAGAGTTTGCACACAAATTGCATACTGTTGAAGGTGGGGGTTATTGTATTAGCGCAGCAAGTGGGAATATTTCCACAAATAAAGTAGTGGGAAATCTTGAGCTAGAGATAGAAGGGCGAAAGTACTCGCTTGCCTTAGTGGTTTTGCCGGGCTTAGGCATAGATGTTATCTTGGGTATGAATTGGATGAGTCAGAACGGGGTACTCATTGATACATCCACTCAGGTAGTTATGCTCAGAGATCCTACAGATCAAAAGGGTTTTCTGGTACAACTTTCTAGAAAAGTTGATTTGTCTGGAGAAGTTCATGCAGTGCAAGCAAATGCATTGGCCGAAATTCTAGTAGTAAATAAGTTTCCGGACATTTTTCCCGATGATTTGCTAGGGCTCCCTCCGGATCGGGATGTGGAGTTTAAAATTGTGTTGTTGCCTGGCACGGCTCCCATCTCTAGGAGACCCTATAGGATGCCTCCGAATGAACTAGCTGAACTTAAGGTGCAATTGAATGAACTTTTGAAGAAGGGGTTGATTCGTCCTAGTTCGTCGCCGTGGGGATGTCCTGCTATCTTTGTAAAGAAGAAGGATCAGTCGTTACGGATGTGCGTAGATTATAGACCTCTCAATGCAGTCACTATCAAAAATAAGTACCCTCTACCGCGCATCGACATCTTGTTCGATCAGTAGTCTAAAGCTAAAGTTTTCTCCAAGATCGATCTAAGATCTGACTACCATCAAATTAAAATCCGCCCGGAAGATGTTCCAAAGACCGCCTTTTCTACCAGATACGGTCTTTATGAGTATCTTGTTATGTCTTTCGGCTTGACAAATGCCCCCGCACACTTCATGTACTTGATGAATTCAGTGTTTATGCCTGAATTGGACAAGTTTGTGATGGTATTTATTGATGATATCCTGGTATATTCTGTGAATGAGGAGGATCACGCTGAACATCCGCGTATAGTCCTCACAAGACTGCGTGAACATCAACTATATGCAAAGTTCAGTAAGTGCAAATTCTGGCTTCGTGAAGTACCTTTCCTTGGGCATGTGTTGTCCGATGGAGGAATTATGGTGGACCTCGCCAAGGTACAGGAAGTACTGAACTGGAAGGCTCCTATCTCGGTTCACGAGGTCCGAAGTTTTCTTGGTTTGGCTGGCTATTATCGTCGCTTCATCCCAGATTTCTCCAAAATAGCCAAGCCAATGACTCGGTTGCTGCAAAAACACACCAGGTTTGTCTGGACTCCTGAGTGTGATGCGGCTTTTCACAAACTGCGAACTCTCCTAACCTCAGCTCCGGTTTTGGCACAACCGGATATCGAGAAACCATTTGATGTTTATTGTGATGCCTCAGGCATAGGTTTGGGAGGTGTTCTGATGCAGGAAGGCCGAGTAATTGCATATACCTCTCGACAACTTCGGAAGCATGAGGCGAATTATCCAACGCATGACTTAGAACTCGCCGCAGTTGTTCACGCTTTGAAAGCCTGGCGACACTATCTGTTGGGCAATGTTTGCAATATCTACACAGACCACAAAAGCCTCAAATACATCTTCACCCAACCCGAGTTGAATATGCGTCAACGAAGATGGCTCGAGTTGATTAAGGATTATAACCTTCAAGTGCACTATCATCCTAGCAAGGCAAATGTGGTTGTGGATGCTTTAAGCCGTAAGTCTCATTGCCATTTCTTAGTTGAAACTGATTTTCATCGATCTCGCCTTCTACATCCAGCAGTCTTGTACAACATCACTGTCAGTTGTACTCTCAAAAGCAGAATTATTGAGCTCCAAAAGACTGACACTGGTATATTCCACATCAAGCGTAAGATGAAAGAGCAAGAAACTACACAGTTCAGGGTAGATGAAGAGGGTGTACTATGGTTCAAGGATAGGTTAGTTGTGCCTAAGGACCGGGAGCTTCGAAATGATATTGTGTCTGAAGCACACTCCTCTAAGTTGTCCATCCATCCTGGTAGCAATAAGATGTATTATGATTTAAAGCCATACTATTGGTGGACCAAGATGCGAAAAGAGATAGCTGCATATGTGGCTAGGTGTGACACCTGCTGTAGAGTTAAGGCTGTGCATATGAAAGCTGGGTTGCTTCAACCACTTTCTATCCCAGGTTGGAAATGGGAAGAGATAAGTATGGATTTCATTGTCGGTCTTCCTCCTACTGTTAAAAATCATAACTCTATCTGGGTAATTGTGGATCGTTTGACCAAGTCAGCTCATTTCATTCCAGTTAGAGTGGACTATCGTCCCACTGACTATGCTGAGTTGTACTTCAATCAGATAGTCCGGCTTCATGGGATACCTCGTACTATCATATCTGACCGTGGTCCCCAGTTCACTGCTCGCTTTTGGGAGCACTTGCATCACCTTCTGGGAACCAAGTTAGTGAGAAGCTCTGCTTATCACCCCCAGACGTCTGAACAGACGGAACGGGTTAACCAAATCTTGGAAGATCTGTTGCGGGCATGTGTCATTTCATCCAAAGGTTCTTGGGAAAAATGGTTACCTCTAGCCGAGTTTTCGTACAATAATAGTTATCAAGAGAGTATTAAGATGGCTCCATTCGAAGCTTTGTACGGTCGTAAGTGTAGAACTCCACTAAACTGGGTAGAAGCTATTGAAAGGAGGTATTATGGTATTGATTTTGTTCATGAAGCTAAGGAACAAGTCCGTACCATCCAAAAACATATGGCTGCAGCCCAAGCTAGACAGAAAAGTTACGCTGATCGTCGTAGAAAACCACTCGAGTTTGAAGTTGGAGACTTCGTGTATCTGAAAGTTTCTCCAATGAAGAGTGTCCAACGTTTTGGTGTTAAGCGGAAACTTGCGCCAAGATACGTGGGTCCTTTCTAGATCATAGGCAGGAGTGGAGCTGTTGCGTACAAAATCCAGTTACCTCCTGAAATGAGTGCCATATTCAACGTCTTCCATGTATCACAGCTCAAAAAGTGTCTTCGAGTTCCTGAGGAAAGAGTCCCTTTAGGAGATATCAGGCTGGAATCCGATCTAACTTACGAAGAAAAGCCAGTCCGAGTGATCGATACTCAGGAACGAGTGACTAGAAGCAAAGTGGTTAAGTGGTATAAAGTAATGTGGAGTAATCAGGGTAGTGAAAGTGACGCTACATGGGAACGGGAGGACTATTTACGGGATGGTTATAAGGAATTCTATGAAAAATGGTACGCTTTCCAAATCTCGGGACGAGATTTTTATAAGGGGGGAGGGCTGTAACACCCCAGGTGTTTAGCTCCTTAATTGCATTGCATTTGCATGAGCATAAGCAAGCATCATTCATTTCATGCATAAGCTTATAATATGTTTATATTTCATGTGAAGTAAAAAGCAAGTGTTGTGCAACACACTCATGCAACATGTGCAACATGAGCTTGCAACATTTTGGTGGAATTGTTATGTTGCTTGTTTCAAAGTATGGGACATTAGAAATTTTGTGTAACCAATGTGTAGAGTGGCTAATTACGTCTTAAAACACCTTAATTACATTTAGGGTAAGTAGTGGAGCAATGTTCATGTTGACCAAAATTACCAAATTGCCCTTCCAAATGTTGTTGACCAAGTTTGGAACCCTAGAGTGACCTGGTTTGACCAATTAAAAAGTCCAGCTTAGAAATCTTGCATGGAGAAGCAACCTTAAGTAAAGTTGTAGAGAATTTCATGAGGAACAAAAGTTCTAATATGGCCATCTCATGAAAATGACCAAAACATGCTCAAAAATGGCCCACAAGTCAGCTTGAGTGGTGATCAACACTTAGAAAAATTCTAAGTCTAGAAATTGGACTTTTTAGTTTCACTGTACCTCACTTTAGCAACTTGTAACTCACAAACTAGGCCAAACCAGTCCTTGAGCCAATTGACAAAGTTGTTGTCCACACATAGCTCTACAACATTGTCAATATCACCATCACCTAGTTCTAAATAGTTTAGGAGATATGGTGTCTTGAAAATAGGGTTTCAGTCGGGTTCACTCACTGAAAACACGTTTCAGTTTCCAAGTACACCACTTTGGAGCTCTGTGGTTTCAAATCCAGGCCGAACCAGTCCAAACTCCAATTGACAAACTTGTAGCCCTCATGTAGCTCTACAAAATTGGCGTAATCATCTTCGACTAACTCAAGCTAGTTTAGGAGATATTCTTCGTTGAAATCACGCTGTCAGTCATCGAATGACAGTCTGCATTCAGTCAAACCCGACTTCGTTGTCTGTCGTGGCCGACCGGAGGCAGGACCGCGGCGACGCGTGGGGGCTCGGTGGCGGCCATGCGCCGGCCGTGGTCCCACTGGTCAGTCCACCGAACCTTCAAGGCCGCCACGCCGCACCGGAGCTGCCCCCATTTCCTCTCCCTCCCTCATTCGGCTTCGACACAAAGAAAACTGAGCCGCCATTGCCGCCCCACTCCGGCGAGCTCGTGCGCACTCACCACCGCACCGCAGTCCACCAAAACTCGTCCACTGCTCCGCCTTATAACCCCCTCCATCCTCCACCTTGCCGTCGGGGTCAATTGCGCAGGGGTAAGACAGCATTGCCATCTCCGCCACCGTCCGCCTCGGGCGTTTCTCGCCGGAGCGCCACCGTTGTCGTGGCCGTGCTCCTCTAGGACCCCACAGCTTTCCTTCTCTGGCCTTGTGAGTCCGCCTTGAGCCACTGGTGCTCATGGGACCGACCGTTTGGGTCGCGCCGCCGTCTAGTCACCGGAGCCGGCCAAACCGCGGCCGTGAGCCGCCATGCTCGCCGCCATCCTCCATAGCCGCAGCCATTGCTCCAATTAGTAGCACCCCTAGGTTCGCATGGATGAGGCGAACGTGCCTGTGTCCTTGGTCTCGCCGGAGCTGCCGCCGGCGGCGAGCTTGCCGTCGACCGTTTTCCTCCCCCGCCTTCGTCTCGCTGACAAGTGGGGCCCGCTCGTCAGAGCGCGCGCGCGGGCGGGACGGCCGAGCAGGCCGCGCGCGCACGTCGTGGGCCGCGTCTTTCCGGGCCGGCCCAGTATAAAATGAGATCTTTTTCATTTTTAGTTATCTTTGCTACAGAATTTTGGTTTAGTTTGGAAAATGTAGATCTAGGGTTTTACTTGCTCAAAAATCATGAGATAAATTTTGTTAGGATCTACATGATGTGTAGTATTTTAGAAAAATATGAGTTTGCTATGTGATGTTTGTTTTCTGGGATATTTAAATAGGTCCTTGAAATGTGTTTTAAATCATATGCAAACTTGTTTAAATTTTATCTTAAGTTTCAGTGTTCCAAAAATTATGAAATTTGGTGAGTAGGCTAATTTATACTTGCTCTAGCTCTGGTAAAAATTTGGGCAGTAGTGCTTAAGTACTTTTCAAGTTATAATGCTATCTTGCTATTTTAAGAAATACTTAAATGAATTTTTGTAATTTTTCTACATGTGCAATATTCATATAACTTTTTGGAGAATGTCTTGGTATCCTAGAGTGTCTAAGAAAATTAAGAAATCTGTTGTTTGACACTTTTTACTATGCTTTATTATTTATACAAAAATCAGCCTTTTGGGCTTGTAAATTTTGTTCAGAGAGTTCCTGTGAATAAATTGAGTTCAAATTTTTACAGTAGCCTCTTTTTGGGTCAGAGAGTCTCCTGTAATTTTTGTAAAATTTTAGGAGCAGTTTACATATATGTTTGAAATTCCACTTAATTACTTAAGTAAATTAAGAAATGGGTTTAAATAAATATTCTAGGTGGGCACACCTTACTTTCTGGTGTTTTTGTGACATTTGTGAACTTGTAGTAATATTAGTTTGGTCTTAGAGAATGTTTGCCACATCAATAAATATTTAATCTTTGCAATTTTAGGTTTCTGAACAGCTGATAGTATTTCTAGGTTTGACCTTGGATAAAGGTGGTTGCTGGAAAACTTATAAATACCAAAGTTGTAGTAAAATTTGTAAATGTGCTTGTGTCAAAATTTGGGAGCATGTGGCTTAGTAGTTTGGGAGTTATTGCTGTTTAAAGTGTCAGTCCAGAATTTACTGCTCTCTGTTTAGAGAGAACAGATTCTGGAACCTTGGAGTTTCGATTAGGTAAACTTTGGAATTTAGTATTGTGGTCTGAAAACATTTTGTGGTGCATTTCATAAGTTTTCCAGATTGTCTTTAATCATATCTCTAGGAGTTAGGATTCTCCAGTTATGTTAGAATCTTTGAGCTGCTGTCCAGAATAACTTACTGTGGTAACCTAAGTAATATTACTCTTGTGTGTTAGGTGTTAGGGCCTTAACCGAAGAGGAACAACTATATCTTAGGTTGGGTAGATTAGGTAAGTACTTCTCCTCCGGAGAAGAGATTTGCACGTACTAATAAAGTAACTTGATTAGATTATTATTTTATTTCTGAAATGCATTTCATTCCGAGCATGTTGCACCTTTATGCATCCATGATAATTATTGTGCATTCATGCAATAGGTGTACCGGAGGGGGTAACTCTCCTCGAATTCAAGCCGGTGATTCCGGAGGAAGTCCAGGACCAGCCGGAGCAGCTAGAGGAACCAGCCGGCGACGAAGCTCCTGCCGAAGATCTACCAGAGTGTCCTGATCACCGGCCTTCGACCTTTCTGAAAGGCAAGCCCCGGTGCATGCTGAACCTACTGATTTATAAATTAATTTTGAG
This sequence comes from Saccharum hybrid cultivar R570, assembly GCA_038087645.1. NCBI lineage: Eukaryota > Viridiplantae > Streptophyta > Magnoliopsida > Poales > Poaceae > Saccharum > Saccharum hybrid cultivar. The sequence continues at coordinate 18,268,096 of JAQSUU010000443.1, forward strand.
TACTTTTAATTGTTTAATGCATTAAGTTGTAGGAGTTATATGAAAACACTTGTTGCATTATACCTGTCCTTGTCCAGATATCATACTTAATCCTATATTAGGTTTAGGCACGTGTCAATGCTTAGCCCTGCTTAGTTCGGTAGAAGTCGGGTGATTTCCGGTCATCCGCGAGATGTAGGAAGGAGTCACGAGTGGCTTTATGGCTATCGTGGATGGAACCATGCTTAAAAATGAAATTGAGACCGGGCGGGAGTTCGATAGTACAGCCGCAAGACACTTCACGTCTTGGGTGTGGAGCTATGCCCGTCTGAGTCGTTTAAGGACCGATTCGCTGTACGTCCTTGAGTCATGTTGAACGCAGTCTAACACTTAGTTGGCCGGATAAGCCGTTCCGACCGCGAAGCCGAGTAATGTGGTTCAGGCCGGGAATCGAATGGTAGGTTGCTTCTTGGAGGAGAGAAAGGATATGCTTGGGGACATTGGCGTGAGACCAAGGGGGGGTTAGAGTCCCTATCACCTGGCAGAGTGTCGCCCTTGGGGTCGCGACATTATTCAGACCCGCGATTCCTGAATCATATGAAACGGTGGCCTGTGCGACCCTGGCAGGGGTCTGCACGGTGAGTGTTAGAAATACCCCTCCAGCTGGATAGGAATTCGATTCGAATCACCGTCGCTCCCGGTTAGTGAGCACTTGACTTGAGCAGCGGCAACGTAGATCTCATTAAAAAAAACTGGTGGTTAAGGGAATGATACAATATTGCCACAATTCATACCTGCTCTGGATATAATGATGATAATTGTTTGATTATAATCAAGTGCATGTTTAGTACAGGTGCTAAGATAGATGACAGGTAAATGCTAAAAATAACTGCTAGTACAGGTTATAAGAGTCTCAATTACTTATGCCTTTATGCAAAAATGTGATGTCAGCTAGTCTCTTGTGAAAGCCTTGCATAATCCTTGGTGTCATCTTATTTCTGGTTTTCAACGGGTAAGTCTAGCTGAGTACATTCCAGTACTCAGGGTTTATTCCCTCCTGTTGCAGATGATATGCTCTATCAAGGCTTCTGCAAAACTTGTCTCCACCCTGCGGGTGAAGAAGACTAGATCACTTGGGCGTGATCATCTTTTATGTACTTTTCTCATGCTTTTGTGGGTTGTTGATCATCAAGACTGGCAGTAGTTAAACATCTGGTGTGCGTTTGCTTCCGCTACTTTTATAAACTTGGTTTGTAATAATTGTGACTCCGTTTGTGTAAACTTATTTCAGAACTACTTGTGAAATGTAACGTATGATGTTGTATGTTGAATGATGCGATCCTGGTTGTAAGCAAGTTGGTTTGAAATCCTTCGTGGTTTCGATTGACTACCGGGATTATATGGGCTCAAGTTCGAAAATTTGAGCGCTTCGGTGCTTGTTTTTGTACTTGTGCTCTTATAATTTGGTCGGTTCTGTTACATTACCCCCTCCGGTACACCTATTGCATGCATGCACAATAAATATCATGGATGCATAGAGGTGCAACATGCTCGGAATGAAATGCATTTTAGAAATAAAAAACAATAATCTAATCAAGTTACTTTATTAGTACGTGCAAATCTCTTCTCCGGTGGAGAAGTAGTTACCTAAGCTACTCAACCTAAGATACAACTATTCTTCTTCGGTTAATACCCTAACGCCTAACAACACAAGAGTAATATTACTTAGGTTACCACAGTAAGACATTCTGGACAGCAGCTCAAAGATTCTAACATAACTGAAGATTCCTAACTCCAAAAGTGATGGTCTAAGACAATCTGGAAAGCTTAAGAAATGCACTACAAAATATTTTCAGACCACAACACTTAATTTCAAAGTTTACCTAGTCGAAATTCCAAAGTTCCAGAATCTGTCCTCCCCAAATAGAGAGCAGCCAATTCTGGACTGTCACTTAAAACAGCAATAACTCCTAAACTACTAAGCCAAATGCTCCCAAATTTTTACACAAGCTAGTTTATCAAGTTTACTACAACTTTGGTATTCACAAGTTTTCCAGCAAACACTTTTATTAAGGGTCAAACCTAGAAATACTACCAGCTGTCCAGAAAACCTAAAATTACAAAGACTAAATATTTATTTATGTGGCAAACATCCCATAGGACCAAATAATGTTACCACAAGTTCACAAAGGTCACAACAACACCAGAAAGTAAGGTGTGCCCACCTAGAATATTTATTTATACTCATTTCTTAATTTACTCAATTAATTAAGTGGGATTTTAAACATATATGTCAACTACTCCTAAAATTCTACAAATATTACAGGAGACTCTATGAACCAAAAAGAGACCTCTCTAAAAATTTGAACTAAAATTATTTACAGAAACTCCCCAAACAAAATTCACAAGCCAAAAAGGCTGATTTTTGTATAAATAACAAAGCATAGTAAAAAGTGTCAAACAACAGATTTCCTAATTTTCTTAGACACTCTAGGGTACCAAGACATTCTCCTAAAAGTTATAAGAACATTGCACATGTAGAAAAATTACTAAAATTCATTTAAGTATTTAGTAAAATAACAAGATAGCATTATAACTTGAAAAGTACTTAAGCACTACTGCCCATACTTATCTCTTCCCATTTCTAACCTGGGATAGAAAGTGGTTGAAGCAACCCAGCTTTCATATGCACAGCCTTAACTCTACAGCAGGTGTCACACCTAGCCATATATGCAGCTATCTCTTTCCGCATCTTGGTCCACCAATAGTATGGCTTCAAATTATAATATATCTTATTGCTACCAGGATGGATGTACAACTTAGAGGAGTGGGCTTCAGACATAATATCATTTCTAAGCTCTCGGTCCTTAGGCACAACTAACCTATCCTTGAACCATAGTACACCCTCTTCATTTACCCTGAATTGTGTAGTTTCTTGCTCTTTCATCTTACGTTTTATGTGGAATATACCAAGATCAGTCTTTTGAAGCTCAATAATTCTGCTTTTGAGAGTACAACTGACGGTGATGTTGTACAAGACTGCTGGATGTAGAAGGCGAGATCGATGAAAATCAGTTTCAACTAGGGAATGGCAATGAGACTTACGGCTTAAAGCATCCGCAACCACATTTGCCTTGCCAGGATGATAGTGCACTTGAAGGTTATAATCCTTAATCAACTCGAGCCATCTTTTTTGACGCATATTTAACTCGGGTTGGGTGAAGATGTATTTGAGGCTTTTGTGGTCTGTGTAGATATTGCAGACATTGCCCAGCAGATAATGCCGCCATACTTTCAAAGCATGAACTACTGCAGCCAGTTCTAAGTCATGCGTTGGATAATTCACCTCATGTTTCTGAAGTTGTCGAGAGGTATATGCAATCACTCGGCCTTCCTGCATCAGAACACCTCCCAAACCTATGCCTGAGGCATCACAATAAACATCAAATGGTTTCTCGATATCCAGTTGTGCCAAAACCGGAGCTGAGGTTAGGAGGGTTCGCAGTTGGTGAAAAGCCGCATCACACTCAGGAGTCCAGACAAACCTGGTGTCTTTTTATAGCAACCGAGTCATTTGCTTGGCTATTTTGGAGAAATCCGGGATGAAGCGACGATAATAGCCAGCCAAACCAAGAAAACTCCGGACCTCATGAACCGAGATAGGAGCCTTCCAGTTCAGTACTTCCCGTACCTTGGCGGGGTCTACCATAATTCCTCCATCGGACAACACATGCCTAAGGAAAGGTACCTCTCGAAGCCAGAATTCGCACTTACTAAACTTTGCATATAGTTGATGTTCACGCAGTCTTGCGAGGACTATACGCAGATGTTCAGCGTGATCTTCCTCATTTACAGAATATATCAGGATTTCATCAATAAATACCACCACAAACTTGTCTAATTCGGGCATAAACACCGAATTCATCAAGTACATAAAGTGTGCGGGGGCATTTGTCAGGCCGAAAGACATAACAAGATACTCATAAAGGCCGTATCTTGTCGAGAAAGCCGTTTTTGGAATATCTTCGGGACGAATTTTGATTTGATGGTAACCAGATCTTAGATTGATCTTGGAGAAAACTTTAGCTTTAGACAACTGATCGAACAAGATGTCGATGCGCGGTAGAGGATACTTATTTTTGACAGTGACTGCATTGAGAGGTCTATAATCTATGCACATTCGCAATAACTGATCCTTCTTCTTTACAAAGATAGCAGGACATCCCCACGAAGACGAACTGGGACGAATCAACCCCTTCTTCAAAAGTTCGTTCAATTGCACCTTAAGTTCAGCTAACTCATTCGGAGGCATCCTATAAGGTCTCCTAGAGATGGGAGCCGTGCCAGGCAACAACTCAATTTTAAATTCCACATCCCGATCCGGAGGGAGCCCCGACAAATCATTGGGAAAAACGTCTGGAAACTCATTTACTACTGGAATTTCGGCCAACGCCTTTGCTTGCACAGCATGAACTTCCCCAGACAAATCAACTTTTCTAGGAAGTTGTACCAGAAAACCCTTTTGATCTGTAGGATCTCTGAGCATAACTATCCGGGTGGATGTATCAATGAGTACCCTATTCTGACTCATCCAATTCATGCCAAGAATAACATCTATGCCTAATCCCGGCAAAACCACTAAGGCAAGCGAGTACTTTCGCCCTTCTATCTCAAGCTCAAGATTCTCCACTACTTTATTTGTGGAAATATTTCCACTTGCTGCGCTAATACAATAACCCACACCTTCAATAGTATGCAATTTGTGTATAAACTCTGATGCAAACTTAGAACTGATAAAGGAATGCGAAGCACCTGAATCAAAAAGTACCACTGCAGGGTGTTGGTCAACTAGGAACTTACCAGCAGTGACAACCTCACCAGATGGGATTTCCTCAATACTGTTATAATGAGCGTGCCCTTGACGGCCACCTTGGTTGACATTTTTCTTAGGGTAAGGACAGTTCCTGGACCAATGGCCTGGCTTGTTGCAGTTCCAGCTAGGCATGTTGCTAGGAGGAACACTGGAACTGCCTTGACCCGAATTACCCTTTGGCAGAGCCACTGTATATGCCTTGCGAAACCCAGTCTTCACTGGCGCCTTCTTTTGCGGAGGACGAAACTTAGCACTTGTGGCAGGAGGGCGAGGAGGAGCCCTTGGGGCAGCTGGAGCTCGAGACTGTGAAGCACCTACCTCAAGTGCCCTCTTGCGGCTCTTAGAAGCAGCATAGATAGAGTTATTGTTTTCTTGAGTCAGAGCATCACTGATAAATTCATTGAAGGTAGTACACTTGCTAGTGCCCATAGTCTTCATCAGCTTTGGACCGAGGCCTCTTTTAAAGCTAGCAATTTTCTTGGCATCGGTATCCACAAACTCTGTGGCATATCTTGCCAGGTTATTGAAGGATTGCAGATATTCAGTCAAGCTTTTATTGCCCTGCGACAGCCTCATAAATTCTGTGTGCTTAATAGCCATAAGACCTGGAGGAATATAGTTCCCACGGAATGCGGCCTTGAACTGGTCCCAAGCAATCGGACATTTGCAGGTAGTGTGGAACGATAGTGGCTCCACCAAATACCCGCTGGACCATGCAGTTGGTGAGAAGCATTCAGTCTTTAGCTCATCAGTCAAGCGAAGCAGACGAAACTTTTGTTCAATAGTATTCAGCCACTCATCAGCTTGCAGTGGTTCCTCTGCCTCCTTAAAGAGCGGGGGCTTAGTATCAAGAAAGTCCTTGAAATCACTATACTGATTGGGTTCTGGGCCCTGGCGGCCATGATGAGCCTCCCGGTTGGCAAGCTGGCACATAGCATCTGCCAATATGCGCTGCCCTTCGACCACGGTCTGCATCAACTCAGTCGGGGTAGGTGGTGGTGGAGGGGGTGGCTGTTCCTCATCCTCATTGCCACGACCCCGACGGAGATTGTACGACATCTGCAAAATGCATAGCCAATGAGCACTGACGATGTGGGAAATTTGTAGATGAATTATTGTAAATATGTCAAACTGACTTCATGAAATAGACTTCTCAAAATACTCATGGCACAATAATTCATCACAACCGCACAATCCATTCAAGCGCATCAAGTGACGCAATCATGCGAGGGAATCCAACAAGATGTACTTTGATAAAGGCTCACCCACAAGGAGCACAGCAGTTACTGCACCGTTTACATTAATATCTACATGATTTTTGACCTTTCGCCCGGTACTTGGATTTGATTTCAAAGTTTTTAGTTGACTGAGAAAGACTACTTCAAACTGACCACAAAGAGACTTCTCAACGGTAGAGCTCCATGGTGGATCATGACTAGCTACCTCGATACTAGCGCGTGCCAAGCAGCACAGCCTTATGTCGCGTGCCATAGGAGGCCCTCGGTTTCGTCGCGGCACCGAAGGGTGCTAATCGTGACACCATCATCGAACGCAACACAATAAGTCATCCAATTGCGATCGAAATTAACAGGTTCCAACTAAACATCCAGGAAACATAGGGTTCGACCTTACATCCCAAAAGCCAAGTTATTACAAAGCCTCTCTCTAACACAGGGAGGGCAAAAAAAATGATCCTAACATTGTAGCTACGCGATGACTACTCTAAGCATCGCCCTCAGAGTCGGTGTCAAGGATCTCCCCGTCGTCCTCATCACTAACAGGCTCTAACTCCTCATCTTCTTCTTCTTCTGGTGCTTCTTCTGGTGTGGCATCTTGGAGCCCATTGACCTCCACTTCATCATCATCTTCAGCCATGAAGATTCCTAAACCCATGTCCTCATCTGCGTTGTTGTTTTGAGGCAGCAGAGGATTAAGCTGGTTGTTCAGGCGGTGCACTTCTTCATGAAGATTGTCATTGTATTCTTCCGCATTCTCCAACTGTTGCTCGAGCTCAAACTGACGAGCTCTCAGAACGTTCTCCTCGTGCCAGGCTTCATCCCTCTGATTCATGACACGGACCACATGCGTTGACAGTTGCGGTTTGCTACTGTCAATCTCTGGACTGCAAGGGTTTCCTGGTCACGATCACGGATCACTTGCTCCAGTTGCTGATGCGCTGCATTCCGGGCAGCAGTTACTTCGGCCAACTCCGCCCTCAGCCTTTCCACCTCAGTGGGCTCAGGGCGAGGCTCACGTGGAGCGAGCTAGTGACGAGGTGCCCTGCCTCCAGTGGACTTGTGAGCGGTCCTCTTGGTACGTGCCATCTGTAGCAATAAGATACGACTGAAAGTGAGGATCGTTTAGGGGATACGAAATTTAATTTAGTTGGGACTATTGAAATTTTTAAGGAGAGAGTAAATGATATGTATGATATAATTAAACATGATGCATGCACATTCCATACGCCCTCTCATCCTAGTAGAATCATAAATTTCTAACGCTAGGCGGTGGCATACATACGTTCTCTCATATAGACGAAACTATCGGTCTACTCGTTTGCGCTGTTAGTGTACCTGCAGAAAAATCTCATTTCAGCCCAATAGTTTCCCTAAAATCAGCACACAAGAAAGCAGTAAATTAAATACTTTCCATATACACATCCCCTGATGTATATACTTCAGTATCAAAGCTACCCGATATAAAGGTTCCCGCAATTAAGTGCCGACATAATTACACGGTTTAAACATGTAAGTATGCAAGTCACCAAAACTACTCTCCCCTAGATCGCCGGTTGGACGATCATGCTCTCACAACTCACACTTACCAGGGCGTCGAGGCAACTGATCCATACATTACCACCCAAGTGGATGGCATCCATACAATATCACGCCGTATGGACGACGAAACGAAAACAAACAAGACCCCCAAGTTAGTCTTTATAATAAGCCACCTAAGAGTCCTTATTTGGGCTAAGGGATGTGATCACTGGCATACCTATGAAAATAATTTTTAATGTTTTAACCCCTTTTCATAATCAAATACTTTTGTTTTAAATACTCGTACGATGTGTTTAATGTTGAATTATGCTCCGGTACCAGTTGTAACAGAACCGACCAAATTATAAGAGCACAAGTACAAAAACAAGCACCGAAGCGCTCAAATTTTCGAACTTGAGCCCATATAATCCCGGTAGTCAATCGAAACCACGAAGGATTTTAAACCAACTTGCTTACAACCAGGATCGCATCATTCAACATACAACATCATACGTTACATTACACAAGTAGTTCCGAAATAAGTTTACACACACGGAGTCGCAAATATTACAAACCAAGTTTATAAAGTAGCGGAAGCATACACACACACCCGTTGTTTAACTACTGCCAGTCTTGTTGATCAACAACCCGCAAAAGTATCAGGAAAGTACATAAAAGATGATCACGCCCTAGTGATCTAGTCTTCGTCACCCGCAGGGTGGAGACAATTTTTGTAGAAGCCTTGGTAGAGCATATCATCTGCAACAGGAGGGAATAAACCCTGAGTACTGGAATGTACTCAGCTAGACTTACCCGTCAAAAATCAGAAATAAGATATCACCAAGGATTATGCAAGGCTTTCATAATTGGAGCTGGCTGACATTACCTTTTGCGGAAAAGCATAAGTAATTGAAACTCTTTTAATCTGTACTAGCATTTATTTTTAGCATTTACCTGTCATCTATCTTAGCACCTGTACTAAGCATGCACTTGATTATAATCAAACAATTATCATTATTATATCCAGAGCAGGTATGAATTGTGGCAACATTGTATCATTCCCTTAACCACCGGTTCATTTAATGAGATCTACGTTGCCGCTGCTCAAGTCAAGTGCTCACTAACCGGGAGCGACGGCGATTCGAATCGAATTCCTATCCAGCTGGAGGGGTATTTCTAACACTCACCGTGCAGACCCCTGCCAGGGTCGCACAGGCCACCGTTTCATATGATTCAGGAATCGCGGGTCCGAATAATGTCGTGACCCCAAGGGCGACACTCTGCCAGGTGATAGGGACTCTAACCTCCCTTTGGTCTCACGCTAATGTCCCCAAGCACATCCTTTCTCTCCTCCAAGAAGCAACCTACCATTCGATTCCCGGCCTGAATCACATTACTCGGCTTCACGGTCGGAACGACTTATCCGCCCAACTAAGTGTTAGACTGCGTTCAACATGACTCAAGGACGTACAACGAATCGGTCCTTAAACGACTCAGACGGGCATAGATCCACACCCAAGACGTGAAGTGTCTTGCGGCTGTACTATCGAACTCCCGCCCGGTCTCCATTTCATTTTAAAGCATGGTTCCATCCACGATAGCCATAAAGCCACTCGTGACTCCTTCCTATATCTCGCGGATGACCGGAAATCACCCGACTTCTACCGTACTAAGCAGGGCTAAGCATTGACACGTGCCTAAACCTAATATAGGCTTAAGTACGATATCTGGACAAGGACAGGTATAATGCAACAATTGTTTTCATACAACTCCTACAACTTAATGCATTAAACAATTAAAAGTACTCAAGATAGATTTATAAATTGATGGGTTCAGCATGCACCGGGGCTTGCCTTTCAGAAAGGTCGAGGGCCGGTGGTCAGGACACTCGGGTAGATCTTCGGCAGGAGCTTCGTCGCCGGTTGGCTCCTCTGGCTGCTCCGGCAGATTCTGGACTTCCTCCGGAATCACAGGCTCGAATTCGAGGAGAGTTACCCCCTCCGGTACACCTATTGCATGCATGCACAATAAATATCATGGATACATAGAGGTGCAACATGCTCGGAATGAAATGCATTTTAGAAATAAAAAAAAACAATAATCTAATCAAGTTACTTTATTAGTACGTGCAAATCTCTTCTCCGGTGGAGAAGTACTTACCTAAGCTACTCAACCTAAGATACAGCTGTTCTTCTTCGGTTAAGACCCTAACACCTAACAACACAAGAGTAATATTACTTAGGTTACCACAGTAAGACATTCTGGACAGCAGCTTAAAGATTCTAACATAACTGAAGATTCCTAACTCCAAAAGTTATGGTCTAAGACAATCTGGAAAGCTTAAGAAATGCACTACAAAATATTTTCAGACTACAACACTTAATTCTAAAGTTTACCTAGTCGAAATTCCAAAGTTCCAGAATCTGTCCTCCCCAAACAGAGAGCAGCCAATTCTGGACTGTCACTTAAAACAGCAATAACTCCTAAACTACTAAGCCAAATGCTCCCAAATTTTGACACAAGTTAGTTTATCAAGTTTACTACAACTTTGGTATTCACAAGTTTTTCAGCAAACACTTTTATTAAGTGTCAAACCTAGAAATACTACCAGCTGTCCAGAAAACCTAGAATTGCAAAGACTAAATATTTATTTATGTGGCAAACATCCCATAGGACAAAACTAATGTTACCACAAGTTCACAAAGGTCACAAAAACACCAGAAAGTAAGGTGTGCCCACCTAGAATATTTATTTATACTCATTTCTTAATTTACTCAATTAATTAAGTGGGATTTTAAACATATATGTCAACTACTCCTAAAATTCTACAAAAATTACAGGAGACTATATGAACCAAAAAGAGACCTCTGTAAAAATTTGAACTAAAATTATTTACAGAAACTCCCCAAACAAAATTCACAAGCCAAAAAGGCTGATTTTTGTATAAATAACAAAGCATAGTAAAAAGTGTCAAACAACAGATTTCCTAATTTTCTTAGACACTCTAGGGTACCAAGACATTCTCCAAAAAGTTATAAGAACATTGCACATGTAGAAAAATTACTAAAATTCATTTAAGTATTTCCTAAAATAACAAGATAGCATTATAACTTGAAAAGTACTTAAGCACTACTGCCCAAATTTTTACCAAAGCTAGAGCAAGTATAAATTAGCCTACCCACCAAATTTCATAATTTTTGGAACACTGAAACTCAAGATATGATTTAAACAAGTTTGCATGCAATCTAAAACACATTTCAAAAACCTATTTAAATCTCCCAGAAACTAAACATCACATATCCAATTTATATTTTTCTAAAATACTACACATCATGCAGACCCTAACAAAATTTATCTCATAACTTTTGGGCAAGTAAAACCCTAGATCTACATTTTCCAAAACTTATCTCAAACTGTGACAGAATAAATAAAAATGAAATAAATCTTATTTGTTACTGGGCCGGCCTCTACGCGGACGCGGCCCAACTTCGCGCGCGGCCTGCTCGGCCGCCCCGCCCGTGCGCGGCATCTGCTAGGTGGGGACAGTTGGCAGTGAGAGGGGAGCAGAGAGGGGAAGGCCGCGGGCTCCAGTGAGCTCTTACTCGCCGACGACGACGTCTCCGGTGACGGGAAGATCACCGACGGTTTTCCCGTGACCTCCCGCATCACCTAACCCTCAAATCATGGATTCTACCCAACCCTAGCTACAACGACCATGGCGACCGCGGTTCGAAGGTGGCACACGGTGGCGCTCCGGCGAGCTCCGGGAACCAGGGACCTAGGTTGGGCGCGCTACGGCTTCCAGAGGAGATGGCGGATCTATTCATGCGAAGGACACGGATAGAGGTGGGGCGAATGCGGCTGGCCGCGTGAGCACCGAATCGGCGGCCATGGCACGGCAGCGCACGATCGTGTTCCGGCGTGGACCGTCCACCACTACCGGTAACACCATACCCTAAGCTTCTCTACGTAACCCGGAACCCGAAACAAGAGTTAGCAAGGATGTAGAGTAATGGTAGTGAACTGGCCACGGTGAGCCGCCGCGCAGACGAAAACGCCAGTGAGGTCTCACGGTGGCGGAAATGGAAATTCACTCTCACCTCCGCACGATTGGTTCAGGTAAAGGATGGAGGAGGTAGAGGGGACTCTGGCGGAGCGGTGGACGGGATTTGGGTGGCTGTGGCGTGACGGCGAGCTCGCGCGACCACGGGGAAGGATGCGGCGGCAATGGCGCCTCCGTTTTGCACCTCGGTGAGCACGGCAAGAGCGAGAGGTGAATGGGGATGGCGAGCGCGAGTGAGTGTGAGGCGTGGTGTCGGCTCGGTCTTCACCTCCGCGCCTAGACTCGCGACGTGGAGACGCTGGCAGAGCGCGGGCGCCACACGGCAGCACCGTTCTGCCCAGTCGCCACGACACCGCCTCCGTCTGGACTCTGAACTCGACGGCTTCGGTGTCCATCAACCGACTGACGGCCAAAGTTCAACCGATCACCGTTCCCAATCTAGCCAGAGTTAGTGATAAGTGTTAACAACAACTTTGTAGAGCTATGTGAGGGCAACAAAATTGTCAATTGGAGCTTGGACTGGTTCGGCCTAGATTTGAAACTACCGAGCTCTAAAGTGGGGTACCCGAAAACTGAACTGAGTTTCAGTCAACTATGCCGACTGAACCCCATTTTTCAAAGCACCATATCTCCTAAACCATTTAGAACCAGGTGATGGTGATGTTGACAATGTTGTAGAGCTACACAAGGACTACAAGTTTGTCAATATGAGTGGAAGCTGGTTTGGTTTGGTTTGCAAACTACAAGCTTCCAAAGTAGGTCACAGTAAAACTGGAGGGACACTTTTGAGACTTAGAAAAATTCTAAGTGTTGAGACAGCCCCTCTAGCTGACTTGTGGGCCATTTTTGAGCATGTTCTGGCTAGTTTCATGAGATGGTCATATTGAGACTTTTGTTCCCCATAAAATTCCCTACAACTTTGCTTAAGGGTGCTTCTCCATGTAAGGTCTCTAAGCTAGACTTTTTAATTGGTCAAACTAGAGTATCCTAGAGCTAAATGCTGGTCAACTACACCTTGAAGGGCATTTTGGTGATTTTGGTCAACATGAACCTTGCTCCATTAGTGACCCTAATTATAACTAAGGTGTTGTGAGACATAATTAGCTACTCTCCCCTTTTGTTACACCAACTACCTAGTGTCACATGAGGTGAGCCAAATAATTTTCAAAAAAAAACAATCACATTTGTTGCAACCACATAAAATAACATGAATGAAGCATGCTTATGCTTATGCAAATGCAATGCAATTATGGAGCTAAACACCTGAGGTGTTACAATGCGGGCCGCGCGTGCATGCTGGCGCGGGAAGCAGAGGGTGCGTGGGCGTCCGGACAAAGGTTCTTGCGTGCGTGCGAACACATGTAAATCCACGAAATAAATTGATCCATGGACGACACCGTTGTGGTAAAGGTCGTAATGCCAGAGGAATCATTACCGCAAGGCATAGAGAGGGAGGTAATAAGCGCCTATATCGTAAAATCGATTTTCGACGGAATCAAAAAGACATATCTGGTAGAATCGTAACCATAGAATACGACTCTAATCGAAATGCATACATTTGTCCCATACACATAATGTCTAGAAATGTGGAGCTTAAGAATTCTTGAGCGTCGAATAACCTGAGTACTAACTACATCAAACAATTTGCATTAATGAAACTGTGTAAATCCATCGGATAATCAAAAATACGCATGTCTGATGAAATGGTTGTCGCTATCTGTTTCCATAACGAATCATTGGTTTAACTGAATAAGTAAAGAAAATGGACCCTTTCTCTTCGTCTCAGATCGATGGATCTTCTCGCTCGCTATCTGAGGCGTTAATTTACCTACTAAAATATCGCCAGTTTCTACTTAGGATCCCAACCTCACAACTCCATTTCTGTCCAAATTGCGGAGACCTCCTAGAGTTCAACTCCTGCTCTCAACCCGTGAACAATATGAGTCCGAAGCTTCTTTCGTAACTCCCGAAATTTCTTCGTAGTGGCTCCGTTCCATGCCTCATTTCATAGGGAAGCCCAAAGTGGCTCTATTTCAGATGCGGGTGTCCGTCCGGACGTCCGGGCCCTAGCCACGACCATTGTACTATGGTGCTCATGCAGTTGATGTTCAATATCCTGTATGTATGTATTGCAGCACAAATGTTTTTTAATAAGATTTCAATATATATATATATATATCGGATCTAAATAATTTCCTAGCCGGTAGCCCTAATCATTTTGTGGGTTCACTTTGCACAAGTTATCCATTCTCCTTGCCCCCCGGTCGTTGCATCCGAACCTCACCAACGCAACGAATCTGAATCCAGTATACAAAGCTCCCCAAGCAAGTCCGCGCCCGGCACGGCATCCCGTCGTCCCAATCCCAGAATCCTGGTGCCTCCCAAGTCCCAGCTCCCATTACCCCGGTATACCCAGCTAAAACCACGACCAAACGTGCCAATCAGCAAAACAACCTCCCGTACCGTATCCAATCCCCCCGAGGGCCCGAGGCCAGAAAATAGCGCGTCTTTGGTGCGGCGATCCCCGTGCGCTGCGCAGTTTTCTCGGCAGTCGCGCGGAGCTTCGAAGGCAAGCCCGGGCCGAGAGGGCGCCGAACCCGAATTTCTCCGGGGGTGTGTGCAAATCAAGCAAAACCCCCCTCTCCGAAGCTCGTTTTCGCAAGGAACGAGCGGATAAACAGCGCGTAGGTCGCAGCGGCGGAGGAAGCCCGCTTGCCAAGGGATCTATCCCCACATATTCCCCTTGCGTGCAAGCTCCCCTCCCCGTTGCCCACGCCACGGGCACCCGAGGAAAGCCTCGTGCACTCGCGGATAGGCAGTGGGCCCAGTGTGGCAGAGACTTTGATCCGGGGACGCGGAGCCGGGTGGGGAGAGGCAAACCGGGTGGGATTTCTTGGGATTATTTAAGGGGGCAGGGAGGGAGATAGGCACACGAAAGCAACAGCGAGGAGAGAGAAGGGAAAAGGGTGAAGCCAGGGAGTTGTTGGTTTCGGTTCTGGTCGGCGTCGGAGGGGAAGGAAGGGGACGACGAGCGGCGGCGAGGGCGACGAGGTGCGCGAGGGGAGGAGGGATATGGTGCCAAGCTGAGTGGGCGGATCGCGGCGGCGGCGGCGGCGGGGATCGGGAGCGGGGGGCGGCACTCGGATGGTATTGGGTTTCGCCGGCGCCGGAGGCGGCGATCGTGGATGGGCAGCGGCGGGGTTGCGGGGCGGGGGCTGTAGGAGCGGTGGCGGCGGGGACGTTGGAGTCGGAGCGGGTGCTTGTGCTGGTCTCCGCGCTGGGGCAGGGGCAGGGGGAGGAGGGGAGGGAGCGGCGGGGAGGAGGGATGAAGCGGGGGAAGGGGGGAAGGAATGGGCTGCTGCCGAGCTCGCTGCGGATCATATCGTCCTGCCTCAAGACGGTCACCTCCAACGCCGGCTCCGTCGCGTCCACCGTTCGCTCGGCCGGCGCCTCCGTCGCCGCTTCCATCTCCTCCCAGGCCGAGGACGAGAAGGACCAGGTCCACTGCCCCGCCCCCGCCTCCACTTCTTCAAATATTTATTGTTTTTTTCCCTTTTTTATTTACGCTGCTAGGGCAGATGACTGTGGGCGCTGGGGTTTGCTAACTTTAGTGCTGTGCTTGCAATTTTGTATACTCAATTATAGTAGCATTCTGCAGTAGTAGTAGGTTTGAGTAGTGCCTGGACGCACGTCCTTTGTTCCAGCAGCAATTACTAGCCCTTCAAGTGAGTTGACCATTAGCCATGTTACAGCTGTATAGGAAAGGTTAGAAAATACTAGAATATGTGGATTGTTACCCTTGCAATCGTGTACTCAATAATGTCATTTTGCAGTAGGAGGGTGTGAGTAATCTTGCGAGGTAGAGCTTATGTTCTTGTAGTTTCGAAATTCCAGTGGCAATCAATGAAGGTTTAAGTGAATTGACCATGAATTCAGTTTAACTAGTTGGAAGGTATGTACAGTTTCTCCGAAGTGAAAAGGTCGGAGGGCACAGATTAGGTCAGCGTTCACCCAAACGCTAAACAATAAGGAGTTGGTCACCTATGTTTCAGCTGTTTATTTGAGCTAAATGACAGTTTAAATGGTCTAAATGGCCATTTAAACAGGATAAGTGTCTGATTAAATGGTCACGACTAGCCACTGTGTGGCATCTATATTGTTTAAACGGACTAAATGGCTGTTTAGGTGAACATCAGAGTCATTTTTGTAGTAGTTCAGTAGAATTCTTCTGTGCTCATATTGCACATGGCTAATGGGCCTTGTTATTGTTGGCAACAGCTTTTTGCTTTGGATTTTTCTTCGGTGTTCTTAAATTTTGCCTGGATAACAAAATGTCTGTTTCTCCAAGTTTAGTTAATGCTTGGCTCAATTCAGGTTCGCTATTAACAATTTTGATTGGAAAAATGTTTGCCACTGTATGTTTCTGCTAATTTATACAATAATTCAATCTTGATGATCCATCTATAAACAGGTGTTGTGGGCTGGATTCGATAAACTAGAGCTTCATCCATCATCATTCAAGCATGTCCTGCTTGTTGGTTATTCAAATGGGTTTCAAGTGCTCGATGTTGAGGATGCTGCAAATGTTTGCGAATTGGTCTCAAAACGTGATGGCCCAGTTACGTTTTTACAAATGCAACCCACTCCAGTCAGCTCTGAAGGCATTGAAGGATTCAGAGCGTCACATCCCATGCTTCTAGTTGTTGCTGGTGATGAGACAAATGGCCTGGGTGCGGTTCAAGGTGGTCGCTTAAGTGCTCTTATCAGAGACACAAACAGTGAGCCTCAAGCTGGAAATTGCATTTCTACCCCTACGGTTGTCCGTTTCTACTCGTTGAAGTCTCACACCTATGTACACGTTCTACGATTCCGGTCTGCTGTATATTTAGTTCGCTGCAGTCCAAGGATTGTTGCTGTAGCACTTGCAGCACAAGTAAGTTTCTCTTTGCACATTTATTTATATTTTGTACTGCAAACTGGAGTTGACAAAAATGATGTTCTTAGATAGAACTTTAAAATACTTATTTTACTACATTTCAGATCTACTGCTTCGACGCTGTTACTCTTGAGAACAAGCTCAGCGTCTTGTCATATCCTTTGCAAGGTGCACCTGGGGTAAATATTGGGTATGGGCCGATGGCTGTTGGCCCCAGATGGTTAGCCTATGCCACAAATACTCCTTTATTGTCAAACACAGGCCGTCTAAGTCCACAGAACCTCACACCTTCGCCAGGAGTGAGCCCATCTACTTCTCCTAGCAGTGGAAGTTTAGTTGCTAGATATGCAATGGAGTCTAGCAAGCAACTAGCTTCTGGTATTATTGACATGGGATATAAAACATTTTCAAAGTACTGCCAGGAACTTCTGCCAGATGGTTCTAACTCCCCTTTGTCATCAAGCCCAGGCAGGAGATCCGGTAAAATTCCTTCCAGTGTGCATCCACTGGAAGCTGACAATGCAGGAATGGTTAGTTAAAGCCTCACTAAGCCTTGTTTTTTTTTGTTCATTGTCAAATTAAGTGCATGGAAAGTTTAAATCTTCTATGCGAAGTAATGAAAGTTCGTTGGACACTTGCAGGTAGTCATCAAGGATTTCACTTCCAAAGCTGTTGTCTCACAGTTTAGGGCTCACACAAGTCCGATATCTGCTCTTTGTTTTGACCCTAGTGGAACACTTTTGGTGACAACTTCTGTTCATGGCCATAACATAAATGTTTTCAGGATCATGCCAACCTGCATTGCTAATGGCTCAGGGGCAACGCGCTATGATTGGACAGCATCTCATGTTCATCTTTATAAACTGTATCGCGGCATGACATCAGCTGTATGTTTACTAAGCAATTGAAAAGTCTTTCTGAGAATGTTTTATGATTTTATTCATTTTGTTAATTACCTTGCATTTGCGTGCAGGTCATACAAGACATCTCGTTTAGTCATTTTAGCCAATGGATATCTATTGTTTCATCTCGAGGTACCTGCCATATTTTTACATTGTCCCCATTTGGTGGTGATGCCAGTCTGCAGCCACAGAATTCTCACAGTGATGGGCCACCTCTTGCCCCATGTCAGTCAAGGCCATGGTGGTCAAAGCCGTCCTTTCTCATGGACCAACAGATTCATCAAGTTCCCTCAACTGTGACAAATTCGGTAGTTAGTAGGATAAAGAATAACACTTCTGGTTGGCTAAATACTGTCAGCAATGTGGCTGCTTCTGCAAGTGGAAAACAATCTGTACCATCTGGTGCAGTAACTGCTGTTTTCCATAATTCCATCTACCAGGGTTCTTTGCCAGTTCCGTCTAAGGCTAACGCTTTAGAGCATCTACTGGTGTATTCGCCATCTGGTCATGTTATTCAACATGAACTTCTACCTTCTTCAGGTTCCGAGTCCTCTGGTAGCAGCCCAAGAGTTGGTTCAGGTTCTAACTCGCAACTCCAAGATGATGAGATGCATGTTACTGCTGAACCAATTCAATGGTGGGACGTGTGCCGTAGGACAAACTGGCCAGAAAGAGATGAAAACATTGCAAACATTGCATTGTATAACCAAAGAAGCAGTATGATGGCAATGGATGCTTCCGACTGTGAAGCTAGCGAGCATTCGGATTCCACTGCATCAAATGATGGTATCTCTGGGAAAGAGATTATGAGAGTCCGAGAAAGGTCAAGCTGGTATCTATCTAATGCAGAAGTACAGATAAACTCATGGCGGATTCCCATCTGGCAGAAATCTAAGGTTTGCTGCAATGTCTTTAAACAATGTGGTAAATCATGAAAGATTGAGAGTGACAATCATTCATGTTTTTGCAGATTTGCTTCTATGTGATGGACCATCCTGCTGCAGATTCAGTTGAATCAGTTAGCAGTGGTGGTGGAGAAATTGAGATTGAGAAGTTACCTCTTCACGAGGTTGAGATCAGGAGAAGGGAATTGCTCCCTGTATTCAAGCAGTTCCAATATTCTGAGCGACATTCTAGTGATAGGTAATGTCAATGAAACTACTACTCTTGGATTCTTAATGTTGTATAGATGAGTTATTAGCAGCAAACATCTGATATTTGGTCAGTTGTTAAATTATTTTTTTGTTCTTTAACATAATTTTTTCTATTTTTTGTCAATATTGAAATTTCATAGGTGTTCTTTAAATTTGTTATTTTATGGTGAATTGTGATATGGGTTTAGAACATTCAAAATTACCTTTTCCCCTGTAATTCAGCTGTATTTTTTTTCTATTTTTTTGTATGCCAAGACTCAAAAGCTGGTATGATGCACTCAGTTGCCACTATTAGTTCTCACTAATCAGTTCTGCAATGCATTGTTAAGTCTAGGATATCGATTATTTATTTCCAGTGTGTTCACAACATTTGAAGATAGCATTACAATATTTAAAGATAGCATTAGGTGATATCTTGCTCAATACCTATGAACAACAGCGTGTATTGTCAACATCAATAATATCAAATGCACATGGTGATCTACGACACCTTAAACTGTAGCTTGTTATAAATGATTATACCTGAGTTTTGCTAGTTTGATTTTAACATATTGTTTTACACTTCAATAACTGCTATAATATTGTAGAGATTTAACCTCGTTAAAACTGAGAGGTCCTGATTTTCTGTTGTGTATATGTAAGTTTATTTTCCTGGAAATTGTTGAGTTTATTACTTAGACGGTATCTGTCTATCTGATGCAAATGTTTATTTCTCGCATATTTCGTGAAAAACGATAAGACTTAAGTCTTGATTGGTATTTCTTTCAAGTTAAAAGCGCTGTAGGTAACCCTCCTTGAAAATGCTTTGTGTTTCTGAACGTGCATATATTCTTAGCAAGCAGTGACTACCTTTCATTTCTGGACTACTCTCTCTATTCCAAATTATAAGTAGGTACATAGCTTTTGCTATGCACCTAGATATATGCTATGTCTAGATTCATAGCAAAAGCTATTTTTCTAGAAAAGCCAAAACGACTTATAATTTGGAACGGAGGGAGTACAAATATTTTTCCAGAAATGAGCTCTTTGGTGGCAAATGAATGCAAGAAGTCAAAAAAGAGTCAATAATGAAATATATGTTTTCTGGATGTTTATGCAACTCTGAATGAAATCAAGTTGTGAATTAATTTGTGCAACAAAACATATATTAAATATTATTAAATACTTATATTACAAAACTCAGATGAGGCAGTGAAACAATTTTCAGTGAAATCTTTTCTAGAGCTCAGGAACGTAAAAAAGGCAAAACCCAGGGAATTTTTTCTTAAAAATAAAGTACTCACATTTCAAATTATAAGACGTTTTGGCTTTTCTAGATACATAGCTTTTGATATGCACTTACATATACACTATTCTAGGTACATAGTAAAAACAATGTACCTAGAAAAGCTAAAACGTCTAGTAATTTGGAATGAAGGGAGTATTATAGCATTATTGTCAATTGCCTCTTCACTTCCTCACCCTACCTACCTTTGTGACCTATCTGCAATTCTACATCTTGCAGGATCCTTTGTTTCAGTTTCAGTATATCTGACTTGCAAACAGTTGTCATCTTGTAGGAATATTGCAAATGGAGTTTGAATGTGCTATCTTTAGTGGTTTAGCTAATGAACCTTAGATTATTATACGAAATGAAGTTTATTCCTGGTGTTGCGTTTTTTGTATTATATTGAATGTATCATGTGGGATTATGCAATGATGTAGGAATATTGCAAATGGAGGCTTTCAGAATGCCTTATCCCACATCAGTGATGCACAATATAACTCTGTAAAGGATAATGGTGAATATGAAACCAAGCCGGTGGCTCCTTTGTCTGGGTTTTACGCTGGTAAGCATACAATGTCAATGTATTCGTCATTGTTGTATTATATCATTGTTGATTGGAAAATCTCTCTTTTGTAGATACGAGCAAAACAGCTAACACAAATGGTCTAGCTAGGCAAACAGTCTCTGGACCTGGCTCAGCTGTTAATCTTCAGCAAGTGGGGAAGTGCAATTCTATAGAATCTCCTAATGCTGCAATTTTGGCTGGCAAAGCAGAGAATGAGAGCAATGGCTATATATCCATGCCACCTGAAACAAATGCATCTATCAGATCATTGAGCAGCTATTCTCTCTTGGATGGACCTGTTGACGGAATGCTGTCTCCTGCTAATTACACATCATGCAAGCCTGAAACAACCAATAATTCTGTGCTCAGCAATGTTGCAAGCACTGACATACCAAATGGGTGTCTCACCACTGTCGATTCTGGACAGCAGGAGGCGTCTGATTCTCACAGCTCAGTGGAGTTTACCCAGTATTTCCAAGAGGGCTATTGTAAAATATCAGAACTCGATGACTGCCGTGAGTTAACTGAAGCTGTTACTGATGCTGACAGCAGCAGCAGCCACTGCGAGAGAGAGAAGCCTGAGGAAGATGGGGATAACGATGACTTGCTTGGAGGAGTTTTTGCCTTCAGTGAAGAAGGTTCTAGCCATCTATTCTTTTAAGTTATAGGTCTCCATCTGTCTATTGATATTCATCTTCTGATTTCTGCCCCTTAATCATGTTGCAGGTTGAACTTACTATACTGCCTTACTTGAGATTGAGATACAACGGAAAAAAAAGTGCTCAAAACATTCAGTGTGCAATAGTATGTAGACGATGGTGAAATTCTAGTAGGCTTTCATGGAATAAAGCTGTGCGGAATTGATCATCTGCCATGGTACATATTTTTCAAGGTAAACCTTGCGCCTAGTTCTCAAAATGTGAGGCCAAGATTCCTCCAGGCAATTAACTAATCTGCGGTTCCACGTTGAAATTTGGAAGGAGTTGGTGTTGTCGAGAAGTTGCTATTGCCTGCCGCAACACCACTTCCTTAGTGTTGGTTTGTACATATACTGTAAGACCCATTTGTTTTGTGCCATACTTCTGGGACATTTGGGTGGTTCTGAATCCCATACCTTGGCAGCCATATTTGTTGACCGCCTCTGCCAGGGCCTGTGAATGTTCCATGTTTATTTGTACATATACTTTCTGTTTTATTGGGAAAAAGGAAAAAAAATCTAGCGACGTTTAATGTGATAACTTTATAAACATTCAGTGAAGAAAATTGCATTCACGATGTTATTCTTATTTGCATGTGTTGGGCGCCTGTGTCAGAGTGTGGCAGTTGGATGGAGCCAGCAAAGTTCCCAATCTGGTGGACACTGCATGCTTCGGTGCTTACCTGTATCCGTCCCGGTCACCTCTTTTTTACGACCTTTTTTGAAACGAATAGCCACCACTTGTTCTATGTTATTACCTGGCGGTCGGTCAGTCGCATTGGATGGAAGGTAATTGTACGCGTTTTATATATTCTCTTGGGGGGCAATATTCCATCAAACGTATAATCGTCCTCATGTAAAATACTCCCTCCGTCCTGAAAAATGCTCCCTCCGTCCTTCAGTAAATTTCAATTCCAAGGTTGTATTGAGCTAAACTTTTTATATTTGACCGAATTTATAAAAAAAGTACAAACATATAAAATACTCACTCCATCCCTGAGTAAATTTCAATTCCTAAGGTTGTCTTCAGTTAAACTTTTTATATTTGACCGACTTTATAAATTTATGCCACCAAATGAGCACATCATAATAAAAATATTATGTATGGTGCATATAATCTATATACTCCCTCCGTCCCCAATTGATTGTCATTCAGGAGCTAGCACGAAGATAAAGGTGAAAGCAAAAAGATAAAAAGAGCCCTATGAGTAGTATGCAGTGATCTCTCTCATTTGCTGTTCTGGAGCCATTCACAAGACCAATCGAGTGTTGCAAGGGATATGGGGACCAACAGATGAGGCACAGGAGGAGGTGGGATGGGGTGACAAGATAAAGCTGCATGGCTAGTTTGTAGGTGTTGGACAGCCTAAATGACATTTATTTGGGGACATTGGTTCGAACTCCAGAATGACGGTCAATTCGCGACAGAGGGAGTACTAATTTAGTGTCATAAGTCTTGACGCTCTTTTCTATTAATTCAGTCAAATTTTAAAAAGTTTGACTTACTCCAAACGATGGTAACACAGATTACTTCTCGATTAAAATAGGACTTCATCAAGGGTCAGCCTTGAGCCCGTATCTCTTTACCTTGGTAATGGATGAAGTGACTAGGGACATTTAAGGGGATATCCCTTAGTGTATGTTGTTTGCAGACGATGTAGTGCTAGTTGATGAAAGCCAGGCAGGAGTAAATAGGAAACTGGAGTTGTGGCGGTAGACCCTTAAGTCCAAAGGTTTTAGAGTAAGTCGAACTAAAACAGAATACATGAGATGCGACTTTGACAACGCTATACATGAGGAGGGAGACATGAGTTTGGAAGGTCAAGTGGTGCCTATGAAAGATAACTTCCGTTATCTAGGATCGATGCTGCAGAAGGATGGAGATGTTGATGCAGACATTTGCCATAGGATTAAAGCAGGGTGGATGAAGTGGCGTCAAGCATCTGGCATTCTCTGTGATAAGAGAGTACCACAAAAGCTGGAAGACAAGTTTTATAGAACGGCAATTAGACCCGCTATATTGTATGGCGCAGAGTGTTGACCTACAAAAAGATGACATGTCCAACAACTTAGTGTCGCAGAAATGCGTATGTTGCGTTGGATGTGTGCTCACACAAGGATGGATCGAGTTAGGAACGATGATATATGTGACCGTCTAGGGGTGGCATCAATTGAAAAAAAAGCTTATCCAACATCAGTTGAGGTGGTTTGACCATGTCCAAAGGAGACCTTCAGAAGCATCAGTGTGTTGTGAAGTTCTAAATCGAGATACCAATGTGAGAAGAGGCAGAGGAAGACCGAAGCTGACATGAGAGGAGACAATTAAAAGAGATTTAAAGGGTTGAGATATACCTAGAGATTTTTGTTTGAATAAGAGTGCTTGGAAAACAGTTATTGACGTGCCTGAACCGTGACTAGGGGCTTATGTTGGGTTTCAACTCTTGCCTACCCTAATTTGCTTGGGACTAAAATGCTTTGTTATTGTTGTTGTACTCTAGGAATTAATTTACTCAAGAACGGGAGGGTATAAACTACTGTGTAGTTATACATTAGATTTAGGCTCCGTTCACTTCGCTGAAAAGCTATAGTAGAAAGTACTGTTCGCTGATTTGTTGTGAGAGGAAAACACTGTTCCGGCTGAAAAAAACAAGTTGAAAAGTGTGGATTATAAGACAAACGAATAGTACCTTAAGCTTGCAATTTTATATTAGATCTAAGCTTTAAAATACCCCGTACCAGTAAAATATGAACTATTGTGCAATTTTACATTAGATCTAAGCCTTAAAATACCCAGTACCAGTAAAATATGAAACTACTGTGCGATTTTACATTAGATCTAAGCCTTAAAATACCCAGTACCACTGGTGAAAATTGTACAGTACCATCCGTAATTTTCACTTTCAACCGAAAGTCCCAAACCCGCCCCTAGCTCGCTTTGGAAAAAAAAAACCCCCGCCCCCTAGCTTAGCTCGAATTCTTCACATCTCGCGAGGAGTCCCGGACCCCGTGTACCAGGAACCTCCAACGTGTCCAAACACCGCCCAGAATAAAGCCACAAACAATGCACCACGCCGACGCTGCTTCTCAACCGGAGGGCCGACGAATAACACCCCGATCCGCACGTTCATTGCGAATCGCGCGCCCTTCGCCTATGCCGCAGCCCACATAGCAGAGGCCGAGGCAGCCCGCGCCGCGCCAACGCCTTCGCCTCCCCCGATGAGTCGCGCACGTCTCCCCGCACCTGCACAGCGCCCACCAAGAGCGAGAGCGACGCGGGCGCAACCGCGCAAGCCTCCAACCAAAACCCTCCACCCGAACCCGTGGCGCGGGGCAGCCGGGTAGGCGCCCTCGCGCGCCACCACAAGCACAAAGAGACCTCGCACTCCACCAGCCTAATCCCCCCGCGGGCGGGCAGATAACGGTCGCGGCACGGAAGGGGCGAGAGAGGAGGAGCTGAGAGCGCTACTCCAAGAGGCGCGGAGCAGGAGCGGACACATGGCAGAGGAAGGGGAGGAGGCGGTGCCGCCGCCGGCCGCGATGGTGGGGGAGGAGGACGCGGCGGCCGGGGAGGCGCCGCCGCCGGCCGTGGACTTTGGGCTGCCTGCTGAGCTGATGTCCGTGCTGCCATCGGACCCGTTCGCTCAGCTGGACGTGGCGCGCAAGATCACCTCCATCGCGCTCTCGCACCGCCTCGGCTGCCTCGAGGCCGAGGCGGCGCGCCTGCGCTCGCAGCTCGCCGAGCGCGACGCCGAGGCCGAGGACCTCCGGGAGCGCGTCGAGCAGCTCGACGCCGCGCTCGCCGTCGCCACCGGCCGCGGAGCGGCCGAGGCGGCGCTCCTGCGCTCGCAGCTCGCCGAGCGCGACGCCGAGGCCGAGGACCTCCGGGAGCGCGTCGAGCAGCTCGACGCCGCGCTCGGCGTCGCCACCGGCCGCCTCCGCCGCGCCGAGGAGGAAAAGGTAATCGCTAGTCAGTTTACTAGCCGCCTCTGGGGCGCTGCGCCGCCTGGCTGAGCCTGAGCTGTGCTTTCCGGGGAATGGTGGCTTCGGTCGGTCCCACCTGTCGGCGACTCTGGTCCCGCGACGCTTGCGCCTAACGTCGTCTCTATTTCCAGCAATGTAGCTGCGTGATATGTATGCTGCGCAATTTGGGCAACCGAAATTACTTAACAGTCGAATGCTTCTTCATGTTCTGATCGTGGACGATGGACCTACAGGAGGCACTGCTGCGGGACAACTCTGCGCTGTCCAACACCGTTACGAAGTTGAACAGAGATGTCGCCAAGGTACCAAAACACTATTGCCTTGCACTTTTGGAAGAATTTGACAGATTTCTGTGTGTTGCACTACCAGTTTGGAACAATTACATAGCAATCTCATCATAATTTCAAACTGAACTTTGTAGTCCTTAACATTATAATGCAAAAAAAAAAGTCCAAGCATTCTTCTCTCGTAAGCATGTCCAAGTCCAACCATTGATTGGTGCTGTACATAAGCCTTGATTGCTACATACCATTTTAAACTTCATAGTTGTGTATTCTACTTTGTTGTGCAGTTGGAAGTTTTCAGAAAGACACTTGTTCAGTCACTCCAGGAAGATGACAGCAGTGATGTAAGTCTGGCATTCAGGCTGTGTCTAGTTGTTAACTCAAGGACCCAGAAAATGACTAGCATTTCAATTCTTCCCTTGTTTGTATTTGTAGCTGAATTGACAGTGATTTATCTTTTTAAATTACTTTTCTATAGAATACTGCTCCCACGGCAAGAGTTGCAGCAACTTCAAATTTCTCCTCTGCGCCATCAGGTAGTACATTATTCTCGTGATCTTGTGCTAGGTCCATATTATTCTAGTTCCCTAGGGTAATGTTGACTGTTGGATTTTGTCAGATGAAGATTCTGCATTTCCAACTTCCAAATCATCACAGATTTCAGAAACTGCAAGTTCAGTTCCGGAGGAAAATAGCCAAGTTGACCCAGATGGTACATTCCTGTTTCATATAGTTAATCTTGTCTAATACAAAAATATGTTGAATGATTTTACGCACAGAACCTTTTTGTACTTGCAGCACCTAGGCCAACCCGTCCTGGACGTCAACATGTATTTTTGCCGTCATACAACAGCACACCAAGGATGACTCCCCCAGGCTCACCTCCAAGGCGTTTTGCATCGGTATCACCGCCAAGGCGACATTCAATCTCCGTTACGTCGATGAATATGTTTAATGACAGGTCCTCAGGCTTTTCTGGTCAGCATAGCTCTCCATTTGACGCTCCAAGTCAAACAGGTTAGCTCATAACCCCAAGAGCTAGTTATACTGTATGTCAAACACTTGAATGTTAATGTTGCTTTGTTCAGCAATCAGCATATATTACATTTAATTGATCAAGATATGTTACAATTTCACTTCCATCTAGTTGTAAATATCAAAATATATTGCAGTTCCACTGGACCCAAAAGTGAACTGTTTGTTTGCTTACTAGGTTCACACGAAATCATAAATAAGCTATCCATATACTCTTTCTCATTGAGAGTTATTTGTTTTAGGACGAACAAGAGTTGATGGAAAGGAGTTCTTTCGTCAGGTCAGGTATGTGCAGAAGTGCTCTTTTCTAAGTATTCAGTTTAGCAGTAGATTCTTTTTCTTGGAAATATACTCAAGCCTTGTGAGTGTAATATTTGATGAGTTAATAGGAGTAGTTTGGTGTACTTATTTTTCTTTCTGAAATTATGATCATGTAGTGCCTTCAAGAACTGCACATAGCCGTAGGCTTAATTGATTCAAGGATCTTGTTTTCCAGAAATCTAGAAAGAAACCTTTCAACTCCATTGATGCTTAATTGTTACAAAGAAAATTTTGTTCATTTTTCCAAGTGCGTGATTGATTTCCCTCTTTAACTGTTGTACATGCAGAAATCGATTGTCGTATGAGCAGTTTGGTGCATTCCTGGCTAATGTGAAGGAGCTGAATGCACACAGGCAGACCAGAGAGGTATAAATGGATCAACACTGAATGAACATCTGTTTGGGGATTTATGAACTAATTTTCTGATCCCCCTTTTGGTATTCGTTGAATGTCTCTTACAGGATACCTTAAGAAAGGCTGATGAAATCTTCGGTCCTGAAAACAAGGACCTGTACACCATTTTTGAGAGCCTAATAACTCGCAACATTCGCTAGTCTCCTCAAGGGTTGAAACATTACCCATGATTACCAGCGATTCAAGTTTTACCAGTATACTGTGATTACGATACTCATCACTTTTTTTTATTTGAAGTCTGTAGTCTGTTGTGGATTCTTGGTATATAGTTCTATAGTTGCTTATGTCCATGTAGTGTCCCGGGTTTGTCTGGAAGCTACAATTTATACTCTAATACAAATGGAGGAAATATTGGAATAAAGGGAAATACGTTATTTGTCTGATATTTCTTGAGCATAATTAATAATAGACTACAAATGCGAAACTGATAGATTGACAGGATCTTCTAGTAGAGTATCGAGTTCGGGGTACCATAGATAGACAGTGAAGTAGATCTAGGAGTTTAGGATTTAGACCGTCGTTGGAGGGAGCGGATCCGGAGGCGTCCATAGTGTTGATGTCGCGGTGGAGTAGATCACGTCGTCCTTCGGGCCTCCACCGACGCTGACCGACGACGGCGGTGCGTGAGTAGAAGGGAGGCGGCGCAGTGGTGCTTCCCGACGCCACTGCGCGATGCCGATCGGAGGCCTAGGGTTTTGTGGAGTGGGTTTAGGGCACGGCGAACCTTGGGTCTAGTGCCTGCGGCCCCCACTCCTCCTTTTTATAGCGCAGCGCGTCGGGGGCCCACCAACCATGGATCGGTTGGGCGCCCCCGATCAGGGCGCGATCCAGGGGGAACGAGGCCCTAGCCGTTGGGCTGGGCCTGAGATCAATCCAACATTCTCCCCCTTGATCTCATCTCTGCTTTCTCGCTTTGTTAACCCACCCCATTACAAATCAGTGTATTGAGCATGTTTCATCATAACAGTTATTACCATTAGATTAGACAACCACAAACACTTTTCTGTTCAGAGGTGAATTCTCGCCTTGGGCCCTCTTACTATCCAGGAATCACAGGCTTTCCTTTAAACCCATGCCGGCTACGTGTTCTCTAAACACATTGGGCGGTAAGCCTTTCGTAAGCGGATCCGCTAACATCTTTTCTGTGCTTATATGTTCAAGACTTATGACGTGATCCCGGATTTTATCCTTCACAACATAATATTTTATGTCAATGTGCTTGGTGGCATTGCTTGACTTATTGTTGTGAGCATACAACACTGCTGGCTCGTTATCACAATACAACTTTAGTGGTTTATCGATGCTGTCGACCACCTTTAAACTGGGTATAAATTTCTTAAGCCAATTCACCTGTCCTCATAACAAGCAATAAACTCAGCATACATTGTGGACGATGCAGTGACTATTGTTTGTTTTGAGCTTTTCCATGATATGGCTCCTTGCGCGAGAGTGAATATATACCCTGAGGTGGACTTTCTATCATCTCCTTTTTTTTTGCGAAACGACTTTCTATCATCTCCCGTGTAATCAGAATCTGAATATCCTACTATTTGTAGGTCATCAGATCTTCTGTAGGTTAGTATGAGCCCTTTCGTGCCTTGCAAGTATCTTAAGACCTTCTTTACTTAATTGCAGTGTTCCATACCTGGATTACTTTGATATCTGCCAAGCAGTCCAGTCACAAAAGCCAGGTCTGGGCGTGTGCACACTTGAGCATACTGTAAGCTTTCGACAGCTGAAGCGTATGGAACGACTTGCATGCGATCGCGCTCGAACTTGCTCTTCGGACATTGATGTTCCCCATACTTGTCACCTTTTACAATAGGAGCAGGTGATGGTCTACACTTATGCATATTGAATTTCTTTAATATTTTCTCTATATATGCCTCTTGGGATAATCCCAATACCCCTCGGTTTCTATCTCGGTGAATCTTTATGCCCAAGACAAAAGAAGCTTCACCTAAATCTTTCATATCAAAATTTGAGGACAAAAAACTTTTGGTTTCCTGCAGCAGGGTGACATCACTACTTGCTAGTAGAATGTCATCTACATACAGTACTAGGAAAATATATTTCCCATTCTTAAACTTTGCATAGACGCAATTGTCCTCAACATTCTCTTTGAACCCAAACTTCCTGATTGTCTTATCAAACTTCAAATACCACTGTCTGGATGCTTGCTTTAATCCATAAATGGATTTCTTCAGGCGACAGCCCATTCTTTCTTTGCCTGTCACAGCAAAACCTTTCGGTTGTGCCATGTACACTCTTTCTTCTAGATCCCCATTGAGAAACGCTGTCTTCACATCCATCTGATGTAATTCTAGATCAAAATGTGCCACTAGGGCCATTATGATTCTAAAAGAGTCCTTGCTCGAGACGGGAGAGAATGTTTCATTGTAATCTATCCCTTCTCGCTGAGTAAAACCTTTTGCTACCAGTCTTGCTTTATACCTTTCTATGTTCTCTTTGGAGTCACGTTTCACTTTGTAGACCTATTTGCAGCCTACTGTTTTGGCTCCTTCAGGAATTTCCTCTAGGTCCCAAACTTTATTGGTACTCATGGACTTTAATTCATCTTCCATGGCTTCTTGCCACTTAGATGCTTCAGTGCTCCTCATGGCTTCTTCAAATGAGGTGGGTTCATCCTCCATCTGGAATAGGAGACTTTCTTGCTCTTTGAGGTCTGCCAGAAGGTTTTGCTACTGGCATTTCTTGTTCTTGAGGCTGATCTTGTTGGGGCTGCTGTTCATCGACTATGGGTTTATTCGGCTCTTGAAAGACAGGTTCCGAATTAGTCGTAGGCGAAATTACAGTAGGTGTTGTCCCCACTTGCGTAGGTCCAACAATAACAGGCAGCGTGAAGTAGGGTTCCTGCACCATAGGAATGTGCATGAACACCCGCTTCTCTTCAAGGGTGATTTCTCGCGCTGTCTTGCTCCCCCTGATCATCTGATCTTCTAAAAAACTAGCGTGTCTTGTTTCCACAAACTTGGTATATCTACCAGGGCAGTAAAAACGATAACCTTTTGACTTTTCTGGATAGACAATAAAATGGCAACTTACTGTTTTGGGGTCTAGCTTTCCTATGTTTGGGTTAAATACTTTTGCTTCAGCAGGGCTCCCCCAGACACGCAAATGGTTAACTGAGGGTTTCCTGCCGGTCCACAACTTATACGGTGTTTTAAGTACTGACTTGCTTGGAACTCTGTTGAGAATATGAATGGCGGTTTTTAAGGCCTCCATCCACAAACTTAGTGGCAGAGTGGAATAGCTCATCATGCTGCGCACCATATCCATTAGAGTACGGTTACGTCTTTCTGCTACTCCATTTTGCTGTGGGTCGCCCGACATTGAATACTGGGCTACTATGCCATTTTCTTGTAAGAACCTTGCAAAAGGTCCAGGAACTTGTCCATAAGGGGTATGTCGACCGTAGTACTCCCCCCCACGGTCAGATCTTACTACTTTGATTTTTCTGTCTAGTTGATTTTCAACCTCAGCCTTGAATATCTTAAACTTGTCTAAAGCTTCTGAACGTTCTTTGATTGTATATATATATATCCAAAACGAGAGTAGTCGTCTGTGAATGTGATGAAGGAATCAAAACCATCCACAGATGTCACTGGAAAAGGTCCACAGATGTCTGTGTGGATCAATTCTAGTACTCCCGTGCTTCGCTTAGCGCCTTTCTTTATGTTCTTTACTAACTTGCCTTTAATGCAATCAACACATTGGTCTAACTCTGAGAGTTCTAGTGGTGGGAGTATTGATTCTTTAACTAAGCGTTCTATTCTCCCCCTCTAAATATGGCCTAAACGACAGTGCCATAATTTCGATGAGGAATCAATTCTTTTTCTTTTCTTGCTAGCATCTGCGGGTATTGCATTCTCAGCATTATTACATTCAGCATTCATATTCTCAGACATGGATAATAAATAAAGTTTGTCTTGTCGGAAGGCAAGACCCACACACTGATTATTTAACTGTAGCTTATAGTTATTCTTGCTGAAATGACAATCAAAACCATAGTCTGACAAACATGAAACTGAAATCAAATTTCTGGCTAAAGAGGGAACATAAAGAACATCATGCAACTCAAGTGTGAAACCACTAGCTAAATCTAGAGATAGATTTCCTATAGCTTGGACTTCAGCTTCAACACTAGTGGCCACTTTAATCTATCTTTCTCCTCTTTGAAGGGTTCTCCCTCCATTGAATCCCTGCAAAGAGTTTGCAACATGAACAGTTGCACCTGAGTCAATCCACCATGTGGATCCAGCATAGCTTAGATATAAGGATTCATCAACAAAAGTTATAATGTCCTCACCCTTTACTAGGCAGTGTCTCATGAACTTGGGGCAGTCGTGCTTCCAATGCCCTGTCTCATTGCACCATCTACAGCGATCCGGGTCCTCCTGCTTCTGCTGGTGGTCTTATTTTGGCTGTGCTTTAGGCTATGAAGAGCTTCCTCCCTTATTATGAGAGGTGGAGGCATCTGGAGCTTTCTTGTTGTAAAATGGCTTCTTGCTCTTTCCTTTGACAAAGTTCACAGAACCACCATTTGCATTCTTTAGCCTTTCTTCTTCTTGCACACACATAGCAATCACCTTCTCTAAATCCCAGTCCTCTGGCTGTGTGTTGTAGTTAACAACAAATGTCTCATACTCTTTGGGAAGGGAGTTTAGAGCTAGGTGAATGATGAAACCATCTGCCAGGAGCATCTTTAGCTTATCTAACTTAGCTGCCATGGTGCTCATGCTCAGAATGTGCTCTCTCACACTCCCCCCTGTGAACCTCATGTTAGTGAGTTTCTGGATCAGGGTGGAAGTATGAGCTTTGGTAGAACCAGTGAACTGATTCTTTACTTTCTCAAGATATTCTTTTGCTGTGTCACATTCTGGGATGGCACCTCTTAAGCCCTCTGTGATGGTTTTCTTGATGACAATCTTGCACTTGCGGTTTGACTTTTTCCACTTGTACTTC
This sequence comes from Saccharum hybrid cultivar R570, assembly GCA_038087645.1. Lineage (NCBI taxonomy): Eukaryota > Viridiplantae > Streptophyta > Magnoliopsida > Poales > Poaceae > Saccharum > Saccharum hybrid cultivar. The sequence goes on from JAQSUU010000443.1 coordinate 18,300,309, forward strand.
TCAAGATCATACTTTGCTCTAATAGGAGCATAGTCTCGCTTCCGATTAGCAAAAGCTTCATCGGTCTCATTTTGAACCCTTTCGGGCTCCTCTGGCTCAGTGGGCTTTGGCTCCTGAAGAGCCAAATCTATCTCAGCAAGTGCTAGAGCTGCATCAAGTTCTTCGCGCTACAGAACATAGTTCTGTCCCATCAGCTTTGGAATTGCACTAATAAAGTGCATCGCATTGAGCGCTTGGTCGTCGTTGGAGGGAGCGGATCCGAAGGCGTCCATAGTGTTGATGTCGCGGTGGAGTAGATCACATCGTCCTTCGGGCCTCCACCGACGCTGACCGACGACGGCGGTGCGGGAGTAGAAGGGAGGCGGCGCAGTGGTGCTTCCCGACGCCACTGCGCGATGCCGATCGGAGGCCTAGGGTTTTGTGGAGTGGGTTTAGAGCACGGCGAACCTTGGGTCTAGTGCCTGCGGCCCCCACTCCTCCTTTTTATAGCGCAGCGCGCCACTACGCCGCCTCCCTTCTACTCCCGCACCGCCGTCGTCGGTCAGCGTCGGTGGAGGCCCGAAGGACGACGTGATCTACTCCACCGCGACATCAACACTATGGACGCCTCCGGATCCGCTCCCTCCAACGACGGTCTAAATCCTAAACTCCTAGATCTACTTCACTGTCTATCTATTGTACCCCAAACTCGATACTCTACTAGAAGATCCTGTCAATCTATCAATGGTATCGGCCGATCTAGTAGTAGATCGGGCTCGGGGACCACCCAACAAGAACAGCGAGTACGTAGAAAGGGGGTTTTTTTATTTTTCAAACCCTAACCCTAGCCAGACACGCAAGAATAGAGAAACCTAACCCTAAAAGCAAAAGAAAGGCCGGGAGTTGCATCCACTTACCTGCGCCGCTGTCGGACCCGCACCGCCGCCGGCTCACCGGCGACCAGAACAACCACAGAGACCAGTCGGGGGATCCTTTCTAGCGAGGCACCGCGCTCGAAACCTCTAGACGGCGGCGCGCTCCACCATGGGAGAGCGCGCGCACCGGCCAGGGGCCTCGGGGCGGCGCCGTCCTCCTCACCGGCAGTCGCAGGGGTTTCCATGTCTTGCGGCTCGGAGCGAAGAGAGAGAGGAAGCGAAGGAAACAATGAGCTTAGGGTTTCACTGGTGGAAAGCCGTCTGGGGTTTTGTTCACCCGACTTGAAAGGACGGCCGTCCGATGAGAACCAACGGCGCGTGGCCGCTGGACCGGGAACCAGCCCAGGCGGGAGGGCACCCTGGGCCACTTTGTGCGAGCCGGCCCAGGTTGCGGCCTGCTCAGCATCCGCGCCGCAGCGAGCCTTGTACGTGGGCCGCAAGCGGCCGTGGGCCGAATGGTTGGCCGCGGCCTGTTTAAGCACAGTGAATTTTTTTATATATATATATTCCATTTGTTTTTCAGAAGCATTTAAATAATTGTTTTTGCCCAGTTGTTAAACTCTATTTAATTGCACCAACGTGTTTATTATTTAGAGTGTAAAAAGTCAGCAAGTTATGCTTCTGAGAAATAGCAAGTTTTCCGCTGCGCGTTGATAGATTGACAGGATCTTCTAGTAGAGTATCGAGTTCGGGGTACAATAGATAGACAGTGAAGTAGATCTAGGAGTTTAGGATTTAGACTGTCGTTGGAGGGAGCGGATCCGGAGGCGTCCATAGTGTTGATGTCGCGGTGGAGTAGATCACGTCGTCCTTCGGGCCTCCACCGACGCTGACCGACGACGGCGGTGCAGGAGTAGAAGGGAGACGGCGCAGTGGTGCTTCCCGACGCCACTGCGCGATGCCGATCGGAGGCCTAGGGTTTTGTGGAGTGGGTTTAGGGCACGGCGAACCTTGGGTCTAGTGCCTGCGGCCCCCACTCCTCCTTTTTATAGCGCAGCGCATCGGGGGCCCACCAACCATGGATCGGTTGGGCGCCCCCGATCAGGGCGCGATCCAGGGGGAACGAGGCCCTAGCCGTTGAGCTGGGCCTGAGATCAATCCAACAGAAACAAGTGCAGAACAAAAGTTTAACAGCCAGCAGAGTACGTGAAATCCGTCATAAGATAAATTTTATTGCTTATTAAAGCCCTTTCATACAACTCTTGTGTTGAGTATCTCCTTTAGTTTTTTGTACTATGCTATAAGATGGTGAACTATGATGTAAACTGTTTTGGTTTTTGGCATCTAATCTTTAATCCTTTTCCAGAAATATTGTACAAATAGATTACTTATTTTCTATCCTTTGCTATGTCCGCCCCTAAATGTTTTTGTGGCGTGCTCCAAATTGCCTTTTGCTCTTCAAAGCTCCCAACAACAGCAGATTGCTTATCGTTAGCCAACGAATTTGCCAAATGGTTGCAATACGCTCCAGTATTCAAACTATATAATACATTCACTGGCTTTGCGCTCTTCTTGACCACAATTTGCCCATTTGTGCTTTCGGTTGTGTTGGCAACAATGCATATTGGCTTCACTTTCACAGAGGGTTCCAAGTCAGATCCTTTGACCATGTAAACTGCGCCAAGAACTTCTCCGAGAAATATGTCCTAGAAATGAGACGGTTTACACAGAGAAATCATAAAAATGATCAAAGACTAGGTCAAATGCCAACAATTCTACATAGGCCAATTAAATAAGTGTTATCTCTGTTCCAAAAGTATGCTTTTTTTTTTGTCTGTCCTAAGTTAAACTTCTATAACTTCAACTAAGTTTATAGAAATATATATTTAACTCTGCAATACCAAATGAATGGATTCAAGACATATTTCATGGTAGATTTAAATAAATCTAATTTGATGTCACAGATGATGTATTTTTCTATAACATAGTTAAAGTTAGAGAAGTTTGACTTAGACGAAACTAATAATTCTAAAAAAACTAATAAAATTAATATATATTTTGGGAACTGAGGGAGTATTAGGCTAGTGGAATGAATTAAAGTTACTAATTCACTTTTACAATAGAGGTCATTTACCATGTGGTGATAGGATTTCTGTTTCCTCAGAAGTTGCTGAAGCAGCAATAGCAAACGATGGACAAGCTTTGACTCGGGAGTATGCTGGGTGCGTTGCTTCAAAGCTCCAAGGACACCCTCAAATGAAGCAACCTTTCGTTGCACGGTAAGAGGAATGAGTGTGATATTCAGACTAGATTCTAGTACTGTCTTTGCGGCCAGTGGATCGAGGAACATGTTGAACTCTGCATATCTGTTGGAGGGAACAGTGAACACATTTCCCTTCTCATCATCACCGTCTCTAATGAGTCCACCGACAACATAAACTCTCTGCATACAGAGAATTATAAGATTTTATATAACAAATATCAGCTTTGCATCTGAATTCATCACAGGTCAGAACTTCCTTCGAAGTCTCGTACTTCTTAGTGGCAAAAAAAACAGACCTCTATGACAGAGCTGGCGGCCATGTCAGATAGTGAAATGCTGGCAAGATTGGTGAGAGGTCCGCTTGTAAGAACCGTGATCTTCTGACCTGGACCAAGTTGCTTCCTAACCGACTGCCAAACATCAAAAGCATGTGGCTGCCGGCGTTCGGGATGATCTAAATCATCAGAAGTGAACCTAATCATGAAATGGACAGATGTGAAATGTTTTATGACAAGCATTACCATTCATATAAAGCGGCATTCAGTAGAGTGTTTACCTTCTAGGACTTCTTGGCAACGACCGAGCCAGTCCATACAATGTGTCTGAATCTACAAATCCACCACTTCCAAGAGGGATAGCATAAGAATTGTTGCAACCAAGGGTTGGACTGCCCATTGCAGTAGTATTGCCAAGACCAACTGGAATGTCGTCACGGCCCATCATATGTAGAACATCATAAACAATGTCAATGCTAGCGCTATCTGCCCAGCCGTTTCCATTGATTAAAACAGCCTAAAAATGATTAGTAGAGTGAGGTTTGTCAGGCATTCAGTGTACAAAAGAAAGCGAACTGCATTATTAGCTGCAGCATTTTGTAGTTTGGGACATATATTTCTCACACCTTCAGATCAATTTCATGTCTAGGTTCTTTCAGGAGGTATATGAGTGACACAAAATCTCCAGGGCTCATGTCCATGTCAAAAATGACTGGCTTGCCCCTAGTTACATTCATGAATTCCGGCTTGTAGAGAACCTCTCGGTAATATGGAAACTGTGTACTTATGTTGAAACGTCCAGTGTTTTTTGGGAGATTTAGAACCTGAAAAAAATATTGGAGGCATTTGTGAGCTTGGACTTTGACATTGCGACTTGTGATTTCCATCAGCCAAAAAACACGCGAAGTATGCTTCTTAGTTACCTCTAGGAATCTCTCCGAAAATTCCTTATCCAGTGGGCTATTCTTATTGGTGTTCGGCTTCGCGCTTGTTGCGACAAGCACCTGAACTGCTTCTGGACCGGACACTTCCTTAGTGTACCCATCCTAAGGAGAAATGCAGGTTTTCAGGCATCAGAGTTTGTCATGCCATGCATAGATATATACTCCACTGTATTTTGCATTGATCCAGTACAACTCTTAATCATACCTGGCATCTGCCTCTGTTGCTTTCCGGCACCAGGCAGAAGGGATCTCTGATCCCTGTCTCAACATGGCCGCTGTGAACTCCACCCTCTTGCAATCCAAACTTGGGAGTAGTTCGTCCATCAAAAAATGGGTTAGAGCCGTCACGCACACCGTATGGTTTGTTGGATGTTACCACGGTGATGTTCATGTACTCAAGCTCGGCAAACTCATTATTGCTGCTGCCGGTTTCACCACGGCGCATGCTGGAGAGGGCCACGCCGGCGGCAAAGGGATCCCACAAGTAGAAGCCCTGCACCCGGAACAATGAAGAATCAACGTCTTGCAATGCAAGCATCACTGCATCAGAGGTAGAAAGAACGGGAACTCAGACTTGCCGTGTTGTCATGGCTGTCGGATCGCCTCCTCTGCCGCGCCAGAGTCCCGTCCAGCGACAGGAAACAGTACTGTGCCTCGTACGTGCTCTGGCGCCGCTGGAACCCAGAGTAGAACTCCTGCGTTACCGGGATCGTGTTGGTCGCGTCGAGAGGAATCATGGTGACCGGGACGCCCGAGTGGAACACCTGGTAGGCGGCGAAGGGATCGCTGAAGACGTTGAACTCGGCGACCGGGTTGGCGGCGGTGGCGGTGAACAGGTTGCCCACCACCCTCACGGCGCCGCCGGAGACGTAGACGCGCTCCACGTTCTGCCTGAGGTGCGGGCGCGACATCAGGAGGAGCGCGAGGTTGGTGTGCGTGCCCAGCAGGAGCACCGAGGTCGGGCCGGCGGACAGCGTGTCCGCCATCACCCGCTGCGCCGTGGGCTGCCGGAGCGGCCGGTACCCCCGGGAACCCTGCGGGAGGAAGCCCTTCCGGAGCCCGAAATTCGTGTCGATATCCAGCCGCCGCGAGAGCGGGATGGCCTGCCGGTACCGGCAGCCGCCGGCCGTCGACATGCCCTGCATGCGCACCTCGTAAAATGCATGGTAGCTTGGACTTTGGAGCTAGCTAGCGGCCGGCGCTGGTTCTTGGATCTACTCTAATCTAAGCTAGATAAGATAATAACTCTGTGTGCGTATCAGTAATTACGTAGGTACCTGGTCGATCAGTGGTAGGTAGCCACCGACGTTGCGTTGTACGTCGCCGCCGTAGGATATCCCGCCGTCGCCGCCGACGCCGACGGGGATGTCGTCGCGGCCCATCATGTAGAGGATATCGTAGAGATGGTTGACGGCGTGCCCGGCGTCGGTCCACGCGTTGGCGCTGATGGTAATGGCCTGCATTGTTCACGACAATAGTGACGCCTCACTAGCCCGACCTTGGCTGGACATTACCTCCAGGGAGCAGTGACCCATTACCTCCAGAATCCACACGCCATGGTTGATGGTTGACGAGAGAATTCTGGATCGGTAGCATCGCAGTCTACTCGATTACTAGTGGATTAACTCGGAGAAATGACGTGGAGCGGCGGCGACACTGCACGTAGCACGTACGGACCACGAGGATAGAGCGTGACATGGCACCAACCTTGACGTCGAACTCGGACCGGTTTTGCTTAAGGAGGTAGAGCAGCGCGAGCAAGTCGTCGGTGTCCATGTCCGTGTCCACCAGGATCCGCCGCGGAGCTGCTGGCGTCGCACCGGCGGCCGGTACTGTGAAGAACAACACGGCCATGGCCACGGCCGCCACCGCCCGTACCTGGGCACTCCTGCTGCTCCCTTTTCCCGGCGCCGTCGCCATGGAGGTCGATCAGTTTGGTGCACGCACGCGCGGGAGGCCGGGTCAGGGAGAGTGCGCTAGGCTGGTAGCTAGCACCTAGCAGCGACGGGCGACGGTTGCCCGTTGGACTCCTCTTCTCACTGCCTGCTTTCTGCATGACGGGGGTTGATTGGGGTGCGCCCATTTTATAGCTCCATCACCTCCCCTTCTCCGTGGGCATCAAAAACCCATTTTTGCACCTTGAACTCGGTGCCGTGGCCTACGGCACCGAGGTAATAAGTCTCGACGCCATAGACGGCCAGCCGGCCTCCAACCTCGGCGCCATGGCCTATGGCACCGAGATGCGTTACCTAGGCGTCGTAGGCCACGACGCCAAGTTCACACCCAAGGGTATAATGTGAATTTTTGATGGAAAAAGAGTTAAATTGAAAAAATTCAGTTGGAGCTAGAGGTTTGCTAGTTGGGTCGGGAAAAGGACAACACTAAATTTGCAAATCCCTATTAATTACCGTAAGCTTTTTATATAAAATTTAATGTTTTTGGATCAATTGCCATTCATATCCCTCTCATGACCTTTGTCCATTCCCTTGGTCATGCAAGAGTTAAATTAGACCCTATTTAGATCCATGGAGCTAACAGTTAGCTGCTAACAATTAGCTCAAACAAATCTAGTTAATAATCTTGCTAATTGTTAGCTAACACCAACTAGCAACTATATTAATTATGAGCTGGACTGAACCAGCTAATAGTTAGCTAGTTGACATTGACTATATATTACCTAGCTAAGTATTAGCAGCTAAATGATCTAAATAGGGCCTTAATAACAGGTCTAGAAAACGGTATAATAAGAATACATTTGAGAAATCTACTAGTATTTTGAGATAGGTTTTACAATACTATAACTTTTGAATCCTGTTAAAAAAAATTATAACTATTTTGGCAACTAATTGCAAAGCTTCAGTCTACCACTGAAGCATTACGGTAAGCACGCCGAAGGTTGCTTCTTGAAGCAATGGCTAGTTTCTCAATCTTGAGGGCTTATAAATAGGAGGTGTGGCTAGCCGTTTGGCCCTCTTGGCACTACCATTAGGTACATCTATTAGAGTTCAAGAGAACACTCCACTTACAGTTGTTTAGTGCTAATCACATTTAGGTGAGGTTGAAGAGGATCTAGGGCATTTGCATTGAGAGTTGCATTAGGTGGCACTAGTGACTTGTTGAAGCGACAGGATTTGCTACCACCTACATGGCTTGGAGGTAGCAAACTCTGTTGAGCACCGCTTGGAGATTGTGCGCGGGCTCCAGAGGACAAATTATAAGGGTTTCTTATGCTCATCCTAGGGAGATCGTGAAGAGCAATTCTAGTGAAATCATAGCTATTGGTGTACCTCAAAATCAAGCCGGCTCGTATACTAGCGCTCACGTCGGTGCCAAGCTTGAGGGCTCGCTGATCTAGTAGAGGAGTGGTCATCCTTGTTGTAACACCCTAAAAAGACTTAGTTTAAAAATCACTAAAAATTTGAACTTTTAAAAACTTTGCATAGAAACCCGCATATATATTTGGTTGACCTAGGTAGTAGTATAAATAAATTAACATAGGAAATAAAATATTATGAAACCTTGTGTGCTTGAGTGTTTGATTGCTTGTTGAACATATGGTGGTACCTTTATTTTCAAAAGTTGCATTTAAATTTGAATTCAAACCATTTCAAATAGCTTAATAGGAAATAAGGAAAATAGAAAGAGGAAGTGAAATAGAAAAAGTGCCACTGGGCCTCTTCTCCCTCACCCTCTCCTTTCGGCCTGTAGCGCAGCCATCACCTTCCCCTTCTCCCCTTCCTGCGTGGGCCGGCCTGCGGCCCATCACCGCAGCGGCAGCAGCCCACCTCCCCTTCTCCCTCTCCTTCCCATTGACAGGTGGGACCCGTCCGTTAGCTTCTTCTTCCTCTTGCGGGGCCCACACCTATGCCGCCGTACCGACCCCGTCGTGGCCCCTCCTGGCGTCAGGGAAGACGAGCGCACAGTCGTAGGGTTGACAACGCCCTGAGCCGTCCCATCTCTCCCTCTCCCCCTTTCCTTCTCTCTCAACGCTTACAGTGCATCAACGCCGGCAAGGCAGCTAGCAAGGGAAGCCCCACCGACGTGACCAAGCATGGCGCTGACCTCGCCAAAGTACGAATGGACGTGGAGGTGTCCAGCTCACCATTACCGAGCTCGAGCACGTGCGCGAGGTGGAAAATATCCACCGGCGGGCAAGGTAATATCTCGCCACCGCCGCCGACCTTGCCCGCCTATAAAAGGCCTGGCCGATGAGTCTCCGCCTCAACCATCACTGCTCCGAGCTCCGTCGTGAGCCAAAACACACCATCTCCCCCTCCATTTTCCCTTCTCCCTCTTGATAGAGCGCTAGGTCCACTTCCCTCAATCTGGTTTCCACCGATGCCATTGGAGCCCCTCTCTTCTTCTTCCCCTCTCGCTGCGTCCTTGGCCAATTGGAGCAGCAGGTGAGTTTCCCCAGAGCCTTCACCTGCTGGTGTAGCTATTACCCCTTCCTCGCCTCTGTGCTGCTCTGTCCGTGAGCGCCGAGCGTCACCGAGCCACCATGGCTGCAGACTAGCCACCGATGAGGCTTGGCTGGCCCTTGCGTCACCTCCAATACACTTCCCACACCCCCGTGCACACTCACATGTAATTGGTTAGGTAGTTTAGGATTGGTAGAAGCCCCTTCACCACTCACCGCCGCCGCACCGGCTCCAACGAGCCACCACCACCACCACGGGTGCTCGCTATCGCCGTTGACCCCACCACCGGCCACGGTGAGCCACCCCAAGAGCCATCCACCCTATAGGCACCTCCCCAGTGCCCGATGCCGCCGGCGTAGCCCACTCCGGCGAGCCCAAGCCCTTTCCCTTGTTTCGGCCTGATGCCGACGGCCTCCGTCCGACCATCGACGGCCTCCGTCCGGCCGCCGTCTCCCTCCTCCCCTCCCTTCTCTGTGTTGGGTGGGACCGAGGTGAAACGACGTCGCCGTTACCGCCCGTCCTCATCTGTCACCGTCCCCCTCCCTTTCTTCTCTCTGCCACGTGGGCCATGGCCCTAACGCCACCGATGCCGTCTCGTGTTGACATGGCAATGTGGCCCACCTGTCATACACACATGCACACACACCACACACAGCGTTGGGTACGCAATGGAAATTGCTAGGTGCGCCCGGTTAGTGCACACAGAGTGTAAAAAACCTATTTCCCTACTTAGAAAAATTCCTAGAAAATTTGTAAATAAACTAGATGAATTAGGAAATTTAATCATGTAGTTTGCACATATTTTCACGCACCAAAAAATGCACCTAAAATTCCACCTAGTTAAATAACTATAGGATAAACTTCTAAAATACATAACTTTTAAGCCCTAACTCCTTTTTGCACGAAACCAGATCTAAAATTCATCTAGAATCCAACCCTGTCATTTGCACCTAGTACACCATATTGTTCTATGTTTGCCTTGCTTTTACTTTGTGTTTTAGTGGTAGTCTTATACGATCACTACGCCCGACAGACGATGGTGATCGTCAGGAGAATAAAGACCCAAATTTCGTAGACGTGCCGGAAGGTGACAACGACGAAGGCAAGTCCTAGCTCCCCTCTCTACCATCTTGCTTTAAACTACTGTAATGCTAAAACATGACTATAAGATTATTACCCTAGAATATGAGCTCGATTAATGTGATGTGGATAATATAAATGGTTATCTTGTTATTTTATGAGCTCCATGTTATGAATAGATTTAGGGATAATAATGGAACTTAAAACTTGTTAAACCTGAAACTAAACACTGACATGGGGGCGAGTGGTGGTAAATTATGGAGGTAGTTTACCATGGCAGGGATGCCTAGAGAGGATTCATAGGCACGCTTCTAGCTCCGGCAGCAGGATGGCTTCGATACGCATGACCATGTTAGGGCATTTAGGGTCAACTTTGACATCTTGGTGACGTTCGCTAGCTTGATAGAGCTCGTGGGGGTCTTCTTGTTGAGCGAGGCCTATTTCAACCAGCACTAGATGTCAACGAGGTTGGCCAAGGTGACTACCATGGCCACATGGACCGCCCCCTTCTGCTTGCATAGGCAGTGGCGGAGGCAGAAATAACTTTTAGTTGTGGCAGAGTTTATAAAGCCCAATCCTATATAATATAACCATGCAAGGTATTGCCACTTAAAATAACTCACTAAATGAAGGGTATGTTGATGTTGATTACTCTTAATGAGTCGCCGATCATGCTGACATGTAAGGATTCACAGCCACCGTCCGCCGTCCACTACGCCGAGTCACCGAAAGCTGTGAGCCTATGATGCTGCCTCTACACGTGCTACGCTCGATTGTATGATGTTAGGGTCTCTATTGTTCAGGACTAGAATATGAGCAGACAACCAACGAGACTATCATGTGTTCTGCTAGACAGACCTTCCTTAGTTCCTTTCGTGGGGTTTGCTATGTATCGTAGGCCCATCACCATAGTCCCACACTAGCCCAGCCACCATACCCAGCAGCCAGCAGCAGGCCAGCTCGTACATGCATTGATGTATATACACAACATATAATTAATTTTTTGGGCAGAATTTAGGTATGGCAACTACCAACCCTTGCCATATACTGGCTCTGCCCATGCGCATGGGTAGGCTTCCTAAGTATTCGAGTTCACGGTTATGAACCTATGAGGCCTGAGAATCCTGATTTCCAAACAGGTGTAGTGTGGGATGGCCATAAACTTTGCATAGCATGGCCGCCCAGCAATGCATGATAGGTGCCTTGAAGGTGAGTAGCTCCTTTCGGAAGTTGCTTGGGTTCACTAACATGAAGGGCAACTGGATGATCCTGAGGGGTTCGGCTTGCATTCCTAGGATGATCCCATAGAAGGGCGTCCCGCTCAAGTGAAGGTGACTTCTTGGGATCTTCTTGCAATCCAGGGTGTCATCGTAGAGGATGTTAATCCCACTACTACCATCCATGAGCACTTACATGAGGCGAGTGTTGGCAACAATCGGGTTTACGACAAGAGGGGAACGACCTGAGCTAGGTACGTGGTCAGGATAGTCATCCTAGCCAAAGGTGATTAGCACTTCGGACCACCGCAAGTGCAAGGGTGCCATGACATCAACCGTGTTCACCTCCTGCTCACCAAGCTTCTGCCATTGCCAATAGTCCTGAGTGTGTCCACCACCAAATATCACATGGCACCCCACCCTTGGGAGGTGTGGCTGCCACCACCGGTGTCGTGCCGGGCGGTGGAGTTGGCGATGCCTGAGCGGAGGACATCGCAACATGCCACTCTGCTCATGAGGTGCTCCACTTTGACTTGGAACACTGCAGTTTTAGATCCCGTATGGAGCTCTAGGACAAACTAGAAAAGTAAATGCTTGAGCTTGAGAAGCTTCTGGTCTAGTGGGCCCATAAAACTCACTTGGATAAGCCATATTATTGAACCAGACAAAACAACAAGCAACAAAACCAAAAAATGCATGCTCATTATCAATTTTCCCCTGGTTGGTAATAATAGGAGCGGTGCAAACCTAGTGGGCTACTCTTTTTTCTCCACTACATATATTTATTGACTGAAGAGAATGGTCCTCAGAAATTGCAAATACTAATTTGTTAAGAATAAATCGAATTGAAGTCATAGTGTCATCATTGGCCTAAATCTGAATCCTAAAAGGCAAGACCCAAACCACCGGTCGATCAACAGTTCTTCTTTCAGGTTCAATTTTATGAAATGAATTTCTAGATCCTGGGATTTCTTACCATCAAGTTAGAAAAAATCCTCAATTTATGGAATTCCTTATTTCTATCTCATGCAAAAGAAGAGGATCTAAGGCAAAGACAAGAACAATAAAAGCAACAAGTCCTTTTAGGAGGAATTGTGGGTCTTCTTAATCCTCTATTACTGGAAGCTATAAGCTGGCAGGAGCCCTTCTCCGATAATGATTTGGTGATCGATGTTCTCCAGCGTGTAGAGCATCCAGTGATGCTCTACCATGATGGGGTTTTAGTCCTAGAACGAGGCAGATTTGGTGGGATAGCACTTCCAGGTTGGCACATATGAGGCATGGTAAAGAAAATGGCATCGGGGACTAGTTGTCCTCCGCCGATGCCTCCACGAAGAGATGGAGTTCATAGCTATGGTCAGCGATGTAGTCCATGCTCCTAAAGGTGAGAGCCTGGCTAGGGGCGAAGGCATTGCCCGCAGAGATGATCTGGCTAGAGAAGCGCATATCACCTTCTGGGTCATGTCTGCAGCTCCAGCAACATGGATGGTGGCTCGGGCCATCAAAGAGCAATGGTCACACACGACGCTGCCCCCTACTTGGCGCACTAGCTGTCATGGGATCGTAACCATGACAAAGCATCGTGTTGTTCGATGGGGTCAATGTGTGTGTGTGCCGCTTGTGGCTTAAGCACTCAAAACATTCAGGGACATGAGCGATTTATCCTAGTTCATGCCTCTGAGCCCTACGTCTAGCAATTTGGCATTTTTTTTGTTAAGAATGCTCAAATGAGAGAGTTCTTACAATGGAGGAATCGAGAGAGGTGTAGGGGGAAGCACTATGTTAGCTTAGGGTCCACTCAAGCTTTGGACCGAGTAGTTCTCTTTATGTTTGATAGGCTAATTGATTGATCAATCCTATCCATAGGAGCCATGCCTACCCTATATACCGAGGAGGGCATGTGAGTACAAAATCAAGTGTTTTCTATAGAGTTTTCACCTTGTGCTTTGGCCTTCTCTTCTACCTAGCACCACTGGGTCCTTTGGCATGTAGCAAGGGCTTGACAAAATCGCAACCACTCCTTGACGTCTCTACTACAGCCTAGTGTTGTCTGACGAAGTGGAGCCTTTCCTGGGTGATCCTTCTCCTGGCTTCCTTCATATGCAAGAATCCTCTCCCACTCAAAGGGCTGATGAGCGGGCCTAGTACCCTCCACTCCATGGGCTTGGGGGAGTTCTTTGCCTTGATGCATCATGCCCCGGGCATGACCTACCGAGTGAGTGATCAATAGCGCCTCACAGTGGAGTGTTGCTTTTGCGTCTCTTAGGCCCTAGGTGCCTGATAGATTTCTTTGGAGCTAGCTTCTAGTGTACCATGGAGCGATTGTTCACCCTGAGCTAGAGCTGGTGAAAGGTCCTAAATGGCTAGAGGGGGTGAATAGCCTATAAAAATTCTCTACAAATACACTAGAGCAAGTGATTAGTAACCCAAATGGTGAAATGTAATTTTGCACTAGCTCTACAAGGGTTGCAAGCCACCTATACCAATAATTCTAGTTGCTATGATCTCTAGACTCAAACAAAGGCTATGCCACTACTTGCTAAGCTAGTGAGCTCTCAAAGACTAACTAAAGAGCCTCACTAACCACTCTACATAGCAAACAAGCTAGCTCTCAAAACTAGTTACACTAAAGAGCTTAGCTACACTAGAATGTAAATACAAGAGAGTGAGTAGGGTGATTATACCACCGTGGCAAGAGAGATGAACCAATCACAATATGAATGCTAAGTCAATCACCGGGAGAATTCCAATCGCAAGGGACACAAGATTTTTCTCCCGAGGTTCACATGCTTGCTAGCACGCTAGTCCCTGTTGTGTCAACCAACACTTGGTGGTTTGGCGGCTAATAGGTATCACACACCTAGCCAACACTTGGCACTACAAGAACCTACCCATAAGTAAGATAACTCAATGACATGAGCAATTTACTAGAGTTACCTTTTGGCGCACCGCCAGGGAAGGTACAAGGGCCGTCACAATCACTGGGAGATGACCATGAACAATCACCAACTCATGCCAATGCTCCTCCACTGCTCCAAGCCATCTAGGTGTCGGCAAACACTAAGAGTAACAAGAACTCTGCAGCCACAATGATCCCCAAGTGCTACTAGAAGCAATCACTCAAGCAAATACACTAGGAATCACTCCAAATCTCACTATGATAAAGAATCAATGATGGAGATGAGTAGAAGGTGTTTGCTTAGACTCACAAGGATGTCAAATATGTCAAAGTGCTAAGAGAGAGAGAGTCCCAAGCTAGTCAAACTCTATTTATAGAGCCCCTCAAACAAATAGAGTTGTTGCTCTGCGCAGGCATGACTGGACTCGCTTGACACCTCAGCGTCTGGTCGCCAGCGTCCGATCAATGGATGGATGCCACACGTCCCTCTTTCAAACCTCATCCATTTATCTTGAACAGACATTAGCCGATTGCTCGTGTAGTTAAGTTGTGACTGGACTCACCGATCTAACGACCGGACTCTCAAACATAGAGTGTCAGGTCAAGTACAGAAAGGTTACAGAGCTGATTTTTAGTGACCGAACGCGACTGATCAGAGGTGACCTAACACGCCTGGTGTTCAGTCCTTACCTGCTCAGCTCACTGTGCTTCTCAGTGCTATGACCGGACCCATGAACAATGTTCACCGTGCGTCCGGTCGTGCCTCCACTCCAGCATCCGATCGCCAAACCGAGCCGTGTTGTCTCTGCTGTGTATGACCGGACTCATCACCTGAGTCTGGTCCCTGTGTCTAGTCAAGCCATAGAGGCTAACTGAGACCTAGGGTTTGCCACCGGACGTGTCCGGTCAAGCAGAGACTAGCGTCCGGTCAAGCACCCTGGCCTCCTTTTCTTTTTCTAACTTCTTAACCGCTTCACCCTTGCTTCCAAGTTGCTAACCACAAAGTGTAGAACTTGTGTGTACGTGTGTAAGCATTTTTTCAAGCATTTTTCAAGGGTCAATTGTTAGCACACTAGGTCCCTAATGCATATGCATGAATCACTTCACCCAGTGACACTCGATAACCGCTTAGTAAAAGATTTCCCCTCTTTATAGTACAGCTATCGATCCTAAATGTGATCACATTCTCTATTGTGTCTTGATCACAAAAACATAAACCTCTTTGATACATTTCCTTTGATCAACACTTGATTTTTGTTTTTCTCTTTCTTCTTTTCTAAGTTGGAGCACTTGAGCTTCAAGTTTGGCCACCACCATCACCATGGCCATCATATAGCTCCAACACTCGGTGTGTACAACCCTATCTCAATCACAACACTTAGGTACATGAGTTAGTACACTAGGTTTCATCAATTATCCAAAACCAAACTAGGGCTTTCAATCTTCCCCTTTTTGGTAATTGATGACAACCTTTTCATAAAGATATTCAATAAAATCTTTTTGGATTCATGTTGCTTGCCCAAGCATTTTACCATGTGTAAATGATATGGACAAGTTTTATAAACCCAAATTTGTAGCATTAGCTCCCCTACAGATGTGCTAAGAGTTTGGATTTGAAAGCTTGTACATATGCATAGATAGAATGTGTGGGGGAAGTAATGACTATCAAATGATGTTAAGGTGTAAAGAATAGACCTTTGAAGCGTGATACCAATCGGAGTTGCCATTTGAACACCATCCTTAGCACCATGATTAGTTAGATTGCTCTTGCAACACAAACACTAGATATCTCATGAGATTAATGTTGGTATATTTTAACCAATGTTAGCCTAAACGTTAAACGGTGAACGGTCGGTCACCCATTGTTTAGCAAAAAGTCGGTATACACGGCCGTTTAAACGGCCTTTTAAATGGTTGAAATGGTTTTGCACAGCTTTACACGGCTAATCGGCCTACACAGTTACCCATCGAGTAGTGTTTACACGCCGTGTAAATGGCCTACATGGCCGTGTAGGCAAACAGTGTTTTTAACACACACAGATAAATCCACAAGCGCACGGATATCGCTGTAGCTTTCACCAGGAGGTATTCCAAGTATCCTATCCACAGGAAAACGTGTGAGGCTAACTATAGTCCAACTTAACCCAAAGCAGCTACAAGACTTAAGAAAGTTAGGAGTGTAGAGGAGATCGCTAAGGTCTTCTAGTTCTAATCTCGGTAAGCTATGCCTTCTACTATTCTATCTGAGGAGATGTATTATAAGGAATAAATATAGAGTTTCTTCCTTACAAGCAACTAAAAGCCCTGCTAGTCCTATTAATAGGAGGTGGACTACAGAGGATTCAACAAAGCTATCACCTTCATGAGCTACCACCGATCTAGAAAATAGGGTGCATCCACGAGTAACCCGGGCCTAAGCACCACACTTATACTATGAATTATACCTTAAACTACAGCCATAGATTAAAGCACTCAAAAGAGACTCGCAAACTAGGAGAACAATATAAACACAATGCTTACTTAAATAAAAAGTTGATTACTAGAGAAATATCAGATGTAGGTTAACTTTTGCCAAGGTATAAGCCGTAGAGGGAGCACCGATAGACCGATACCTCCTCCAAACTCTTCCCTCCTCTCCACTCTCTATTTCTAAAGACTAGATTCTAATGAGGACTAATCTTCTCTTGATAGCTGGCTCTGAGAGGTTGATCCTTTTATGGGACCCCTCTCAATTGATCCTGACTAGAGAATATAAATTAGGGTTTTAGGGATGGCTCTAGGGAGGGGGGCAGGGGTCTGTTTATATAGCTCTGAGGGTGCAACATGAGCCCTTGGATCAAACCGACTTGAAAAACGGTGTAGATGCAACCCTAGGAGGCGGTGGAAGAACATTCTGGAAGCGGGCTGACAGCGGGGCCCACAGGAAGCCGATCGGCCCCACCTGGCAGCCTCTCGGGGTCCACCATGGTGTGGTGTCTTCTGGTGTCCTCTGGAACCTTCTAGAGTAGTTTTCGTCATGGTTAAGTTTGGTTCTATTTCACGTTTTGATCCTCCTTGTCGGTTTTCTGGAATAACCCTACTGAAAATACAGATTCACCAAAACTCATGAAATTTATTATTTAAACCTTAACCTTTGTTGGTGATCTCATTTGTGCCCTTATACATGTTTCTTTGGTGGTTTATAATTGACGTTAGTGACCGTCAACAATCAACATTATAAGCAAGGCTCTAGTACCACTTGTAAAACATGCAAGACACATCTAACTATCATCCTATGCATGCTAGTTTTTATTTTATCAATCATTTTCTAGAAACTAGCATACACCACACAAGCAAGGATATGGAATTTAAAAACTTGTGCCATGCAAGCAAACATATGTAATGCACATCCAAATGCAACATACAACTTTATGAGCTTGTTCCCCCTACTTGTGTGCTTCAAATTTTAATTGATCTCCTTCCTTTGTCAATCTTTCTCTTTTCACTATCTTTGTGAATTACTTTTCCCCCTTTGTCATTAATTATCATAAAAGGTGAGCTAAAATTTTAGATAGGTTGGTGTAAAACCATGTTATGTGAGGATCATTTTCCTAAATTCGGTTCAATCTAGATTACTTACAAAAGATATTTAACTCAGTTTGATCCAAAGGCAAGCTTCTTCACACCTCATTCCAGGGGTTATCTTGACAATGTTGAGTTAAACACTTATAGCTCATTTTCTAGATTAAACACTAGGTTCACAAGCCCACAAACATGTCATATGCTACCAGTAGATCATTTCAACCATAGAAGCAATAGTGGTACCATACAAGCATCAAATCCATTAGATTTTCATGAATGAGCTTAAGACATGTGAGAAATAACTAGATGCACTAAATAAGTCCTTAGCAATGGGTGAATGACATATCAATCAATTTTATCTTGCTTTACTCGAAGGAGAGGCATGTCATATAATGGGGGTGCGTCAACACATATTTGAGAAATCCAATATGTTCAATTCATTCCTTAGCTTGCAAAACCTCTTCTCATCAAGTGGCTTGTTGAATATATCGGCAAGTTAAGCATTGGTGCTCACACTCTCAATGCAATGTCCCCTTTTTGTTGATGATCTCTTATAAAGTGATGGCTAACATCTATGTGCTTTGTTCTTGAATGTTGAACTGGGTTATTGGTGAGCTTCACGGCACTCTCATTGTCACATAGCAATGGCACTTATTTGAACTTGATTCCAAAGTCACTCAAAGTAACCTTCATCCAAAGTAATTGAGCACAACAACTACTAGCCAAAATGTACTGCGCTTCGGTGGTTAAAAGTGCCACACTATTTTGCTTCTTTAATGACCAAGACACAAGTAATCTTCCCAATAATTGACATGTGCCCGATGTACTCTTTCTCTCAACTGTGCATCCCGTATAATCAAAGTCTGAATAACCAATCAACTCAAATTTAGCTCCTTTGGGATACCACAATCTAACATTTTGTGTATGCTTTAAGTACCTCAAAATTCTCTTTGTTGCCTTCAAATGACTTTCTCTTGGTGAGGCTTAAAATCTTGCACACATGCATACACTAAACATGACATCTAGTCTTGATGTGGTCACATAGAGTAGGCTTCCAATCATAGACCGATACATCTTTTGATCCACTATATTACCACTAGCATCACTATCCAAATTTCTATTTGTCCCCGTTGTTGTACTAATAGCTTTAGCATCATCCATTCTAAATTTCTTGAGCATGTCTTTGATGTACTTGCCTTAACTCACAAATGTATCATTCTTCATTTGCTTGATTTGAAGACCAAGGAAGTAACTAAGTTCTCCAATCATGGACATCTCAAACTCATTAGCTATCATCTTTCCAAACTCTTCATAAAAGTCTTGATTGGTTGAATCGAAGATAATGTCATCAACATAAATTTACAACACAAACAAGTCATTGCCTATCTTCTTGGTGAAGAGAGTGGTGTTAACCATACCCATCTTGAACCCTTTAGAGTAGGAAATCCCTTAACCTCTCATACCTTACTCGAGGTGCTTACTTCAAGCCATATAATGCCTTACTTCAAGCCATATAATGCCTTTCTCAACTTGTAAACATGGTTGAGCTTCTTCTCATCTTCAAAACTGAAAGGTTACTCAACATAAACCAAATCATTGATATACCCATTCAAGAATGCACTTTTCACATTCATTTGATAAAACTTGATATTGTGGGTACAAGCATAGGCTAACAAGATCCTTATTACTTCCAATCTTACAACAAGGGCATATGTTTCTCCAAAGTCAAAACCTTCAACTTGTGTATAGCCTTGTGCTACCAATCTTGCTTTGTTTCTTACTGCTATCCCATCTTGATCTTGCTTATTCTAAAAGACCCATTATGTTCTAATCATATTATGATCCTTAGGCCTCTTAACTAATTCCCATACTTGATTTCTTATGAAGTTGTTAAGCTCTTCATCATAGCATTGACCCAATCAACATCCTTCAAAGCTTCATCTATCTTCTTTGGTTCAATGGATGACACAAATGAGAAATGCTCACAAAATAATGCCAATCTTGATCTTATTTGTACACCTCTAGAAATAATCCAATTATAGAGTCCAATGGATGATCTCTTGCAACATTTGTTGGTTGGAGCACTTGAACTTGATTGCTTACACTTGGTTAGTCATTTGGTTAAGATGATGAACTAGCCACTTGTTGTTGATCTTGCACTTGATCACCACTTGTACTAGCTTAATTTTGATCATGAGAACCACTAGCTTGCATATTTGAGTTAGAGATCACTTGATCTTTGTTATCTTCAACGTCAATCACTTCTCTAGGCCTTATATCACCAATATCCATCTTCTTTATTATATTAGCCAATTGAGTTCCTCTCACATCATCCAAATTCTTATCTTTCTCTTGAGAGCCATTGATTTCATCAAATTCCACATCATGAACCTCTTCAAGAGTACCACTAGCCAAATTCCAAACTCTGTAAGCTTTGCTAGTAGTGGAGTGATCAAGCAAGAATCCTTCATCACACTTCTTCTCAAATTTACACAATCTAATGCTTTTCTTCAAGATGTAGCATTTACAACAAAAAACTCAAAAGTATACAATATTGGCTTTCTACTATTCAAGATCCCATATGGTGTCTTCTCCAACTTGGATGACAATAGGTGGTTGCTATAATAGCAAGCCATGTTGATTGCTTTGGCCTAAAAAGAATGACTAACATTGTATTCACTCAACATTGATCTTACCATGTCAATCAAAGTTCTATTCTTCCTCTCAACACTGCCATTTGATTGTGGAGTGTACTTGATTGAGAATTGATGCCTAATGCCAAACTCATCACATAACTCATCAATTCTTGTATTCTTGAATTTACTACCATTGTCACTTCTCACTTTTTTTATTGTAGTTTTAAACTCATTGTGAATTCTCTTGATGAATAATTTGAAAGTTACAAACACATCACTCTTGTCAACTAGAAAGAACACCCATGTGTATCTAGTAAGATCATCTAGTATCACAAATCCATATTTGTTTTCATTGATGCTAGTATATGTGGTTGGTCCAAACAAGTCCATGTGCAACAACTCAAATGCCTTAAATGTGCTCATCATGCTCTTCTTAGGATTGTGTTTCTAACTTGTTTTCTAGCTTGACATGCACTACATAGCTTATCCTTCTCAAATGTGACATCTTTCAAGCCTCTAACTAGATCATGCTTAATCAATTTGTTTAATTGTTTCATTCCAACATTACCAAGCCTTCTATGCCATAACCAACCCACGCTAGACTTAGTGAGCAAACATGTTGATAATTGAGCTTCACTAGTATTGAAATCAACCAAGTATAGATTCTCATATTTAAATCCTTTGAATATCAAGTTAAAGTCATCTACACTTATGATCTCTATATCATCCACACTAAATATGCACCTAAAACCAAGATCACAAAGTTGAGCTATCGACAATAGGTTGAAATTCAAGCTCTCTACTAGTAGCATATTAGAAATGCTCAAATCATTAGATATTTAATCTTACTAAGCCCTTTGACCTTGCCTTTGCCATTATCACCAAATGTTATACTATCAACCCTATTGTTATCACTTATGTTGATAGAATTGAATATTCTTGAATCACCGGTCATGTGTTGTGTGTACCCACTATCAAGCATCCAATGCCTTCCTCTGGCTTTATAATTAACCTATAAAAGAAGATCAATTCTTTTTAGGTATCCAAACTTGCTTGGGTCCTTGAAAGTTAGTCACTAAGCTCTTTGGTACCCAATTGTACTTCTTCTTTGGGCCTAACATGAATATACCAACAAACTTAGCCTTCACACCACTGGTACCTTTGGTAAGCAAATAACAAGAATCAAACTTAATTGAGGATACATTAGCATTCTTGTTCTTGTTCTTGCAATATTACTCTATATGACCAACTTACTTGCAACTAGTACAAAACTGACCATTGTTTTTCATAAAATTAGTCTTGTGAGAAACAAATGTTGCCTTATCTTTTTTTGGGAGGTATAGCCCAATCCCTCTTTGTAAAGAGATGCACTTTGGCTACCCAAGCACATAAGCAAGTGGTCCACCACCATAGGCTTTGTCTAAGGCGTGAGTGAGCTCATTGACCTCCTTCTTGAGGGTTTCATTCTCAACCATTAGTGAGCCATCACAAGTAAAACCATCACTAGTAGATGAGGTAGAAGTGGAAGTGCTACCAGAAGGATTAGTGGAGACAACAACAATAGACTCAAAGAAAGATTCATTAATTAGATCACATGTAGAGCCCACATTACATGTCACAATGACCTTCTTAGCTTGCTCAAGGAGAGAGGAGTGAGCCTTTTCAAGCTTAGTGTGAGCATTCCCAAGCTCCTCATGGTCTTCCTTTGAACGCTCATAAGATGCATTGAGCTCATCAAAGGATTGCTTGTGAGCTTTGAGCTCTTTCCGTAATTCTTTGCACTCCTTTCTCTTCATCTCAAGACATGTGTGGGCATTCTCCAACATGTCCATGAGAGCCTCCTTGGAGTCCTTCTCCTCATCATCACCACTCCTACAATCATCACTTTTACAATCATCATCACTCTTATCATATTTTATCTTGGTGGGTTTTGCCATGAGGCAAGTCGATGAAGTGTCGAAGAGAGAAGGCTTGTTGTTGATAGCAAACTTGCAAGTGCCTTCTTGGACTTTTTGTCATCATCACTAGAGTCACTATCCACCGATGATGCATCACTATCCTATGTCACCACATAGCCGCCACCTTTCTTCTTCTTTTGGAATGTCATCTTCTTCTCCTTCTTCTCCTTCTTCTCATTCTTTTCCTTCTTCTCATCCTCATCATTATCACTATTGTAGAGACAATCTGCTACAATATGATCCTTGCTCTTGCACTTATAGCATCTTCTCACATACTCCTTGTTGCTATCTCTTCTCTTTCTTGCACCATAACCCTTCTTCTTCATGAATTTTCTAAACTTGTGCACAAAGAGAGCCATAGATTCATCATCAATGTCACTAGCATCTTCATATTTACTTGATTCTTTTTTCTTTGACTTACCCTTGTTCTTGAATGAGGTGCTAGACTTGAATGGCACACTTTTTTATTCTTCTCTTCATCCTTCTTCTCATCTTGGTCAACCCCTTCCCTTTCCACATGGTACATCTCTTGTGTCATCACATTACCGAGTACTTGGTTAGGAGTTAGTTGCTTCAATCCTCCTCAAATGGTGATCAATCTCAATGTCTCAAACCTTATAGGTAAGCACATCAAGAACCGATAAGAGACATCATCATCATTGATCTTTTCACCTAATGCCTTCAAGTCATTCACAATCACTTGGAGCCTATGGAATATTTTCGGAATACTCTCATCATCCTTCATCTTGAAGCTTATCAACTTGTCCTTGAGAATATATAGCTTTGCACTCTTGACCGCTGGTGTCCCCTCATAGGTTTCCTCTAATCTCTTCCATGCTTCACTTGCTGTCTCACAATCTTTGATTTGCTCAAACACCTTTGAATAAATTGCATTGTATATGGTGTTGAGAGCCATAGTGTTGTATTGCTTGTTTGCTTTGTCATTGTTGGTGAGGTTGGTGGGATCAATAATCACATAATCATTCTCGATCACATCCCACACTTGATCATTGATTGAACCAAGGTATATCTTTATCTTTCTCTTCCAATAATCATAGCATGTGCCATCAAAGAACGGTGGTTTGCCCTCACGTGGTTGAACACAACTTGAGCCATCTTTTGACACCGAGATTGTTAAGCCTTCAATCAAACGGTGACCACGGCTCTGATACCACTTGAAAGGTCCTAAATGGCTAGAGGAGATGAATAGCCTATAAAAATTCTCTACAAATACACTAGAGCAAGTCGTTAGTAACCCAAATGGCAAAATATAATTTTGCACTAGCTCTACAAGGGTTGCAAGCTATATATACTAATAATTCTAGTTGCTATTGTCTCTAGCCACAAACAAAGGCTATGTCACTACTTGCTAAGCTAGTGAGCTCTCAAACACTAACTAAAGAGCCTCACTAATCACTCTACACAACAAACAAGCCAGCTCTCAAAACTAGTTACACTAAAGAGCTTAGCTACACTAGAATGTAAATACAAGAGAGTGAGTATGGTGATTATACCACTGTAGCAAGAGAGATGAACCAATCATAATATGAATGCCAAGTCAATCACTAGGAGAATTCCAATCACAAGGGACACAAGATTTTTCTCCGGAGGTTCACGTGCTTGTCTGCACGTAATCCCCGTCGTGTCGACCAATACTTGGTGGTTCGGTGACTAATAGGTATCACACACCTAGCCAACACTTGGCGCCGCAAGAACCTACCCACAAGTGAGGTAACTCAATGACACGAGCAATTGACTAGAGTGACCTTTCGGCGCACCACCGAGAAAGGTACAAGACCCCTCACAATCATCGGGAGATGGCCACGAACAATCACCAACTCGAGCCAGTGTTCCTCCATTGCTCCAAGCCATCTAGGTGTCGGCAAATACCAAGAGTAACAATAACTCCGCAGTAACAACGATCCCCAAGTGTCACTAGATGCAATCACTCAAGCAAATGAACTAGGAATCACTTCCAATCTCACTATAATAAAGAATCAATGATGAAGATGAGTGGAAGGTGTTTGCTTAGACTCACAAGGATGTCAAGTACGTCAAAGTGTCAAGAGAGAGCCCCAAGCCAGCCAAACTCTATTTATAGAGCCCCTCAAACAAATAGAGTTGTTGCTCTGCGCAGGCGTGACCGGACTCGCTTGACTGGACGCACCTTAGCATTCAGTCGCCAGCATCCGGTCGACGGATGGACACCACACGTCTCTCTTTCAAACCTCATCAGTTTATCTCCAACGGTCACTAGCCGATTGCTTGTGTAATTAAGTTGTGACCGGACTCACCGATCTAACGATCGGACTCTCAACACAGAACGTCAGGTCGACTACAGAAAGGTTTCAGAGCCAATTTTTAGTGACTGGATGCGTCCGGTAAGAGGTGACCTGACGCGCTCGACGTCCGGTCCCCACTCGCTCAGCTTAGCGTGCTTCTCAGTGCTGTGACCGGATGCGTGAATAGCGTTCACCGTGCGTTCGGTTGCACCTCCACTCTAGCGTCCGATCGCCAAACCGAGCCACGCCGTCTCTGCTGCGCGTGACTAGACTCAGCGCCTAAGTCTAGTCCCTGCGTCCAGTCAAGGCACAGAGGCTAACCGAGACCTAGGGATTTGCCACCAGACGCGTCCGATCAAGCAGAGACCAGCGTCCGATCAAGCACCCTCGCCTCATTTTTCCAAGCATTTTTCAAGGGTCAATTGTTAGCACACTAGGTCCCTAATGCATATGCATGAATTACTTCACCTAGTGGCACTCGATAACCGCTTAGTCAAAGATTTTCCCTTTTTATAGTACAGCTATCGATCCTAAACGTGATCACACTCTCTATACTATCTTGATCACCAAAACAATAACCTATTTGATATCTTTGCCTTGATCAACACTTGGTTTTTATTTTTCTCTTTCTTCTTTTCCAAGCTGGAGCACTTGATCTTCAAGTTTGGCCACCGCCAACACCATGACCATCATCTAGCTCTAACACTTTGTGTGTACAACGCTATCTCAATCACAACACTTAGGGACAAGAGTTAGTA
This sequence comes from Saccharum hybrid cultivar R570, assembly GCA_038087645.1. Lineage (NCBI taxonomy): Eukaryota > Viridiplantae > Streptophyta > Magnoliopsida > Poales > Poaceae > Saccharum > Saccharum hybrid cultivar. The sequence goes on from JAQSUU010000443.1 coordinate 18,325,457, forward strand.
CACTAGGTTTCATCAATTATCCAAAACCAAACTAGGGCTTTCAGTTGGGATAAGCGCGTGGGCTCCGGCTAGGACGAGGCTCTCATTCGGTCGGGAATACCTGCGTTATTGGTTGAGCCGTTGAGCCCCGAGCGAAGGTGACTTTGCCTCCTTAGGCTCGTCCCTCCAACATCAGGGACTTGCTTTGGAGAGGGCCACTTGCGGGCTGCTGAGCCATCTCTTATCTGCCAGTGTGTGTGTGCGAGCGCACGCTGTGGGTATAGCCCCGGCGGATTCGGAGAGTTGGTCTGGGGTTAGTCAGACTATCGCGTCCTTAACCTTGGACTTAACATACCCCTGTATTAGACTCTCGCCAGCTGGTCAAACTTTTTTAAATTTAACTAGGTTCATATAAAATATTAGCAACATTTATATCTCCAAATAAAGTTATTATAAAATAGGTTCATAGTAAATATTAGCAACATTTATATCTCTAGATAAAGTTATTATAAAAATATATTCAATATTAATCTAATAATACTTATTACGCATCATAAATTTCTCCAAATAAGTTGAAAACGTTTACCTTCTCAAAAAATGTGAATAAAACCCCTTGTGGAGAGAGATAGTATGAGTTAACAGAGTCTTTTTAGCTAGGAGTTGTGTGCTCTACCCTTAGAGTACAGCAGGTTGTTGGTAATTTTGACGATATTGTGTTTCGTTGAGTTGTGGCTTCTGAAAAACTGTTGTGAGCTGTGGAAACGTTACTGTGAGTTGTGGGTTATGAAAAAGCTATAAGTTATTTGGTTTCAAAGTATACCATCTACCCTCTATCTCTATCTCCCTTGAAATAATTGTGAAACAACTCTCTTTTTTTAATATTCAAAAAGCAGAAAGCCAAAAGCTGGGTCCAAGACGCTTTCAAAACTGCACTACCCAAAAGCAGCTACTTCTAGAAAAAAAAACAGCTTCGGGTTCCAACCCCTTTCGTTAGTTTTTGCCTTTTCGAAGAAAAACAGCTTCCAAGAGTCCAACCAAAGACAACCATTTCTCCTTCAGCACGGAGTACTTTGCTGGGCTTTATTTTCATGGTACTGGATCTTTTTTTTTCCTATATATTGTTGACAAATGATAATAAACTTAAGGACAACCTATTCTGCCTAGCTAGGAGTTGCGTGCTCTGCCGTCAGAGCACATCAGATTGTCAACAATTTTGAGGATGCCGGATCCATTTCCTCCTTCAGCTGGCATGGGAACCGCCAGAATACTTCTAAGTACTTTTCTAGGCTTTTATTTATTTACAATAGTACTACTAGTATTGCCTTGGCGAGATCTCAATTTTTTCCCCAATATTGTTGACAAATGACAATAAATTCTGGGAGGCCATTTTTTTCTATTCAGTTCCACTGCTTGGTCTGGCCAGTTTGAAAGTTTTTTTTTTACACCATCCGCCGCTGCCGATAGTCTGGCCGGTTTGAAAGTCCTCCATAGGTTCCCCAATGGTCTGGCCAGTTTGAATGTTTTTCCTCCGGCTTCCACTGTCTATCCCGATTTTTTTTTTCCACATTCCAAGTAGCTCCCGATTTCTTCTATTTTTTCCTCATAATAAACCTGAAAACAAATGATAAATGCAATATTATGAGCCTTTGAACTCTTTGTCTGTCTTCAATCTCTAACCTAAGAAACAAAGATATCTATGACTAGATTATTAATGCAGTTTTGATTTTTTTATTAGAAGCAAGACATGTTATTTTTACTAGAACCTAGATTAGCCGATGGTTCAACTAAGCAAACCGTAAATTGAAATCTTGAGAAGTTTGTTTGCCAATCCAGTATAAATAAATATGTCTCTAAACTATGCACGGAGTATAATCTGTCATGTGAAAAATTGAAAGACGTCTTCAATCATAATTATGCACGGGCAATTGCATATCCGTCCTAGAAATCTTAGAGGCCGTGCCCTTGGAAAGAGCCGGTTTCAGCAGCTAGCTACCTCTGTAATTCGTAGCAGTGGACGTCGATGTAAGCTCTGTACCGGGCCGTGATCACAACCGCTGTGTAGTCCGTGTCGAACAGGGAGAGGGGCCACGCCACCGCGTATGCATGACCACGTGAATAGCTAGGCACACGAGCACCACCCTGCAGCGACACGCCCGCCCCACCACCGTACCGCTGCCTATGGAGGTGGACGCGATCGAGAAAAACGACCCGGCAGTACAAGGGGAAAAGGCGAGAGGCTTTCCGGCGACCCACGTGTGGCCCGCTCTCCCGCGAGGATAGGGACCGCGCGTGCTGTTGACCTGACGATCCACACACAACTTCGTGGCGAAAAAACGTTGGAGCTGATGTTAAAAGCGATAGGACCCATCTGTAATGGCACTTTGTCCATGGAAATGCGATGCAACGATAGGATAGTTAGATACGATACGTCAAGGGGCATGTCAAATAAATCTATGCGAACACAATGTCGATATATATCCTTGTGTGTTAATTTTGGGATGAGTGATTGTCAAATAACTAATTTTGATTGAGTTTAGAGACTAATCAATGTGCGAATATGTACGTGCAACGTGTCTCTTAGCTACGTTGGTGTGAAGGTGTGGAGTACAGAGACAGTGGATAAGTATGGAGAAGGTCAGAAGGTTAAGTGGAGTGCCAAGTAAATAATGTACTCATCTTTTGATGATATCTGTGTAGACACTCGGTCGGACCGCAATGGATCTTCCACCGCTACCGCCTGCTGGTGAAGCGATAGGGCTCAACAATCAGTATACATTACATTTAATTGGTCAAGATTATGTTACAATTTCACTGCCATCTAGTAGTAAATATCAAGATATATTGCAGTTCCACTGGACCCAAAAGTGAACTGTTTGTTTCCTTACTAGGTTCGAATCTTTGATTTTTGTGTTTAATACGAAATTATAAATAAGCTATCCATATACTCTTTCTCATTGAGAGTTATTTGTTTTAAGACAAACAAGAGTTGATGGAAAGGAGTTCTTTCGTCAGGTCAGGTATGTGCAGAAGTGCTTTTTTCCAAGTATTCAGTTTACCAATAGATTTTTTTTCTTAGAAATATACTCAAGCCTTGTGAGTGTAATATTTGATAAGAGTTAATTTCAGGAGTTTGGTGTACTTAGTTTTCTTTCTGAAATTATCATCATGTAGTGCCTTCAAGAACTGCACATAGCCGCACAGTAGGCTCAATTGATTCCGAGGATCTTGTTTTCCAGAAATCTTCCAAGTGCGTGATTGATTTCCCTCCTTAACTGTTGTACATGCAGAAATTGACTGTCATATGAGCAGTTTGGTGGATTCCTGGCTAATGTGAAGGAGCTGAACGCATACAGGCAGACCAGAGAGGTATAAATGGATCAACACTGAATGAACATCTGTTTGAGGATTTATGAACTAATCTTCTGATCCCCTTTTGATATTCGTTGAATGTCTCTTACAGGATACCTTAAGAAAGGCTGATGAGATCTTTGGTCCTGAAAACAAGGACCTGTACACCATTTTTGAGAGCCTAATAACTCGCAACATTCACTAGTCTCCTCAAGGGTTGAAACATTACCCATGATTACTAGTGATTCAAGTTTTACCGGTATATTGTGATTACGATATTCATCGCTTTTGGTATTTGAAGTCTGTAGTCTGTTGTGGATTCTTGGTATATAAGGTCCTGGGTTCGAAGCCGTCTCTCTGCATAATTTCTGCGGGGGTAAGACTTTGCTTCGGTTATTCCCTTCCCCAGACCCCACTCGTGTGGGAGCCTCTGGCACTGGGTCTGCCCCCTTTATGTCCATGTAGAGTCCTGGGTTTGTCTGGAAGCAAAAATTTATATTCTAATACAAATGGAGGAAATATTGGAATAAAGGGAAATACGTTATTTGTCTGCTATTTTTTGAACATAATTAGTAGACTACAAAAGTGAAACAAGTGCAGAACAAAAGTTTAACATCCAGCAGAGTACGTGGAATCCATCTTAAGATAAATTTATTGCTTATTAAAGCCCTTTCATATAACTGTAACTGTGTTGAGTATCTCCTTTAATTTGTGTACTATGCTATAAGATTGTGAAATATGATGTAAACTGTTTTGTTTTTTGGCATCTAATCTTTAATTCTTTTCCAGCAATATTCAACAAATACATTGCTTATTTTCTATCCTTTGCTATGTCTGCGCCTAAATGTTTTTGTGGCCTGCTCCAAATTGCCTTTTGCTCTTCAAAGCTCCCAACAACAGCAGATTGCTTATCGTTAGCCAAAGAATTTGCCAAATGGTTGTGATATGCTCCAGTATTCAAACTATATAATACATTCACTGGCTTTGCGCTCTTCTTGACCAAAATCTGACCATTTGTGCTTTCGGTTGTGTTGGCAACAATGCGTATTGGCTTCAGTTTCACAGAGGGTTCCAAGTCAGATCCTTTGACCATGTAAACTGCACCAAGAACTTCTCCAAGAAATATGTCCTATAGATGAAAGAGTTTACACAGACAGATCATAAAAATGATCAAAGACTAGGTTAGCTGTCTACAGTTCAACATAGGCCAATTAAATAAGAAAATTATGTTTTTTTAAAAAATTCATAAATTAAACTTCTCTAAATATGATTAATTTTATAGAAAATATATTAATATTTGCAGTACCAAATAAATGGATTTTTTCTCGAGAACGTGCCCGTTGACATGACCAAATAAATGGATTATGAAGACATATTTCATTAAAAATTTAATAAAACTAATTTGAAATCACAGATGATGTATTTTTCTACAAACATAGTTTAAGTTAAGAGAAGTTTGACATAGAACAAACTAAAATAATATATATTTTTTGGAACAGAGGGAGTATTCGGCTATGGAACAAATTAAAGTTACTAATGCACTTTTGCCATAGAGGTCACTTACCATGTGGTGATAGATTTTCTGCTTCCTCTGAAGTTGGTGAAGCAGCAATAGCAAACGATGGACAAGCTTTGACTCGGGAGTATGCTGGCTGCGTTGCTTCAAAGCTCCAAGGACACCCTCAAATGAAGCAACCTTTCGTTGCACGGTAAGAGGAATGAGTGTGATATTCAGACTAGATTCTAGTACTGTCTTTGCGGCCAGTGGATCGAGGAACATGTTGAACTCTGCATATCTGTTGGAGGGAACAGTGAACACATTTCCCTTCTCATCATCACCGTCTCTAATGAGTCCACCGACAACATAAACTCTCTGCATACAGAGAATTATAAGATTTTATATAACAAATATCAGCTTTGCATCTGAATTCATCACAGGTCAGAAGTTCCTTCGAAGTCTCGTACTTCTTAGTGGCAAAAAAAACAGACCTCTATGACAGAGCTGGCGGCCATGTCAGATAGTGAAATGCTGGCAAGATTGGTGAGAGGTCCGCTTGTAAGAACCGTGATCTTCTGACCTGGACCAAGTTGCTTCCTAACTGACTGCCAAACATCAAAAGCATGTGGCTGCCGGCGTTCGGGATGATCTAAATCATCAGAAGTGAACCTAATCATGAAATGGACAGATGTGAAATGTTTTATGACAAGCATTACCATTCATATAAAGCGGCATTCAGTAGAGTGTTTACCTTCTAGGACTTCTTGGCAACGACCGAGCCAGTCCATACAATGTGTCTGAATCTACAAATCCACCACTTCCAAGAGGGATAGCATAAGAATTGTTGCAACCAAGGGTTGGACTGCCCATTGAAGTAGTATTGCCAAGACCGACTGGAATGTCGTCACGGCCCATCATATGTAGAACATCATAAACAATGTCAATGCTAGCACTGTTAGCCCAGCCGTTTGCATTGATCAAAACAGCCTAAAAATGATGAGTAGATGTTTGTCAGGCATTCAGTGTACAAAAGAAAGCGAACCGCATTATCAGCTGCAACATTTTGTAGTTTGGGACGTATATTTCTCTCACCTTCAGATCAATTACATGTCTAGGTTCTTTCAGGAGGTATATGAGTGACACAAAATCTCCAGGGCTCATGTCCATGTCAAAAATGACTGGCTTGCCCCTAGTTACATTCATGAAATCCGGCTTGTAGAGAACCTCTCTGTAATATGGAAACTGTGTACTTATGTTGAAACGTCCAGTGTTTTTTGGGAGATTTAGAACCTGAAAAAGATATTGGTGGCATTTGTGAGCTTGGCCTCTGACATTGCGACTTGTGATTTTCAGCCAAAAAACACGCGAAGTATGCTTGTTAGTTACCTCTAGGAATCTCTCCGAAAATTCCTTATCCAGCGGGCTATTCTTATTGGTGTTCGGCTTCGCGCTTGTTGCGACAAGCACCTGAACTGCTTCTGGACCGGACACTTCCTTAGTGTACCCATCCTAATAAGGAGAAATGCAGGTTTTCAGGCATCAGAAGTTTGTCATGCCATGCATAGATAATACTGTATTTTGCATCGATCCAGTACAACTCTTAATTATATTACCTGGCATCTGCCTCTGTTGCTTCCCGGCACCAGACAGAAGGGATCTCTGATCCCAGTCTGAGCATGGCCACTGTGAACTCCACCCTCTTGCAATCCAAACTTGGGAGCAGTTCGTCCATCGAAAAATGGGTTAGAGCCGTCACGCACACCGTATGGTTTGTTGGATGTTACCACGGTGATGTTCATGTACTCAAGCTCGGCAAACTCATTATTGCCGCTGCCCGTTTCGCCATGGCGCATGCTTGAGAGGGCCACGCCGGCGGCAAATTGGTCCCACATGTAGAAGCCCTGCACCAGGAGAAAGGAACGACGAAGAAGCAGCGTAAGAAATTCATCCATGGAAACAGCAGCGTGCAGCGTCTTGCAACGCAAGCGTACGTCAGACTGTCAGAGGTGGGACGGAAGAAGAGCTCAGACTTGCCGTGTGGTCATGGCTGTCGGACCGCCTCCTCCGCTGCGCCAGAACCCCGTCCAGCGACAGGAAACAGTACTGTGCCTCGTACGTGCTCTGGCGCCGCCGGAACTCGGAGTAGAACGCCTCCGTTACGGGGATCGTGTTGGTCGCGTCGAGAGGGATCATGGTGACCGGGACGCCGGAGTGGAGCACCTGGTACGCGGCGAAGGGGTCGCCGAAGACGTTGAACTCGGCGACTGGGTTGGCGGCGGTGGCCGTGAACAGGTTGCCCGCCACCCTCACGCCGCCGCCGGAGACGTAGACGTGCTCCACGTTCCGCCTCAGGTGCGGGCGCGACATCAGGAGGAGCGCGAGGTTCGTGTGTGTGCCCAGCAGGAGCACCGACGTCGGGCCGGCGGACAGCGCCTCCGCCATCACCCGCTGCGCCGTGGGTTGCCGGAGCGGCCGGTACCCCCGGGAACCCTGCGGGAGGAAGCCCTTCCGGACCCCGAAGTTCGTGTTGACGTCCAGCCTCCCCGAGAGCGGGATGGCCTGCCGGTACCGGCAGCCGCCGGCCGTCGACATGCCCTGCATGCCCGCGCACGTCGTAAAATGCATGGTAGTAGCTTGGACTTTGGAGCTAGCTAGCGGCCGGCGCTGGTTCTTGGATCTACTGTAAGATAATGGTTTCTGTGTGCGTATCAGTAATTACGTAGGTACCTGGTCGACAATTGGTAGGTAGCCACCGACGTTGCGTTGTACGTCGCCGGCGTAGGATATCCCGCCGTCGCCGCCGACGCCGACGGGGATGTCGTCGCGGCCCATCATGTAGAGGATGTCGTAGAGATGGTTGACGGTGTGCCCGGCGTCGGTCCACGCGTTGGCGCTGATGATAATGGCCTGCATTGTTCACGACAATAGTGACGCACTAGCCCGACCTTGGCTGGAAGATGGCTCTCAAATTGACGGCCACGAAGGCGTTGAAACATGGCTATTCCAAGAAGATAGTCAAAGCCAAGATGCGCCATCGCTGTCCCTGTCCATAGTCTATCTACACCACTTTTTTTTTTCTCTCTTTTACCTAGTGATCCGGCAATGGCGATGCAATAATATAAACAATTGACGCGCGTGCGCATGGGGTTGAAATTCATTAGAGCTAGACCATTCCATCAGACACGAAAACTATATAGGATACTATCACATCATATAGTTCGGCGGGCCTGCGCAGACAGACGCAGTACGTTACGGATTACAACGATCCGTGTCTGATGTCTCCATCTCCACGGAGCAGTGATCTATTACCTCCAGAATCCACGCCATTCCAAGCCATGGTTGACGAGAGAGCTTTGGATCGGTAAAATCACAGTCTACTCGATTACCAGCGGATCAACGCGGAGATTGATGCGGAGTGGCGGTGACACGTAGCACGAGGATAGAGCGAGGGTGACATGGCACCAACCTTGAGGTCGAACTCGGACCGGTTCTGCTTCAGGATGTAGAGCAGCGCGAGCAAGTCGTCGGTGTCCATGTCCGTGTCCACCAGGAGCCGCCGCGGAGCAGCTGCCGCACCGGCGGCCGATACTGTAAGGAACAGCACGGCCACCGCCACGGCCACCGCCGCCCGTAGCTGGGCACTCCTGCTGCTCCCTTTCCTCGGAGCCGTCGCCATGGAGGACAGTTTGGTGCACGCAAGCGTGGGAGGGTCAGGGCTCAGGGGGAGTGTGGTAGGCTGGTAGTAGCTAGCAGCCTAGCACCTTGGAGCGACGGGGACGGTTGCCCGTTGGACTCTTCTTCTCGCTGCCTTTCTGCATGACGGAGGGGGTTTGATGGGTGCGCGCATTTTATAGCCCCACCATCACCTCCCATCTCTCCCCGTGGGCGTCCATGGACAGCGGCTGCAGTGGTCGCTAGATCACTATACAGCAAGAGAGGCGCGTACACACCTGCTGAAATCCTAGGATCTTAAATTGCCCAACCAAACCCGTATCGCATAACTTGGAGCTACAAGTCCACATGCTAGCTCACTATAGACCATTTCGCATAACTTGGAGCTACAAGTATCTAAGAGATCTTAGAAATCTATGCATTTATTAGAGCTAGAGCTCTACCAGTCAAGGGTCTTAAAAAGGACAACACTAAATTTACAAATCTCTATTAATTATCATACATTATGGATGAAATTTACAAACATATCCCTCTCATAGCCTTGGCCCTTCCCTAGATTCTACAAGAGTTATTCACAAAAAAAAAAAGTTTCTGCAAGAGTTAAATAATACTCACTCTGTCCCAAAATAAGTGTTCATCTCACACTTTTAGGAGTCAACCAATCTAAACTTTGACTAAATTTATAAAAAATAGTATCAACATTTATATCTCTAGATATGTTTATTATAAAAATATGTGACATGATTAATCTAATGATACATATTTGGCATCATAAGCATTATTATGTTTGTGTATATATTTAGTCAAACTTAAAATTGTTTGACTTCTCAAAGTACGTGATGAGCACTTACTCCCTCCGTCCTGATATAAGTGACGCTATGGAATGCGTAGTGGTCGAACTTTTTTAACTTTGACTAGGTTTGTAAAAAATATTCGCAACATTTATATCTCCAAATAAGTTTATTACAAAAATATATTAATTTATCTAATCATACTAATTATGCACCATAAAAATTAATATTTTCTTATATATGTTTGGTCAAAGTTAAAAACATTCACTTCTCATAAAGTGAAAATGACACTTATTTTAGGTCGGATGGAGTATTTTGGGATGGAGTGAGTAGGTCTATCTAACCCTATAATAAGAATTAATTTGAGAAACCTACTTGTATTTCCTCCATTTCAAATTATAAATCATTCAGACTTTTATAGTTACATAGTTTTTACTATGTATCTAAACATAATGTATATCTGAGTGTATAATAAAAATTATGTACATAGAAAAACAGAATGGTTTACAATTTGAAACAGAGAGACAGAGTAGGTTTTAGAATACTACTGATAAAAAAGTTACTAGAAGAGAAACATGTAGTTTTTCGCAATAAGGTGCCAAAATAGTTGTAGGTATGCAACAGGCTCAAAAATTTGCAGCTTTTTGCAACCGGGCGTCAAAATACATGTTCTAACTTTTTTTTCCTTGCTGAAGTAATGCGAGAAACTCCTAAATAACATTCCGCTGAAGTAATTAAAAAACTGAAACAAATGTCACGAGAGCAATGCAACACTGCAAATATTAATTATTCGTGACGAACTCGTAATTAACATATAATTGAAGAAAAATTGACATCAATACAAAAGATAACATGCAAAACTAACAGCAAAGAAAACATTAATATTCCTTCCGTTCTAAATTGTAAGTCGTTCTAGCTTTTCTAATTGTGTAGCTTTTGCTCCATATATACATCCCACCGTCCCAAAGTAACTATCGTTCTCGTTTTCTGAGAAGTCAAACACTTTTAACTCTAAATATATATAAGAACCCATACATATTTACACATGTAAAAATCAAATATTCTACCAAATAATCTTGTTGGAAGAAATCTAAAGCCCACAACACTTCATATAATTACAATGTTAATTAGTTTCATGTTGATTGTGATAGACATACTCCTTTAATTCACTTAATTATGGATTAAATGGTTGTTTAGCTCATTTAATCACGTTTAATCTAATTTTGTTTAGACCATTTAGACGGGATTGAACGGTTTAAACGGGTTTAAACGGTCCAACCGTTTAATTCATCGCTTAGGGCCTAAACAACACGGCTGACTTCTGTTTACCGTTTAAACGGTGTTTAAACGGACTAAACGGCCGTTTAGGCGAACAGTGGGGATAACTTGATCGGCCCCACCGAAGGTGAAGTTGGGCAACTGACCGACTATGGTCCTAGTCCTTCGACCACTAGGGAGCACCGAAGGTTTGTCACTTGACCCATTTGGCAGCAATTCTATTTATTCTTGCATGAATTAGAAACACTTCTAGTTACCAAATTCTCTACTGATGAGGGGGAGTATGAACAATCCAACATGTTTGGGGTTTAACAATCAACTTGTAGTGACAAGTTTCCATTTTTGGTATAAGTGTGAGGTGTTAGAAACTTGTGGGCAAGCTTTTGATCTAAGAAGCAATTGTTGACGGTAGTTAAAGTATACCGTGAACCGTCAACTTTTCTTTCATAAATGATCAAAATGGATAAATACAATAGAGTAGGAGGTTATTACTGACAATTTTCATAAGTTTTGGTGAATTTATATTTTCTGCAGGATTTACACAGAAAACCGTCAAAGAGGACCTAAATATCAAAAGATATCATGGGATAATTTTGTGGCGTATACACAGGAGGGTTCCAGAGGACACCTGAGGACTCCACACCGAGGCAGGACTCGAGAGCCTGCCAGGTGGGGCCAGCCAGGCCCACCCCTGTGCCGCCTGGCTCCCTATGGTGGGAAGCCACCACGAGCTTTTAGAGTATTCTTCTATCGCCTCCAAGGATACATCTCAGCCATACGTGAAGTCGGTTTGATCCAAGGGCTCGTATTCAATCTCCTGGGCTATAAATAAAGGGCAGAACCCTCCCTGAAGGGAAGTAAGATCCAGAGCCATAAATCCTAATTTCTATTTCATCAGGATCTAGACCAGCAATCAAGAGAAGGTTAGTCCTCCATAGGATTTAGTCTTAGTTAGAGATAGAGAGAGATAGAGTGCAAGAGTAGAGTTCTGGAGGAGTTCTGGCCTGTTAGTGCTCTCTTCTGCTGTATTTTGCGGGATCAAGTTCTTTTGGAACTTGCTTCTGAGATTTTTTGGTAATCAACTTCTGATTCAAGTAAGCAATTTGTCTCTATTGTTTTTCAAGTTTGCAACTGTCTTTTGAGTGCTTTGATCTTGGTAGCTCCTTGATTAAAGTAGTATTTATAGTGTAAGCGTGGTTCTTGAACTAGGGTTACTTGTTAATATCCCCTAATTGACTGGAAGGTGGTAGATCACGTAGGTGACAGCTGCGTTGAGTTCTTTGCGGTTTATCTCCCGTCGATAGGATTTGGTTGGCCAATTGGTGCTCGTAGGGAAGGAACTCTGATTTTATTCCTTGGGAGACATCGCCCACGAATTGAGCATTAGTTAACAAAGTTTATCAAGATTGAAACTAGATAGTCCTTAGTAGTCTTCTTTATTCCCGTTTTATTGTCTGACATTGATTGTGAATTCGGGTTAAGTTTATAGACCAGCTAGTTAGAACACACTCACATACTATTCCTTTGAGTTCGATATTAAAATCAGGATTATCTTGGTGAAGTGCTACAACGAGATAGATTTATCTGTGCACTTGCGGATACATTATAACTTGTGTGCATTTAATTTATACCAATAAGCATTTCTGGCGCCGTTATCGGGGAATGGTTTGCTGAGTTAACTTTGAGTCTAGCTTAATCTTGTATTATACTTTTATCTTTTTATTTTTTATTTACTTTTTATTATGGAGCCCGTACATACCCTTCTTTACCAATACGGAGCACTCACGGACCTGAGCCTTAAGCCAGCCGAATCATCTAAACCCATCCTATCATTTGGTTATGAGCTTAGTCCGGAGTTAATTGCGATGGTTAAGGATCAATCTTTTTCTAGCGAAGTTAATGAAAACCCCTATTCCCATTTACATGAGTTTGAGCAGATTTGCGCATGTCTTCACATTGAGGGCATGTCTTATGAAATTTTACGATGGAAGCTTTTTCCTTTTTCTTTGATCAGGAAAGCTAAACACTGGTATAAACGTCACATTAAAAGGAGTAAAGGAAATTAGGAAGCCCTAAGATCTAGCTTTTGTTTACAATTCTTTCCCATTTATAAGGTTGTCAAACTTCATGTAGAGTTTTTAACTTTAAGCAATAGAAAAATGAACCTTTGGGTAAGGCCTGGGAATGATCTAACATTCTTGTAGATTCTGGTCCTAATCTTGCTTTGGCTGAACCCATTCTTTTCCAACACTTCTTTGTGGAGGCTTAACAAGAAAACCCTAAAAGATCTTAATTCATCCGCAGAAGGTTTGTTCATGCATATGACTGCTGAACATGCTAAAGACATTCTTATGAAAATCGTAGATAACCTTCCTGAGGAGAATGAGAAGTTGTTAGAGGAAGAAACCTAAATAGCTAAACTAGAAATTTTGCCTGAACCATCCCAACCTCTAACTTTAGCTATTCTAGATCCTGAACCACCAAAGGAGGAAACTCCAATTTCGGATTTTATGCTTGAATTCGAGGATGAATTTTTTGATGATTATGAAAATACCTCGAAATATCATATGATGAAGAAACCTCAAGAGTATAAAAATCCATCATTCATAGACTCTTTTGAGAAAGAATTCTTTAAAAAGACAACAAAAGAGCTTGTGTCGGTGTTGACCGACGAGTGGTTAGAGCAATCAGAGCTTTCACCTGAGATAATCCGTTTAGATTCACCCTCTATCGTTATTCGGTGCCAACTTGACAAAGCTTATTTTAATACTTTTTATAATCCAATAGTAGGTGTTAATATCATCTCTGCTTTATTTGCTCAAGATTTTCTAAAGGACATGCCATTAGCCCCTACCACAAATTTGCTGAAAAGTCTTTCAGGATGCATCATCCCAAGTTTGAGAATTCTGTGTGCCCATTCTATTTTTATTAATGGTACCTGAGTCCTGTTGAATTTCTACATTTTTAATGTGGTAGAATTCGATGTGTTGATAGGGCAACCAATAGAAAGACTTATTCAAGAAGGACAAATGAGAAAATTGAATATTAAACTTAGGAAAAACTTTGAGCTCTCTATGCCTATTACTCATTCTCTTAATACTAAGATAGAACCACTTCCTGAATCAGACCCAATAGAAGAGGTTAAGATAGCATCTCTTGATGATCCAATTGAACCCAACATAGAAGATGACGCTCAGCCCTTCATTGATAAGGAAGAGGATGATCATGTTCCCGATCCTCTCGATGAATTGCTAGAATCCCCTAAGCCCTCTATTGAACTTAAACCCCAGCCTTCTGGTTTAAGATATGCTTTTTTCAATAATGATCAGGATTCACCTGTGATCATAAGTAATAGACTCTCTCAAGAAGAATCTTTGCGCTTAATAACTGTTTTAGAAAAGCACCGTTCTGCTTTTGGCTATTCACTCCAAGACCTTAAAAGGGATTAATCCTGTTCTTTGCACCCATTGCATCCCTACAGATCCAGATTGTACACCTTCTAGGGAGCCCCAATGTAGGCTTAATAACGCGATGAGGGAGGTAGTGAAGAAAGAGGTTTTGAAACTTTTGCATGCAGGGATCTTCTATCCTGTGACGCATAGTGAATGGGTAAGTTCGGTTCAAGTTGTACCTAAGAAAGGGGAACGACTGTTGTTAAAAATAAGAAAAATAAATTAATCCCCAAAGAACTATCACTGGATGGCGTATATGTATAGATTACCGGAAACTTAACAAGGCAACTAAGAAAGATTATTTTCCGCTACCTTTCATTGATGAATGTAACACCCTAAAATTTTGGAATATTTAAAAATAGGTAAATATGATTTTTATGTATTTTTGTGAGCATACAAACTTAGAATAATAATATTTTTATTAATTTAAAATGAAATATAAGGGTAGAAACATGATTGAGCATTAATGCTGCTGCATAATATTTTGTATTGTGTGTTCTATTTAAAAACTCAAATAGAATTTCAAAATTTCATTTGAAAATGCTTTGAAATTTTGGGAAAAGAAAAAGAAAAGGATTTTCATTTCTCTTCTCGGATTTGGCCCAGCCCAGCGCAGCCGGCAACCCATCGCCCGCCGTCCTTTCCGCGCCGCAGCCCGCCGCTTTGGCCTGCCTTTTCTCCCGCGCGCGGGCCGTTTTCTTCCCCCGCGTCCCATTTGGGCCGAGCCCAACAAGCCGCTGCTGGCCCAGCTCGCAAGCACGCGCGCCGCGTCTTCCCTTCCTCTCACGCTCGCTGACACCGTGGCCCCACGTGTCAGGGTTTCCTTCTTCCTCCCCACGCCGGCTTTGATTTTCTTCCTTGTTCACCACCGATCGAATCCGCCTCCCATATCCCTTCCTTCCTTGTTTAGAGCACCACAGGGCTATAAAAGCCGGATGCCGCACCCCTCCGCTCCATATTGCACCGAAGCGGAGGACCGACATCGTCCCGAGGAGGCCACGCTCGAGCCGTATCCCTAGCCGTCCGCCTCTCCGAGCCACGCGACTTCCTTGGTTCACCCTCGGCTTTGATTCTGCCCTAGGTGAGCTCGCCATGTCCCGCTCTTCCTCCCTGTACTTCCCGTTTGTCGAATGGTGGTCGGAGATGCCATTTCGTCGAACTCCGGCGAGCTCGGGCCGAGCTCGACCATGGCGCCGCCATAGGGCGACTGTAGATGGCCGGCGGGGTTCTCCCCTTCTCACCAGATGTGATGTGAGCCGTTCAAATCGAATCCAACTGCCGAGGATTGAAGATACCGATTCGGCCGACAATTTTGTTAAAGAGTCCCTGTACTTTTTATATATAGAACCTGCAGTCCAAGGCGTATTCCTGAATTGCGTTTTCTTTTTCGTAAAGCGTAGTTTGATCTCGGTAACTTCAGAAATACGTTTTCACTTATTTACAGTTCTGCCATTATGTTATTTCATGCGTAGAATCTTCGTTTTAACTCTGATTTGACCCGTTCAAATTGCGTTAGGTTCGTATTTGCGAGCTCTACATGTTAGTAGTACTGTACAGTAGGTTTATGACATTTTATTTTTGAGTTTGAATTAAAGTAATTATTTTTCTATAGGAAATCTTCGTAAATTCATAACTTCGTCGTTTTAGCTCCGTTTTTCGTGATCTTCGCGTCTGTGTGATCCTAGCGAGTTGTAGATTCGTTTTAAAAACTTTTTATATTATTTTATTACTGTTGGTGTACTGTTCTAATTATAGTCTTGTTTGTTTATGCATGATTGTTTCTGGATGAATGTTGTTGCTAGTGTTGATCGAGTATAGACGGTGAGCAATTCGTTGGGGATCAGGAGTTTCTCTACGAGCAAGATCATCAGGACTAGTTTGAGCAAGGCAAGTATAGCATGGGATTGTTCTTGTTATCCTATTCACAATAAGCAAATAATATCATTATACATATGTTCCCTTGTTAAGGATGACTTAGTGTTGATCTTATTCCTTGATACCTACTATATTGCATTGAGTAGTATTGCTAGTGCTTAACATGGACTATGATCATGTAATTTGACTAATGGAATATGCAATAAACATTAAAAGATGACTCTTTTATTACTGTTTAAAGGAGACTAGAGCATGGGGTTATTTTTGGTGCTCTCGTTACTCTCCTTAAGGACTTATCTGTAAGCGAACATCCAGGATTTACAATACAACTGTGAGGGCTATATGACTCTGGCTTTAGTCATATAGAAGGACCTTTTCTAGCTTGTTAGTGGTAACCTTTTTGGCGTAAGAATGGCTTGACGAATCGGGTATAGTGCGGCCTCTGTCCTTATGTGTATAGACTGCGTGTTATTGTGCCATTTGGAAGGGAGACTCTACATCTGTTTGCCGAGTGAATCTAATGGCCCTAACTTGTTAGACGAACCTTCAAAATACTTCATAGTGTTCCCCTGCCTGCTCACCTTGGAAGTGTTTTGGGAGTAATTAACCGGGCATATGGGTAATCATGACTCACAGTGAAAGTGTACAACCTCTGCAGAGTGTAAAACTGTTATAACAGCCGTGCTCACGGTCATGAGTAGCCTTGGACCCTTATGGAATAGTGGATCATTAATAATGAATATATTTTTGCTATTCGTTAATAATTTCACATGGATAATATGTTTATTGTTACATGGAGACATCTTATTGTTATTAATATGCTAAAATTTTGCTAAATAAAAGTTATATGCTGATAAACCAATGTCATGCCTTTGAGCCTCATGAACCCCATGTTACACTTTTTGAGTACGAGATGTACTTACGCTTGTTTATTTTTTTTACTTGGATAAAAATCGTAGATGGGTAACAGATGGTGCAAATAGTGACTACTACTCCTACTTCCCTGAAGATTACTAGACTTGCAGTCAACCAGTCAATGTACCTGTGATTGGAGCTACCACGAGAGATTTATATTTTTACTTCCGCTATATTTGTGTAAAGACTGTGTTAATAATCGTGATGTAATAACATTTGTGATGATACTTCCTTTATAATTTGTTAACTTATGTGTGATTGATCTCTGGGCACACATAAGAGTATGCATTCCATTTGGTATTTAAATGGGTGTGACAATAAAATGTTAGAGAGATTAGCGAACCATTCTTGCTTTTGTTTTCTTGATGGGTATTCAGGATATCACTAAATTCCAATCCATCCAGATGACCAAAGCAAAACCACTTTTACATGTCCATATGGAACTTATGCTTACAGAAGAATGTCTTTTGGATTATGTAATGCCCCAGCTTCTATTCAAAGATGCATGATGTCTATATTTTCTGATATGATTGAGGAAATCATGAAAGTTTTCATGGATGATTTTTCTGTTTATGGGAAAACTTTTGATGATTGTCTTGAAAATTTAGACAAGGTTTTGCAAAGATATGAAGAAAAGCACTTAGTCCTTAATTGGTAAAAATGTCATTTTATGGTTAGAGAAGAAATAGTGCTAGGACACCTAGTGTCTGAAAGAAGAATTGAGGTAGATAAAGCTAAAATTGAAGTAATAGAATGACTATCTCCACCTGTGAATATCAAAGGAATCTGAAGTTTTCTGGGTTATTGTGGTTTTTATCGCCGATTCATAAAAGATTTTTCATATATTGCTAGACCACTGACTAACCTGTTAGCTAAGGATGTTCCTTTTGAATTTGATGATGCATGTTTGAATTCTTTTAACATTCTTAAAGAAGCACTCATCTCTGTACCAATCATCTAACCCCCTGATTAGTCATTACCTTTTGAAATTATGTGTGATGCTAGTGATTATGCTATGGGGGCAGTTTTGGGACAAACAAAAGATAGAAAGCATTATGCAATTGCTTATGCTAGCAAAACTCTGATAGGAGCTCAACTTAATTATGCAACAACTAAAAAAGAACTCCTAACTATTGTTTTTGCTATTGATAAGTTCAGATCTTACTTAGTAGGAGCAAAAGTAATTGTTTACACTAATCACGCTGCCTTAAAATATTTGCTCACTAAGAAAGATGCTAAACCTTGATTGATAAGATGGATTTTGCTACTCTAAAAATTTGATTTAGAAATAAAAGATAAAAAGGGAGTAAAAAATTCTGTTGCTGATCACTTGTCTAGAATGCAATTTAAGAATCTGCAGGAATTACCTATCAATGATTCGATGAGGGACAACATGCTCTTCAAGGTCTCCAGATCAAACCCCTGATATGCAAATAATGTCAATTTTATGGTTGTGGGTTATATACCACCAGGGAAGGATAAGAAGAAGCTCATTTATGAAAGTCGTCTCCACATATGGGATCCACCATACCTCTTTAGAGTCTGTGTTGATGGCTTGCTCAGAAGATGTGTACTAGCAGAGGAAGGCATTCAAATCATTGAAAGATGCCACTCATCACCATATGGTGGACATTATGGGGTATTCCGCACTCATGCAAAGATTTGGTAGAGTGGATTCTATTGGCAAATGTATGAAGACACAAAAGATTTCATTCGGAGATGTGGAGCATGTCAGAAGCACAGGAATATAAATTCAGGCGATGCTATGCCACTCACTAACAACCTCCAGATTGAGCTCTTTGATGTCTGGGGAATTGACTATATGGGACCATTCCTAAAGTCAAAGAACTATGAGTACATCTTGGTGGCAGTTGATTATGTTCTCAAGTGGGTTGAAGCCATGCCATGGAAAGCTAATGATGCTAAATACTCTAAGAAAATATGTCATAAAATAATATTCCTAAGATTTGGAGTGCAAAGAATGGTGATAAGTGATGGAGGAACACATTTTACTGATAGGAATTTCCATCAGTATTTATTGAAACATGGGACTCATCACAATGTTGCTACTCTATATCACCCTCAAACAAGTGGCCAGGCAGAGACATCAAATAAGCAAATCAAAAATATTTTATAGAAGACGGTGAATAAAATGGGAACCACATGGTAAGATAAACTACCTGATGCACTTTGGGCTTATCGTACGACCTACAAGACACCATTGGGTATGTCACCATATCAGTTGGCATATGGAAAGACTTGCCATCTACCTGTGGAGCTAGAATTCAAAGCTCATTGGGCTATCAAGTGATGGAACATGGACTTTGAAGCCACAGGAGAAAAGAGGAAGATGCAACTCTCTAAATTAGAAGAATGGCGAGAGAAAGCTTATCACAATTCAATAATCTATAGAGAACTAAAAGATGGCATGACAAGAAAATCAAGAAGAAGGAATTTGCACCCGAAGATAAGGTACTTCTTTTTAATTCTAGGGTTAGATTATTTGGGCATGGAAAGCACGAACCAAGTGGGAAGGACCATTTACGGTGATAAGAACTTCATCGCATGGAGCAGTATCTCTTCAAAACAACGAAGGTACATTATTCAAGGTAAATGGACACATCTTTTTAGAACCTGATAAACCACTTGAGGTAGTTGATGAATTAGATTTTATTATACGATAATTACACCACTGCTATCCTCCATTGCGAAATAAAATGCGAATATATGTTTTTTGGGAAGGAAATAGATCTAGAAACACACGAGACAAAGATGACCCTAAGAGAATGACAGGTGAGGCCGCCTAGCCCCACCTCTGTGCCGCCCGACCCCCCATCTCCACCTCTCGCACGCCGTCAACTCTCACGACCCTTCTACACCCTTCCAAGATAGAATGACATCTAGTTATAATTCATTCAGATATTCTTTCACACAGAGCTATCTAGGGGAAGATTTTGTCCTCTGCTGCAAGTCAACCCCCCTATATAAACAACCCCATGCCTACTTCCAAACTCATTCCATTCAAGCCTTCTCTCCTCCCCATAGCAAGAGTTCTCTCCTTCTCCAAGATCTAATGGCCGGAAAAGAGATCATAGTTTTTGGAGCTGACTTCAACAAGAATCCTCCGAAGGAAGATGCGTTGGCCATCATTCCTGTAGAAGAAGCTCTTCCTCTTGCTGTTGTTCATCCCAAGGAAGTAGTGCCCATGCCACCCAAGAAGACCTATGGCAGTCCTACTATGCCCAAGCTCGTCAGCATACTCTCCCGGTGCCATAAGAGCGTCTACTCCTAAAGGATGCACCGAAGGGACCAATGGTTGCTGTGCTGAAGAGCACCAAGCTGCTGCCTCCATGACCCAATGAGAGGATTGTGGGTGTGAAAACCAACAAGTTAGGGGAGGTAACATATGTGAAATACACTAATGCCACTCCCCGTGTCTCTCTGGATGGAATTCACACTGCTCCAAGTCAAGTCAAATTCATTCCGCTAAGAGAAGCTCCCAAAAGATCTGCACCTTCTTCCTTGGAAAGAGAAGCCAAGCGCCCCAGAATGACCATAGCCATGCTCGAAGATAAGGTCGAATCTCTCAAGAAAGCACTTGTGCTTGTTACTAGTACCATTCGTACTATGAGTAGGCAGACCGAGATGAATATGTTAGAAATTAGCAATCTCAAGAAAGAGAATGAGAGGCTTGTTAGAGAGATGACTAGGCGAGCCAAGAAGGATTAAATTATGTATCTAAGTGATGGGGCACAGTTAGGTTAAGAGTTAGGTTTGTCGCTTCGAATTTTGTTAGGTTCGTTTTAAATATTAGGTTTGGTTTGTTAGCTCAATTGTTTAGAAGATTGGTTCGGAATAATAAAGTGCCTTATTCATTTTTAATAAAGCTTTTGATATAATTACCTGTTCTCTATTATTTTTGTCTCCATATGTTGTGCAAAAAAGTTTATACAGGAAAATAAGTGTGGGGGAGACACATCGCGACCACGGAACGATATTTGATCAGGAAAATCACAAAATTATGAAGATAATTAATCAGGGACCTCGTATGCCAAAGTGGACCCTAAGGGGACACCAGAGGGTGCTGCCTGGCCACCCTATTGGGCAGGCTAGCCCACCACCTCGCCGCCTCACATCGTGTTTCGTTCAAGGTCAGGTTTGAGCCCAATACACTCTAGTTTCATATGTTTCGCCTTCCATTTCGAACTGAATTGAGAATCACATGCTAATACATCTTAAAAGAGACAGGAAAGATTATTTTAGTTATAACTTAGTTATAAACTCACATAACACTTTTTTCTAGAAGTCTTGCTACTGTTGGGAACTTATTTTAGGGACCCCATGATTGCTTAAGTTGTTGAGAAATATGATATAGTGGAATAATGAGAACCTGAATCTTGAAGTTTTGTCATTGGAGAATTTTATTTCAAAAGTAAAATGAATAGCTATACCTCTCCTTTGTAGTAATAGTAATGTCCTACCAGAGCTATATATAGGATAGATAAACCTTCTACATATACAACTTGTGTTTATATTGAGTTTGATCAAACCTTGTGACCCTTGTTGAGAAATTTATCATGCTTTCAAGATCATGATCATGTACACTCCACATATTTTTCTGCTGCTCCTACACTAGGAGTATGCAATCATATGTTTTCCATCCACCAAAAATGTTGTACTCCTACACTGGGAGAAGACACACAAATATTTGTTAGGAATAAATGCTCCAAGTTCTTGTAAATGTCTTTCTTGAAATTTTCCAATTACAGAAAGAGATATGTGGTTATGCAAAAAGAAAAGTATAGGGAAAATGGACAAGTGTCCAAGTATCTAAAACAATGGGTACTTAGATGCCTGCTAAAAAAGAAAAAAAGAAAAAAGATAGCCCATACTCTCTAGCAAAAAGTTTTCAAGTATTGAATAAGAGAGATGTGTTTCAAGGAGCATAATAGAATTAGGATTAGCCACTATATATTCCACACACAAGCACATCTTGATCTAAGAGTATGACACTTTTTTCCTTAGATTCTTTTTTGACTTTACAATATATGCAATACAAGTATGTTTTCACATTTTTCGTACCTACCTGAGATCCACATAAGCTTTTAGACGTAGGAAGAAAGAAGGCAATGTCATTTATGCCTTGGTAAGGATCCAAAATACTAGATATATCAGTGATTTGAGAGTACTACAAAAGGAGAAGGTAAGCAATGTTTTTGTTTTTTTTCAAAATCTCAATTGTTTCTCTAATTAACTCAACTGAAAGAATAAAGGTGATCTATTTCACGCTGTTCTATTCTTCAACCACCTAAAGTTTCATGGTAGACACTTTAAATCCTGCAGCACATGCATGACTAGGAACAATCTTATGTTGATGTTTTGTTCTGAAGCTATGTCTTAAGTAATCCATCATTTTCTCGAGGACAAGTAAAAACCTAAGTGTGGGGGAGCTTGTTGACGGTAGTTAAAGTATATCGTGAACCATAAACTTTTCTTTCATAAATGATCAAAATAGATAAATACTATAGAGTAGGAGGTTATTACTGATAGTTTTCATAAGTTTTGGTGAATTTATATATTTTGCAGGATTTACATAGAAAATAGCCAAAGAGGACCTAAATATCAAAAGATATCGTGGGATAATTTTGTGACGTATACACGGGAAGGTTTTAGAGGACACTAGAGGACTCCACACTGAGGTAGGACTCGAGAGCCTACCAGGTAGGGCCGACCAGCCCCACCCCTGTGCCACCCGGCTCCCTGTGGTGGGAAGCCACCATGAGCTTTTAGAGTATTCTTCCATCACCTCCAAGGATACATCTCAGCCATACATGAAGTTGGTTTGATCCAAGGGCTCGTATTCAACCTCCTGGCTATAAATAAAGGGCAGAACCCCCCTGAAGGGAAGTCAGATCTAGAGCCAGAAATCCTAATTCCTATTCCATCAGGATCTAGACCAGCAATCAAGAGAAGATTAGTCCTCCATGGGATTTAGTCTTAGTTAGAGATAGAGAGAGATAGAGTGCAAGAGTAGAGTTCTGGAAGAGTTTCGGCCTGTTGGTGCTCTCTTTTGCTGTATTCTGTGGGATCAAGTTCTTCTGGAGCTTGCTTCTGAGATTCTTTGGTAATCAACTTCTGATTCAAGTAAGCAATTTGTCTCTATTGTTCTTTAAGTTTGCAACTCTCTTTTGAGTGCTTTGATCTTGGTAGCTCCTTGATTGAAGTAGCATTCATAGTGTAAGCATGGTGCTTAGACTAGGGTTACTTGTGAATATCCCCTAATTGACCGAAAGGTGATAGATCGCGTAGGTGACAGCTGCGTTGAGTCCTTTGCAGTCTATCTCCCGTCGATTGGATTTGGTAGGCCAATTGGTGCTTGTAGGGAAGGAACTCTGATTTTATTCCTTGGGAGACATCGTCCATGAATTGAGCTTTAGTTGACAAAGTATATCGAGATTGGAACTAGTGAAAGTCCTATGTTTGGTGTTGGTAATTAGTGACAATGCCTAAGTACTAATCCTATGCCTAAGTTGTATGTAGCATATGAGGATTAGTACATTCCAAGGTTGGTGGCAAGATGGACATGGTGATCATGATGGCCACACTTGGATTTGGACGCAACCCTACGTGATCAAGGCAAAGGTATATGCTCAAGGGTTGTGTTTTAGTAACCAAGACACCTAGTGGGTGTGGTTACATTATAGGATAGATAGCCATACTATAAAGAGGGGAATGATGCGGCTATTGAACTCTTAAGTGCCTCTAGGTGTGCATTTCATAATCATATGTATTTGGATAGAACTAATATCGCCTCGAAAAATGATTGTGAAAATGCTAACACACTCACACATGATGAGATCACTTGGTGGTGTTAGCACGTTTGCGAAGGTGGTGGAGTTTGAGTGGTAGAAAGGGTTTGGGGTCCTCTCTCCCTCCCGCCGTGCTTACGAGGCGGGATTCAGGCATTTTTGAGGAGTTGAAACAACTATTTTCCACTACGCCGGAAGTCGGAAAAGAAACGAAAGCAAACGGAGGTCACAGAGGTGACCGAACGCGTCCGGTCAGTGTTCAGCGTTTGCGCATTTTTCTATTTTTGATCAGACGCGGTGGCGCGTCCGGTCACTATCGATCGGATGCGTCCGGTCGTTCAGGGAGCTTACTGGACTCCAACCGGATGCTGGCACTGTGGCGTCCGATCAGTTCTGCAGCACGTTTGGTCGCTGTTTCGTTGTGCGCTACTCTGGCTTGACCAGCGCGTCTGGTCAGTTATAGGACCAGCGTGTTCGGTCACACCCAGCGCGTCCGGTCTGCGCGACCAGCGCGTCCGGTCGGTGCTTCGCAGCTTAGCCGTTGTGCGACTGGCGCGTCCGGTCAGTGTGACCAGCGCGTCCGGTCAGCGTGACTTCGGCTGTTTCAAGTTTCTAACGGCTATATTCTAAGGGGTACGTCTATAAATACTCGTTGGCTGGCTCAAGGCTCCATCTCTTGAACATTTGACATACTTGTGAGCACTTTGAGCTAAGCAACTCCCCTCCCACTCATCTCTCTTGCTTCTTTGCATATTCGAAGTGAGATTGAGTGATCCAAGTGCATTTGCATTGTGAGATTGCATCTAGTTGGCACTTGCTGGTTGATTTGCTGCGGGATTCTTGTTTCTCTTGGTGGTTGCCGCCACCTAGATGGCTTGGAGCAGCTTGGAGGCATTGGCAAGAGTTGGTGATTGTTCTTGGCCACCTTCGGTGATTGTGAGGGGTTTGTGCCTACCTCGGCGAAGCGCCAAAGGCAACGTTAGTAAATTGCTCACGTCATTGCAATCTTTTGCCATTTGGTAGGTTCTTGTGGCACCTTTTGAGAGGCTCAGTGTGAGACCGATTAGCCACCGAACCACGTGGTGAAGAGGGACACAACGAGGACTAGCGTGCCGGCAAGCACGTGAACCTCGGGATAAATCTTCGTGTCATCACTTTCATATTGTGATTGATTGATCCCGGTGTTCAGTTGTCTTGGTATTCATTGTTGATCATATTGGTTGGCTCAATACTTCGCCCCTCGGTGAAACTCTCCTAACTCAACTCCGCATTACTTTCTTAGTTATCTTTGCTAGCTAGTTAGCTTTGCTAGAGTAGCTCCTTTGTGTAGCTTGCTAGTTGTAGTTGTAGTTCCCTTCTCGGTTTGACTTGTGCGGTTGAGTGCAAATACTAGAATTGTGAATTGGTTAGGTGGCTTGCAAACACCCCGTAGGCTAAGCAAAACTCGCATCTCGCTATTTGTTATATTGATAAACTTGTTTAGCTTGTATTTGTAGAAATATTTAAAAGGCTATTCACCCCCCCTCTAGCCATCAAGACCTTTCAACTAGACAGTCCTTAGTAGTCTTCTTTATTCCCCTTTTATTGTTTAACATTGATTGTGAATTCAGGTTAAGTTTATAGACAAGCTAGTTAGAACACACTCACATACTATTCCTTTGGGTTCGATATTAAAACCGGGATTATCTTGGTGAAGTGCTACAACGGGATAGATTTATCTGTGCACTTGCGGATACATTATAACTTATGTGCATTTAATTTATACCAACAGCAATCTTCCCCTAGACCTAAAGTGTCTCTTGTCCCTGTAGAGCAAGTAGCAACACCTCTAAAAATGGTGTTTAAGCTAAGCACATCCTTCCACCAAAAGGAGCCCCTTGCTAACACTAGGTGTTACACCTTTGAGATATAATAATTAGACCAGATCAGGTGCACCAGTTGCAATCTTCCAGCATGATTAAAGAAGACAGAGCTTGCTGATAAACGCCACTCAATCCTATAGATTAGTGTAACACCCAAATTTTAGGAGTAATAAATTTTAAATAATCTAGAGAAAGGGAATTAAAATTTTAAAATTATTTGGTGTTGCATTTATGCTGTTGCATTTATTTTATTTTGTGGTGTGGATATATTTGTTTTATTTTGAATTGGTTTGAAGAATTTTATTTGGAATAGTTTGAAAACAAACAAATAAAGAAAAGAAAGAAAGAAAATAAATAAGGCAAACTTACCTTTTCGGCCTGGCGGCCCAGCTAAGCCGAGCCCAAGCTTTTCTCTCGCGCCTGCGTGGGCCGGCCCATTTGCTGCCGCGACCGCGCGCTCCTTTCTTCCGCTGACAACTGGGTCCAGCAGCCGAGCCAGCAGCCGAGCCAGCGGCAGCGCCTTCCCTCTCTTCTCGGTCGCTGACTGGTGGGGTCGGCTTGTCAGCGCCCTCTTCTTTCTCCGGTTCGTGACCGAGGCGGACTCTATCACCGATGGGATTCGATTTCCTCCGTTTCAAAGTCTTACCGCAAGCCGTGTATGCCTATAAGATCGTGATGACCCCCGCGTTCCGTTTTTCTTTTCACGTGTTGCCTTAGGTCATAGCTTCGTTGTAGGAAGGTGGGTTTGGATCTCGTCGGGTTGAAGTCAAGGCCGCCGCGGTTGAGCTCAACGGTAGCTGCCTCCTTGCTATCAAACGTCGTGCGGGTGCCTTTTGTCTTGAGGTGAAGTGCACATAGTAGCTTTATTTTCTTCCTTTTTGTTCTAAGAGTTCATACTTGCACGTCGAGATTTCACAGGGGGGAAGATTTCCGCCTATTCGGGTAGAGCATCACCGACGAGTTCTTTCGGCCTAAGACAAGACCCTAGGTGAGTTCGAGAGAAGGTTCTTTTTCGTTTGGGACAGTTCGTGGGTCGATTGGTGGTCTGAGCCGCGAGTTTGGCTGTCTCCGGTGAGGTGGCGTGGGCGGTAATGGTGGCCGGCGGCCGGCGTTGGATGAGATGGCCGGGATTCTATTTTTTTTCTCTTGGATCGAATAGTGGCCGTCCGATCGTGAATCAACGATCAAGATTAGAACATACCGGTTCGCATGGTAAATTTCTTAAAGAGACCCTAGGCTTTTTAGTAATCAACCCGCCATCCAAAGCGTAAAGCTGGAAATACGTTTTCGTGTTTTGAAAGCGTATTCTTTTCCGGTTTATTCAAAAATACGTTTTCAGGTATTTACAGTTTTGCCATTAGAATTGTTTTGGTCATAAAAACTTCGTTTTAACTCCGATTTGATCCGTTCAAGTTGCGTTAGGTTCGTATTTGCGAGCTCTACATGTTAGTGTAGTTGTACAGTCAGTTTTGATAATTTATTTTTCGAGTTTATAATTTAGTATTTATTTATCTATAGGAAATCTTAGAAAATTCATAACTTTCATGTTTTAACTCCGAATTTGGTGATCTTTGCGTCTGTGTGATCGTAGA
This sequence comes from Saccharum hybrid cultivar R570, assembly GCA_038087645.1. Lineage (NCBI taxonomy): Eukaryota > Viridiplantae > Streptophyta > Magnoliopsida > Poales > Poaceae > Saccharum > Saccharum hybrid cultivar. Next base: position 18,352,528 of record JAQSUU010000443.1, read on the forward strand.
AACGTGTAGAAGAGTTTTATAAACTTTTATTACTGTTTTGCTATTGTTGGTGTACTGTTCTAATTGTATCTCTTTGTTTGCTTCGTGTATGTTTGATTGGATGATTGTGTGTTGGTGCTTGATGATCGAGTATAGACGGTGAGCAATTTCTTGACGATCAGGAGTATTATTTTGAGCCAGACCAGCAGTATCAACAGGAAAGCTTTGATTAAGGCAAGTATAACATGGGACCATCCTTATTGTCCTATTCACTGAAATTATCATACATATGCATGTGTCTACCTTGACAACCATAGAGATTATAACTTAGCTATTGATATCTTGTTTCCTTGTCACCTATGGGTTATGCATTTGGGTAGCTATTGCTAGCGCTTAATTATGAACAATGATCTTGTAATTTGACTAATGGATTATGCAAATCAACCTTTAATGATGATTTTATTACTGTTGAAAAGGGGGCTAGAGCAAGGGGTTATATTATTGCTCTGGTTTCTCTCCATAAGGACTTATCTGTACATGACCATCCGGGACATACAGTATAGCTGTGAGGGCTATATGGCTCTGGCTCTAGTTGTTCAAGAGACCTTTTCTAGCTTGTTAGTGGTTACCTTAAATGGCGTAAGAAAGGCTTGCCACGTTGGGTGTAGTGCGAGCCCCTGGCCTAGTGTGTATAAGCTGCGGTTGTTGTGCCACAGGGAAGGGGGGTTCTACATCTGCCTGCCGAGTGAATCTAATGGCCCTAACTTGTTAGACGAACTTTTGAGTGGCTTTATATGGTCTCTGATGTTTTGGGCCTTGCAAACCCATGCATTTGGAAATCATGACTCACAGTGAAAGTGTACACCTCTGCGCAGAGTTAAAAACTGGTATACTAGCCGTGCTCACGGATACGAGCGGCCTTGGAACATCTACAGAATAGATGATCACCATTATTATATCATGCTTAATTATTGTTGATTATTATTATGCTCATGTTAATGCTATTCATTATCCTTATTACAATTGATCATTGATTCATTAATGGGATTTGGATTACCTTGATGCTACTCAATTGCTAATTATATGATGATTAAAAGCTAAACGCAGTCAAACAGTGTCTAGCCTTTTTGAGCCTCATGAACCCTGTGTTATACTTGTTGAGTTCGACATGGACTCACTCTTGCTATTTCCCTAACACTCCAGTGTGTAGTAAGATGCTACTCGGAAGAAGGACAAAGGTGTAGTGGAGTTTCCAGAAGACTAGTAGAAGTGCTAGGCATATGTTACCCCCAGTCAGCCGTCCCTGAGAAGAATGGAGCCCGAAGTTTAGTCACCGTTCCGCGATACTCTGATGTAAGTGTTAATATAGCTATGTATACGTTATATAATAACATTGTTTCTGATATTTTTTTCATTCTGGCATATGTGTGGACTTCCTGGGCACACATATGATTAGCCTGGTTTTGTTCTTTAGAAAACTGGGTGTGACAATTAGAGGAGCAAAGTCCTTTACCAAAGGCCTTGTGGTACCCAGAGGTAACCTAAGGTTGGTAAGGGAGAGATATCCTAGGGTGTAGGTAAAAACACCAGTTAGGAGAGGCACCTTGTCTTCCGGTACATTTAGAGGAATGAGGCAAGACTTGTGATAACTCACTTTTAACCTAGTGTCTATATCAAAGGAGTGTAAAAGAGCTTTAAGAGACAAAACAATTGTTTGGCATCTACTTGCATGAAGAGAAGGGTGTCATCGATAGATTGAATAATTGGAAATTTCTCAATGTCCGTTCTAGGGATAGGTATCCCAAGAAGACCCTATTGGCAGGCCTTATTACTGATACTTTGGAGAAAGCCAACTGCCAAAACAAAGAGGTGTGGGAGGAGTGGATCACCTTGTTTGAAACCTCTCTCACATTTAAAGTCTTTACGTGGCACTCCATTTAGAAGGATTGCTGAAGTTCCCAAAGAAAGAATTTCTTTGATCCATTTATTGCACTTCATGGGGAAGCCCTTAGCCTGCAAGATCTATAAGATGGCCTCATGTTCAACTATATCAAAGGCCTATTCAAAATCTAGCTTAAGTAAGATTATCTTTCTTTTGGAATGATGTCACTGATGTAGATACTTAAAAGCCTAGGCTAAGCAATCCTGTATAGTTCTGCCTTGTATGAAACCATATTGATTTCTATGAAGCACTCTAAGAATAAACTTTTGCAATATGTTGAAAGGTCCTAATGGCTAAAGGGGGGAATAGCCTATTAAAAATTTTTACAACAACACTAAGACAAGTGGTTAGTAAATAAGATGGCGAAGCGAATTTTGTGCTAGCACTACACTTGTGTTGCAAGCCACCTACCCAATTCTAATCTCTAAGATCTCTAGTATATCACGCAAGGGCTAAGTCACTAATTTACACCTAGGTGAACAAGCTAGGTAGAGAACTACAACCAAAGAGCTACACTAACTAGCTACAACTACCACAAGCTCTACACAAGTAAATACACAAAGTAAAGCAAGAGAGTGGTAGAGGTAATATACCACCGTGGCAAGTGATCAATCACAATGAATACCAAGAATACTAAGGAGACAATGATGACACAATCAATTTTTCCTCCAAGGTTCAATTGCTTGCCGGCAAGCTAGTCTTCGTTGTGGCGATTCACTCACTTGGAGGTTCACGTGCTAATAGGCATCACACATCTAACCTGCAACCGGGTGCCACACAACCAACACAAGATGAGGATTCATAAGCCATGAGTAATCCACTAGAGTTGCCTTTGCCGCTCCGCCGAGAAAGGCACAAGAACCCCTCACAATAACAATGATCGGAGCCGGAGACAATCACCTTCCTCCACTCGATGATCCACCAATCACTGGGCCATCTAGGTGTCAGCAAACACCAAGAGTAACAAGATCTCTACTAGCCCAAATCTCCCAACTAGTGCCACAAGATGCTAGAAAACTAAGCAATGCACTAGAGGCTCTTCAATCTCACTCAAGATGATGAAATAAAGTGTGCAATGAGTAGAGTGGTGTGCTCAGCTCTTAAAGGGTGTGTGCAGCTGTTAGAAGTGCCAAGAGAGTGGCCAAGGCCGGCTACCACCTCTATTTATAAGCCCACAAGCAAATAGAGCCATTACCCCTTTGAGTTAGCTTCTGCGGGGGCACTGGACATGGGCTGGCGGTGCCCCTCCAACGGTCATCCAACGCACCAAACAGGCGGCAGTGGCACCGGACAGGGGGTGGTTGTGCCACCCTAGCCTAGTTGCATGTTTTCCCTCCTCTCTAGAAAATTAGGGCAGTGCACCGCCATGGGGTGGCGGTGCCTGATCCAGTTACCCATGCTCTTTGTTGAAAAATGATGGTTCCATCGGATAGGGTGGCGGTGCACCGTCACACCTAGGGTGGTGCACACCGCCACATGCGGTGTTAGCCCCCAACTTCACTTCTCTCGGTTGAGTCCAGGTGGCCACCACCCTAGGGGTGGCGGTGGCACCAGACAAGGGGTGACGATGCCCCCTCAGGGCAAAACACAACTGCCCCCTCTCAAACTCCAGTTGGTCACCGCCCTATGGGTGATGGTGCACCATATAGGGGGTGGCGGTGCCACCAGAGACAACACCTCAACCCCTTTTTCGCCTCCTTTGATTCCTTTGCAAATGTGCCAACACCCCAAGTGTTTCACCATCACATGCAAGTGTGTTAGCATTTTTACAATCATTTTTCAAAGGTTAATCACTTCTCACCGATTGTGCACTTGACCTAAAATGCATATGGAAGTTTTCCAACACCTAGTGGCACTAGATGATCGAGTTGTCCGATAAGAGCTCCCCTCTTAATAGTATAACCATCTATCCTAAATGTGATCACACTCTCTATAGTGTCTTGATCACCAAAACAAAATTGCCCTATGGATATCACCTTTGCCTTGATCCCATTTTATTTTTCTCTTTCTTCTTTTTCAAAGTCTAGAGCTTGATCATCATCACATGTCAACACCATCACCATAGACTTCATTTCATGTGGCCATCTCCATCCATGAGTGCCACCTAGCTCCTTCACTTGGGTTGGACTAACCTATCTCAAATGAACACTTAGAGCATAGGGTTAGTCCAAATAGGTTTCATCAATTAACCAAAACCAAACTAGGGCATTCATCTGTTAGCTAGGATCTTAGTAAGAAACTTCACAGCTAAGTTAAGAAGGGAAATAGGCCTAAATTCACTAACTATTTTAGGATTTAGCTTCTTAGGCACCAAGGAGACAAAAGAGTTGTTAATACACTTTAAGTTTGCATTATGTGCAAGTCCTGACATAATTAAAGTGTAAAAATCTTCATGGATGATATACCAGCATTTTTTGAGAAACAAACCACTAAAACTATTATGTCTAGGAGCTTTATTTAGAGGAATATCTTTAACTACGCCATCTATTTCTTGCCTTGTAAAAGGGAGAATAAGAACTTCCAAATCTAAGGATTGAAGAAGAGAGCCTAAATCAAACACCATTTAGTTACTGTTGAGACCCCAATTCTTCCCTTAAATTCCTACTAGAAGAGAGCTGCTTGACTGCATGATCAGACACCATTCTATCATCACTAGATACCATTCCCACTTTGATTGGGAAAGAAAAAATAACATATGTCTTCATCATTTGGAGACTTTAGCCTGAAGACGATCTAAAGAGAGCTCTATAGGAGGCACTTCATAGAATTGCACACCCAGATTCAGGAGTATTGGGATTAGGATCATCTCTGAATAATGTATTGCAGTGACTTGAGCAACCTCGAGGTGCCAGATTTTGTTTCCTCGACATCTTCTTCTCTAGCAGTGTGAAGAATTTGTAATCCTTAGATTTACTCAGCCATGCACTTCTACTAACATCATCATATACCATTGATATAGGCTTCTTTGGGTATGCTTTTGTTTGGATAGGCCTGCGATGAGAGCTGATCAAAGATCCCCACATTTGGGACTTGGTCTTCCACAGGAGCATTCAGGTCACAAGTTGAAGCTAATTGCAAAGTAGGTTGAGTGGATGAAACCATAGCAAGAGTAGACTTAGTAGTAAAGGCAGGAGATGATAGTAGGGGCATGCCAAGTTAGGAGCAAGGGACTAGTTGTTGGGGTAGCTAGAGGAGTAAACTGCTAAGTGCTAGAAGAAGAGGCTTCCCAATCGTTGCCCCAAAAAGGATCCACTACATGAGGTTGAGTGGCCTCAAGGTTGATTAGGAAGTCTGGGAACTGTTCTAGACCTATGACTGTGGGCCTCTGAATGTACCTTTGGTGATGGGCCCGCTCAGCAATGCCAATCATTTCAGTGAGAAGCATTTGGATTGTGGGAGCTGGGCCAAAAGTCTAATGAAGCCCAGCCTCTAAGCCAACTTTCTTATGGAAAAGTCACTGTCTTTGTCTAAGCTAGAGCTTAAGTAAGGTGACAAGCATCAATGTCTGACACTAGTTGAAGCTCTGGAGTAACACGGGGTCCATTAGCTTTGAAGAATTCTCTTGTCTTAGGGTAGACTAATCTGGAGAACTAGGGGTCATCAGGATGACAAACATTGCTTGCTAGATTAAGTTGTTGGCAAGCTCTTAAATATGTTGTAACTCTTCTTGGTTAACTAGAGGATCATTTTGCTTCGGCCAGGCAGGCCAACCAACATTCCAATTTGTTGTTGCTATTGCTACTGACACCACTAGAATTGGTTGTGCTTCCCATTCATATCATCAACATAGCCTATTCAACATCCTACAAATCTTGTAAATCCTTGTTCGTATTTATTAACGCAAACTAAATATGGAAGGTTCTGCAAGCGCATAGAATACCACTGTAGCTTTTACCCAGAAGTATTACAAAGTATCGTATTTATCCTCGGGGAAACAATGGTTAAAGAGACTAATAATTTACCATCATGTATCTACTAACTTAATATACCAACTAGACTAAAGTATGGGTAAGTGATAATTGATAGGAGTTATGCATAACGACATACACAGGAGAATTCCATGATAAAAGAGTAGGTTAGCTAAAGTGAGGGGACAATGGGTGAGTTCAAAGTTCCTAAATACTTCTCTATTACTTTAGTTCTATGATAACTGAGGTATAGGTAGATATAGCAATCACACATTAACACTTTGGAGCAGCAGTACCTTTTTGACTCTTGAAAAAAGACTAGGAATGGGTAGTCGGGGGAAGGCTACCAAAAAGTTCTATGAAACATCAATCCTAATGTGGTGGATTTCAATGAACCAACAGATCTGTCACCCCTGGAGGCACCACAACTAACCGAGGGATTGAGCGCAACCTCAGGTAACCTATAGTCTAGATGCCATGTCTACACTAGCGATTACTACTCTAGTCACGATCTATAACTAGAGCACTCAATGCGAGCAATCCCATGCAAAGGTATGATAACTATACTAGCCATACACATGAATTGCATAAAAAGTAAATAGAGAAGATTAATATATTAGAACATAAGTCTTGCAAAGATAAGATACAAGGATATACCAGACCTTCGAAGATTTCTGTAGAACCTGAGCGTAGCTCGACTCTCCCTAGGAAATAGCTAGAACTAAATGCGGAAAGTATGGAATAACTCTCAACTAGAACTAATCTACTACATTGGAGAGTCTAGCCCTAATTCTCCTGGCCTTGTGCCTTGATCTGAATGAGAGATAATGATCTTGGAGGAGGTGGGGGCTGGTATATATAGCCCAGAGGCGGAGTAGTGGCCAAGCAAGTGCCACATCATCGATCTGCGTCTCATTTATTCACGGCCATAGGATCAAACTGACCTAAATGAGCGGTAGAGATGATCGTGCGAAAACAGCTGACAAGTGGGCTCGGGCACGATAGGCCAACCTGGCTTGGGGGCGGCCACCCACCCTTTATGGCAGGTGGGCCCCTCCTTTCACGAGTCGCCTTCTTGTGTCTTCTAGATCTTCTTAAGTCGATGCCGCCGTGGAATATTTATTTTAACGTCGGTTTGCTTGTTTGGAGAGTATGACAGTGGTCCCGATGCTGTTTTTTGAATAAACCCTCTGCAATATACAAATCACTAAAACTCATGGAATTCATTAGTTTATACCCCTATTCTATGTAGGTAATTTCTATTATACCCCTTTTCCACGTTTAGTTGATAGTTTATTTTAGTAGTTATCGACCGTGAACAAGTTCCCCCACACTTATTCTTTGCTCGACCTCTAGTAAAGGTTAAGATAAACATGAGTATAACATCTTAAGATATGTAGCTAACATAAAGGTGATTTCAAAGCATTCCTCAGACAGGTGGGATATGTGGCATTGTCTAACATATATCCTTAGGCGGTTGAAAAGTGGAACAGCTCGTGAAGCAAAGTTATCTTCCAAAATTCTTATCTTAGTAACTTGGAGTTTTTTTAACTTTTCACAAATAAGGCATAGATGACTTAATACTCCTCAAATGGTACTCTCAAATCACTAAATGGTGTATGATTTCTCACCAAGGCTTAGCATTGCCTTCTATTTCTTCCTACTTATAAAAAGCTGATGTGGAGTTTAAGGTAGGGAAAATATTTAGCATACTTACCTTGCATATATTGTAAAATCAAATCATAGATCCAAGGACGGAAATGTCATACTCTTAGATCAAGATATGCATGTGTGTGGAATATTTGGTGGCTAACCTAATTCTACTTTGCTCCTTGTAAACATACCTCTCTTTTTTAGAACTTGGAAATAACTTTGCAGGACAACATGGGCTATCTCTTTTTTTTCCTTTTTTCAGATGGGCATCTAAGTACCCATTATTTTGATAATTTGGACACTTGTCCATTTTTTCAATACTCTTTTCTCTTTTTTTCTTTTCTTTTTTTACTTTTCCATAGCCACATGCCTCTTCTCTACAACAAAACTTTTGAGAGATAGTAACAAGAACTTAGAGTATTTATTTGATGGGAATCCTATAGGGTATTTTTGGTGTTTACTCCTAGTGTAGGAATAGTGCATATATAGGTGGTGTGTACGTGATCTTGATCTTAGGAGCATGATAAATCTCTCAACAAGGGTCAACAAGACTTAGCAAAACTCAACACAAAGCAAGCAGCGTACGTGGAAGGTTTATATCCTAAAAGTATGCATATGGCTTTGGTAGGAATTTATCACCATTGAGGAGTATGTGACACTATGGTTTTATAATATTTTATCAAAAACAAATTCTCCAAGCACCTTGACTAGAACCGGTAGGATTTCTAAGCCAGAACTATATCACACTCCACAACAACTTAGTCAACATGGTTGTCCTATAAAATATTTTTCCCACAGGCACAAGTATATGTATATGGAACAATCGCTATGCAAGCTTCTATCTCAAAATGTCATAAATATGTCACTTTTCAATATTTTAATCTAAGTGTGGTCTTGGTTCATTTTAGAATTGCATAAGAAACATATCACATATGCACCAAGAAGATGGGAGGAAATGTTAATCCAGCGTTCTAAAGTGAAGCATTGGTAGTAGAAGCTGGTGACATCTTCTTCAGTGTGCATCTCTCTTGTAGAATTAGAACTTCTACTTGTAGAAATTGGGTGATTGATTCCCCCACACTTGCTCAAAGTGTGTTCTACTCATAAAGACAAGGTAGAGATCAAGTGCATGGGCTTTGTTGGTGGAAAAACACCAACAGAACCAAAACTTTATTCATACTTCTCTAACCTTAGGCACATTGAACATGATAAGGTTGGTATTATGTACTTTGTTCATTCTCATAACATGGGTGACAAGATCAGTTTAAGAACATCTAGCAGAAAAGTTGGGTTGCTTAACCAATGGAAAGATTGTCCAACTTTACATAATGTATCAAACTTTACATGATTGCGACTATCATCTTCCAAAGATAAGATATGCAACATTTTAGCTCATTTAGTTAAAACTATGAGATCAAGAGAGTGATGTTGAACAAACTTAAAGAATAAATCATGTTGAATTAGTTATGTTGGATAAAGTAAGAGGAAAATGATGACCACTTACCTTAAGATGTTACCTTCGTCATTGGAGCATGACGACACCATGTGATGAAGGGTAGATGACTTTTGGTGGTCCTTTCGTTCCTTGCATCTTGAGTTTGTTCACGAGCATCTTGTCTCCGAGATTGCACCCCATTCTCATCCCATCTTTTTGCTCTATCTTTTTGAATCTTGACATTTGGCCAGACCTTTTGCTCCACTCATTTCTTTTCTGCAAAGGATTAGTGGACAACACATACCCAAAGGAATATACAAGAAATTTGGAACAAGGGTAGTGTTCGCATAGAGCTAAAGGTCACATTCTATGCTAAAGAAAAGTTTTTTTATTATTTTAAGTAGCATAGAACTTTTATCCCATGTTTTAAATAATGTACCTTCATTGTTCACCATTACTTCTTCTCTTGAGGATTGATTTTATTTTACATCTTAAGTTTGATTTTCATGTATGGAATTTGTAAAATCGTTCAAACTTATAGAGACAAAGTAGTAGTGAGTAGAGGGATTGCAAACCAGTGTGGCAGAGTGACAGGAGCTTGAGAGGAGGAAGAGCATTGTCAGATCATCTTTAGAGGAGTTGGCCTTCCTCCCTCACACTTGAACCTAGCTATTGCTCAACACTTAAAGTCAAGTGTGAATCTTGAAGCATCCCTCAGATTGTATCATAACTCTCATGTCCTCAGACTTTGTTCAACTTTCTTCTTTAATCTTAACCTGCAATGGTTAGTGACCAAGAATACCCGAAGGGAACTTGTCCTAAGAACATTGTTTTGGCATGAGCCTTCATGTGCTCACATTTTTTTCCTTTTGCTATTATTTCTATTCCTAGACCTTCATGTGTCCAGATCTTTTTATTCTTCTTTTTATATTTATATATATTTGGACCTTCATGTGTCCATATTTTTTTTCTTTTCATAACTTAGGATAAGATTCTTTAAATTCAAAAAGTAGTATGAAAACGAAATATAAGATAAATACTGATTTACCTATCGGCGAGGGCTCATGATTTTAGGCCTGCCGAGCAAGACCTCTCCCTTGCATTTTGCTTTTCTTTGGACTATCTGATCTAGGAGATAAGGATGCAGAAAGTTGCATGTTCTTCTTTCGTCAGCCTTTCTTGATATTCAATGATTCTTGGTCGACAAATTAGTGTTTATTGGAGATGCAAACTTGTGTTCCTCCTTGATTATCTTTGTCCTCTAACGGTGTGGTGAAGAGCTATTCTTCTTGTTTGTCAGTGATACACCAACCGTCTTGATGATTAAGGAAAGAACCTCATTGGCACTTGCATGAAAGCTTCATCTCCAATAACATCAGGACATCATCTTGCATATGTGGTTGTCCATGGTCTGTGCCTTGTTCATCCACTTTCCTTGAGTGATTGCTTTTGTTGTAGATCTTGTTATATGATACTCATCTCCTTCTTCTTTGTTGCATCAAGTTCTTCCCTTCTTAATGAATGAGCTTTGTCTTCTTTGTGCGAAGTTATTTGGATTTCATCATATGCCTTGCTTTATCTCCAATGTGAGCTCATCTCAGGACTTTCCCAAATTGAATTTGTGAGTTTTCTACAGGGATTAGTCCAACAAAATAACCAGTATCTACTATACCATGTTCTTGGTTCAAAAATCAAACTAGACACCATATCTAATTTAATTTAGGAAAGCATTTTAACCTAAGCACCTTGCTTAATTTAAAAAGCCTTTGGAAGTAAGATCAACACCTCTAGGTTCAAAAATCAAACTAAACACCACATCTAATTTGATTTAAGAAAATAGTTTAAACTAAGCACCACACATACTTTAAAAGGTGTATGAAGATACTCAAACCTAAGCATACTATAGCAAACAAAGGTAGCATGAAAGCATAAAAGAGATTTACTCAATTAGAGATGAAAGAGCATGATCATGGTAAGATTCTCTTTTTTTTCTTTTTTATAAACTATGCAAGTGATATGGATGCATGCAAGGAACTAAACATGTAATGAATTTAATATGAGGAAACATAAACTAAATGGAGTGGATGCATGAATTAAAAGATAACTTACTCAAAAAGTTTAGAGTCCATGAGCAAAGACTTTCTCACCTTTCTTGATCATACTTACCATGACTCACAAGATGGAATTTGTGAGTAGTACAGCGTCTATGTTCATCACTTGTGATGTGATTTGAATTGTTGTGATGATGACCTTTTTCTCCAATCTACACATAGTTAGAATAATATATATATATATATATATATATATATATATATATATATATATATATATATATATATATATATATATATATATATATATATATATATATATATATATATATATATATATATATATATGTATAAACAAACCTGTGAGATGGCAGGGTTCCAGTGTTGATAGATCACGAATGTTCAGGCACCTTGGGTTCTTGAATATCTCTCTCATCTGTTCTTTTCTTGTGGAAGATTGCTAGAAGGTCGAAACGGCAACATTTGTCATGTCTATTCCACAACTCAAAGAACAGGGGTAATCCTACTAACGCTAGTGATACAATAAATTAGCAGACATCAAGATCATTATCAAAATCTTTACGCCAATTGCTTCCCCGGCAACGGTGCTAGAAAGCTTGTTGGTATTTGTTAACGCAAACTAAATATGGAAGGTTCTGAAAGCGCACAGAATACTATTGTAGCTTTTACCCGGGAGTATTCTAGAGTATCATATTTATCCTCAGGGAAACAATAGTTAAAGAGACTGATAATTTACCATCATGTATCTACTAACTTAATATACCAACTAGACTAAAGTAGGGGTAAGTGATAACTGATAGGAGTTATGCATAACGACATACATAGGAGAATTCCATGATAAAAGAGTAGGTTAGCTAAAGTGAGGGGACAATGGGTGAGTTCAAAGTTCCTAAATACTTCTCTATTACTTTAGTTCTATGATATCTGAGGTATAGGTAGATATAGCAATCACACATTAACACTTTGGAGCAGCAGTACCTTTTCGACTCTCGAAAAAAGACTGGGAAGGGGTATTTGGGGGAAGGCTGCCAAAAAGCTCTACGAAACATCAATCCTAACGTGGTGAATTTCAATGAACCAGTAGAGCTATCACCCCTGGAGGCACCACAACTAAACGGAGGATTGAGCGCAACCTCAGGCAACCTATAGTCTAGACGCCATGTCTACACTAGCGATTACTACTCTAATCATGATCTATAACTAGAGCACTCAATATGAGCGGAGATCCCATGCAAAGGTATGATAACTATACTAGCCATACACATGAATTGCATAAAAGTAAATAGAGAAGATTAATATATTAGAACATAAGTCTTGCAAAGGTAAGATACAAGGATATACCAGACCTCCAAAGATTTCTGCATAACCTAAGCATAGCTCGACTCTCCCTAACTCTCAACTAGAACTAATCTACTACATTGGAGAGTCTAGCCCTAATTCTCCTGGCCTTGTGTCTTGATCTGAATGAGAGATAATGATCTTGGAGGAGGTAGGGGCTGGTATATATAGCCCAGAGGTAGAGTAGTGGCCAAGCAAGTGCCACGTCATCGATTCACGTCTCATTTATTCATAGCCATAGGATCAAACCGACCTAAATGAGCGGTGGAGATGATCGTGCGAAAACAGCTGACAAGCGGGCCCGGGCATGGTCGACCAACCTAGCTTGGGGGCGGCCACTCGCCCTTTATGGCAGGTGGGCCCCTCCTTTCATAGGTCACCTTCTCATGTCTTCTAGATCCTTCTTAAGTCGATGCCACCGTGGAATATTTATTTTAACGTCGGTTTGCTTGTTTGGAGAGTATGACAATGGTCCCGATGTTGTTTTTCTGAATAAACCCTCTGCAATATAGAAATCACCAAAACTCATGAAATTCATTAGTTTAAACCCTAATTCTATGTAGGTAATTTCTATTATACCCCTTTTCCACGTTTAGTTGATAGTTTATTTTAGTAATACAAGAGCAGCCGCACAACTAGAGTAGGTTTTAGAGCGCACCATACCCTAAACCAGTACAAATCTCTATGTCTCATGTGCTACCATCCGATTCTGTCTATGCAATCACGTTGTTGGATATTGCTAGAGCAAAACAATCCGACAGTTGGCGCGCCAGATAGGGGCCTTTCGCTTTTAGATTCATTTTTATGTTTTGGATGGCTATTCTCTGTAGGTCAGTAAGGGTATGATCAAAAGGTGGTCAAAGAAGGACGACTATGGTGCCACCACCTTCACATGATCGAGGTTTCCGCGATGTGGCAACCTTGAGACTCGCGTGCTGGCCTTGAGTTCATCATTGCCCAATCAGCTCTACCTCGCCAGGCTCAGGGATGCGATCGACACAGGACCACTTCAGCTAGCACGTCATGTAAGTCACTACACAGAGTCTACTTTTTCTCAATTCTGTCAGGAGTACCTCCTCAACACCGCATGCACGATCTAGTGGGAATCACACCATCCAGATGATACACAACTATCGCCATCACTGGACGCTATTTTGCCTAAATTCTTTGACAGGCTCAAGAGCACCACGATGGCACGCACTTGGGAACTCTTCCCGACACCCGCGATCAATCCTAACAAGGCTAGGTCACCCTGAATAACAAAGAGAAATCACGGAACCAACTGGCTACACCATGAACCTTTCGTGTTATCGGGTAACTCTTAAGCAAAGTCAAAAGCCGAGTTATCGGGTAAATCTTGGCTACACCATGAACCTTTCGTGCTAGAACCATAGATACCCAGTGGCTCATCTCGCCAAAGATTGTAAGATGTATCATGTGATAGCCGCCACAACGACTCTCTCACAGGGCACCTGTCGAAGGGACAATCGGCGGTGTAAGGGACACTCGAAACAAACCCTCAAATAAGTGATGACTATTCATGCCCATGCTAGGATCCGATCAAATTCAAGACATACACCTGTTGTTCGGGAGGCTCACACTGTGGCACCCACGCCGATGACCCGGTTACCTTGGTCAGAGCACCCGATCACTTTCGATGAAAGTGACCAACCCGAACACTTGGTCGACGTCGATAGGTTCCCCTGGTTGTTGGCACAGTTCTCAAGACTATCCACACCACTAAGATATTTATGGACGGAGGAAGTAATTTCAATCTGATATATTGGGACACTTTCGAAAGACTAAAGATCGGCACAGACAAATTGCGCCCACCAAGAGGCCCGATCACCAGAATAGTACTAGGGAGACAGGTGTTGATCAGGAGTTGCTACTATGCCGATTACATTTCAAAGATGTCATGTTTATAACAAAGTTTTCTTTTGCAATTTGAATGAATTGGCATTTTGTCCACCCGTTATTTTCTCGTTACCTGTGGGGCTTTTTAGCCTTCTCTAAGTCTTGGGTGGTTGCAAAACAGAACAGTTTAATAGACTTGCTTATCATTCGTTCTTTGATTGACCATCTTTCCGGAGGTTTTGGAAGTTTTTGCAAAACAAAGTGTAGTTCCTTACCAAAGGCTTTTGACTTTGCCTTTCTTTTATCCTACCATCTAATAAGGCTTATGTGGAGCTCGGGTAGGTATAAAAGTGGCATACTTGTATCATGTCATGTTGCTAAGTCAAAAACCGAACCATAGGAGAGACTAGTCATACACTTTGATCAAGATTGTGCAAGTGTGTGGAATATTTTTCTAAGTTTTGTGTTCTCCAGTGTCATGCCTCTCTCTCTTTTGCTTTTGAAAATTTTGAAAGTATGGGCTATCTTTTCATTCATCATCATATATATATTTTTTGTCTCATGCTTCTTTGGCATGGCATCTTTTATTTCTCTCCCTTTTTCTTTGGCTCATGCTTCTTTGGCATGGCATCTTTTATTTCTCTCATATTTTTGCATAGCCCAAACTTTCTTTCTAGAGGAATTTAGAGAGAGAGGTTCATAACATGAATGATGGAGTTTTTATTTTGGTGGATGGAAATGCATGTTTTTGCGTAACTCTTAGTGTAAGAGTTAGCATTTTATTTTGTGGGTATACATGAATCTTGATCATGGGTGCATGAAAAGAATATCAATATTGGTCACAACAATTTGACAAAGCTCATCATTAGTACAAGCAGCATATGACTAAGGGTTTCTATATTTGTAAAAATTGTGTCATATGGCTTTGGTAGGAATTTATGATCATTGAGGAACTTTTGATTTTAGCATTTTGAAAGTAAAACTCTGGATGTCAAGTCTTTCTTAGAACAAAGTCATAGCAAGGTCTATTGCACTATATCATGTCAAGTAACTACTTAGACTAGATTAAGCTTTTGCAACCCACAAGTTTCAAGTTTTTAGGATGAGACATTTTTTAGCCAATAAACTCAAATCTTTGAGAAAGCTAGGCTATAAACTAGGCATAGTTGAAACATAAGATAGAGCAACTATTCATCATCTCAACAAGGATAGAATCAACATTTCTACAAAACATATATAGAGTGGAATGAATATTTTTTTGGTCTATTTATCTTTTTGCATTTTTATATATGCATGGTAAATAAATATGCAAAGAAAGAAATGCAAGGAAATAAATATGCAATGCAAGATACCTCTGTGGGGTCCTTCCCCAAGCTAGCTTGAGGCCTACGGTCCAAGGTTGCTTGATGAAGACTCCAAAGAAGGTACATTATTTTATTTTGTTTTTGGTAGTTTTGCCCTTGTTTTATACTTAGTAGCTTTGGAACAATGATCAAGTCAACCTAAGCACCATGCTTAATTTGACAAGTATATGAAAATATGATCGCAAGATCATATTTCAAACCAAAGCTTACTAGATAGACAAAGGTTTATTTGAAAGATAAATGTTTTTATGTTTTTGGTTTATCATTCAAAGTTTACACTTAGTATGGTTTGAAACAATGATCAAATATGACATTTTAATCAAAGTAGGCCAATTAGCCATAGCACCATGCTAGTTTAAAAAGCCTATGAAGACATGACTATATCAACATCATGCTTCAAACCAAAGCATACTCTATGCAGAACTTTGAAGATTAACCAAAATTTTAACAAATGATGATATTATTATGATTATTATTTTTATTTTATTTTATCTTCCATGTCTTATGCAAACAGTTTTAGCTCAATGATCAAGCTAAGAATCTTACTATGATCATAGTAGGCTAAATAACCCAAGCACCATGCTTGCGTTATAAAACCTATAGGGTGATGATGGATCACACATCATTTCCCTAAGCCAAGACAGATTGTATAGAGGTGAATTTTTTTGGTTTGGAAACACAATGTTTTTATTATTTTTATTTTCATGATTATCATTTATTTATACTAGCAGTGTTTATTTATAGTAAAAAATATAAAAGGGTAACTACCGATTACCTTTGGTGAGGGTTCATGGTTTAGAGTACGATGAACAAGACTTTCTCCCCCTTGAGTTCTTGCTTGATGAAGGAGTATCCGTTCCCGAGGGAGTGGGTGTAGATTTTTGTTCCTTCTTGGGTTGTTTTGGCATCCATACCTGTTTAGGAGCAGTGGCTTTTGGCACTTCCTTCTTGGGTTGCCATGCTGCCTTCTCTTCTTTTTGTGGTATGTGGATGTCTTCCTCAAGATTTTTCTTTCTATTTTTCTATGGAGCTATCTTTTTCTTTTGTTTTGAGTTTTTCTTAGATTTTTATGTGACCTTAGAGAGGTTGTCTATGATCTGTGGTTGAATCTCTACCTCTCTTATGCCTTGTTGGTTTGGCTCGTACTTGATGCAGATCATTTTGCATTCTTCTTGATGTTTGGGCCGAAACTCAAACTTCTCTTCCTTGCCATTAATGTTGAAGCGGATTTCTCCAGCCCCAACATTGATTTATGCCCCTACAGTGCTAAGGAATGGTTGCCCAAGAATGAGTGGTGATTCCTTTGTGAATTCCATGTCGAGCACCACAAAGTCGACGAGGACGAAGTAATTCCGGATTTTCACCGAAATATCTTCGGTGATTCCTGCCGAATAGCGGACTGAGGAATTGTAACACCCTAAAAATTTGAAAAGAAGAAAAATAGGAAAAACATGATTTTTATATTTATTTTGTGAAGCATGCAAAATTTAGAATAAGAATAATTTTGATAAATTTAAAAATAAATATAAGGGTAGAAACATGTTTGTGCACTCATGCTGTTGCATTTGAATTTTTGAGATGAGTGGTTTGATTCAAATTCAAATTTGATTCCAAAATCATTTGAAAATGCTTTGAAATAATTGAAAAGGAAAAAGAAAAAGAAAATTTCCTTTCTTCTTGTTTTTGGCCCAGCTCAGCCGGCAGCCCACTTCCTCCCGCGCCCGCATTCTCCTCCTGGGCCGAGCCCGAGCCGCGGTCAGCCGGCCCAACCCGCGCGAGCGCTCGCGTCGGCCGCGTCTTCCGCCTGAGTCGCTGACTGGTGGGTCCCGCCTGTCAGTGACCGTTTCACCTTTCCTTCTTCTTCCTCCGGCGCCTTCCAAAAACGGACGCCGTCGTTTCCTTCTTCTCCGATCCGAAGCCGCCGCGTATCTCCCTCCCTTCCTTACTTAGCGACGCCTCCGGGCTATAAAACGGAACCGCAAGACTCCCTGCTTCTCATTGAGCCGCTAAGACCCTAGCCTTGACCTTCCGGGGAGGTCACCGTCGGAGCTCCACCTCCACCGCCGCCTTGACGAGTTAGCCGTCGCCTTCCGGTCGCTCTTCCGCTACATTCTCGCGCGGGGTAAGGTCGCGGTGATGTGCTCTTTCTTTTGGTACTTTCGGTTTGGCGATTGGTGCTCGGTTTGGTCATTTTCACAAGTCCGGCCATGGCGCCGCCGCGGGAAGTCGCCGTCGGGGTCAAATCCGGCCGGAGCGCCGCCCCGTTTCCCCCGATCCAATCTGGACCGTCCGATCTAAATCTAACGGCTAGAATTAGAAGATACCGGTTCGCTGGTGATTTTGCAAAAGAAACCCTGAAGTTTTTAAGTATAGAACCCGCAGTCCTAAAACGTAAAGCTCAGAGTACGCTTTGATCGGTTGAAAACGTATTTCGTCTCGGTAATTGAAAAATACGTTTTCTGATATTTACAGTTTTGCCATTCAGATTGTTTTAGTTGTAGAATTTTCGTTTTAGCTCCGATTTGATCCATTCAAATTGCGTTAGATTCATATTTGCGAGCTCTACATAATGATAGAACTGTACAGTAGGTTTGAGATAATTTATTTTATTTTCAAGTTTATATTAAAGTATTTATTTTTCTATAGGAAATCTTTGGAAATTCATAACTTTGTCGTTTTAGATCCAATTAGCGTGTTTTTCGCGCCTGTGTGTTCGTAGCAATGCGTAGAACATCTTTAAAACCTTTTCACACATTGTTTCATATGTTTGGTGTATTGTTCTAATTTAGTTCTATTGTTTGCTTCGTGTATGACTGCATATGGATGCTTGTGTGGTGATTTATGATTTCGTCCAGTCGGTGAGATATACGTGGTTATCAAGAAGAAGAAGAACATTGAAGATTAAAGCTTACCGAAGGATCGGTGTTTAAGGCAAGTATAGCATGGGATCATCCTTGTTTCCTATTCACCTTTAATATACTTAATTCATGTGCATGTGTCTACCTTGTTACCACTAAGGATATCCTAGTTTTTGTATCTTGTACCTTGACACCCATGGGACATTGCATTGGGTAGTATTATGCTAGTGCTTAAGATAAATAACCATGATCTGTAACTTGACTAATGGTATATGCAATAAACGTTTAAAAGATGCTTTATAGCAACATGGCTCAAGGGGGCTAGAGTTTGGGGTATTTTTGGTGCTCTAGTTTCTCTCCTTAAGGACTTATCTGTAAGCGAACATCCGGGACTTACAGTACAACTGTGAGGGCTAAAATGGCTCTGGCTTTAGTCAAGTATGAGGACCTTTTCTAGCTTGTTAGAGGTATTCCTTCATGGCGTAAGAACGGCTTGACGAATCGGGTATAGTGCGGCCTCTGTCCTTATGTGTATAGGCTGCGCGTTATTGTGCCATTTGGAAGGGGGGCTCTACATCTGTTTGCCGAGTGAATCTAATGGCCCTAACTTGTTAGACGAACCTTTGAAAGGCTTCATAGTGAACCCTGCTGACCTTCCTTGGAAGTGGGTCAAGAGATTAGCTACCTCGGGCGAAAGGGTAAATCACGACTCACAGTGAAAGTGTACAACCTCTGCAGAGTGTAAAACTGTTATAACAGCCGTGCTCACGGTCACGAGTGGCCTTGGACCCTTACAGAATAAATGATGAACGCTGATGATAATGATAACACTGATGATATTGATGGTCACTAATGATTATTGTTTCTTGCTATACATTATTCTCGTTTACATGATCATGAGGTTATTGGGGCTTATGTTAAACTTGTTGCTACTCAACTGCTAAAAAGATGACTCACTAAAAGCTATTGCAGTAAACCCGTGTCAAACTTTTTGAGCTTCATGAACCCCATGTTATATTTGTTGAGTTCGACATGGACTCACTCTTGCTATTTCCCACATCTCAGGAAGGGTACCAGATTTCTAGATTCTGGAATTGTTAGGCTTGTGATCAACCAGTTAGTTTGATCCTGGAGTGAAGGTTGCACCCGGTGTTCGGAGTTGTGTTTCCGCTGTGTTGCTCTTTAAGGTATACTTTATACTATTGAGTTATGAATATTAAGCATTTGTCTTTTGATATTACACTTATCTGTGGCTATATGTGAGATTTGTCTTCTTTATTTCACATATGGTGTATGTCTGGTTTTGTCCTTAAAACCGGGTGTGACAGATTGGTATCAGAGTAATGCTGACTGTAGGACGCAAGCCTAGATAGAACTGGACGTTTAGCATGTTCTCATTGTTGCCTATTTCTTGCTTCTCTTTAACTTTGTTATTTTCTCAAAGTTATGCTTAATTCTATCCCCGTTCTGTTATAAAAAACCTTGTCTCTATTTTGAACCTTTTCTCCTTGTCTATTAGACGGCTCGTGACGAGAAGACTGTGGATTTCAGAGGTTAAGAGGACTGAATTGTGTCGCTCTTGCTCACTTTTGACAAGAAACCATTAGCGATGCAAAACCAATTACTAGAAGAAATGGCTCAACATGGGAATTCTCAACGATGCTTATCTCAAGGTCAAGCCAACATATCCAAGGGGTCAGAGAAGGTACAAGTAGCAGAAGCTTGGAAGAATATGAAATCCAATAAAGATGTTGACAGTAAGACATTTGGAGAGCAGGAACAATGTCACTGTTGTAAGCATTATGGTTTTCCCTGTCTTCGAAACGAGTCTAATAAGGGGAAAGTCAAGGTGGATCCAAATTTTGAGATTAACATGGACAAGAAGAGAAAGGCAATCTCATTAGAACCACTTGTGGAAAGCAATCAGCAAGCGAGTTATACTACATTATCACATGCAGCCCTGATCCCCTGTCAAACAAATCCAAACCCTGAAGAGTTAGAAGCCCCTCCCGCTAAAACTACTCCCCATGAAGTAGTCATAGATGGGTGGACAATTACCTATAAGGAGTATCAACCCCGAAAGGTCAAACAAGCTAGGAAACAAGCCAAAGGGATGAAGGTGAACTTTTATGGCCAGCAGGATAGCAGCATACCAAACAACAGTTCCGTAGAGTATGACATCACAAAAGATCCAGCTAAGAGAAAGTGTTATCATTGCCAGCAGGAAGGACATTATATCAAATCTTGCCCACAGAAGAATCAACAACAGCAAGACCCAGGACAGGATGTCCAAAAGGAGCATGTGCAGGGAAATAAATTAAAGAGAAATTACATCCATGGAAGGTTGAAACATGTGGATATTTCCACCATTCCTGGAGCTAAGGAGGTCATGTTTGGATCAATTCCAGTAAGTTCAGGAAATGCCAAGGTTTTGTTTGACCCCAGTGCCTCACATTCATTCATATCTAGACAATATGTAAAAGATCATAACATACTTATGCTTCCAAGGGGGAAAACAGTGATGATTAAAACTCCAAGAGGTGAAATAAAGGCAGACCGCGTATGCCCAAAAGTTAGTCTTGACATAAAGGGGGTAAATTTTAAGGTAAACCTCATTGTTTTGGAATTAATGGGCATTGATGTTATCCTTGGAATAGACTGGTTATCTACTTGTAAAGGAGTGATTGAGTATGCCCAAGGTTCAGTGTTTCTAACTACACTTTCAGGAGAAAGGATTAAGTATTAGGGTATTAAATCTACACCTGAGGGATACCAAGTTGACCCATCTTAAGGTATGAGTCATGGTAAAGAGAGATGCAGAGATTCAGATGTCCATATAAAGCAATAAGGAATGTAAGAGACGTTATCTACTCTGGAAGCTGCTACAATCGCACCATGTTTAAGGAATAGGAGTTATGTCCCGTGTAATAAAACCGTTAGTAGCCAAGTTGAGTCGTCTTAATGTGTGGCTAATGAACATTTAAGTGTTTAGTTGCTTTGTGCTTATGTTTATGCTTGAGTTGGAATTTTGTAATGAGTGGAATGATCTCATGGGCTTTGACCATGATTTCATTTAGTTTATATGTATAAGGTATAAGGATTAATGAAATAAATAGCTGGGTTTTGTTTATCTCCTGTTTTCTATATCTTGTCTTCTAGAGCAGCCTGTCTTTATCAACTTATATCTCTGTTCTTGAAAGACCAAAAATCATGAGAAAATTCTGGACAAGAGTGGACTTCAACATCTCTCTCTAAATGCAAGAACTACCCTCATAACTATTTTGGATTGGGAGATACAAAAATCACAAGACGATGCAACTGTGCTGTCTGAAACCTGGAACAGAATCTGTTATGTGTTGTTTTCGGTCAAGATAGCTGCAGAATCTGAAAGTGTGTTCTATAAGTAAGTTGTAGAGAATTTTATAAGTTTTCTATCGGTGTAAACTACAGCTTCATTGGATTAACAGAATGAGAGTTACAGCTGTTTTACTGCACTGCTGATTTTCTGCTCGTGAGAAATTTCAGATTTCTTGTTCTTACCCATACACAAGAGTATCATTGGGATGTCAGAACACTTTTATGCTAAGTAGCTCATCTAGAAGAAAAAGGTTCAAAGCTACCCTATTTAGTGTCTCTTATTTTAAGGGGGGTAGCCAATGTAAAGAAGGATTATTAAGATTGAACTCTTTAGTTGGAAGTATTGGTTAGTCTCCATGATTGAGTTGCCACTCTTGAGCAAAAAAAAAAATATGTTCTGTGAACAAGGTTGATAATTTTGGATCTATGGAGACGAGAGTTGTCTCTTTGGATAGTTCATGATTATGATCATCTATACTTGCTCGTGTTGCTGATGTTGGTCATTTGATGACAGGAAGTGTAGTGTCTCATGACTCAGGAGTCCTATATGACGTTTCGCACTGATATGTGGGAAAAGACTGATGTTTCTGCCATTGAAGGATGTTATGGGTATGATGAAGCAGAGCACTATCAAAACAACAATGTTGAAGAGCAAGTTGGGAGTGAACTAAGTCAGAATCCACAACAACGAAAGCGAAAAAGGAAAGCCCTTAAGAAGCCTGTTCAAGGAAGCAAAGCGCAGCAAAACTATGTCAATGGAAGACTGAGCAATGTGGATATGGATAAAATTCATGGAGTTACCAAAGTAGTGGGAGGTTATATTCAAGTAAGCTCAGTACAAGTTTTTGTTTTATTTGACCCTAGTGCTTCGCATTCTTTCATTTCCGCCAACATGGTAGAGACGTGCAAGATGGTGAAGTGTCCAATGAGGAGGCCTTTGCTAGTTCAAACCCCAGTGGGAGAAATGCAGGCAGATCAGATATGCCCGAATGTCAGTCTTGTCATAAACAAGGAAAAATTCACCGCGACCCTCATTGTGTTGGAGTCACTTAAAATTCGCGTGGTTCTTGGTAATGGATGGCTCTGTGCACACAAAGGAGTGATTCATGGTACTCGGTGCATAATGCTCTTAACAACACCGTCAAGGAAAAGAATTGAGTATCAAGGTGGTCGACTTTTACCTGAGGGAGATGAGAATGACCAATTAGAAGATAGGTATACTGAGGGATAGCAAAGTGGATCGTAAGAATCTAAAGGACATCTTCACAAAGTTGGTTTTGAGCTTGTGGCTCATCATCATTGGATTAATTATTTTTTTGATGCAAATCATTGGATTAATATTGGTAAGGATTACGACTGGGAAGTGTGTAGCCTAGAAAACAAAAGTTGTTGCCGATGCCCTTAGCAAAGGAGAGTTATGCTAGAAGATTCGGACGACACCATGGACTAAGAGTTGTGTTTAAGAGTTGGGCAATTTAACCTGAGTATAGACTCTAATGTTGTGGATTTGGCAATATGGACTATTAAGGATAACCTAAAGTGATTCGTCAGAAGAGGATATATTGGCACCAAGATATATTGGACCTTTCAAGATTATAGAGAGACGTGGTGAAGTGGCATATCAGTTGGAATTACCTGAAAGTTTGGTAGGTGTACATGATGTGTTCCATGTGTCTCAATTGAAGAAATGTTTACGAGTACCAGAGGAGCAGATTCCATTAGAGGAACTTGCTGTTAAGGAGGATCTTACATATGAAGAGTTTCCGGTTAAAATTTTAGAGACTGCGGACAGAGTCACAAGAAGTAGGACAATCAAAATGTGTAAAGTACAATGGAATCGGTACACAGCAGAAGAGGCTACTTGGGAACGAGAAGAGGATGTGAGAAAAACCTACCCGCAACTGTTTGAGTAAGCATCGGTCGAATCTCGGGACGAGATTTATCTTAAGGGGGGTAGAATTGTAACACCCTAAAAATTTGAAAAGAAGAAAAATAGGAAAAACATGATTTTTATATTTATTTTGTGAAGCATGCAAAATTTAGAATAAGAATAATTTTGATAAATTTAAAAATAAATATAAGGGTAGAAACATGTTTGTGCACTCATGCTGTTGCATTTGAATTTTTGAGATGAGTGGTTTGATTCAAATTCAAATTTGATTCCAAAATCATTTGAAAATGCTTTGAAATAATTGAAAAGGAAAAAGAAAAAGAAAATTTCCTTTCTTCTTGTTTTTGGCCCAGCTCAGCCGGCAGCCCACTTCCTCCCGCGCCCGCATTCTCCTCCTGGGCCGAGCCCGAGCCGCGGTCAGCCGGCCCAACCCGCGCGAGCGCTCGCGTCGGCCGCGTCTTCCGCCTGAGTCGCTGACTGGTGGGTCCCGCCTGTCAGTGACCGTTTCACCTTTCCTTCTTCTTCCTCCGGCGCCTTCTAAAAACGGACGCCGTCGTTTCCTTCTTCTCCGATCCGAAGCCGCCGCGTATCTCCCTCCCTTCCTTACTTAGCGACGCCTCCGGGCTATAAAACGGAACCGCAAGACTCCCTGCTTCTCATTGAGCCGCTAAGACCCTAGCCTTGACCTTCCGGGGAGGTCACCGTCGGAGCTCCACCTCCACCGCCACCTTGACGAGTTAGCCGTCGCCTTCTGGTCGCTCTTCCGCTACATTCTCGCGCGGGGTAAGGTCGCGGTGATGTGCTCTTTCTTTTGGTACTTTCGGTTTGGCGATTGGTGCTCGGTTTGGTCATTTTCACAAGTCCGGCCATGGCGCCGCCGCGGGAAGTCGCCGTCGGGGTCAAATCCGGCCGGAGCGCCGCCCCGTTTCCCCCGATCCAATCTGGACCGTCCGATCTAAATCTAACGGCTAGAATTAGAAGATACCGGTTCGCTGGTGATTTTGCAAAAGAAACCCTGAAGTTTTTAAGTATAGAACCCGCAGTCCTAAAACGTAAAGCTCAGAGTACGCTTTGATCGGTTGAAAACGTATTTCGTCTCGGTAATTGAAAAATACGTTTTCTGATATTTACAGTTTTGCCATTCAGATTGTTTTAGTTGTAGAATTTTCGTTTTAGCTCCGATTTGATCCATTCAAATTGCGTTAGATTCATATTTGCGAGCTCTACATAATGATAGAACTGTACAGTAGGTTTGAGATAATTTATTTTATTTTCAAGTTTATATTAAAGTATTTATTTTTCTATAGGAAATCTTTGGAAATTCATAACTTTGTCGTTTTAGATCCAATTAGCGTGTTTTTCGCGCCTGTGTGTTCGTAGCAATGCGTAGAACATCTTTAAAACCTTTTCACACATTGTTTCATATGTTTGGTGTATTGTTCTAATTTAGTTCTATTGTTTGCTTCGTGTATGACTGCATATGGATGCTTGTGTGGTGATTTATGATTTCGTCCAGTCGGTGAGATATACGTGGTTATCAAGAAGAAGAAGAACATTGAAGATTAAAGCTTACCGAAGGATCGGTGTTTAAGGCAAGTATAGCATGGGATCATCCTTGTTTCCTATTCACCTTTAATATACTTAATTCATGTGCATGTGTCTACCTTGTTACCACTAAGGATATCCTAGTTTTTGTATCTTGTACCTTGACACCCATGGGACATTGCATTGGGTAGTATTATGCTAGTGCTTAAGATAAATAACCATGATCTGTAACTTGACTAATGGTATATGCAATAAACGTTTAAAAGATGCTTTATAGCAACATGGCTCAAGGGGGCTAGAGTTTGGGGTATTTTTGGTGCTCTAGTTTCTCTCCTTAAGGACTTATCTGTAAGCGAACATCCGGGACTTACAGTACAACTGTGAGGGCTAAAATGGCTCTGGCTTTAGTCAAGTATGAGGACCTTTTCTAGCTTGTTAGAGGTATTCCTTCATGGCGTAAGAACGGCTTGACGAATCGGGTATAGTGCGGCCTCTGTCCTTATGTGTATAGGCTGCGCGTTATTGTGCCATTTGGAAGGGGGGCTCTACATCTGTTTGCCGAGTGAATCTAATGGCCCTAACTTGTTAGACGAACCTTTGAAAGGCTTCATAGTGAACCCTGCCGACCTTCCTTGGAAGTGGGTCAAGAGATTAGCTACCTCAGGCGAAAGGGTAAATCACGACTCACAGTGAAAGTGTACAACCTCTGCAGAGTGTAAAACTGTTATAACAGCCGTGCTCACGGTCACGAGTGGCCTTGGACCCTTACAGAATAAATGATGAACGCTGATGATAATGATAACACTGATGATATTGATGGTCACTAATGATTATTGTTTCTTGCTATACATTATTCTCGTTTACATGATCATGAGGTTATTGGGGCTTATGTTAAACTTGTTGCTACTCAACTGCTAAAAAGATGACTCACTAAAAGCTATTGCAGTAAACCCGTGTCAAACTTTTTGAGCTTCATGAACCCCATGTTATATTTGTTGAGTTCGACATGGACTCACTCTTGCTATTTCCCACATCTCAGGAAGGGTACCAGATTTCTAGATTCTGGAATTGTTAGGCTTGTGATCAACCAGTTAGTTTGATCCTGGAGTGAAGGTTGCACCCGGTGTTCGGAGTTGTGTTTCCGCTGTGTTGCTCTTTAAGGTATACTTTATACTATTGAGTTATGAATATTAAGCATTTGTCTTTTGATATTACACTTATCTGTGGCTATATGTGAGATTTGTCTTCTTTATTTCACATATGGTGTATGTCTGGTTTTGTCCTTAAAACCGGGTGTGACAGATTGGTATCAGAGCAATGCTGACTGTAGGACGCAAGCCTAGATAGAACTGGACGTTTAGCATGTTCTCATTGTTGCCTATTTCTTGCTTCTCTTTAACTTTGTTATTTTCTTAAAGTTATGCTTAATTCTATCCCCGTTCTGTTATAAAAAACCTTGTCTCTATTTTGAACCTTTTCTCCTTGTCTATTAGACGGCTCGTGACGAGAAGACTGTGGATTTCAGAGGTTAAGAGGACTAAATTGTGTCGCTCTTGCTCACTTTTGACAAGAAACCATTAGCGATGCAAAACCAATTACTAGAAGAAATGGCTCAACATGGGAATTCTCAACGATGCTTATCTCAAGGTCAAGCCAACATATCCAAGGGGTCAGAGAAGGTACAAGTAGCAGAAGCTTGGAAGAATATGAAATCCAATAAAGATGTTGACAGTAAGACATTTGGAGAGCAGGAACAATGTCACTGTTGTAAGCATTATGGTTTTCCCTGTCTTCGAAACGAGTCTAATAAGGGGAAAGTCAAGGTGGATCCAAATTTTGAGATTAACATGGACAAGAAGAGAAAGGCAATCTCATTAGAACCACTTGTGGAAAGCAATCAGCAAGCGAGTTATACTACATTATCACATGCAGCCCTGATCCCCTGTCAAACAAATCCAAACCCTGAAGAGTTAGAAGCCCCTCCCGCTAAAACTACTCCCCATGAAGTAGTCATAGATGGGTGGACAATTACCTATAAGGAGTATCAACCCCGAAAGGTCAAACAAGCTAGGAAACAAGCCAAAGGGATGAAGGTGAACTTTTATGGCCAGCAGGATAGCAGCATACCAAACAACAGTTCCGTAGAGTATGACATCACAAAAGATCCAGCTAAGAGAAAGTGTTATCATTGCCAGCAGGAAGGACATTATATCAAATCTTGCCCACAGAAGAATCAACAACAGCAAGACCCAGGACAGGATGTCCAAAAGGAGCATGTGCAGGGAAATAAATTAAAGAGAAATTACATCCATGGAAGGTTGAAACATGTGGATATTTCCACCATTCCTGGAGCTAAGGAGGTCGTGTTTGGATCAATTCCAGTAAGTTCAGGAAATGCCAAGGTTTTGTTTGACCCCAGTGCCTCACATTCATTCATATCTAGACAATATGTAAAAGATCATAACATACTTATGCTTCCAAGGGGGAAAACAGTGATGATTAAAACTCCAAGAGGTGAAATAAAGGCAGACCGCGTATGCCCAAAAGTTAGTCTTGACATAAAGGGGGTAAATTTTAAGGTAAACCTCATTGTTTTGGAATTAATGGGCATTGATGTTATCCTTGGAATAGACTGGTTATCTACTTGTAAAGGAGTGATTGAGTATGCCCAAGGTTCAGTGTTTCTAACTACACTTTCAGGAGAAAGGATTAAGTATTAGGGTATTAAATCTACACCTGAGGGATACCAAGTTGACCCATCTTAAGGTATGAGTCATGGTAAAGAGAGATGCAGAGATTCAGATGTCCATATAAAGCAATAAGGAATGTAAGAGACGTTATCTACTCTGGAAGCTGCTACAATCGCACCATGTTTAAGGAATAGGAGTTATGTCCCGTGTAATAAAACCGTTAGTAGCCAAGTTGAGTCGTCTTAATGTGTGGCTAATGAACATTTAAGTGTTTAGTTGCTTTGTGCTTATGTTTATGCTTGAGTTGGAATTTTGTAATGAGTGGAATGATCTCATGGGCTTTGACCATGATTTCATTTAGTTTATATGTATAAGGTATAAGGATTAATGAAATAAATAGCTGGGTTTTGTTTATCTCCTGTTTTCTATATCTTGTCTTCTAGAGCAGCCTGTCTTTATCAACTTATATCTCTGTTCTTGAAAGACCAAAAATCATGAGAAAATTCTGGACAAGAGTGGACTTCAACATCTCTCTCTAAATGCAAGAACTACCCTCATAACTATTTTGGATTGGGAGATACAAAAATCACAAGACGATGCAACTGTGCTGTCTGAAACCTGGAACAGAATCTGTTATGTGTTGTTTTCGGTCAAGATAGCTGCAGAATCTGGAAGTGTGTTCTATAAGTAAGTTGTAGAGAATTTTATAAGTTTTCTATCGGTGTAAACTACAGCTTCATTGGATTAACAGAATGAGAGTTACAGCTGTTTTACTGCACTGCTGATTTTCTGCTCGTGAGAAATTTCAGATTTCTTGTTCTTACCCATACACAAGAGTATCATTGGGATGTCAGAACACTTTTATGCTAAGTAGCTCATCTAGAAGAAAAAGGTTCAAAGCTACCCTATTTAGTGTCTCTTATTTTAAGGGGGGTAGCCAATGTAAAGAAGGATTATTAAGATTGAACTCTTTAGTTGGAAGTATTGGTTAGTCTCCATGATTGAGTTGCCACTCTTGAGCAAAAAAAAAAAATGTTCTGTGAACAAGGTTGATAATTTTGGATCTATGGAGACGAGAGTTGTCTCTTTGGATAGTTCATGA
The DNA here is from genome assembly GCA_038087645.1 of Saccharum hybrid cultivar R570. Classification (NCBI taxonomy): domain Eukaryota; kingdom Viridiplantae; phylum Streptophyta; class Magnoliopsida; order Poales; family Poaceae; genus Saccharum; species Saccharum hybrid cultivar. Next base: position 18,381,519 of record JAQSUU010000443.1, read on the forward strand.
TTATGATCATCTATACTTGCTCGTGTTGCTGATGTTGGTCATTTGATGACAGGAAGTGTAGTGTCTCATGACTCAGGAGTCCTATATGACGTTTCGCACTGATATGTGGGAAAAGACTGATGTTTCTGCCATTGAAGGATGTTATGGGTATGATGAAGCAGAGCACTATCAAAACAACAATGTTGAAGAGCAAGTTGGGAGTGAACTAAGTCAGAATCCACAACAACGAAAGCGAAAAAGGAAAGCCCTTAAGAAGCCTGTTCAAGGAAGCAAAGCGCAGCAAAACTATGTCAATGGAAGACTGAGCAATGTGGATATGGATAAAATTCATGGAGTTACCAAAGTAGTGGGAGGTTATATTCAAGTAAGCTCAGTACAAGTTTTTGTTTTATTTGACCCTAGTGCTTCGCATTCTTTCATTTCCGCCAACATGGTAGAGACGTGCAAGATGGTGAAGTGTCCAATGAGGAGGCCTTTGCTAGTTCAAACCCCAGTGGGAGAAATGCAGGCAGATCAGATATGCCCGAATGTCAGTCTTGTCATAAACAAGGAAAAATTCACCGCGACCCTCATTGTGTTGGAGTCACTTAAAATTCGCGTGGTTCTTGGTAATGGATGGCTCTGTGCACACAAAGGAGTGATTCATGGTACTCGGTGCATAATGCTCTTAACAACACCGTCAAGGAAAAGAATTGAGTATCAAGGTGGTCGACTTTTACCTGAGGGAGATGAGAATGACCAATTAGAAGATAGGTATACTGAGGGATAGCAAAGTGGATCGTAAGAATCTAAAGGACATCTTCACAAAGTTGGTTTTGAGCTTGTGGCTCATCATCATTGGATTAATTATTTTTTTGATGCAAATCATTGGATTAATATTGGTAAGGATTACGACTGGGAAGTGTGTAGCCTAGAAAACAAAAGTTGTTGCCGATGCCCTTAGCAAAGGAGAGTTATGCTAGAAGATTCGGACGACACCATGGACTAAGAGTTGTGTTTAAGAGTTGGGCAATTTAACCTGAGTATAGACTCTAATGTTGTGGATTTGGCAATATGGACTATTAAGGATAACCTAAAGTGATTCGTCAGAAGAGGATATATTGGCACCAAGATATATTGGACCTTTCAAGATTATAGAGAGACGTGGTGAAGTGGCATATCAGTTGGAATTACCTGAAAGTTTGGTAGGTGTACATGATGTGTTCCATGTGTCTCAATTGAAGAAATGTTTACGAGTACCAGAGGAGCAGATTCCATTAGAGGAACTTGCTGTTAAGGAGGATCTTACATATGAAGAGTTTCCGGTTAAAATTTTAGAGACTGCGGACAGAGTCACAAGAAGTAGGACAATCAAAATGTGTAAAGTACAATGGAATCGGTACACAGCAGAAGAGGCTACTTGGGAACGAGAAGAGGATCTGAGAAAAACCTACCCGCAACTGTTTGAGTAAGCATCGGTCGAATCTCGGGACGAGATTTATCTTAAGGGGGGTAGAATTGTAACACCCTAAAAATTTGAAAAGAAGAAAAATAGGAAAAACATGATTTTTATATTTATTTTGTGAAGCATGCAAAATTTAGAATAAGAATAATTTTGATAAATTTAAAAATAAATATAAGGGTAGAAACATGTTTGTGCACTCATGCTGTTGCATTTGAATTTTTGAGATGAGTGGTTTGATTCAAATTCAAATTTGATTCCAAAATCATTTGAAAATGCTTTGAAATAATTGAAAAGGAAAAAGAAAAAGAAAATTTCCTTTCTTCTTGTTTTTGGCCCAGCTCAGCCGGCAGCCCACTTCCTCCCGCGCCCGCATTCTCCTCCTGGGCCGAGCCCGAGCCGCGGTCAGCCGGCCCAACCCGCGCGAGCGCTCGCGTCGGCCGCGTCTTCCGCCTGAGTCGCTGACTGGTGGGTCCCGCCTGTCAGTGACCGTTTCACCTTTCCTTCTTCTTCCTCCGGCGCCTTCCAAAAACGGATGCCGTCGTTTCCTTCTTCTCCGATCCGAAGCCGCCGCGTATCTCCCTCCCTTCCTTACTTAGCGACGCCTCCGGGCTATAAAACGGAACCGCAAGACTCCCTGCTTCTCATTGAGCCGCTAAGACCCTAGCCTTGACCTTCCGGGGAGGTCACCGTCGGAGCTCCACCTCCACCGCCGCCTTGACGAGTTAGCCGTCGCCTTCCGGTCGCTCTTCCGCTACATTCTCGCGCGGGGTAAGGTCGCGGTGATGTGCTCTTTCTTTTGGTACTTTCGGTTTGGCGATTGGTGCTCGGTTTGGTCATTTTCACAAGTCCGGCCATGGCGCCGCCGCGGGAAGTCGCCGTCGGGGTCAAATCCGGCCGGAGCGCCGCCCCGTTTCCCCCGATCCAATCTGGACCGTCCGATCTAAATCTAACGGCTAGAATTAGAAGATACCGGTTCGCTGGTGATTTTGCAAAAGAAACCCTGAAGTTTTTAAGTATAGAACCCGCAGTCCTAAAACGTAAAGCTCAGAGTACGCTTTGATCGGTTGAAAACGTATTTCGTCTCGGTAATTGAAAAATACGTTTTCTGATATTTACAGTTTTGCCATTCAGATTGTTTTAGTTGTAGAATTTTCGTTTTAGCTCCGATTTGATCCATTCAAATTGCGTTAGATTCATATTTGCGAGCTCTACATAATGATAGAACTGTACAGTAGGTTTGAGATAATTTATTTTATTTTCAAGTTTATATTAAAGTATTTATTTTTCTATAGGAAATCTTTGGAAATTCATAACTTTGTCGTTTTAGATCCAATTAGCGTGTTTTTCGCGCCTGTGTGTTCGTAGCAATGCGTAGAACATCTTTAAAACCTTTTCACACATTGTTTCATATGTTTGGTGTATTGTTCTAATTTAGTTCTATTGTTTGCTTCGTGTATGACTGCATATGGATGCTTGTGTGGTGATTTATGATTTCGTCCAGTCGGTGAGATATACGTGGTTATCAAGAAGAAGAAGAACATTGAAGATTAAAGCTTACCGAAGGATCGGTGTTTAAGGCAAGTATAGCATGGGATCATCCTTGTTTCCTATTCACCTTTAATATACTTAATTCATGTGCATGTGTCTACCTTGTTACCACTAAGGATATCCTAGTTTTTGTATCTTGTACCTTGACACCCATGGGACATTGCATTGGGTAGTATTATGCTAGTGCTTAAGATAAATAACCATGATCTGTAACTTGACTAATGGTATATGCAATAAACGTTTAAAAGATGCTTTATAGCAACATGGCTCAAGGGGGCTAGAGTTTGGGGTATTTTTGGTGCTCTAGTTTCTCTCCTTAAGGACTTATCTGTAAGCGAACATCCGGGACTTACAGTACAACTGTGAGGGCTAAAATGGCTCTGGCTTTAGTCAAGTATGAGGACCTTTTCTAGCTTGTTAGAGGTATTCCTTCATGGCGTAAGAACGGCTTGACGAATCGGGTATAGTGCGGCCTCTGTCCTTATGTGTATAGGCTGCGCGTTATTGTGCCATTTGGAAGGGGGGCTCTACATCTGTTTGCCGAGTGAATCTAATGGCCCTAACTTGTTAGACGAACCTTTGAAAGGCTTCATAGTGAACCCTGCCGACCTTCCTTGGAAGTGGGTCAAGAGATTAGCTACCTCGGGCGAAAGGGTAAATCACGACTCACAGTGAAAGTGTACAACCTCTGCAGAGTGTAAAACTGTTATAACAGCCGTGCTCACGGTCACGAGTGGCCTTGGACCCTTACAGAATAAATGATGAACGCTGATGATAATGATAACACTGATGATATTGATGGTCACTAATGATTATTGTTTCTTGCTATACATTATTCTCGTTTACATGATCATGAGGTTATTGGGGCTTATGTTAAACTTGTTGCTACTCAACTGCTAAAAAGATGACTCACTAAAAGCTATTGCAGTAAACCCGTGTCAAACTTTTTGAGCTTCATGAACCCCATGTTATATTTGTTGAGTTCGACATGGACTCACTCTTGCTATTTCCCACATCTCAGGAAGGGTACCAGATTTCTAGATTCTGGAATTGTTAGGCTTGTGATCAACCAGTTAGTTTGATCCTGGAGTGAAGGTTGCACCCGGTGTTCGGAGTTGTGTTTCCGCTGTGTTGCTCTTTAAGGTATACTTTATACTATTGAGTTATGAATATTAAGCATTTGTCTTTTGATATTACACTTATCTGTGGCTATATGTGAGATTTGTCTTCTTTATTTCACATATGGTGTATGTCTGGTTTTGTCCTTAAAACCGGGTGTGACAGGAATCGGCCAGCTGGAGCGTCATTTTAGTGGGCATGAAATGTGTATAACTCAAATTGTAAAAGATGACCTTGGGCATCACACTTACGCTAGCCCCAAGGTCGCACAAGGCATGGTCGAAGATATGTGTCCCTATGGAACAAGTGATGGTGGGACACCCCAGATCTTTCTTTTTCTCTGGAAGGCAGTTGAGTATAGCTGCACTACACTCTTCCGTTAACTTCACAATTTCTATGGATGGCAAGGGTCGTTTGTTGTTGATGATATCTTTGATGTATTTGGTGTATGAAGGTACATGTAAGACGTCCATTAATGGGATGCTTACGTGCACCTTCTCTACCATTTCGATGAAGCACGTGAATTGATCATCCATAGCTTGCTTTCTTGTTCTTGTAGGAAACGGTAGGTACGTTGTATTTGTGTACTCAAGTGGTACCATTTCCTCTTCAGATTCTTTTTGTGTTTTTGTTGATGTAGAAGGCTCTTCTTCTTGACATTCTTTTTGCTTCCTTGCTACATGGTTAGGATTTGGCAGATCATGAGTGGACTTACCCCCCTCGTGGTCACCACTTTAATATTTCCTAGTGAATTTATAGGTTGCCCTGGGATTTTTTTGTTATTATCACTAGGAATGACAACAACAATTTGAGCTGTCTGTGTTTTTATCATTTTATTGAAGCTCAATTGATTCTTAATGGAAGAAGATAAACCTTCTATTTTTGAGTTGATATTTGCAAGTATTTTATCATTGTTTAGCAACTTTTTGGTAAGATTTTCATTTATTTTAGCTTGGCCTAACACCAAATCTTTTAATGAAGGCTGATTCGAATTGAAATTTGAATTGAACTTCGAATTACCTTGGAATGGTGGACCTCTTGGTTGGTGATACCCATTGTTGATGTATTGTGCTTCTTCACTGGTCTCGGGGCAATCATTCTTCGAGTGGCCAACATTACCACAAACTTCGCACGTCATCTGCGAGTCCATGGTCTTGATGGTGCCAGTGTTTACGTCGGTGGCACGCTCATCAAACTTCTTTAGGAGTAGGTTTATTTTTGCGGCTAGCATATCCATCTCCTTAACGGGTATGCATGCCTTTTTGTGTTTTGTCCAGGGTTCTATCCTCACCCTAGCCCTAATTGGCCACCATCTTCTCGATCAGGGTCATAGCCCCGTCAGTGGTGAGCGATAAGAATGTGCCACCAGCAGCGGCGTCTAGGTGCCCCTTCGATATGGGTGTTAACCCATTGTAGAAGTTCTAGAGTACCAGCCAGTTCTCCATCCCATGGTGAGGGTATGCTTGGATGTATTCTTGCAGCCTCTCCCATGCCTCCGGGATGGGTTCCATACAAGTCTGCTGGAAGTTGGCGATTCCTCCCCATAGGGCATTGGTTTTTCCCATAGGGAAGAACTTAGCGAGGAACATAGCAGAGCATTTGCCCCCAGGTGTCAACAGCTTCCTTGTCCTTGTAGAACCACTGTTTTGCCTTCCCCACGAGAGAGAAGGGAAACAGACGGAGCCTGATAGCCTCGGGTGTGACGTCTTTGATGACGATTGTGTCGCATAGTTCAAGGAAGTGTGCCAAGTGAGCATTGGCATTCTCATTGGGCAGTACATAGAATGGACTATCATGCACCATGGTGATCAGCCTGGTCCTAAGCTCAAAATTCTTGTCACCGATGTTGACAGCGGGCCCGGTGGGCACGTTGGCAACAACCGGGACGGAGAACTCACGAAGTGACTTCTGGGCCATAGCGTTGATAGTAGCTAGTACAAGAATGAATGGTTCGGTTGTCGGTGGAGTGGCAGAAGAAGTAGAGGCACGAGACCCCTTCTTCCATAGGAGTGCCTCTGGATCTAGAACGAAGTTGTCCGACAAGTCAAAACCACTCATGCACTCTCCTGTTTTCACCCACAACAGGAGAAAACATAGAAGATTAGCTTGTATGAGCAAATGGCTACCATACATGCATGTTATCATGAACATATCATGCTAGAGTCTTATTAACCTATGTCTTTCTCGGCAACGGCGCTAGAAATGCTTGTTGGCATTTCTTAACATGATCACCAAGAATGGAGGTTTTACGTCCACCCAGGGTAACGGTGTCACAAATACCCGTTGGGATTCCCTAGCATCGCTACTAGAATTGGTTTATCCTAGAAGCAATACTAAGGAATGTCAACCGAAAGGTCATAATGTTTACAGAGGTTATCTGCAAGCACATGGATCTATCGTTGTAGCATTTCACCCAGAAGTATTATCAGGGTATCGTTATTTATATTTTTCCATAGGAAGGCATGGTAGTAAGAGTTCTAGCATGGATATGAGCAAGATAGACATACGTGCATAACTAACCAGATGATCATACAGGGGTAAACAGTCATAGTGTAGATAGTGGACACACACATACACGTCTGACACTCCACTCTAGGGGAGAGGAAGAATGAATAAAGAATAAAAGAATGTCCTACGAGGAGTAGATATATCCTAATATAGTTATATGCTATGAGCTAAGTAAATCATACATGTACATGGGCTAGAGCTAGGTCTATGTGAGATGGATTAGGAGGCCACCGAGTATTGGTCTGCTAGCAACCTCATGTGACAATTTACGTACTCCTACACCATGGCCGAACGTGGGGGATTACGAAGGATAGACAGGCTGTCACCACCTGCTGCCTACCCCTCAACCGTGGGACATGAAATGCATTCACCCACCCCTATATATCTGGGCACCTCACCCACATACATAGTGACCACCCAAATCCCCCTGGGTCCCCGACCCTATGGATCGACAGGTAAAGGACTTGGGCGTACCCGAAAGCATGATGAACCACCACCTCAACATAAATCTATTTCTATTCATGAACATGGGTATGAATGATAAAGCATTGAGCCAAGTATGATATGAACATGACGTAGGGACTATATTCTAGTTCATATATCACGAATATATCAACATGACTATACTCTAGTTCATAGCACCAACTATATTGATAGAATGAGAACATGGCTATTTGGAGAAAAGATAACTCTTTATTAGCTCACCAAATTCTTCTCCAAGGAGCCAAGCCCTCCAAGGTAGCTTCTCTACTCCTCTTCTATTTCTACTACTAATCCTAAGCTAAAGAGTGAGAGAGGTGAAGGAGGTGGATCACTTGAGCGAGTGTACAGTGAGTAGTGGTGTGTGTGTGTGTGAGTGAGAGGGGCTCCCCCTCCTCTTATATAGGGATGGCTTGGTCGGTTTGGGGGGAATATTCCCCGAATACACCCCCGCACCGCTAGCCCCCATTTATGAGTGAACCGCCATAGCAGAGGGGGGCCAAGTGACAGAAGGCAAGGCGTGGCTGCACCTAGGGTGGCCTGGCCTGCCTCCTCCTTCACGTGGCTAGCCTCTGGCTGGGCCTGGGCCGTAGTGGCATCATGGGCTTGCCATGTTTTGGTCTTGGGTTGGGCCCATCTCCTTGTCTTGCCTTTTTACGTCTTCCACTTTTGCATCTTTTTGATTCTTTCTACTTGTATTCGATGTAAATTCCTGTAGAGTGACAAATCTTTTGATACAAGTGGAATTTGATTAGTAGCAAAGGTATATGTGTGTAGAAACATATAGTTCTTTCCTTTTTGGACTTATATTGGCAGTATAAATGTGTCGATAAGGACCACCAACAATGGTTTGACAATGAAAGGCGCAGGGCTATAGAAGAAGAAATAGCCAAGCTCCTCGATGCATGCTTCATCAGGGAGGTCTTGCGTCCAGACTGGCTTGCAAACCTCGTCCTGGTGCCCAAAAAGAACAACAGATGGAGAATGTGCGTTGACTATACGAGCCTTAACAAGGTGTGCTTGAAGGATCCTTACCCCGTATAGATCAGATCATAGACTCCACTGTAGGATCAGAATTACTCTATTTCCTTGACTCTTACTCCGGTTATCATCAGATCCGGATGAAAGCGTCCAACCAACTAGCTACTTTGTTCATCACCCCGATCGGAGCATACTGCTACCTCACCATGCCATTCAGGCTAAAGAACATGGGGGCTACCTACTAGCCCTACATGAAGCACTACCTCCACGAACAAATCGATAGAAATGCCAAGGCTTACATCGATGACATCATTGTAAAATCATCTAAAGCTGGGAACCTTATTCAAGATTTCTCGGAGACCTTCAATAACCTCTAAAAGTTCAAGATCAAGCTCAACCCAGAAAAGTGTGCCTTTGGGGTACCATCCGACAAACTACTCAGCTACATCGTATCGACTCACGGGATTGAGACCAATCCAATGTAGGTTAAAGCCATCCTCAATATGGGACCTCCTCGAGCATTAAAAGATGCCTAGAAACTCATGGGGTGTCTGGCTTCCCTAAGCCGATTTATCTCTAGGCTGGGCAAGAAGGGACTCCCCCTCTACAAGCTCTTATGCAAGGCACCAGACTGACGATGGACCCAGAGGCTCAGAAAGCTTTCGACGATATCAAAGACTTCCTCACCAAACCCCCCATTCTAGTGGCTCCCCACGAAGAAGAGCCTCTACTCCTATACGTCGTAGCTACCACCTAGGTGGTCAGCGTGGCTATAGTTGTAGAGAGAAAGGAAGAAGGCCATATTCAGACCATTCAGTGACCGGTATACTTCCTTAGTCAAATACTAGCTGAGAGCAAAACTCGCTACCCACACATCCAAAAGATACTCTATGGGGTGTGCTTGGCAAAGAAGAAGCTGGTTCACTACTTTGATGCGCACTTGATTATCGTGGTCACCTCCTTCCCGCTAGGAGAGATCATCAACAATCGAGACGTGACCAGATGGATAGCTAAATGGGCCCTAGAACTTATGGTGTTTGGCATCACTTATGTGCCACGCACGTCCATAAAATACAAGGCTCTGGTGGACTTTGTTGCCAAATGGATAGAAGCACATGTTGAACCAGCTGCAGCCGACCTAGAGTACTAGAGCATGTACTTCGATTGCTCTTTGATGCTACAAGGAGCAGGAGTGGGAGTTGTCTTGGTCTCCCCCAATAGGAACTGAATGAGGTACGTACTTTGTTTAAATTTTGAGGGTGCTACCAATAACATAGCAGAGTACGAGGCCCTGCTCCATGGGCTGTGAATCGCAGTCACCCTTGGAGTTAGGAGACTTGTCACCTCAGGAGACTTTGAGCTTGTCATTGGGCAAGTAATGAAAGCCTCAGTGTGCCGTGGCCACAAGATGGAAGCCTATTGCGCTGAGGTCAGAAAACTTAAGGCAAAGTTCGACGGACTCGAGCTATGCCACATCCCTCGAAGGGACAACGAGGAGGCGGATAGCCTCACCAGAATTGGCTCAACCCGAGACATGCCCCTAGGCGACGTGTTCCTCGATGAGCTTACAAGACCGTCAGCACGATGGGAAGTTGAAACTCAACCACCCCCCGAGCCGAGCATGCTCACCATCACCAAGGCTGTAAGTTATAACCGAAACTGGGCGCAGGAACTCATCAACTATCTGTGACATGGCATCCTCCCTGTTAACAGGGATGAAGCCGATCGAGTATGTCGGAGAGCCAAATCCTACGTTATGAGGGATGATGAAATCCATCATAAAAGCATGAGCAGAATCTTGCAACGATGCATACCCACGGAAGACGGGATAAAGCTCTTGCAAGATATACACTCGGGGGCTTGTGGCTACCATGCAGCAACAAACACTTTGGTGGGTAAAGCCTTTCGACAAGGGTTTTACTGGCCCACCGCAGTCAAAGACGCACAACACATCATGAGGACTTGCAAAGGATATCAGTACTTTGCTAAGCAAAAACACGTGTCTTCTTAAGAACTCCAAATGATCCCGATCACATGGCACTTTGCCATCTGGGGACTCGACCTCGTCAGGAAACTCCCACCTGGCTCAAGGGCTCTGGCCACTTGTTTGTCATGATTAACAAGTTCACCAAGTGGATCGAGGCCAAACCTGTAGCTACAGCTAGCTCAGAGGCGGCGGTCGAGTTCTTCAAGGAGGTTATAAACCGGTATGGGGCCATGAACACGATCATCACCGACAATGGCACCCAGTTTACGGGGAGCACCTTTGTCAACTTTTGTGACGAACATCAGATCAACGTAAGATGGGCTGTAGTGGCCCTCCCCAAGACCAACAATCAGGTAGAAAGGGCGAATGGATGCATCCTTCAGGGCCTCAAACCCTGAATTTTTAGGAAACTAAAAAAGTTCAAGGGTAGATGGGTCTAGGACCTCCAGCCAGGTCTGTGCGGCCTACGGACCAGTCCTACTAGGCCAACGGGGTTCACTCCTTTTTTTCCTTATTTATGGTGCAGACGCAGTACTACCCGAGGAGATCGGCTACGCCTCTCCTCGCGTCCGTGCCTACGATGAGGATACAGCAGATGAAGCCTTATAGGATTCCCTCGATAGGCTTGATAAGCACCGTAGAATGGCACTCGTCCACTCCTTAAGATATTAGCAGTAGCTACGCAAGTACCACAGCAAGCATGTCCGGCCTCTAAACTTCATGCAAGGCGATCTAGTTCTGCATCAAGTGCAGACAACCAAGGGGAAAAACAAGTTCACACCTCCTTGGGAAGGACCATTTATCATGGCCGAAGTGCTAAGATCGGAACGTATAAGCTGGCAAACATGAAAGGTGAAGTCTACATGAATGCATGGAACGTCGACTTGCTACATTGGTTCTATGCATGAGAAAGCAGCCCTATACGAGGGCCTAGTTTATGGATGGTGTACCACCAACCCGCAATAAATGCAGTAGGCTCCACCAATAAGATGATCAGTATGAACCTAGGCTTAAACTAAGCACCCCAGCAGGTCACGCTGATCTACCGAGGCACTTGGGGGCTACCCGATCGGAAAGTTTCAAAGAGTATAACGCATTCGGGCAGATCATGTCATGGGTCTCCAATCAATCACCACAATATGTTATTCTAACCTATTACAGTGATCCGGGGGCTACAACTAACACTACACGAAGCCACGAGGCCATTACTCAAGAAAACACAAAACATGAAGCGCAAAAAGTCTTTATTCTAAGGCTAATGCGATTTACACATCATGAGGAGCAGAGTGGATTACATCCTCTACTCTCTCATATTTGGCAATGGCGCTTGCCGCGCCCCTGAACTCCACTGCCCATGCATCGATATCATCAGGTTCTTCCACTGGTGGAAACCCGATGGCCATGTTGCAAAGGTCCTTGCCGCTCCAGACTGTAGTGGCTGCTAATGCCATTGCAGTCCTATGACGAACCGCGTGCCAAATTACTTCGGTAAACCGCCTTGGGACATTGCCAAGGTGCTCTTCCACGCTCACCCCCACCGGTGAGAGCACGTCAATAATGCCACCACATGCCTCTAGCAAGGCAGCGTGTTGGTCCCGATACTGACCTGCCCTGACCGCCACAGAGAGGAGTCAGCCACAACAACATCATGGTTGTGCTCCGCCTCCGTCACTTGCTCAGTTAGAATGGCGTTGCTGTCATGAAGCCTCGCCACCTTGCCTTGGGCAGCGTCCAGTTGCTCTTGGATGGCTAGGAAGCATAATCAGAGCAACCGTTCATCAAGGCAAGACATCTTCAAAAGGATGAATAGGGAATCTCGCTAGGAACTTACCAAGAAGGTGCGCTTGGGCTTCAGTGCGAGATGTCACGGCGGCTGCCGCTTCCCTCTCTGACCTAGCCATTGCTTCTTGTATGGCCTCCAACTGTGCTCGGAGATGACTCGCTTAATCCCTGGCCATCGCAACTGCCGACGGAGCTATGGCTTCCACCGCCACAACACTGCCCGATGATGCAAGAGGACTCGCATCGTCAAGCACAGGAAGCATTCAAGAACACCTAGTGAGAAGAAGTACAAAGCCCCAAGTTCACCTGATTCGGGTCGGTATAGTTACTTACCCAACGAAGGAAGGACAGATGGGCGGATAGCGCTCGCCTGCCACCTGTCTAGCAACCTCCGTCCTCAAGCTCCCCACGCTCTCCATCAGATTGGATCTAAGGGGATAGAGACAGAGGAAGACGAAGAATTAAAGAAACGGAGATAAGTTCAATAGTGCGTAGAAAAGATTATGCCCATTTATGCCTCCGCCTTCTTTATATAAGCAGGAACCGGTGCATGGATGACATCCCAACCACACATGCTTGTGCATGGGAAAATGAGCCATCAACACCGACGCTCCGCCTTTCAGTAAGCAAACTCACCCTCGGATCCCGATGGTCTGTTTTCAATACACCCTCATCCGAGCCGGTGCAGGCGAGTGGTCTGACACTCAGATCAGGTACTTGGCCCGGCTCACCCCCTCAGTAGGTGTAAGCAGTAGCGATTCATTCGCTATCGTCCTGCCCCTCTAGAGTCAGGGGATATTCAGGAGGGTCACCAGTCTGACTCTAAAACCTCTGACACTCGATGTCACGTAAATCTCCCAATACCCAGACGAACTCGAAGTACCTTTATTTCAGCGGATGTGTGCTCCTTTGGGGGAAACTGGAAAACTGGTTGGCCCATGGCTGTAACCAAAGTACGAGCTCTTGGAATATGGAAAAAGAGTTTTATGACGTGCCCCCACTGGTCTAGCTTTGTCCTGCCGCTTTCTTTTAGGGAAGCGAACGTTCACTCATTCTACCTGTTATCAGCTCGAAGAGTAACACACGCAACTACCGACAGCTGCTCACGCGTTCGTTACTCACCCACAATGGTGCTTGAACCGGGACACTATTATATTGGCCTTAGGGCTCTAGGACAACGCCCTCACTCTAGCACTAATGAGGTTCACGAAAATTCGTGCCACATCGCTTGACGGATCTTGAAGAAAAACGTGACACCCTTAGTGCTCAAACGACCTCTATAGGTCACCCTTAAAATTAACTGGCTTAGTGACGTGCGGGCGATGGAGGTGCACCTACCCCATCCTCATTATTGTTTACGACTAGGACTTAATGATGCGCAACCACTATTTACATGCCGGAATATGTCAGGAACCAACTTCTCGAGTACTGCAGTATATCTACCCTAACTCGGCATCTACGATGTCCTGGAATCTGCGCTTTCGGTTATCGGGAACACCACCCAAATGCGGCGTTAACAACGTCCCGAGGGCTACGCCCAGGAAACTACGTTTTCCGATATGGGACGTACCACTCGAGTCAGGCACTTACAGCTACCAGGGGGCAACGTCCCTTGATATATGGTGTACCACCGCCGCACTTGATGCTTGAAGAAGATTCTCGCTACCCGAGAAATGCTCTTGGTACTCAAACGGTAACAGATTGGCTCCCCAATACTTGGGAATATCTACTTGTGCTGCTCAATATTTCGGCACCCGAAGATGCTCACTACGTACTCATAGTATGCAGAACTTACAAGGGAGACTGTGACGTCCCGAGGGCTTAAAGCTACATGCTAGCTTATCATTAAGTCCTACGGGGGCTACTGTCAGAGATATGGGCCAGGAGTACCTGCACCGTCCGTATATATGACTACCACCAAGCTATCGGCCCAGCAGCTGTCAAGGAGGCTTGCAAGGGCTGACGCGATCAACCAATGTGGAGATCAAGACAAACCAAGACGGGTATATCTGGACGACAGTAAGGATCAATCTGTTGTAACAGACTAGGAAACAATCTGTTAGCCCGATCATCCTCTCTGTAACCCTAACTCTCCTACCTATATAAAAGAGGGTAGGGACCTCAGGCTCGGAATCCAATCTTATACCAATTCCATCTACCTCGTAGCTAGGAGCAACAGCCCCTATAATTAAGCATATGAATACAAGAGCAGCCGCACCACTAGAGTAGGGTTTAGCATGCACCGCGCCCCGAACCAGTATAAATCTTTGTGTCCCGTGTGCTACCATCCGATTCCGTCTACGCGATCATATTGCTAGATATTGCCGGAGCAAAACAATCCGACACATAGTTATCATAAAATAAAGTATACCTTTTAAATTTTATAGACAGAGTAAAATATAAGTAAATGGGTAGCATCCTTGTCCTCATTTTTCATAAACGTTTGATAGTTATTTTCTCTCCCTGTACAACGTGGTAATTGTGATTTTCAATAAAAAAAATTCGGATACTTTCATGTTGTTTGCCAGCCAGAGAACCGACAATAGTATCCCCTCGAGGAGCTGTAGGAGAAAAGCAAGATGAGGTGGGCCGATATGCACGAACCTCGAATCGGCCATGCTTGCAACACTGAGCTACGATCAGTGGTGGTCGCCGGAGCAACGTTATCCCTTGCTCATCCAAAGTGGCAGCACATAGAATGTTGAGCGGCACGGTAGTGTTCGGCAACCAAACAAAATAAGCAAGTCACTAGAGAGGAAAAACATTTTTGACTAAAAACAATTTTTAGAGGTACCATATTTTATTTTAGAGGAGTTGAAAAGGCCAAAAGGGCATCCATCTATGGAAAATAGTTAAGGGACCAATGACCATAGCCCACCACGGGAGGTTGATGTCAACAGATGGGTGTTTTAAGAATGTCTATTTAGGTGGTTTCTTTAAGAGATCCGCCACTAGAAATAGTTGATACACAAATAAATTTATAGTTTTTTATTTAAAATTGGATGAATACAAATTTTACATCGAAATTGTGTAAAGCTCCAACAGTGACCAACCATTTGATTTGAGATCATTTACAAGTCCAAATATTCTAAATTCTCATATTTTGAAGACCAAAATTTGAACTTCTAAATGACCATACTGGAGACATGATCTATACCACAGTTAAGTTTTTTACGTGATCTATAATTTTGTAGCGGGCAACTTTATAATTTGATACCATTTAGAGCCAAAATATTCATTTTACAGTCTTAAATTTTGAAATTTAATTTTTTTGTTTTTTTTCAAACACTCTAACATCTTGACATAATCTATATCAAAGTTATAGTTCTCGACACAATTTACAACTTTGTTTGATAGCTTTTTTTCATTTGAAATTGTTTAAGGGCCCAAATATCATTTGAAGTCCTCACATCTATTTTTAAATGATTTCTGATTTTTAAATTACTAAAAGTGAGCCTTAAGAGGCCTACACTTGAAAACCAATCCTGCTGAAACTACTAAAAGGAAAGGTTCTCATGCTGTTGCATATAGTTATACCGTAAGCAAGACTGAAATTAAAAGGAAAGGTTCTCCTTTTGTTGCATATAGTGGTACGATAGGCTCGTGCATGTATGAAGGTCTTGGGTTTGAATCCTATTTGGTGTGCCACGCGAAAAATTGTGCTATTGTGATTTGCTATGGGAGATCGCAGTGCTTACCTGCTGGGCTAGTTGGCTTATTGAGATTAATTTTTTCAATATATTTTTACCACTGTTTTTTCAACTCAAAAGATCAATTTATAGAGCCAATCACTTTAGGTCGCCCGCCTCTAGTAATCATCTCTAGGGTTCAATACGAAAAGGAAGATGAGATGGAGGGATTGAAATAAACTCTAATATTTGGTTATTGATCTTGATGGCATTTCAGCTTCTCTTCTCCTTTCAGGGTCTATCCGAAATAGACTCATCCATCATCTCTTGGTCCTGAACATTAGAATAGCACCAACAAACGACCTATCCAGATATCTTTGTTTTGAAACAAAACAACTAGCAAGGGCTATATCACATTGAGATGTCGATTCATTTCCGCCCCAAATGTGAGATGGAGAATTAGTCACCTCTGTCCCTTCATCTTTATAAAAGGGAATCAAGGGGCCTAGATCGCATCGTCATTCTAACAACTGATGGGGAGCACCTCAGTATACGATTGTGTAGTAACTAGGAGTTCTATTACATCTAAGGCCAACTTTCATTCACTAAATCCAGGTCCACGATTCATTTTTCAAAGACCTTTAAATACATACTGACGAAAAAACCTTTAAAATCCATTTTGCTCACGTCCTAAAATTCTTTTCTAGTAGTGTCGGATCAGCTTTACAGCTAATTTAACTAAAAAGTTCTAAAAATAATATCTTTTGGAAAATTCTATACGGTGTGGTGCCAAGAGCAATGCATAAATTTGCTATGATTTTTCTAAATTAAGAAAATGTGTCGCTACAAGTGCCCCAGCGACGCAGCGCACCTACATGAGGTGGGAGACGACGATACCATGCATGGCATTGACGTTGTGTGGAGATGGAGGTTGTACGTAGATGAATACTGTAGAAACATTTGAGAGGCATCTTGTTTCTTTCTAGCCGTAGTTCGATAAAAGTCAGTCTCTAAAATAGTTATAAAGATATGAACCGCAAAAAATCAGTTTTTGGAGGCCAACCATCTCTAAAAATCATTTTTTTAGTTGTGGTTCGTCTCTTGAACTATTTTTAGAGGTCTTTTATCCAAACGCGGTTAGAGGTGATCGGAAATATGGCCCGCCTCTAAACGTCTTATAAGGACGATTGTATATCTACCCCTAGAAACATTTAGAGAGGCCCTTGGACAAAGTTGGTTGAAATAACTATGGGTCTATTTGGCATAGCTCCAGCTCCAGCTTTTGTAGCAACTTCTGTCAAAGGGACAGAAGAGCCATACCGAACACTTTAGAAGGAATGGTCGTTTTCCAGTGAATAGCAGAGGAGCCGGAGCCATTTTTGGGTGAGAAACCGGAGCTGCAAAAAGTGGCTTCTTCTCAAGTCCTCCGAACCCTACCAAAAATACCAAAACAGGCCCTACCTCTGTAATTCCTAGCAGTGGACGTCAATGTAACCTGTGTACCGGGCCGTGATCACAACCGCTGTGTAGTCCGTGTCGGACGGGGAGAGTGGCCACCACACCACCCCGTATGCATGACCACGTGAATGTGGTGCTAGCTCTATAGCTAGCAACCCCGGTGCTTCAGCTGGATTTATGATTAGATGTTCTTGCCATAATGGTATCCAAATATTAGGTAACTGGTCGCTGATGTAATACATCCCCAATTGGCGAATGCATGCGTTAGTCGTGTTCGTATGCTCGTGTGGCACGCAGCGCAGCTGGTCGACAACTGTGGTGCCGGACCGGCTACCGCCCACACCCACACTCGTATGGTCCTGCGGAGCCAAGCTGGGAGAGGCAGGGACCATTGGTGGATGGTTCATGGTTGTCCACTTAGTCCACGTACGTGATGGCCTTGGCCTCATCATCCGATGGATCCATCCCATCGGCGGCACACGAGCCCCACCTTTTCCAGGGGCAAGCAGCCCACCACTGTACCGCTGCCCTGCCTATGACTATGGAGCTAGGAATTGAAGCTCGCTATGAACAAGGACGCGGTCGAGGAAAATGACCTGGCAGCCGGCGGTGCAAGGCGAGGGGCTTTCCGGCGACCCACGTCCACGTGTGGCCCGCCGTGAGCCCGCGAGGATAGCTAGGGACCGTGCGTGCTGTTGACTCGATGATCCACACACAGAACTTTGTGGCAAAAACGTTGGAGCTGATATTACAGCTATAGGAACCCATTTAATGGAAATGCGACTATAGATAGTTAGCTTGGGCAGTGGAGTGGCCGCAACGATTGTGATTGCGATCAATCAGTCCTCCGCTGCTTAGCCCCACGATCACACAGTCCACAGTTGATGGACTCAAAACTTCGGCTGTCACCTCTGTCGCTTTCAGAGTAATCTAGCTGCCACCACCGTCAATACATATAGGATAGCTGGATGGATGCCACTCTTGGAAAAATGATCTCAGGCTTAAGAGGGGGTAGGCTAATGCCCAGACCCATTGCACGCCAAGTCAAGGGAAGCGCTACATTCTCACCTCATGCCATGTTTGGAAGCACGGGTCTAACAATCAACGGTTGTGGCTCTAGGTTGAACGGCACTGCGATATACGGAAGATAGACCTCGTTAAGTTATGGGGCATTGTAAGCACGACTCTAAGTCCACTCATCACTTAAACCCTCAGACACTGATCTTAAGAAGTGTTGGATCAACCTGAAGGCCATTGCCTCTTCTTCCTCATCGCTAATAGCAGGCAGTGCCCATGCCCTGAACAAGTGCACTATCAGTGTCAACTCACAGTTCATCACCGATGGCAGATTACATGACTTCAAGTTATGGTTAGTGATCCTAATCCACATTAGATTAATTAGTGTTCATATAATTAGATTAGAGATCCTATGGTTATAAGCTCCTCTGTTTTCTAATATTGTGGCATCATCATGAAGCTGCTAATTTAGTTCACGAACCACTAATGTGTCATGTGTGGAGGAATGTGCCTCTGTATGTGCGTAATTGTGCATGTTTGGGGTTAGGGTTAGACCTTGATCATGCTTAATCACATATTAGTGCTAATCATGCTCAAATTGAGGCTAATTAGTGTTCAGTCGGCTTTGCCACTCCTAAGCCCAACTAGGCCCCTATTACTGTTAATCATGACCAATTTTATGCGCACTAAGGGGCTAGGGTTTTAGATCAGAGGACATGAATTTGCAAATCACGATCAAACTCAAATTTTCCCCATAATCCCGAAACCCTAGTTCGAGAAATAAAATTTTACCCAAATTCTAAAATAAAAACCTTAACCACCAATGATTTGGGGCCACGAGATCTTTTTCCTTGGCCCGGAGTCATCATTGCCATCAGCTTGGGCACCATAGATATATATTGTTGTTGCAGTGGTGTTTTCTTGACTGTTGTAACACATGATCTCTGTATATCATTTCTACTAAATGTGGACTTATGAATTAGCCTTTTGATCAGGAGACTGTTGGAATAATGATCTCTGAAGGGGAGGGGTGAAATGACCTAAATGGCTAGAGGGGGTAGGTGGATGAATAACCTATAAAAAATTATCTACAAATAACACAAACACTAGAGCAAGGTGGTTAGAGAAATAACAACTCCTAATTGCCACTACTTGCACTAGATCTATTTCACCCAAGCAAGCCCCTGCACAATTTTAGTAGCAATTAAATTCTAAACTAATTCACTTCAGCACACAAGAGCTACTTGTTAAACTAACTACACTAAAGCTAAACAAGAGAGCAACTAAAATCTTGTGAAGTTCCGGATCAACCTACCTACCTCGTTAAGTCGTGCAAGCCAACGCAAGCATGACTCTAAGTCCACTGATCACCTAAATCTTAAGACACTGATCTCAAGAAGTTCCGGATCAACCTGAAGACCACCACCTCTTCTTCTCCCAACAACAACAGCAGGTGGTATCCGTGCACTGGGCATGCACTACTGGCATCAACTCAGTTCATCGCTGATCTACTTCACCGATGGCAGATTACCTAGCTTCAAGTTATGATCACTGATCCTTTTTTTGTGAGAATTATGATCAGTGATCCTAATCCACATTAGATTAATTAGTATTCATATAATTAGATTGTAGACCCATTGGTGAACTTAAAGGTGTATGAAGTCTCGTAGTAAACTCTTGCAGCAGAACGATAGAGACTCCATTTCACTTAGGTTTTGATTTAATTTAGGCCGGAGGCAGACCTAATAAGTCAAGTAATCCTCCTTTGAAGCACTTTGGTATTGTTCCTAGACAGATCATAAGGCAAATAATCAATCAGAGCACAGGGAGCCATCTTATTATCTTCCCCTAAAGAAAACTATGGCAAACTAACTGATCTTCATATCACTTGATGAAAGAGCCCAATGCAAATTGTTTGAACTCTCAGCTATGTACCATCCTTAGAAGGTAGAGGCTGGAACTTTGTTCCGTTATCTAAAAAATAAAGCAACACACTCAAACACCGCAAAGGAGCCCACCCAAGCATGTCTGCTAACCCACTGCGAAGCAAGCTGCTGCCATGCTCCTCTAGGCATGCACACAGCGCCGAGAGTAGGGGAAGTCAGTCACCCATTCTTCTGTCTCGTCTCTGTTTCGCTGCTCCATATGACACGCTAGAGTCTCGCCGCACCAGGTCTGCGCCCCCCCCCCCCCCCACCACCAATAGGCCGTTTCGGGTTATTAGTTTGGAGTCTCTCCTAGCGAAAATCCTTTGGAAAGATGTGTAGCCTAGTGTCTTTTAGGGGCTCTTGCCCCTTCTTGTACATATGTTTATCTTAATTAAAAGGTGGAGCTCCTGCCATTTACGTTTTTAAAAAAGCAGCCTCCACTTGGAGCAACCTGCAATTAGGCATTGCATAAAAATCAATGGATTTTGCGTCGGCGGCAGCGGAAGCGCAAGCCCTCTTCCTAGGCTGCATCGCTGCCCTTACACCGGTTGTCTATCTTTTGTGTAATATCAAACTTAGTTTTTTATTTGCTAGGATGGTCCAGCCCACGGCTATAATCCTGTAGACCTCCTAGGGCGTTCGTCAGAAGCGTGTTGTATGTATCAAACATTTCTACCTTAATTACAAAGATGCGCAAATCTTTTGCGTATTCGAGAAAAAAGAATCAATGGATTTTTGGATCTCAGTTCACATGGAAATGAAAGAGTGGAGTAACAACCAGCAAACCCATGTATACGTGCCGATGGGTCTCCATGGTACATAAAAAATTTCATTTGGGTTTATGCCATCAATTTATCAGGCTGCTTTATCTAATCCTTTGTGTTTATGCCTTCAATTTCTCAGAATCTCAGGTGGCCTGCTCCAGATGGTATTCTGTTCTGCGAAACTACCAACAACAGCAGATTGCTCCTTGTTGCCTAAAGATTTGCCAACTCGGCTGTAGTATTTTCCACTACTGAAATCAACCAAAACCTTTACAGAATTTGCACTCTGCTTGTTGACCACAATCTGCCCGTTCGTGCTTCTTGAGCTGTTGGCAACCACGCTTATTGGCATTGATTGTATGAACGGTCTCATACTAAATCCTTCCACCAAGTAGACAGCACCAAGAACTTCTCCCAGAAATATATCCTGTGATTAAGAGGATCACCCCCCACAAAAAAAAAACAATAAGTACTGCATCAACTATAAATATTTGTGTATATTTTGGCCTGTAGTAATTTTAGGTTCCATATCCTTATCATTGGTTTGAATGCATAACATGACTCTTAGGGCTACTTGACCATTGAATTGGAAACTGGAAGAGTTAGAATAAATCTAAGCAATCGTAAGCTATGCTATTTCCTCTGGAGAAATGATAAAGTTCCACTGCTTCAAAATCTTGTGAAGTTAAAACTACCGTGATGTGATCACAAAATCAGAGGTGTTGCAGGTATTTTTTTTCTTGACAACATGCCGTTATAGCAGACAAGTAGAATGAACTGGGCATTTACCATATGGTGATACAGCCGATGCTTCTGCTGAAGTTCATGTAGCAAAAACAGCAAGCGGTGGACAAAACTTGATTCTGGAGTGTGATCAGTATGCTTCAAAGCGTGAAGGATAGACTTAAAGGAAGCAGCTTTTCTTTGAGACCTCAGAGGAATCAGTGTGATATCCAGAGAGGACTCCAGGACTGTTTTCGCAGCTAGTGGATCAAGAAACATATTAAACTCTGCATATCTATTTGATGGAACAGTAAACACATTTCCCTTGGAATCATTTTCACCTCTGATATGACCTCCAACAACATAAACCTTCTGCATATAAGGAACATTTACATATCAATACTGGCAGTGAAAATACTGAAATTAGCATAGATCAAAATACAGTTGGAGCTGCCCTGAACCAGAAGGTTTCAAAGAGCTGACCTCAATTACAGAACTTGTGTTCCTGTCAGAGAGCATTATATTGGCCAAATTTGTAAGAGGTCCACTGGTAAGAATAGTGATCTTCTCACTTGGAGGAAGCTGCTCTTTGATAGACTGCCAAACTTCAAAAGCCAATGGCTGCCGAAGTTCTGGATGGTCAGTGTTTCTAGGAGCACCATATTTTACTGAATTTTCAGCAGTATACCTGACAAAGGAAAGCATAGAGTTGTTAAGTATCTAGGTCATTTGCACTATCTATATGCATGTCGTCAGGTAGCTATATAAAGATACCTTCTAGGACTTCTTGGCAATGACCGAGCTAGCCCATAGAGAGTGTCCGAGTCAATAAGTCCCCCACTACCTTGGGGAATAATACTGGCATAGTTGCAACCAAGAATTGGAGTTCCTAATGCATTGGTATTACCATGACCAACAGGAATGTCATCGCGGCCCATCATATGTAATATATCATAAATGATATCAATGCTTGCAATGTGGGCCCAACCATTGCCACTGACCAAAATCCCCTATAACATTATAGTAAAATTGCATTCATAAAAAAGGAATGAAATCTTTATTGCAGTGGAGCAGAACACTGTTCCATTAATCATACCTTTAAATCTATTACTTCAATAGGTGCCTTCAAGAGATATATAAGTGAGATAAAATCTCCAGGACTCATGTCCATGTCAAAAATAACAGGTGGCCCAATTTTTTGGTTTTTGAAGTCTGGCTTGTAAAGAATCTCCCTGTAAAATGGAAACTGTGCCATAAAGTTCAAACTACCCGAGTTCTCACGGAGATTTAGTGCCTGCAGATCATAGTTTAGTCATAAGAGCAGGCCAATTCACGTACATCATTTCTGAGAGAACCTTTTCTATTTTCATAGATTAACACTTCATGTGAGTGCAATCTGCTCCTTCATGTAAAATTTTGTGACAGGATATCAATGACCCAAAGAGAAGCTGATGACCAAATATTAGTGTGGCAGGATTTGAGAGCATCAGGGCATGTCAATTAAGATTCCATTATTAGTGGTGTATACTGAAAGCGAATATGGATCGGGAAAATAGTATATCGATTAGTGACTGCAGAGCACAGGCACATATATAGAAGTATGACCACCGTGGAATATTTGCCTATAAATAGATATAACCAATCTACAAAGACTACATAGGCTCTAGGCCCAGCAGAAGGCAAAACCTGAAGGCCCAAGGAGGGCTGGCCTAATCATCCACCTAACACACTCACGCAGTTAGAAGCATCGCCACCATGAACGTTTAGGCTAGATCGAAACTCCGTGAAGGCTGAAAACAATAGGCCTCTAGTGAAAATATGGCATACTATGATGTAGTAGGAATATGCAGATGTCACCAAGAGCAACATGCTCTTGAATGAAGTGAAGATCGATCTCAATATGCTACGAGCGCTGATGCTAAACATGATTGGTCGATAAGTAGACGGTGCTCATGTTATCATAGTGGACCAATGTGGCACGATGAAGAGGAGCACGAAGCTCAAGAAGTTGGCACGGCTAGATAGGCAACAACATTAGACAAGGTGCAAAACTAAGCCTTTGCACTAGGTCGCGAGACTAGCACTTAGATGACCAAAACAAAATTGTCCCCAAAGAACACCGCATAGCTCGAGGTGAACTTCCATGTTTCGAGATAGCCAGCCCAGTCAGTATCTGAGTACACCACAAAGCACATTGGAGTTGATTCTTTCTACATGAGATAGTAGGTGCGTGATCAGGTTGTGAGTTCTCATCATGTGTCTTCAGAGGTATAGTTAGCATATTTCTTCATGCGAACAGATGGTGGATATGTGTCCACTGTGAGTGATGAGTGATTGTCCAGGTGATCAAAGCTTTCCTTAAGTGTGCTTGAGACTAACCATGGCATGAGTTATGCGTGCAACATGTCTCTTGGCTTTGTGATGTGCAAGTGTTGAGCGTGAGATGGTCGATGGCAATGGAGAAGGTCAAGCGAGGAGTCCGTGCATGATGGACCACCGGAAGCGGTGAAGGGTGGATGCGGAGGCTTGGACCGAGGGATCGAGGGCTGAAGGATGGACTGTGGATGGCTATCATTTAGACACGTCGACAACCAAGCGTACACGCGAGGATGGTGATGGCGACAGTGTTGACCAAAGTCAAGACGACGATTGGACCAAGTCAAGGCGAGCACGTGAGCACTTGGTGATCCGCCGTTCAAGGGCGAGTGGGACACGCGTCGACATCATGGAGAAGGCTAAGCTTCTATGCTACTCCAAGTGGGTTTGGTGGTTTGGGCCTCAAAACCACATGCGACAGGTTTGCCGGGTTTGGGACTCAAAATCCTGGGGAGGATCTCGAGGTGGCACGTGGCATCATCGGAGAGCTTGCGTCGAGGCGAAACAACTTCATGAAGGGCTTGTGGCCATCAGATATATGGAAACCAATTTAGACCATTTCACCCCTGTTGCTAAGTGGTTCAAGCCTAAACCTAGGAGAACTCTTGGAATTGTGTAATAGCCCTATAAATAAGGATAGTGGTTTCCCAAGACATCCATCTCTTTCACCCCGATGCTTGTTTCCTTAGCCTAGCCAAGTGCATCTTGTTTAGGGAGATTAGAAGTAGAGAGAGTGAGATCCTCTTGCTCTAATTTTCCCTCTTTAGTGGGAGGATGAAGGGAGGAGGCTTTACCTGATTTGTAATAATGAATTCATAAGTTGCTAATCGAAGTGTTAACTGAAATCTCGAGTTCATCCTATCCTTCCTCCGGTTTTTCCTCTTTCAGTGATTTTTGTCATCAATTTTTTGAGCTGCAACTTCAGCAGATTGTTGGCATGTTTTTTTTGAGCTGCAACATATCTAAACCATGACTTGAAGCCCAGCACCTACCTATCTTGTTCCAAGCCCCAAAATCCCTCTTTATGCCTCTTTGAGTGAAATTCATGAGGATCTTTGAGCTGAGGTTTTTGGGTTGATTTCTTGTGATTACTAGGTGCTATGAGGTCTTGGAAACATGTCTAAGCTTTTCCTTAACCAGATTTCCCACAAGCACCCTGTCTCCTCCGTTTCAAGAAAATCGTGAAAAAAAACCCAATTTGAGAGCTTTTTTTCAATTTTCCATCCCCGATTTTGATCTTTTGGAGGTGAAATTTTGTGGACACCTTCAACGCATCCTAAGGAATGTGTTTGCAAAATTTCAGGTCATTTGGACTTCGTTTGATCGAGTTTTAACCCTTTTCTCTCTTGCTTCAGCCTGCTGAAATCTGCCTACGCGGAACTTCCACGAAAAAACGCAGAACTTTTGCAAAACACAAAAGTTGGCTGAATTTATCTTGGGAGATTGCTAAGTGTTTCCCTGACTTGTTCTTGCTTCTGCTTGATCAGGCTCCAACATCGTTGTTTCTTAGTCCATTTGTCTATCTATGGCTTTGGGTACTTGATTTTGCATTTTGAGAGGTGTGTTGGGTTGTATTCAGAACATAGGCCAAGTTCTTGCATAAAAAATTAAATGGCTCCCATTCCCCCCTGGTCACATGCTCGGTCCTTCACTTCATGAAGGCATAGACAGCACACCACAGCTATTTACTCTATCTCCAAACTCATTGTTGTTGAACCTTTGCACTACAAAATTTACAAACTTTGCCGGCAGTTTCTCTCTTTATACAGCTAACGGTTTGTAGTTCTTAAGTTAGTTACTTAGCACAACTATGGGCAATATGTTTATTGGGAGTGATGTTTTGTTGGTCATCTATTCAAACAGTTGCTCCTATACCAGAAAAAGTCCCTTCACCCTGCTTCAGAGATATATGTGGCTTTCAGGTAGAGCTGGCAGTGGGTCGAGTAAGTGGCGCATTGAGTAAACACCTCTTCACAATTAATTGCCTAACACCCACGTTGCCCGTAGAGTAAACACCCCTTCTCAATGAATTGTCTAACACCTAAGTTGCCCGTAGTGTAAACACCCCTTCGCAATGAATTGCCTAACACCCACACCTGTCAGGTGTGCAATACCCGCGGGTACCCACACCGCGCACAAGATTGCCATCCCTACCTGCAGACATGTCTTGCGCAGATGACCCTTGTGTGCTAATATATCGAAGGAATTCTTTCCCTAGGGCCGAGTTTTTTTTAGCCAATGGAAAGAAAGTTCAGCTCTATGTTGTAAAGATATAGCCGTGTCGCTTGGCTGATAAGCCATGGCTGAAAGTACTGTTCGCTGATTTGTTGTGAGAGAAAAACACTGTTCGTTCGCTGAAAAAGTACGGCTTATAAAACGAGCAAACAGGCTTAGGGTAAAAGATGAGAAAAAAAGTCTACATAACCCAACTATTCAGGCTGGACTACTTCACCACAAAACTATAAAACCAGATTTTTTTTACCCCCTAAACTTTCCAAAACCAGTCAAATAATCCTCCAAGCAGTTTTGGACGGTGGTTTTGCTGCCGTGACAGTGGTTTTGTCTTTTTCTTTTTTATTTATTTCCGCTGGATCTTTAAAAAATCATAGTAAATCACAGAAAAATCATAAAATGAATAATTCAATTTTGTTATGCTCCACATGAGTAGATCTACACAGTGAACATATAATATGGTATATTTTAGTACAAAGTTTTTGCTGTACCTTTAGATCTATACTTTTCTGTAATTAATTGAAATAATTCATAGTTGCAGCTTCTATAGTCCAATTGTGGTGAAATTTTTATGGTGAACTAATTATTGTATGTTTTGTTGTTGTTGTTATTGTTGTAATTATTGTATGCTTGAACTATAGTAAAAATTTCATACTCATTGGATCATGTATAACTTAGTTATAGATTTATTTAGGTTTATGCTTGTTAAATCTATGTTTAACAAGCATAAACCTAAATAAATCTATAACTAAGTTATATATGATCCAATGAGTATGAAATTTTTACTATAATTCAAGCATACAATAATTAGCCCATCACAAAAAATTCACCACAATTGAAGCATAGAAGTTGCATCTATGGATTATTCCATTTAATTACAGAAAAGCATAAATCTAAACTACAACAAAAATCTTGTACTAAAGCATACCATATCATATGCTCACTGTGTAGATCTACTCATATGGAGTCCAACAAAATTGGACTTTCTATTTTATGATTTTTCTGTGATTTACTATGGTTTTTCAAAAATTCAGCGGATATAAATAAAAAAGAAAAAGACGAAACCACCGTCACTGTAGCAAAACCACCGTCCAAAACCGCTTAGGGGGTTATTTGACCGGTTTTGGAAAGTTCATGGGGTAAAAAATCCGGTTTTATAATTTGGAGGGTGAAGTAGTCCACCCTGAATGGTTGGGGGGTTATGTAGACTTTTTCCTAAAATATGATATAGAGCCAAGTGCTAATTAAAGTAACATAGGAAAAAGTAACTCCAAAATGAACTTTGTTAGAGATTTAGAGCTGACGATTAGGGATGAAAACGGTGGGAATATATTCCATATTGTCCCTCATCGTTTTCTACACATTTGACACGCTCGAATTCGCATTTTCAGACAAATTCAAATTCCATACGAAATATAGAATATCAAATTCTAAAACAGAACGGAATCGGTTTAGACGTTTTTCGACTGTTTTCTATTTTTCCGCTTTTTATTCAGAATATCCCGTTTTTGAAATTCGGTTTATACCGTTTTTTTGCCCACTAGAAGTTTAGCCTTAGAAAAATTGCAACTTTTTTTATACGATCTCGGATAAAGATAATTTTTATATAAAAGTTGTAGCTCCTGACGCAGTTTTTAGTTTTTTTCATCTGAGGTTGTTAAGATGTTCAAAAAATTTAACAAAGTTTCAGTAGTATATTAATTGCGTACAAGCATTTGTTGTCTTAGAAAAATCATATCTTTCTTATATAGTGTCAAATAGAGATACTTTTTATATGAAAGTTATAGCACTTGTTAATTGTTACACACTTATCATGCATTTGTTAATTGTTGTGCACTTGTTCCCATGGGCCAATATTCCGTATTGATTTTTCATATACCGACCATGTTCAGCATAGTTCTGCTCGAGTTAGTTCGTTTTCGAAATTCTCGATATTTGATAAGTTTGTGTTCGTTTTCGTATCGGCTTTACCGCTTTCGCTTTCGTAAGGTTGAGGGTTTTCTGACCGTTTTCATCCCTACTGACGATATACATGTAAAAACAACAAAGGCATCTAACTAGCATGTTTTAATGCATACATAAACAATCTTATTAGATCATTACAACTTGACATAGACTGAGTTTGATCAGATAGAATAGGAATAATGCAACAAAATTGAGTTGCGAGTCTTCTGACAAGAGTTAGTCGCAAAAAAAAGTCTTCTGACAAAAGTTAAGAGACAGTGGGCCTGTTCATCTGGCTTATAATCCGTCTTATTCGGCTTGTTTTTTCAGCCGAAACAGTATTTTTCTCTCAAAAAAAATAGCCAACAGTGTTTTTCAGCCGGCTTATAATTCCAGACGAACGGGGCCAGAAGGGCTTACCTCTAGGAAGCTTTTGAAAAACTTCCTGTCAAGAGGGCTATACTTATCCACATTTGGTTTAGCCCCCGTAGCAACACGAATGTGGACTGCTTCTGGACCGGAGACTTCCTTAGTGTACCCATCCTAGGAAAAATAATTAGTAAAAAGGTTGAGTTCCCTAAAAAGTAAATTTTGTTCATTTTTCTTATTCGTTTGAAAAATGGAAGAGTTGTCGAACACACATAGTTGTGTAGCATTATATTAAGAAAAAATAACAACATAGTGGATAATGGACTTGCCAGTACCAAATAACATATGCATAGTATTTTCTTCATTAGGTTTTATATGTTTATTCAAACAAAAATTGAGTTTTCATCGAATATTGTGCATTACAAGTTGTCATTGGCCGTCCAGAGACATCATAACATGATAGTGAAGGCATGCATAGAGGCAAGTCAATGAAAATTCTTTAGATTTCTCCATATTAGCAACAACTTTTGTTTCATAAAAATAAAGATGTGCAACTGTCCCTAAAGAAATTTGTTCATACTGTACTATACCTCACATCTTCCTTTATTACTTCCCTTGAGGCTGCAAAAGCTATCGGTAATTCCAGTTTGAACATGACCGCTATGAACTCCATCTCTTTTAAGACCAAACTTGGGGGTTCCACAACCTTTGAATAATGGATTTGAGCCATCATGCACACCATATGGTTTATTAGAAGTTATAACTGTAACGTTCATATATTCAAGCTGAGCAAAATCATTTCCAAATTTGCCATTCTTATCATTGCGCATGCTGGAGATGGCAACACCAGAAGTAAAGGAGTCCCACATAAAATAGCTCTGGGCAAGAAAAAAAATAATAAGGAACAGTGGGGGGGGACTGTGTGCCAAATGAACTGGAGTAAATGACCTTAACTTACTGTATAGAATTGATCATTGAACCAAGTGTCTCGAGCCATCTTTAAAGCTTTAAAACAGTATTGTGCCTCATAAGTACTCTGATGGCGTTGGAATTCATAGAAGAATTCTTCGTTGATTGGAATAGTATTGGTCGCATCAAGAGGAACAAGTGTGATTGAAATTCCAGAATGAAAAATCTGATGTGTTTAATATGTTAGCTAATTTAAGAAGTTAATTTTGTGCCATTGATTAACTCAGTACACAATCTGCCACCAAATAACTTAGTGCCATGACTGATTTAGCCATCAACTAAAGCATGAAAAGATTGTTTGGCCCTCATCATACAGAGCGAGAAACAACATTCTAATGTCATAGCGGGGCCATATTCAGAGAAATGATTGCATAAAAATGTCCTTTATATCTGGGCAGCAGCTAAACTAACAGCGAACAGTGGTGTCATAACGCAATGGCGTTGATGAGGGGATGGATTTTACAAATTAGTGGGACAGAAGGGAGTGCGAATTATTCGGCGGCAGGGAATTATCCCAGAGGCATAGAAGGAGTTCTCTTTATCTGATTACCTGGTATGTTAACTAAAGTGAAATAACAATTAACTAAACACAGCTATGTGAGAATTAAGAGGCACACTTAATTAACAAGTACGCAATTTATAATTCTACAAAAAAAAATGCTGTGGAGAATAGACAATCTAAAAAGGAAGAGACATGGGACACAATTTTGCCTTTTTCTCTTGATATTAGGGGAAGTGCTACAGGTCAGATAGTGGATGAGGACATGATGTGCAAGTGCAAATGAAATAAGAAAGTCCTTTTTCAAAATTCAACGAGAAGGGTGCAATAACTTTTCTTTGACGAAATGAGTAGAATAACTTGCTAATCTGAGATTTATATACCTGGTATGCAGAGAAAGGATCTCCAAATATGTTAAATTCTGCATTCGGGTTGGTAGTGTAACGAGTAAACAAGTTACCATGGTCACCACACTGCTGTGGTGTGCAGGATTTGGTAGCATTTTTTGGACAGCAACCTGTAGGGTTCTTTGATCTCACTCCACCACCCATAATGTATATGTGCTCCACGTTCTTTTTCAGGTGTGGATATGTCATGAGAAAAATGGCAAAGTTTGTATGTGATCCTGTGAGAATGACAGTTGTAGAACCAGCAGATATTGTTTCTATCATTACTTGTTGTGCTGTAGGTTGCTGAAGAGGGGTATATTTTCTGCGACCCTGTTTTGCAGATTTAAATATGGTAACTCAGAGATGGTAATAAATACTAAATTAATCAAAGTAAACATGAATGCCTTCCACAAAAACACTAAAGAGATCACTGAATATAGCTAGCGCTATCCTAAATTTTGTTTTTATTTCACCTCAGGCCCGGTTAATGCAGACTGAAAATGCAAGTGTCCAGCTGTTCCTAAATGCAAATATATTTCCCCTAGCCATCTTCTTATCTTCGAAGTTCATACCAATCAGAAGCCATCTGAAATATGACTAGTTTCGAGAGACATGTACACATTGGAAGGTTCTAATGGCCATGCTCGTGTAATTTTAGTCTTTACAACATGTCCTGTTTCAAATCTTTAAAAGGATAATTAGAGGTCCACCAAGTAACCCCATGGAGGACCCAAGCACATATACAAACAGAACTCAGGGAAAACTGTCAAGGTAAATGACTCATGTTCAAAGTTTTATCTTAAAAAATTCATGTTGATAATTTATGCAATTTTAACTTATGTAGTTATATTGAAAATTTATGCATTTTCAACTGCAGGTGCTGAGGATCTAAGAGGGAAAATAAGGAACAAAAACAGAGGACCAAAGTATCAGACATGTTTCTATCGATAAGAATCTTTTATCGAGTCATAGGAGCTTGTAAGTTGCTAAAACTTAACATGCTTCGTTAAAAAAAACTGCCAGATAATACAGTGATGAACTAATAGAACTATTTTATGACAATTGGCATTACCTGTGGAAGGAATCCCCTTCTCAATCCAAAGTTTGTGTCCTCGTCTAACCGCCCACCGCCTCCTTGTGGAATAGCTTGCCTGTACCGGCAGCCCCCTACTGTTGTCATGCCCTAAGTGTTAGTTAACCTACGCATTAGTATTAGGTACTGATTACTGAACAATAAACCAAGGGGAAAAAATATATTCCCTTTCTTGAGCAATAGATGATCTTCTAGATAATAACAGAGTCAGATAGACTTGTCTAGAGTAATACTATTATGGTGGAAGCTAAGATAAAATTTTGTACCTGATCAATCAGTGGTAAATAACCACCGACATTTGGATATATGGTGCCAGAGTCTGAGATACCACCATCACCACCAATACCAACCAGAATGTCATCACGGCCCATCATATAGAGTATATCATACAGATGATTCACAGCATGTCCGGCATTACTCCATGCATTGACACTGATGGAAACTGCCTGAATATGTTGGCAAGAAAAGTAACGGGTATGTACCATAGTTTTTTTATATTTTTTATGGCAATGTATCATGAGATTTTAGAGCTCTTCTACGCCACCAACAGTTACACTCCTTAAGGTCTCTCTTAACGAGTCCGTTAATAGAGATCTTAAGGAGTGGAATATCTCCAAGGATTTAGCTATGGACAGGAGCGTTTGGAGACGGGCAATCAACGTGCCTGAACCGTGACCTCTTTCTGTTTTGTGCTCTTTATGTCCCTTTATGTGTCTCCTTTTTTCTCGTCTCTTTTGAGTTTCATCTCTAGCCTACCCCAACTTGCTTGGGACAAAAGGCTATGTTGTTATTGTTGTGGTCGTCTTGTAAGAAGAAAAAAAAACAAAGCAGAGTTGGTGACACAAAACCCTGTCTAGGGTCTGATAATATCAACGCACACCTACAGGCTGCAGCCAAAACATTCAGCTCACGTAACCACTTCCTAGCAACCTCCTGATTACATACAACCTGCAGATATCAGAACACCACAAAAAGCATTGAAGCTCAAGACTACTGCAATTCAGAACTAATACACTTGCATTGCCCTTGAATCAATCTCTCGGAATTATCGTCCGAAGCTGAAGCTCCTTACCAATATGTATCAGACACGTGCGGAATCGGGAAGTAGGTACCTAGTGGCTAGTTTGTCCAATATCCTATCATGAGAGTATCCCATTATGACTACGAATCGCCAAACTTTGATTTCAACTGATGTCGGTGGGGGTGGGGGGTGGACGGTGAAGAAAGAAGAAACTTTACCATTCTGCCACTTCAACCGATCCGCATCTGCCGCAGGCCCGCAGCCCACTCTGCTCAATTGCTCATTGGCGGTTGTCCACTTCCATCCGCGGCCGCCACTGGCTTCCTGGACAAAATGCAGAGGGCACGAGCACGATAGCGATCCCACTTGGATTTGCCAGCTGCCGAGGCCGAGCAGGCACATGGGGTTCTGCCCACCCTCAAGGCTCTCTCTCTCTCTCGAGCGAGCGAGAGCCTTTTCAGTTCCCAGTAATCCAGTCTTGAGCGCTCATGGGGAAAAATGATTTGTCTCAAAAAAAAATCTAATAAAAATGCTATGGTTTTCCTCTAAAGACAATCCAGCTACAATGCTAGCTAGATCTAATCCTGCAGCTCCTAGTTTCAAAATAAAAATAATCACACGGCTCATATGTACGATTTTTTCATCGTAGAGTACAACATTTATTTATTGAATGTCATGTTGCAAGATTTATTTAGAGACTTGTCGAAGTAGCTTTTGGTTAGTTAGGTTTAGTCTCACATCGGTAATTGATGGTGAAAGAGCGCAATATATAAGACGGGAGTAGCCCTCACATATCAGATTAATCTTTTGGATTGAGTTAGGCCTAAGATCTTAGTATGCTGTGAATTCTGATCCAATGACAAGTGGTACTAGAGCCATGATCGAAAAATCTGAAAAATCTCAGGAGTCACATAGTTACTTAGGACCTGAAAAACATCTTCCGGAGATCGCATGAGGTTATGCGATATGAAGAGTTGGGCCCGATGTGAACAGGAGAAATTGTTAGGTTTAGATGACTCGTGGCCTGGAAAACGTCTTCCGGAGATCGCACGAGGTTGTATTATATGAAGAATTGAGCCCGATGTGTAACAGGGAAAATTGATAGGTTTAGTCCCACATCGGTAATTGATGGTAGGGAATCGAACATATAAGGCGGGGGCAGGCTAGTCTTTTGCATTGAGTTAGACCCAAGACTTTAGTAGGTTGTGGGCTCTGGTGGACATAGTCTGAGAGGGTGTCGACTCGTGTGTATAGTGAGCTGGGCCAGATCCGCTGCGCACTCTAGCATGGTTTACGTTCATAACGTCCTTAGGAGATCGCACAAGAGCGTGTGATATGATAAAGAGTTGGGCCCGATGTGTAACAGAGGAAATTGTTCGGTTTTTAGTCCCACTTCGGTAATTGATGGGGTGGGAGCGCAACATATAAGTGGGGGCATGCTAGCCTTTAGGGTTCAGTTAGACTCAAGGCCTTAGTACGTTATATAGGCTCCGTGGGACCTAGACCTGAGAGGATCTGAGGAGGGTGTCGGCTTGTGTGTATAGTGAGCTGAGCTGGATCTGCTGTGCACTCTATAGCACGGTTTACGTTCATCGACTAGGATGTCAGTGTAATTATTTAGTATATCTGATGAGCAAAAATGACACAGGTCAAAGACACGAGATCGTGTGATATGATAAAGAGTTGGGTCCAATATGTAACAGGGGAGACTGTTCGGTTTTTAGTCCCACTTCGATAATTGATGATGGGGTGGGAGCACAACATATAAGTGGGGGCAGACTAGCCTTTAGGGTTGAGTTAGACCTAAGGCCTTAGTATGTTATAGGCTCCGTGGGACCCGGACCTGAGAGGATTTGAGGAGGATGTCGGCTTGTGTGTATAGTGAGCTAGGCTGGATCTACTGTGCACTCTATAGTACAGTTTACGTTCATCGACTAGGATGTCAGTGTAATTGATTAGTATATCTGATGAGCAAAAATGACATAGGTCAAAGATGGTGGCTTTAATTTGATTGTCGTGCAATTGTTTAGTATATCTAATGAGCAAAAATGACGTATGTTAAAGACTGTGGCTTTAATTTGGATTGCCTAATAGAATTGTAGTTTGAACTACAGCTCGTTTGTTAGTTGTGCTTTTGGGAGCATGCTTATTATAGGTGGAGGCTAAAACCGTAATGATTAATAAAGTTTGGATGTGTGCATCATCATACTTCCTTTTTTCTAAAAAAAACACTAGTACATAAAATATTTTTAGAGACGGTCAAAAGTGATCTTTAGAGACGGTTTTAAAATCGCTACTATGTCATCTATCGTAAAAATCAGTGATTTTCAGAGGTAGTTGTCTTAAGTCAATCGCCCCTAAAAATAATTTTCAAATTTTTTAAAACATCATTTAGAGTCTAATAAAAATAAGAAAAAATATAACTAATGTAGCCTGAAGGGCTGAGGAGCGGCCACAACTCACACGATTTATTTTTCACTTGTTTTGAATAAGTGCCGACACCCGGGATTCGAACCCACAGGGGATTCGAACCCACAGCTTTTCCCTCGTGCGATCCCTCCCATACTACCGCACCACACAATCACTTGTGTCTAGTTCTACGATGTTGTCTATTTGTAC
This sequence comes from Saccharum hybrid cultivar R570, assembly GCA_038087645.1. Lineage (NCBI taxonomy): Eukaryota > Viridiplantae > Streptophyta > Magnoliopsida > Poales > Poaceae > Saccharum > Saccharum hybrid cultivar. Next base: position 18,416,398 of record JAQSUU010000443.1, read on the forward strand.
TAATATGTACGAATCTTTTAATTAATATTTTAACTCATAAACAGTCTTAAATGAGAAAACTTTCAACTACAAAGTTTTAGATCTCGTCGAGTACTACAACTTTAATACAGAACATTTCTCCATCCAAGGTCATTTGAAAAATTCAAAAATTTAAAATTCAAAATCTGAGACTTAATTATATATTTGGAACCCTAAATGATCTCAAACATAAATTTTATCAACTACAAAGTTTTAGATCTCGTCGAGCTCTACATTTTTAATATAAAGTTTGTCTTCATCCGACTTTATTTAAAAAAAGATATGAATTTATATGTGTTGCACCTATTTTTAAGGACGGTTGACCCACCTCTAAAATTTGATTTTCAGAGATGGTTCTCTTCACTCATTTTCAGAGACAGTTGACATAAGCAACCGTCCTTGAAAGTAGCATTTTCAGAGGCGATTCTCTTAACGGAACCGCCCCTAAATCTATTTTTAGAGGCGGATTTCTTAATGGAACTGCCTCTAAAAATTAATTTCTAGCAACGGTTGTATAGCTACAGTGCCTCCCGCGAATGTTAGTGACGGTGTGATAAGACAACCGCTTCTGTTAGAAAAAGGAGGCGCCTCTGAAAATCATTTCTGTACCAGTGAAATATACAACTTTTCAGTGCGGGAAAAATCAAATTATAGGAATGGCATTATATTTTTCACCTGAGCATTATTTTGTCTTTATTTTTAATGGTACTAGTCAGTTATTTCCTTCTATTAGTAGAATGTACAATTAGTCTATTTTGTTTTTATTATTATTAATTACCATGTCAATAATGTTGATTATGGACAATTAATCTATTTTGTTTTTCACCTTCAGCAGGCTATCACCTGAGCATTATTACATTATATAATCACATTAGGTTAGTCACTTGCTAAACACATGGTTATCTTGGCACCAAGGATGATTTTGATTGATGGACAAATATGGAGCGAAGAATTTAGTGAAGACTAACGAATTGGTGCTCGGGACGTAGAGTATAAGGAAAAGCCGCCCCCTCTCTCCTGTCTATTACTTTAAAGATATTTGATAATTTGTTGGGAGAGAATAAGGAAAAGCTGCACTACTAATAATAGAAGATTACCTATATAGACTTTTAGAAGATGGTGGGATAAATATAATCTGTTGGGGATGCTCTTAGCTTCGAATCCTCACTTAACAAGATGGGTCAAGCTTTGCTAGGGGATCAAACAACCCTTTAAATCATGTGAAATTTATCATTTAGCAAAGTGACGTTGATTGAACATATGAAACCAATATTCTACATGAATGAAAAAGAGAGAGAAATAATACTACCTTCGTTTAATATATTATGTTTAGAACAAGCTAATTAGTCTTCTAAAATAACCATTTTATCACAAACATTATATATTTGCAAATAAAAGGAGTACAGGTTTGTGACCAAGATGCGTGTGGATCTATCAATATACGAAAGAATCGTTGACATGCATGGTAGATATTTTTACAGAAAAAGTTGGCATTGGCATAGTAGGATGATAGTACATATACACACTTCCAACTGACAGGCTACAGGAAACGCTCTTTAATTTGTTCCTTTTTCAGGGCACTTTTTTAAAAGATACGTTTCATCTTTCATGTAACACTGTACATATATATGGTGAGAGGCTCAGAGCTAACCTCAAAGCCAAGGGAAGATGCCCAGTCACTGTCTTATCCACGGCTTTGTGTGCTTTGACTGTGCTTGACAAATGACAATGCATGCTATCAAATAACAAAGTTCTACGTACTTTATGTTGTTATAAGAACAAGTTCTGTCTACTACTGTAGTTTATTTCTTGCAGATTCTGCTTGTTGCCATCACCGATCCATCACACGGAGGATGCTATTTGCTTCTCGAATGTATATTTTATCTATTGAGCTAAAACACGGAGGATCCCGGTATGTGTGTAAATAAAGCGTGCTCTCTTTATTTTTGTAAGTTGCCACGGAGGCCCAAACAAAACGGGGGATGCGTGAGTATACTTCGAGATGTACGTTAACAGAATCACATTGACTTCTCGTTAAGCAGAGGGTACACTGTACTGTACAGTGCAGTGCTCAAGCTAGCTAGGAATAGTCAACAATGAACACCCAACACAGCAGGCATTGTAGCTCGCTGTGTGGCCGCTGGCTGCTGCGTCTGCAGCCGCAGCCATGACTAACAGAACTGTTACACTTCACACTAAAATTCTTCAACTTAGTTTCAATTTTCAACAGAGAGTAGGGTCTGATATGATTCCTGCTCAAGGCAAACTGAAACTATAGCTATAGCTATGACGTACTGGTGCATTAGAACAATCCAAGCAGCCAGCTAGAACTAAGGGCCTGTCTCCCAAAATTTTGCAAATTTTTTTAAGATTCCTCGTCACATCGAATCTTTGACGCATGCATGAAGTATTAAATATAGATAAAAAATAAAACTAATTACACAGTTTAAACGAAATTCACGAGACGAATCTTTTAAGCCTAATTAGACCACACTAATTGTCAAAGAACAACGAAAGTGCTACAGTACCGTTTTTCAAAAAATTTTGCAAACTAAACAAGGCCTAAGCCCCCGCAGATGCAAAACCACTAGCAGTCTAACACATCATGTATGGAGATGATGAACCAGAACGTACCTTGAGGTCGAACTCGGACCGGTTCTGCTTGAGGATGTAGAGCAGCGCGAACAAGTCGTCGGTGTCCATGTCCGTGTCCAGCAGAATCCGCTGCGGTCCCGCCTCCGCCTCTGCGCCACCGGCAGCGACGACGAAAGCCACCAGGACCATCAGAACCACCGCAGCCGTCGTCCTCCATAGGGGCAAGGGCAACATCATCATCTATCTCCACTTTTCAAAGTACTAGTAGCATATCACCAGAGAGCAAGTGAAAAGCAGCCGTCCGCAGAAGAAGCACGGGGAGTCGAGGTGCTAGCACAGGCCACAGCGCCACGCTATTTAAATACACACAAATCACCACACTAGCAGTGCACTGGCTTCTGCGCACACAATTGGGTTGGGGCATGTGTTATCTATTGCGAGCGCTTGCCTCCTCAGATCGTAAGTGCTAACTTTATCCCCCCCACACTACTAGAGAAAGAAAGTTCATGTCGGCTTTGAGAAATGAGAAGTCCTGACGGTTTATTAGAAACTGACAGGAATTCCTATTAATCCTCACGGTCTAGGAAAACCGATGGGAGTATGCCAGAATATTCCTGTCGGTCATGTAAAATCTACAGGAACTTATGGAAACAGACAGGAATCGTAAAATCACTTCAGACAGTTGGTGGTAACCGACAGGAGTTCCCTTCCGAAGGCCTTCCCTCACCTTGGCCGAAAAAATTAGGCTTCACATGCGTGTGCCAGTCAGAGGCGCACCGAAAACTTGGTGCCTCGTACACTACTATTATGTGGGTCTCACATCAAAAATTTCACACACGCATGCAATATCTCTCTCTACCCGGCCACCCCAAACCCTAATCCAGTTACATCCTTGCTCCCCCACGTGCCGCCACAATGCAGAACTTTTGGTGCCAATCAATAGGTCTCCACGTGAATTCAATAGGTCTCCATGTGAATTTAATAAATCCTTCAATGTAGATGAGATTAAAGCAAAATACTCTGCAGATACTTTTGGATGCAAAATTGGAGCCATGCCTTTCACCTATATATTTAGGTCTATCCCTTGGCACCACCAGACCTAGTATTCAAGACTTCACTCCTCTTCTATCCAGAATAGAGAGCTGGAGTGGTGGTGACATCAACAAAAAAGGAACTTGCCTAGAAGCTTGGGAAACAACATGCAAACCAAAATATGAAGGAGGACTAGGGATTATCAATATGAAAACTCAAAATTCAGTCCTCCTCATCAAGTTTCTAGACAAATTCTACAATCATGCAGGCATTCCCTAGGTGACTCTAGCATGGTCAAAGTTGTATAAGAACACCCACATCCCTCCACATGAATGATGTCCAATGGGATCCTTTTGGGGGAAGGATGTGCTCAAATTAAATGAGAAGTCTAGACTGTTGACTCATTGCATCCCTAACAAAGGCAAATTAGCTATGTTTTGCCAAGATAGCGGGATAAGCTCCCCTCTTAAAAGCATATCCACAACTCTTCTCATTTGCAAGAAAGCCAAAATATTTTGTAAAGCACTTCTTGGATACTCATGTGAGATAGTGAGAGATTGTTCACCTTTCCCCTATCCTCTCAAGCTTCAAATCGGCTAGCAGAACTCCAGGCTGTAATACAAGAAAGAAACTAGGGGACAGACATAGAAGACAGATGGAGCTACATCTGCAATTCCAATTCCTACTCCACAAAAAGGCCTATTCCTAGTTGCAAGGGTCATTAGAAGTCTCACTTCTAATCTCCTAGCTCTGGTCCTCATGCAATCTTGGTTTGCACAAATTTTTCTTTTGGTCGTTGCTCAGAGATTGATTAAGCACAAGGAACTTGAGGAGGAAGAACAAATACTTGGAAGACTATAACTATGTGCTTTGTGGTAGACAATATGTAATAGACAACGTGAAGAGACCAACTTTCATCTCTTCTTCGAATGTCCTTTTAGCATTGCTTGTTTGAACTCTTCATCCATTCACTAGAACCTGAACCTGCACCCTTGGACATGGTAATAGAAGCCAGAACAACTTTTGGCAGCCCCATTTTAAGAGAACTAGTAATTATAGCTTGTTGGATCATATGGAAAACAAGACATAGAGTTATCTTTGATAATAAAGTCTGCAACCTCAAAAATTGGAAGAACAGATTCAAAGAGGAGCTTGTATTCGTTTGTATCAAAGCCAAGGAGAATCTAAAAGTGACCCTAGACTTGTGGCGAGAGAATTTCTCTTAGAGCCTTTTCTTTTTCCCTTTTGAGCTTTGAAAGCTTTGTAACTTTGAAAGCCCTAGTTTGGTTTCGGATAATTGAGTGAAACCTAAGGACTAATCCTAGTGCTAATTGTGTAGATAAGAGAGGATAGTCCATTCCAAGTGGTGGAGCAAGAGGATGATAATGGTGGATGGTGATGACCAAAAGATGATCAAGTGCTCAACTTGAAAAAGAAGAAGGAGAAAAACAAAACCCTATGGAGATCAAGGCAAAGGTATTGCTTAGAGTTTTGGTTTTGGTGATCAAGACACTATAGAGAGTGTGATCATATTTAGGATCGATAGTCGTACTATAAAGAGGGGAAATCTTTGGCTAAGTAGTTGTCGAGTGCCACTAGGTGATATGTTTCTTGCATATGCATTTAGGAACCTAGTGTGCTAACATTGACCCTTGTAAAATGCTTTAAAAAATACTAACACACGAGCATATGAGTTGTACACACTATGGTTAGCAACTTGGAAGCAAGGGCGAAGTGGTTGTGGACTTAGAAAAAGAAAAGGAGGAGAAAGTCCTTGATCGGACGCACTTGTCAGGGTGGACCTACACGTCTAGTCAATTATAGCTGGTGGTGCTGTGTTGGCCGAGAGCAAGGAAGAGCGACCGGCCACCGAGACCTGATGTTGGCCGTGCGTCCGGTCATCACGCGCAGAGAAGGAGTAGGGCGGTTTCACGACCGGACGCTGGATAGAAGTTGTGACCGGACGCACAGGGGACACGTCAGGTCGAGCGTGATGTACGCTAGCGTCAGCATCGTGAGTGAGAGCAGAGAGGCAGAGTGTGGACCGGACATAGGGGTGCGTCAGTCAGAGAATTTCATCTCTGGACCCTTACTGGACTCGACCGGACTCTGTGTAGCCCTGAGTTCGGTCACTTTGAGCAGTGCATCCGATCTCACTTTAACCACACGAGTGAAACGTTTTGACCATTGGAGATGAACGACACAAGTTTGAAGGAGGTGACAAATGGACGGAAGTGGTTGACTGGATGCTAAGGGCGTACAACCGGTCATGCTTGACCGGCGAGTCTGGTCGGCTCGAGCAGCAGACATTGAGGGGGGCAACAGCTCTTTCGTGGTTGGCTCCCTATTTAAGTGTCTTGGCCAACCCTTGGCTCACCCTCTTGGCACTTTCACATACTTACATCCTTGTGAGCCTAAGCAAACACCTCCCACTTATCTCCATCATTGATTCATCATCATAGTGAGATTGGGAGTGATTCCAAGTGTATTTGCTTGAGTGATTGCATTTAGTGGCACTTGGGGATCATTGTGGCTATAGATTTCTTATTTCTCTTGGTGGTTGCCGCCACCTAGACGACTTGGAGCAGCGGAGGAGCTTCGGCACATGTGGGTGATTGTTTATGGTCAGCTCTGGTGATTGTGAGGGGTCTTGTACCTTCCCTAGCGAAGAGCCAAAAGGTAACTTTGACATAGATGCCTTGGTTTAGTTAGAAATAAGAAGGAAGAAAGAGAAAAGCTTTTAGATATAGGAAGGAAATGGAAAAGGCCATTTTGGCCAAGCGGCCCATGCAGCCAAGCCAGCCCAGCTCGGGCCTAGCCACTTCATGCCCGCGCAGCAACCCAGCGCCGCAGCTGCTCATGCACACCTTTGCCCGATCGCACGCGCGGCCAAGCAAGCCAGCTAGCCCAAAGAAGGGAGGCCCACGCCCGCGCTCGTGCTGTCACGAAATGACTGTGTCGTCTGTCCAAAGACATTGCCATATCGAGCCCGCATGTCATTCCCTTCCCTGCTTTTTCCTCCTCTGCTTTTCTCTCCGACGAGCAGAGCAACCGCGCTGGGGCAGCATCTAAGGCACCCACGCCATCTCCGCCATCCGCACACATGCCACCTACCACGCTAAACCAGATGGTCGCCATGTCGATGATTCGTAAGCCCCGCAACGGCCTCTACCACCGGCTGTTGGCATAAATTAAATGCACACAAGAAATATAAGTATCCACAAGCGCACAGATAGTATACCGATGTAGCACTTCACCCAAGAGTATTACAGAGTATCATTATTTATATTTTACCATAGGGAAAACATGTGATACTAACTAAGACTAAACTTAACCCCTGAGAAATCAGCAAGGATGGAGACTATATGGATTATAAAGGAGGTCACTATGGTCGTCTAGTTCTAACCCTTATAAGCTATGTGATTACTATTTAGGATGGGGACATTGCATAGGAGAAAGCACCATATAAGATGACTTTAACCTAGCAACCGGATCCTACTTAAGTCCTACAAACGGGATGTGGAATATATATATAAGAATCAACGAGGCTATAAGAGTCACCCTCGCAAACTACCACGGCTCTAGAATGCAGGGTGTATCTACGAGTAACTGAAGTCTAAGCACCACGCTTACACCACGAATACTACTCTAATCTAGTAGCGACCAAGACTAGAGCACTCAAAATAGAGTCGTAAACCAGATGAATAATAATAACAAAGACTTACTTGAATTAGAAGTTGAATACCAAAAGACTCTCAGAAGCAAGCCCCAATGTTAATGGAACTTGATCCCGTAGGTACAAGCCGGAGAGGAGACACCGACAGGCTGGAGCTTCCCCTTAAACTCTTCCCCAACACTCTATCTCTCTATTTTTAAATAAGACTAGTCCTAATCTTTTGGTGGACTACAAAACTAATCTTCTCTTGGAGCTTCTCTCTTGATCCTATCTAGGAATTCTGGATGTAGAGGAGCAATTAGGGTTTCAACCCAGATGAGGATGATCTAAACAAGGGACAGGGCTCTGTTTATATAGAACGACGGGATGAACATGAGCCTTTGGATCAAACCGACTTGAACAATGGTTGAGATGCAATCTTCAAGGCGGTGGAGGATCGACGACACAAGCCAGCTGAAAGGTGTGGCCACCCTAGGCCGGCCGACCTGGCTCCTAGTCGGTCGACCTGGCTCTATGCCAAGTGGATCCCACCTTAGAGGGTCTGATTTCTTGAGTCTTCTAGAATCTTCTCCATTTGGTTTTGCGTTGGAATATGCTTTTACACCGACGTCCCCCATTTCTTGCCTCTTTTTCCTGTTTAATCCCTGAAAAACACAGATATACCAAAACTCATTGAATTTTGTCAGTTAAACCCCTATTCTACTTATATATTTCTTATTTATGCATTAATTCATGTTTGGTTGACGGTTTAAAATGACACTTAACAACCGTCAACACCCGCCCACCGTGGTGACACCACCGTCTATCGTGGTAGCAACCTGCCTCCACCCTTATCTCCACCTTTTTGACCGCCAACTTTTAGATTGGAGATGCCAACCAGCGCAACCACCCCGCCATGCCTTGCAGCCCTACCCTGAGCCTTTTGATCGCCCTACACGTGTCCTCGCACCGCCCATTGCCATTCGCCAATCGCCATGGCCACGCTTGGCCTATAAGAACCCAAAATAGAGTCCTAGCCCTTCCTCCTGAGCCTCGCCGCCACTAGTGGCTGTTCCAACACGTGCCAACGCCAAGAAGAAAGAGGAAGGAGCAGAGAGGAGGGAGAAGGAGGGAAGTGGAGGAAGGAGCTGACCGCCGGACCCTCATCGGAGCGGAGGACGCCACCCCGATCAACCACGTCGATGTTGCGGCTCACCCTGCATGGCCTTGACTCACCACAACGCCGCCTCGCCCTGCACCGCTAGCCTTCTGAAAGGATCAAGATGCCCAAGAGGGGGGGGTGAATTGGGCTTTTCTAAAAATTAATTGCAAGAATTAAATCCTATAAGCCAAACTTCACCCCTAGTGCCTACTAGTGTTCCTTGTGATTCTACCAATAAAAGTTTTGCACCCTAAGTTCCAATCCTAGTCTAGCAAGGCAATTCTAGGAAAGTAAACAAGCAATGAAAGTAATGCAAGAAAGTAAATGCTTGAAAGTAAGGGTTAGGAACACGGCAATGTTTTCTCGAGGTATCGGAGAGTCGCCACTCCCCACTAGTCCTCGTTGGAGCACCCACGCAAGGGTGTAGCTCCCCCTTGATCCGCGCAAGGATCAAGTTCTCTCTATGGGTTGATTCTTCGACACTCCGTCGCGGCGAATCACCCAAAACCGCTCATAACATGAGTTGGGTCACCCACAAGCTCGCCGGATGATCACCAAACTCCCAATCACCACCAAACCGTCTAGGTGATGGCGATCACCAAGAGTAACAAGCTAGAACTCTCACTTGACCACAACAAGCCTAATGAGAAGATGGATGCACACTTGCTACACTCTTGTCACTAGTGAGGAATCTCAAACTTTGAATCTCAAATCACTATCCTCACTAGGGCTCTTGCACTCCCTTGCACTCCAAAGGTGTTTCTCAGCTGAACAAATGAGCAAGAGACCTCTAAAAGAGGTGGAGGGGATGCATTTATACACCCCTCAGACAAATCCAACCGTTACCTACCAAATCAGCAAAACTCGTACTGACCGGACGCGCTGGTCGACGTGACCGGACGCGCCGGTCGAGTGTAACGGTCGAAAATCGAAAGTCAGCGCTGAGTGACCGGACGCGCCGGTCAGGGATGACCGGACGCGTCCGATCATGCAAGAACCTTACTGAAAAATGATCTGATGCTCGATCGCGTCCGATCATAGATGATCAGACGCGTCAGGTCAGCTTAGGACCTTACTAGAACATGACCGGACGCGTCCGATCACTTCACAGTCGCATCCGATTACACTTTTACCCTCTGAAACACGTGCTAGACTGACCATCGCGTCCGGTCCTCTCAGGGACCGCGTCCGGTCGATCAGTTAACGACGCAGTGACTTGTTAGTACTGACTGGACGCATCCGGTCATGACAAAGACCGCGTCCGGTCAAGGGTAAACTGCTCAAATGACTTCTAAACGCGACACAACTTGAACCAAGTTGCTTTCAACTGAACTTTGAGCTTTTCTAGAGCTATCTAGTGCTAAGTTTGACAAGTGTGCACCACACCTAAACAAAAGACTCACCTAGGTCAAGCTACTCGCTCATGCCCCCCTTTATAGTACGGTCAAAGGAAGAAACAAAGATCCTAACGACTATTCTAGATGTAACTCAACACCTTGACATCCGGAACTAACCGTCCTTAATCTTGTCGTTGATCCTTTGAAAACTGAAATGATTTCCATCAAGGGACATGAATACCATAGTGCCCAAAGCAGTTATCAACTCCATGACCTAACTTACCAATATTTCTGCAAAACACACGTTTGTAATGGTAATAATGCATTGTCATCAATTGCCGAAACCAACACCAGGGCCTAGATGCTTTCAATCTCCCCCTTTTTGGTGATTGATGACAATACTTAGATTCAGAAGATATAAGTTGAGGTTTTCGATCATGCTTGGTTCACATAAGCACAAAGCTGTAAGCACAAGAGGTTAGTAATTGCTTATGTGTTCCAAGCCAACTAAGTGTACTCATAAGATAAAACATGAAGAGTTAGTACACATAAAACATAGCTCATATGAAATCAGAGTAAGGCACGGAAGCACAACCTTATGAGCTAAACACAATTAAGTGACATAATATAAGATAAAGTCTCATAAACTCATAGTCACACAATGCACACAAACTCAAAGTCGCACAATGCAGGGCGAGAAAATAAACATGATGCATGAATGTAGCACACATGAAAAAAAACAAAACCCTCTATCAACACTCCCCCTGAATCTACGCTCTCTCCCCCTTTGGCATCAAATGCCAAAAAGAAACCTAAGGATCTGACGGGGGAACAGAAGCTGTCGTGTCGGGTGTCGAGGAGCAAGGAGTGATCACGAACTATGAAGTATCCTCCTCAGACTCTAAACTCTCAGGCTGACCCTCTGAAGATGGATGTGGCAGTGAAGCGGTCTGGGTCTGTAGAGCAGGTGCAGCAACTGAAGGTGTAGTAGCAACTATAGGAGCAGTCACTGTCGCCTGAGCCTGAAAGACACCAAGAGTAGGAGGATCTGTCGATGCTACTGATGAAGGTAAAGTCTCTGTAGTCCCGGCCCCTGACACTGGAGGAAAAGCAAGCTCTGAAGCTGACATCCCTAAAGTGGTCACAAAGGTGGTGTACGAGGGTGTGGCTGTCTAGTCAGCTCACTGTAGGTGGCACTCAAGTCAGTGAAAGGAGTGCCTGAGAGGAGGTGAGGTCTTGGCTGAGCTGGTGGAGTAAACCCCGTCTGTATAGGAGTGTAGCTTGGGGACTGAAATGTCTGAGGCACCTACTGCTAGGGTGAGGTGAACTGAAAGCTCGGCTATCCCTGACTCTGAGGTCCACTGGACTGTAATGCTAGAGTTAGAATAGACGGTGGTGGAGGTACCCCAACGGTGACAAGGTGTCACATGAGCTCTAGATACTGCTGCTGGGTGGCTGCCTGCTGCCTCTGCATCTCGAACTGCTGCCTCTGAAACTCTAGCTACTGCCTCTGGAACTCGTCCTGACGAGCCTGAATCTGGGCAAATGCTGCAGCTGTGTTCTGAGCCTGTCTCTACATCTGAATCTCCTATCTCTCCTGGGCATGGGTCAGCCTCTCAAGAATAGCCACCATGGCTGGGTCTGAGCGGGAGGCTGAGCCTGAACCACCGGCCTCATGGTCGTGAGGCCGAGGAGAGCGGTACCGGGGGATGGGCTGATAATCCTCATCTGTGCTGTCAGTAGCAACGTCCTCGACTAGATCAGCTGGCTGAGTATCAAGATCTGCTAGCTCTGCCTCAGCAAGACCCTCAACGGTCTCGTCCTGCTCAACAGCTATCTTTGGTACCTCTGGCCTCTGACACTATCCTAGGCCAGGTGCCTGCTCTCTGGTAACTGATGCCCACAACTATCGGATATCATACTCTGGAAAAGTTGTAGTGGTATCAGAAATCTCTACTCAAATCTCTGTAGGCAGTTCACACACAGATTTGATGATAAAGCATATCCAATGAGCATACGGAAGCTGCCTGTGACCCTTGAATCCCTCTTCCAAGGTATCCTCCATCTCACACAGCATTAGATCCCAAAGATTGAACGGTGTTTGTGAGATGAGGTGATGCACTACCCATAACTGCATACGGGTCAGTCCCTCTCTATATCCCAGTCTCGGAAGTAGTGTCCTCCTCACAATAGCATCAAGGACTCTGGCTAGGGGAGTCAAGCTGGCAGGTGTACGTCGAGACCCCTCGCCAAAAGGCTCATGGAAACAGGGTCTGATCATATCTGTAGGAGGCACTGTCCCGCCATGAGGGCATCTCGGAGGTGTAGTCTGTCCAAAACACAGCTGATCTATCTTTGTCTCTGAAGCTGTGAGTCTGAGGATCTCCCAAACCCTGGTGCTGTAGAGTCTGCGGTCATGGCCTCTGAATGCAAAGTGAATAAACTCGTGTGCTGGGTCAATCCAAAGTGAATAATAGAACTCTCTGACCCAAGTCCCGCAGTAGGCTCCCATCCATCCAAGAAGATCTGACAAGCCTGGTAGAAAGGACAGATACGGACAAAGCTGCTCACCAACCACCTCAACTAAGGCCTCCAGTCGACAGACTCTCTGAGGTCTGAAAGCAATCCCGCTGTCGACATAGGCTCTGTAAAAGTCCTCATGCAGAGGAGTGTAGAAACCCTCTGAAGCCTGGGGATCCCGCTGAGGTGGGAACCACCGAGTGACCTCAACGAACCTGAGGGCCTGGACGTGTCTAGCTATAGCTCTCCTGAGGTCAAAGTGCTCAACTGGGGGGTGACCTCAAGCCCTGGGAGGTGGACGACCTCCACGACGCTGACCCTCTGGCCTGGGAGTCACCTGAGCTCGCGTACGTCCTGAGCGATGACGCTATGGAGAGTGAACTGTTTGCTCCTCAGTTTCCTCTGGGTCCTCTGTAGGTTGCTCTACATGTGCATTCACTGTCTCTTCTGTGGCCTCAGTACCAAGCTGTCGACCTTCAAGGTGAAAGCGACTCTCGTCAATACGTATACCACTGCTCCTGCCACCTCTCTCTGCTGCATCTACTGCATCTGCAACTGCCTGAGCCACCTCTGCCTCTATAAGTGTCCTCTTTCTCTTCTTGGCAGCAATCTTCACTCGCTTGCCGCGAGCTACCTCTGTCCTCCTGGGAGGACTTTCGTCCCCATCACTAGGTGCACCACCAGCATTCTTGCAGCGAACCATACTGACAAAATGTTGTATCTAAGAAAATCTAGACAGTAACAGATGATGAACTGACACTCGTGAGGCTTAGCCTCAATCCGTATCCGCAGGCTTGGCCTCGGATTCACAACTGATCACCTGACACACACAGCACCGATAGGACGAACTGAAACGATAGAATAGATGGATCTACTATAAGCAACATATATTATCTAATAGATGAGTAAGATCCTAATGAAAGCAAGCATATTAGATAAGATATGAAAGGACCGTGATAGCTACCTCTGATGAGTGAAGTTCCGATGAACGGAAGACGATCTCGGCACGCTAGAGTTACCCAAAAACGACGATCAAAACCCTTGCGGAGACAGAGACGTTCACAGAGATGGAAACTCATGAAAAACCCTTCAACGAAGAACGATTCTTCGTAAGGCTAGGGTTAGGTCTCCTAGGATTAGGTCTTCGCAGCAGCGGGCGTGAACCTCGGTATGGTGGCACGCGCGCGACAGAGAGCATGGGCACATGGCGGTGGGGCTCGGGCGCGGTGGCGCATGGGGCGGCTCCGGTGATGCATGGGGCGGTGGCGCAGGGCAGCTGCGGTGGTGTGCGGGACGGCTGTGCACGGCTGCTGTGGCGCGTAGGGTGGCTGCGGTGGCGCCCGTGGCGGTGGCACACGGCTGCGGCTCGGTTATGGCGGCGCGGTGGCGCTGGGCTGCGGGCAGCTCCGGTGGCGCGCGAGATTACGACGAGGTGGCTAGGGTTTGAAGCGGCTGTGGATCGAGAAGAAAGAAGAAAATGCGAGATCTGAATGTACGGTTAAAAAGGGTGAGATCCGCTTTTCGCACGATGACCGGACGCGGTGGTCGCATGATAGGACGCGGTGGAGGCAGCGTCTGGTCATAGTCCAGTAAGCTCCTGGAATGACCGGACACGTCCGATTATGCATGATCGGACGCCGACAGAGTCCGGTCATATTTTGCCTAGAAAACTAAAACGGATGACCGGACGCGGTGGTGGTGACCGGGACCGGACGCGGTGGTCAGCAACGACGCGTCCGATGCAGCGTCCGGTCACAGATCTTGGAGAAGATCTTTGGGAATGACCGGACGCACTGGTGGACGCTAGGACCGGACGCGGTGGTGAAGCAGAACCGCGTCCGATGCAGCGTCCGGTCCAGCATCCGGTCGCTGTTTAACGCCTTTCTTCAAACCGATTTTCAACGCGACTTCTCCCAATCAAGTTCCAATTCAAAGAGACTCAAATAAACACCAATTGGAACCTGATATGAGTGACCTCACTCAAACCCTCAAGTTTTTCAAAGTATTTTGCCTTAGGCTAGTATTATTTGTAAGAAAATACGCAATAAACACCCGAGGAGCAACGTATGGCCATACAATAGAGTTTGTGAACCCTTGGAAGCTTCAAATGCTCTCTCTATTCATGGACGAACACAGAGGTTACTCAAAGCTAAACTGAAAAGAAACGACAAAGCAAAAACCATGCATATGCAATGCAAAGCGAGAAAGGAAGACTAGGTTGCTTGTCAAGTTTGATCCACGGTTAGGCTTCTTCACTCCTCCAAAGGAGGGTTATCGTAACCGTGTTGGACAAGTTCTAGATGCATTGCGGGGAATTAAACATGACATATAATACAATGCAATGCAAGGGACAACACAAGCTCATTTTTTAAAGTTACTAGAATCAAGCACATTTAGTTCACTTCTCAACCTACAAAAGGTAGCCTCATCTAAAGGTTTAGTGAAGATATCCGCTAATTGATTTTCACTTCTTACACCTTCTAGTGATATATCATTTTTAGCAACGTGATCTCTTAGAAAGTGGTGGCGGATATCAATGTGCTTGGTGCGTGAGTGTTGTACCGGATTATTAGCAATTTTAACGGCACTTTCATTGTCACATAAAAGCGGCACCTTTTCAAGAACAACTCCATAGTCTAGGAGGGTTTGTTTCATGTATAAGATTTGTGCACAACAAGCCCTCGTGGCAATGTATTCCGCCTCGGCGGTGGACAAAGCCACACTATTTTGCTTCTTAGATGACCATGATACTAAGGACCTCCCAAGCAAATGGCATCCTCCGGATGTGCTTTTTCTATCAATTTTGTAACCGGCATAATCTGAATCGGAATAGCCAACTAGTTGGAATCTAGCTCCTTTGGGGTACCAAAGACCGATGCTTGGGGTGTACTTAAGATATCTTAAAATTCTTTTCATAGCACTTAGGTGAGGTTCTTTAGGGCACACTTGAAAGCGAGCACACATGCACACACTAAACATGATATCGGGCCTAGATGCGGTAAGGTACAACAAGCTACCAATCATAGAACAGTAAAGAGTTTGATCAATTGGTTTACCTCCCTCATCTAGGTCGAGATGTCCATTAGATGGCATTGGGGTCTTGATTGGCTTACACTCTTCCATCTTGAAACTTTTAAGAAGATCCTTGGTATACTTTTCTTGAGAGATAAAGATCCCTTCTCTCATTTGCTTGACTTGAAAACCAAGGAAGAATGTTAGCTCACCAATCATTGACATCTCGAACTCCTTCGACATCAATTCACCAAATTCTTTGCAATAATCTTCATTTGTTGACCCGAAGATGATATCATCAACATAGACTTGACAAATGAAGATTTCTCCATTAAGCTTCTTGGTGAATAGTGTGGTGTCAACCTTCCCAATAGTGAAGCCCTTCTCGATGAGGAAGTCCCGGAGGCGCTCATACCACGCCCTAGGAGCTTGCTTAAGCCCATATAGCGCCTTGGACAACCTATAAACATGATTAGGATATCTAGGGTCTTCAAACCCAGGAGGTTGTTCAACATAGACTAGTTCATTTATGAAGCCATTTAAAAATGCACTTTTCACATCCATTTGATATAGTTTCATTTTATGATGTGATGCATATGCAAGAAGGATACGAATGGCTTCAAGTCTTGCAATGGGTGCAAAGGTATCTCCAAAATCAAGACCTTTAACTTGAGAGAACCCCTTTGCAACTAGTATTGCCTTGTTCCTCACTACTATGCCTTGATCATCTTGCTTGTTGCGAAACACCCACTTGGTTCCAATGACTCTTGCACCTTTTGAATGCTCTTCAAGTGTCCAAACTTGATTGTGGGCGAAGTTGTTCAATTCTTCATGCATAGCATTCACCCAATCCAGATCTTGAAGAGCTTCTTCTACATTCTTAGGTTCAAGACAAGAGACAAAAGAGTGATGTTCAACAAAAGAAGTAAGCTTTTCAGATCGAGTCATTACATCCTTTGTAGGACTCCCTATGATGAGTTATTGTGGATGTGCTTAAAGTAGAGGTGAGTTTCTTCTGAGCTTTTGAGATCGAGTCATTACACCCTTTGTAGGACTCCCTATGATGAGTTCTTGTGGATGTGCTTGAAGTAGAGGTGAGTTTCTTCTGTCAACCACTTGAGGAGTGGGATGGGGAGTATCAACATCTTGAGCTTGTGCCTCGGCTTGTTGATGAGAGACATGAGTATCTTCATTTTCAACTCTTTCATTCTTGTCATCATTTTGAAGCACATGTGATGAAGATGGTGGATTGACAATTTGTACATCATCTTCATCATCTTTAGGCTTGATGTCTCCCACCGGCATGTTCTTCATAGCCTCTCTCAATGGTTCATCACCTACATCATCACAATTCTCAATTGCTCCTTGGGAGCCGTTAGATTCATCAAATTCCACATCATATGTTTCTTCAACCAAACCGATGGCATGGTTAAATACTCTATATGCTTTGGACTTTGATGAGTAACCGACAAGAAAACCAATATCACAACATCTTTGAAACTTCCCTAGGTGTTGACGCTTCTTGTAGATGTAGCATTTGCAACCAAACACCCGGAAGAATGAGACGTCCGGCTTCTTCCCATTTAGCAACTCATAGGGGGTCTTGCCAAGAAACTTTTGTAGGAAGAGGCGATTTGAAGCATAGCATGCGGTGTTGATTGCCTTGGCCCACAAATTTTCTGGTGTATTGTACTCATCTAGCATTGTTCTTGCAAGAGTGATCAAGGTCCGGTTCTTTCTCTCAACTACACCATTTTGTTGAGGAGTGTAGGTTGATGAAACTTCATGCTTGATTCCAATTTCATCACAATAAGCTTCAATGTTTGTGTTGTCAAACTCTTTGCCATTGTCACTTCTAATCTTCTTTATCTTGACTTCAAATTCATTTTGAGCTCTCTTTGCAAACTTCTTGAAGAAATTTGCCACAATCACTAGGCAATAGAGATTTCCACCCAAGCTCTTGTAAGTTATAGGACCAAACAAATCCATGTGAAGAAGTTCTAACACTCTTGATGTTGACATGTAAGCTTTGGTTGGATGAGTATTTGTAACTTGTTTGCCGGCTTGACATGCACTACAAGGTTTGTCCTTCTCAAACTTTACATCCTTCAAACCTCTCACTAATTCTTTCTTCAATAGCTTGTTGAGAGTGTTCATTACAACATGAGCAAGCCTCCTATGCCAAAGCCATCCAAGTGTAGTTTTGGTGAACAAACATGTCATCAAGTTTGCATCTTCGGAGGTGAAGTCAACAAGATAGAGATTGTTGTATCTAAAGCCTTTGAAAATCATTTGCTTGTCATCTATCTTTGTAACTACCACTTCATTTGGAGTGAACAAGTATTGGTAGCCAAGGTCACAAAGTTGCCCAACGGATAGCAAGTTGAAACTCAATGAAGCAACATAGAGTACATTTGAGAGAGAATGATCATTTGATATTGCAATCTTGCCTATACCCTTGACTTTGCTCTTTTAATTGTCTCCAAATGTGATCTTCTCTTGACATTCCCCATTCTCTTCAAGTGAGGTGAACATTCGAGGATCATCGGTCATATGTTGAGTACAACCACTATCAATCACCCAATGAGATCCACCGGTCTTGTAGTTCACCTACACACAAGAGATCAAGCCTTTTGTTTAGGAACCCAAACTTGAGAGGGACCCTTGACTTTCTCAACTAGTGACTTGGCAACCCATATTTTCTTTGGCCTATTCTTGTTAGGGGGACCCAAGAACATGACTTTCATCTTTCCACTAGAATCTTTTCTAAGCATGTAATGAGCATTGAAATCAAAGGGTCTAGCATGCTTGGGCAAGGGTTGTGGTGGTGGAGTTTTGCAGTCATGAGCAAAGTGACCTTCCTGTCCACACTCAACACATCTCTTTAGCTTGGGCTTTGACTTGCTTTGTTGTTGTTGAGCTTTGGCCTTCTTCTCTTGATTTGCCAAGTAACCAATGCCACTTCTATCCATCTTCATGACGGTGTTCATGAGTAGCTCACTTTGCAAATGTTGGTCTCTTGTGAACTTGCTTAGGCCGGTCTTGAGATGCTCTTTTTCTTACTTGAGCTTTTTGTTTTCTTCAATGAGTGACTCATTTGATGTTTGCTTTTCAAGAGCCATCAACTTCTTGTTCTCAATCTTAAGCATCTCATTTTCACTCTTGAGCTTGACATACTCATCATGGTTGTCGGACTCAACCACACTCTTGCCTTTGCCGCTAGAGCCTTGCTCAAAGTTCTCAAAAATCAAATCATCACATGATGTAGCTATATCAATCTTGACAACTTGGTTAGTAGCATCATGTGTCTCAAGAGCAAGCTCATTAACAACAATAAGACTATCATAATCAATTTTCAATGTAGTATATTTATCTTTTAACAAGTTGTGCCTAGTGTTGAGCTCATCATGCTTCCTCTCAAGTTTATCATGTTCATCTCTAAGCTTTTTGTTAGATGTTTTAAGCTCCTTGAGAGTAGAAGACATAATATTATTTTGATCTTTGAGCTCTTCACTAATCTTTTGTGCATTTTCAATCTTAGATGAGAGTGAGTCATTTTCATTTTAAAGCTCATCATTTTCATTTCTAGTTCTTCTTATGATTTTAGAATATTTGTTCAACAATTTTACAAGTTCATCATAAGAAGGTGCATCATATTCATCATCACTATCACTATCATCATCATCACTCTCATTGTTTTGTACCTTTCGTTCACCCTTGGCCATAAGGCATAGGTGAGAAGTAGACGATGATGGTGAAGGTGGCGGTGAAGGTGGTGATGAAGATGTCGGTGAAGATGATGATGGCCCAATCACAAATGCGGCGACCTTCTCTTTCTCATCGTCACTCTCATCGCCGGAGGACTCACATGATGACTCAATGTTGGTGAGCCAATCACCAACAATGTAAGCTTTGTCTCCCTTCTTCTTCTTGTAAAACTCTCTTTTCTTGCCATCTTTCATTTTGTATGGCTTGTTCTTCTTTTTCTCATCTTCTTCATCACTTGAATCATCTTTCTTGCCCTTGTACTTGTTTTTGTACTTGTCTTTTGGAGGCTTCGGGCATTGACGAGCTAGGTGGCCAAGTTCACCACAATTGAAGCAATCCATCTCGGATATTGGCTTCCTTTTGCTACTTGTGAAGAATTTCTTCTTCTTGCCATCGAACTTAATGCCACTCTTGTTGAGCTTCTTTAGCATCTTGGTGGTCTTTCTCACCATGAGTGCAAGTGATGCATCATCAATATCACTTTCACTTGAGCTTTCTTGCACCATCATGGCTTGGCCCTTCTTCTTTTTCTTTTCATGGCTAGCTTTGAAGGCCAAGTCTTTCTTCTTGGAAGATGATGATCCCTCTTCCGGAGTGATATGCATGTACATCTCATGAGCATTGATCTTTCCCAATACTTGTGTCGGTGTTGCGGCGGAGAGATCACTTTGGTGAAGTACGGTGACAATGTGTCCATACTTCTCAACGGGAAGAACACTCAAGATCCTCCTTGCAACATCCGATTGACTTATTTGAGTGAGTCTAAGAGCATTGAGATCCTCTACAAGAACATTTAATCGAGTGTATATTTCATTAGCACTTTCTTTGGGAAGCATCTCAAAAGAATTAATTTTCTTTAAAGCAATATGATAGTGTTTCTCACGCTCACTCTTAGTTCCCTCATGGAGACCACAAAGGTTTTCCCACAATTCATGAGCGTTTTTAGCATTACGCACACGATTGAAGATATCCTTGCCTAGGCCCTGGTAGAGTGCATTTTTTGCCTTTGCATTCCACCAGTCGTACTTCTCCTCGTCACCACTTGGATTGGCGGGATCCCTTATAGGAGGAAGCTCTTCGGTTGCAGATCTAAGGAACCCAACATCTATGGCTTCGAGGTACGCCTCCATACAAATTTTCCAATATGGAAAATCGTCTCCCTCAAAAGTGAGAGGTGGTCCTTCCCCATTAGACATCTTGCTCTAGGCGGTGAAGCCTAAATAAAGAGCAACACAGCTCCGATACCAATTGAAAGGATCAAGATGCCCAAGAGGGGGGTGAATTGAGCTTTTCAAAAAATTAATTGCAAGAATTAAATCATATAAGCCAAACTTCACCCCTAGTGCCTATTAGTGTTCCTTGTGATTCTACCGATAAAAGTTTTGCACCCTAAGTTCCAATCCTAGTCTAGCAAGGCAATTCTAGGAAAGTAAACAAACAATGAAAGTAATGCAAGAAAGTAAATGCTTGAAAGTAAGGGTTAGGAACATGGCAATGTTTTCTCGAGGTATCGGAGAGTCGCCACTCCCCACTAGTCCTCGTTGGAGCACCCACGCAAGGGTATAGCTCCCCCTTAATCCGCGCAAGGATCAAGTGCTCTCTACGAGTTGATTCTTCGACACTCCGTCGCGGTGAATCACCCAAAACCGCTCATAACATGAGTTGGGTCACCCACAAGCTCACCAGATGATCACCAAACTCCCAATCACCACCAAACCGTCTAGGTGATGGCGATCACCAAGAGTAACAAGCTAGAACTCTCACTTGACCACAACAAGCCTAATGAGAAGATGGATGCACACTTGCTACACTCTTGTCACTAGTAAGGAATCTCAAACTTTGATTCTCAAATCACTATCCTCACTAGGGCTCTTGCACTCCCTTACACTCCAAAGGTGTTTCTCAGCTGAACAAATGAGCAAGAGACCTCTAAAAGAGGTGGAGGGGATGTATTTATACACCCCTCAGACAAATCCAACCATTACCTACCAAATCAGCAAAACTCGTACTGAACGGACACGCTAGTCGATGTGACTGGACGCGCTGGTCGAGTGTAATGGTCGAAAACCGAAAGTCAGTGCTGAGTGACCGGACGCGCCGATCAGGGATGACCGGACATGTCCGATCATGCAAGAACCTTACTGGAAAATGACCTGACACTCGACCGCATCCGATCATAGATGACCGGACGCGTCAGGTCAGCTTAGGACCTTACTGGAACGTGACCGGACATGTCCGATCACTTCACAGTCGCGTCTGATTACACTTTTACCCTCTGAAACACGTGTCAGACTGACCACCGCATCCGGTCCTCTCAGGGACCGCGTCCGGTCGATCAGTTAACGATGCAGTGACTTGTTAGTACTGACTGGACGCGTCTGGTCATGACAAAGACCGCGTCCGGTCAAGGGTAAACTGCTCAAATGACTTCTAAATGTGACACAACTTGAACCAAGTTGCTTCCAACTGAACTATGAGCTTTTCTAGAGCTACCTAGTGCTAAGTTTGACAAGTGTGCACCACACCTAACACAAAAGACTCACCTAGGTCAAGCTACTCGCTCATGCCCCCCTTTATAGTATGGTCAAAGGAAGAAACAAAGATCCTAACGACTATTCTGGATGTAACTCAACACCTTGACATCCGGAACTAACCGTCCTTAATCTTGTCGTTGATCCTTTGAAAACCAAAACGATTTCCATCAAGGAACATGAATACCATAGTGCCTAAAGCAGTTATCAACTCCATGACCTAACTTAACAACGTTTCTGCAAAACACACGTTAGTCATGGTAATAATGTGTTGTCATCAATTGTCGAAACCAACATCGGGGCCTAGTTGCTTTCACCTTCTTCCCCGCCACCACAGTGAGCATCGCCATCACCCGCCCTGCTCGCCACCGTCACGCACACCATGGCCGCCTTGGCATTCTAGTACCCAGGATGGTCAAGGCGAGGTCTTGAGCCACCACGTCTAGCGCA
The DNA here is from genome assembly GCA_038087645.1 of Saccharum hybrid cultivar R570. Lineage (NCBI taxonomy): Eukaryota > Viridiplantae > Streptophyta > Magnoliopsida > Poales > Poaceae > Saccharum > Saccharum hybrid cultivar. Next base: position 18,438,478 of record JAQSUU010000443.1, read on the forward strand.
CGCACCTACACACACGCCCATGAGCCAAGGTGCCGCCTTGCCGAGCCTCGAGGGCTCGAGAATGTCAGTGCCGCACCATAGCACGGAGCGCGCCTGCCATGGCCAGAGCCTACCATGGTGAGGCCCCATTTCGAGCACCCTATGCCGATAAAGGTTCCACAACCATCATGGATGCCTCCATTGAGTTGGGTTGCGCGCCAAACCATTGCCTTTTTGACCGAGAAGCCTTAGAGGAGAAGATGCGGGTTGATGCCCCATCGCTGTGGCCGCTGGCTAAGCTCCGCCGTGTTGCAGGGGTTCCGGTGGATCCCGGCCACCTCGCTGCTCGAGAAGAGGCCGATGATGTTCACAGTCGTCCTGCAAGTGTAACTGTGTAAGCGAACGCGCCTAGGACCTATCAGAGCCCCCTCGCTGCCGCCACAGAGACCTTGCCACCGCTGCCATGTGCACGTCGGCCGCCTGAGACCCCCTAGCCACCGCCGTTGTCCCTCCGTCGAGTCCTCCATGACTCCGCGGTGCCATATACCTGCTTACCTGCCCCGCTAGGCCATCCTACCACGCGGTCGAGCTTGCTCGCCACCGGCGAAGGGTGCCACCATGAGAAATGGGGGAAAAGAGAGGGAAGGAGTATCCACTCCCTTGCCTAGTCCCTCGTGCTCCCGGTGCATCGAGCACCGCCCGTACTAGCCCTGCACGTAGCCCCCCTGGTCCACGATGGACCTAGCCTGTGGACCACAGAGCGTTGAGCGCCGGTCCACCATGGATTGACCCCGTGGGCCAAGCTTAGTAGAGGCCCATACGTGCCACACGGCCGCCTGAGTGGCTGACACATGTCCGGCCAGCCCAGCCCAACCCGGCCCGAATCTCGCCCATCCGAGCCTAGTCCAAGCCAGTCAACGTTGACCGTTGACCTAACCCCACCTATCAGTGACTGAGCCAAATCAGCCAATCAGATCATGCCACGTGTCAACCCTTGATTTTTCTCTCTTTTATCCTTTTCAAAATATGATTTAAACTTAGAAAAATATGAAACCAGAGTCCAAAATTTTCTAAAATCAAGCTCTACATCATAGGCTTATGTTTGAGTGCATTTGGATCTTTTGGATTTCTACTACTTCTTTGTGCTATCTATAGGAGTCGCTGATCATGGCTATATGTCTCGTTTGACAGACCTAAAGGAGCCGCCAACTGAGGACTTCGACCCTGACTACACCGAGGACTTGGGAGACGACTTGCTAGGTGCCACGTCCCACCCAACCTCATAGAATCCTATTAGGCATGCTACAATATAGATTGCTAATGCTTTACTTTTATGTAAATGAACTGTGATAAGTTGCATGGTAGATTTGCTTGTGAGCCATTACCTTGTCACAACCTATACCCCTGCACACCCGCTGATAGGCTAGATGCTCACATTCTACTTACTACTTTACTTTTACTATGCATTATATTTGTGATGTGTTGCTTGGTGAAGGAGTGACATAAGTGGATAAGGCATGAGGTGCCATTAACTTGGTAATAATTTGGTAATAACCTGTTAATGAACTTGGGGAGATCTTGGCGTGCGTCTTGGGTGTGCAGTGAGGGTCGAGTCGACCGAGCAGGATTCTACGACGAGTCTTGGGACAAGTCTTGCTAGGGGATGCTACCTGGGTGTTCCCCACAAGAGGTACCTATGGTGGGTACATGTGATAGGGAGAGGTCCCGAGGTGGAGTGTCTTCGGGGGACAAAGCCCGAGATGGGAGGTGTTGTTTTAGCACGGGGCATCGGATGCCCCGTCGAGTGGGGCATCGGTTAGCCCCTCGTGAAGATGTCCTATTTGATCATTATAAGGACTGGTATTCCTTAAGAACCCAGTCTTAGGAACCTACACCCCACTCGCTTTTGTGGGAAAAAGACGGATGTACAACCTTCTAGCTTCGGTGCCACTACTACTAGGTTGTTGGTGGATAGTGTAGGGAGGTACGGGCATGAGGACCCACACCCTCCTAAGATAGCGTAGTGACCTTGGGGGCCCAATATTATGTCTCACAGTCTCAGCACATTGGTGGTACTCTGGCGTGGCCCCAGTTCTGAGTGGTAGGGTGGCATCATGTCTAGTTGGAAGGCAGCCCGGAATCAGCCTAGACGAGGCGCATCATCGATGATGGTGATCCTATGGGTAGTGTAAACCTCTATAGAGTTACTAGTTCATCGATCGATACATATGCCAACTCATCGGCTATGGACCTTTCCTAAGTTTTGGCTTCACTTGACTAGTGAGAAGAGTCCTTTCTACCTTCCCCCTAGGTTTGCTATTGGTTTTTGGCTTGGGCCATTGAGGCAAGGTACGAGCAGGAGTTGTCCTTGTCGCCTAGAGAGTGTGAGAGTGTGGTGAGATGTGTGTGATGGGACGGGAGAACATGTGGTTGAGTTGGGTTAAAACCTGATGAAATACTATTATAAAAATGGGACTTACTCGCATAGGAAAAACTATAGCCATAGTAGGTCCTTTTGTTTACCCTTTTGCATTCCACCTTCCACAAAGCAACACAAAGCATAGGGTGGGAGCCAGTGGCCAGTACAAATCGCACTGAAAGATTTTTGGCAAGTTCTGAGCCTGAGTACGACTACGAGGGTGACAACTGGGAGGAGTAGGAGTCTTGTCCTTAGCTTGAGTTGGTTCGTGGAGATGAAGACCGTGTCCTTTGCCGTTCTACTTTGATGCTGTTCCAGATGTTGTGTGTTGAGTGATTCCGCCAAGTGGCAATGTAATAATGAAGTAAACCCCACTATTGTACTCTCTTTAATATGATGTATGACTATGTTATCAATTGAGATTGGGATAATGTGATGGAATGATCATCTAGGACTATCATGTTATACTTCATATCTGTAGATTTCCCTTCATGGAAATCAGGTCCTTGGCGCGTTCTCTTACATGGTTACGCTTGCAGGACGACGGTGAACATCACTGGCCTCTTCTTGAGTAGTGAGGTGGTCGGGATCCACCGACATGCTTGCGGCACAGTGGAGCTCAGCCAGCGGCCGCAGCGGCACGACATCAACTCGCATCTTCTCCTCTAGGGCTTCTCAGTCAAAAAGGTGATGGATTGGCATGCAACGCAACTCGATGGAGGCATCCATAGTGGTCGCGGAACCTCTATCGGCATAGGGTGCCTAGAACGGGGCCTCACCATGGTAGGCACCGGCCATGGCGGGCGCGCTCCACGCTGTGTCATGGCACCGACGTTCCCGATCCCTCGGGGCTTAGCAAGGTGGCGCCTTGGCTCGTGGGCATGCGCGCGTGTGCGTGCGCTAGATGTGGTGGCTCAAGACCCCACCTTGACCATCCCCAGTATGGGAAAGCCAAGGTGGCCATGGTGTGCGCAACGGTGGTGAGCGGGGCGGGCGATGGCGATGCTCACCGTGGTAGTGGGGAAGAAGGCTAGCGGTGCAGGGTAAGGCGGCGTAGTGGTGAGTCAAGGCTGTGAAGGGTGAGCCGCAACGTCAATGTGGTCGATCGGGGCGGCGTCCTCTGCTCCGGCGAGGGTTCGGTGGTCGGCTCCTTCCTCCACTTCCCTTCTTCTCCCTCTCCTCTGCTCCTTCCTCCTTCTTCTTGGCGTTGGTGTGTGTTGGAAGAGCCACTAGTGGCGGCGGGGCTTGGGAGGAAGGGCTAGGGCTCCGATTTAGGTTCTTATAGGCCAAGCGCGACCATGGCGATTGGTGAACGGCGATGGGCGATGCGAGGACACATGTAGGGTGATCAAAAGGCTCAGGGTTGGGCTACGAGGCCTGGCGGGGCGATTGCTCTAGTTGGTGTCTCCAATCCAAAAGTTGGTAGTCAAAAAGGTGGAGATAATGGTGGAGGCCAAGTGCTGCCATGGCAAACGGTGGCGGCACCATGGCGAGCGAGTGGCAGAGGCCATTGCGGGGCTTCAGATCGTCAACATGGCAGCCATTCGGTTCAGCGCGATAGGTGGTGTGCATGCGGATGGCAGAGATGGCGTGGGCGACTTGGATGCTGCCCTGGTGTGGTTGTTCTGCTCGTCGGAGAGAAAAGTAGAGGAAGAAAGTGCAGGAAAGGGGATGACATGCAGGCCCGGTATGGCAGCGTCTTTGGAAAGATGACGCAGTCGCTCCACGACAGCGCGAGCGCGGGCGTGGGCCTCCCTTTGCTAGGTCGGCTGGCTAGCTAGGCCGCATGTGCGAGCGGGCGAGGGTGTGCGCGAGCGGCTGTGGCACTGGGCTGCTGCACAAGCGCGAAGTAGCCAGGCCCGAGCTAGGCTAGCTTGGCTGCATGGGCCGCCTGGCCAAAATGGCTTTTCCCATTTCCTTCCTATATCTAAAAGCTTTTCTCTTTCTTCCTTCTTATTGCCAACTAAACCAAGGCATCTATGTGCATACACATGTGTTGCCAACATATGTATGCCCTAGTGGGGCCCACTAGAGGTCACCTAGGGTTTCAAGCTCCAAGCCAAGGGTTGGCAACACACACACGATTCAATTAATATTAAAAGTGTTTGATTGATTTTATTGTCATCACATGAAATCAAGAAGAGCCAAATCACAAGTTATTAGTGATGCAAATGCTCAAACACGCTAGCATAGGTTCTACTTGTGCAACTACAAGATGGATTCCTAGTATGTACACTCACCATGCAATGGTTTATTTAAGAAAAAAATTTAAGTTGTGATTTTTGGGTGTTTGAATTTCAAGGATGTTACACTTGTGTGATTGAATTTTTTCTAGTGATTGGATTGACTTTATATTGTGATTGGTTCGTCCCTCTACTCGGCGGTACAATCACCTTGCTCACTCCTTTACATTCGTCCAAACTAGTTGCCAAGCTCTTTAGTGTAGCTAGTCTTTGAGAGCTTGTTAGTTTGGTTAGTGTGGCTCTTTAGTTAGTCTTTGAGAGCACACTAGCTTAGTGAGTAGTGACCTCGCTTTTGTGTGTGCCTAGTGATCATAGCAACTAGAATTGTTAGAATTAGTGGCTTGCAACCCTTGTAGAGCTAGAGAAAAATTGTATTACGCCGTTTGTTGTACTAATCAATTACTCTAGTGCTTTGTAGAGTTTTTTAAATAGGCTTTCACCCCCTCTAGCCATATTATGACCTTTCAAGTGGTATCAGAGCTGTGGTCACCATTTGATTAAAGGCTTAACAACCTTGTTGTTAAAAGATGGCTCAAATTGTGTTCAACCATGTGGGGGCAACCACTGTTCTTTGACGGTACATGCTATAACTATTGGAAGAGAAAGATAAAGATGTATCTTGATTCAATCAATGACCAAGTGTGGGATGTGACCGAGATTGATTTTGTTACTCTTGATCTGGACAATCTCACCAACAGTGATAAGGCCAACAAGCAATGCAATACAATGGCTCTCAACACCATCTACAATGCCATTGATTCTAAGGTGTTTGAGCAAATCAAGGATTGTGAAAGAGCTAGTGAGCTGTGGAAGAGATTGGAAGAAACATATGAGGGCACACCAGGGGTGAAGAGTGCTAAGCTATACATCCTTAAGGACAAGTTGACAAGCTTCAAGATGAAGGATGATGAGATTATTCTGGAGATGTTCCATAGGCTCTAGTGAATGTGAATGACTTGAAGGCACTAGGAGAGAAGATCAATAATGATGATGTCTCTAATCGGTTCTTAATGTGCTTACCTTCAAGATTTGAGACATTGAGATTGATCATCATTAGAGGAGGATTGAAGCAACTAACCCCTAACCCAAGTACTAGGTGATGTCATGACACAAGAGACATACCGTGTGGAAAGGGAAGGAGTTGGCCATGATGAGAAGAAGGATGAAGACAAGAACAAGAGTGTAGCATTCAAGGTTGGCTCATCATCCAAAAATAAGGGAAAGTCCAAAAAAGAAGAATAAAGTGAGGATGAAGATGTTAGTGACATTGATGATGAGGTCATGGCTCTCTTTGTGCGCAAGATGGGTAAATTCATGAAGAAGAAGGGCTACGGTGCAAGAATGAGAAGAGATCACAACAAGGAGTATGTGAGGAGATGCTACAAGTGCAAGAGCAAGGATCACGTTGTAGTGGATTGTCCCTATAATAGTGACAATGATGAGGATGACAAGAAGAAAGAAAAGAAGGAGAGGAAGGAGAAGAAGGAAAAAGAAAGAGAAGATGACCTTTCAAAAGAAGAAGAAGGGTGGAGGCCATGTGGTCATTTGGGATAGTAATGGCTCATCTGATGATGGTGATTCTAGTGATGGTGACAAGAAGTCTCTCAAGAAAGCACTAGCAAGCACCACCATCAACAACATGCCTTCCATCTTCGACACTCCATCGACATGCCTCATGGCAAATCCTATCAAGGTAAAATATGATATGAGTGATGATAATGAATGTGAAAGTGATGATTATAGGAGTGATGAGGAGGAGGAGGAGGAGTACTCAAAGGAGTCTTGGACATGTGTGAGCAAGTACACACTCAGGGGCAGAGTGAATCATTACTGTACTTGGGCCTACTGGGCCGCGTACGCAACTCCACGTGACTTGACTTTTACCATTCAGGCCTTGTTTAGTTCTTCCCAAAAAACTTTACACTCTATCACATCGAATGTTTGGACACATGTATGGAGTAGTAAATGTAGACTAAAAATAACTAATTGCACAGATTGTGTGTATTTTGCGAGATGATTTTTTTATGCCTAATTAGTCCATGATTAGACAAGGTCATGCTATAGTAAACATGTGCTAATGATGGATTAATTAGTCTTAATAAATTTGTCTCACAGTTTACAGGCGAGTTCTATAATTAGTTTTTTTATTAGTATCTGAACACCCTTTTCAACATCCCATGAAACATCCGATGTGACACCCCAAAACTTTACACCCCTAGAACTAAACAAGGCCTCAGTTCCAACTCACATGACTCCCCATCCGGCCATCCGCCTTGCAAATTCCAATGAAGAGACCACTGATCCGGTGATCCATGTTGAAGCCTCAATTTGATCGGCAATCCTTCCACCAGCACCAAGAATGTGACATGGTTTTTGGATATACTCATATACATATACAAATATATCATTATACCTTCCACTGTACTGCTCTCTACGTCCATAAATAACTATTGTTTTTTATTTCATGCCATAAGTTTGACTAGATTTATACATAGAAAATGTGTGCAACATTCGTATCTCCAAATAAATTTATTATGAAAATAGATTCAATGATCTATCTAATGATATAAATTTTATACCATAAATATTATTGTTTTAATATATATTTAGTCAAAGTTGTTTCTCGAAAAGTGAAAACAACAATATTTAGGGACAGAGGGAGTATTATATCTTATTTTCTATATAGTTGCTCTATCATATAAATTAGTAGTACAAAGTTCACCATAGGTGGATTTTGGTCCTAGATCCGCCATTGTACACACTTGCTTTGAGATGAAGAGAAAGGAGTGCAAAGAATTATGCAAGAAAGTCAAATCTCTTGAGCAATCCTTTAATGAGCTCAATGCCACTCATGAGAGGCTAATGGAAGCCCATGAGAAGCTTGGCAAAGCTCACTCTAAGCTTGAAAAGGATCACTTCTCTCTCCTCAAGCAAGTCAAGAAGGAGGAAGCCAAGAAGGAGCAAGTGATTGTGTCTTATGATATGGGACTAACATGTGATATTCTTGATGAATCTTTTTATAAGCCCATTGTTGTTGCCCTCACTAACCCTTCTTGTAGCATGTTGACGGTAGTTAACAATCATTATGAACCATCAACTTGACTCAAAATAACTGCATAAAAGGAATTACCAACATAGAATAGGGGTTAAACTGACAGAATTCTATGAGTTTTGGTGAATCTGTGTTTCGTAGGGATTAAACAGAAAAAGAGCCCAAGATGGTCCACATGTCGGACTAAAAATCATATTCCACTGCGACCCCAAGTTGAGAAGACTCTAGAAGACACGAGAAGGCGGGGCACTGAAGGTGGGGCCCACCTGGTAGGGGGCTAGGTCGGCTGACCCCACCCCAAGTTGGTCAACCTGTGGGTCCCACGCGTCAGCCTCCGCTTCTACGTCGGTTCCTCCACCGCCTTAGGGTTTGCATCTTCGCCGTTAATTAAGGTTGGTTTGATCCGAGGGCTCCAGTGCATCCCACCGGCCTATATAAGCAGCCCTGTACCCCTTGGGTTAGAGCATCCTCAATCCTAGGTAGAAACCCTAAGCCTCCTCTACAATCAAGAAACCCTAGATAGGATCAAGAGCTAAGCATTCAAGAGGATATTAGTCTTGTAGTCTTCCAAAGATTAGGACAAGTCTTATTTAGAGATAGAGAGATAGAGTGTTGGAGAACAATTTGGAGGAGTTGCTAGCCTATCGGTGCCTCCTCTACATCTTGTACCTGCGGGGCGCTTAGCCTATCGGTGCCTTCTCTGGTATTCAACTTCTAATTTGAGTAAGTAACATTGCTATTATTGTTCTTTCGGTTTACGACTCTTTTGAGTGCTTTGATCTTGGTAGCTCCTTGATTGAAGTAGTATTCATAGTGTAAGTGTGGCGCTTAGACATCGATTACTCGTAGATGCACCCTACTTTCCTAATCGGTGGTAGCTCGTGAGGGTGACTTTACCTCGTTGAATCTTCTATAGTCCACCTCCCATTTATAGGACTAGTAGGACCTGGTTGCTAAAGAAAACATCCTCTGCTGGTGTCTTTTCTTAAGTAATATCCCCATTAGAACAATCATAACATAGCTTGCGAAGGTTAGAACTAGAGACCTTAGTGATCTTCTCTATAGCCCTATACTCTCTGTCCTTGCTTGCTTCTCAGGGGTTTAAGCATAGGCTTAGTTTCTCACATGTTTCTCCCTATGGTAAAATATAAATAATGATACTCTAGAATACTCCTGGGGGAAGTGCTACATCGGTATACTATCTGTGCGCTTGCGGATAACCTTATTATCTTGTGTACATTTAATTCATATCAATATAGCACTTCTACTTCTACTTCTACTTCACCTTTGAGTGATGGTTTCACTTGTGATACCACACTAATGGTGAAAAATAAGACCCTCAAGAAGGAAGTCAATGAGCTCACTCGCGCCTTAGGCAAAGCCTATAGCGGTGAGGACCGCTTGCTTATGTGCTTGGGTAGATAAAGGTGTTCTCTCTACAAAAAGGGATTGGGATATACCCCCAAGAAAGGCAAGGTGGCCTTTGCTCCTCACAAGACAAGTTTTGTAAAGAATAATGGTCGGTTTTGCACTAGTTGCAAGAAAGTGGTCACAAAGAGCATGATTGCAAGAACAAAAAATCACATGCTAAAGTATCCTCAATTAGATTTGATTCTTGCTACATACTTGTTAAGGGTACCAATGGTGTGAAGGCTAAGTTCATTGGTGCACCTCATAAGAGCTCAAAGAAGAAAGCTATTTGGGTGCCCAAGATCTTAGTAACTAACCTTCAAGGACCCAGTCAAGTTTGGGTACCTAAAAGAAATTGATCCTCTTTTGTAGGTAAATTATAAAGCCGGAGGAAGGCATTGGGTGCTTGATAGTAGGTGCACACAACACATGACCGGTGATTCAAGAATGTTCAATTTAATCAACACAAATGAGAGCAATGGGGTTGATAGTATCACTTTTGGTGACAATGGCAAAGGCTCAAAGGGCTTGGTAAGATTACAATATCCAATGACTTGAGCATTTCCAATGTTCTATTAGTAGAGAGCTTCAACTTTAACCTTTTGTCGGTAGCTCAATTGTGTGATATTGGTTTCAAGTGCATATTTGGTGTGGATGATGTAGAGGTCATAAGTGTAGATGGCTCTAACTTGATATTCATAGGATTTAGATATGAGAATCTATACTAGGTTGATTTTAATGCTAGAGAAACTCAATCGATAACATGTTTGCTTACTAAGTCTAGCAAGGGTTGGTTATGGCATAGAAGGCTTGGTCATGTTAGAATGAAATAATTGAACAAGTTAATTAAGCATGTTCTAGTTAGAGGCTTGAAAGATGTCACATTTGAGAAGGATAAGCTATGTAGTGCATATCAAGTCAGAAAACAAGTTGGTAACACACATCCCAAGAAGAGCATGATGAGTACATCTAAGGCTTTGAATTGTTGCACATGGACTTGTTTGGACCAACCACTTACACTAGCATTGGTGAAAACAAATATGGATTTATGATTGTGGATGATTTCACTAGATATACATGGGTGTTCTTTCTTGTTGACAAAAGTGATGTGTTTGCAACCTTCGAGACATTCATCAAGAGAATTCACAATGAGTTTGAAACAACCATAAAGAAAGTGAGAAGTGACAATGAAAGTGGATTCAAGAATCTAAGAGTTGATGATTTGTGTGATGAGTTTGGAATTAGGCATAAATTCTTGGCCAAGTACACTCCACAATCAAATGGCCTAGTTGAGAGGAAGAATTGAACTTTGATTGACATGGTAAGATCAATGTTGAGTGAGTATAATGTGAATCATTCATTTTGGGCCAAAGCAATCAACACAGCTTGCTGCTATGGCAACGGACTCTATTGTCATCCCATGATGGAGAAGACACCTTATGAGCTCTTGAATGGAAGAAAGCCCAATATTGCATACTTTTGAGTTTTTGGTTACAAATGCTACATATTAAAGAAAGGCACTAGGTTGAGCAAGTTTGAGCAGAAATATGATGAAGGTTTCTTACTTGGATACTCTACTACTAGCAAGGCATATAGAGTTTAGAATTTGGCTAGTGGTACTCTTGAGGAGGTTTATGATGTGAAATTTGATGAAACAAATGGTTCCCAAGAGGAAGATGAAAATCTAGATGATGTGAGAGGCACTCAATTGGCCAATGCAATAAAGAGGATGGATGTTAGTGATATAATCCCTAGAGAAGTGATTAAAGTTAAAGATGACAAATATCAAGTGCTCTCTAACTCAAATGTGTGTTGGCACTTCTTAGCATAGCTACTAGGTTTGTATCCCCAGCAATGGCATCAAGTTGGCACTTCTTAGCATAGTAACTAGGTTTGTATCTCTAGCAACTGCACCAGAAGTACTTGTTGGTATTCCTTAGCGTCATCACTAATAATTAGCAATGCCACTAAGTCATAGCCTTGATAGTTCCTTAACAATTTTAGATATTTATCAACAAGTGCACGGAGCTATCATTGTAGCATTTCACCCGAAAGTATTAAGGGTATCGTTATTTATATTTTCTCAAAGGAAGGCATTTGATTAAGAGTCTAGTATGGATATGAACTTAAATAATAATGCTTGCAAGTACACCAATGTTTATAGCAGAGGTAAGAATGGTATTCGCAAGATAGTGGACACACACTTGGCATTCCTCAAAGGATGAAATAAAGAGAAGGAATAAAAGAATAATCATAAGTCGAGCAGGCATTGGTCTAGTATAGTCATATAAAGATTAGTTAATAATCATACAAGTTACATAATTAGTTTTAGGGTTAAGTGTGAAGCGGGTCAGGAGGCCACCGAGTACTGGTCTGCCAGCAACTTCATGTGACAATTTAGACTCCTACATCCTAGTCGAACGTGGGGGATTACAAAGGACGGACAGACCTATCACCACCTACCACCTACCCCTCAACCGTGGACAGGGACAATGCATTCACATGTCTCTCCATACCCAAGCACCACGCTTGCATATACAAAAACTATTCAAATCTCCCGGGTCCCTGACCCTACAGATCGACAGGTAAAGGACTTGGGCACACCTGACGGCATGATGAACCGCCACCTCAACTTAGCTCTAATTTTGTTTATATAAGTTATATAAGTGTTTAAGCAATAATTTAAGTGTGCTACTCTCATGACATACAAACTATAAACTAGTTCATATATCAAGATTATAACACAATAACTATACTCTAGTTCATAAGTATGACTATAATTGTAAGATGAAAGCATGACTTTAGAAGAACTCATATTTCTATTCATACCCAAAGTCCTCTTCGTCCAAGGAGCCAAGCTCTCAAAGGTAGCTTTGCCTTGCTCTAAAGCTACTAAAAAGTAAAACTACAACTACTAGAAGGGAGTGAGGTAGTGGTGTGTGAGGTGATGCTCAAGTTGAGTGTGTGTTGTAGAGGAGGTACCCCCCTATTTATACAAGGCTCAAGGTGGTGCTGGAGGATATTCCTGGCGCAAGGACCGGCTCCGACCGCCTCAGCATGGAGGCATGCCATCGCCTGTCGAAGGAGAGGCAGAGGAGCTCCAACAGGGGGTCAAGCGCCCCTAGGGGTCGGCCACCCCTTGACCGTGCTGCCTTGCCACCGCCTTCGTGTGGCAGGCTCTGGGCAAGGCCTAGATCACTCCTTGTGGTCCTTTGCCCTGGTTGAGTCGAGTTGATGGGCGTCTTTGTCATTTCTTTGCGCAAATTAGCGTCAGAAAGCGCCTTTTGATGAAATCTTCCATGTATTTGTGTTTGTGACCTGCAAAATAAAATTCTCTAAATACATGTGAAACTTGTTTAGTAGTAAATGCATATGTATTTTAAGATTGCCAATATGTTCTTTTTTTGTACCTTAGTTCGGTCGGGTTTGATCATTAATGACCGCCAACAAGATCCCCCAAGCTTAACTGTTGCTCGTCCCGAGCAAATAGCTAAGTTATTGGTTGTTGATTAGGAGTTGCTACTATACCGAATATAATTCACAAGTGCCATGTCTATAGCAAAGTATTCTTCCTCAATTTAAATAAGTTTGGCATTCTATCCACCCTTTTAACTTAATCCTTGTGGGGCTTATTGTTTTGCCAAGTCTTAGGTGGTTGCAAGATAGAATGGTTTTAATAGAATTACCAATCATTCATTCTTTGATCAACCTTCTATTCAGAGGTTTTATGAGTTTTGCAAAATAAAATGTAAGTTCCTCAAATGATTCACTCGATCGCTCAATGTGTATGATCCTCACCATGGTATTGTTTTGCCTTCTTTTCATCCTATCTCTAAAGACTTTGAGTGGAGTTTTAGGTAGGTATGAATTAGAGGCATACTTACATCACATGTATTGCTAAGTCAAAAACCGGATCCATAGAGATTAAAGTCATACACTTTGATCAAAAAGTGCAAGTGTGTGGAATACTTTCCTAATCCTAATATTTTTTGTACTCCTTTGATCATGACTTTCTCTCTTTTGATAATTGCCTTGAAAGTATGGGCTATCTTTTTTTTCAACACTTAATATTCATGTGTTCCATTTTTTCTTTTCTTTTGCTATTTTGGGAGCTTCATGTGTCTCTCTTTTTTGGCATAGCCCTATACTTCTTTTTGGCATAAGAAAACTTTGGAGAGAAAGACTTATGGCAAATGAATGGAGTTTTTATTTTAGTGGACGAAAAAAGCATGTTTTGCGTAATTCTCAGTGTAAGAGTTAGCATTTTATTTGTAGGTGTACGTGAATCTTGATTATGCGTGTATGACTAGAATCTCTACAAGGATCACAACAATTTGACAAAACTCAATATGAATATAAGTAGCACATGACTAAAGTTTCAGAATTTAAACATGTCATATGGCCGTGGTAAAAATTCATAATCATTGAGAAACTTTTGATTTTAATATTTTCAAAAATAAAAACTCTGAATTAAAATAAAGTCATAGTATATTCTATTTACCATATCATAACTTGCAATAACTTAGAAAAGGATCGTGCTTTTGCAACCCACAAGTTTCAAGTTTTAGGATAAGACATTTTAGCCAACAGATTTAAATATTAGGGAATACCAAGGGTCCAAGGTACAACCTAGGCACAGATGAATTATAGACAGAGCAACTATTCATCTTTTCAACAAAGGAGACACTAAACATTCTTAAATCATATATGAGAGTAGAATAATTATTTTTGTTGTTTTTATCATATTTTATTTTTTAGATTTCTATTTTTCATTTTTTTATATGCTAATAAATAAATAAATGCATAAATTAAATAATGTGAAATTAAAACGCTGAGAATAAAAGATACTACTTACCTCTGCAGGGATCCTCCCCTAGGCTAGCTCATCACCTACGGTCCGAGATTATATCCCATGGACCGTCAATATGCCACCTACGCGTCGTGTTGTTACTTCAGCATTGTGTTCATTTGCGCCATTTATTGCTGCTGCTGAAGCAGCCATTGTGCCGTATCCTGCACGTGAGTGTTAAGCATGTTTTAGATCTCACGAGTGCGGATTTCTAATCCTCCAAGACGGGTGTTGACGTCCTCCCATCCTGAGATAGGCTATCGTGGTTACACAGGTGGAGGTAGCCCCTCAAAGTTGGATGAGTGCATCGCCCATGTGCAATGTCAGCCTCTGCCCATCCCGATCCTCTAGCCTCGTGTGTCTGCGGAGTATGCTCCCAACCGGGGTGGTACATGGGTGTGAACCCCGGTACCTGTCCAGTTGGGAATGACTCTAGGTGGAACGCTTGGGGCATAACTGGAAAAGGCTACGACTGTGGCTGCGCCTGCTGTGAGCTGCTTGCTTCGTTTCTGGCTCTGCTCCTTGTCATCCTGCTAGACATAGAATTTCTGCAAGCTTCCTCTTGTGGAACAAGAGGGAAGGTTAGCATAGGAGAATTATACAAACGAAGACCCAGGTCAAGTAATGGGATCTCGTTTGTACGCCCCTGAAAGAAAAATATAAGTTGTCCAGCTGTATTATGTTTTAGGTGATGTCCTTGTAACAAGTAATACTCATCGATAATAAGGCGTGGGGTCAAAATATATTCTACATCTCGATCTTCCATCGCACCAACACCAGTGGCAATACGAGTAACAAGAGATGTACATGATATGAAGTGAAAAATGTCTTTAACAATTCTAACCAGTGTTTGAACATTTCTTTGACCGGAGCAATTTTAATCTTTTTAATCATGGCATTGAGTATTTTCATTTCGTCATTATGAACAACTTGAATAGCTTGCATAGAAAACAAAGTCATGGCAATCCAACGATGCATGAGCCTATGAGTGGGATGTTGGATGTCCATGTTATGGGGTTAAAATTTTCCAACTACAACTTGACCCAAAATTTCATTCCAAAATTATGGTGATTAAAACCTCTAAGAGCATGATCTATGTCAATTAAGCATCTTCGTTGGAAACCTATGTGTTGAGCAAGACCTTTCCAAGTGCAAAAATGTTCTTCAAACAAGCGGAAAGTAATTCCATTGTCAACTTCTTTTAGTGAGCATAAAAATTGAATGGTTAAGAGACAAAAACCTTGTTCCCAAAGGGGATCAACTTCCTCCCAACCAATGGCTTTCCAAATGGAGGTGAATTCGACGTCCATACCTATGGCTTGGAGAAGCGTGGGGTTGTACAACGGCGTGTGGTTGAACTCGTGGTTCTTGATGAGGTTGTAGGTTTCCATCTCCTGGCCTCTTTCCAAGTCGAGGTGGGATGCGTCGTTGTCCTCCATCGATTGTCCTTGCTCTTGCACTTGTTCTTCCTCTTGCTCTTTTGTCGGCACAGTTTCTTCATCCTCATGCATCGGGCTTTCTTCGTGCTTGGTGTAGCGTGAGCTTGAGCTTCCACGGGAGCGCTTCGAGCTTGATCCCGCGATCTTCTTGATGGCACCAGCGATGGCCTTTTTGAACCTACCCATGGCGGAAAACAACACAACAACAAGTGAAAACTTGTCCATGGGTTAGGGTTAGCATAAAATATAAAATGAGAACCCGAAGACTAGCTTGAGCTTAGAATTTTTGTAGAGTTTTCTTGCACTAGAACTTGTTGGAAAATGCTTGAAAGAAACTTGGGAGCAAGTGAGTGAGTGGGAAAGTGAAAATGAGAGAGTGTGAGAGGGGTGAGGGGCTCTCCCGGCCACCTCTGGCATTTATAGGCACGAAACTGGCAGGAGATGGGGGAGAAATGGTCACCTACACTCTGTCCAAAGGATGGCGGCAACGGTCACCTACAGGGGGCGGCCGACCCATGGGGTCGGCCGACCCATGGGGTCGGCCGACCCTGTGGTGGGCACGCTCAGCCTACCCTTTGGCATGGAGTGGCCAATGGCCATTTCAAACTCATAGCCGTTGGGATTTCGTCCAGATTCCTAACGGCTTGCTCGTTTTTTATTTTCCAACAAATTTTTATCAAATTTTTAATTTTTATAATTATTGTAAAAATGATAACTAGTAATAATAAACTATTCTTATTCAGAAAATGATTTTTATAGAATTTTTTGAAGATTTTTATTTTGACATAAAAATTCAAATTTTTAAATCTTAGAAATATTTATTTTGAATATTTTTAGTTTTAAAGATAACTACCAATTTACCTTCGGCAAGGGTTCGACATATTTGGTTCATCAGATAAGACCTCTCCTCCTTCATTGATCTACAACTTCATTAACATTTTCGAGGGAGTTCTCGGGTTGCCCCGAGGTTTTCCCCGAATGATCGACAGGGATAGCGGCAGCTATTTATGAAATTTAAGTTTCTATCATTTTGTTAAAATTTAATTGATTTTTCACTGTGGATGATAAACTTTCTATTAAGGAGTTGATGGTCTCTAACATTTTATCATTATACATCAACTTCTTAGTGATATTTTCACTAATTTTAACTTGGCCTAATACCAAATTATTTAACGAAGCTTGATTCGAATTGTAATTGGAATTGTAGTTTGAATTACCTCGTGGGCAGGACTAGTTGTTCCACCCGTTATTACCTGGTTGGCGAAACCCATTGTTGATGAAGGCGGCTTCTTCATGGGTTTTGGGGCAATCATTCCCCGAATGGCCAACATTTCCACAGACCTCACACGTCATGTGTGAGTCCATGGCCTGGACGGTGCCCATCATTGCTTCTTTGTCTTGGCCCATTCCTTCAGTCTTTTCATCAATAAAGCTGTTTTTGCGAAAAGCATATCTGTCTCCTTCACGGTATGCATTCCTTTTTATGTTTTCCTTTCCTCCCCTCAGCTTTGATTCGACACCATTTTATTGATGAGAGCCATGGCTCCATCAATGGTGAGGAAAAGGAAGTCGCCTCCTGCAGCAGCGTCAAGGTGGCCCCTAGACATGGGTATTAATCCATCATAAAAATTTTGGACCACTAACCAGTTTTTAATCCCGTGGTGCGGGAATGCTTGAATGTAGTCCTACAGCCTCTCCCACGCCTTGGGAATGGTTTTCATGGAGCTTTGCTAGAAGTTAGAAAGTCATCCCCTTAGGGCATTGGTTTTGCCCATAGAGAAGAACTTGGTGAGGAACGTTGTGGAACATTTGTCCTACATCTTGACAGCTTTCTTGTCCTTGTACAACCACTACTTCGCCTTCCCCAAGAGGGAGAAGGGAAACAAGCAGAGACTGATGCACTCAGGTGCGATGTCCTTGATGACAATAGTGTCGCATAGCTCGAGGAAGTGTTGGAGATGCGCGTTTGAGTCCTCACTAGGCAAACCATGGAATTGGTTTGCCTGCACCATCGTGATGAGGCCGGTATGGAGCTCAAAATTCCCATCCCCAATGTTAACAGCGGGCCCAACAAGCGTGTTGGCAACAGCAAGGGTGCAATAGTCGCGGAGGGTCTTGGCCATGATTGGACTAGTGGATGGTGCGGGGTGACTAGTTCGACTGTTGGAAGAGTCACAGAAGAAGAAGCGGCACGAGACCATTTCTTCCTTAGGAGTACCTCCAAATTTTGAGTGTAGTTGTTTGGCAGGTCCAAACCGGTCATACACTATCTTGTTTTCATCCACAACAGGAGAAAACAAGCAAAGTTAGCCAACATAAACAATGGCTACCTTACATGCATATTATCATGAACATGTCCTACTAGATTCTTTAATCAATTATGCCTTCCCCGGTAACAGTGTCAGAAATGCTTGTTGGCAATTCTTAGTGCAGCTACTAGGTTTGTATCCCCAATAACTGCGTCAAAAGTGCTTGTTGGTATTTCTTAGTGTCATCACTAATAATTAGCAATGCCACTAAGTAATAGCCTTGATAGTTCCTTAACAATTTTAGATATTTATCCGCAAGCACACAGAGCTATCATTGTAGCATTTCACCTGAAAGTATTCAGGGTATCATTATTTATATCTTTCCAAAGGAAGGCATTTGATTAAGAGTCTAGTATGGATATGAACTTGAATAATAATGCTTGCAAGTACACCAATATTTATAGCAGGGGTAAGAATGGTATTCACAAGTTGGTGGACACACACTGGGCATTCCTCAAAGGATGAAATAAAGAGAAAGAGTAAAAGAATAATCCTAAGTCGAGCAGGCATTGGTCTAGTATAGCATACAAAAATTAGTTAATAATCATACAAGTTACATAATTAGTTTTAGGGCTAAGTGTGAAGGAGGTTGGAAGGCCACTGAGTACTGGTCTGCCAGCAATCTCATATGATAATTTAGACTCCTACACCCTAGTCGAACGTGGGGGACTACAAGGAACGGACATGGCTATCACCACCTGCCACCTACCCTCAACCGTGGAAAGCGACAATGCATTCACCTATCTTTCCATACCCAAGCACCACGCTTGCATATACATAAACTACCCAAATCCCTCGGGTCCCTGACCCTACGGATCGACAGGTAAAGGACTTGGGCACACTAGACGACATGATGAACCGCCACCTCAACTTAGCTCTAATTCTGATTATATAAGTTATATGAGTGTTTAAGCATAAAGTTAAGTGTGCTACTCTCAAGAAAAACTATAGACTAGTTCATATATCAAGATTATAACACAATAACTATAATCTAGTTCATAAGTATGACTATAATTATAAGATGAGAGCATGACTTTGGAAGAACTCATATTTCTATTCATACCCAAAGGTCTCTTCTTCTAAGGAGCCAAGCTCTCTAAGGTAGCTTTGCCTTGCTCTAAAGCTACTAAAAAGTAAAACTACAACTACTAGAAGAGAGTGAGGTAGTGGTGTGTGAGGTGATGCTCAAGTTGAGTGTGTGTTATAGAGGGGGTACCCCGTCTATTTATGCAAGGCTCAAGGCGGTGTTGGAGGCTATTCCTAGTGCGAGGACAGGCTCCCACGACCTTAGCATGGAGGCATGCTTGGCCTATCAAATGAGAGGCAGAGGAGCGCCGGCTGGGGGTCAGGCACCCCTAGGCATCGAAAAGCGCCTTTCCATGAAATCTTCGATGAATTTGTATTTGTGACCTACAAAATAATATTCTCCAAATACATGTTGAACTTGGTTAGTAGTAAATGCATATATGTTTTAAGATTGCCAATTTCTTCTCTTTTTGTACCTTAGTTGGCGGTCGAGTTTGATCATTAATGACCGCCAACAATGTGCAAACTAGTGGTTCTCATGATCAAGGTCAAGCTAGTGCAAGTGATGACAAGGTGCAAAATCAACAAGTGGCTAGTTCATCATCTCAATCAAATGATCAATCAAGTGCAAGCAGTCAAATTCAAGTGCTCCAACCAACCAATATTGCAAGGGACCATCCATTGGATTCTATAATTGGTGATATTTCAAAAGGTGTGCAAACAAGATCAAGATTAGTATTATTTTGTGAACACTTCTTATTTATGTCATCCATTGAACCTAAGAAGATAGATGAAGTTTTGTTGGATGTTGATTGGGTAAATGCTATGCATAAAGAGCTAAACAACTTCATAAGAAACAAAGTATGGGAGTTAGTTGAGAGGCCTAAGGATCATAATATGATTGGAACAAAGTGGGTCTTTCTGAACAAGCAAGATCAAGATGGGATAGTTGTGAGGAATAAAGCAAGATTAGTAGCTCAAGGTTACACTCGAAGGTCTTGACTTTGGAGAAACACATGCCCCGATTGCTAGATTGGAAGCAATTAGAATCTTGTTAACCTATGCTTGTGCCTATAACATCAAGTTGTACCAAATGGATGTGAAGAGTAAATTTCCCAATGGGTACATCAATGAGCTTGTGTATATTGAGCAACCTTCCGGTTTTGAAGATGAGAAGAAACCCAACCATGTCTATAAGTTGAGAAAAGTTTTTTTATGATTTAAAGCAAACACCAAGAGCATGGTATGAGAGATTGAGGGACTTCCTACTCTCTAAGGGGTTCACTATGGGCAAGGTTGACACCACTTTCTTCACCAAGAAGATTGGCAAGGACTTGTTTGTGTTGCAAATCTTTTTTGATGACATTATCTTTGGATCAGCCAATCAAGATTTTTGTGAGGAGTTTGGAAAGATGATGGCAAGTGAGTTTGAGATGTCCATGATTGGAGAGCTTAGTTACTTCTTTGGTCTTCAAATAAAGCAAATGAAGAATGGCACATTTGTGAGTCAAGGCAAGTATATCAAAGACATACTCAAGAAGTTTGGAATGGATGATGCTAAAGCTATTAATACACCAATAGGGACAAATGGAAACTTGGATAGTGATGCTAGTGGCAACATGGTGGATAAAAAAATGTATCGGTCAAGAATTAGAAGCCTACTCTATGTGACAGCATCAAGACCGGACATGATGTTTAGTGTATGCATGCGTGCTAGATTTCAAGCCTCACCAAGATAGAGTCATTTGAAGGCAACCAAGAGAATATTGAGGTACTTGAAGCATACACAAAATGTTGAAATGTGGTATCCTAAAAGAGCTAGATTTGAGTTGATTGGATATTCGGACTCCAATTATGCGGGATACAAAGTTGAGAGAAAGAGCACATCGAGCACATATCAACTATTGGGAAGATCACTTATGTCTTGGTCATCAAAGAAGCAAAATAGTGTAGCACTTTTAACCGCCGAAGCGGAGTACATTTTGGCCAGTAGTTGTTGTGCTCAATTACTTTGGATGAAGGCTACTTTGAATGATTTTGGAATCAAGTTCAAACAAGTGCCATTGCTATGTGATAATAAGAGTGTCATGAAGCTCACCAACAACCCAATTCAACATTGAAGAATAAAGCACATAGATGTCTGCCATCACTTCATAAGAGATCATCAACAAAAAGGGGACATTTGCATTGAGAGTGTGGGCACCGATGACTAACTTGCCGATATCTTCACCAAGCCACTTGATGAGAAGAGGTTTTCCAAGCTAAGAAATGAATTGAACATACTTGATTTCTCAAATATGTGTTGATGCACCCCCATTATATAACATGCCTCTCCTTCGAGCAAAGCAAGGTAAAGTTGATTGACATGTCATTCATCCATTGCTAAGGACTTATTTAGTGCATTTAGTCATTTCTATCATGTCCTAGGATCATTCATGAAAATTAAATGAATTTGATGCTTGTATGGTACCACTATTGCCTCTAAGTTTGAAATGATCTAGTGGTAGCATATGACATGTTTGTTAGCTTATGAACCTAATGTTTGATCTAGAAAATAAGCTATAAGTGTTTAACTCAACATGGTCAAGATAACCCTTGCAATAAGGTGTGAAGAAGCTTGCCCTTGGATCAAACTGAGTTAAATATCTTTTACAAGTGATCTAGATTGAACCAAATTGGAAAAATAATCCTCACTTAACATGGTTTCACCCCAACCTATCTAAAATTTAAGCTCACCTTTTGTGCTAATTGTTGACAAAGGGGAAAGAAATTCACAAAGATAGTAAGAGATAGGGGGAGCAAACAAATGAAATGACATTGTAAGAAGATCAATTAAAATTTAAAGCACACAAATAGGGGGAGCAAGCTCATAAACTTGTATATTGCATTTGTATGTGCATTACATATGTTTGCTTGCATGGCACAAGTTTTAAATTCCCTATCCATGCTTGTGTGGTGTATGCTAGATTGTAGAAAATGATTGATGAAATGAAAACTAGCATGCATAGGATAGCTAGATATTCCTTGAACTTTTACAAGTGGTACTAGAGCCTTGCTTATAATGTTGATCTCATGAGGTATCAAGTTCTTTGTGTTTCTCAAGTGATATATAGCAAATCATGGAGCTAAGGATGGTATTCAAATGGCAACTCTGATTGGTATCACACTTCAAAGGTCTATTCTTTAAACCTTAGCATCATTTGGTAGCTATTACTCTCCCAAACTTCCAATCCATGCATATGTGCAAGCTTTCAAATCCAAACTCTTAGCACATATGTAGAGGGAGCTAATACTACCAATTCGAGTTTATGAAACTTGTCCATAACCTTTACACATGGTAATATGCTTGGGCAAGCAAAATGAATCCAAAAAGATTTCATTTGAATATCTTTGTAAATAGGTTGTCATCAATTACTAAAAAGGGGGAGATTAAAAGTCCTAGTTTGGTTTTGGATAATTGATAAAATCTATGGACTAATCCTAGTGCTAAGTGTGTAGACAAGAGAGGATAGTCCATTCCAAGTGGTGGAGCAAGAGGATGATCATGGTGGATGATGACCAAAAGATGATCAAGTGCTCAACTTGGAAAAGAAGAAGAAGAAAAATAAAACCCGATGGAGATCAAGTCAAAGGTATTGCTTAGGGTTTTGGTTTTGGTGATCAAGACACTATAGAGAGTGTGATCACGTTTAGGATCGATAGCCATACTATAAAGAGGGGAAATCTTTGGCTAAGTGGTTATTGAGTGCCACTAAGGTGACATGTTTCTTGCATATGCATTTAGGAACCTAGTGTGCTAACTTTGACCCATGTAAAATGCTTTGAAAAATGCTAACATACGAGCACATGAGTTGTATACACTGTGGTTGGCAAATTGGAAGCAAGGGTGAAGTGGTTGTGGACTTAGAAAAAAAAAGGAGGAGAAAGTCCTTGACTGGACGCAGCTGTCGGGGTGGACCTGCGCGTCTGGTCAATCATAGCTGGTGGCGCTGCATTGGCCGAGAGCAAGGAAGAGTGACTGAACACAGCGACCTGACGTTGGTCATGTGTCCGGTCATCACGCGCAGAGAAGGAGCGGGATGGCTTCGCAACCAGACGCTGGAGAGAAGTTGTGACCGGACGCATAGAGGCGCAGTGTGGACTAGACACAGGGGCACATCAAGTAGATGTTGACCAAACGCGTCCGGTCAGAGAATTTCGTCTCTGGATACTTACTGGACTCGACCGGACTCTGTGTAGCCCTGAGTCCGGTCACTTTGAGCAGTGCGTTCGATCTCACTTTAACCACGTGAGTGAAATGTTTTGACCGTTGGAGATAAACAGAGCAAGTTTGAAGGGGGTGACACGTGGACGGTTGTGGTTGACCGGGCGCTGAGGGCGTGCGTCCGGTCATGCTTGACTGGCGCGTCCGGTCGGCTCGAGCAGCAGACAGTGAGGGGGCCAACGACTCTTTCGTGGTTGGCACCCTATTTAAGTGTCTTGGCCGGCCCTTGGATCACTCTCTCTTGGCACTTAATATACTTGACATCCTTGTAAACCTAAGCAAACACCTTCCACTCATCTCCATCATTGATTCATCATCATAGTGAGATTAGGAGTAATTTTAAGTGTATTTATTTGAGTGATTGCATCTAGTGACACTTGAGGATCGTTGTGGATGTGAATTTCTTATTTCTTTTTGTGGTTGCCGCCACCTAGACGGCTTGGAGTAGCCAAGGAGCTTCGGCACGTGTTGGTGATTGTTCGTGGCCGGCTCCGGTGATTGTGAGGGGTTTTGTACCTTCTCCGGCGGAGAGCTAAAATGTAAGTCTAGTGAATTGCTCGTGTCATTGAGTTGCCTCACTTGTGGGTAGGTTCTTGCGGTGTCCATTTATTGGACGAGGTTTGTGCAACACCTTTTAGCCGCTGAACAACCAAGTGTTGGTCGACACAACGGGGACTAGCGTGCCAGCAAGTACGTAAACCTCGAGAGAAAAAAAAAACTTTTATCTCTTGTGTGATTGGATTTCTCCTAGTGATTGGATTGACTTCATATTGTGATTGGTTCGTCCCTCTACTCGGCGGTATAATCACCTTACTCACTCCTTTACATTCGTGCAAACTAGTTGCCAAGCTCTTTAGTGTAGCTAGTCTTTGAGAGCTTGTTAGTTTGGTTAGTGTGGCTCTTTAGTTAGTGTTTGAGAGCACACTAGTTTAGTAAGTAGTGACCTAGCTTTTGCATGTGCCTAGTGATCATAACAACTAGAATTGTTGAAATATGTAGCTTGCAACCCTTGTAGAGCTAGAGCAAAATTGCATTACACCGTTTGTTGTACTAATTAATTGCTCTAGTGCTTTGTAGAGTTTTTTAAATAGGCTATTCACCTCCCTCTAGCCATATTAGGACCTTTCAAACTTGTAAATACTTTTCCTCATGAACTTAAAAAAATATAGGCAGGGACCTCCTCTACTGACGGTTCAGAAAAACAAAAAAAACTCGCCGAGAGATGTGCTAGACAATAAAGAGTTCAAAAAGTTTGAGGTAGAGGGTAAAAAAGGAAAGATAGATTTTTTTGTGATTAGATTGATAGGTCTCTCAATCGGTCATGATTTTCTCATATAAATAGATTCAACACGTAATTTATAAGTTTCTCACAATATTAGATCAATTTCCAAAGGAAAAACACGAATTAGAGCTCGGACTACCAAAACCGGCTGAGCCAGTTTCCAAACCGACCTTTGTTTTCTAAAAAGACGGCGGAGTCTGCCAAAACCGGCCCGGACCGGTTTTGAAAACTGACGTAGGCCTTTTTTTAACTCAATGTTTAGTTGTTTATACAATGCTTGCCTAAATCGGCTTGGGCAGGTTTTTCTGAAAATTGCCAATTTGATCTTTTTTTATTTCCACGTGATTTTCTTGTCCATCTTCAAGCTTTCAATTCATATCTTGGTTGTCAACGGAAAGTGTAAACTGTGCATATATATTTTCAGTTCCAAACTTCCAATGTATGCTCCATCTGAACTTTTGAGTTCCGTGGCTATTGGAAGACGCATTATTAGGGCTGACGTATTTATTCAGACTTAGTCAAGTGTATTATTAGTGCTGTCACATTGGTGCTTAATTAATTTGAGACGATTTAAACAGACACGTATTTCTAATATTTATAGAGAAGTGCTCGGCTAGTGTTTGTATAACTCATTTCTTCTTAATATACAAAGAAGAAATTTTACAATTGTTGAAAAGAATATGAGCCATTCACACAACAAGATTAGACGGTGCAAAATAGGAGATACTCATATGAAAGTACTTAGAAGTACCAAATTGGTGGAGATGGTATCAAAATATGTGGGCCAGTACCAAAATAGCTAGACCGGTTCTAGATTTTTTTAAAAAAAATAAAATAAGAGTAATTTAGTAATTTCAGTATAGTCATTAAAGGGCAAAAGTGGGAATTCCCATCCCTTCTCTATCTCGACCTCTAAATCGTGTGGTCACTTTGGTTAAAAAAATCATTGCAGACGGTTCCCATAGAGCAACCATGAGTACCCATTGTGGATTCATGACACAAATCCATGTGTATGCATCTAACGTATAACTGTTGCTTAAATTTAAGGGGAATAATTAAAAAGAAAAACCACATTTCTCGTGTATGTTGATACATGAGCGTGAAGTCGTAAATCCACTATTGGTGCCTATAATTATTCCATACAGGGAATGTCCCCACAGAATCCTCTTGTCTCAATGTGAAATCTCTCTCTCCTTCTCCCCATCGGGAGCACCTGGATCATCACCGCTGCCGTGCTACGGTTGTGCCGCTGCCACCGCGCATCTGCATCTTGGGCTAACTGGTCTTAGCAGCCCTGTTCGCTTGAATTTATCAGCCATACCTTTTCAGTGAAAGAACTGTATTTTTCTCTCACAATAAATCAGCATCAGCATACGCCTACCACCTCACGGATGCGCTCCGCACCACCGCTGCCATCACGTGTGCACGGAGAAGCGTAGCTGGTGCCACCGAAGAGTGCTCACCACTGCAGCGGCACTGCGCGAGATGCATCACCAGGCGGGGGGATGCGGTGGCACAGCACGAGATGCGCAATTGAACTGAGTTTCTTGTACTCTGTAGCTAGTACAAATGGAGTTTAGAGACATGTAGTCATCCTCATGTGAAAACCTGCAACTCTGTATTGCTAAGTGTGTATTCGTTAACTGGTTCATTCATGGGTGCAGCTTCGTCCATTTACGTGCCAGATTTTAGGAGAAATAAAGAGAAAGTATGATGTGGTGGGTCCAAATGCTCGTTTGGTCAAGCACGAGCCAAAGGCCGGCGCTTGCCACCCCGGATTCGAACCCGGCGCCCACAATATTCCTATATATACTGTGCATGGGAATAGGAAGAAAAGCTCCTCGGTTCAAAAAAAAATGGTGTGGTTTTCACATGAACCACACCATACCCCTATATTTTAGTAATATTACTTATGTTACATACAGGCATACAACTTGAGATATCTAGACTGCAACTGCAATGCATGGATGATGTGCTAGTCAAAATGAAAAAAAAAAATAAAATAAAATAACTCCAAAAGAATTCAAGACAATCTGAAATCTAAATGAACCAAAGCTTTCATTATGCATACCAATTACAAGGTAAAGTGGTAAAGTATTTTGAGTATTTTTGCTTCCCTTCAATCAATTGTAGAGACTAGGGACGGCAGCATTGTAATTTGTAACACCTCAAACTGCCTGAACACTGCCCAGAGAAATGTATCCTCTCTACAACAACTACAACTATATATACTCTACAACAACTATAATTATATACAACTGACTGACTAATACAGAAACCCAGAGTGCTCTACTAAGGAGATATAAGCTTAGTCAGCGACCCAAAATAATTTCGCTCCTGGGCATGCATCAGCTGATCTTCTCTGAGCTTAAATAATGGCTACTGCAGCCATTCAACAGCGGAACACTGAGAGGCTCGTAGCCACAGCTACAGCAACAACTGCCGTTTTAGCTCAAGCGAACGGAGCCAAATGACAGTTTCCATGAGCAGCTCTCGCATCAGCGTCAGGTTCTCGTCAGAGATCGTTGTTATGATCCTAGACCTCCAAGTCACGATTACAAGAGTAACTGATACAATTTCGGAAGGATAAGAGGGAATTTAGACTGGTACAACAAGGAATTGGAGGGAGAAGCAAGAATAGCAGGGGTTCCTGGAACTAGACAAGGTAGAAGACGAGTTCCGGTTCTGGTTGGATGCCTTTACTGAATCCTGATGGCTGCGTGGTCTTTTATTCCTCTGCTCGTGTCCCAGCGAACGCATCTCGGAAGCCCATGCCACGGCCCAGCCTGGAAGTCCATCCAGTGGCCCAGTCCAAGACAATCGTCTTCTCGTATATCTTTGCATGGTCACATTTCTGACAGACATAAAATTTTTCAGAACCAAAATGTCATTCATCATATAAGTTGGCAATATGCATCCTACATTCCCCCGAGGTCCGAGCTCTATAGCAGCGGCGGTGGCGCCCCAATCTCCAGAGGCCCGAGCTCAACAACGACGGCAGCGTCGCCCTGATCTTCGAAGGCCCGACCTCTTCAGCAGCCGAGCTCTTCAACAGCGACAGCGACGGCGGCGGTGGCGCCTTGATCTCTGGCAACTCGAGTTCTTCAGCAGCGGCGGCGGTGGCAACGGTTGAACCCTGATCTTCCGACACCCTAGCTCTTCAGTAGTTATTTTGATCTTCCAACCCTACAGAAAAGATTTTTTTTTAGAGACGGTCAAAAGTGATCTTTAAGACGGTTTAAAAAACACTGCTATGCCAGCGATCGTACAAATAAGTGATTTTCAGAAGCGGTTTTAAAATCATTCCTAAAAATTAATTTTTAGAGACGGTTTTCTTAAGACAACCGCCCTTAAAAATCTATTTTCAAAGTCGGTTAACTTAAGTCAACCATTTTTAAAAATATTTTCTAGATTTTTATAAAAAATATTTAGAAGCAATAAAAATAAGAAAAAAATTAGTGTGGCTAGAGGCCTAGAGGACCAACCAGCCACTTGTAGAATTTAATTTTTGTCATCTTCTGGTAAAGTGCAAATCACTTGTGTTGAGTCATATAATGTTATCTGTTTGCACTGATACATATAGATCTTGTAATCAATATTTGGACTCTTAAATGATCTTAAATGGAAAAATTTTCAACTACAAAGTTTTTAGATCTCGTCGAGCACTACAGATTTGATATAGGACATGTCTCCATCCAAGGTCATTTAAAAAATTCAAAAAATTAAAATTCCAAATCTAAGAACTTAATATATATATTTAGGCCACTAAACAATCTCAAATAAAAATTTCATCAACTACAAAGTTGTAGATCTCGTCGAGCTCTATAATTTTGATATAAATTTTGTCTTCATCCGACTTCATTTGAAAAAGTTATGAATTTATTTGTGCTGCAACTATTTTTAAGCGTAGTTGACTTAGTCAACTGCCTCTAAAAATTGATTTCTAGGGGTAGAAATCAGCTATTTTCATAAACGGTTGACATAAGCTAATGTCGCTGAAAATCATATTTTCAGAAGTGGTTCTCTTAATCCGACTACCCTTAAAAATAAATCTATATCTAGTGCGGTTTACTTAAGAAAACGGTCCCTTAAAATGTATTGCCAGGGGTGGTTTATAAGCTATAGTGCTTCTAGAGCAGTTACAAACGGAAATAAGAAGGGTCTTAAAAAATCGTTTTTGTACCTGTGATGAGAGGTTGGAGTGCCAGTCAAATACGGGGCGGCAGCGCCTACGCCTAGCGAAAGGCGCCAGCGCTGGCTACAACCTATCGGAAAGCGGCGCTGGCGACCGAGATGAAGGCGTATGTGTTGGCAGATTAGTAAGAGAAGAGACAGAACCTCAATTACGAATACATTCTCTGCCAAAAAAAATATAAATAATATTCCTTAATTAATTAGTAAAAGTAGAAAATTGAAAGTACATAAAGGTACCAACTGTACTATCCCAACTATCATAAAAGAACATAATTAGAGTCTCTGGTGTCTTGGAGGAAAAAGAAATAAGATGTGTCAAAGAAGTCCGTAATATATACAGTAATTCTAGGTGTAGGGCGTTCCAGTGGACGGATGCTCGTGATGGTGGGACCACCCGTGCTAGCCCAAGAACCGCCCCCGATCATAATTCTTATATGTTCATTCACTCGCACAGTCACACTCGCCCCCCAACAGTTAAAAAACTCACCTCACGACGCGCCGCCGCACACCCACGCTGCCTCGGTGACCGCACTCTCTACCGCGCCTCTCTCTCCACTGTCCCTACGCCCCGCCAGCTGGCATCTCCACCACGCCAGAGGCAGCAGTCCGTCTTCCTCCCTCTCCACCACACCCTCTTGCATGTCGCGGCCTTCTAGAGCGCGTGGACCCACTACGGCCTTCTCTATCGGACTTTGCCATGTCCTTCTCTACCAGAGCGGTGAACTCCACACGCCGACGAGCCTCTATTCCTAAACAGCAAAGGAGATATTACACTGAAAGCACGTGTTGTAGACGTATGTTTCAAGTGTTTCAGATGTTTCAGAGATATATTACAAAAATAGATCAAGATATTGCACATGTTGCAATGGCAATACACGTATATTTCAAGTGTAAGTTCCGACTGTGTCGGTGTCTAGAACCACGTCCTAGACACTAGACGAGTGAATTTGTATCTGCGCGTCTAGACCCGGATGGTGTGTAAAACGGACACAAGGGTTTATACCGGTTCAGGCAAGAATGACCCTACGTCCAGTGGATTCTACCGCTGCTCGTCTTGCCTTGCACCGAAGTGCTCGTAGTAGGGGTTACAAGCTTTCGAGAGAGGGAACAGATCTCAGGTCTCTTCGGTGGAGTGTGTGTTGACTTAGTGAGGTGTGTCTCCCCTTTTCCCCCATGTAGGTCCCTGTCTCTCCTTTTATAGTTTCCAAGGGGAGGGCTCGGGTTACCGTCGTCGTAAAAAGGGTGAAATGGGGAAAAGATGAAAGAGAAAAAAAGGTGGACCTAGGTGTGGCAGTTTTTCTCCTTATCCGGTGTATACAGTTTACCCTATAGCGTAGAGACGTAATGAGCGTTGATCTTTTGGCCTCTCCATCCACTGGTGCAACGTGCTGCGGCCATGCCTCGTCCTGTGTGCTTCTATGTCATCAAGGATGGGCGGTGCGTGCGCCCGGATTTACGTAGAGAGGGAGTTAGGTGGTATAGTTGACGTTACCCCATCGTTGTAGAGGTATGGACGTCGTCGTGGTGAAATGACCGGAGTCACGTTGGATCAGAGCGCGGTTCTCATGTTCTTGTCCACTGTGCATGGTCACGTCTGTCCCATCAGTGGAAATGGGTGCCGCGGTGGGGGGGGCCATGGCTCCCTGCCTAGCTAGAGGGCTCTACGTGTCTTCTGGGCGAGGCGGGAGTATGCCAAGAGGGTCGGGCGATCCCGTGCTTACGTTGCAGGGGTCGGACGAGGCGGAGATTGTTCCAGACAGGGCGCGGGGGTCGGGCGCTTTGATGACGTCATGGGGGCTCGAGTGAGGCGGAAAGCGTCCCTAAGCCTCCGGCGATTTAACAGCTGACATGCTATTAACACCCTTGGTTGGGTATGCCTACTTTTGATACCCGGTAGACTGTTTCAAATGTATGTTGCAGGTGTTTCATCTGTACGTTTCAAAAGTAGATTTGAAAGTTGCATATATATGCATGGTTGCAAGCTTATGTTTTTAAGTTTGTTCAGTTGCTTCAAACAAATGTTTCAAGTGTTTTATCTGAATGTTGCATATATTTCGCAATGGCTACACACGTGTTTTTCAGGTGTTTCAGACGTATATTGCAAGTGTTTCAGTTGTTTCAGATGTATGGTGCAAGTGTTTCATCTAGATGTTGCAAATTTAGATCTGGGTGTTGCACATGTTGCAATAGGACTCAGCTGCCATCATGCATGCGCGTGGGAAGCGGAGTGACGAAAAGCAAAGGGGGATGGTGGCAGGAGCATGGTCGGTCCTCGCCTGTGCGTGCAGCAGGGCACGAGTTGTCCCCTCTCAGGTGGAACTAGATAACTTTTACGGGCTAGGTAGAAGTTACAGGCAGATAATTTTACAGGCTGGGTGAGAGCAACGTCCGGACGCCTCTTGAGGCTAGACTCTGGGCTCTAGCGTCTCCCCAATATATAAGGACTTTTGTCCTATCATTAGTTAATTAATAAAAATTCTATGATATATATATATATATATATATATATATATATTATAAAGTTAATCTCACTAGAGTCTATTTCAGCATGCAAGCCATCCATTTCATATCCCACTAACTATCGACATCATCTCCTTCTAATAGCCATGTCATTCTACTGACTTTCAACCTCTTAATTGCAAGCTATCCACATGCATTATCTCCACCCTAACTTTATTTTAATTCTTTCTCAATTTCCGCTACAATGCGCGAGATATCTTCTGGTACTTATATTTTCGATCTCTGCTACCATTCTATCTCATCATACAAATTGTCCACGTCAACATCTACTAGAATGTAACTATCATAGTCCACTAGCACAAGCAATTATGTTTTTATTCAAATTATTCACGTTAGCAAGCCACATCATCCACTAACATAGATTTAGTTGTCGATATCAGCATGCTAAACCATCCACTAAAACGTATAATGATATTTATGTATTCATGTAAGTAAATATAAGTAGTATAGTTTTATTTTAGATCATCGGGATTCTCGTAGCAACATGTGAGGTATCTTCTAGTTTGTCTAAAAGTTAAACTATCAGGACAGCTCCAACAATGACTTACGAGATAGCTCTAAACATTTTATTTAATATTTTAATAGAAGAAAGAAAAAAAAGCTAGCCCTTAATAAGAACTAGTCATTTAAACCAATAAAGATGGGCTGCTCCTCCGAAGGAGCCCCCCGCCACGTCGTCCGAAATTTTTCCCTCCGTTGGATATTGCATCGGATGGCCATCATTGCTTCAACCAGATTTCATCCGATGCCACTCATTCATTTCCATCGGTGTTTCCCTCTGCTTCGTTCGGCTTCTGCTCGGGAGCCGGTCCACCAAGTATATACGTGGGCTTCTGATTCCCATTCTCCATCCTTCCACAAAAAAATCGGCCTCCACCTTACCTCTTCCCCGTACTCATCTGCTCCTCGCGCAGCTCGGTGCGACGCCGCCGCCGCTCACGCCCCCGCCCGTGCCTCCCCTCCCCCTCTCTCTCCCGCTGGCTCGGCGGTGGCGCCCATCCTCGTCATCATCCTCCTCCTCTATCCTCTGTTTCTCCCTCCCCTTCCTCTCCCTCTCCCCTTCCCTCCGGAGACGGTGGTGGGCACGACGTGGCGGTGGGGTTCGGGCGACGGCGCCCCTATGGGCGGTGCGCCGACGCGGGAGGGGCTCCACGGCCTCCTCCCTCTCCCTCATCCTCCGTGTGGCCTCCTCAACGCGTCCTCACGCTGGGGAGCTTGTGCTCCTCTACTCGACGAAACCCTAGGTGCATGTGCGCCGGCGGCAGCACAGCGGCGGCTGGATCTGATGGTGAATCATCCTCTTCTCCTCCTCCTTCGTCCCATGCCTCCTCCCCCAGATCCTCTCTCCCTCACATTTTTTTTGGAGCTGCAGATCCTCACAGCGATTTGTATGGTAGTTGAGAACTACACAGTGTTCTTTTCCTAAAACTATGTCGCAACAATTTCTATAGCAGACCTGAATCCCTATTTTCCCTGTAGAGCGCACTTCCTCGGTTACAAGATTTATGGGGGTAGGCTGAACAAAAATTGTGGGTGATTATTGGCTCTCTCTTTTCTGAGCAAATAGGTCTTTCGCCTGAAAATTTAGATTTGTGGACAAAGCCCTGTGGGCGTGTCTGTTGCGTGATCTTTCATTCTATATACATGCACATGTTAATTAATGATGCATTTCTTATGTTTGTTTAAGGTCCACAGTTTAAATAACCGTTTACGTTAATTGATCAATCATCAGGGCGATGAGCTTTTATCAGTCAGCAGCATTGATGTAAAGGGTAAATCTGCATTTCATACCTCATCCATGCTGCAGTGTCCAAACGAGACGCTTACGACGATTAAGGTAATGGACAATCTAAATAAATTCTTTCTTCTGGATTATCTCAGGAATCAGGATCTCTCCTAACCCACTATCTGACTATTGTGGTCTTCCTTATGTTATCTCTAGGTTATGCATGGTGACCGTGCCCTGTTGAGACACTGAAGATGCAGATGCAACTGGTCGCTACAACTCTAGTTTTCTATCATTTGGAGAAAAGAGAAAACGATGATTCATCTGTTGGGTATATTCGCATTAGAGTTCAATGCAGTGTCAAAAAAAAGATTTGGTTAGTGGTGTGTACCTGGTTTGTTGACCTTATATTCTGCCGTTTTTTCCTTTTCCATAATTTGGATGCAGTACTATAGTTAATCTGTGCCTCCTATGCTATATACAGTCAGATTCCTTTGTCTACACTCGATATACAGTCAAGTTTCTTTGCCTACACTCTGAAAGTGTTGATAATTAGTGACAATTCCTAAGTACTAATCATATGCCTAAGTTGTATGTAGCATATGAGGATTAGTACATTCCAAGGTTGGTGGCAAGATGGACATGGTGATCATGATGGCCACACTTGGATTTGGACACAACCCTACGTGATCAAGGCAAAGGTATATGCTTAAGGGTTGTGTTTTAGTAACCAAGACACCTAGTGGGTGTGGTTACATTATAGGATAGATAGCCGTACTATAAAGAGGGGAATGACGCGGCTATTGAACTCCTAAGTGCCTCTAGATGTGCATTTCATAATCATATGCATTTGGATAGAACTAATATCGCCTCGAAAAATGATTGTGAAAAAGCTAACACACTCATACTCGACGAGATCACTTGGTGGTGTTAGCACGTTTGCGAAGGCGGTGGAGTTTGAGCTGTAGACAGGGTTTGGGATCCTCTCTCCCTCCTGCCGAGCTTGCGAGGCAGGATTCAGGCGTTTTTGAGGAGTTGAAACGACTATTTTCCACTACGCCGAAAGTCCGGAAAAGAAACGGAGGCGAACGGAGGTCACAGAGGTGACCGGACGCTGAACCGGACGCGTCCGATCAGTGTTCAGTGTCTGCGCGTTTTTAAGTTCGATGATCGGACGCGAGGCGCGTCCGGTCACTGATGATCGGACGCGTCCGGTCGTTCAGGGAGCTTACTGGACTCTAACCGGACGCTAGCACTGTCGCGTCCAGTCATGTTTCTTCAGCGCGTCCGGTCGTTGTTTCGTTGAGGGCTGCTCAGGCGACCAGCGCGTCCGGTCATTCTCGGGACCAGCGCGTCCGGTCGTTTCCAGCGCGTCCGGTCTGCGCGATGAGCGCGTTCGGTCGTTGCTTCGCAGTTAGCCGTTGCGCGACCGGCGCGTCCGGTCGTTTGGACCAGCGCGTCCGGTCAGTACTTCACGAGTTAGCCGTTGTCAACCCGATTTCAGCTGGACTAGCGCATCCGGTCAGCCCGATTTCAGCTGTTTAAGTTTCTAACGGCTCTATTCGAAGGGGTACATCTATAAATACTCGTTGGCCAGCTCAAGGCTCTCTCTCGAACATTTGACATACTTGTGAGCACTTTGAGCTAAGCAACTCCCCTCCCACTCATCTCTCTTGCTTCTTTGCATATTCGAAGTGAGATTGAGTGATCCAAGTGCATTTGCATTGTGAGATTGCATCTAGTTGGCACTTGGTGGTTGATTTGCTGCCGGATTCTTATTTCTCTTGGTGGTTGCCGCCACCTAGACGGCTTGGAGCAGCTTGGAGGCGTTGGCAAGAGTTGGTGTTTGTTCTTGGCTACCTCCGGTGATTGTGAGAGGTTTGTGCCTACCTCGGCGAAGCGCCAAAGGCAACATTAGTAAATTACTTCGTGTCATTGCAACCTTTTGCCATTTGGTAGGTTCTTGTGGCGCCTTTTGAGAGGCTCGGTATGTGACCGATTAGCCACCGAACCACGTGATGAAGAGGGACACAACGGGGACTAGCGTGCCGGCAAGCACGTGAACCTCGGGATAAATCTTTGTGTCATCATTTTTATTGTGTTTGATCGATCCCGGTGGTTGTATATTGTGGTATTCATCGCTTGATCATATTGATTGGTTGGCTCAATACTTCGTCCCTCGGTGATACCCTCCTAACTCTCTCTTGTATTAATTTATTAGTTACCTTGCTAGCTTGTTAGTGTAACTCTTAGCTTGAGTAGCTAGCTAGCTTTAGTTGTAGTTAAATTGTGCGGTTTGACTTGTGCGGTTGAGTGCAAATATACTAGAATTGTGAATTGGTTAGGTGGCTTACAAACACCCCGTAGGCTAAGCAAAACTCGCATCTCGCTATTTGTTTTTATTGATAAACTTGTTTAGCTTGTCTTTGTAGATTTTTTTAATAGGCTATTCACCCCCCCTCTAGCCATCAAGACCTTTCACACTCCCAGGTGCTCACAGTACACTGAGTGCCTCCCTAAAGGGTGTGGTATTTACCTCTTAACAAAGCCAAAGGGAACTCTCTCCTCATGTTTGAGTTCTTTTATATGTAAACTGAGAGATCTATGCTTACATATAAATGTGTCAGTTTATTACAGCAACAAAATCCGAGAAATTCAAATATTGACTACTGTTTCGGAAAAAAAACAAATATTGAATAGTGTTTGTACGCATCTTTCAAGTTCATGTGCTGCTTTATATTGAAATATTAGTAATCTTACATGTGCAACTCTATATATCCAACACATTTCACTACCAATGCGCGCGATGGCGTGTTGTAAGGTCCAAATGGCTAGAGGGGGATAAATAGCCTATTTAAAATCTACAAGCTTCACTAAACAACCATGTTAGTATAAAAGATGGCTAAGCTAATTCTAGCACTAGCTCAACTACACTATGCAAGCCACCTATACAATTCTAGTGAAGCAAGGCTATGATCTCTAATACACACCAACAAGACTAAGTCACTAAGCTACTTACTCCTATGTGATAAAAGCTACACTAAGATTAGTACAAGAAAATAAAGAGCAAGTGACTTGATTCTTATACCAACGATGTAGAGAAGTAATGCACTCGAAGAATCAATCACAACGATCAACCACAAGAGAAATTCTCGGCAAAGAGATGACATAAGATTTTTACCGAGGTTCACTTGCTTCCCGGCAAGCTACTCCTCGTTGTGACGATACACCCACTTATCGGTTCGCGAGCTAATCGACTATCAAGAGTCGAGCCCTCGGCGGGCGCCGCACAACCGCACACAAGATGGGGATCCTCTAAGCCACGAGCTCCACTAGAGTATCCAATTTGTGAACTCCCGCGGGGAAGGATCAAGAACCCCTTACAACACTTGGTGAGGGCTCCAACAATCTTCAATTGTGAGCTCAATCACCTCCGCTGCTCCAAGCCATCTACCATGTCGGGAAACACGGAAGAGTAGCAAGAAATCCGCAGCAACTTGAAGATCAAGTGCCTCTAAATGCAACTCTCAAGCAATGCACTTGAATCTCACTCAATCTCACTCAAGATGTGCAACTAAGCAAAGAGATGAGCGGAGAGGTTGTTCTCTAACTCAAATAATGTCTCTAGGTCTCAAAATATGCAAGAGTTACCCTCAAACCCCGGCCAACTTCTATTTATAGCGAAGGGGTACGCAGCTAGCCGTTACCGGATGACGCAGTGAAAAATGTACTGACCGGACGCACCGGTCAGGGTGACCGGATGCGTCCGGTCACTACAGGACAAGCGTGAATAGTGCGTGTCAGAAGTTACCGTTGTCGTGACCGGACACGCTGCACCTGGCGTCCGGTCGGAGTCCAGTAAGCTTCCACCACGACCGGACGCGTCCGATCGCATGTGACCGGAGGCGCCGCGTGTCCGGTCGGCTCTACGACCAGTTCTACCCCTCTGGGTGCCTGACCGGACGCTCCGGTTTTGTGAGGGACCGGACGCGCCGGTTGGAAACCCTAACACTCGCGCGCTTGACAACTGCTGAGAACTGACCGGATGCGTCCAGTCAAACCGCGACCGCGTCCGGTGCAGCGTCCGGTCACCACAGTGACCGCCGTTCGCCTCCGTTTCTTTTTTGACTTTCGGCGCAGTAGAAAATAGGCATTTCACTTCCCAAAAAGCGCTGAATCCCGCCTCGCAAGCTCTGCTGGAGGGAGAGAGGAACCTAAACCCCTCTCTACCGCTTAAACTCCACCGCCTTCGCAAATGTGCTAACACCACCAAGTGTACACCACCATGTGCATGTGTGTTAGCATTTCACAAACATTTTCAAGGCGTTATGTTGGCTCTCTACTAGATCCTAATGCACATGCTCAAGACATTGATCTAGTGGCACTTGATTTCCGAACTAACCGTGATTGCCCCTCTTGATAGTCGGCTATGTATCCTAAACCCGGTCAATCACTTCTCTACTCATCTTAGACCGGCAAAAGAAAAATCCTATGGTTATACCTTTGTCTTGCGCTCTTAGATCCTTCTCCATTTGATCATCAAGTCCATCATTTTATGTGCATTCCTTCATGATCTTGCTCATCATTTCATGCACCAAATCATGTGGTCTTGTGGCCATCTCTCCATGCCATTTTCACCTCCATCACATGTTGCTTATGCCTATCTTAATCACACTTGACACATGGCATTAGCAACTTGGTGTCATTAATTACCAAAACCAAACTTGGGCTTTCACGTGCGCCCTTCCATTTCGTTGTTGCTTCAGTTTTTTTGCTGCTGTATTTCAATAAGCCCTTTCTTACGTTGCATGGGCCATTTCTCAGGAACTCGGCAGCAATCTGCATAGTATGTAGCGTATTCTAACATGAGATAATTTTAGGACAGCAGCTGTCTACAGAATAGTGTTTGGAGGACAAAGCATTATCATAAAAAGGGTCATGATCTAAATGACCTACAATGCTAGATAAAGCCGTTGTTTTTTTCGGGTGCGCTCTACCATAACCTTCTTCTCAAAAATTATTTTTCATACTCATACATGTTTAAACTTCTTTTAGCTTGATGAAATAATGCATTCTACATTGCTCGTGCATATAGATGTACGCCGCATCATGGACTGAGCATGAGTGCCGGCCTATATTTATTAACAGCTGACTTAATGTGTACTGAGCCACGGGATCACCTTGTTTGACCTTTTATTTGAATGTTCTTTACAAATTGTTTGTTGCTGCGTAAAATCAGAGGCGCTGTGTTTTTTAAATGCAGCCATATATCTGACTGTAATATCTTAGGATTTCTTAAATTTAACGTTGTACTAAATTCCAAACCATAGTGCATGCATGCCTCAATTCAGGGGTGACAGACCTAGCAAAACAAACATCAGATATGTTAGAATCGGAGTAATTTTGTCATTCTACATACATTGTAAAAAACTCAGTTTCAGTAGTTGTACCATTTGGGATGTGATATCTTTTTCTAATTTAGCAACATCTAACAACCAAAGGCAAAGGGTTTTGAATATAGCAGTTATTTTGAGAAAACTGGCCCAGTGATTGCTTTCTGATACTTTAATATTACTTACTGAACCTGGTTATGAAGCTTTTTCAGCTAACAAAATAGTGTATATGGGACAGGTTGATAAACCATTTTTAGTATGCACCAATACTGGACCTCCTCTAAAGAAAATAATACTGTGTGGGTGCATCGGCAATTCACATATTATTTAACCATCCACAAAGGAAACTTTTTTATAGCACCAGAGGCCTCATGAAGCAGTTCTGATAGTTTTAGTCCTACAGTGGTGTTTCTTTGCATGATCCCATCAATTCTTCATCTCATAGTTTTAACATTGGAGGAACAATGCTCATGGGTTCACTTTTTATTACTGTTGATAGTACACCATCTAAGAGAAAAGGCTATCAACATGTGCGGTTATCTGGAAGATCATATCAACATTTTTTTCATTTCTTGGGGGAAATATAGGTTTCACAAATGGTCTGGTTATCATTTATACAATGCTGTATAGTACAAGTTACTGAAAACGATGGTTCATTTAACTCCAAGTTGTTAATTTCTGCTACGCAGTTCCAGGATCTTTTATGTGTGCGCGCTGCACAGGTTTTGCTGAATTTGTTTCCTTTGCAGACCACTGGGGCAGCAGGTATATATATATATATATATATATATATATATATATATATATATATATATATATATATATATATATATATATATATATATATATATATATATATATATATATATATGCGCTTATTTGGGGACTTTTGTACTATCCACAATACCATGAAGTTTGTTTAATTTTCCTTGTAAGATAATCCATTTTGTTCTTTCATTTAATCCCATTGTAATACATGATGATAGGATAGTTCCTGCGATTAATTACTTCAGGGCCTTTTCGTAACAATTTTTTATAGTATGCTACTCTTCCCCTTGCCGGCTGGATCTCGCAGCACGGCGGCCAGATATGGCTAGGCTTTGTACAGTCCTTGGCCTTCGTCGACTTATGGTTTCATCTCCCCTTGTTGCTACACTCACAACGGCAGGTACACACGTGCAGATGTTTCTTGTCTCTGAAACCAGCTTAATGCTTTGGTTAATTTTGACAGAACCAGATATTACTATGTGCAGATTAAATAGTTACTGATGTTCTTCTTCATTGCTCGAGGATTAATAAAAGGATGGGCGTTACACAGGGTATGGTCACGGTTTCTCCTCCTCCACATGGTGTCCTTCAAGTTCCTTTTTGTTACCTGTCCGCATAAGAGTAGCAATAGAATTCCTGTGATTAGATTTGGCTGTGCACGCTTCAATTCCATGTGAGGTTGTTTTCCATACATGTTCAGTGATTCATCGTATGCTGCTCAGTGCTTTCTCATTTGTCAATTGTTGTTGCTTTCCCTGATACACGCAGGTTGTTTTTATATCAAACTATGCTATTTGGAATATGTTCAGATCAGCCATCAATCTACTATAACGCCACTTTCTAATTACTATGGGTGAGCATGTTTATTTTGTGCTTGTTAGATGTCTTTTGTCGTTCATTCTTCAATTCCACTGTATATTGAACGGTTATGCATTTTTTTTTCTTTGTTCTATGGGATTATTCCCAGATG
Organism: Saccharum hybrid cultivar R570; assembly: GCA_038087645.1. NCBI lineage: Eukaryota > Viridiplantae > Streptophyta > Magnoliopsida > Poales > Poaceae > Saccharum > Saccharum hybrid cultivar. The sequence goes on from JAQSUU010000443.1 coordinate 18,478,321, forward strand.
TTGCCCCTGGAGATGGCAATGTGCTGGATGTACATCTATCCAGTTCTGTTGATGCCTTCCCAATAGGCTTTGATTTTCGTTCACCCCGTTTCATCCGACGACGTCTATCTGCTAACTCAGCTGGTACCACTGCTGCAATGCCGTCTCCACCATATTCCTTCAACATTTTCGCGTTTGCTGCTCAAGGCTGCAAAATAGATGTGCTCCTCAGCTTGCACTCCTGAATTTTTAGTGCTAATTATTGTCTAAATCTGTGTAACGTGGTCTAATGCAGTTCTGGTTTTCTGAATTTAGATTAGGTTCTGCAGTGTTTTCCATTTGCTGCTCAAGGCTGCAAAATAAATGTGCTCCTCAGCTTGCACTCTTGAATTTTTAGTGCTAATTCTCTAAATTTGTCTTGCGTGATCTAATTGAATTCTGGTTTCCTAAATTTAGATTCAGTTCTGTAGTGCATCCTACGTCCATGCAGTATTCAGTTCCTAATGCATATATTCACACTGTGTACTATACATTTTTTTCTTAGTACTGTGTACATTTGCGTAAGGGCTCACCAGGCCCGGCCCCGGGGGGGTGCGAGCTGTGCCCCCGCACAGGGCCCACGAGGCTAAGGGGCCCAACCCCAAATGTGCAAGTAGGCATAGGCCCTACCTTCCCTGCTGCCAGAACCCTCTCCCTCGCGTGCTACAGAGTTGCAGACGAGAGCCGAGAGGCCGCACTCCGAGCTGAACTTCAGTGCCGCCTGCGCTGTGTTGTGTCTATACGTGAACTAAGATGAAAAGGAGCAGCTAGCAACAATAGATAAGAAGGGAGGATTCCAGTTGAAAAAGTACTAGAGAGAAAGAAAAAATAGAAAAGAACTAGATTGATTTAGAAATAGTTCAGGGTTCCTAATGCAAAGTGCCTGTTAGCTTTTCTTCTTCCCCTGTAAAATGATCAAAACGGTTAAAATTTCAAAATTGCGTAATAAATTCTAGAAAACCCAAAAATGGTGAAATAAATTTTAGTAGCATTGAATTAACTATAACTACACAGTAGAAGTGGTAAATCACATGTTGCATACTTTATGTTTTCTAGATAAATACATTTAGCAAAACCATAGTCTATTTTTGTACGGAGTTCCTGTTCACAATAAATCCCAAAAAACAATCTCAAGTTAATTGTGTCAATTCCACACTAGGGTAAAAGTTTTACACCTATGCTTATATGAAAATGTAGAAAATAAAACAATGTTTTTGTTGATTTGTTTTTTATAGAGAGTATAACTAAATAAAAAATGATGAAGCTGATATAGTAGTATTCCTGATTATTCAATTCAATTCAATTCAATGATCATGCAGATTAAAAAGGCTTCTTTCGTCCTTTATGATTAGAAAAGCTTCTTTCGCCCAGGAAAAAAAGCATACGTGCGCCGATTTGCCTTCGAGGTCCATCATGTCGAAGCTTTTCAACCATCTCCGGCCGTCTGCCCCGCTGTATTAGAGGGCCCATCTTTAGAGCTTCGCTCCAGGCCCATAAATTGACAGGACCGGGCCTGGGGCTCACTCATATTCCTGATTTTGGTCCAAGAAATGATTCAGTTTTCCATAGCGTACAAACCCGTATTTATTGACTTTATCTTTTCCATTTTTACCATATCTCATGACCAAAATATGGATACATATTATGGTGTTCCTTATCAATTTGATAGCTTAATGTCTTCTCTCGAATCTCCATTATAGTTGGTCATAGGTTCATATTTCATACAGTTACAGCCTTCTGGATTATTGTAGGCAGATCTGCCTACTGCTTTGGTTAACTTTTTTTAACAACACTGCTTTGGTTAGCTTTGACAAGAAAGATTCCTATGTACAGGTCCAATCCTTATTTTTGGAGGCCTGTATTATCGCTACCTTTTTAATTTGGAGCTAAAGTAAAGTCGGATTCCAGCTTATGAAAATAGGTTGCTGGGGTCTGGTGAGGATTTTGCAAGACCAAAGTGAGAATCCAGAAATGGAAGGTATGTTCTTTTCTCCATTATAGTTCTTTACAGGTTCTTATTTCCTAGAGTTCATGTCAACTTTCACAAGGCCTTCTTATGAATTCTCCATTCTTGAAATCATCAGGTTGTTGGGCTTTCGGTGCAAGCCCGAATGACATCATTAATAACATGGCAAGCCCTTGTGAAACAATCAGCTCTCCAGAAAATGGTTAGTAACACATCTGCATTTTCTTTATCTTCTACATAGTTTTTCTTATTTTGTTATGACCTTCCATTTACTTGAAATATTTTGTGGTTGCACCAAAGATTGAAGAACCTAACAATGGTTCTAACGTGCTTTAGGGAGCCATGTTCTAATGGTGCCTTTTTAAAAAGCGATGACAATAGCAAATTAAGTTTCTGCCTTACTGCTATGGTACCTTCTAAAAAATGACAGCTTTATTGCTTTAGGCTTGCGCCTACTACCTCTATTATAGAGCAACAAAGGCTTCTTTCTAAAACTAATCTGCCTCCAAAGCATTTAGACGCAGCAGATCCGTAATGAGCATCGCCTTTCAAAAGACACATGTGATTTAGGGTACCTGTATATTTCCTAACAGAATTTAACTGAATATCCATGTTCAGGGTTGGTGTTCTGATTTCGTGTAGTTTGTATATTAGCCGGGCTATCTTGACTTCGGTTACAATTAGGTAACAATAGGTGTGTAATCCGACCAAAAAATTATCTGCAAACTTATTCCCTAGATTGACACACCATGTACGAAACTGAATGTGCTCTGATTGCCTTTTGTGCCTTATTAGTCAGCACCCTTTCTTCATATCTAAGATTTCACGTATATCACTACACACTTGCTTTTCATATATTTATAGGCCATTCAGCTGTGATGTGCACTTTTTTTATGACAATTGTTCTTTTTTCCATGACCACAATGCAATAAAAGAGGGTAAATTATATCAGAAATCCTTTTAACCACCCATCTATCTCCTAATTTCGTGCCTCAAAGCAGTGCTACTAACTTGCTTTTCATCTGACAGATTGTACAACCAAAGACAATTGTGTTGCTATAGCTTGAGTCCATCAGTGACATTCGTGATTAAACTCAGTCTGCTGAAATAGCGAGCTGATTCATCAAATGGAATAGCTGATACAATATTCTGGTTCTGTATCTTTTATTTCTGTTACCTACTGTATAATAACCGTGCTCCTGTGTAGAGCACCGCTACCAATGTACCAAAGCACCTATTAATGTAACGGAGATCCTCTGTCTTGCACTAAGCTACGCCTTTGTGTGTGTGTAAAATCGCAGTCGTCTTCAATCCTAGACTCAGAACAGTACCTGAACAAATATTTTAGTGTAAACATAGTAATGTTTTATCTTAACACCGCGTTGTTTTCTTATATATTTGAGTTTTTTCATCTGCATGTTATAACCATAATCAGTTTAACCAAAAAAAAACCATCCATACTATATCAGCAATAGGTTTTCTCAAAATCGTAGACACATAGGCGCGCGGATATGCGCGCCCCGGTACTAGTATACATATATTTCAAGATCACCCGCACAGACGTCGGGGCCTGGCGGCGGGCACCCCCACGGGTGTGGGGGCCGCAGCGGCGAGCTCCGATGTGGGCGTGTGGGTGTGCCGGTGACCACCCGCGCAGGCTCGAGGATGCTAGTTGCCTCTCAGGCTAGCGTGAGATTTGGGAGGATTTTTTTTATGCGTGATTTGCTGGAAGTTTTGTTATCAGTGAGATTTGGTTAATTTGATCTGGCAGCAAAAATTCATATAAAAGAGATAAAAAAAAATGCTATAAAGTTTGACATGTGGGTCCAACTATAACCGTGTCTAACGGTGTTAAATACAACATCCATCTCATCCTCTTTGTCCTTTTTATCAAACAGAAAACGGGTTGATCCTATTCCTCGTCAACCAAATAAAAATCGGAGTCATCCCGTTCAACAAACCAGGGTCAGCACCATCCAACTCTACCTTGCTTCTCAACCAAACAACGTATGTTATGGCATTTAGCGTGATGGGCTTAAATATGATGAATGACAACCAGCCCAGTTGACCCTTCAGGCAAGCTCCCCCGTTAAGCTCTAGTAGGCCGGTATACCCAACAGCACACGACACAGTGGTGGGCTTGGGGGCTAATATATGCTAGAAAGCCTTTTTTATTTTTTTCTCTCCTAGTTTCCTACTACTTTCACGAAGAAGATCGGCACAATAGTATTTCTGTCCCTCAAATGTAACTCAAGGCTCAATTTCATCCCTAAACTTTCAAAATAGCCGTTTAGATCCCACAACTTTATTTTTAGGCTCAATTTCATCCTACAACTATGAAAATGATCATTTCAATCCTCAAATTTTGCATTGTGGGCACAATTTCATCCATAAACTATCAAAGTGCATTTAACTTTTATTTTAAACTCCATTTTGTCTATTCAAAAAGAAAACGTTATATTGTAGGCACACTTTCATCCATAAATTATCAAAATTATAGATCTGCTATTGTTTCAATATATCCATGTATTTTTAAAGAATAAATAGTGTTCGATGCAACTATAATTGCTCCCACAAATATCATTTAGACAGATATATATAAAATGGTACCATTATAAGGTAACACTAAAAATAACATCTTAGAATTATTAATGGCCACGAAAGAGTTTTTGGATAAATATCATCTCGTACCATTATAAGGTAACACTAAAAATAAAAGTTTAAAAAATAAAATGCACTTTGATAGTTTATAAATTAAATTGAGCCCAAAATGCAAAGTTTGAGAACTAAAACGATTATCTTTATAGTTTTAGGATGAAATTAAGCCTAAAAGTAGAGTTTGAGGACTAAAACGACCGTTTTAAAAATTCAGGGACGAAACTGAGCTTGAGTAATAGTTGAGAGACTAAAATAACTATTCTACCGAGAACATTAGAAGAACACGTATACTCAACCGCTCACCACGACGTTGCCCCACGGACACGCACTAGAGATGTCAAATGTGCCCGATCTCCGATTTTCAGTGAGGAAACAGTGATTGAGCCCATTTAGCTCCCACGTCGATCTAAATTCCAAGACATTGAATAATCACAATGTCAGTGGGGGATGATTCCGCATCGGTCGGTTCTCTGTACCAAACACGCTATAAGTGTTGCCCGAGTGGCTAATTACTTAAGTAAGTGGCCGAGTAACTGAAGATGGGACTGGCCCAAATAATAATTTCAAATAAATTCTAAAGGCCCACTCATACATGCATCTTTAGTCCCACATTGTTATTCTAAGAGGAGCGAGACCAACTTAAATAGTTGAGTTATCTCCATTTAGTTAAAGCTATTGGTCAGTTTGCTACTCAATATTTTGCATGCATGGAGAAATTTTTGCTCTAATTGCTCTAGTTGACTAACGGCAGATTAATCATGTTAATGCTATGATTGCGCGGCTAATTACTTACCATAGCTGCGACGCGTGTATATATTGGGACGATGTCATCCTCGACAATTCATCTCCGCCGACGTGTCATAGGCGTCGGGAGAGCAGGTCTTTGAAGCCTACGTCCCCTCGTGTCACTGCAAGGGGAAGCGCAGTTGCGACTGCTCACTGAACGTCTTCTTTCCTCTACGCCGGTGATTGTGGGTCTCCATCGATGGTTTGCTTCATTTACTTTTGGGCTACTTGTAGTGCCGACAACCCCACTGTAAGAATGTGTCGCTACTTTCTTTATTGTTCGTTCTTGTGTTTCATCTGTTACTAGCACTAGAGAATTTGAGTTTGCCTCGGATCGTAGTGCTAGTGTTAAATTGCACACCTATATTATAGGTTGTTCTTTTCCTCAATATCGGAATCAATTTATGTGTCACTAAATTGCTATTATTTTCAACAGTAACTAAATGGCTAAGTTATCGAGCTGCCAAGTGATTGAGTCATCGAGTGGTCTAGTGATATTTTTAAGAAAACGGTCATGATATCTCATTAACAGAACAAATCAGAAAATCACATCTTACTATAATAGGTGTTGACTATCACAATCATGAACACGTGCGTGTGGCACGCGTACAGCTACTAGTATATAAAACAAATTAATAATCAATGAGAAAAGTACAGCCCAATCGTTTCAGTTCTTGATTTACACTTCGAAAATGGACCTTGTTCATTTTAGCCGTTGGTTACTTGGTTTCAACACGGCGACGACGATGGCCGTCACGGCATGCTTGCGTGGACCTACAAGCGGCCCTGGCCAGCCTGGCGGCCGGGATGATGTCGAGATCAGCGAGGAGTTGATTACCGCATCGGTGGCGCGGGTGAGGCGTCACTGGGTATCAAGAGGACACGACGAGGCGAACGTGATAGCGTGCGGCCGCGGATCCGCGGTTCTTTTTTTTTTTTAGGAAGGATCCGCGGTTCTAGCCTGCAGGCTGCGCTGTAGCCGTGTGGTCCACGTGAAATGGCAATGGCCCATGGATGGAAAAATCCAACTGTGCTGGATCGCAATCATCCCACCACTACGCTGGGCCCTCGTCTAAATGGAGCGTAGTGAGAATTCTGGCCCATTTACTCAATATCACCACCAGGAAAGAACTGGGCGTTTCTCAAAAAAAAAAAGGAAAGAATTTGGGCATTGCCAGTTTATATATATAGTAGGTGTGAGGAAACACGAAACAATGTATTCATATGTGTATTTGTAGTTAACTAGTTATATGTACGAAAGGAACAGCTAGAGGAGCCAATGCCAGCGAGGGCGGCAGAACGTCCATAGAGTGTGGTTGGTTGCAGGCCAGAACGCATGGCGGCCACATAAATTAATAGCGTTGTTTGGTTTATAGCACAGATATGGCAGCCATAGTATTTTCGAGTCATTTTTTTCACCACAGCTTTGGCGTCCATTTTTAACGCCGCAATGACGGCGCCGCGGTGTGGGTGTGGCTAGCCGTAGCAGGGAGCCAAAGAGCCTCACAGTATTATGTCCTGTAGTTAGGGATGAAAACGGATCGGATACGGATGGATATCACTGATATCGTATTTGTTTTCGTATTTATGTCCGGATTCGGATTCGAATACGGATAGTATAAAAAATGACGGATAGGATACGATTGGATATCGACATCATAAATATGTGATTTAAATATTCGGATACGGATACGGTATCGGATGTTAAATATCCGGACTCGGATACGGACGGATTAAAACCCCTCTAAACGGATTCGGTCTCGAATACGGTCGGAAAATATCCGTACCGTTTTCATCCCTCCCTGTAGTACGTCCGAAGTTTCTGATGGAAATAAAAAAGGTGTTAGCTGCTGCGTGCTACACTGCCAGCTACTGTGCGAGAAGGGGACTCAGATACAGAAGCTCCCTTTAACTAATGATGCCACTAAGTGCCGTCTGTGTGCCCACCGTACCTTTCCACATTCATGATCAACTATGATCCCCAGTTAAGCAGGAGTACGATATTCTTGCCTTCAAAGATATGATTTCGGTAAGCACGCGTGTTATGATGTCCCGCAAAACGTTGGCCCCGTTCGGCTGTGCTGATAAACCGGCTGAAAAACACCGTTGGTTGATTCGTTGTGAGAGAAAAACACTGTTCCGGCTGAAAAAACAAGCTGAAAAAGACGGATTATAAGTCGGGTGAACAGAACCGTTATTTGTTTGGCTGAGAGCGTTGTTTGTTTGGCCAGGGGCAGGACCGTGAACAGAGTCATTTCTCCCAACCGAATCATTTGGTTGCCGGCCAGTACCAACTACATGCAGTTGTGGCGCCGCCGCGGCTATGGCGCAGAATTTGGCCACACGGTCTGTGGCGAGATTCATGCGTCGTTTAACTACGGATTCCTGTGGCTGCCAATGTTGAGTGACCTACCAAACAACCAGTTGAGTATCTGTGGCGAGCCGCAACTGTGCGGTGGCTGAGTGTGGCGGTGAACCAAACATCCCCTCAATTCTCATAGACTAAGCAGGGATGCATCGTGCATGTATCTGTAGTAGATACTTGTGCAAGTATTCAAACCGCACCAGTGTGGTGGTGAACCAAACATTCCCTCAATTCTCATAGACTAAGCAAAGGTGCATCGTGCATGTATCTGTAGTAGATACTTGTGCAAGTATTCAAACCGCACCTTCAATTAAGTTTTAACGAATTTTGAAACTTCACACATCTATTAGTAATTAATACTATGATCCACATCTAGACAAGAAAAAACTGCAAATTCACATAAACAAAAATGATTACTTTCATACGCATTTTGCAATAGTGGATAAATCGAAATTATAACAAGTATTTTTTGCCATTTTTGTGTCTCTCAAATGAGATCGAATTTGCACTTGCACTCTTGTGCACATGTAGTTCATTGCGTCACCTATAAATACGGATATATAGTTTATTTTAATGAGAATATTGGCCTTTTTCTAGCTATGGTTTCCTAGCAATTCACAAAATCTTCAGAAACTTTTTTTTAATTTAAATCTTCAGAAACTTATCAGTGCTTCAGCTGATATATGGACCCCATGAGTGGTGTATTCGGACGTGAAGGACCGAGGACGTGGCCGACCGGTCATTAGCATTTTTTTATTATTCACTAATCACTACTGCTCATTTGAAGGGAAACCGAAGCACTGCGTCGAGTTGGAGAGATAGTGCCGGATTACTCGCGCTTTAAGGGCATGGGCATGTTTGGTTAGGTGTGTCAAAGTTTAATAAACACTGTAGCACTTTCGTCTTATTTGATAAAAAAAATTCAATTTTAGACTAATTAGACTTAATAGATTCGTCTCGTAAATTACTCCTAATCTGTGCCGACATACATGCAATTAGTCTACATTTAGTACTCCATGCATTTGCCGCAACATTGATGTGATGAAAGTTAAACTGAATGATTCACAAACAAACAGGGCCTAAGACTATCCGCAGTGGGTACTCTAAAGGGATACTCTAAAGCTTTAAAGTATGAATATAGAGTAAAAAATACTGTACTGGGTACTCTAAAACGATACTCTATCATTTCTCTCACTCTATATTTAGAGTGGTACAGTGCTTACTCTAGAGTGGGCAGTGCGCGGGCCCCACTAGCTAAACAAAGGAAAAAAAAATACTATAACTCACAAACCAAAAATCCAAATTAAATTTCTGATTGCACCATTAAATTCGTCTCAATAAATCCTTCAAAACTAGATCACACATGGATATATTTAGATAAAGTGACAAGTGGGTCCCACAGTGGATAGAGTAGATAGAGGATGATATAGAGGATGGATGGGTGCGGGAGAATTAAGTATATAGGAGAGAATCTTGCTAACTGACATATAGAGGATGAATATAGAGGTCCATGAGTGCGGATAGCCTAAGACCAGAAAGCGCGCAATGGCCTCGTCGTGGCAAAAAACGGAAAATAATGTCAGTCAAACCAAGATCTCACTTCTCCCCCTCTCCCTCTCTGTCTCGGCAAATTTATAGCCCGTCTCTTGGCTTGAACTGAAGCAGCAAAGAGTTGGAGAGTTCGTGCAAAAACAGTGTCTCAGCAAATCGTGCTAGCTTACTTGGTGCGGTAATGGTCGCCACGTCTAGAGCTTCGTTAATTTCAACCCAAAGTCCACTCCCATCAGCCACGCCAAGCCAAGCCACGTCTAGAGCTTCGTTACTGACTCTGATGAGATATCGTCTGAGGCACTGCGAGCCTACAGTGTTCGTGGCTGTAACACCCCTGGATGTTAATCATGCATTAGCATTTCAAAGCATAAAGCATTCAGCATCATTTCATGACTAGCATTGCATTAAATATAGCTCTTTTAAATTTAAATTTGAAAAGCAAATAATTAGAACCCTAACTTTGATGTAAGTGCCAAAAAGGTAGTATACTTTTGGGTATTAGCAATTTTAAATAATCTAGAATAAATTAACATGATTTTTGGAGCAATTCTTGAATTCAAGTTTTTCTCAAATTTTGTTTTAAAAATATTCTAAACAAATAGATTTTTGATTAACAACTTAGCTTTAAATCCTAAATTCAAAATCTATTGAGAATTTTGAAAAATGCTCTACATGAAAGTTGTAGAGAATAAAATTTTGAACAACTTTTATTTTGGGCCAAAATTCTGAAAACCTCTTTTTCATCGTCAAATTCAAATTTAAAACAAATATAGAAATCTGAAAATTTTATTTATAAAAGAAAAATCGTTTTTTCACTTTAGTGGGCCGCGGCCTCCCTTTCGGCCCAGTAGCGCTGGCAGCCCGGCCCGCGCCCCGCGCCGGCTTCCTCCCGCGCGCGCGCCCGCGCGCGACGCCGTGGCGCCGCGGCAGAGCTCGACCGCCGCGTGGCCGGACGCCGACGACGCCGCGCGACACGCGCCCCTGTGGCCCCCGCAGCACCGCGCTCGCTTACCCCCCTCCGCGCGCTCGTCCGCCTCGGCTGCTCCCTCCATTCCCTCCTCTCGCCCCGCCAGCAGCAGCAGCAGCGCACCGCCGCGCCATCACCGGCTCCCGGAGCTCCGCCACCGCTGTCCGCGCTCGTGGCTGCTTCTCCGACCGATTCCACCCGGCCTCAGCTCCGTCCCGCTTCCCTCCACCGCGTGCGCGCCTCCACTCCGCCGCTCGAGCTCAGGTGAGGGCCAATTGGCCGCCCCCCTCCTCCACTGCCGCCATGGCCGCCGTTGGCCGGCGCGCATGGCCGGAGCTCCCTGGCCCTTCATGCCTCCTCCGGTCTCGAGCATCTGCTTCCCCTTCGCCTAGCGGTGCTCGCGCTCGCCTTCTCGGCCGCCCCCGTGGCCTGCATTGGCCGGCCGATGAGCTCCAGCGCCGTCGTGCCGCCATCTCCGCCGGCGAGCCTCCTCCGGAGCTCCCGCGTCGCTCGGAGTTGGTGCGCTGGGTGCGTCTCGGTGCGGGGAGCACGTTGGTGCCCTCCCCGTCGCCGGAGACCTCACCGGCGGCGAGTTCGCCACTGGTCAGCGCCTCCCCCGCGCTGCTCTGGCTGGCCGGTGGGTCCGTTGACCCGTAGGTCCCGTGTGTTAGCGCGTGTGGGTGCACTGCACCGGGTGTATTCAGCGTTTTCACCGGCGAATTTTCAAAAGAATTAAGGAAAATGATTTCTCAGAATTATGAAACAGCTTTGAAAAATCATATCTCAAGATTTATAGCTCCAAAAATGATGAAACAAATTTTGAAATGTTCCTCTTGAATAGATCTACAGTTTAAAAATAGCTCATGTTAATTTTGTGACACTTTGATGTGCAAATTTATTTAATTGCTATAAATGCTGATATCTTAGAAAATATGTAGTGAATAAAATAATGAAGGGAAAAATGTGATTCTTGTTGCTTTAATCTTTATTAGTGATGCACTTTCTAGGAAAAATATTAGTGAAGCATGTTCTGTGAGAAATTTTTGAAGTGTAGATCAAATGCTTTTAATTGATAATCTTTGTTATTTTTAGTAGAGAGCTAAATTTGTATAGAACACACATGTGATAATTTTTGTAGTATGTTAGTTTACTGTTAGTAACATAGGAAAAATGTGAAAATCTGTTGTTTGATACTTTTTTAGTACAAAATAATTTCATGCTCATATTTAGGCTATAACTTGTTTATTTTGTACAAGCAGTTTTACATAGACAATTCTCATGAAAATTTAGTAGTAGGTTAGTTAGGGTAAGGGTAATCTACTGTAATTTTGGTAGATTTTTATCTACACTAGAAATAGGTGTTGTTGTGTAACCCTAGTTAAATAGGGAATAAAAGATTATTCTTTATGAGAAATTAAGAGAAATAAAATATGTTTGGTGTATCTTTGAAGCATCATTATGCCTTGCTGATGTTATGGATGAGTTAGGTTGGTAAGCTTTGGTAGCTTAGGTTCACTTGTATGTGTAAATAATAGGCTAGCTAATAGAAGAATAAGGTGCATGTTTTAGGGTATATGTTCTTGGATGACGTTGACTACCTTGTAGAAGAAATAATTATATTCAAACTGCTCATTCCATGTGCTCATCTGCATCTCATGTCATCAAAGCACTCCATCACAATCCGATACATCATTCGCATGATTACTTATGCACTTGCATCATACAGGATCGCAGGAAGACTCGCAGGTAGCAGTACCGGAGGAGCGAGTTTGGACGGATCAGCAGGAGCCCTAGGCACAGGAGGTGCCCGAGGAGGAAGAGTCAGGCGAGGAGCTGCTAGAGTGCGTCGACCACCATCCTAGCTCGTTCGAAAAAGGTAAGCCCCGGAGCATTTTAAGTCTCCTATTTTATAAAAGTTGATCCTTACTACATGAACTATAGTTATATATATAGTTGCATTAAGTTATAGGAGTTGAGTGAAACCGTTGTTGCATTATTACCTTGGCCACCGGATTATCTTTTACCCTGTTAGGTCAGGATCGAGTGAATTGCTTAGCCATGCTTAGACCGGTAGAAGTCGGGTGATTTCCTGTCACCTGCGAGTTATAGGTGGATACCGGGTTATGGTTAGCTATAATTGTGATCATAAAAAGTAACCAAGTGTTGATGGATAAATGAAGACCGGGCGGAGTCTTATAGGGTTTTGGACTATAGTGATTCCGTCTGTGTCGATTAAGGATCGATCGTTGCTCGTCCCTCTTGTCATGTTGAACGCATGCCTCACATTTAGCTTGCCGAATAAAGTACCTTTCGACCGTGAAGCTAGTGACACTTTTCGAGCCGGGATAAACTCGGGTTGGCAGACTGGTGTTGAAGTGGGTGTAACGGGGACGCGAAGAGTGAGCCCAAGGTGCGTCCTGGCAGTCGGGCGGTCCCTGGGTAGTGCGATCCATGATTGTTATCCCGCGGCTTCTTGGAAAGTGTCATTGGTGATCTACGCGACCCTGACGGGGGAAGCAGGGTTTGTGTGAGGAATAAATCTCCAGCTGGATAGGAATTTGATTCGAATCGTCGTCGCTCCCGGTTAGTGAGCACTTGACTCGAGCTATGACATCGTAATAACATTAATGGAACACTGATGGTTAAGTGAATAATATTGGAAATGCTAAACCTGATATGGTAATCTAGATTGTTAATGATGAATCAAGTGATTGTTTTAGCAATATGTGCTTATCTAGCTTGAATAGGTTATACTAAAAGTGATGCAAAAAGTATTGGTATAGTTTTTCATAACAACTTATGCTTTTCGCAAATGAGTCAAGCCAGTCCAATCTATAAAGCCTTGCATGATTCATGGTGTCCTTTATTTCTGGTTTATGACGGGTAAGTCTAGCTGATTACATTCTCGTACTCATGGCGTTGTTCCCATTGTTGTTGCAGATGGTCAGATGTACTATGGATACTGCTCCAACTGTCTGTATCCGGCGATGGGCGACAACTAGGACCTTGGGCAAGGGTCACTCTGTTCGTCTTATCTACTGCTTTTGTGGGCCATGACTATCTACTGGCACTGTATTTGAACTAAGTGTGGGTGTAAAACTACTTGCTTCCGCTATGTTATTTTGAACTGTGTTGTAATAACTTTTATTCCGAACTCCGATGTACTCCACTTTTATTGTGAACTCTACGTATCATGTGAACTGTGGCTGCTAAATCAGTACGATCTTGGCTGTATGTTGGTTGGTTTGAAATCCCTCGTGATTTCACGGAATTCTCGGGTTATACGGGTTTAAGTTTGATAAATTAATCGCCTCGGTGGAAGATTTTCTTACTTAATCTCGTATAATTACGTTGATCCGTTACAGCTGGTATCGGAGCATGGTTTTGCATGTTGCTGTTCACATGGGTATTTAAAAACAAAACTGTGTTTTCAACTAAGCTTTCAAATTTAAGAGTGTGCCAGTGGTCATATCCTTTATGCCCCATAAGGACTCCAGGTGGCTTAATTAAGTACTAACTTGGGGGTTTGCATCATATTTGAAATTTTGTCGCTCATACGGCGTGCTATTGTATGAGTGCCATTCAATTGAGTGGTAATGTATGGATCAATTTCCTCTACGCCCTGGTAAGTGAGAGTTGTGAGAGCATGGTCGGATACACTGCCGATCTAGGGGAGTGCTTATGTGATACCGAAATACATACGTGCCATGCGCATGTTCGTATGAGGGTATTCAAATGGTGGGGACTTCCGTCATGCGGTGACGATGCCGTCAATAGGACGATGATTTGGGTAGTTGTTACCGTTATACTCGTATCTGGGGATGTGTGTAGAGCGAGTAACTTACTTTACTGCTTTCTTGCATATTTTCATACTGTGAGGGTTGGGCTGAAGTGACTTTCTGCAGGTACATAACAACGCTTTCGAGTAGTACGTATTAGTTACGTTACAAGAGATCGTTGTATGCCACCGTTTATTCCGTTAGTAGTTATTAGTTTTCTAAGTTTGTGAGGACGTACGAAACGTGCATGTATCATGTGGTGTATTTCATTCATGGCATTGTTCCTCCCCTTATAAGTTGATTATCTCATTTCGATAAAAATGCCAACTTAAAAATCTGTTCTCACAACGGTAATAAAATTTTGCTACAAATGGCACGTACCAAGCAGACAGTCTGCAAGTCCACCGGCAGAGCTCCCCGTCATCAGCTTGCTCCACGCACTCGTCAGCGCCACACTTTTCTTGGAGAGTTTGGGATGCCTACGCTCTTGTGGAGAGTACTCAGCTATGTAGGCTATCCTGATGCGATGGAGCCCCGCTACTTTTGGTCGAATGAGCGGTTGGGGGAAGGACTTTTGGTGACTGTGGCAGCAATAGTTCGTCCCCAAGGTGATGGTTCTGAGTGGACCGGTTGGCATTTTGAGTCAACTGGCAGGACCCCTGAAGAAGCCGCGAGAGGGCAGCCTTTGGGATCCTGAGGGATATCATGGATCGCTTTCCTCAGGAGTTGGCAGCAGCTATAGTTGGAGTCTTTCCGAGGGGCAACCCCTCCACTGACTCGTGGCAGCAGGCAAGAGGAAGATCTCTAGAGATTAGCACCGCAGAAGCACAGAACAGTGACAACCCCGCTATGAGTGCCATGTTCGCAGTGATGAGGGCCTTTGATGGAGTGGAAGGTAGCCTGAGACGTGTGTCTAGTGCTCTTGGTCAGGCTCGCGATGACCGCCGTCAGCTTCAGAGAGATCACGATGCCGAGATTGAGAGGCTCAACACCGAGATGGCTCAGTTGACTCGTCAGAGAGATCAGGCTACCCAGAGGACTGTGGCTTTCGAAGGAGATGTACGTGCCCTGAGAGAGCAGGTTGGGCAACTGACCACCGCCAACAGGAATGCTGAGCGCATGTTGACTCATGTGCTCCATCAGAGGAATGAAGCCTGGTCCGCAGAGAATATGTTGAGGGCTAGATAGTTTGAGCTAGAGCAACAGTTGGCATATGCAGAGGAATATAATGACAATCTGCATGAGGAGGTTCATTGGCTAAACAATCAACTCAACCCCTTTGTTCCTCCTGGTGCGGCAGAGATGGATTTGAATGAAGACGAAGATCTTGAAGAGCCCGAAGCACCAGTTGGGGAGCACCACGACGCTGCTAATGGCGACGACGCCAACATCTCGGACTTAGACAGTGACCGCGATGAGTAGGCTAGTAGTTGTTACGCTAGCTACTAGGTTCCATCTACATGATCTTTTGCTTTGTTGGCACGTTGGGCATGTAATAATGAGTAGAAAGACTAAGGCTTTGATGTAATGTTGAAAAGCTTGGATGTGTTTGTGGCGGTATCCGAATGTCAAAAAGTCCAGTGTATGTATGCTGGCAACTTGGTTATAATGGACGCGATGTGTGCGCTTTAAGTAATCTAATTAGTGATGTTGTGTTAATTGGAATGACTTATTGTGCCCCTGTTTTATTGTATGAATTTATTCTCTCCAGTAAATTCAGTCAGCATGATTTTTCATTCGGTCGCAATTCCTACAACATCACCTAATAATTACTGTTGCTGAAACATACAGATGCCGAACACTCGTCGTACCGTGTATGGTACCGCTGAGGCTGGTGGCAGTGCAGCTGCTAGTGATGACCGTGATCCACCATCGCCTCCTCCACCCTACACTGTGGAACAGTTTTTCGCACAATTTCTTGGAAGCCAACGTAATATGGAGGGCATGCAATAGAATATGGAAGCTGCGTTGCGCAGTATCGCAGACAACACCCGTCGGGGAATAAACCCGGGTGGGCACGAAGCAAATCAGTACAGCAGTTTCAAGGACTTCATGGATACTCGTCCACCGATCTTCAAGGAAGCCGCAGAACCCTTGGATGTAGAAGAGTGGATTAATACTATGGAAGACAAGTTCCGTGTCTTGAGAATGACTGAAGTGTTGAAGACTGAGTATGTAGCTCATCAGCTTTAAGGTCCGGCAGGAATGTGGTGGAAACATCACCGCACCACTTTTCCTCCCCATGCTCACATCACTTGGAGGGAGTTCACCGAAGCCTTCCGTGGAACGTACATTCCACCTGGTCTGACCGAGATGAAGCTTGGGGAATTCCTGGCACTAAATCAAGGCACGAAGACTGTAACTCAATATCTACATGCATTCAATAACCTAAGCTGTTATGCTCCTGATATGGTGAATACTAAGGCCAAGAAGATCGCTAGCTTCAAGAGAGGCCTGAATCCCAAGATGATGAAACATGTGGGTACAAATATGAGGACTGGTTTCAATGATTTCATTAGTGACTATCTAAAGCAAGAGAAGAACAACAATGTTTATGCTGCTTCCAAGATCCGTAAGAGAGCTTTCGAGTCGGGTTCGTCCCAGTCCAGAGCCCCAGTGCCCAACCGTCCAGCTTATCGATCGCCTGCCCCAGGTGCAAGGTTTAGGCCACCGCAAAGGAAGAATCAGAATACTCAGCAACCCCAGAGGAACCATAAACCATTCAAGATGGCATTGCCTCAGGCGAAGACAGGACAAGGCAGTTCATCTGGAACTGTGGCTCAAGTGAAGGGACCGTGCTTCAACTGCAACCAACCCGGACACTTTGCGAAGTTTTGTCCCTACCCTAAGAAACAGCAGACGCAGTATCAAGCTCGTGTGCATCACACCACCGTGGATGACATCCCTGAAGGAGAACCGGTAACAGCTGGTATGTTTTCTATCAACAATCATCCTGCAGTAGTCTTGTTTGATTTCCGGATCATCTCATTCCTTTGTAAGTCAAGCATTTGTTAAGAGGCATGAGCAAAAGATAGTTGAATTAGAATGTGCATATAAAATCAGTTCAGCTGGGGCTGATCTGTTGACTAATCAGATAGTTCAGGGAGTAATCCTAAATATATCAAATCGGCAATATAAGCTTAATCTGATAGTCATGCCAGGGTTAGTTTTGGATGTGATCATAGGTATGAACTAGATGAATAAGATGGGGGTAGTAATCGATATTGGAGGAAGGAGTATCTCTCTTAAGGAACCAAGTGGAGAAGGCACTTTTCGGGTGGTCCTACCTCGGAAAGTAGACCTAGCTAGCACGACTTGTGCGGTCCAAACTACTCTGCTAGCCTAGATTCCAGTGGTCTGTGAGTTTCTAGATATGTTTCTAGATGAGTTACCTGGACTTCCACCAGACCGAGATGTTGAGTTTGCCATTGAGTTAATTCCGGGAACAGCACCGATCTCGAGAAGGCCCTATCGGATTCCTCCCAATGAGTTGGCCGAATTAAAGAAGCAACTCTAGGACTTACTAAAGAAAGGTTTGATTCGTCCCAGCTCATCTAAATGGGGATGTCCCGCTCTATTTGTGAAAAAGAAGAAGGATAACTCCTTACACATGTGCGTGGATTATCGACCACTGAATGCAGTGACAATTAAAAACAAGTATCCTCTTCCTCGGATTGATATCTTGTTTGACCAATTGTCTAAAGCCAAAGTATTCTCTAAGATAGATTTGAGATCAGGATACCATCAGATAAAGATTAGGCCGCAAGATATGCCTAAGACTGCGTTCTCTACCAGATATGGCTTGTACGAGTATCTTGTCATGTCCTTTGGATTGACAAACGCTCCTGTATACTTTATGTATCTGATGAATTCTGTTTTCATGCCCGAGTTGGACAAGTTTGTGATTGTGTTCATTGATGACATTCTAATATATTCAGAGAATGAAGAAGATCATGCAGAGCACCTCAGGATTGTCTTGACTAGACTCAGAGGACATCAACTGTATGCGAAGTTTAGCAAGTGTGAGTTCTGGCTTAAGACAGTTCCTTTTCTCGGCCACGTGTTGTCTGAAAATGGCATTTCCGTAGACCCTAGTAAGGTGCAAGAGGTTATGGACTGGAAGTCACCAACCTCAGTGCATGAAGTTCGCAGTTTTCTTGGTTTAGCCGGTTACTATCGTCGCTTCATACCGGATTTCTCGAAGATTGCCAAACCAATGACAAGCCTGTTATAGAAGGATCATAAGTTTGTATGGACAGAGGAGTGCGAGGCAGCTTTCTACACCTTGCGAAAGTTGTTGACCACTGCTCCTGTTCTGGCCCAACCGGATATAGAAAAGTCTTTTGATGTGTTCTGTGACGCATCTAAGAATAGGTTAGGATGTGTACTAATGCAAAATGGAAGGGTCATTGCCTATGCCTCACGTCAATTGAGGAAGCATGAAGTTAACTATCCTACACATGATTTAGAGCTTGCAGCAGTAGTGCATGCTCTAAAGATTTGGAGACACTATCTAATGGGTAATATGTGTAACCTCTTTACAGATCATAAGAGTCTCAAATACATTTTTACCCAATCTGAGTTGAACATGCGACAGAGAAGATGGTTAGAGCTGATAAAGGACTATAATCTAAACGTGCATTATCATCCCGGGAAGGCTAATGTAGTAGCAGATGCACTGAGCAGAAAATCACATGCTATTGATGTGCAACCGTTGTTTGAAGAAGGGTTCAAATTGTTACATCCTGCTGTGTTGCATAATATTCAGATCAGTTATACTCTGGAAAACCAGATCATTGAAGGTCAGAAGACAGATAAGAGAATCTTTCATATCAAAGAGAAGATGAAGAGGGAACCCACCAAACACTTTCGATTGGATGACCAAGGAGTGTTATGGTTTAAGGATCGCCTGGTGGTACCTAAGGATAGGGAGCTTAAGAACAAGTTGATGAATGAGACCCATCATTCCAAGCTATCTATTCACCCCGAAAGTAGTAAGATGTACCAAGATTTGTGACCCCGTTATTGGTGGACTAAGATGAAAAAAGAAATTGCAGCATACGTTGCTCGTTGCGACATGTGTTGTAAAGTTAAAGCTCTTCACATGAGACCTGCAGGACTTCTGCAACCCTTGTCTGTACCCGATTGGAAATGGGATGATATAAGTATGGATTTCATCACTGGTCTTCCCACCACACAGAAGGGACATGATTCTATTTGGGTAATAGTAGATCGTCTCACCAAGACAGCTCACTTTCTGCCAGTTAAGACAACATTCCGACCACCTCAATATGCAGAAAAGTATATTGCTGAGATTGTCCGATTACATGGTATACCAAAAACGATCGTGTCTGATCGTGGTTCACAATTTACCTCTTATTTTTGGGAACATCTTCATAAAGGTTTGGGTACTAGTTTGATTCGTAGTACGGCTTATCATCCACAGACAGATGGGCAGACAGAACGAGTTAATGCTGTACTTGAAGATATGCTTAGAGCTTGTGTACTGTCATCCAGAGGCTCATGGGAATCCTGGTTACCGTTGGCAGAATTCGCTTACAACAACAGTTACCAAGAGAGTATCAAGATGACACCTTTTGAAGCTTTATATGGCAGGAAGTGCAGGACACCGTTAAATTGGGTAGAGCCTGGAGAAAGAAGGTTTTATGGAATTAATTTTGTAAATGAGGCAGAGAAGAAGGTCCGTATTATCCAACAAAACATGCAAGCTGCACAGTCTCGTCAGAAGAGTTATGCAGACAAGAGAAGGAGACCATTGGATTTCTAAGTGGGTGACTATGTCTTTTTGAAGGTTACCCCCATGAAGAAGAAACAGTTTGGAATCAAGCAGAAATTGTCTGCTAGATATATCGGACCATACCAGATCATAGAGAAAAAGGGTCCCGTGGCGTACAAGTTGCGATTGCCAGAAGGGATGAGTTCGATCTTTCCCGTCTTTCACGTATCACAGTTGAAGAAATGTCTGCGTGTTCCGGAAGAGAGAATAGAACCGCAGGGTATTCAGATCAAGTTGTGATTGCCGACGACGCCGCGCGACACGCGCCCCTGTGGCCCCCGCAGCACCGCGCTCGCTTACCCCCCCTCCGCGCGCTCGTCCACCTCGGCTGCTCCCTCTATTCCCTCCTCTCGCCCCGCCAGCAGCAGCAGCAGCGCACCGCCGCGCCATCACCGGCTCTCGGAGCTCCGCCACCACCGTCCGCGCTTGTGGCTGCTTCTCCGGCCGATTCCTCCCGGCCTTAGCTCCGCCCCGCTTCCCTCCACCGCGTGCGCGCCTCCACTCCGCCGCTCGAGCTCAGGTGAGGGCCAATTGGCCGCCCCCCTCCTCCACTGCTGCCGTTGGCCGGCGCGCATGGCCGGAGCTCCCTGGCCCTTCATGCCTCCTCCGATCTCGAGCATCCGCTTCCCCTTCGCCTAGCGGCGCTCGCGCTCGCCTTCTCGGCCGCCCCCGTGGCCTGCATTGGCCGGCCGACGAGCTCTAGCGCCGCCGTGCCGCCATCTCCACCGGCGAGCCTCCTCCGGAGCTCCCACGCCGCTCGGAGTTGGTGCGCTGGGTGCGTCTCGGTGCGGGGAGCACGTCGGTGCCCTTCCCGTCGCCGGAGATCTCACCGGCGGCGAGTTCGCCACCGGTCAGCGCCTCCCCCGCGCTGCTCTGGCTGGCCGGTGGGTCCGTTGACCCGTAGGTCCCGTGTGTCAGCGCGTGTGGGTGCACTGCACCGGGTGTATTCAGCGTTTTCACCGGCGAATTTTCAAAAGAATTAAGGAAAATAATTTCTCAGAATTATGAAACAGCTTTGAAAAATCATATCTCAAGATTTATAGCTCCAAAAATGATGAAACAAATTTTGAAATGTTCCTCTTGAATAGATCTACAATTTAAAAATAGCTCATGTTAATTTTGTGACACTTTGTTGTGCAAATTTATTTAATTGCTATAAATGCTGATATCTTAGAAAATATGTAGTGAATAAAATAATGAAGGGAAAAATGTGATTCTTGTTGCTTTAATCTTTATTAGTGATGCACTTTCTAGGAAAAATATTAGTGAAGCATGTTCTGTAAGAAATTTTTGAAGTGTAGTTCAAATGCTTTTAATTGATAATCTTTGTTATTTTTAGTAGAGAGCTAAATTTGTATAGAACATACATGTGATAATTTTTGTAGTATGTTAGTTTACTGTTAGTAACATAGGAAAATGTGAAATCTATTGTTTGATACTTTTTCTAGTACAAAATAATTTAATGCTCATATTTAGGCTATAACTTGTTTATTTTGTACAAGCAGTTTTACATAGGCAATTCTCATGAAAATTTAGTAGTAGGTTAGTTAGGGTAAGGGTAATCTATTGTAATTTTGGTAGATTTTTATCTACACCAGAAATAGGTGTTGCTGTGTAACCCTAGTTAAATAGGGAATAAAAGATTATTCTTTATGAGAAATTAAGAGAAATAAAATATGTTTGGTGTATCTTTGAAGCATCATTATGCCTTGCTGATGTTATGGATGAGTTAGGTTGGTAAGCTTTGGTAGCTTAGGTTCACTTGCATGTGTAAATAATAGGCTAGCTAATAGAAGAATAAGGTGCATGTTTTAGGGTATATGTTCTTGGATGACGTTGACTACCTTGTAGAAGAAATAGTTATATTCAAACTGCTCATTCTATGTGCTCATCTTCATCTCATGTCATCAAAGCACTCCACCACAATCCGATGCATCATTCGCATGATTACTTATGCACTTGCATCATACAGGATCGCAGGAAGAGTCGCAGGTAGCAGTACCGGAGGAGCAAGTTTGGACGGATCAGCAGGAGCCCCAGGCACAGGAGGTGCCCGAGGAGGAAGAGTCAGGCGAGGAGCTGCCAGAGTGCGTCGACCACCATCCTAGCTCGTTCGAAAAAGGCAAGCCCCGGAGCATTTTAAGTCTCCTATTTTATAAAAGTTGTTCCTTAGTACATGAACTATAGTTATATATATAGTTGCATTAAGTTATAGGAGTTGAGTGAAACCGTTGTTGCATTATTACCTTGGCCACCGGATTATCTTTTACCCTGTTAGATCAGGATCGAGTAAATTGCTTAGTCATGCTTAGACCGGTAGAAGTCGGGTGATTTCCTGTCACCTGCGAGTTATAGGTGGATACCGGGTTATGGTTAGCTGTAATTGTGATCATAAAAAGTAACCAAGTATTGATGGATAAATGAAGACCGGGCGGAGTCTTATAGGGTTTTGGACTATAGTGATTCCGTCTGTGTCGATTAAGGACCGATCGTTGCTCGTCCCTCTTGTCATGTTGAACGCATGCCTCACATTTAGCTGGCCGAATAAAGTACCTTTCGACCGCGAAGCTAGTGACACTTTTCAAGCCGGGATAAACTCGGGTTGGCAGACTGGTGTTGAAGTGGGTGTAACGGGGACGCGAAGAGTGAGCCCAAGGTGCGTCCTGGCAGTCGGGCGGTCCCTGGATAGTGTGATCCATGATTGTTATCCCGCGGCTTCTTGGAAAGTGTCATTGGTGATCTACGCGACACTGACGGGGGAAGCAGGGTTTGTGTGAGGAATAAATCTCCAGCTGGATAGGAATTTGATTCGAATCGCCGTCGCTCCCGATTAGTGAGCACTTGACTCGAGCTATGGCATCGTAGTAACATTAATAGAACACTGATGGTTAAGTGAATGATGTTGGAAATGCTAAACCTGATATGGTAATCTAGATTGTTAATGATGAATCAAGTGATTGTTTTAGCAATAGGTGCTTACCTAGCTTGAATAGGTTATACTAAAAGTGATGCAAAAAGTACTGGTATAGTTTTTCATAACAACTTATGCTTTTCGCAAATGAGTCAAGCCAGTCCAATCTATAAAGCCTTGTATGATCCTTGGTGTCCTTTATTTCTGGTTTATGACGGGTAAGTCTAGCTGAGTACATTCTCGTACTCAGGGCGTTGTTCCCATTGTTGTTGCAGATGGTCAGATGTACTATGGGTACTGCTCCAACTGTCTGTATCCGGCGATGGACGACAACTAGGACCTTGGGCAAGGGTCACTCTGTTCGTCTTATCTACTGCTTTTTTGGACCATGACTATCTACTGGCACTGTATTTGAACTAAGTGTGGGTGTAAAACTACTTGCTTCCGCTATGTTATTTTGAACTGTGTTGTAATAACTTTTATTCCGAACTCCGATGTACTCCACTTTTATTGTGAACTCTACGTATCATGAAAACATTAGCTGCTAAATCAGTACGATCTTGGTTGTATGTTGGTTGGTTTGAAATCCCTCGTGATTTTACGGAATTCTCGAGTTATACGGGTTTAAGTTTGATAAATTAACCGTCTCGGTGGAAGATTTTCTTACTTAATCTCGTATAATTACGTTGATGCGTTACCGTGCCCACACCTGTGCTTGCGCATCGGCACTCCACCTGTGAATCTTACCGTTGCCTTCCCGGGCCCCACGGCCTGACGACTCCCTCCCCAGTCCCCACGCCTCCCTCTGGCCAGGTCAATCAGCCCACTCGTTGCTGCCTCCGTCACAGGGGGAAACTGGAAAAATAATGGGGAGACCGCCACCAAATCTACAACTAGCTTCACTTACTGTTACACCGGGCCACTTTTATTTTGTCGCTGGAATGTGGGCCCGGAAACAGAGACGGAACCAGGGGTAGCAGGGGCCGTGGCCCCAAGCACAGTAAGTTTTCTTTAATACCTATATAAATATATAAATTTACAGCTAAAAAATATCAATTTTCATCTATTTTTATTCAAATATTATGATTTTGGTTATAAATAGTGTAAAATATTTAAAAAGTTGTTGAATCATATAATTACATATATTTTAACATACTAAAAATATGATCATATTTGTTTGGCTCCCCTAATCAGAATCGTTGGTTCCGTCTCTGCCCGGAAACGGGGCTCTGATATGCTGGTCCCTGTCGACGGGGGAAAGAGGTAATAATCGAAGCGAGGTTTTGCTAGAGGACCAGAGGAGCTATCCATGGCCGTGGCCGTCAACCCACCTTTGGTCCACCACGCACATTCCGGGAACTATTGAGGCTCTTGTCATCTCCTTCTTATCCGAGCCTCGTAGACCATATAGTCACGTTCCAGCATCCTGTGATTCAGGTGACAGGTGAGATCGATAATCAGTAGCCAAATTTTCACTCGCTAGTCGCCATGTACGTGGTCCTTTCCCAACAAATATATTGTCACAGCCTCGCTGATGTGCCGGAATGCGGAGCCCCGCACTTTTGGACACGATTGCACACAACAAAACTCCGTCTGACATTCAAAAGACAGCCCCAGTACCCCGCGTGTACGTTTCGCTTCTGGCACGGCGTATTATTCCCTTTCGCCCACGGATGATAAGCTTTAATTTTTTACTACAGTAGTAATTAGTCGACTTAAATACAATATAGGACATCAAACTTGTATCACTAAATCTGTATTTAAAGTATATCTTTTTGAGATGATATTGACTTAGTAATTCACAACATATTGTGACAGAAATTAAGGGTGAAAATTTACTTTGTACGAGTATGATTTTTCCTAGTTAAAATACGCTTTATCACTTTTGGATGACGAAGCAGTAATACAACACGGTTTATATACATTAGCAGGTAATCCAAGCTTCCCATTCCGGCGCTTCATCCGCTTCCGCTCCCATCACAGGCGACAAAATCTCCATAGGCCACAGATGGCCCAGCTGCTCTGCCGAGAAGCCTTTTCTAGCCCCGGAGGCCCGGACGCCAGCGTGGCGAACAGAACAGCAGAGGCGCGATGGGGCCGGGCTTAGGTGACCGGCCCGTTACGCCCGCGTCGTGTTCCGGCCCCGTCGCAGGCAAAACCCCACCGCCACAGGGGTGGGTAGATCCACGAGCCCATCGGGGCCCCCGGCAAATGCCAGGTGGGTCCGACGGAGTCCAGGCCCACGCGCAGCGTGACCACGGCCGGATCGCAGTATCGCCTACCGCTTCTCGGTTTCTAGGGCCAGAAAGGCTCGGACCGGCCCCTCCCCCGAGGCGGTCGCATTGATGGCGGCCAACTGCCACGTGAGACAAGAGACCCCACCTGTCATGCTCAGGTCCGGGTGCCTCGGCCCTACCCGAGCCTCAGGCTCGGACAGCCGTTTGCGCCTCCGAGCCTGCCGCGCATCAGGACTCCGAGCCCGAAGCCACTAAAGAATTCGGAAGCCCATCGGAAAAGCAGAGAGAGGACTGGAGGGAGGGGAGTAGCGTGGTAGTAGTGCGGTAGTGGGCTAGCTCGCCGCGGAGCAGAGACCAGAGAGAGAGCGAGAGCGAGCAGAGCAAGCAAAGCGTAGGCGAGCTCGCGGCGAAGCGGAATTGATTGCGCCCACCACCACGTCTTCTCCACCTCCGTCCTCACCAAGCCACCATCATTGCCGCCACCGCGCCGCCCGCCGGCCTGCGGGAGCCCAGCTCAGCTGCGCATTCTTAACTACTGTTTCTCTCTTGGCTTCTTGGCGAAGTGTGGCGGTTGCGGGTACTGGAGTGCGGAGAGCAGCGCGGCGGTACGTGTGCGTGTTGCAGTGCTGTGAGGAAGCCACCACCCACCACCACCTCCATTAAAGGCGCTCACGCGCCGCCTCCGCCTCCACGAGAAAGCGAGGCCGTCGTACGCGACCTCCGTCGTCAAGGCCATCTCTCTCCTCCACACTTCCTCCCCTCACGGGGGCAGCCACGTACAAAGGCAGCTCGCCAACGCCCAGCAGGCCAAGCACCCCCTCGCCGCACCACCCCACGCCGTGCGGCTTTAAAGACAGCGCGCGACAAGCTTAAAGGTTCCCACGCCGCCGCTCGCGCTGCTCTTTGCGCCACGGCCCGACGCGGTTGTTCGGTGCTTTTGATCTGTTCCTTCTTGTTGCAGCTTCAGAGGTGACAGAGGCCAGAGCCGTCCGCTCGCGCGCGAAAGCAGAGGAGGAGCGGCGATGGCGGTGACCGCGCGGCTCGGCGCCGTCGTGGCGTGCGTCGTCTTGGCGGCCGTGGCGGTGGCGCCGCGGCCGGCGGCGGGGATCCTCGACCCGGTCGACTTCCTGGCGCTGCAGGCGGTGCGGCGGTCGCTGGACGACATGCCCGGCTCCGAGTTCTTCGACGGCTGGGACTTCACCGCCGATCCGTGCGGGTTCCCCGGCGTGTTCTGCGACGGGGACCGGGTGGCGGCGCTCGCGCTCGGCGACCCCCGGGCGGGGTCTCCGGGGCTGACGGGGAGGCTGGACCCAGCGCTGGGCCGGCTGTCCGCGCTCACCGAGCTGTCGCTCGTGCCCGGGCGCGTCGAGGGGGAGCTCCCGGCGTCGCTCGCGTCGTGCTCGAATCTCCGGTTCCTGGCGGTCAGCAAGAACCTCCTCTCCGGCCCGATACCGGACGGCTTCAGCGCGCTGTCCAACCTCCGGACGCTCGACGTCAGCTTCAATCAGATCTCCGGCACCATCCCGCCGTCCATCGCCGCGCTGCCGTCGATCACCAACCTCATCCTCTGCCACAACCAGCTTACCGGCGGCGTCCCGTCGTTCCCGGACTCGTCCCCGCTCCTCCGGCTGGACCTCAAGCACAATGCGCTCTCCGGCGGCGTGCCCACCCTGCCGGCGGGGCTGCAGTACCTGTCGCTGTCCGCGAACAAGCTCACCGGCACGGTCGATCAGGTGCTGCCCCGGCTGACCCGGCTCAACTTCCTCGATCTCAGCATGAACCAGCTGGAGGGCCCGATCCCGGCGTCGGTGTTCTCGCTGCCGCTGTCCGTGCTGCAGCTGCAGCGCAACTTCTTCGCGGGGCCCGTGCAGCCGTCCAACGACGTGACGATCCCGATGGTGGACCTGAGCTACAACCGGTTCTGGGGCCAGCTCTCGCCGCTGCTGGCGGGCGTCGGGCAGCTGTACCTGAACAACAACCGGTTCACCGGCGAGGTCCCCGCGCGGCTGGTGCAGGAGCTGGTGGGCTCCGGCGGCCTGCAGGTGCTGTACCTGCAGCACAACTTCCTGACGGGCATCGAGATATCGCCGTCGTCGTCGCTCCCCTCCACCGTCTCGCTCTGCCTGATGTACAACTGCATGGTGCCGCCGGTGTACGCGCCGTGCCCGATCAAGGCCGGGTCGCAGAACACGCGGCCGGCCGACCAGTGCCCGGAGTGGAGGGGCTGAGCTGAGCAGCTGATGTCGGGCTGGCTGATCGTGTCTCAGCAACACCAATGCCAATGCCGGATCGCCTCGGATCACCGGTTGGAATAGCGGGGAAAGCAGAAGAACCGAAGTAGAATGGATGGAGATTGCGAAACGGTGGTCTCTGATTCTTTGATTGTTTTGTCCAGTTGTTACTAGTGTTCTTATTCTTTTTTCGATTTGGGGGAAGGAGGAGATAGTTACAGACAAGTAAGTGCCTTAATAATCGGGATTTACAGGTGTAATTTTGTTTAGTTGGTGTATGTGCATTATGTATCTCTCTGCTGTATAGTGAGCAGTACTCCCTCCGTAGCTTCTATCACACACACTGGCGCTTGATGCTGTTAGATCAGATGATGGATGGTGTTAAGGAGCCAGTGATGTTATTTATCAAATCATGTAACTGAACAAATCAATGTGAACCAACAAGCATGCACTGTGCTTGATTTTGTTTGCCACGTTATATAGTGATCCCTTTTTGTTGACTGTTAGCGTCGTCTGCAAGGATGCTGTTCTGGTGGTGTCGTTCTGTGATCTTATCATTGAGATCATTGGATGGTTCGTGGTGTGCCCCGCTGCTCATCGCTTCATCTCGTCTCGTCTCGATACGATAGGATAGGACTAGGAAGTAGTATGCGCAATCATTCAAACAGATCTGGCTTGGCAATCTGAATTATCTGATACGAGACCACTGATGAATTGCTTGCTGAAGTTGAATTACTACTTGACATCACAGGTTCTCATTCTCAATCATATGGGATTTAGGGACTGAGGTTTAATGGCTCCCTACTTCCCTTGTATTGTAGTGAATGCCAGGTTATAATTATGCTCTCTGCTTTCCCTTTCGCATACCCTGTTATTCTCTGTCTGTGTAAGCAATCCGAAGCTCTGCTGCTCCCTACTCCTACTACTGTAGTTATAGAGAGCCACCTGTGCACTCAAGACGAGTAGTATTTCAGGAAGTCAGGATCTCCCTTCTGCAATTCAGAATCTACCCTTCTCTGAATTTGGTTGTTGTGGTTCGTTCCACCAAAAAAAAATGATGTTGCCACAACGCCACTTGAGTTTTATCATCGGGAATGCTAGCGATAATCCTAGAGGCTTGAAACCATCGATATAGTAAGTTAAAACACACTAACCCTCTCGAGCCGTACAGTACGATTTCCGTGTGATTCCGTTGTCTCCACGGCTTCCAAATCACAGCCCTAATCCAGTGTGATCCCACATAAACACGCCCTGGCTATGCCGCTTTTACAAGCAAAATTGCACAGGACGATACCCGTACCCGCGGTACTGTCTCGACATGGCATGGCAATGGCATCACATCTTGATCGGGTATTAGGGACAGAGTACGAGGAGAGCGGCCCGTACGCCGAACGGCGCCTAACGATTCGCGGTTGGCGGACTTGCAGGCCGCACGCTCGCGCAACCGGAAACGAACGATCTCGCGGGATCGGCGCGCGCCAAGGCCGCCCCAGCCAGGACAGACCGGGCGCTACGGCGCTGCTCCCACATGGCCGGCGATCCGACTCGGATGCACCTGCGCTGCAGTGCAGTGTACTGTACCCCAGGGCCGTGTACCGCTAGGAGGAGCACAGGTGTGTGTGCAATTAAAATTGTACAGCCCGTCATGGCGAGCACCGTGCAGGGTTGGGTGGGTGCGCCGCTTTACTGCCACCGGTGTGACGAGCATGATGGGCATTTACTTACGTTCCTTTCGCCCTTGCATTTGTTCTCTCACTTCTTTCTGTAAATCCTCGCCGTATTTCCACGACAGGTCGTACGTACGCAGTGCTCATGTCCGTGTTTAGTTGGGCAGATTTTGGATGGCCAAAATCTGCATAGTGCTAGGTTCTGCACTGTAGCATTTCGTTTGTATTTGTGAATTTTTGTCCAAACATTGACTAATTAGGCTCAAAAGATTTGTCTCGCAAAGTACAACTAAACTGTGCAATTAGTTTTTGATTTCATTTACATTTAGTACTCCATGCATGTGCCGACATTTTGATGTGATGGGGAATCTTTTTTTGCATAGTGGAATTTAGGGAGAAATTTGGCATCTAAACAAGGCCTAAGGCTCGTCGGCTCGTCAACCAAACTGTGCCCTTGTTTAGTTTCCCCAATTCTCCCCCAAATTTCACTATGCAAAAAGAAAATTCCCCGTCACATCAAAATGTCGGCAAATGCATGGAGTACTAAATGTTGATGAAATCAAAAACTAATTGCATAATTTTGTTGTACTTTGCGAGACGAACATTTTAAGCCTAGTTAGTCAAAATTTGGATAATTTTTACCAAATACAAACGAAATGCTACATGAATTGTGATACAGTGTTTTTCTCCCCAATTCACTGAACTAAACGAGGCCTGTAAAGAGGCGAAGGCGATTCATCACAGGAGGATAAGGATGTGTGTCTCACGGTTCCGTAGCATGGTCCCGCAGCCGCAGGCCCGCACGACAGGGACGCGGCACACCGAATTGCCCAAAAAAGCATGCTGCTGGGTCGTTTGCTGTTGCTTCAGCAAGCAGGTGCCTGCTGGCTGTGGGCAGTGGCTGCTGGAACAAAGCAGACTTCCGAGAGATCCAGCTTTGGCATGTGTTCGGTGGTTGTTCCGGTTCCGGAAAGCCTGACGCCGACTGGTCTTCACCGTTGCTGGCTCTTTTGACTGCCCCCGCGTGACGGCGTGGCCCTTTTGGCGTCCGTCTTCTTCTTCCGTCCTCGTCGCCGAGAGAATTTTCGAGGGATGTGCAGAGTGAAAGCAC
The DNA here is from genome assembly GCA_038087645.1 of Saccharum hybrid cultivar R570. NCBI lineage: Eukaryota > Viridiplantae > Streptophyta > Magnoliopsida > Poales > Poaceae > Saccharum > Saccharum hybrid cultivar. The sequence continues at coordinate 18,508,365 of JAQSUU010000443.1, forward strand.
GGTTTGTCGTCAAAGCAGACGACGCGGTTTCGTTAAAGAAAGAGCGGAGTTCAGGTTCTGGCGGTCTCGCTTGGTAACCTGATGGTCACTTGACACTGGACTAGTACGCTACAAACGCCGGCGACAAATGTGCTTTATTGTTTGGCTTCTCGGCTCTTGTACTCGGGCCTCCGGCGGAACAGAACAGCGTCAGGCCTCGATTCGACAACGCGCGGGCGTCAAGGAGACAACGTCATCTTCTTCCCGACGCGCTCTTGCCTCTTCCTTGCTGCCAGTTCCTGGAAGCGCCGCCATCCTCACCATGGGTTTTTCCTTCGATCTTACAAGAGATCACGGTCACTGCTTCTCTAGCAAACCTGTGCAGCTGTGCGCCTGTGGCAGTCAACCGGGGTTAACATGCCGTGGCTAGCAAACGTGGCTAGTTGTAAGACTGAGAATCAGAAAAAGGATAGTTGGATTTGGTGGTGGTCTCGTCTCTGCTTGCGCCGTTATTTTTTCTGGTTTCTGCTTGTGACTCGGAGGGTGTGCGAGTGTGAGTTGCAGCAAATGGGCTGATTGACCTGCGCAAAGGAGGATTAGAGGAGGCCAGGGAGGCAGGGACTAAATGATGGAAACGGATCAGATTCGCATGGAATCAGGAATCAGATCTAGATGTCATCTTTTATCATATTTTAATTTAAATTCAGCCATTTCCACTTGTTGGTCAACCACCAAATGAAACAAGTGTCTCAGTAGCATACTCCCTTCGTACTAAAAAAAATATAATTCTATCATAGTACTCAGTTAAATCATTCGAGTTTGACTAAATGTATAAATAAAATTAATAATAATGATATCAAATAAATAGAATTTAATTAGTCATGGAATATATTTTTGTAATATGTCTACCTGATATCATAAATATTCATACTTTTTTCTATAAGTTGGTTAAACTTTAGATAGCTTGATGATTAGGGATGAAACTAGAACTGTATTCTTTTCTAGATGGAGGTACTGTATGCCAATGTGGAAATGAAAAATTATTAGAACAATGGTTGTACACTTGTACTCGCTCATGCCCGACCTCTTCACAAGCAGCTGCTCAACCAGGCCAATAACGTTTTGCAGGACATCATCATGCTACCAAAACCTTTGAAGGCAAGAATAGCTTACTTAACTAGATGAGTCGGGTCTTCTCTCTGCGTCTACAAGATTCGTACCGACAGATAAACTATGCAATTAGTTATCTTTTTATCTACGTAGAGGAGTCAGGTCTACCTGGAACAGGGGCGGATGCCGGCTTCTTAGCTACTACTGTAGCTCTCCTTCCTTCCCCTTCCGATCTTCTCTCTGCGTCCAAATCTATCCTCAATTTGTTTCCAAATCCGTGGTTGCTCGTCTGATCTATTGATCCATCCCATTGGATTTGTCTGGGTTTGTCTCTTGGCCTCAAATCGATTGGATTTGCTAACAGTCTATAGGAGCATCCCCGTCTTCTCTGTTCACCAAATCCTCCTTGAATCCATCGTCTCCCTCCATCCACACCAGCAAATTCAAGCGCAGTGTGCTTGCTGGAGAGGCTCTTGGTGTTGCTGGTGGCCGTTGTGGCCTTGCTAGTGGACACGGAGCAGCTGGGCTTGCTCATCCGTGCAACAACAGAAGTGCTCCAGCAGCCGCCGCACTCCTCTAGTATCCCCGTCCGCCGCCGTCCTTTTCCTCGCTTCTCCGAGCTGCCGTGCAGTGCCAGGTAACCAGGTGCTGCCTCTTCCCTTCGGCCTGAGTCACGGCACGTGGGTCGCGGGCCAGGGAGACGGGTGCCTGCTTGCAAACGACGGCCAGCTTGTCAACTTACCCAGCCCGGCGTGTCCACGTCGTTGCGCTGCTGTGGTGGTTGCTGCTGCACACGCGGACGGCCTCGGGCGGGCGGGCGGTCCTCACTGACCGAGAACGTTGGTTCAACACCGTTCATCTGTCGCCACATCTTCTCCTCATCTTCCAGCTGCTGCTAATCCTGCACGGCCTCGCTGGTCCCCGTCGAAACCTCCGAGCCCCTGTTTGTTCATCTCGTCTGCATCTTCTAAGTCTGGTGGGAGGCAAGTGAGCTCCTGGCTCCGCTGGGGCTTGGATTTGGCTGCGGCGAGAGTCGTGCGGGCATTGGCCATACCTGTGGAGAGAAGGCAGCGGGGATCATGTTGCTGAAGTAGGGATCAACCTGCTCAGATCATCCCACGTCAGGATCTGGCACCAGGCGGACGTAATGAGCTTCCTAGCATGAAACTATCAGAGCTCTGGTGGCAACCTCGGCAGTTCCAAAATGCTGCACCCCGCCTCATAACATCTACTAATGCGCAGGTAATTTTTCTTTCAGAAACTAGAAATTCCAAAATCGCCTAATTTGGTACTATCTACGCCTATTTGGTACCTCTCGGTACTTTTAATCAGGGACCTTCTATTTTTCTACCATCCAATATCGCCCAATGGATGACCTATGTTTTTTTAACCGTAAAAGTTCTCATTTTTTATAATATGTCTACCTGATGTCATAAATATTAACACCTTCTTCTATAGGTTGGTTAAACTTTAAATAACTTGATTAGAAATGAAACTAGAATGGTATTCTTTTCTAGATGGCGGTACTATATGCCAATATGGAAATGGAATTATTAGAACAATGGTTGTACTCGCTCCTGCCCGACCTCTTATTCCCAAACATCTCCTCAACCGGATCAATACCGTTTTTGCAGGACATCGTCATGCTACCAAAACCTTTGAAGGCAAGAATAACGTACTTAACTAGAGTTGATGGTGAACACAAACAAAGGTTTATGAACGTGGAAGTTGGGCACACAGGACCATCATGAATTCATGACAGTGTCTTCTGTATCTAAGTCCCCTAGCACTAAAGCACGTAGAAAAGCTATCTAAACCTTTCCTTACGAAACTTCCTACGTTCAGGTACTGATGGCCAAAAGGACAGGGCCTAACACTCGGCACGGTCGAAGTATCGTGCACGACCGGCCGCACCTCGGTCTATAGTGCAAACAAGAGCATGGCTCATTTAACAGTCCGGCTCGTTATGATAAACCTCGAAGAGAAAGCTAGGTATAAAACTTGTCTTCTATATCACTGGTACAGAAAGTATTTTTGCTGACGGTATTTACATATTTTTGTTAGCATTTTTAGCAACCACTAGTGTAAAAGGCAAGTAAAAATCAGAAAATATTGCTGGTGTGGCCTAAGAACTATCTGTGTAATATTTACGCTGGCGTTTTTCTTAAGTAAATGGCAACATATCTGGTGCAAATCAACATGTCCGTGCAACCGTGCAAACTTCTAATCTGAATGTAGGTGCTGTGAATTGTTGTCACACCCATTTTTAAGGACAAAAATAGGATGCATAAAAGACTCATGTGCGCCCCAGGAAACAGTCACACACATAAGTTGACAAATTACAAAGTATCATCACAGTGCTTATTACATAACGAATAAGTATTTAAGACATAGTCTTGAACGATAGGTCATAATAACTATTAGTAATTCTTCAGCGGAAACTCCACACAGGGACACGGTTGACTGGTTGACACCAAGACTAATACTCATTCCGATAATCTTCCTCTATATCTTCATCTGTTATGGTGGAAATAGCAAGAGTGAGTCCATGTCGAACTCAACAAATATAACACAGGGTTCATGAAGCTCAAAAAGGCTAGACATAGTTTAACTGCGTTTAGCTTTTAATCATATATTAGCAATTGAGTAGCATCAAGATAAACCACTTCCCTTTAAAGAACCAATGATCAATTGTAATAAGGATAATGAATAGCATTAACATGAGCAAATAATAATAAACAATAATTAAACATGATATAACAGTTATGATCAACTATTCCATAAGAATCCCCAAGGCCGCTCGTATCCGTGAGCACGGCTAGTATACCAGTTTTTAACTCTGCGCAGAGGTGTACACTTTCACTGTGAGTCATGATTTCCAAATGAGTGGGGAGATCAAGCCCAAACACCCGAGAACCATATAAAGCCACTCAAAAGTTCGTCTAACAAGTTAGGGCCATTAGATTCACTCGGCAGGCAGATGTAGAACCCCCCTTCCCTGTGGCACAACAACCGCAGCCTATACACACTAGGCCAGGGGCTCGCACTACACCCAACGTGGCAAGCCATTCTTACGCCATTTAAGGTAACCTCTAACAAGCTAGAAAAGGTCTCTTGAATAACTAAAGCCAGAGCCATATAGCCCTCACAGCTGTACTGTATATCCCGGTTATCACTTACAGATAAGTCCTTATGGAGAGAAACCAGAGCATCAAAATAATACACATGCTCTAGCCCCCTTTTAACAGTAATAAAATCATCTTAATAGTTGATTGCTTAATCCATTAATCAAATTACAAGATCATTGTTCTTGGTTTAAGCACTAGCAGTAGCTACCCATATGCATTCCCAAGGTTGACAAGGAATCAAGATAACAATCACTAAGTTATAATCTCTAAGGTTGTCAAGGTAAGCACATGCATATGTATGATAATTCAATGTATAGGTAACAAGGATAGTCCTGTGTTATACTTGCCTTGATCAAAGCTTTCCAAGTGATACTGCTGACTTGGCTCAAAGTAATACTCCGAATCGTCCAGATACTGCTCACCTTCTATACTCGATCATCAATCAACAACACACATGCATCCAATCAAACAAACACGAAGCAAACAAAGAGATACAATTAGAACAGTACACCAACAGTAACAAAACAGTAATAAAAGTTTATAAAACTCTTCTACACGTTTCTACGATTACACAGACGCAAAGATCACCAAATTCGGAGTTAAAACGTATAAGTTATGAATTTTCTAAGATTTTCCATAGATAAATAAATACTTAATTATAAACTCGAAAAATAAATTATCAAAACTAACTGTACAACTACACTAACATGTAGAGCTCGCAAATACGAACCTAACGCAACTTGAACGGATCAAATCGGAGTTAAAACGAAGATTTTATGACCAAAACAGTTCTAGTGGCAAAACTGTAAATACCTGAAAACGTATTTTTGACTTAACCGGAAAAGAATACGCTTCCAAAACGCGAAAACGCATTTTCCGACATACGCTATGGACCGCGGGTTGATAACTAAAAAGCTGAGGGTCTCTTTAACAAATTTACCCGCGAAGGGGTAAGTTCTAATCTGGGCCGTTGATCTCGATTTGGACGGATCGTGTTCATCAGCAAGTCTACAGTGAAGAACCCGACCCTTCTTCCTCGGTTCCGGCCGGCGGTCACCACGGCCGGCCACCCGAGCTCGCCGGAGAGCTTCGGCTCCACCTTTTCCGACCACAACTTGCCCCGCCACCAACACCAATCGAAAGAGGAAGTAAACCCGAACTCTTCTAGGCGGTTTAGGAGCGCTATGACAAACCGAGGAGAGAGCACGGCTCGGGGGAAAACGGCGGCGCCATTGCCGGCCGCGGTGAGCTCCAAACCCGCGATTCAAAGCACAAAAACTCAAAAGAAGAGCATTAGGAGGGAGAGGAGAAGGTGACAAACTCACCCAAGTGAAGAAATTGACCTCCAATCCACCCGAAGACTCCCTAGCCGACCGTCCGCCCGCCTCTACCAACTTGAAGCCCTAGAACTCGATTTCACGTGGTGGAACTCGCGGTTTAGATGAAAAACGGAAAGAAGAGAACCCCGGCTACCCTTTTATAGGTTCACTTCATCGATTTCGGTTAGGAAATCCAAACTAGAAGATTTGATTCGGTTGGAACCGGTGTTCGTCTCGGTTACGACCGGAGGAAGAAGAAAACGCGGCTGACAAGCCGACCCCACCAGTCAGTGACCAAAAAGAGAGGGAAGGCGCGACTGCTGGCTCGGCTGGCTCGGGCTGGCTCTCGCGGTCGCTGGCGCGGAGGAGGGAAGGCGGCAGCGGCCCACCGTGCGGCCCAGGCGGGAAGGAAAGCAGGCCGACCCGAGCGGGCCTTCGGGCCGCCAGGTGAGAAGGTAAGTCATTTCTCTTTTTTTTTCTTTTCTTCTTTCTTTTCTTTATTTACTTGTTTTCAAACTATTTCAAATAAAATTCTTCAAACCAATTCAAAATAAAATAAATCCACTACACAAAAGAAAATAAATGCAGCAGCATGAATGCAACACCAAATAGTTTTCAAAATTTTAATTCCCTTTCTCTAAATTATTTAAAATTTATTACTCCTAAAATTTGGGTGTTACAAATTCTACCCCCCTTAAAAGAATCTCGTCCTCGAGATTGGACTGCTTACTCAAACAACTGCGGATATGATTTCCTCAATTCATCCTCTCTTTCCCAAGTTGCCTCTGCCTCTGAATATCGATTCCACTGCACTTTGCACATTTTAATAATCCGACTTCGAGTAACTCTCTCAGCAGTTTCTAAAATCTTAATCGGAAACTCTTCATATGTAAGATCCTCTTTAACAGTCAACTCTTCTAAAGGTATCTGCTCCTCAGGCACCCGTAAACACTTCTTAAGTTGTGAAACATGGAACACATCATGTACTCCAGACAAATTCTCAGGCAACTCTAATTGATAAGCAACTTTCCCACGTCTAGTAATAACTTTAAATGGTCCAACATACCTTGGTGCTAGTTTACCTTTCATGTTAAACCTCTTCACACTTTTCATAGGTGACACCTTCAAATAAACATAATCACCTACCTCAAAAACTAAATCTCTTCTTCTATTGTCAGCATAACTCTTCTGACGAGACTGTGCTACTCTCAAATTCTCACGAATCACTCGTACTTGATCTTCTGTGTTTCTAAGAACATCTGTACCAAACACTTGAGATTCACCTGTCTGATCCCAAAACAATGGAGTTCTACACTTACGTCCATACAAAGCTTCAAACGGTGCCATCTTAAGACTCTGTTGATAACTGTTATTGTAAGAGAATTCTGCATAAGGCAAACTCTTATCCCAACTAGTTCCATATTGCAATGCACAAGCTCTCAACATATCCTCTAATACCTGGTTGGTCCTTTCAGTCTGTCCATCTGTCTGTGGATGATATGCTGTACTAAAATTTAATTTTGTTCCTAATGATTCATGCACAGCTTTCCAAAAATGCGACATAAACTGCGATCCTCGATCAGATACAATCTTCTTTGGTACTCCATGCAAACAGACTATTCTCTCCATATACAACTCTGCTAATTTTGGTCCATGGTAAGTAGTCTTAACTGGTATAAAATGAGCAACTTTAGTTAACCGATCTACTATCACCCAAATAGAGTCATAACCTTTCTGAGTACGAGGTAACCCTACTATAAAATCCATACCAACTTCCTCCCACTTCCATTCAGGAATCTTCATTGGTTGCAACAATCCAGCAGGTCTCTGATGCTCTGCTTTCACCCTCTGACAAGTGTCACACAATGCCATATACTCAGCCACATCTCGTTTTAATCCAACCCACCAATATTTCTGTTTCAGATCCAAATACATCTTAGTACTACCAGGATGAATAGAATAAGCTGACTCATGAGCTTCGCGAAGAATTGCCTGTCTAACAGTTTGATCCTCAGGTACACACAGCCTCTTTCCAAACCACAAAATTCTATTATCATCCATCCGAAAGCCTGGTGACTTACCAATCACTATATCTTCCGCTATCTTCTTTAGTTTCTCATCCTTCAACTGACCCTTATAGATTTCTTGCTCTAAGGTAGGCTCTATCACTAATTCCATTGTATTAGTAACAATTCCCAAATTCAAATATTCAAATTCAACACATAACTCCCTAGTCATAGACAATGTCTGTATCTCATTGACATAACTTTTCCTACTAAGAGCATCAGCTACTACATTAGCCTTACCAGGATGATAGTGTATCTCAATATCATAATCCTTAATCAACTCTAACCATCTACGTTGCCTCAAATTCAGATCTGACTGAGTGAAAATATACTTCAAACTCTTATGATCAGTGTATATATCACTCTTATGTCCAATTAAATAATGTCTCCAAATTTTTAAAGCATGAACTACAGCAGCTAACTCCAAATCATGTGTAGGATAATTCAACTCATGCTTTCTCAACTGCCTAGATGCATAAGCCACAACTCTGCCTTCTTGCATAAGAACACATCCCAAACCTTGACGAGAAGCATCACAATAAATAGAAAACTTCTTACTCAAATCTGGCAAAACCAAAACAGGCGCTGTAGTCAACCTCTTCTTCAATTCCTCAAAACTAGCTTGACATTTATCTGACCACACAAACTTGGCATTCTTCTCTAACAGAGATGTCATAGGTTTAGCAAGTTTAGAAAACCCTTCAATGAACCGTCTGTAATATCCAGCTAATCCCAAGAAACTATGAATCTCGCTAACATCAATAGGTGGTTTCCAATTTAATACATCCTTTACTTTACCTGGATCCACTGATATCCCTCCATTAGAAACAATATGACCAAGGAAAGAAACTTCCTTCAACCAAAACTCACATTTACTTCGCTTCGCATACAGTTTATGCTCTCTAAGTTTCTGCAATACCAACCTCAAATGTTCAGCATGCTCTTCCTCCGTCTTGGAAAATACCAGTATATCATTAATAAATACCACCACAAACTTATCCAAATATTCCATAAACACTTTATTCATCATGTACATAAAGTATGCAGGTGCATTGGTCAATCCAAATGACATAACAGTATACTCATACAATCCATACCTTGTAATAAAAGCTGTCTTTGAAATATCAGAAACACGAATCTTCAACTGATGATAACCAGAACGTAAATCAATCTTAGAGAACACACAAGCACCTCTTAACTGATCAAACAAGTCATCAATCCTGGGCAAAGGATACTTATTCTTGATAGTTACCTCATTTAGTGACCGGTAATCAACACACATCCTCTGACCGCCATCTTTCTTGTCAACAAAATAACTGGTGCTCCCCAAGGTGATGAACTAGGTCGAATAAAACCTTTATCTTGTAATTCTTTAATTTGTTTCTTAAGTTCTTCTAATTCATCTACTCCCATCCTATATGGTCGTTTGGCTATAGGTGCAGTTCCAGGAAGTAATTCAATAAGAAATTCAATGTCTCGGTCAGGTGGCATACCTGGCAATTCATCAGGGAAGACATCCGGAAATTCCTCAATCACTGAATTCTCCTTAATAGTATCTTCAAGCTGATTCACCACAGCGGTTGGTTGCTTCTGCACTGCTACATCCACATTGATTTTATCTCCATTAGGTGCAGTCACAACTACCACTTTTTGCTGACACTGAATCTCTGCCTGATTTTGCTTCATCCAGTCCATACCCAATATCACATCAATACCAGATGTCCTCAACACTATAGGAGTTATCTTAAACTCTACCCCCCTTAATACCATACTAATTGGAAGACAACGATTACTGGTTTGCATGGTACCTCCAGGTGAATTTACTAAGAGAGGTTCTTTCATAGCTAGCATGGGTATACTATGCATTTTAACAAAAATATTGGATATGAATGTATGAGATGCTCCAGAGTCAAAAAGAACAGTTGCAGGAGTGGAATGTACATTGAACGTACCAATCATAACTTCTGGTGCATCATGAGCTGTATCAGAAGACACGTGATTCACCCTTCCAGTACTAGATTGCCTCTGGTTGCTCTTCTAGCTCTGAGGAGTCTGCTGGTTCTGCTTCTCAGGACAATGATAAGACATATGCCCCTCTTTGCCACAGATAAAACATCTAGTAGGCGTGCTGGGAGCACTATTCTTCATGGGGGTAACATTGGAATTTCCAGTACGAGGAGTCTGTTGCCCAGTCTGCTGATACTGTTGACGTTGTGAATATGATAAACGCTGTTGTGACTGATTACTTTGCCAATTCTGGGACCACCTCTGATTCGGATTGCGATTCCATTGACTAACCGGTCCCTGAAACTTCTGATGAAAACCATGCTGAGAATTAGTGCGCTGACGGTTGTTGCTTCCTGAGCCTTGTACCTTCATTTTCCTCTTCCTGTCCATCTCTCTGCGCTCATTATCAAGCACAATAGCTTTATTTACCAGCTCTTGAAAACTAGCATAGTTGTTCCCCTTCAACTGCAAGCGAAGATCATAATAAATTCCCTTCAAGAAAAGACGCTGTCTGTCTGCATCTTCCCTCACTTCATTAGGAGCATAGCGAGCCAACTGGGTAAATCTATCATGATATTCACTAACGCTCATCTGTCTCATCCTAAGGTTTCTGAATTCTTCCTGCTTCAGCTCAATTATACCTTCAGGAATATGACGAGCTCGAAAATCTCTAACAAATTCATTCCAAGTGATAGGAGGAGCATTGTCAGGGCATGCAGCTTGATACGACTCCCACCAAGTCTGAGCTGTCCCTTGTAACTGACCAGATGCATATAACACCTTCTCCATATCATTGCATTGGGCTATATTCAGCTGTTTCTCCACTGCCCTCACCCAATCATCTGCCTCTAAAGGATCAGCAGCATGAGAAAACACTGGAGGGCGTCCCTTCAAAAATTCCCCACGCTTATCCCTCACTTGCACAGGCGGTGGTCCTCCTGCAGGGGGATTGTTCTGCATGTGCTGCATAAACATCTGCATCATCTGGTTCTGAGTTTGCATGAGTTCCTCCATAGTAATGGGTAGGTTAGCACCTCCACGACCTCTGCCACGACCTCTGCCTGACATCTATTTCCAAAAACAAAGAAATTGAAATTCAGTACAATCCGAGATGATGTATTCAATAGACAAGCAAAATCTGATTTTTCTGGGCGAACTCCAATTTCAGCAACTCAGTAAAACTGTCATATCTCGAACTACAGACGTCCAATTCAGATGATCTTTACATGGTTGGAAAGCTTACAAAATTATCTACAACTTTTGTTCACAACACTTTTTCTGATTCTGTCAATAAATTGGCCAAAAACTAAACTTAACCGAAACTGTTTCAGAATTCCAGACTGTGCAGTAACTCCAACTTGGAACAGGTATATCTCTTAGCTCTTAATAGATATTAGGGTGATTCTTCTGGGGTTGGAAAGATATAAAAGTCTAATTATTCCCAGTAAAATTTCTTAAATTTCTCATGAACGGATTTTAAGTTATTTCTAAAACATCCCAGACTGATCCAAAAATCAGCAAAGGACAGAACTAAGTTAACCTCATATTCAACTAATATATTTTGATCAAACTTAATATTCTTAACCATGGAACTTGTAGGCATGTCTACAAAACTCCAGCACACATTACAAAGATCCAAATCACACATTATCATAATAACAATCCATCAATCACACAATTGTTCACACCACAAACTGACTCTTAAAACAATCCAAACTTAAAATTAACTCGCAACTACTATCGTTCCTATTATATAGGGATTTTTCCTATTTCCTAATTAAACTTCTCATAAATCTTGGGATGACCTAACTCCGCCCTTAATTGGTCAATCTCCTTATAAGCTTGCTCCTTAAGTTCTTTTTCCTTCAGCAACTCATCCTTTAAATCCACCTCATGGAGAGCCAATTCACGAGCTAATCCCACCGTAGCTTGTAAAGTCAAGGAGGAATCATCTGCAGGCGGCACGGTCCAAATACCCTTGTCATGTAAGAAACAAGGAAAATGCCGGAGTGCACCCTTTAACGTCTTGTCCGAGCGTAGACCATGGTAGTAAACAAATGCATTGAAAGCGACATCCTCCATGCTTGTCTCCACAGTTGCCCGGCTCACTCTGGTAATAAACTTTGACTCCACCTTAGACTCCTTAGTGGTAGGATCCCTTTTCTTAACCCATAACTCCGTTTCCTAATAGGAATCCATCCATGGATGACTATACTCTACACTACGATACTCCAACGTAGCTTCCCAGTCGTAGTAGTAGTTGTCCAAGGTTCTTGTCAACATGTCATGGAAGAAAGCATCAGCTTTAGGAACCATGATATGAAACTTCGTAGTCCACCCCATAACTACATTCTCCATTGATATATCACCAACTCTTGATTCAGCATCAGATAGCTCTTGATCACCATCTTCATATAACTCCTGAGGTTTGAAACGAGCAACGTACTGTGCAGCTGACAGACGGGGATAAGGAGACATCTACAAGATTTAGACATAGATTAGATAGAATCAATGTATTTTTGCAATAGAATAAAGTAGAGGAAGCATAAAACTTTAGTAATTAATAAGGTGAAAAGAGGAAACATGAATTAAGTAAAGTATGGATGCTATTAACGACCATTCTAACTAGGCTCGCGTCCTACAGTCAACATGGCTCCGATACCAATCTGTCACATCCATTTTTAAGGACAAAAATAGGATGCATAAAAGACTCATGTGCGCCCCAGGAAACAGTCGCACACATAAGTTGACAAATTACAAAGTATCATCACAGTGCTTATTACATAACGAATAAGTATTTAAGACATAGTCTTGAACGATAGGTCATAATAACTATTAGTAATTCTTCAGCGGAAACTCCACACAGGGACACGGTTGACTGGTTGACACCAAGACTAATACTCATTCCGATAATCTTCCTCTATATCTTCATCTGTTATGGTGAAAATAGCAAGAGTGAGTCCATGTCGAACTCAACAAATATAACACAGGGTTCATGAAGCTCAAAAAGGCTAGACATAGTTTAACTGCGTTTAGCTTTTAATCATATATTAACAATTGAGTAGCATCAAGATAAACCACTTCCCTTTAAAGAACCAATGATCAATTGTAATAAGGATAATGAATAGCATTAACATGAGCAAATAATAATAAACAATAATTAAACATGATATAACAGTTATGATCAACTATTCCATAAGAATCCCCAAGGCCGCTCGTATCCGTGAGCACGGCTAGTATACCAGTTTTTAACTCTGCGCAGAGGTGTACACTTTCACTGTGAGTCATGATTTCCAAATGAGTGGGGAGATCAAGCCCAAACACCCGAGAACCATATAAAGCCACTCAAAAGTTCGTCTAACAAGTTAGGGCCATTAGATTCACTCGGCAGGCAGATATAGAACCCCCCTTCCCTGTGGCACAACAACCGCAGCCTATACACACTAGGCCAGGGGCTCGCACTACACCCAACGTGGCAAGCCATTCTTACGCCATTTAAGGTAACCTCTAACAAGCTAGAAAAGGTCTCTTGAACAACTAAAGCCAGAGCCATATAGCCCTCACAGCTGTACTGTATATCCCGGTTATCACTTACAGATAAGTCCTTATGGAGAGAAACCAGAGCATCAAAATAATACACATGCTCTAGCCCCCTTTTAACAGTAATAAAATCATCTTAATAGTTGATTGCTTAATCCATTAATCAAATTACAAGATCATTGTTCTTGGTTTAAGCACTAGCAGTAGCTACCCATATGCATTCCCAAGGTTGACAAGGAATCAAGATAACAATCACTAAGTTATAATCTCTAAGGTTGTCAAGGTAAGCACATGCATATGTATGATAATTCAATGTATAGGTAACAAGGATAGTCCTGTGTTATACTTGCCTTGATCAAAGCTTTCCAAGTGATACTGCTGACTTGGCTCAAAGTAATACTCCGAATCGTCCAGATACTGCTCACCTTCTATACTCGATCATCAATCAACAACACACATGCATCCAATCAAACAAACACGAAGCAAACAAAGAGATACAATTAGAACAGTACACCAACAGTAACAAAACAGTAATAAAAGTTTATAAAACTCTTCTACACGTTTCTACGATTACACAGACGCAAAGATCACCAAATTCGGAGTTAAAACGTATAAGTTATGAATTTTCTAAGATTTTCCATAGATAAATAAATACTTAATTATAAACTTAAAAAATAAATTATCAAAACTAACTGTACAACTACACTAACATGTAGAGCTCGCAAATACGAACCTAACGCAACTTGAACGGATCAAATCGGAGTTAAAACGAAGATTTTATGACCAAAACAGTTCTAGTGGCAAAACTGTAAATACCTGAAAACGTATTTTTGACTTAACCGGAAAAGAATACGCTTCCAAAACGCGAAAACGCATTTTCCGACATACGCTATGGACCGCGGGTTGATAACTAAAAAGCTGAGGGTCTCTTTAACAAATTTACCCGCGAAGGGGTAAGTTCTAATCTGGGCCGTTGATCTCGATTTGGACGGATCGTGTTCATCAGCAAGTCTACAGTGAAGAACCCGACCCTTCTTCCTCGGTTCCGGCCGGCGGTCACCATGGCCGGCCACCCGAGCTCGCCGGAGAGCTTCGGCTCCACCTTTTCCGACCACAACTCGCCCCGCCACCAACACCAATCGAAAGAGGAAGTAAACCCGAACTCTTCTAGGCGGTTTAGGAGCGCTATGACAAACCGAGGAGAGAGCACGGCTCGGGGGAAAACGGCGGCGCCATTGCCGGCCGCGGTGAGCTCCAAACCTGCGATTCAAAGCACAAAAACTCAAAAGAAGAGCATTAGGAGGGAGAGGAGAAGGTGACAAACTCACCCAAGTGAAGAAATTGACCTCCAATCCACCCGAAGACTCCCTAGCCGACCGTCCGCCCGCCTCTACCAACTTGAAGCCCTAGAACTCGATTTCACGTGGTGGAACTCGCGGTTTAGATGAAAAACGGAAAGAAGAGAACCCCGGCTACCCTTTTATAGGTTCACTTCATCGATTTCGGTTAGGAAATCCAAACTAGAAGATTTGATTCGGTTGGAACCGGTGTTCGTCTCGGTTACGACCGGAGGAAGAAGAAAACGCGGCTGACAAGCCGACCCCACCAGTCAGTGACCAAAAAGAGAGGGAAGGCGCAACTGCTGGCTCGGCTGGCTCGGGCTGGCTCTCGCGGTCGCTGGCGCGGAGGAGGGAAGGCGGCAGCGGCCCACCGTGCGGCCCAGGCGGGAAGGAAAGCAGGCCGACCCGAGCGGGCCTAAGGTAAGTCATTTCTCTTTTTTTTTTCTTTTCTTCTTTCTTTTCTTTATTTACTTGTTTTCAAACTATTTCAAATAAAATTCTTCAAACCAATTCAAAATAAAATAAATCCACTACACAAAAGAAAATAAATGCAGCAGCATGAATGCAACACCAAATAGTTTTCAAAATTTTAATTCCCTTTCTCTAAATTATTTAAAATTTATTACTCCTAAAATTTGGGTGTTACAATTGTGAATTGATTCTCACAGAGTTAGTGTGATATCTGAATGTTAGCAGAATCTTCAGTTAGACAACGATAAACATGTTGCTGCATCCAGTTGACAGCAGCTCTTTTAATTGTTCAGATCAAAGTTGAGAAGATTTGAAAACCTCACAAGTAGCATTTTTAAAATTCACTTCGTGAAATCATCCGAAAGAAAAAAAAATTGTTCCAGTCAATCACAAATTAACAAAGCATTTTATGAAATCAATCAGAAACTTTCAAAGTGAAGTGCTGTATAATTGGTTCTCAGTGTGTCACTGGGATCTTGAATAATTGCTGCTTCATCTCTCTTTCAATCACGGAGTGTTTCTGGAGTCATTTAAATCTGTAATTCTGACAGTCATACAACTGAAAACCGCTAGGCCACAAAATTCACAGGGAGTCAGCGTGATCTCTGAATGTTAGCAGAATCTCCATGCCGTTGACAGCAGCTCTTGTAATTGTTTGGATCAAAGAAGATTTTGAAAACCTCACAAGTAGCATTTTCAAAATTCACTTCGCAAAATCATTTGAAAGAAAGAAATGTTCAGTCAATCATAAATTAACAAAGCATTTTGTGTAATCAATCAGAAAATTTTCAAAGGGAAATGTTGTATAATTGGTTTCTCAGTGCTGCGATCTTTGAACAATCGATGCTTCCTCGCTCTTTCAAACAAGTGTATTTTCAGTCAATCACGAAGTGTTTCAAGGGTCATTTAAATCTGTAATTCTGACCGTCTTACAAAACTGAACAACTATAGGCGACAAAATTCAGTGATCTCTGAATGTTAGCAGAATCTTCATGCAGTTGACAGCAGCTCTTGTAATTGTATGGATCAAAGTTCAGAAGATTTTGAAAACTTCACAACTAGCATTTTTAAAATTCACTTCGTAAAATCATTCGAAAGAAAGAAATGTTCAGTCAATCACAAATTAACAAAGCATTTTGTGTAATCAATCAGAAATTTTCAATTGGAAATGTTGTATAATTGGTTTCTCAGTGCTGGGATCTTTGAACAATCGCTGCTTCATCACTCTTTCGAACAAGTGTATTTTCAGTCAATCACGAAGTGTTTCAGGAGTCATTTCAATATGTAATTTTGGCAGTCTTACAAAACTGTGAAATTTTTTTAAGGAGACAAAATTCTAGGAGGGAGTCAGTGTGATCTCTGAATGTTAGCAGAATCTTCAGTTAGGCGCTTGTTTTAATTGTTCAGAAGATTTTAAACATGCTGCTTCATGCAGTTGACAGCAGCTCTTTTAATTGTTCAGAACTTTAGATCTACCCTTGTTCAGAAGATTTGAAAACTTCACAAGTAGCATTTTTAAAACCCACTTCCTGAAATCGTCCAAAAGAAAGAAATGTTCAGTCAATCACAAATTAACAGAGTATTTTGTGAAATAATCAGAAATTTTCAAAGTCGAATAATCGCTGCTGCTTCATTGCTCTTTCAGTGAGTCAACCACGAAGTGTTTCAGGAGCCATTTATAAAATTGTGAAAAATCTTAAGACAAAATTCCCAAGGAGTTAGTGTGATCTCTGAGTGTTTGTAGAATCGGAGTTAGTGTGATCTCTGAATGTTGGCAGAATCTTCAGTTAGGCGCAACAATAAACATGCTGCTTCATCCAGTTAGCTCTTTTAATTGTTGAGATCAGCGTTCAGAATATTTGGAAACCTCACCTCACAAGCATCATTCGAAAGAAGTTTCAGTCAATCACAAATTAACAAATCATTCTGTGAAATCAATCAGAATTTCAATGTGGTTATTCATATAATTATGAATAGTTGTTGCTACAGTAATGACCAAATAACCTATAATGTACTCTGAGAATAGAGTATCGGAGCTGAAAAAATAACTCTCAAACTTTCATCATTCAAAGCAAACTCAACAAATCCCTTCTCCGTGGCCTAGAAAAAAATTCTAGACAAGGTTGGGAAGAGCAGCTGGTGGGTGCAGAGCAACACGCCCGAACTGCTCCGCGGCCTGCCATTGCTCACAGGCCAGGCTAGGATCGGGTGTGAAGGAGAAAGAAAAGGGAGAGGGGAAGAAGAAAGGGACAAAAAGGATATTTCACTGCTGTTCTCTCTCCTTCCAAGCAAGAAATGAATATTTTATAGGGTGTAGTGTCTAGGAGTAAATTTGACAACAACAAAATATCCACTAACAAATCGCTCCATTTTCAGTGTCCATCAAGAAAGGGAGATCACTTTCAGTGTCGAGCAAATTTTACCTAAAATATATCAACTTTGTGTTCTGATTGGTTCTCTTAATGATAGAGTTGTGTGCATAAGTTTATAGGGGCCTAAAATATATCAACTTTGTGTTTTGGTTGGTTCTCTTAAGGATAGAGTTGTGTGCATAAGTTTAATAGGAATGAGTGTTTGTGCATATATACGAGAGTATTTGTTTCTACTATATGATAAAAAAAGAATACTAAGAAGTAAACAAAAAGGTTCAAAATAATAACTCCAAGTGTCGTTTATGTCCAAATAACCCCTAAATTAATTCTTAGTTCGACTTACTCCCTTTAACTATTTCAGTCAGTTTAGTTTACCCTTTAACGAGTTTTGTCTTTTTCATTTCTATATGTACAAGTTCAATTTTACTTTTGTAATTTATAACGCAATAGTGGACAACATAAACTATTCTTAAAATATATATTATGAATTTTATATCATTATGTTTAATACAATTTTGTATTTCTAGTTTTAATTTATTATGATATGTCCTAAACTACCAAAATAATGATATAAATTTATGACATATTTTTAATATAAATTATGGTGCTAGCTATCCCTTCATAAAATTTGAAATTAGAAATCAACTTGAATGTGGAGGAAAAAAAGGCAAATCTCGTTTAGAAGTAAATTAGATCGACTGAAATAATTGAGAGGGGTAAACCAAACCAAACGATAGTCTAATTTAGAGGGTATATGGACATAGGTCATATTTTGGACTTTTTTTTTTCTAAAGTTCAAAAAATAAATTTTGTACTCTGGACAAAGGAGCACAATCAGCTCTGCCAAGTAACATGCGGGCTCACAAGCACCTGAGCCAGTCGTTGTCCTGGGCAAGTCAGGCTCCGTCAGTGCACTTTAGATTGCCAGATATTTATTCAATTTCTATATTGGTTATATATGTTATGAGATTTTTTTTTCATGTATCGTCGTATATTATGAGATTATACGTAAGTTTTACCTGTAGCAATAGACAGACACTCAACAAGTTATATATAGATTAAAGGTTAAAATCTACTCTAAATGATTTCCCGTGTTAAATATACTTATCATTTGTGGAGGGAGGGAGTGGCATCTATACCTTTTGTTGATTATGTATTGGTTTGCACTGGTACTTTGGTTGGTGTTTTGCTCGCTCAAGTACGCGGATTACATCTTGTTTGGATCCATCCAACTAACTATTAGCTGTGTTAGCCAGGAGAAACCACCTTTTTTTTCGAGAACACGACTTTACGTGTATTTCATTAAGGAGAAAAAGCAAACTATGTTCATGAGTCATCCGTAGCGAGATGCCATAGATGAACAGGAAACCAACCCACAACCAAAACAAGAGAAACTAAACTAGCCAGGAAAAATCAACTAAGAGCCTGTTTGGATACTAAGGGTTGATTGCTAGCCAACTGAAAATTTGTCCTAGCCCATCCAAACAAAGGGGGATAATAGGTGGGCTAATTTATTAGCATAGCTTACAACTAGTTGTTAGCCAACTAATTGGCCAACCTCAACTAATTTGAGCTAATAAATTTTTAAGCCCAGCTAATAGTTAGCCCTAACTCATCGAAACATGCTCTAATAGCTAATTGTTAACTTGGTGGTAGGTAAAATATTAGCTAGTTTATTAGCTGAGGATTCAAATACAATCTCAGTTATTTTTTTAAGAGTCTTTTTTTAACTGCTACTAATAACTATTAACTGTACACTGTACAGGAAGCAAACCGGCTCTTAGTATATCCGTACCGACAAAAGATAGATGGATAGGTCCATGATTTTGTAGCACACAGGGGACTGGTAGCACAGTAGTCAGTAGCAGTGACTCACGAGACTGAAAGGAGCAAAGCACGCGCCCGATAGATAACTCATAACGTGGCCCGGCCCCCCAGTCGTGTGTGGTCTCGCCGCCCCCGCTCCTGCCCTAGGCTGTCCTCCATCCTCCCGGCCGCCCTTCCCTTCCCTTCCCCTCCCTCTCCATGTGCGCTCAACCGCTCAACGCTCATACGCCACGGTCAGCCTCTCCCATCGCTCGTCGGCATACGGACGACGACACTACTGCTCCGGTAGCTATCTAGTCATAGTGCTAACATCTAGCTTGCTTGCTATGGAGAGGTGGAGGATGAAGAAAGTGTTGTTGCTTCCGTCGAGGACGACGACGACGTCCGTGGCGTTTCTGGCGGTGGCGGCCTTGGTGACCACGACTGTCTTTGCCATCTCCGGTGGCGTGGCGGCAGAGGCGGCGGCGCCCCATCGGATTCTGGTGGACACGGACATGGACACCGACGACTTGCTCGCGCTGCTCTACATCCTCAAGCAGAACCGCTCCGAGTTCGACCTCAAGGTACGTACGTCCCTCTAGCGCCTGGGGTTCTCGATATCGTCCGTCCGTCCTTGTAGCTTTGCATCCGGAGCAGCTAGGACGACGACGATGCAATTTTCTCCAAGAGCAAGAAAATGATGAGCACGCTTTGATTCTTATTTAATAGTACATGATGCGTTAAGAGACTCGACTTTGCTAGCTCTGCTTAATTAGACCTGGCATGTGGCAAGTGGCAATTGATTGGATTCCATCTCTATCGTGATCAACCTGTGCACGTCGGAACAAAGCCGCGTTTGTCGTTGCCTATAGACTAGTATAGCAGACGATCGACTAGACGACGTAGAGGGACCACGACCGCAGGATGATATGATTGGACGCTGGCGAGTGGCGAGATCACATCATCCGATCGATCTTTGGCAGAGATGAGTGTTTCAGGTCTATCATTGTGAATTTGTGTTTCAGGTCTATCATTGTGAATTTGTGACCATTTTTGCTAGAGATTTTTTGATGTCTGCGTGAAACATTGTTCATCTCTCAATGAACCGTTCCGTGCTTAGTTATCACTACAAAAACTTTTGGCTAGCTACAAAGCACTTCCGTGTGCATAAAGGCACAGAGCACTACACGTTCCCAGTTCTCGACAGAGTCGATCAGAGAGTCAACGAGAGAAATATCCATTTCCCAAATGGGAGCGACGATCGATCACGATCTGGCCTCGGTTATATATACAATGCCTTCTCCTTCCCCTTTTTTAAGTGAAAAATCATACCGTACCCTTTCTATAGTACTTTCATCAAGAGAGGGGGAATCTTCTAAATGAATAATTAAATCTGTGTGTATGTGTGTATAAAATAAAACAAAGCATGATTTTGTTTGTTTGACGCATGGCACTGTGTCATTATTCAAAAGCAAATATATTTAATACTCGATAGGTGCAGATAAGGCAGTGATGGAGCATCGACCCTTTGAGCTTTTAACCAAATAAATGCTCTGTAATCTGTATATCTCGATTACAAAGAGAACATTTGACGAAAGGCGTCGTTTGTCTATCATATGCCCCCTGCTCCTCCGTCCTAAAATAATTATCGTTCTTGTTTCCCGAGAAATAACTTTAACTAATTTTATATAAAAATATTAATATTTATAATACACAATTAATATCATTAGATAGATCGTTGAATATATTTTCTTAATAAATTTATTTGGAAATACAAATGTTACACGTATTTTTTTTACAAATCTAATCAAACTTATGGCACAAAACCAAAATTAGAACAGAGGGAGTACTATATCTATATGTATACTATGGGTGTGTTTGGTAGAGGTTCCACCAGCTTCAGTGAAGGCATGTTTGTGATAATTGGCGAGATCAGACCCAAACCCACAAGAGCCAATAATATCAGAGACGTCACTCGCGTATGGTTGAGCCCCGTCTTTAATTATTATTTAGAGATGCGAGCTATTGTCGCGTCTCTAATTAGTGTCTTCTTTGCACGTTTATGGCATAGTGATAGGACATGCCATGAGTAGTGTTTTCACATCATCACATGAGTGATCACGATATATAGTCATCAGTGTCAAACCAAAATGTTAGTCTTAGTAGAAATAGCGATAGCAATGGGAACTTTTGATAGTAATGAAAAATTAACTTTGATTTCCCTCTAAAATTAGGAAATTAAGAAAAATATCTGAAACTAGAAATCAAAGCAAATAGGGAAAGGACATGCATCAGATATAGTAGTTGACGTCTCTGAGAGCAAGATATACATATAATACCACATCATCATTGTCACACTATAAAAGAGCGAGTTTTTTTAGGGTGCTCTCCTACTATAATAACCATTCGATCTAGACGTCATGTTATATGAGCTCTCCATCATCCGTGATCTTACATGTAAGATATAGACTCCTCCTAAACTAAAATTCCTCCTAGACCCTGAAAAAGGAAAATGATAATAAAAAAGGGCTAATATACTAGCAGAGTTATCATAATCTAAAGTCTTCAATTAATGCCCACGAGTAGCAATATATGCATAGTAGCATCATGACTAATATATAATAGTTTATTGTTTCTCATGGTCTATGAGTAGACTTATCAGAGTCTAAAGTCTTCAATGCTCACATGTAGCAATATATGCATCGTACGTATTTGGTTCTCACCATGGCATCATGACTAATAATAGTTTATTGTTTCTCATGGTCTTACTTGTAGTTTATATCTAAATTTGGCCTTTCGTGTTTCATCTTTTTTATTAATTACATTGTCAAAATTTTTAAAACTATATTTTCTCTTACATATTTGGTTCTCGCTATGGCATCATGACTAATAATAGTTTATTATTTCTCATGGTCTTACTTGTAGTATATATCTAAATTTGGCCTTTCGTGTTTCATCTTTTTTATTAATTACATTGTCAAAATTTTAAAAACTATATTTTCATAAACATTTTTTTAGATAACCAAGCAATTAGGTTCGAACTGTATGGTATTTCTACGTAAATCAAACATATATAAGTCGCGTTTATTTTAGGTAAATGAGTCAAGTACGACGTTCTAATCCTTTTTTTTGACATAAAATACTATGGGAGAGATCCCCACAGTTAGGATTTTATAAATAATTTTAAAGGAGTGTTACAAGAGTACATGAGTCAAGTTTCTATTCTTGACCTGCATCATCTTTTTTTCACGTTTATTTTAGGTACATGAGTCAAGTATGACTTCTACTCTTGACCTACACCATCTTTTTTTTTCTTGGACTCCTGAGTCCTGAAGGCACGTCAATGCGAATGCAACTAATAAATAAACTACGTGCACTGCATAAGCTTTAAGTCTAGCCCCGTTTATGTATTAGCAACTAAAAGGAAAATAATAAAAACCTGAACACACGTTATTTTGTCTGTTATATGACAAAAAAAGAAGAAAAAACTAACAGGTGAGGAAGATCCTTAAATTACGTGCAAGCACTGCATAAGCTTTAAGTCTAGCCCGTGTATGTATTAGCAATTAAAAGGAAAATAATAAAAATCTAAATACACGTTATTTTGTTAATGTGAATGAGCTGTAACGTGAAGGTGAAAATAAAATCAAGGCATGCACAACAACACAATTCACGCGTGAGGGACAAACAATCCCCTAAATCCAAATAATGTATGACAAAAAAGATAAAAAAACAAAAATCTAAATATGTTTGTAAGAAATAATGGAAAAAACGATCATGTGCATGCGCTTTATGCTCTACTTTATGTGGCCAAGAAGGAAAAAAAAGCACATAAAGTTACATTGCTTACGGGACCAAAAAGAAAAATCATAAAGTTATGTTTAGATGGACCTGCTAAATAAATTAATACCACATTATTTAAGTCATAATTATTTGCATCTACATTTGCTTGTTTATTTATATCACGTTATTTTATATCTGTTGATTTAAGCATAATCTTATTATAACACTAATAAAGTTATAATCCCTTACATTATTTGTACGAAGCCTACACTCCCAGATGAGTACTCTCTTCTCCGACCTCGTTAGATCATCCAGTAGCACAACTGAGACTAGGACAGATTCTCCACCTATATAAGAATGGGGTTCTTCACCCATACAACGATGGATCAATAAAAATATGGAAATATGATAAGATAGGGCAACACGAGTCGTTTAAAAATATGTCAAGTCAAAGTGCAGCGATATCTGCAACTGAGGCATCCTAACGAACAAATGATTTGAACCTTATTCTACACAACCAGAACAAATCGATCGAGCAATTGCCATCTACCTTTATTGTATATCGACAATTCAATTAACATTTTTATTGCATTTAAAATAGTTTTTAGAAACACGTGCGATTTGAAATAGTTTTTAGAAACACGTGCGTGTCGCACGTGCATATTTGCTAGTAGATATAACTAGCTAGCTGCAGGTTAATTTGGTAGTTTGAAACGTCACTAAGGCCATGTTTGGATCAGTTTTGAATTCTTAAAAGCCAAATTTGCCTCTAGTTTCTAAAATCTGGATTCTGAGCAAAAACTAGTGGTGTGTTTGGATCATCTGGTTTTTAAGAATCTGACTTTATTTTTTACTCTAGGGTCACAAGAAACTAGCAAAAGCTGGATATCAACAGAACTGGCAGCAAAAACTGACACGTTTGGATCCCACACAGTTTTTAAAGTCCATATTCTTAAAAATTAGCAAAAACAGGAGGGAAAATAGGCCTAAGTTTAACAACAGGAAGTTTCCAAGAGCAAGGAGATTGCAAATTAAATTGCACACCTAACCTTTGCAAAATCGCAAGAGATGTGGTTTCGTGTCGCGAGACGCGAGGAGACCATACAAGCGAATAAGCGATCGGATGGTTGGCCGCATGACTAACACGAGGATTTTATATTAAAAATGAGAAAATAAATATAGTGATAGTTTGTCTGTTTCATCAGTCCCCATTAACAACAACTCCTGCAACTACGCTAGGTGATCTAGCTTGCATCATGTCCTAGCTTGTATATCGACTTCAGCCTGTTTTTGATAATGCCAAATACACCATCAATGACTTAACCAATCCTGCAACTACGCTAGGTGACCTAGCTTGCATTGCATGTCCTTTTTAGAATGTAAACATTTTTTTATGAAAAATATACAAAATTTGTAAGAATATGGAAATTTCTTCTTTGCATTTTTTACAACCAAACTACATTCATATTAAGAACGCCTTATAGAGTGGAGCACAAATAAAAGTCTCCCAATAATTTATATAGAATGAATATAGGGTGGAAAAAACATGCTCAGGCGTTCACAAAAACACACACACACACTTGATAGTAGGGTGGGAGGGAAAAGTCCAATATTTCGAGCCGAGAGGCTCCATAAAGGGCACTTCCTTATCTTTAGCGTCCAACAATTCGCTCGTGTCAGACGTAAGATGTCGTGTAGCAGATAGGATTTCGTCGGACGGTCGTTTCCCGCGCGCGCTTGCACAGCCTGCCCCCCGTTCGCTCATTCGCCCTGCCGCATGCGCAACACGCCATCGTCGCGTTCGTATGACTCACTTGCAATCCGCCCCGTCCGCCTCGACTCGACCGGTCCCCATCCACGCCCCCGCCCAACAGACGCACCCCCGCCTCGTTGTGCCCCTGACCCTAGCCCTCAGCGCGCCGCAGGCCACGTTCGCCGGCCATCGGCTCGCTGCACCCCATTACCCGGCGTCCGTGTCGTGCCACCATCACTCCCCCGCGCCTCCTGACTCTTCGAACAGCATGAAACACATGCAACATAAAACACTTGAATGCAACATACATCTGAAACAGTTGAAACAACTAAAACATACACTTGCAACATATGCGTAAAAACATATACAACATCCAGATAGAACACTTGCAACTTGTAATATGAAAACACTTGCTGCAACGGAAGATTAGAACAGATGAAACATTTGGAACATATTGTTGAAACATATGTGAGGAACATATGCAACATCCATATCAAACGTTGAAACATATGTGTGAAACATATGCAACATCCAGATCAAAACGCTTGCAACATATGTCTGGAACAGATGAAACATTTTAAACAAACTTTTGCAACATGTCTCTGAAACACTTGCAACATGTGCAACATCCCCAACCTACTTTTGCAACATACATATGAAATAACTGCAACGTACATCTAAAATGTCTAAAACATTTGAAACATATATTTGCAACATAGGGGAGGGGGAGCGCCTGTGCCAGGCAGCGAGTGGCGGCACGCGAGCACCACTAGCATCCAACACCAGTAGCGCGCGCGAGCACCACCGCCAGCAGCACCACTAGCACTGGGCTTAGGTCGGTCGGGCGAGTAGCATGCGCGACAGGAGGGGGTGAGAGGCACGCACGACGGGGTGCGAGCGAGTGGTGGCGAATGGGGCGCACGGTAGCAGCGAGGAGAGTGCACTTCCGCATCCAGGATTGGGCAATCGCAAGGCGCTGCGACATAGGAGGAGGAAGTAGAAGGGATAAGGATGTGTGATATTTTTTTAATAAACTCACGAGTAGAGCGAGCGGCGGGGTAAAAACGCAAGCAACGAGGTGGTGGGTGTAAGGTCCAAATGGTTAGAGGGGGGTGAATAGCCTATTTAAAAATCTACAAGCTTCACTAAACAACCACGTTAGTATAAAAGATGGCTAAGCTAATTCTAGCACTAGCTCAACTATACTATGCAAGCCACCTATACAATTCTAGTGAAGCAAGGCTATGATCTCTAATACACACCAACAAGACTAAGTCACTAAGCTACTTACTCCTATGTGATAAAAGCTACACTAAGATTAGTACAAGAAAGTAAAGAGCAAGTGACTTGATTCTTATACCAACGATGTAGAGAAAGTAATGCACTCGAAGAATCAATCACAATGATCAGCCACAAGAGAAATCATCGGCAAAGAGATGACACAAGATTTTTACCGAGGTTCACTTGCTTCCCGGCAAGCTACTCCTCATTGTGACGATACACCAACTTGTCGGTTCGCGAGCTAATCGACTATCAAGAGTCGAGCCCTCGGCGGGCGCCGTACAACCGCACACAAGATAGGGATCCTCCAAGCCACGAGCTCCACTAGAGTATCCAATTTAAGAACTCCTGCGGGGAAGGATCAAGAACCCCTTACAACACTTGGTGAGGGCTCCAACAATCTTCAATTGTGAGCTCAATCACCTCCGCTGCTCCAAGCCGTCTACCGTGTCGGGAAACACGGAAGAGTAACAAGAAATCCGCAGCAACTCGAAGATCAAGTGCCTCTAGAATGCAACTCTCAAACAATGCACTTGAATCTCACTCAATCACACTCAAGATGTGCAACTAAGCAAAGAGATGAGTGGAGGGGTTGTTCTCTAGCTCAAAGGATGTCTCTAGGTCTCAAAGTATGCAAGAGTTCCCCTCAAACCCCGGACATCTTCTATTTATAGCGAAGGGGTACACAGCTAGCCGTTACCGGACGACGCAGTTAAACATGAGCTGACCGGACGCTCTGGTCAGGGTGACCGGACGCGTTCGGTCACTACAGGACAAGCGTGAACAGTGCGCGTTAGAAGTTACCGTTGCCGTGACCAGACGCGCTCTAGTGTTTGACCGGACGCGCTGCACCTGGCGTCCGGTCGGAGTCCAGTAAGCTCCCACCATGACTGGACGCGTCCGATCACACGTGATCGGACGCATCGCGCGTCCGATCAGCACTCCGCTGCGCTCTGCCCCTCTGGACGCCTGACCGGACGCTCTGGTTCCATGAGGGACTGGACGCTCCGGTCGCGCGCTCTTCTTCTGCGCACAGGAGAACTGACCGGACGCACTGGTCAGGCCAGACCAGCGTCCGGTCAGAAACCCTAGCAGCACCGAGTTGAACTGACCGGACGCGTCCGGTCAAACTGTGACCGCGTCCGGTGCAGCGTCCGGTCACCACAGTGACCACCGTTCGCCTCTGTTTCTTTTCCGACTTCCGGCGTAGTGGAAAATAGGCGTTTCACTTCCCCAAAAAACGCTGAATCCCGCCTCGCAAGCTCGGCGGGAGGGAGAGAGGAACCCAAACCCCTCTTTACCGCTTAAACTCCACCGCCTTCAAAAACTGTGCTAACACCACCAAGTGTACAACACCATGTGCATGTGTGTTAGCATTTCACAATCATTTTTCAAGGCGTTATGTTAGCTCTCTACTAGATCCTAATGCATATGCTCATGACATTGATCTAGTGGCACTTGATTCCCGAGCTAATCGTGATTGCCCCTCTTGATAGTCGGCTATGTATCCTAAACCCGGTCAATCACTTCTCTACTCATCTTAGACCGGCAAAAGGAAAACCCTATGGTTATACCTTTGCCTTACGCTCTTAGATCCTTCTCTTCTACTTGATCATCATGTCCATCATATTATGTGCATCTCTTTGTGATCTTGTGGCCACCACTCTTTGCCACATACACCTTCATCACATGTGTTGCTTATGCCTAACTCAAAACACTTAACACATGGCATTAGCAACTTGGTGTCATTAATTACCAAAACCAAACTTGGGCTTTCAGTGGGCCTACGGGAGCGTCTGACAATTTGCTCGTGTCGGACGTAAGGTGCGTAGCATTACCGTTATACAAAGCATATTTCATTCATATAGACAAGACTTTCATGGAACATTACTCTATTAATCACGTTGTGATCCTAGATCACAAATCACATGCATGTTGGATATGATCACAAGATATTTTTTTTTCTAAAATTTCCTATTTTCTAAAATAAAAAAAATATATTTCTTCAATTACTTTGTTGGAGGTAATTGGTCATCATGACCATGCAGATTTACCTAAATGGGTGGTCTTATTTTGGCAAATCTCTAATTAGTTATAGCTCAAAGCTTTGTCTTGAGAAGCAAACTATTCATTCGGCACAATTTTACTAGTGAAACTGTGCCGAACAGAGCCTATATGTCTAGAAAATCTATGGTATCTACTACAGTCGAGAGGCCTCACATGGGATTTTTCCCTTGAAGCCGGAAACTGAACAGTGGCCTTAGTTTGGGCTTCCCGAACCGGCCCAGGCCTATACTTTGGTCTTCGATGGCCTGGTCGTTGATGATCCGGCAAGGTGGGCGTGGCGCCGCCGATACCCAGCGGCCAGGCGGCCGCGCTTCCGGGCCGCCATGGGGGACGAGACCTAGCTAGGCCAAAGCTAGTCCTCGAACGGAGGTAGAACTGTAGAAGACGTCTACGGCCTGCGGGGCACCACATGTAGTGGCGCGGCCTCGGCGGTAGGCGAATAGGGGCAACGATGATGCTGTAGCCTCTGCGTTTCCTCCGCGGAAACCATTAGCGGCAGCGGATGGACGACCGCCGAGGTGGGACGCGGCAGTGGCCGGTGGGTGAAGAGGCAGAATGGTAAGAAACCAAGGTCACTTCTAGCCTTCACCAAGCTCCACAATACAAATTAGAAAATGTCAGCTGAAATATCAAAGTTTAATGTTTGTGCTTTTGAGTTTGAGCCAATCAGAATGGGATCCAGCCATACTAGGACAATGCATCCGCTGCACTGATGGATTCTACATATTTCTGATGAGATGGCGATAGAGCTCCAATGATTATCCCTTTGTAGTTCGGCTTAAGAACAACAATACAGGTGCATTGTGTTCCTGGAAGAGCAGTTAATCGCGAGCTCAGGGTACTGATGCCGTTAAAACCTTCAAGTTTGGGAAGAGAATGTCTATTGATTCGAGGCAATGCAAGCGTGTTGCATCTCAATTGCAGTAGTCAGGAATGTCGCTTTCATGTTTTATGTGCCGTGTTGATATCAGACCTGGTTGTAGTCTGGAGGGGGGTTTGCTAAGGGGTGCCAATGTGAGTTGAGTGTTTTTGTTTTGTTTCACTTGTTTGCTCTGCTACCCTTGCTACAGGTTGTGCTGCTATTATCGGACCCTAGACACTGTTTTAGATCACTATGTCTCCTTCAGTCTTGTTCCAAGATAAACTTTAGAGCTGGGGCAGCTTTTTCTGTAGCCCAATTGTTCTAAAACGCATTGTACATACAACATACCCTTTTTTTTTTCTTGCAAACATAATCAGGCAGTTACCATCGATGTTAATGTGTGGAGTGATGCTGGACATGCTGTGAATCATCTGTATGATCTGCTCTATATGATGGGTCGTGATGACATCCCAGTTGGTGTCGGTGGTGATGGTGGAATATCAGACTCAGGCACCATATATCCAAATGTCGGTGGTTATTTACCACTGATTGATCAGGTACCAACTTTTACATTAGTTTCCACTGTAACAATGCAGTGTAGAGAGGGCTTAGTTAACTTTGATATCTAGAGAATTAATCAGTTCTCCTGTGGCTGTGATTCTCTAGTTTAATTCCTAGGAGTAGATACTAATATTTATGTTAATATTTAGGGCATGACAACGGTTGGAGGCTGCCGGTACAGGCAAGCTATTCCACTAGAAGGTGGTGGACGGTTGGACGTGGACACAAACTTTGGAATCAGAAGGAGCTTCCTTCCACAGGTAGTGTATCACTTTTGTGATCTTCTTTGTTGATTCCTTGTATGTTGACCTTTCCATGATCCTTTAATACTCAACTAAAAGTAAAAACTAAAAAGATAGATGGGTGTCCACTAGAACCTACCAATGCATCTAATTGTCTCTCGAAATTAGCGATATTTCAGCTGGTGTCTTATTCATTTTAAATTTGAAGATAAACTGATCAGTGGGAATTTATTTAAAGTCAAGAGCAGCTGAACAATTATATTCACAGTCTGCGCTAACTAGGGATGAGGTGGAACGAAAACAATTTTTAGGCATATTACTTGCAATATTTAGTGATAACTTGCTTTGTGGAAGACATGCACTCTACTTAGATTAATAGTTTTTACTAACAGGGTCACAGAAGATATATACCACTTCAGCAACCTACAGCACAACAAGTATTGATAGACACGATTTCTGCTGGCCCTACAACAGTCTTTCTCATTGGATCACACACAAACTTCGCCATTTTTCTCATGACATATCCGCACCTGAAGAGAAATGTGGAGCACATATACATTATGGGTGGTGGTGTGAGATCAAAGAACCCTACAGGGTGCTGTCCAAAAAATGCTACAGGTTGTACGCCACAGCAGTGTGGTGACCATGGTAACATGTTTACTAGTTACTCTACCAACCCAAATGCAGAATTCAACATATTCGGAGATCCTTTCGCCGCATACCAGGTATAAACCTTAGATTTGCAAGATATGACCTGTATTACCCTTTTTATTGATGCTTGAAAGTGGATTTTCTTATTTCATTTCAATATATGCATTTCTTAGCTTTGCCCCCTTTTCTTTGAATCCACTATGGCATTTGTAGCACGTTCTCTTCGGAGCAAAGGGAAAATCATGCCTCGTTTATCTTTTTTTTGTCTACTCTCATTGTTTGTGTGGATTATTGTCACTTGTTAGTTTGTTACTTGTCTTATGCTTTAGTGTGTTGTAAACTCTCACACACCTATGTATGCTTCAGCTTGCATGCTTAATTACAAATAATGCATGAATCTGTATTTAGCTCATTGTTATTCCATATCAATTAACGGATCAGCTAATCAGCTGGTGAAAATTGCTTCTATGCCATTGGGATAACCACTCATTCTGCCACATGATAACTTGTTCTCCCCTCTATACCATCAACCCATTACTTTGCAAAAATTGCATCCCTTCCATGTTATTGCCATCACTTCACTGTTAGTTTAGCTATTAAGTAATACAGACAGGTCATTTTTACCTCCCTCATCATTTCCCAGAAATCAGAACAAAAAATAAGATGGGCCTCACTATGATGCCACAGTGTCATTCTTCTCGCTCTCACACCTACACTTGGACCCCATCAGTAATATAGCCTTCTTATATTTCCCCAGAAAGTATGATGAGTGGCAAAATGAATAAATGATCTTTGCATGCTTTCGTGACCATTAAATTAACAAAATGATTGTATGGAGGATATGGATTTTGTGAAATGATGGCCAATAAGGGAGCATGACTTATTTGGTAGTAGATTGTGGACTGAGAAGTTTACCAGTGGCATGAAAGGATTTTTTTTCAAAGAAGCTAACATATGAACCTCATCAGGTGTTTCACTCTGGCATACCAATTACTCTTGTTCCTCTTGATGCGACAAATACAATTCCAATCAACAAAGAATTCTTCTATGAATTTGAGCGTCATCAGAGTACTTATGAGGCGCAATACTGCTTCAAGTCTTTAAAGATGGCTCGTGACACATGGTTCAATGACGAATTCTATACAGTAAGTTCATGTAATTTGTTCCATCTCATTTGATACATATTTCTTTTTCACCGTTACTTGTTTTTCTTTATTCATGTTTCTTGTATTTCCTTGTTCAGAGTTATTTTATGTGGGATTCTTTTACCTCTGGTGTTGCCATTTCCAGCATGCGCAATGATAAGAACGGTAAATATGGAAATGATTTTGCTCAGCTTGAATATATGAACATTACAGTTGTAACTTCAAACAAACCATATGGTGTGCATGATGGCTCAAACCCATTATTCGATGGTCATACTACTCCCAAGTTTGGTCTTCAAAAGGTTGGAGTTCATAGTGGTCATGTTCAAACTGGGATTACAGATAGCTTCTGTCGTGTCAAGGGCAGTAATAAAGGAAGATGTGAGGTACTATATGGCCACCAAATAGTTATTATAGACAGCTGCATAGTTCTTTTCCTGATGAAAAAATTATTGCTGATATCCGTTAACTTCATAGAAATTCTGTCAACTTCCCTCAGGACATACCTCTGTTATTTTGTTATGATGTCGCCAGACAGGCAGAGATAACATGTAAAAGTAAAACATAATTATATTATAATTATTTGGTTTGAATATACACAACTTTTATGAAGAATGCATTATGAGAATGGTACAAATGTTACTATTTTGTATTGGACAAGTTACTCTTCCATTTTGCAAGTAAATAAGATGTATGAATAAATCTTACTGTCTAAGGATACACTGAGTAATTGTTTTTCTTAGGATGGATACACTAAGGAAGTTTCCAGTCCAGAAGCAGCCCACATTCGTGTTGCTACAAAAGCTAAGCCAAACGTGGATAAGAATAGCCCTCTGGACAGGGAGTTTTTCTTGAGCTTCCTACAGGTAAACTATTCTGCCTGTTGGCTCATGTCACAAGATTCACAACTCATGTTTTTTGCATTATACCCGTTCTTTCTGATCAATTTCGTTTCTAGTATGTAAATCTGAAATGATCTAATAGGCTTGATTGTTTATGTATCACAACATGCCAGTTTCATCCCTTTATTATTTTTACATGAATATCATTAGTTGTAATTTGTAAATCATTGACAGAGTTTTTTTTTCACTTTTCAGTTGATTTATCCAAATAGCTAAATTAGCACTTAGCACTTTAATATCATTTTACCATTAGCAGAATTTAGACCATCAGCTTGTATTTTTGCAACACAGTGCTGAACTTTTATTTTCATTGATTCATTCCATAATAATAGATACTAAACTTAAGTCTCGTGATCAGTAGTCTCCTAATAATGGAACATTATGTGAAATGTCAATTTGCGCTGCAATTCTGCATGCGAATTGGCCTTTGGTGATCAGTTGCTCTTTGGTAACTGATTCTGTCACACAAAGTTTTATATGAAGGCCCTAATGCACTTAAATGCGGTGTTATCTATGAAACCAAAAAAGTTGCTCCAAGCATTTGTCAGCAATCATTTTATGTGATGTCAGCCTACTCTTATAACTAGACTATGACCTGCAGGCACTAAACCTACAGGAAAACTCTGGCCGTTTCGACATTAAGGCACAATTTCCATTCTACAGAGAGGTTCTTAATAAGCCATCATTGAAAAGCAAAAAAACGGGGAAACCTGTTATTATTGACATGGACATGAGTCCTGGAGATTTTGTCTCCCTTATATACCTCTTAAAGGCACCTCCTGAAGTAATTGATTTAAAGGTACAATTATTGGGAATGGCACAGTGTTTTGCTTCAATGCAATTAAAGATTTCGTTTTGTATTTGTTTTGATGAATGCAATTTAACTATAATGATTACAGGGGATTTTGGTCAGTGGCAATGGGTGGGCCAATGTTGCAAGCATTGATATCATTTATGATATTTTACATATGATGGGCCATGATGACATTCCTGTTGGACGTGGTAATACCACTGCATTAGGAACTCCAAGTCTCGGTTGTGAATATGTCAGTATTATTCCCCAAGGCAGTGGAGGACTTATTGACTCGGACACTCTCTATGGACTAGCCCGATCATTGCCAAGAAGCCCTAGAAGGTTATCTTTTTGTAGGAACAAGATTAACCAGCATATAAGTTAGCGCCCATGGCCTAGATACTTACAATTTTCTGCTTTCCATTCTTAGGTATACTGCTGAAAATTCAGTAAAACATGGCGCTCCTAGAAACACTGACCATCCAGAACTTCGGCAGCCATTGGCTTTTGAAGTTTGGCAGGCTATCAAAGAGCAGCTTGATCCAAGTGAGAAGATCACTATTCTAACCAATGGACCTCTTACAAATTTAGCCAATATCATGCTCTCTGACAGGAATTCAAGTTCTGTAATAGAGGTCAGCTGTTTGATACCTTTTGTTGCTAATTTCAATTTTTTTCACTCTTAGTAGTATTGATATGCAAACGTCCTTTGTATGCACTATGTAGAAGGTCTACGCTGTTGGAGGCCATATCAGAGATGAAAATGATTCGAAGGGAAATTTGTTTACTGTTCCATCAAATAGATATGCAGAATTTAATATGTTTCTTGATCCACTAGCTGCGAAAACAGTCCTGGAGTCATCTCTGGATATCACACTTATTCCTCTTAGCTCTCAAAGAAAAGCCGCATCCTTTCAGTGTATCCTTCAAGCTCTAAAGCATACTGATCATACTCCAGAATCAAGTTTTGTGCACCGATTGCTGCTCTCACTACATGATCTTCAGCAGAAGCATGGGCTTTACCACCATATGGTAAATGTCTTTAATTCCTTATATTCCTCTGCTACAACTGATCTTGCCAAACAAGAGAATGCTGAGATTTTTTTTTTCATGTCATAGTATAAATAACTCCATAATGATTCACAAATCCATGTTGCATTATGTTACAAACTGAACTTGCCTATTGGAAGTCCTAGAGAATCCAGATGACTGCCAATTATTCAAATGAGAGAAGGGGACACTCAGTCTATCAAAGGAGTAACCAAGCTCACCTTCTTTCCTTTTTGTTTAGATTCATCTGAATCAATTTAAAATTTTCATTTTCCTCGGATTTTTCTTTCAAACATTTAACTATTGACTTCGAACAAGTTCTCATAGCATCTAGGTTTCATTGAACAGAAAACAAGCTCAAAATAACATAGTTTCACCTAGAACTAGAGTGTTCTGGGTGCCCACAGGGTTTTCCTACCGTAAAAAGTAGGCAGTCACAAGCTCTGCTGGGTTTTGGTCCCTTGCCCCAATAGTTATGTTGTGCCTTTTGGAACAGAGCCTAGAAGTATACTTATGAAAAAAATATGTTCATGTTCTTGGTCGAGCGCAGCTCTTTCTCTGATTTCTCTTTCCTTGATCGAGCGCAGCTCTTGTTTGATTTGTCTTTCTTTGATCGAGCACAGAGAAGCAAGACTGGTGAACATCATCCACCTTAGTTGAGATAGAAGAGAAAGAAGTTCATTCAATACTCTGATTTTTTTGGGTTTGTGTTTTCATAATAACAGGATATATTTCTGGGAGAAATTCTTGGTGCTGTTTACCTGGTGGAAGGATTGAATATAAAACCATCTTTGCAGCCGAAGCCAATAAGTATTGTTGCCAACAACACAACAGACATGGACGGTCAGATTTTTATTGACATGCAGAGTGCAAATTCAGTGAAAGTATTAAGTGATTTTAGTTCTGAAGATTATTACAGTCGAATCGCCAATTCTTTAGGCAACAAAGAGCAATCTGCAGTTATTGGTAGCTTCGAAGAACAAACCGCAGTCTGGAGCAGACCCCTTTGAAATTGGAGACATGAACATAAATGAACCTATTTTCTATGTAGTATGTAGTAATGTTGGTGAAGCACAACCATAATTGAGCTCCGTTACGGAGTTATGCCCCTAGCTTATATAAGTAGTTGCATACATGGTCTATCTTTTCAAGATTCATCCCATTTATTTTGGCATCTGGAAGCGTAATGTCCCCCCCCCCCCCCCCCCCCCCTAACAACCACCACTTGTTCAACAGTGTACGTTAGGTTCAATCCCTTGAAATTGATGCAAATAGCAAAGGGAATTACAATAATAATTTTAATCTAATGTTTATGAAACAACGTTGATGTACCATTTGCATTGTTCTTTTAAGGAAGGTGGCCGCATCCTAAAGAAAATAGCTATGAATATGCCTATGTGTATGTTCAGAAAAAAATGGAATTGCTGTTGCATAGTTCCGTACATGACAAGTTTGTTCACCAAAATTGTAGATTAGAGGTGCAAATGGTACGGATATTTTCTGACTGTATTCGAGTCCGAATCTATTTAGAGGGGTTCAGATATGTTCGTATCCGAGTCCGAATATTCAATATATGATACCGTATCTGTATCTGAATAATCAAATCGCATATTTACAGATGGGCAAGCAGCGACAACTGCTAGCAAGCCAATGGGTGTGCTCGTCATCGTTCTTATCCCAAAACGGAAAAAATCACTTTTACCACCTAGTTGTGGTCTTATTTTTCTCTATGAACTTCAAAACCAGACATCTTACCTTCTCAACTTTCAAAAATGTTTAAATTACCTCCTTACTAGTTTAGAAGTGATTTTCAAGGCAGTTTCATCATTTCTTATAGTTAAAAAGTCATGTAAATTATTGATAAGGTTTTTAAACCACAAAAAATGCTTTTGAGGTTTTAAAAAATTTGAGAAAAAATCTTAGAGATTTATTGAGAAATGACAATATTTAAGAAAAAAATATTTAGAGATCATGAAAATATCTCTAAAAGCTTCCAAAGTTAGGTTTAGCTCTAGAAAAATAAAAATATCCAGAAATAAAAAACCCAAAATATTTTAATCGATGTCTAAACATATTTCGAGAACTTTCCACAACAAAACATGACATGTAGCCAAAATGAATGCATTCAACATTAAATGTATGCTTTAAATTCTTGCTAGTTGCATCTTATATTTTCATCGCGGAAAGTTTTTGAAATGCATTTAGACATCAATTAGAAAGTTTTGGGAATTTTTATGATTTTTTATTTTTCTAGAGCTAAATCTAATTTGTAGAAGCTTTTGGAGATATTTTCATGAAGATTTTTCTTTGAACTTTAGAATCTTAGATATTTTTTTGTTGTTTAAAAATATTATTAGTCATTTGCTAATTTTTTAAATAAAAAATGATGAAATCACCTTGGAAACAATCCGCAAACCATATCCAAAACCTACAACAAAACTCGCACGGGAAATAAGGTTGAGAGATCATGGCGCATTCGCATACCTCGTATTTGGCGCGGGGCGCAGGCTTCAGTGATGGAGGATGAGGCCAACAACGATGGTAGCTGGCGGCACAGGGACGAGGAAAGGAGGAGGCGAAGGCAACCACCTAATGAATTGGGCACATGAGAGAGAACAACCGTGCATGTTAATGCTGAGGCTTGGGGCAGCTTGGTCTTTTCGCAATGCTCCTCCACGCTGGCACTGTGACTGACATGGCACGCAGGAAAAAATGACCGTTTTTGGCGAACTTGTAAGGCCTTGTTTAGTTACCCCAATTCTCCTCCAAATTTTACTATGCAAAAGAAGATTTTCCGTCACCTCAAAATGTCGGCAAATGCATGAAGTACTAAATGTTGATGAAATCAAAAACTAATTGCACAGTTTTGTTGTACTTTGCGAGACGAACATTTTAAGCTTAGTTAGTCAAAATTTGGATAATTTTTACCAAATACAAACGAAATGCTACAGAAATTCTGATACAGTGTTTTTCTCCCCTTTTCCGTGAACTAAACGAGGGCTAAGATATCTTCTCCCAATTGATTGCATACCTGCTCCAGGCTGGCTGATCGCGAGCTGCCACTGCACCAGCATCAAATACTAGCACCACCTTGCTCGTCGTGAGACACAGCCGGGATGAACATGCTCAGCAAACACAGCAGTCAAATCAAGTATGAAAATCAATCATGGTGTGGCAGGGGACGGTTGAACTGGGCCTCACGAGTTCTGAGTGAGTTTTCAGTGGCCCGGCGGCGGCGTTTGAGCCCGGCGGCGGCGTATCTGCCGGCCACTGCTCATCCCCCGCGAGCCGCGACGCTCCACTCGTATGGTGTTTCTGATCAAATGGAGCAAGCCTCCAATGGCGCACTGCGGGCGCCTCCACCGCTTCCTCTCGTCTGCCGCCGCCAGAGCCGCAGCGCCGATCCCTGCCCGGCACGTGCCCCGGTCGCCCGGCACGTCCGCGCAAAGCGCCCGCATACGGGAGCTCGGCCGCCTCGGCCGCTTGCGCGAGGCCAGGGAGGTCTTCGACGCGATGCCCTTCCGCGACATCATCGCCTGGAACTCCATGATCTTCGCCTACTGCAACAACCGGATGCCCGACGCCGCGAGGTTGCTCGCTGACGCGATCTCCGGCGGGAACCTGCGCACGGGCACCATCCTGCTGTCGGGCTACGCGCGCGCCGGGCGCGTGCGTGACCCCCGGAGGGTGTTCGATGAAATGGGCGTGCGGAACACCGTGGCGTGGAATGCCATGGTTACTTGCTATGTCCAGAACGGGGACATCGCCCTGGCGCGCAAGATGTTCGATGCAATGCCGAGCAGGAATGTCTCGTCATGGAACACAATGCTTACTGGGTACTGCCATAGCCAACTCATGGTGGATGCAAGGAATCTGTTTGAACGAATGCCAGAACGCAACTTGGTTTCTTGGACAGTGATGATTTCTGGGTATGTTCTGATTGAGCAGCATGGCAAGGCTTGGGACATGTTCCGCACAATGCTATGTGAAGGAATGCCACCAGAGCAACCAAACCTCGTTTCTGTGCTTTCAGCTGTACGTCATCTTGGTAAACCTGGCATTCTAGAGAGTATCCACGTTCTTGTGCATAAGACTGGCTTTGAGAGGGATGTTGTCGTCGGCACCGCCTTACTTAATGTTTACACTAAGGATGTGAATATGCTTGACACTGCAGTAAAATTCTTTGAAGGTATGGCAGTTAGGAATGAGTACACATGGTCAACCATGATCGCTGCACTATCTCAGGCTGGACGAATAGATGATGCTTTTGCTGTTTACCAAAGAGATCCTCTAAAGTCTGTTCCTAGTCGGACTGCAATGCTCACAGGCCTTGCTCGATATGGAAGGATTAATGACGCAAAGATTTTATTTGACCAGATTCCTGAGCCTAATGTTGTATCCTGGAATGCCATGATTACTGGGTACATGCAGAATGAAATGGTTGATGAAGCAGAAGAGCTTTTTAACAGGATGCCTTTTAGGAACACAATATCTTGGGCTGGTATGATTGCTGGGTATGCACATTGTTGGAGTATGTATTAAGCCCATAAGGCTAAGGCCCATGAGGCCCATGTATGGAACCTATATAGCTACCCTTCTAGGGTTAGCTCTTATGCAATAGAGTCTAAAGTTCCAACATGGTAATCAGAGCTTAGGTTAGGGTTAGGGTTAGGGTTCCCTGTTCAGCCGCCACCAGCAGCCATGGCAGAGCCGCCGGCGCCGCCACCGCCTGGCCAGCCGCCGGCGCCCTTCTCCCTCTTCTCTACCTCCCTCCACCCCTCCTCCTCCCACTGGCCCGACGTCGTCGCTTCCCGACACCAGTAGCTGTCGGCGCCGCAGTTTCTGCCCGGTTTTGGCGCCGCCGCCGCGAACCGCGCAATCGCCGCCACCTCTGGGGCTGAGCGCGCGGCCGCCACTAGCCCTGGGCGTTCGGTCTGACCGAACCGATCGGTCTCGGTCTTCGGTCATTTCGAAAGTTCGGTCATCTAAAAACGGAGACCGATCGGTTAGTTTCAAAACTCAGGACCGAGCAAGTTCGGTCTCGGTTAGTTCGGTTCGGTCTCGGTCATGACCGAACTAACCGAACTTCACAAAACAACTACTAAATATTATAATTTGAAGCAAATTTTACCAATATTTTTTCTATTTCAAGGCAAAAATACAATACAAAATATAGATTAAACATAGTAATAAGAGTGATGATTGATATAAACCTACTAGAATAAATATTATATCACTAATAATAGTCTAAATTACATATTATGTCAACAAATTCAAATGTTCGGTTAATTCGGTTAGTTCGGTTACCCGAGGGTAATGACCGAACTAAGTCCGGTT
Organism: Saccharum hybrid cultivar R570; assembly: GCA_038087645.1. NCBI lineage: Eukaryota > Viridiplantae > Streptophyta > Magnoliopsida > Poales > Poaceae > Saccharum > Saccharum hybrid cultivar. The sequence continues at coordinate 18,547,930 of JAQSUU010000443.1, forward strand.
AGTTCGGTTACTTCAAACTGAAGACCGAACTTGTGACCGAAATTTTCGGTCTCGGTCACTTCGGTCTCGGTCTCGGTTAGTTCGGTTCGGTCTTCGGTCTTCGGTTAATTATGCCCAGGGCTAGCCGCCACCATGCGCGCGCGGGAGGACGCCGCCGCCGCCGCGGCCCGCGCTGCCACCGTCGCGAGCGCGCGGGAGGAAGCTGCCGCCGCCGCCTCTAGGGAGATCGCCGCCGTCCTGACAGCGGCCAGCCTGGACGCGGAAGGGGCCGATCTGGCCCTCATGGCCGCGCAGGAGGCCGCCGGTGCTGCCACCGCAGCCATTGGCCGCCGCGCCGCCTCCCTGCCCGTCGATCCCGCCTCCCTGACCGCCGATCCCGCCTCCCTGACCGCCGATCTGGCTGCGGATGAGGCCTTCTCGGAGGAGACCGCCGCTGCAGCAGCCACCGCCACCGCCAGGGCCGCCCTCAGGGAGGAGGAGCCGCCCGCGGCCACGGCAGGAGCGGCCCTGCTCGCTGCGGCCCAGGCAGCCGCTGCTCGGGCAGCCCAGGCCGCCGACGCCGAAGTTGCAGCTACCCGGGAGGCTGCAGCCGCCGCCATGGCGGCTACTGCAGCCCGCGCTGCCGTCGCTCGGGCCCTCACAGCACCCGGTCTGGGGATGTACCAGGCCGGCCCACCTCCCGGAGCCCCCGGATCCGCCTTCTCCAACGCCCTCACCGCTGCCCGGACCGCCTTCGTCGCCCGGCAGGCCCGTGTGCAAGCAGCAGCCGCCGCCTTGGAGCGCGAGCGTGAGGCGGCCGACGCCCTGGGACGCCAGGTTGCCGAGGCGGAGCACTTCCTTGGCGCTCCTGCCTCCCATGACGCCGGGGACGTCTCCACTGGCTCGATGGCCCACCGCGTGCCCCACAACGCGGCCCTCTGGCATGACCCAGCCGATCCTGCGGTGGTGCAGCTCCACTATCAGGCTCGATGGCCCACCGCGTCCCGGTTGTCCTCGAGCCCGCGTCGCCGTCCTACGCCCGCTGGCGGGACCTGATGCTGCTCACCCTCCGCCGCTACGCACTCGACGACCACGTCCTCACCGACGCCTCGGTCGCGGTGCGGACCCCTGCGTGGCTGCGCCTCGACAGCATCGTCCTCTCCTGGATCGCAGGGACGATCTCCCTCGAACTCCACGACCTCGTCCGCAACACCACCGACGCCCGCCAGGCCTGGCTCGGCCTCGCGCAGCAGTTCCTGGGCAACGCTGAGGCCCGGGCCCTTCGGCTGGACGTAGCCTTCCGCAACTTCGTCCAGGACGACCTCTCTGTTGGCGAGTATTGCCGCCGGATGAAGGGCATGGCGGACTCCCTCGGCGACCTCGGCTGGCCCGTGGAGGACCGTTTCCTGGTCCTCAACGTCCTTCGCGGGCTCAGCGACCGCTACGCCACCCTCCGGTCGCTGATCACCAGGATGCGGCCGCTTCCGACCTTCCTGGAGATCCGCGACGACCTGGCCCTGGAGGAGCTCACTCAGGGCTTCCAGCCGGGCTCCACCGCCACTTCGGGGCCCTCGACTGCACTGGCCGCCACTCAGCCGCGTCCCCCCGCTCCACAGCCGCCGTCTTCTCATGGCTCTCCCTCCCCCGGGCCGAGCGGGGGTGGGGGGGCCGTGGTGGTCGCCGTCGTCGCGGGGGCAGTCGTGGTGGCGGTGGTCGCGGTGATGGTGGGGGCCGTGGGAGTAACACCACCACACCGCCACCACAGGGTGCTCCCTGGCCATCCTTCCACAACCCGTGGTCAGGGCGCATCTCCATGTGGCCGTTCCAGGCCCCCGGTGGTGACCCTCGCTCGTCGGCCTCCTCCCTACTCGCCGGCGCTCCTCTGGGGTTTCAGCCGGGGTCCCAGTGGACCACACCCTCTGGCTTCGCTGCTGCTCCGCCTGGGCTCCCTCCGGCGTCTCAGTGGGCAGCACCTTCCGGCTGGGACCAGGCAGCCCTGGCGCACTCCTTCAGCACCATGGGCCTGACCCCCCTGTCGGTCCGGAGTGGGTCGCTAACTCCGGGGCCACCTTCCACACCACTCTAAACCCCGGTATACTCTCTTCTGCTCATTCTCCTTCTTCCTCTCTTCCTTCGTCCATCATGATGGCGAATGGTTCGTGCATTCCTGTCACATCTGTGGGTACCGCCGGTGCTCATGGCTCCTTTCGTCTTCCTGATGTTCTTGTTGCCCCGTCCATGGTTCACAATCTCCTTTCTATTCGTCGGTTTACAGCTGACAATTCCTGTTCTGTGGAGTTTGACTCTTCTGATCTTACTGTGAAGGATTTGGCTTCCCGGCGTCCTCTGCTCCGATGTGACAGCACCGGGCCCCTTTACACGCTCTGCTTCCCGGCGTCGGCCTCTTCTTCGCCGGCGTCACTTTTGTCAGTTGCCTTCGCCACCACCACTCCTTCTACTACCTGGCACCGGCGTCTCGGTCATCCTGGACGTGATGCCATGATGCAGCTCAGTCGTAGTTCAGACATTCCTTGTACTCGAGCTCACGATGAGCCTTTGTGTCATGCGTGCCAAATGGGCCGACATGTTCGCCTTCATTTTTCTAGTTCTTCTCATGCGGCTCATATTTTTGACCTTGTACATTGTGACCTATGGACATCTCCTGTAATCAGTATTTTTGGTTATAAATACTATCTTGTGGTGGTCGATGATTTTTCTCATTATTCTTGGACTTTCCCGCTTCGTTTGAAGTCGGATGCTTTCCCCACCCTTCTTCACTTTTTCGCTTGGGTGTCCACTCAGTTCGGCCTCACCATTAAGGCCGTTCAGTACGACAATGGCCGTGAGTTTGATAACTCCGCCTCGCGCGCTTTCTTTTTCGCTCACGGTGTCCAGCTGCGTATGTCTTGTCCGTACACCTCCTCTCAGAACGGCAAGGCTGAGCGCATGATCCGCACCACCAACGACACCATGCGCACCCTTCTCCTCCAGGCGTCTCTTCCTGCTCGCTTTTGGGCTGAGAGCCTTCACACCTCCACTTACCTTATTAATCGCCTCCCTTCCGCTGCCTGCCCAGCTCCCACCCCACACCACGCTCTTTTCGGTACCCCTCCTCGGTATGACCACCTCAGAGTCTTCGGGTGTGCGTGTTTCCCTAACACTGTAGCCACCGCTCCTCACAAGCTGGCGCTCCGATCCACTCTCTGTGTCTTCCTTGGGTACTCCCCGGATCACAAGGGGTACCGCTGCTACGACCTCACCTCCCGTCGGGTCCTCATCTCTCGCCATGTGGTGTTTGATGAGTCTGTCTTCCCCTACTCCGCTGCCTCTCCTTCCCCATCCACCCCTGAGCCTGACGCCTCCTTGTTTCCTGCTGACCAGGTGGTTGAGCCACCATTTCAGTTGTCTCCTGCAGGTACCACACTGCCGTCCCCTTCCCCGGGGCCGTGCCCTGCGTCGCCTCTCCCCAGCGACTCTCCTGGCCCTGCTCCCTCCCCGGGCCGGGTGGGATCACCGTCCGGCGCGTCGCCCATCCCGGTGCCGGCCGCGGAGCCCCGTCCGTCGGCCCCGGCACCGCCACCGCCGGCCCCTGCGCCACCTGCGCGCTTTGCGCAGCCGGTGTGTGTCTACCAGCGCCGTGCCGCTGCGGGGCCTGCTTCGTCGGCCCCGGCACCGCCACCGCCGGCCCTTGTACCACCTGCTCGGTTTGCCCAACCGGTGCAGGTCTACCAGCGGCGTGCCCGTCCGGCGCCACCTCCGTCTGCTCCAGGGACGCCTACCTCGGCAGCCTCTTCTCCGCCGGCTACGCCGACTCCGCCGCCACGGCCCCCGGCTGCCCGTGTTGAGCAGCCGGTGTACCACCCGCCGCTCCTCCACCGACACTCGCGTCATGTTCACCCTATGGTGACGCGGCACGCGGCTGGTACCCTGCCGCACCGGGCTCTTGCGGCGATGCCCGGGGACTCGACGGTCTCTCCGGTGCCCTCTTCCGTCCGCGAGACGCTGTCGGATCCTCACTGGCGCCGCGTGATGGAAGAGGAGTACGCGGCTCTCCTCGCCAACCAGACCTAGGATCTGGTGCCCCGTCTGCCAGGCTCCAACGTCGTCACCGGCAAGTGGATCTGGACCCACAAGCGCCGGGCTGATGGCACTCTCGAGCGGTATAAGGCTCGCTGGGTACTTCGAGGGTTCACTCAGCGGCCCGGCATCGACTACGATGAGACCTTCAGTCCAGTGGTGAAGCCAGCTACCGTTCGCACGGTTCTCTCACTGGCTCTCGAGCGCTCCTGACCAGTACATCAGCTGGATGTCAAGAATGCCTTCCTCCATGGCACTCTGACTGAGACGGTCTACTGCAGCCAGCCGGCAGGGGTTTGTTGACTCTACTCGCCCTGACTTGGTCTGCCGCCTGAACAAGTGGCTCTATGGTCTCAAGCAGCGCCCCGGGCTTGGTACTCTCGGTTTGCCTCCTACCTGCAGACACTTGGGTTCACGGAGATTAAGTCTGACACCCTCCCTGTTCATCTTCCACCATGGGGATGAGACTGCATACCTGCTCCTATATGTCGATGACATTGTCCTCACAGCCTCCAGTCAGACTCTGCTCCAGCGTATCATTGCCTCTCTGCAGAGGGAATTTGCTATGAAGGATCTTGGAGTGCTCCATCACTTCCTCAGCGTCACTGTTGAGCCCCGACCTTCAGGCTTGTTCCTCCACCAGCGCCAGTTTGCTTGTGACATACTGGAGCGAGCAGGCATGGCTGACTGCAAGCCCTGCACCACCCCGGTCGACACTCAGGGCAAGCTGTCAGAGGCGGAGGGTCCGCTGCTTGGGCCCCAGGACTCCACCGCCTACCGGAGTCTTGCTGGCGCGCTCCAGTACCTCACCTTCACTCGGCCGGACATCACCTACGCCGTGCAGCAGCTGTGCCTCCACATGCATGCTCCGCGGGAACCTCACCCTCGCCGCTATGAAGCGGCTTCTCCGGGTACCTCCGCGACACCATCGGCTACGGGCTGCTTCTCAGCAGGTCCTCCTCCGCGGACCTGGTGGTCTACACCGACGCTGACTGGGCGGGCTGCCCGGACACCCGCCGGTCCACCTCCAGCTACGCTGTCTTCCTCGGCAGCAACCTTGTCTCTTGGTCGTCCAAGCGACAGCCGGTGGTCTCTCGCTCCAGTGCCGAGGCCAAGTACCGCGCCGTGGCTAACGGCGTGGCTGAGGCGGCTTGGCTCCGCCAGCTTCTGGCTGAGCTGCACCGCCCTCTCGCCAGGAGCTCCCTCGTCTACTGCGACAACGTCAGCGCCGTCTACCTCTCCACCAACCCCGTCCAGCACCAGCGCACCAAGCATGTGGAGATCGACCTGCACTTCGTCCGCGACTTTGTGGCCATCGGCGCCGTCCGAGTCCTGCACGTCCCGACGACTTCGCAGTTTGCGGATATCTTCACCAAGGGCCTCCCTTCCTCGACCTTCTCCGAGTTTCGATCCAGTCTCAACGTCACCAGTGGCTAGTTGTGGCTGCGGGGGGGGGGGGGGGGGGGGGGTTCGTGTGTGCGTGCTGTACTTCTTTCTTGTCCAGTCTTGAAACTCCGCTGTGCCGGTAGTTCAGACTGCGGGGGGGGGGGGTTGGAGTATGTATTAAGCCCATAAGGCTAAGGCCCATGAGGCCCATGTATGGAACCTATATAGCTACCCTTCTAGGGTTAGCCCTTATGCAATAGAGTCTAAAGTTCCAACACACATAATGGGAGGAGTGAACAAGCTTTGGTTTTGCTCCAAGCTCTCCATAGGAAGGGAATGTTACCTAGCCTGTCTAGCTTGACTAGTAGTTTCTTTGCTTGTTCAAACATCGAAGCTCTTGAGACAGGAAAACAAGTTCATTCACTTGCAGTAAAGGCTGGCTGTCAGTTTAATAGCTATGTATGTAATGCACTGATTACTCTGTACGCTAAGTGCAGAAACATAGGTTTTGTGAGACAAATCTTTGATCGGATGACAGTTAAAGATACAGTGTCTTATAACTCTTTTATGACCGCACTTGTACAAAATAATCTGCTTGATGAAGCAAGAGATATATTTGACAATATGCCAAGTCGAGATGTTGTCTCTTGGACTATGATAATATCTGCATATGCACAAGCTGATCAGGGGAATGAGGCTGTAGAGATTTTCAGAAGTATGCTGCATGATCGTGAGTTACCCAATCCACCTATATTAACTATAGTTCTTGGCCTTGGTGGAAGTCTTGGTGCTCCCAAACTTGGACAGCAAATTCACACAGTCGCTATTAAACTTGGAATGGATTCAGGACTTGTAGTGGCTAATGCTCTTGTCTCGATGTATTTCAAGTGCGGTTCTGCAGATTCCCTTAAGGTTTTTGATTCAATGGAGGAGCGGGACATTTTTACATGGAATACTGTCATTACAGGCTATGCTCAGCATGGCCTTGGAAGAGAAGCCATCAGGATGTATCGACTAATGGTATCTGCTGGAGTGTTGCCTAACGAGGTCACTTTTGTGGGGCTTTTACATGCATGTAGTCATTCTGGTTTGGTTAATGAAGGACGCCAGTTTTTCAAGTCTATGAGCATTGATTATGGACTAACTCCTCTGCTGGAGCACTATGCTTGCATGGCCGACCTACTTGGGCGAGCTGGTGATGTGCATGGAGCTGAACAGTTTATTTATGATATGCCTATTGAGCCAGATTCAGTGATCTGGAGTGCACTTCTTGGGGCATGCAAGATTCACAAGAATGTAGAAATTGGTACCAGAGCAGCTGAGAAACTTTTCTGTATCGATCCATCAAATGCTGGGAATTATGTCATGTTGTCAAATATATACTCCTCTCAAGGGATGTGGGATGAAGTTGCGAAGGTACGAAAACTTATGAAAGAACAAGGTGTGAACAAGGATCCTGGTTGTAGCTGGATGCAGATAAAGAACAAAATGCACTCATTTGTCACTGGAGATGAGGAACATGAGCAAATTCAAGATATATATGCTACCCTTTGGGAGTTATACACTTCACTAAAGGCCACAGGTTATGTACCTGACACGGACTTTGTTCTCCATGACATAGATGAAGAGCAGAAGGAAAGGTTGCTTCTGTACCACAGTGAGAAGCTTGCTGTTGCTTATGGGCTTCTTGCTACACCCAAGGGCATGCCCATACAGATAATGAAGAACCTTAGAATATGTGGTGACTGTCACACTTTCATCAAATTTGTATCCTATGTCACCAAGAGAGAAATTGACGTTAGGGATGGGAATCGATTCCATCATTTCAGGAATGGAAGCTGTGCATGTGGTGATTTTTGGTGATAAATTATCCGAGCACCAGCAGGTCTTCTTCACACTATCCCCTCAAACACAGGTTGCCTAATTTCTTCACCCATGTTTTAGTTTCCCTTTAGTTTCTATGTGTATCTAAATCCTTTTTCATGTTATCCCAATTGATCAAAGAGGATTTTGCTACGTGGTATTCTCAATGGGTTACACAAAAGTTGGCATAAAGATGGGTTTGTACACTAGAAAATTAACGCCTGTCCACATAAAGTTTGAATTGAATGCAGAGCAAAGCAAGATTCCTTATATGATGTGTTTCTTATCATTGTTGATGTTTTTCCCTGGATTGCCTTTTGATAGTCTCATAGTGTAGTTAATCCTGTAATTCCTGTTATCATATGACTGACTGGTGTTTTGTACATTTCTTATCAAGGCTGGATGCAGGAAGAGGCAATACCTTACCTCTTGAATGTTCATCTCTATATTAAGGAGGTCATCCTTAGGTTAGTCATTTCGTCATCACCATACCATTATAAAAATAATTGATTGATTGATTGATTACGATATCGTTGTGTTCTTTCTACTGAATGTTTATGCTTTGGTGTTCTAAGTTCTGCTGTAATCTGCACAGATATGCATTCCATTGATGTTAAGTCTTGCCTCACTGGTGTCTGCTTCTGATGGTGTGGCTACCTGAGCAGCTTCTACCAATTCTGCCTTAGCTTGCCAATTAACGTGTTCACCAGGACAGAGCTGAAAGTGTGAAATGGCAAGACCACAACCCTGAAGTTGAAGCGTTGGTAAGAAACTCAGATAGGTGGATAAATGTTGAGCCACCTTTTTTTTTTGAACCGGGGAGCCTTTTCTCCTCGTTCCCGTGCACTGTGCACGGAAATACCGCGGTCACCGGGGTTCGAAACCGGGGTGGCCAGGCAGGGCTTTTGGCTCCATGCGCTAGCCACCAGCAGCTGCCGCTAAATGTTGAGCCACCTAGCTATAAAGACAGATGGTAGGTGTTGGAACTTGGAAGGCCATGCGGCTCCCTTGTTTTTTTTTTCTCGAAAATGCAGGAGAACTGCGCTTCATTCTATTAAGAAGAAATGCGGCTCCCTTGTTATGAACCACATCAGGAATTGTGGAAAGCTCAAGAACCACACTTTCCTAAATGGAAGAAAGGTAACAAATTTCAGGTAAAGGAGATAAGGTAAACCCTTACAAAGTTAGCAATCGTGATGAGAAATTCCAGAAAAGAGGAAGAAGATTTTGAAGGAAAAAGTGCTCAAAGTAGATGTGCAATATGAGCTGTGAGCTTTCCCCCTACATTCTTCTGATGTCACATCAAGGATAAAGACCAAGAATGGCCAGGCAGGCAAGGAGAAATCCTCCTGGTAGGTCTCTACCATAAAACTTGATCGTCAATGACAGCGCTGTATTATATCTCTCTTTTTTTTTAAAAAAAGAAGTGCTTCTGAAGCCTTGCAGGGTACATCTGTCCTACTCGTCTTTGTTATCCTTTTATTCTAGGAATTGTACTCAATAATTTGTTTGTCGGGTTGCAGTACAAGATTAATTCTGAGTGCAACTTTTTTTTCCTTCTTGATTCTGTTTGGCCTGCAATTGGAATGGTAGTAGACGTAGTGACTGCAACGAATTGATAGCGTTGGACAGTATGAGAACCCAAGATTTATAAAAAGCTTAATTCAGCTGGTCTCATATTTTCTAGCAGAGCCATATCGAATTCTTTTTAGGGTTTGTTGTTTATAAAAATGGTGAATGCAGGAATAGAACAGTTGTTGATGTGGTCTGTAAATGGCAAATGTGATCTGCACAAACAATATGCCAAGTTGTGAATATTAATTTTTGGCCATGCACAAATCTTAGAATAGAATTATGTTCATCGTCTGCCTTCTAGTTTATTTCCTATTCTTCTAGGTTCATCCTTTTATATCCTACTCTTCACTATTTTCTTTATTATAGCCGTCTAAGGTTCAGATTTTTTTCCTCAAACTTTGTAGGAGAACTGCATGTCATTTCGTTGTTAAGAAGAAGAGAGAAATACAAAGGAGAGAGGGGGTGCCATTTCCAGATCTTGATTCTGGACAAGGTTAGTACAATGTGTCCTACATATGAATCTAGGATGTTACTTTGATAATGACAAGCACCTTAATTGTGGCTTTCAAACTGCATGGCTTTTTTACACTACTTGTGAATAAAATTATATGGAGAAAAATCAGAAATTGATGTTACTTTGAGAAATTAAATAAAACAAACAAAACAGAGAAAAACTGTAATACACAAATATAACAAACACACTGAATATCATAACTCATGTCACACGGTATGTTTCATGTTTGCTTAATGTGTCATCTAGGGATCATCATTCTTGTCATGATCCAATATCGTATTAGATGGACTGGAAGTTGAAAGAATTAAAAACCTGTGACATGCTAGATTTGATAAACTTAGCTATTATTCAAGTATATTTGATGCAGTTTGCTCTAATTTAGTCACTTTATGGCACAGGCACTCTTTGCATCTTTCATGGTGGATGTGTGGTTATAACTGCATTTTAAAACATTTATGTTCAAACTGAAAGGGAAGGAAACTTTTAGCCTTGGTAGGAGGTGAAGGACATAGCAAATCCTCAGAAAAAGCAACTTTCACGTCCTAACCTTGTGTTGACTACTGAATTGTCAATGCATACGTTTTTAGAGAATTATACATTCCCTTGGATTTTTTTAACATGCTAGTTATAACCACAGGCTCTGGGTCCACTGCGTTGTACTATACATCATCTCTGCTGTAGCTTGCATTCTTCTATACTTGGTATGATCGAGTAGTATAGCCATTAAAATTTGTTAAGTAGTGTTATGTTACCTTATGATAAGGAACTTATATTATTAGGTGACGTTTCTTTAGGAGTACAAGCACAATGCCAGGCTGAGGTTATATCACATTTCTCGAGCAACAAGCAATCCTAGCCTTTTACTGTCCTTGTCCGAGGAATACCAAAAGCAAGCACTGAATCATTCAGAGTTTTTTTTTTTGATAACTGGCAAACTTTATTAACAGCAAGAAGCTGTTGTGAGGGAGACACTCCCAAGATACAGAAGTCAGAGCTTCCCTTAAGGGGCATCTGAATACATGAGCCTGGTTTGAGCAGGTAATGGACAGAGCATGAGGATACAGAGATGTAGAACGAGTACCTTGAGTAGCTAGTAGGTGCGCCGTGGAGTTGAGATTTCTTGCTATTTTGAAGACCTTGTAGTTGTTTTGCTGCATTGAAGTTGATGAACTTCTGAGTATAATGTTTGATATCCCAGAGTGGAGGCGATGAGTGATTGGAGCCATTGAAGGTCACCAATTGTTGGCTGTCTGTTAGGAAGATTGGACTTGGAATGTCCATTGCAGAGACCACCGAAGCCGCCAAGGCCAAAGCTGCCGCCTCAGCCATAAGCACTGAAGAGGTGCTGTGCATAATTGCGTTGATGTAGATGGAAGAAGTGGGCTGTTGCTGAGTGTTGACGATGAACACACCGAGACCAGCAACTCTGGAGACCTGTTGAGGAAGGTCTGGACTCTGGAGTCGTTGAGGCGTCAGTGTAGCATCTTGTGCCGATCAAAAGCGCCGGTAGTAGTACCCTGTACAACGGTGGGGATGTCAAACTCGTTGTTGGCGGTGGTTGTCGCCGCAGGCCGTAGGGGTTAAGGTCGTCGACCGGTGCACCTGCAGTCTGGAAATTCATAGCTTGGTTTGGTTGTTACCAAATACCTTGCATCAAGTTTGTATCCACCGATTCTTTTTAAATATAAAAAATGATGAAACCGCATTGAAAACAAATTCTAACCTAGCAGGAAGCTAATTTAAACGATTTTGAGAAGTGTGAGAGAGAGTAAAAAAGGTCTTATTTAGAGAGCGATAATGCTGTCGACATGGCCGGCCGTCCGTCTCCGTTCGTCCGGACGCTTGATTGCTGAGCCTGTGGACCGGTCCAGGCAACCGGCCATCTCCACTGCCCGCAACTCAAAAAAAAAATGGAATCACCGTTTCCTCACTTGACCATGGTGGCTGGCTCCACCGCCGCATCCTAGCCACGCGTTCGCTCCACCGCCCCATCCTGCGTGCGCAACCGCTCCAGTGCCGCATGCTACCCGCGCGGCCGCTCCATAGGCGCATCCTACCCGCGCGGTCAACTCCACTCGCATCCAACCGCCGCCGCCGCCGCTCCATTGCACCGCCCCATCTTTCCCACTCCGCCTCCACTGTGCCGTCCGCCTGCACCACGACATCCAGCCACCGGGGCCGCTCCATCGCGCTGCCCGGCCTACCCCAACCCTAGTGGACGGTTGCTTGCTAGGTTTCGCCCGTTTCCGGTGGCATCTCGCGCCAATAGCTGCTACCTTCACCTCTCCCTCTCCACGGTTGCCGCACTGCATGCTCTCTCCGCCACGGTTTCCACCGGAGCGGCGAGCTCTACACTAGTGAACTCCACGTGCCGACAAACCTTCATGATATTGCGCTGAAAGCATGTTGCAAAACGTATGTTTCATGTGTTTCAGATACTTTAGAGATATGTTGCAAGTGTTTTATATCGGTGCTGCAAAAGTAGATTGGGATGTTGCACTTGTTGCAATAGCTATATATGTTTCAAGTGTATTTTCAACTGTTTCATCTGTTTCAGACGTATGTTGCAAGTGTTTCATCTAGATATTGCAAAAGTAGATCTAAATGTTGCATATACATGCATGTTGCAAACATATGTTTAAAATGTTTTCAGTTGCTTGAAACATATGTTTCGAGTGTTTTTATCTGGGTGTTGCATATATTTTGCAATGGTTACACACGTGTTTTTCTGGTGTTTCAAATGTATGTTGCAAGTGTTTCAGCTATTTTAGACGTATGTTGCAAGTGTTTTTATCTGAATGTTGCAAAAGTAGATCGGGTGTTGCACATATTGTAATGGGACCCACCTGCTACAGTTGCTGGGCGCCGTGCATGCGCGTGGAAAGCGGAAGGATGGAGCGCGACGCATCAGCGGGCATGGGAAGTGGAGGGGGATGGCAGCAAGGACGCAAGCAGTCTCCACTTGTCTGTGCAGCAGGGTGCAGGCACGGGGCGCAGGCGGTCCCCCGTGTGCGTGCAGCAAACCTGTAGCAATCGTTTTCTATTGACGGGTGAAATCAGATATCGTTTTCGGTTGACGAGTGGATTCAGACAGCGTAATAAGCTAAATGGGAGCTGCGTCCGTCCGGGACGCTAGTGTCTTCCTTTAAGAGTGATTCTAACACAATCATTCGAGATAATAACGTTATAGGCCCATTTCGTACACAGCGCTCTCTCGCTCCAACAGCCCGGCCTCGCCAACGCGGCCCCTGCCGGGCCTGCCCGAACAGCCCTCCCCGGCGCGCTGGCGCCTGGCGCCTGGCGCGATCGCGTAGGGCGCACGCAGCAGGAAAGCCAGAAACGGCTGGTCGGTGCTCCAAATTTACTCCTATTATTTTTTGCCCCGCGCAGAAGGTTCCGGAAGCAATGGACGCTTCCGGATACAAGGCGTTCCGTTCTCTCCAGCTGCGTATAAATTCCATCCCTCCGTGGCCCCTCCCGCACCGTCTGTTCTTGGGCTGTCGGCCTCCCGTTTTCCCCTGCTTCCTTCCAGAGGCTTCCTCCCCGTCTCTCTCCCTTCCTCCCAATACAAGAAGTCAGCACAATGACTCATATCCTTGGCCACACATGATTTTCTTCTTCCCCTCTGTTTTTGTTCCTGTTGTGATCTGTCGATTCTCGCAGAGGCTTTTCTTTTCGCCTCTCTTTAGGTCCTGCCAGATTCTTTTTCTTTTTGATGTTTTCTGTTGTAGCACCGGTGTGTTTCGGATGATGTTGCTGTTGTTGTCCTTGACCTGAGCTGGGGCTGCACGCGGCGACCAGAGGGAGCGCGACCGGCAGAGGGCGCAGGCGCGGCGGCCCGTGGCCAAGGGGCGCGACGACGGGCTCACCCCGGAGCAGCGGCGGGAGCGGGACGCCAAGGCGCTGCAGGAGAAGGCTGCCAGGAAGGCGGCGCAAGCCGCGGGAGGCGGCGGCGGAGGCGCCGACGCCAAGGGCGGCAAGAACGCCGGCAAGAAGTAGCAGCCGGGATCTTCGGATTTGCAGGAGGTTTCTCCTGATCTGGCGAAATTAGTTGGGTTCTCTTAGCAGTTTTATTAGAAGATGATGGTGGAGAAAGCTATGTTCGTGTATTGCTTGAATCTGGAATGCAATGCGATTTCGTCGGTGTTGTTACTTTGCTTTGCAATTGTTTTGCAGTAACGTAACGATACCGGAACAGAGCTGAAACAGCGGTTCACAGTAAAATTTATAGTATAGCAAAGATTTTTTAAAAAATAAACACCCAATGTCGTTGGCACTTTGCTTTGCAAGTGATTTGCTGTAGCGCGACAAGGCCCGTTTGAAGGTAATTTTAGGCCAGTCTCAACGGGTTTCATTTCATGAGATATTTATGAAGAGAGATGATAAGAGTTTCACGAGAGCAGAGAAAGTTTTATGGTATGAAACTCTTCTGCACTGTTTTCAAAATTTGGATGTATTAGAAACAGTGACATTAAATCTCCATTGAGACTGGCCTTATTTACAAAAGGATGAGCTCATTGCCCATCAAAAGTTAACTAACATCGATAACCAAACACACGTTCCTTATCAAACAACTTCATATTCACAAAGGTTTCAGTTCGGTATTTACAAATTACAGTTTACCACTACAACACATGATCTTCTTTCCTTTTTTTTTATGAGCTGTGCTTACTTTTTTCCCGTGTAAAGATTTAGTATGTTTTTTTTACTTTTTGTAGCCCACAACCACGAGCAGTAAATAAAGATCGCTCGCTGCACGGTCGACTCAATCGACATCAGAAGCCTCTTGATCACGTGCACTGGTCCATTTCGCTACATGGCCGTCCCAGGATGAGCTCACAAGCGTGGGCTCAAATGGGTGCCAGCTGCAGTCACGGATCGCCATTTGATGCCATTTCAGCTTCGCAACTTGCGATCCACTTACCTGCAACACGAAACGAAACTGAGAATCAACTGGCATTGTTTATCAATAGTAAATGGTGTTCTGTGTTCTCGTCAGATCATGCACAATTTCTCGGCAGGTAAAAGGAATTTCTTTATCCACTGCTGTGAAGATGAGGATGAGTTAATTTGGCATTTCAACTCTAATGGTGTTTACTCTTCACAATCCCTCTATCGAGTAATTAATTTCAGGGGTATTATCCCAGTTCATGTGCCTGCTGTTTGGAGCTTAAAAGTACCTTTTAGAGTACATTTCTTTTTGTGGCTCCTTTCTAAGAACAAAACTCTGACTAGAGATAATTTAAGCATTAGGAAGAAGATAGAGGATAGCTCTTGCCTCTTCTGCTCTGAAAATGAAACTGTTCACCATTTATTTTTTTGATTGTATGGTTGCCAAACAGATGTGGAGGCACCTTTGAGATATTTTTGGTAGGGAGCTGGGCTCCAATTTCCCGTCTATAGGACAGCTTTGGCTTAGCAACAAGAAATTCTTAGTTTGTAATGTTTTTAGTGCAGCAGCCCTGTGGGAGCTTTGGAAACTAAGAAATGTTATTTGTTTTCAGGGAACAATTTGGAAGGATACGAGTCTTTTACTCTTGAAAATTGCCACAATTCTTCAAAACTAGAGTATCGTATGCCCACAACAGATGAAACAAGAGTTCATGACAAAACTGGAGGAACTGAAACGTGTAGCAACAAGTCCGATAAGAATGGATGGCTAGAGATGGTGAATGATCCTGGGAAGAGGTTCATGTTTCAGGAAGCACAAAACTAGAAGGGCCTTGGAGATACCAGAGAAAGCTAAGAAGTACCTGTCTTACAATCTGGAAACTGCGTTGGTTGGCAAGTCTGATCAGTGGTTCAGTCTAGTGTCTTAAAGTTGCTGTTTTGGCAGTAGTTTTGAGTGGTTTTTCAGTTTTTTCGTGCTTTTTTAAAACCTTCTGTATGCTTCTTGGAAAGGTGTTTGAACGCCTAAATGCTGTATGGATGTTATTGTCTTTGCTTAATGCAATGGCTGGGGCGCTGCCCTAAAATTCTAAACAAAAAGGCATAGGCATGCATTCATCGAGCAGGCAGACTACCACAAAGAAATGCTATGGTATAAATGAAGTGCGTGTCGGGACGAAACATACCACATCATAGATGTGAACGCAGGAATCATACGACCCTGTATATATGTACTTTTGCCCAGTGCTGCAGAAACAAAACAAAAAAAACAAAAAAACAAAAAACATCAATGACGTGCTGTGAGCACCTAGATATACTGTATAATTGGATAAATAGCACTTAAAAGATCGAAATCCTATTGGTTGCTCGTATGATAAGGAGACGTCACTAGTAGAACTGTCAATAAAATCATACCAGAATGGAGGTAAAAGGGTCACCTGTAAGCAGGAGAAAAGTAGCAACGGATCAATGTCCGGAGGACTGAATGTCCACGGTATGTCGCTAATGACTGATCATGCGGATGCTTTAACTGTTTATGCTGCTGCGGATACCTTGAATATCTGCATAGAAGAATAGATTAATTTTATACTGTGAGATGACTGGCCGCTGTTGAGGGTGACAATACAATAATCCTCGTGTACATCAGACACATTTGACATTGGTGCCTTAACACACACTCATTCCACATATAAGTTCATTTGGACTCGTACACATGGAGTAATGTGGGTGGTATTATGATCATATTGCCCATGAAACATTGTAAGCACATTTACAATGAAAAAAGGAGCAAAGCAGAAAAGAGAAGGCAAAGTGTGCCACATATTGCATATGAATTTATGTTGGTAGAAGAATGCGGATGGCTAGGTGGAGTGGTGGACTCATATTTAGATTCAGAGAAAGTACCTATCAGCATTGGACGTCATTTTCCTGGCATCCCACAGTTTGGTTAAATAAAACTGGATATATACTCAAGTTCTGAAGCCAAATAATATCCTCTATTGACTACTCTTGTTTGGCTATTTGTGCAGGAGATGCGGGCTTTGCAGAGAGCTTGCAAGGTGACGTCAAAAGAAAATGAGAAGCTTGAGGTAACATCTATGGTAATAATTTTTAGGTTCTTTAGTTTGTATAAGCTATCCACATGCAAGATGATAAATGGTATAATTGTTTTTTTAACTGTATAAATGGTATAATTGTTGTGGCCAGTATTATTTTCTCAGGTTCTTTAGTTTGTATAAGCTATCCACATGCAAGATGATAAATGGTATAATTGTTTTTTTTTAACTGTATAAATGGTATAATTGTTGTGGCCAGTATTATTTTCTCCCACTCATCTGTCATTGGCTGATGGGTAGGATTGTAAGATAGATGATGGGCTACATTAAATGTAGT